>OX637536.1:67861760-70261760 GCA_951800035.1 Linnaemya tessellans
CTATATCACCTTAAAGGGCATGAAAAGGGCTACAATTAGGCATCATTATATTTTCGCTGAGTTTTTGTTGCTTTGAACAAAATTTTTGAAAAACACTTTCTAAACCCTTAAATTGCTCTCTCTCTTTCACCTATAACTCCCGAACCAGAGTTTTTACTTCCAAATCACCTATATCACTTTAAGGGGCATGAAAAGGGCTACAATTTGCCATCATTATATTTTCGCTGAGTTTTTGTTGTTTCGAACAAAATTTTTGAAAAACACTTTTCGAAACACTCAAATTGCTCTCTCTTTGATCTATAACTCCCGAACCAGAGTTTTTACTTCCAAATGACCAATATCTCCGTAAAGGGCATGAAAAGGGTTACGATTTGCCATCATTAGATTTTCGCTAAGTGGTTGTTGTTTCGAACAAAAATTTCGAAAAACACCTTTCGAAACCCTCCAATTGCTCTCGCTTTGACCTATAACTCCCGAACCAGAATTTTTCTTCCATATCACATATATCACATTAAAGGGCATGAAATGGGCTACGATTTGCATCATTATATATTTGATGAATTTTTGTTGTTTCGAACAAAATTTTTGAAAAAACACTTTTCGAAACACTCAAATTGCTCTCTCTTTGACCTATAACTCCCGAACCAGAGTTTTTACTTCCAAATCACCTATATCACCTTAAAGGGCATCAAAAGGGCGACGATTTGGCATCATAATATTTTTGCTGAGTTTTTGTTGCTTCGAACAAAATTTTTGAAAAACTCGTTTCGAAACCCTCAAATTGCTCTTTCTTTGACCTATAACTCCCGAATCAGAGTTTTTACCTCCAAATCACCTATATCACTTTAAAGGGCATGAAAAGGGCTACAATTTGGCATCATTATATTTTCGCTGAGTTGTTGTTGCTTCGAAAAAAATTTTTGAAAAACTCCTTTCGAAACCCTCAAATCGCTCTCTCTCTCTTTGACCTATAACTCCCGAACCAGAGTTTTTACTTCCAAATGACTTTTATCACCTTAAAGAGCATGAAAAAGGCTACAAATTGGCATCACTATATTTTCGCTGAGTTGTTGTTGCTTCGAACAAATTTCTCGAAAAACACTTCTCGAAACTCTCAAATTGGTCTCTCTTTGACAGAACCAGAGTTTTTACCTCCAAATTTTATTATCACCTTAAAGGGCATGAAAACGGCTAATATTTGACATCATTAGATTTTCGCTGAGTGGTTGTTGTTTCCAACAAATTTTTTGAAAAACACTTTTCGAAACCCTCAAATTGCTCTCTCTTTCACCTATAACTCCCGAACCAGAGTTTTTACCTCCAAATCACCTATATCACTTTAAAGGGCATGAAAAGGGCTACGATTCGCCATCATTATATTTTTGATGAATTTTTGTTGTTTCGAACAAAATTTTTGAAAAACACTTTTCGAAACACTCAAATTGCTCTCTCTTTGACCTATAACTCCCGAACCAGAGTTTTTACTTCCAAATGACCAATATCTCCGTAAAGGGCATGAAAAGGGCTACGATTTGCCATCATTAGATTTTCGCCGAGTGGTTGTTGTTTCAAACAAAAATTTCGAAAAACACCTTTCGAAACCCTCAAATTGCTCTCTCTTTGACCTATAACTCCCGAACCAGAGTTTTTAGCTCCAAATTTTCTATAACACCTTAAAGGGCATGGAAAGGGCTACAATTTGGTATCATTAGATTTTCGCTGAACTGTTGTTGATTCGAACAAATTTTTGAAAAACACTTTTCGAAACCCTCAAATTGCTCTCTCTTTGACCTATAACTCCCGAACCAGAGTTTTTACTTCCAAATCACCTAAATCACTTTAAAGACTTTTCGAAACCCTCAAATTGCTCTCTCTTTGACCTATAACTCCCGAACCAGAGTTTTTACCTCCAAATCACCTAGATCACTTTAAAGGGCATGAAACGGGCTACGATTTGGCATCATTATATATTTAACGAGTTTTTGTTGCTTCGAACAAAATTTTTGAAAAACACTTTTCGAAACCCTCAAATTGCTCTCTCTTTGACCTATAACTCCCGAACCAGAGTTTTTATCTCCAAATTTTTGTATCACCTTAAAGGGCATGAAAAGGGCTACAATTTGGCGTCATTGTATATTCGCTGAGTTGTTGTTGCTTCGAACAAATTTTTTGAAAAACACTTTTCGAAACCCTCAAATTGCTCTCTCTTTGACCTATAACTCCCGAACCAGAGTTTTTATCTCCAAATTTTTGAATCACCTTAAAGGGCATGAAAAGGGCTACAATGTGGCGTCATTAGATTTTCGCTGAGTGGTTGTTGTTTCCAACAAAATTTTTGAAAAACACTTTTCGAAACCCTCAAATTGCTCTCTCTTTCACCTATAACTCCCGAACCAGAGTTTTTACCTCAAAATCACCTATATCACTTTAAAGGGCATGAAAAGGGCTACGATTCGGCATCATTATATTTTTGATGAATTTTTGTTGTTTCGAACAAAATTTTTGAAAAACACTTTTCGAAACACTCAAATTGCTCCCTCTTTGACCTAAAACTCCCGAACCAGAGTTTTTACCTCCAAATCACCTATTTCACTTTAAAGGGCATGAAAAGGGCTACAATTTGGCATCATTATATTTTCGCTGAGTTGTTGTTGCTTCGAACAAAATTTTTTAAAAACTCTTTTCGAAACCCCCAAATTGCTCTCTCTTTGACCTATAACTCCCGAACCAGAGTTTTTACTTTCAAATCACCTATATCACTTTAAAGGGCATGAAAAGGGCTACAATTTGGCGTCATTGTATTTTCGCATAGTTGTTGTTGCTTCGAACAAATTTTTTGAAAAACACTTTTCGAAACCCTCAAATTGCTCTCTCTTTGACCTAAAACTCCCGAACCAGAGTTTTTACCTCCAAATCACCTAAATCACTTTAAAGGGCATGAAAAGGGCTACGATTTGGCATCATTATATTTTTGCTGAGTTTTTGTTGCTTCGAACAAAATTTTTGAAAAACTCTTTTCGAAACCCTCAAATTGCTCTCTCTTTGACCTAAAACTCCCGAACCAGAGTTTTTACCTCCAAATCACCTAAATCACTTTAAAGGGCATGAAAAAGGCTACAAATTGGCATCACTATATTTTCGCTGAGTTGTTGTTGCTTCGAACAAATTTTTCGAAAAACACTTTTCGAAACCCTCAAATGTCTCTCTCTTTGACAGAACCAGAGTTAATACCTCCAAATTTGATTATTACCTTAAAGGGCATGAAAACGGCTAATATTTTACATCATTAGATTTTCGCTGAGTGGTTGTTGTGTCCAACTAAATTTTTGAAAGACACTTTTCGAAACCCCTTAAATTACTCTCTCTTTGACCTATAACTCCCGAACCAGAGTTTTTATCTCTAAATTTTTGAATCACCTTAAAGGGCATGAAAAGGGCTACAATGTGGCGTCATTAGATTTTCGCTGAGTGGTTGTTGTTTCCAACAAAATTTTTGAAAAACACTTTTCGAAACCCTCAATTTGCTCTCTCTTTCACCTATAACTCCCGAACCAGAGTTTTTACCTCCAAATCACCTATATCACTTTAAAGGGCATGAAAAGGGCTACGATTCGGCATCATTATATTTTTGATGAATTTTTGTTGTTTCGAACAAAATTTTTGAAAAACACTTTTCGAAACACTCAAATTGCTCTCTCTTTGACCTATAACTCCCGAACCAGAGTTTTTACTTCCAAATCACATATAGCGCCTTAAAGGGCATGAAAAGGGCTACAATTTGCCATCATTATATTTTCGCTGAGTTGTTGTTGCTTCGAAAAATTTTTTTGAAAAACTCCTTTCGAAACCCTCAAATCGCTCTCTCTCTTTGACCTATAACTCCCGAACCAGAGTTTTTACTTCCAAATGACTTTTATCACCTTAAAGAGCATGAAAAAGGCTACAAATTGGCATCACTATATTTTCGCTGAGTTGTTGTTGCTTCGAACAAATTTCTCGAAAAACACTTCTCGAAACTCTCAAATTGGTCTCTCTTTGACAGAACCAGAGTTTTTACCTCCAAATTTTATTATCACCTTAAAGGGCATGAAAACGGCTAATATTTGACATCATTAGATTTTCGCTGAGTGGTTGTTGTTTCCAACAAATTTTTTGAAAAACACTTTTCGAAACCCTCAAATTGCTCTCTCTTTCACCTATAACTCCCGAACCAGAGTTTTTACCTCCAAATCACCTATATCACCTTAAAGGGCATGAAAAGGGCTACAATTTGGCATCATTGTATTTTTGCTGAGTTGTTGTTGCTTCGAACAAATTTTTTTAAAAACACTTTTCGAAACCCTCAAATTGCTCTCTCTTTGACCTATAACTCCCGAACCAGAGTTTTTACTTCCAAATCACCTATATCACCTTAAAGGGCATGAAAACGGCTACAATTTGGCATAATTTTATTTTCGCTGAGTTGTTGTTGCTTCGAACAAAGTTTTTGAAAAACTCTTTTCGAAACCCTCAAATTGCTCTCTCTTTGACCTATAACTCCCGAACCAGAGTTTTTACCTCTAAATCGTCTATATCACCCTAAAGGGCATGAAAATGGCTACAATTTGGCATCATTATATATTCGCTGAGTTGTTGTTGCTTCGAAAAAAATTTTTGAAAAACTCTTTTCGAAACCTTCAAATTGCTCTCTCTTTGACCTATAACTCCCAAACAAGAGTTTTTACCTCCAAATCACCTATATCACCTTAAAGGGCATGAAAATGGCTACAATTTGGCATCATTATATTTTCCCTGAGTTGTTGTTGCTTCGAACAAAATTTTTGAAAAACTCTTTTCGAAACCCTTAAATTGCTCCCTCTTTGACCTATAACTCCCGAACCAGAGTTTTTACTTCCAAATCACCTATATCACCTTAAAGGGCATGAAAAGGGCTACAATTTGGCATAATTATATTTTCGCTGAGTTGTTGTTGCTTCGAACAAAGTTTTTGAAAAACTCTTTTCGAAACCCTCAAATTGCTCCCTCTTTGACCTATAACTCCCGAACCAGAGTTTTTACCTCCAAATCGCCTATATCACCCTAAAGGGCATGAAAATGGCTACAATTTGGCATCATTATATTTTCGCTGAGTTGTTGTTGCTTCGAAAAAATTTTTTGAAAAACTCTTTTCGAAACCCTCAAATTGCTCTCTCTTTGACCTCTAACTCCCGAACCAGAGCTTTTACTTTCAAATGACCTTTATCACCTTAAAGAGCATGAAAAAGGCTTCAAATTGGCATCACTATATTTTCGCTGAGTTGTTGTTGCTTCGAACAAATTTTTCGAAAAACACTTTTCGAAACCCTCAAATTGCTCTCTCTTTGACAGAACCAGAGTTTTTACCTCCAAATTTGATTATCACCTTAAAGGGCATGAAAACGGCTACAATTTGGCATCATTGTATTTTCGTTGAGTTGTTGTTGCTTCAAACAAATTTTTTGAAAAACACTTTTTGAAACCCTCAAATTGCTCTCTCTTTGACCTATAACTCCCGAACCAGAGTTTTTACCTCCAAATCACCTTAAAGGGCATGAAAATGGCTACAATTTGGCATCATTATATTTTCCCTGAGTTGTTGTTGCTTCGAACAAAATTTTTTGAAAAACTCTTTTCGAAACCCTCAAATTGCTCTCTCTTTGACCTCTTACTCCCGAACCAGAGGTTTTACTTCCAAATCACCTATATCACCTTAAAGGGCATGCAAAGGGCTACAATTTGGCATAATTATATTTTCGCTGAGTTGTTGTTACTTCGAACAAAGCTTTTGCAAAACTCTTTTCGAAACCCTCAAATTGCTCTCTCTTTAACCTATAACTCCCGAACCAGAGTTTTTACCTCCAAATCACCTATATCACCTTAAAGGGCATGAAAAAGGCTACAGTTTGGCATCATTATATTTTCGCTGAGTTGTTGTTGCTTCGAAAAAATTTTTTGAAAAACTCTTTTCGAAACCCTCAAATTGCTCTCTCTTTGACCTCTAACTCCCGAAACAGAGTTTTTACTTTCAAATGACCTTTATCACCTTAAAGAGCATGAAAAAGGCTTCAAATTGGCATCACTATATTTTCGCTGAGTTGTTGTTGCTTCGAACAAATTTTTCGAAAAACACTTTTCGAAACCCTCAAATTGCTCTCTCTTTGACAGAACCAGAGTTTTTACCTCCAAATTTGATTATCACCTTAAAGGGCATGAAAACGGCTACAATTTGACATCATTAGATTTTCGCTGAGTGGTTGTTGTTTCCAACTAAATTTCTGAAAAACACTTTTCGAAACCCTCAAATTGCTCCCTCTTTCACCTATAACTCCCGAACCAGAGTTTTTACCTCCAAATCACCTACATTACTTTAAAGGGCGTGAAAAGGGCTACGATTTGGCATCATTATATTTTTGCTGAGTTTTTGTTGCTTCGAACAAAATTTTTGAAAAACTCTTTTCGAAACCCTCAAATTGCTCCCTCTTTGACCTATAACTCCCGAACCAGAGTTTTTACTTCCAAATGACCTATATCATCTTAAAGGGCATGAAAAGGGCTACAATTTGCCATCATTATATTTTCGATGAGTTTTTGTTGCTTCGAACAAAATTTTTCGAAAAACACTTTTCGAAACCCTCAAATTGCTCCCTCTTTGAACTATAACTCCCGAACCAGAGTTTTTACCTCCAGATCACCTACATCACTTTAAAGGGCGTGAAAATGGCTACGATTTGGCATCATTATATTATTGCTGAGTTTTTGTTGCTTCGAACAAAATTTTTGAAAAACTCTTTTCGAAACCCTCAAATTGCTCTCTCTTTGACCTATAACTCCCGAACCAGAGTTTTTACTTCCAAATGACCTATATCATCTTAAAGGGCATGAAAAGGGCTACAATTTGCCGTCATTATATTTTCGATGAGTTTTTGTTGCTTCGAACAAAATTTTTCGAAAAACACTTTTCGAAACCCTCAAATTGCTCCCTCTTTGACCTATAACTCCCGAACCAGAGTTTTTACCTCCAAATCACCTAAATCACTTTAAAGGGCATGAAAAGGGCTACGATTTGGCATCATTATATTTTTGCTGAGTTTTTGTAGCTTCGAACAAAATTTTTGAAAAACTCTTTTCGAAACCATCAAATTGCTCTCTCTCTTTAACCTATAACTCCCGAACCAGAATTTTTACCTCCAAATCACCTATATCAACTTAAAGGGCATGAAAATGGCTACAATTTGGCATCATTATATTTTCGATGAGTTGTTGTTGTTTCGAACAAAATTTTTGAAAAACTCTTTTCGAAACCCTGCTGTCTCTTTGACCTATAACTCCCGAACCAGAGTTTTTACTTCCAAATGACCTATATCACCTTAAAGAGCATGAAAAGGGCTACAATTTGGCATCATTATATATTTGATGAATTGTTGTTTGCTTTTATTGACCTTTTCTTATATATGTATTTTAGAATGATTGAGCTCGAGGTCGTTTTTGTAAAAATCGTTGTAATTTTTCTATTTTATTCGATATTTCGTCAACAATTTGTTGACATCATCAGGAACAGGGAACACTGATACAGGTAGGAGCGGTTTTACAAAAATAAAAACCTACATGTATTTTGTTTTTGTGAATTCTAATTCAAACGTCACAATTAATTGTGTAGAGCAAAGCAAAACGAAAAAGGACAAAAACAAAATATACATGTTTGTTTCTACATTTGCTTTTAAATTTTGTATGTATGTAAAGATGTAAAGAAATTTTGACGTTTGTATTAGAATTTCTCCCAAAAACAAAATAACCGTATGGGCTATCGCTCCTACCTGTATCAGTGTGCCCTGATCAGGAATAACAATCGAAAATTAAAATTTTCTGTATAAATTGGTTTTGAAATATGAAAAAAAAAAAAAAAAAATAAAATTTTTTGTCATATTTCAAAACCAATTTATACAGAAAATTTTAATTTTCGATTGTTATTCCTGATGATGTCAACAAATTGTTGACGAAATATCGAATAAAATAGAAAAATTATAACGATTTTTACAAAAACGACCTCGAGCTCAATCATTCTAAAATACATATTTGATGAATTTTTGTTGCTTCAAATAAAGTTTTTGAAAAACTTTTTTCGAAACCCTCAAATTGCTCTCTCTTTGACCTATAACTCCCGAACCAGAGCTTTTACCTCCAAATCACCTACATCACCTTAAAGGGCATGAAAAGGGTTACAATTTGGCATCATTATATATTCGCTGAGTTGTTGTTGCTTCGAAAAATTTTTTTGAAAAACTCTTTCCGAAACCCTCAAATTGCTCTCTCTTTGACCTATAACTCCCGAACCAGAGTTTTTACTTCCAAATGACCTATATCACCTTAAAGAGCATGAAAAAGGCTACAAATTGGCATTACTATATTTTCGCTGAGTTGTTGTTGCTTCGATCAAATTTTTCGAAAAACACTTTTCCAAACCCTCAAATTGCTCTATCTTTGACAGAACCAGAGTTTTTACCTCCAAATTTTCTATAACACCTTGAAGGGCATGGAAGGGGCTACGATTTGGTGTCATTATATTTTTGCTGAGTTTTTGTTGCTTCGAACAAAGTTTTTGAAAAACACTTTTCGAAACCCTCAAATTGCTCTCTCTTTCACCTATAACTCCCGAAGCAGAGCTTTTACCTCCAAATCCCCTATATCACTTTAAAGGGCATGAAAAGGGCTACGAATCGGCATCATTATATTTTTGATGAATTTTTGTTGTTTCGAACAAAATTTTTGAAAAACACTTTTCGAAACACTCAAATTGCTCTCTCTTTGACCTATAACTCCCGAACCAGAGTTTTTACTTCCAAATGACCAATATCTCCGTAAAGGGCATGAAAAGGGCTACGATTTGCCATCATTAGGTTTTCGCTAAGGGGTTGTTGAGTTTTTAACTCCAAATTTTCTATAACACCTTAAAGGGCATGGAAAGGGCTAGGATTTGGTGTCATTATATTTTTGCTGAGTTTTTGTTGCTTCGAACAAAGTTTTTGAAAAACTCTTTTTGAAACCCTCAAATTGCTCTCTCTCTCTCTCTGACCTATAACTCCCGAGCCAGAGTTTTTACTACCAAATGACTTATATCACCTTAAAGGGCATGAAAAGGGCTACAATTAGGCATCATTATATTTTCGCTGAGTTTTTGTTGCTTTGAACAAAATTTTTGAAAAACACTTTCTTAACCCTTAAATTGCTCTCTCTCTTTCACCTATAACTCCCGAACCAGAGTTTTTACTTCCAAATGACCAATATCTCCGTAAAGGGCATGAAAAGGGTTACGATTTGCCATCATTAGATTTTCGCTAAGTGGTTGTTGTTTCGAACAAAAATTTCGAAAAACACCTTTCGAAACCCTCCAATTGCTCTCGCTTTGACCTATAACTCCCGAACCAGAATTTTTCTTCCATATCACATATATCACATTAAAGGGCATGAAAAGGGCTACGATTTGCATCATTATATATTTGATGAATTTTTGTTGTTTCGAACAAAATTTTTGAAAAAACACTTTTCGAAACACTCAAATTGCTCTCTCTTTGACCTATAACTCCCGAACCAGAGTTTTTACTTCCAAATCACCTATATCACCTTAAAGGGCATCAAAAGGGCGACGATTTGGCATCATTATATATTTGATGAATTTTTGTTGTTTCGAACAAAATTTTTGAAAAACACTTTTCGAAACCCGCAAATTGCTCTCTCTCTTTGACCTATAACTCCCGAACAAGAGTTTTTACCTCCAAATCACCTATATCACCTTAAAAGGCATGAAAAGAGCTACAATTTGGCATTATATTTTCGCTGAGTTGTTGTTGCTTCGAACAAATTTTTTGAAAAACACTTTTCGAAACCCTCAAATTGCTCTCTCTTTGACCTATAACTCCCGAACCAGAGTTTTAACCTCCAAATCACCTAAATCACTTTAAAGGGGATGAAAAGGGCTACGATTTGGCATCATAATATTTTTGCTGAGTTTTTGTTGCTTCGAACAAAATTTTTGAAAAACTCGTTTCGAAACCCTCAAATTGCTCTTTCTTTGACCTATAACTCCCGAATCAGAGTTTTTACCTCCAAATCACCTATATCACTTTAAAGGGCATGAAAAGGGCTACAATTTGGCATCATTATATTTTCGCTGAGTTGTTGTTGCTTCGAAAAAAATTTTTGAAAAACTCCTTTCGAAACCCTCAAATCGCTCTCTCTCTCTTTGACCTATAACTCCCGAACCAGAGTTTTTACTTCCAAATGACTTTTATCACCTTAAAGAGCATGAAAAAGGCTACAAATTGGCATCACTATATTTTCGCTGAGTTGTTGTTGCTTCGAACAAATTTCTCGAAAAACACTTCTCGAAACTCTCAAATTGGTCTCTCTTTGACAGAACCAGAGTTTTTACCTCCAAATTTTATTATCACCTTAAAGGGCATGAAAACGGCTAATATTTGACATCATTAGATTTTCGCTGAGTGGTTGTTGTTTCCAACAAATTTTTTGAAAAACACTTTTCGAAACCCTCAAATTGCTCTCTCTTTCACCTATAACTCCCGAACCAGAGTTTTTACCTCCAAATCACCTATATCACTTTAAAGGGCATGAAAAGGGCTACGATTCGCCATCATTATATTTTTGATGAATTTTTGTTGTTTCGAACAAAATTTTTGAAAAACACTTTTCGAAACACTCAAATTGCTCTCTCTTTGACCTATAACTCCCGAACCAGAGTTTTTACTTCCAAATGACCAATATCTCCGTAAAGGGCATGAAAAGGGCTACGATTTGCCATCATTAGATTTTCGCCGAGTGGTTGTTGTTTCAAACAAAAATTTCGAAAAACACCTTTCGAAACCCTCAAATTGCTCTCTCTTTGACCTATAACTCCCGAACCAGAGTTTTTAGCTCCAAATTTTCTATAACACCTTAAAGGGCATGGAAAGGGCTACAATTTGGTATCATTAGATTTTCGCTGAACTGTTGTTGATTCGAACAAATTTTTGAAAAACACTTTTCGAAACCCTCAAATTGCTCTCTCTTTGACCTATAACTCCCGAACCAGAGTTTTTACTTCCAAATCACCTAAATCACTTTAAAGACTTTTCGAAACCCTCAAATTGCTCTCTCTTTGACCTATAACTCCCGAACCAGAGTTTTTACCTCCAAATCACCTAGATCACTTTAAAGGGCATGAAACGGGCTACGATTTGGCATCATTATATATTTAACGAGTTTTTGTTGCTTCGAACAAAATTTTTGAAAAACACTTTTCGAAACCCTCAAATTGCTCTCTCTTTGACCTATAACTCCCGAACCAGAGTTTTTATCTCCAAATTTTTGTATCACCTTAAAGGGCATGAAAAGGGCTACAATTTGGCGTCATTGTATATTCGCTGAGTTGTTGTTGCTTCGAACAAATTTTTTGAAAAACACTTTTCGAAACCCTCAAATTGCTCTCTCTTTGACCTATAACTCCCGAACCAGAGTTTTTATCTCCAAATTTTTGAATCACCTTAAAGGGCATGAAAAGGGCTACAATGTGGCGTCATTAGATTTTCGCTGAGTGGTTGTTGTTTCCAACAAAATTTTTGAAAAACACTTTTCGAAACCCTCAAATTGCTCTCTCTTTCACCTATAACTCCCGAACCAGAGTTTTTACCTCAAAATCACCTATATCACTTTAAAGGGCATGAAAAGGGCTACGATTCGGCATCATTATATTTTTGATGAATTTTTGTTGTTTCGAACAAAATTTTTGAAAAACACTTTTCGAAACACTCAAATTGCTCCCTCTTTGACCTAAAACTCCCGAACCAGAGTTTTTACCTCCAAATCACCTATTTCACTTTAAAGGGCATGAAAAGGGCTACAATTTGGCATCATTATATTTTCGCTGAGTTGTTGTTGCTTCGAACAAAATTTTTTAAAAACTCTTTTCGAAACCCCCAAATTGCTCTCTCTTTGACCTATAACTCCCGAACCAGAGTTTTTACTTTCAAATCACCTATATCACTTTAAAGGGCATGAAAAGGGCTACAATTTGGCGTCATTGTATTTTCGCATAGTTGTTGTTGCTTCGAACAAATTTTTTGAAAAACACTTTTCGAAACCCTCAAATTGCTCTCTCTTTGACCTAAAACTCCCGAACCAGAGTTTTTACCTCCAAATCACCTAAATCACTTTAAAGGGCATGAAAAGGGCTACGATTTGGCATCATTAAATTTTTGCTGAGTTTTTGTTGCTTCGAACAAAATTTTTGAAAAACTCTTTTCGAAACCCTCAAATTGCTCTCTCTTTGACCTAAAACTCCCGAACCAGAGTTTTTACCTCCAAATCACCTAAATCACTTTAAAGGGCATGAAAAAGGCTACAAATTGGCATCACTATATTTTCGCTGAGTTGTTGTTGCTTCGAACAAATTTTTCGAAAAACACTTTTCGAAACCCTCAAATGTCTCTCTCTTTGACAGAACCAGAGTTAATACCTCCAAATTTGATTATTACCTTAAAGGGCATGAAAACGGCTAATATTTTACATCATTAGATTTTCGCTGAGTGGTTGTTGTGTCCAACTAAATTTTTGAAAGACACTTTTCGAAACCCCTTAAATTACTCTCTCTTTGACCTATAACTCCCGAACCAGAGTTTTTATCTCTAAATTTTTGAATCACCTTAAAGGGCATGAAAAGGGCTACAATGTGGCGTCATTAGATTTTCGCTGAGTGGTTGTTGTTTCCAACAAAATTTTTGAAAAACACTTTTCGAAACCCTCAAATTGCTCTCTCTTTCACCTATAACTCCCGAACCAGAGTTTTTACCTCCAAATCACCTATATCACTTTAAAGGGCATGAAAAGGGCTACGATTCGGCATCATTATATTTTTGATGAATTTTTGTTGTTTCGAACAAAATTTTTGAAAAACACTTTTCGAAACACTCAAATTGCTCTCTCTTTGACCTATAACTCCCGAACCGGAGTTTTTACTTCCAAATGACCAATATCTCCGTAAAGGGCATAAAAAGGCTACGATTTGCCATCATTAGATTTTCGCCGAGTGGTTGTTGTTTCGAACAAAAATTTCGAAAAACACCTTTCGATACCCTCAAATTGCTCTCTCTTTGACCTATAACTCCCGAACCAGAGTTTTTAGCTCCAAATTTTCTATAACACCTTAAAGTTCATGGAAAGGGCTACAATTTGGTTTCTTTTAATTTTCGCTGAATTGTTGTTGATTCGAACAAATTTTTGAAAAACACTTTTCGAAACCCCCAAATTGCTCTCTCTTTGACCTATAACTCCCGAACCAGAGTTTTTACCTCCAAATCACCTATATCACCTTAAAAGGCATGAAAAGAGCTACAATTTGGCATCATTATATTTTCGCTTAGTTGTTGTTGCTTCGAACAAAATTTTTTAAAAACTCTTTTCGAAACCCCCAAATTGCTCTCTCTTTGACCTATAACTCCCGAACCAGAGTTTTTACTTCCAATTCACCTATATCACTTTAAAGGGCATGAAAAGGGCTACAATTTGCCATCATTATATTTTCGCCGAGTTTTTGTTGTTTAAAAAAAAATTTTTGTTAAACACTTTTCGAAACCCTCAAATCGTTTTCTTTTTAACCTATAACTCCCGAACCGGAGTTTTTAGCTCCAAATTTTCTAGAACACCTTAAGGGGCATGGAAAGGGCTACAATTCGGCATCATTATATTTTTGATGAATTTTTGTTGTTTCGAAAAAAATTTTTGAAAAACACTTTTCGAAACACTCAAATTTCTCTCTCTTTGACCTATAACTCCCGAACCAGAGTTTTTACTTCCAAATGACCAATATCTCCGTAAAGGGCATGAAAAAGGCTACGATTTGCCATCATTAGATTTTCGCCGAGTGGTTGTTGTTTCGAACAAAAATTTCGAAAAACACCTTTCGAAACCCTCAAATTGCTTTTTTTTTAACCTATAACTCCCGAACCGGGGTTTTTATCTCCAAATTTTCTAAAACACCTTAAAGGGCATGGAAAGGGCTACAATTAGGCATCACTATATTTTCGCTGAGTTGTTGTTGATTCGAACAAATTTTTTGAAAAACACTTTTCGAAACACTCAAATTGCTCTCTCTTTGACCTATAACTCCCAAATCACCTATATCACTTTAAAGGGCATGAAAAGGGCTACAATTTGGCATCATTATATTTTCGCTGAGTTGTTGTTGCTTCGAAAAAAATTTTTGAAAAACTCCTTTCGAAACCCTCAAATCGCTCTCTCTCTCTTTGACCTATAACTCCCGAACCAGAGTTTTTACTTCCAAATGACTTTTATCACCTTAAAGAGCATGAAAAAGGCTACAAATTGGCATCACTATATTTTCGCTGAGTTGTTGTTGCTTCGAACAAATTTCTCGAAAAACACTTCTCGAAACTCTCAAATTGGTCTCTCTTTGACAGAACCAGAGTTTTTACCTCCAAATTTTATTATCACCTTAAAGGGCATGAAAACGGCTAATATTTGACATCATTAGATTTTCGCTGAGTGGTTGTTGTTTCCAACAAATTTTTTGAAAAACACTTTTCGAAACCCTCAAATTGCTCTCTCTTTCACCTATAACTCCCGAACCAGAGTTTTTACCTCCAAATCACCTATATCACTTTAAAGGGCATGAAAAGGGCTACGATTCGCCATCATTATATTTTTGATGAATTTTTGTTGTTTCGAACAAAATTTTTGAAAAACACTTTTCGAAACACTCAAATTGCTCTCTCTTTGACCTATAACTCCCGAACCAGAGTTTTTACTTCCAAATGACCAATATCTCCGTAAAGGGCATGAAAAGGGCTACGATTTGCCATCATTAGATTTTCGCCGAGTGGTTGTTGTTTCAAACAAAAATTTCGAAAAACACCTTTCGAAACCCTCAAATTGCTCTCTCTTTGACCTATAACTCCCGAACCAGAGTTTTTAGCTCCAAATTTTCTATAACACCTTAAAGGGCATGGAAAGGGCTACAATTTGGTATCATTAGATTTTCGCTGAACTGTTGTTGATTCGAACAAATTTTTGAAAAACACTTTTCGAAACCCTCAAATTGCTCTCTCTTTGACCTATAACTCCCGAACCAGAGTTTTTACTTCCAAATCACCTAAATCACTTTAAAGACTTTTCGAAACCCTCAAATTGCTCTCTCTTTGACCTATAACTCCCGAACCAGAGTTTTTACCTCCAAATCACCTAGATCACTTTAAAGGGCATGAAACGGGCTACGATTTGGCATCATTATATATTTAACGAGTTTTTGTTGCTTCGAACAAAATTTTTGAAAAACACTTTTCGAAACCCTCAAATTGCTCTCTCTTTGACCTATAACTCCCGAACCAGAGTTTTTATCTCCAAATTTTTGTATCACCTTAAAGGGCATGAAAAGGGCTACAATTTGGCGTCATTGTATATTCGCTGAGTTGTTGTTGCTTCGAACAAATTTTTTGAAAAACACTTTTCGAAACCCTCAAATTGCTCTCTCTTTGACCTATAACTCCCGAACCAGAGTTTTTATCTCCAAATTTTTGAATCACCTTAAAGGGCATGAAAAGGGCTACAATGTGGCGTCATTAGATTTTCGCTGAGTGGTTGTTGTTTCCAACAAAATTTTTGAAAAACACTTTTCGAAACCCTCAAATTGCTCTCTCTTTCACCTATAACTCCCGAACCAGAGTTTTTACCTCAAAATCACCTATATCACTTTAAAGGGCATGAAAAGGGCTACGATTCGGCATCATTATATTTTTGATGAATTTTTGTTGTTTCGAACAAAATTTTTGAAAAACACTTTTCGAAACACTCAAATTGCTCCCTCTTTGACCTAAAACTCCCGAACCAGAGTTTTTACCTCCAAATCACCTATTTCACTTTAAAGGGCATGAAAAGGGCTACAATTTGGCATCATTATATTTTCGCTGAGTTGTTGTTGCTTCGAACAAATTTTTCGAAAAACACTTTTCGAAACCCTCAAATGTCTCTCTCTTTGACAGAACCAGAGTTAATACCTCCAAATTTGATTATTACCTTAAAGGGCATGAAAACGGCTAATATTTTACATCATTAGATTTTCGCTGAGTGGTTGTTGTGTCCAACTAAATTTTTGAAAGACACTTTTCGAAACCCCTTAAATTACTCTCTCTTTGACCTATAACTCCCGAACCAGAGTTTTTATCTCTAAATTTTTGAATCACCTTAAAGGGCATGAAAAGGGCTACAATGTGGCGTCATTAGATTTTCGCTGAGTGGTTGTTGTTTCCAACAAAATTTTTGAAAAACACTTTTCGAAACCCTCAAATTGCTCTCTCTTTCACCTATAACTCCCGAACCAGAGTTTTTACCTCCAAATCACCTATATCACTTTAAAGGGCATGAAAAGGGCTACGATTCGGCATCATTATATTTTTGATGAATTTTTGTTGTTTCGAACAAAATTTTTGAAAAACACTTTTCGAAACACTCAAATTGCTCTCTCTTTGACCTATAACTCCCGAACCGGAGTTTTTACTTCCAAATGACCAATATCTCCGTAAAGGGCATAAAAAGGCTACGATTTGCCATCATTAGATTTTCGCCGAGTGGTTGTTGTTTCGAACAAAAATTTCGAAAAACACCTTTCGATACCCTCAAATTGCTCTCTCTTTGACCTATAACTCCCGAACCAGAGTTTTTAGCTCCAAATTTTCTATAACACCTTAAAGTTCATGGAAAGGGCTACAATTTGGTTTCTTTTAATTTTCGCTGAATTGTTGTTGATTCGAACAAATTTTTGAAAAACACTTTTCGAAACCCCCAAATTGCTCTCTCTTTGACCTATAACTCCCGAACCAGAGTTTTTACCTCCAAATCACCTATATCACCTTAAAAGGCATGAAAAGAGCTACAATTTGGCATCATTATATTTTCGCTTAGTTGTTGTTGCTTCGAACAAAATTTTTTAAAAACTCTTTTCGAAACCCCCAAATTGCTCTCTCTTTGACCTATAACTCCCGAACCAGAGTTTTTACTTCCAATTCACCTATATCACTTTAAAGGGCATGAAAAGGGCTACAATTTGCCATCATTATATTTTCGCCGAGTTTTTGTTGTTTAAAAAAAATTTTTTGTTAAACACTTTTCGAAACCCTCAAATCGTTTTCTTTTTAACCTATAACTCCCGAACCGGAGTTTTTAGCTCCAAATTTTCTAGAACACCTTAAGGGGCATGGAAAGGGCTACAATTCGGCATCATTATATTTTTGATGAATTTTTGTTGTTTCGAAAAAAATTTTTGAAAAACACTTTTCGAAACACTCAAATTTCTCTCTCTTTGACCTATAACTCCCGAACCAGAGTTTTTACTTCCAAATGACCAATATCTCCGTAAAGGGCATGAAAAAGGCTACGATTTGCCATCATTAGATTTTCGCCGAGTGGTTGTTGTTTCGAACAAAAATTTCGAAAAACACCTTTCGAAACCCTCAAATTGCTTTTTTTTTAACCTATAACTCCCGAACCGGGGTTTTTATCTCCAAATTTTCTAAAACACCTTAAAGGGCATGGAAAGGGCTACAATTAGGCATCACTATATTTTCGCTGAGTTGTTGTTGATTCGAACAAATTTTTTGAAAAACACTTTTCGAAACACTCAAATTGCTCTCTCTTTGACCTATAACTCCCGAGCCAGAGTTTTTACTTCCAAATCACCTATATCACCTTAAAAGGCATGAAAAGGGCTACAATTTGGCATCATTATATTTTGGCTGAGTTGTTGTTGCTTCGAACAAAATTTTTAAAAAACTCTTTTCGAAACCCTCAAATTGCTCTCTCTTTGACCTATAACTCCCGAACCAGAGTTTTTACTTCCAAATCACCTATATTACTTTAAAGGGCATGAAAAGGGCTACAATTTGCCATCATTATATTTTCGCTGAGTTTTTGTTGTTTAAAAAAAAATTTTTGTAAAACACTTTTCGAAACCCTCAAATCGTTTCCTTTTTAACCTATAATTCCCGAACCGGAGTTTTTAGCTCCAAATTTTCCATAACACCTTAAGGGGCATGGAAAGGGCTACAATTTGGCATCATTAGATTTTCGCTGAGTTGTTGTTGCTTCGAACAAATTTTTTGAAAAACACTTTTCGAAACCCTCAAATTGCTCTCTCTTTGACCTATAACTCCCGTACCAGAGTTTTTACCTTCAAATCACCTAAATCACTTTAAAGGGCATGAAAAGGGCTACGATTTGGCATCATTATATATTTGCTGAGTTTTTGTTGCTTCGAACAAAATTTTTGAAAAACACATTTCGAAACCCTCAAATTGCTCTCTCTTTGACCTATAACTCCCGAACCAGAGTTTTTATCTTCAAATTTTTGTATGACCTTAAAGGGCATGGAAAGGGCTACAATTAGGCATCACTATATTTTCGCTGAGTTGTTGTTGATTCGAACAAATTTTTTGAAAAACACTTTTCGAAACACTCAAATTGCTCTCTCTTTGACCTATAACTCCCGAGCCAGAGTTTTTACCTCCAAATCACCTATATCACCTTAAAAGGCATGAAAAGGGCTACAATTTGGCATCATTATATTTTGGCTGAGTTGTTGTTGCTTCGAACAAAATTTTTAAAAAACTCTTTTCGAAACCCTCAAATTGCTCTCTCTTTGACCTATAACTCCCGAACCAGAGTTTTTACTTCCAAATCACCTATATTACTTTAAAGGGCATGAAAAGGGCTACAATTTGCCATCATTATATTTTCGCTGAGTTTTTGTTGTTTAAAAAAAAATTTTTGTAAAACACTTTTCGAAACCCTCAAATCGTTTCCTTTTTAACCTATAATTCCCGAACCGGAGTTTTTAGCTCCAAATTTTCCATAACACCTTAAGGGGCATGGAAAGGGCTACAATTTGGCATCATTAGATTTTCGCTGAGTTGTTGTTGCTTCGAACAAATTTTTTGAAAAACACTTTTCGAAACCCTCAAATTACTCTCTCTTTGACCTATAACTCCCGTACCAGAGTTTTTACCTCCAAATCACCTAAATCACTTTAAAGGGCATGAAAAGGGCTACGATTTGGCATCATTATATATTTGCTGAGTTTTTGTTGCTTCGAACAAAATTTTTGAAAAACACATTTCGAAACCCTCAAATTGCTCTCTCTTTGACCTATAACTCCCGAACCAGAGTTTTTATCTTCAAATTTTTGTATGACCTTAAAGGGCATGAAAAGGGCTACAATTTGGCATCATTGTATTTTCGCTAAGTTTTTGTTGCTTCGAACAAAATTTTTGAAAAACTCTTTTCGAAACCCTCAAATTGCTCTCTCTCTCTTTGACCTATAATTCCCGAACCAGAGTTTTTACCTCCAAATCACCTATATCACCTGAAAGGGCATGAAAGGGCTACAATTTGGCATCATTATATTTTCGCTGAGTTTTTGTTGTTTAAAAAAAAATTTTTGTAAAACACTTTTGAAACCCTCAAATCGTTTTCTTTTTAACCTATAACTCCCGAACCGGAGTTTTTAGCTCCAAATTTTCTAGAACACCTTAAGGGGCATGGAAAGGGCTACAATTCGGCATCATTATATTTTTGATGAATTTTTGTTGTTTCGAACAAAATTTTTGAAAAACACTTTTCGAAACACTCAAATTGCTCTCTCTTTGACCTATAACTCCCGAACCAGAGTTTTTACTTCCAAATGACCAATATCTCCGTAAAGGGTATGAAAAGGGCTACGATTTGCCATCATTAGATTTTCGCCGAGTGGTTGTTGTTTCAAACAAAAATTTCGAAAAACACCTTTCGAAACCCTCAAATTGCTTTTTTTTTGACCTATAACTCCCGAACCGGGGTTTTTATCTCCAAATTTTCTAGAACACCTTAAAGGGCATATAAAGGGCTACAATTAGGCATCACTATATTTTCGCTGAGTTGTTGTTGATTCGAACAAATTTTTTGAAAAACACTTTTCGAAACACTTAAATTGCTCTCTCTTTGACCTATAACTCCCGAACCAGAGCTTTTATCTTCAAATTTTTGTATGACCTTAAAGGGCATGAAAAGGGCTACAATTTGGCATCATTGTATTTTCGCTAAGTTTTTGTTGCTTCGAACAAAATTTTTGAAAAACTCTTTTCGAAACCCTCAAATTGCTCTCTCTCTTTGACCTATAATTCCCGAACCAGAGTTTTTACCTCCAAATCACCTATATCACCTGAAAGGGCATGAAAGGGCTACAATTTGGCATCATTATATTTTCGCTGAGTTGTTGTTGCTTCGAAAAAAATTTTTGAAAAACTCTTTTCGAAACCCTCAAATGACTCTTTCTTTGACCTACAACTCCCGAACCAGAGTTTTTACTTCCAAATGACCTATACCACCTTAAAGAGCATGAAAAGGGCTACAATTGGGCATCACTATATTTTCGCTGAGTTGTTGTTGCTTCGAACAAATTTGTTGAAAAACACTTTTCGAAACCCTCAAATTGCTCTCGCTTTGACCCATAACTCCCGAATCAGAATTTTTCTTCCATATCACATATATCACATTAAAGGGCTTGAAAAGGGCTACGATTTGGCATCATTATATTTTTGATGAATTTTTGTTGTTTCGAACAAAATTTTTGAGAAACACTTTTCGAAACACTCAAATTGCTCTCTCTTTGACCTATAACTCCCGAACCAGAGTTTTTACCTCCAAATCACCTATATTACCTTAAAAGGCATGAAAAGGGCTACAATTTAGCATCATTATATTTTCGCTGAGTTGTTGTTGCTTCGAACAAAATTTTTTAAGAACTCTTTTCGAAACCCTCAAATTGCTCTCTCTTTGACCTATAACTCCCGAACCAGAGTTTTTACTTCCAAATCACCTATATCACTTTAAAGGGCATGAAAAGGGCTACAATTTGCCATCATTATATATTCGCTGAGTTTTTGTTGTTTCAAAAAAATTTTTTGTAAAACACTTTTCGAAACCCTCAAATCGTTTTATTTTTTTTTTTTAATTTTTTTTTTATTTAATGTTTATTTAATAAATATTTAGAATAAAAGTTATAACTCCAAATAAACAAAAAGTGTAATGATATTATATATATACAAAGTCCCATTTCAACGAGCTCTCAAGTATAAACGTATTTAGTAATTAAGTTAATTTTTCAGTTAAGTATATATAATTATATATATATTATAAAAGTTTGGTATCCAGATTAGTAGTAAGCAAAAATATAATAAAAATCTTACTATTAATAGTAAAGATAAAATGTAAGGTCAAGGGTTAAAATCAAAGAATTGTTATATAGTTAGCCACCAATATTTATTATACCCTCCAAAAAAGAATTTGGAGGGTATATTCATTTTGTCATTCCGTTTGTAACGCATCGAAATATCCATCTCAGACCCCATAAAGTATATATATTCTTGATCAGTGATGAAATCTAAGACGAACTGAGCATGTCCGTCCATCCGTCCGTCTGTGGAAATCACGATTCAGTCCAAACGAAAAGAGCTAGACCCTTGAAATTTGGCATAAATATATTTTAAAACTTAGAGCAGGTTAAGTTCGAAGATGGGCTAAATCGGGCAAGAGGTAAAGAAGTTCCCCTAAGAAGAACTAAACCAACCCAGAAAGAACAACATAATTTTTAAAGTTTTTTGGTTATTTTGTTAAGCAAATGATATATTTTTATGTCAAATACGGTCCAACGCCTTAAACTTGGAGCCATTAAATAAAATAAAAATATTTTTTGACCCCGCCCACTTTAGTGGGCGTTGTTATAGGCAAAAATAGCATAAAAATTTAACAAATTGTTTTACTTAAGCCTACATTCCTTAAAAATAACACTTTTAAGCTTTAATGACGAAGCTGAGACGAAACCTGGTACTACTCTGCCCTAAATGACCCTACCAAAAAAAATTTTTTTTTTTAAATTTTGTATATAATCATCCCAAGCATTTATCTTTAGAGTTTTATGACTGCCGATTTTTGCCCTACCTCCCCCCACCTCTTCCTTTGCCACCTAAATGACCCTACCAAAAAAAAAAAATTTTTTTTTACTTTTGTATATAATCATTCCAAGCATTTATCTTTAGAGTTTTATGACTGCCGATTTCTGCCCTACCCCCCCCCCCCCCCCTCCCTTCTTCCTTTGCCACCAAAATGACCCCCTACCTAAAAAAAAAATGTTTTTTTAAATTTTGTATATAATCATCCCAAGCATTTATCTTTAGAGTTTTATGACTGCTGATTTCTGCCCTACCCCCCCCCCCCCCCCCGCCCCTCCTTTGCCCCCAAAATGACCTTACCAAAAAAAATGTTTTTTTAAATTTTGTATATAATCATCCCAAGCATTTATCTTTAGAGTTTTATGACTGCCGATTTCTGCCCTACCCCCCCCCCCCCCCCCCTCCCTTCTTCCTTTGCCACCAAAATGACCCCCTACCTAAAAAAAAAATGTTTTTTTAAATTTTGTATATAATCATCCCTAGCATTTATCTTTAGAGTTTTATGACTGCTGATTTCTGATATATTCCTCATTAGCGTAGTAAGGAGCCAAAATTAAATTATTCTCAATGGTATTTGAGCTGCTTACAATATGGTTTCTTATAGTGTGAATAATAAAGTTATCAAATCTAGATATTTCAGCTTTTTCATAGAGAATTTTATTAGATATATATTTTTTATAGTTACTATTTTTTGACCTGTACAGTGACGTACAACATCTGAGGCATTTTCTTTCGAATGCGCGAATCTTCTCCATATACGAGGGGCATATATTAAACCAAATTTGGCAGCCATATGATAAAATTGGTCTAATCAACTCTGATACAATATAATTTTAACCCTTGATTGTATATACTTAGAAAAGAAAAATTTTTTGGGTACAAAAAATGCATTTCTAGCTTTTATAAGTTTCTGGTTTATGTGATTATGGAAGTATAAAAATTTATCTAATTCTATGCCTAATAGCCTAACAGTTTGTTTTACAGGAATGTTTATATTATTTGTGGATCTAATACCAAATGACTTCCAGTTCCTTCTAATATTACTGGTACATTTCCCAACTGGTGGTCTAAAAAGAATGCATTCACATTTGTTCAAATTGATCTTCATTTGCCAATCTTTAGAATATTTTTCAATTATCAGAAATTTTTTTTTGCAATTCATCATTAATTTTGTCAACTGTATTGTCTGCATGATATATAGTTATGTCGTCTGCGAAGGCTATGACCTCGTCTATTTTATCTAATAAATCAAACAAGTATAAATTAAATAGTATAGGAGAATTAACAGTGCCCTGTTGTAGTCCGTTGACAATTATGAATTTTCCAGTACCAATTGTTTTTTTCCCATTTTGTTATTTAGCATGTTATGTATAAGGATTGTGAAATGAAATGGAAATTTATACTTAAATAATTTAAAAATAAGGCCGGGAATCCAAATACTGTCGAAGGCTTTTTCAAAATCAATTAAACAAGCGCCAGTATATAAGGATTTGCTCAGGTTCCATTGAATATTTGAAACAAGTAAATGAATCGCGTGTATTGTTGAATGTTTGTATTTAAAGCCAAACTGTTTTTCACCAACTAATTTATTTTTCTTGCAATGCCTGATAATAGTCATATTGATACATACTTCAAATACTTTGCTTAGGTTTGGAAGTAAGCTTATTGCCCGTAAATTTTTTGGATTCGACGTATCCTTATCTCTCTTGGGTAGCACTATTACTTTGGCTTGTTTCCAAGCCCGCGGAAAGTAAGTAAGTATTCCGTATTTGAATATGAAACTATCGGGTAAATTACGCAAGACAACGTTGGGAATGTTATCAACTCCTGATGACAGTTTGGGTCTTAATTTCTTGAAAATTTGTAAAACTTTATCTTTTTGTACAAATGTGTTATTTAATTGAGTTTCGTTTAAGTCATCTGCTTTATTTGACTCAGAAAATGTTGTCAAGGTTGAAAAGTTGTATTCATATTGCATTTTTTCTTCCAAAAATTCATTGAAACGATTATCAACTTCCAGATGAACTGTATTATCGGGATCAATCTCCTTATAAGAGTGAAGAGATTCTAAAAACGAACCATATATATGTTTAGGTTTTGCTCCTCACCGATACTCAAATAGTTGTTACCTTCTCTTTCTAGAACAAGGGGGTCAATACTAGCGTTTCTTATCAACCTTTCATCCTCTAGAGAAATTCTCATAATATCTAGTTCAAAAGGCCGTGTTGTCTTAAATTGTTTTCTAATTTCTCCAAACATATTAGATGAGTCTTTAGGATTCAACCGAGTAAGTTTATTTTGTAAATGTTTATTTACTGAAATTATAAAGTTATCATTCAAAAGTTTTCTAATTAGCTTCAACTTCGCCTTAAGAACTTTAATTTCGGATTGTGTTAAAGAGGTTTCTAGTCTGTTAAAGCGTTTAATCATGGTGAGAATTTTACTCTTCTCCATTTGTAACTTTTTAATTAACGAATTGGTGAATCTTTCAGTAGAGTCATGTGTTTTATATTTTGGGATTGCCATATCCATGGCTCTTAAAATATAATTGTTCATTTCACGCAAATAAAAATCTATTTCGTTATTCATCAGATTCCTATTATTCGGAATTATAATATTATCACTAGATTCTCTTAACAAAATATTTTTGAATCGTTTTCTTTTTAACCTATAACTTCCGAACCGGAGTTTTTAGCTCCAAATTTTCTAAAACACCTTAAGGGGCATGGAAAGGGCTACAATTTGGAATCATTAGATTTTCGCTGAGTTGTTGTTGTTTCGCACAAATTTTTTGAAAAACACTTTTCGAAACCCTCAAATTGCTTTCTCTTTGACCTATAACTCCCGAACCAGAGTTTTTAGCTCCAAATTTTCTATATCACCTTAAAGGCATGAAAAGGGCTACAATTTGCCATGATTAGATTTTCGCTGAGTGGTTGTTGTTTCAAAAAAATTTTTTGTAAAACACTTTTCGAAACCCTCAAATCGTTTTCTCTTTAACCAATAACTCCCGAACCAGAGTTTTTAGCTCCAAATTTTCTATATCACCTTAAACGCATGAAAAGGGCTACAATTTGGCGTCATTCGATTTTCTCTGAGTGGTTGTTGTTTCAAACAAAATTTTCGAAAAACACTTTTCGAAACCCTCAAATTGCTCCCTCTTTGATATATAACTCCCGAACCAGAGTCTTTACCTCCAAATGACCTATATCACCACAAAGAGCATGAAAAGGGCTACGATTTGCCTTCGTTAGATTATCGCGGAGTGGTTGTTGTTTCAAACAAAATTTTCGAAAAACACTTTTCGAAACCCTCAAATCGCTTTCTCTTTTACCTATAACTCCCGAAAAAGAATTTTTACCTCCAAACTGCCTATATCACCTTAAAGGGCAAGAAAAGGGCTACAATTTGGCGTCATTCGATTTTCGCTGAGTTGCTGTTGTTTCAAACAAAATTTTTGAAAAACACTTTTCGAAAGCCTCAAATTGCTTTCTCTTTGACCTATAACTCCCGAACCAGAGCTTTTACCTCCAAATCACTTATATCACCTTAAAGGGCATGAAAAGGGCTACAATTTGGCATCATTATATTTTCGCCGAGTTGTTGTTGCATCTAACAAAATTTTTGAAAAACACTTTTCGAAACCCTCAAATTGCTCTCTCTTTGACCTATAGCTCCCGAACCAGAGTTTTTACCTCCGAATCCCCAATATCACTTTAAAGGGCATGAAAAGGGCTACGATTTGGCATCATTATATTTTTGATTAATTTTTGTTGTTTCGAAATTTTTTTTGAAAAACACCTTTCGAAACCCTCAAATCGCTTTCTCTTTGACCTATAACTCCCGAAAAAGAGTTTTTAGCTCTAAATTTTCTTTACCACCTTAAAGGCATGAAAAGGGCTACAATTTGGCGTCATTCGATTTTCGCTAAGTGGTTGTTGTTTCAAACAAAATTTTCGAAAAACACTTTTCGAAACCCTCAAATCGCTTTCTCTTTGACCTATAACTCCCGAAAAAGAATTTTTACCTCCAAATGACCTATATCACCTTAAAGGGCATGAAAAGGGCTACAATTTGTCTTCGTTAGATTTTCGCTGAGTGGTTGTTGTTTCAAACAAAATTTTTCGAAAAACACTTTTCGAAACCCTCAAATTGCTCTCTCTTTGACCTATAACTCCCGAACCAGAGTTTTTACTTCCAAATCACCTATATCACCTTAAAGGGCATGAAAAGGGCTACAATTTGACATCATTAGATTTTCGATGAGTTGTTGATGTTTCGAAAAAAATTTCGAATAACACCTTTCGAAACCCTCAAATTGCTCTCTCTTTGACCTATAACACCCGAACCAGAGTTTTTAGCTCCAAATTTTCTAAAACACCTTAAAGAACATGGAAAGGGCTACAATTTGGCATCATTAGATATTCGCTGAGTTGTTGTTGTTTCGCACAAATTTTTTGAAAAACATTTTTCGAAACCCTCAAATTGCTGTCTCTTTGACCTATAACTCCCGAACCAGAGTTTTTAGCTCCAAATTTTCTAAAACACCTTAAAGGGCATGGAAAGGATTACAATTTGGCATCATTAGATATTCGCTGAGTTGTAGTTGTTTCGCACAATTTTTTTTAAAAACATTTTTTCGAAACCCTCAAATTGCTTTCTCTTTGACCTATAACACCCGAACCAGAGTTTTTAGCTCCAAATTTTCTAAAACACCTTAAAGGGCATGGAAAGGGCTACAATTTGCCATCATTAGTTTTTCGCTGAGTGGTTGTTGTTTAAAAAATTTTTTTTGTAAAACACTTTTCGAAACTCTCAAATCGTTTTTTCTTTAACCAATAACTACCGAACCAGAGTTTTTAGCTCCAAATTTTCTATATCTCCTTAAAGGCATGAAAAGGGCTACAATTTGGCGTCATTCGATTTTCGCTGAGTGGTTGTTGTTTCAAACAAAATTTTATAAAAACACTTTTCGAAACCATCAAATCGCTTTCTCCTTGACCTATAACTCCCGAAAAAGAAATTTTACCTCCGAATTCCCTATATCGCCTTAAAGGGCATGAAAAGGGCTACGATTTGCCTTCGTTAGATTTTCGCTGAGTGGTTGTTGTTTCGAACAAAAATTTCGAAAAACACCTTTCTAAACCCTCAAATTGCTCTCTCTTTGACCTATAACTCCCGAACCAGAGTTTTTAGCTCCAAATTTGTGTATCACCGTAAATGGCAAGAAAAGGGCTACAATTTGGCATCATTAGATATTTGCTGAGTTGTTGTTGCTTCGCTCAAATTTTTTGAAAAACACTTTTCGAAACCCTCAAATTGCTTTCTCTTTGACCTATAATTCCCGAACCAGAGTTTTTAGCTCCAAATTTTCTAAAACACCTTAAAGGGCATGGAAAGGGCTACAATTTGGCATTATTAAATTTTCGCTGAGTGGTTGTTGTTTCCAACAAAATTTTTGAAAAACACTTTTCGAAACCCTCAAATTGCTCTCTCTTTGACCTATAACTCCCGAACCAGAATTTTTACCTCCAAATCACCTATATCACTTTAAAGGGCATGAAAAGGGCTACGATTTGGCATCATTATATTTTTGATTAATTTTTGTTGTTTCGAACAAAATTTTTGAAAAACACTTTTCGAAACACTCCAATTGCTCTCTCTTTTTGGACTATAACTCCCAAACCAGAGTTTTAACTTCCAAATGACCTATATCACCTTAAAGGGTATGAAAAGGGCTACAATTTCACATCATTATATTTCAGCTGAGTTTTTGTTGCTTCGAACAAAATTTTTCGAAAAACACTTTTCGAAACCCTCAAATTGCTCTCTCTTTGACCTATAACTACCGAACCAGTGTTTTTAGTTCCAAATTTTTGTAACACCTTAAAGGGCATGAAAAGGGCTACAATTTGGCATCATTGTATTTTCGCTGAGTTGTTGTTGCTTCGAACAAAATTTTTCGAAAAACACTTTTCGAATCCCTCAAATTGCTCTCTCTTTGACCTATAACTCCCGAACCAGAGTTTTTACTTCCACATCACCTATATCACCTTAAAGGGCATGAAAAGGGCTACGATTTGGCATCATTAGATTTTTGTTGTGTTGTTGCTGTTTCGCAAAAATTTTTTGAAAAACACTTTTCGAAACCCTGAAATTGTTTTCTCTTTGACCTATAACTCCCGAACCAGAGTTTTTAGCTTTAAATGTTTTAAATAACATTAAACGGCATGAAAAAGGCTACAATTTGGCATCATTATATTTTCGCTGAGTTGTTGTTGCATCGAACAAATTTTTTGAAAAACACCTTTCTAAACCCTCAAATTGCTCTCTCTTTGACCTATAACTCCCGAACCAGAGTTTTTAGCTCCAAATTTGTGTATCACCGTAAAGGGCATGAAAAGGGCTACGATTTGGCATCATTATATTTTTGATAAATTTTTGTTGTTTCGAAATTTTTTTTGAAAAACACCTTTCGAAACCCTCAAATCGCTTTCTCTTTGACCTATAACTCCCGAAAAAGAGTTTTTAGCTCTAAATTTTCTGTACCACCTTAAAGGCATGAAAAGGGCTACAATTTGGCGTCATTCGATTTTCGCTAAGTGGTTGTTGTTTCAAACAAAATTTTCGAAAAACACTTTTCGAAACCCTCAAATCGCTTTCTCTTTGACCTATAACTCCTGAAAAAGAATTTTTACCTCCAAATGACCTATTTCACCTTAAAGGGCATGAAAAGGGCTACAATTTGTCTTCGTTAGATTTTCGCTGAGTGGTTGTTGTTTCAAACAAAATTTTTCGAAAAACACTTTTCGAAACCCTCAAATTGCTCTCTCTTTGACCTATAACTCCCGAACCAGAGTTTTTAGCTCCAAACTTTGTGTATCACCTTAAAGAGCATGAAAAGGGCTACAATTTGGCATCATTATATTTTCGCTGAGTTGTTGTTGCTTCGAACAAATTTTTTGAAAAACACTTTTCGCAACCCTCAAATTGCTCCCTCTTTGACCTATAACTCCCGAACCAGAGTTTTTACTTACAAATCACCTATATCACCTTAAAGGGCATGAAAAGGGCTACAATTTGACATCATTAGATTTTCGATGAGTTGTTGATGTTTCGAAAAAAATTTCGAATAACACCTTTCGAAACCCTCAAATTGCTCTCTCTTTGACCTATAACACCCGAACCAGAGTTTTTAGCTCCAAATTTTCTAAAACACCTTAAAGAACATGGAAAGGGCTACAATTTGGCATCATTAGATATTCGCTGAGTTGTTGTTGTTTCGCACAAATTTTTTGAAAAACATTTTTCGAAACCCTCAAATTGCTCCCTCTTTGACCTATAACTCCCGAACCAGAGTTTTTACTTCCAAATCACCTATATCACCTTAAAGGGCATGAAAAGGGCTACAATTTGGCATCATTAGATATTCGCTGAGTTGTTGTTGTTTCGCACAAATTTTTTGAAAAACATTTTTCGAAACCCTCAAATTGCTCTCTCTTTGACCTATAACTCCCGAACCAGAGTTTTTAGCTCCAAATTTTCTAAAACACCTTAAAGAACATGGAAAGGGCTACAATTTGGCATCATTAGATATTCGCTGAGTTGTTGTTGTTTCGCACAAATTTTTTGAAAAACATTTTTCGAAACCCTCAAATTGCTCTCTCTTTGACCTATAACTCCCGAACCAGAGTTTTTAGCTCCAAATTTTCTAAAACACCTTAAAGGGCATGGAAAGGATTACAATTTGGCATCATTAGATATTCGCTGAGTTGTAGTTGTTTCGCACAATTTTTTTTAAAAACATTTTTTCGAAACCCTCAAATTGCTTTCTCTTTGACCTATAACACCCGAACCAGAGTTTTTAGCTCCAAATTTTCTAAAACACCTTAAAGGGCATGGAAAGGGCTACAATTTGCCATCATTAGTTTTTCGCTGAGTGGTTGTTGTTTCAAAAAATTTTTTTTGTAAAACACTTTTCGAAACTCTCAAATCGTTTTCTCTTTAACCAATAACTACCGAACCAGAGTTTTTAGCTCCAAATTTTCTAAAACACCTTAAAGGCATGAAAAGGGCTACAATTTGGCGTCATTCGATTTTCGCTGAGTGGTTGTTGTTTCAAACAAAATTTTATAAAAACACTTTTCGAAACCATCAAATCGCTTTCTCCTTGACCTATAACTCCCGAAAAAGAAGTTTTACCTCCGAATTCCCTATATCGCCTTAAAGGGCTACGATTTGCCTTCGTTAGATTTTCGCTGAGTGGTTGTTGTTTCGAACAAAAATTTCGAAAAACACCTTTCTAAACCCTCAAACTGCTCTCTCTTTGACCTATAACTCCCGAACCAGAGTTTTTAGCTCCAAATTTGTGTATCACCGTAAATGGCAAGAAAAGGGCTACAATTTGGCATCATTAGATATTTGCTGAGTTGTTGTTGCTTCGCACAAATTTTTTGAAAAACACTTGTCGAAACCCTCAAATTGCTCCCTTTTTGACCTATAACTCCCGAACCAGAGTTTTTACTTCCAAATTACCTATATCACCTTAAAGGGCATGCAAAGGGCTACATTTTGGCATCATTATATTTTCGCTGAGTTTTTGTTGCTTCGAACAAAATTTTTCGAAAAACACTTTTCGAAACCCTCAAATTGCTCTCTCTTTGACATATAACTCCCGAACCAGAGTTTTTACCTCCAAATCACCTATATCACTTTAAAGGACATGAAAAGGGCTATGATTTGGCATCATTATATTTTTGCTGAGTTTTTGTTGCTTCGAACAAAATTTTTGAAAAACACTTTTCGAAACCCTCAAATTGCTCTCTCTTTGACATATAACTCCCGAACCAGAGTTTTTACCTCCAAAAGACCTATATCACCTTAAAGGGCATGATAAGGGCTACGATTTGCCTTCGTTAGATTTTCGCTGAGTGGTTGTTGCTTCGAACAAAATTTTTGAAAAACACTTTTCGAAACCCTCAAATTGCTCTCTCTTTGACCTATAACTCCCGAACCAGAGTTTTTAGCTCCAAATTTTCTAAAACACCTTAAAGGGCATGGAAACGGCTGCAATTTGGCATCATTAGATAATCCCTGAGTTGTTGTTGTTTCGCACAAATTTTTTGAAAAACACTTTTCGAAACCCTCAAATTGCTTTCTCTTTGACCTATAATTCCCGAACCAGAGTTTTTAGCTCCAAATTTTCTAAAACACCTTAAAGGGCATGGAAAAGGCTACAATTTGGCGTTATTAAATTTTCGCTGAGTGGTTGTTGTTTCCAACAAAATTTTTGAAAAACACTTTTCGAAACCCTCAAATTGCTCTCTCTTTGACCTATAACTCCCGAACCAGAATTTTTACCTCCAAATCACCTATATCACTTTAAAGGGCATGAAAAGGGCTACGATTTGGCATCATTATATTTTTGATTAATTTTTGTTGTTTCGAACAAAATTTTTGAAAAACACTTTTCGAAACACTCCAATTGCTCTCTCTTTGACCTATAACTCCCAAACCAGAGTTTTAACTTCCAAATGACCTATATCACCTTAAAGGGTATGAAAATGGCTACAATTTCACATCATTATATTTTCGCTGAGTTTTTGTTGCTTCGAACAAAATTTTTCGAAAAACACTTTTCGAAACCCTCAAATTGCTCTCTCTTTGACCTATAACTACCGAACCAGAGTTTTTAGTTCCAAATTTTTGTAACACCTTAAAGGGCATGAAAAGGGCTACAATTTGGCATCATTGTATTTTCGCTGAGTTGTTGTTGCTTCGAACAAAATTTTTCGAAAAACACTTTTCGAATCCCTCAAATTGCTCTCTCTTTGACCTATAATTCCCGAACCAGAGTTTTTACTTCCAAATCACCTATATCACCTTAAAGGGCATGAAAAGGGCTACGATTTGGCATCATTAGATTTTCGTTGTGTTGTTGCTGTTTCGCAAAAATTTTTTGAAAAACACTTTTCGAAACCCTGAAATTGTTTTCTCTTTGACCTATAACTCCCGAACCAGAGTTTTTAGCTTTAAATGTTTTAAATAACATTAAACAGCATGAAAAAGGCTACAATTTGGCATCATTATATTTTCGCTGAGTTGTTGTTGCATCGAACAAATTTTTTGAAAAACACTTTTGGAAACCCTCAAATTGCTCTCTCTTTGACCTATAGCTCCCGAACCAGAGTTTTTACCTCCGAATCCCCAATATCACTTTAAAGGGCATGAAAAGGGCTACGATTTGGCATCATTATATTTTTGATAAATTTTTGTTGTTTCGAAATTTTTTTTGAAAAACACCTTTCGAAACCCTCAAATCGCTTTCTCTTTGACCTATAACTCCCGAAAAAGAGTTTTTAGCTCTAAATTTTCTGTACCACCTTAAAGGCATGAAAAGGGCTACAATTTGGCGTCATTCGATTTTCGCTAAGTGGTTGTTGTTTCAAACAAAATTTTCGAAAAACACTTTTCGAAACCCTCAAATCGCTTTCTCTTTGACCTATAACTCCCGAAAAAGAATTTTTACCTCCAAATGACCTATATCACCTTAAAGGGCATGAAAAGGGCTACAATTTGTCTTCGTTAGATTTTCGCTGAGTGGTTGTTGTTTCAAACAAAATTTTTCGAAAAACACTTTTCGAAACCCTCAAATTGCTCTCTCTTTGACCTATAACTCCCGAACCAGAGTTTTTAGCTCCAAAATTTGTGTATCACCTTAAAGAGCATGAAAAGGGCTACAATTTGGCATCATTATATTTTCGCTGAGTTGTTGTTGCTTCGAACAAATTTTTTGAAAAACACTTTTCGCAACCCTCAAATTGCTCCCTCTTTGACCTATAACTCCCGAACCAGAGTTTTTACTTCCAAATCATCTATATCACCTTAAAGGGCATGAAAAGGGCTACAATTTGACATCATTAGATTTTCGATGAGTTGTTGATGTTTCGAAAAAAATTTCGAATAACACCTTTCGAAACCCTCAAATTGCTCTCTCTTTGACCTATAACACCCGAACCAGAGTTTTTAGCTCCAAATTTTCTAAAACACCTTAAAGAACATGGAAAGGGCTACAATTTGGCATCATTAGATATTCGCTGAGTTGTTGTTGTTTCGCACAAATTTTTTGAAAAACATTTTTCGAAACCCTCAAATTGCTCTCTCTTTGACCTATAACTCCCGAACCAGAGTTTTTAGCTCCAAATTTTCTAAAACACCTTAAAGGGCATGGAAAGGATTACAATTTGGCATCATTAGATATTCGCTGAGTTGTAGTTGTTTCGCACAATTTTTTTTAAAAACATTTTTTCGAAACCCTCAAATTGCTTTCTCTTTGACCTATAACACCCGAACCAGAGTTTTTAGCTCCAAATTTTCTAAAACACCTTAAAGGGCATGGAAAGGGCTACAATTTGCCATAATTAGTTTTTCGCTGAGTGGTTGTTGTTTCAAAAAATTTTTTTTGTAAAACACTTTTCGAAACTCTCAAATTGCTCTCTCTTTGACCTATAACTCCCAAACCAGAGTTTTAACTTCCAAATGACCTATATCACCTTAAAGGGTATGAAAAGGGCTACAATTTGGCGTCATTCGATTTTCGCTGAGTGGTTGTTGTTTCAAACAAAATTTTATAAAAACACTTTTCGAAACCATCAAATCGCTTTCTCCTTGACCTATAACTCCCGAAAAAGAAGTTTTACCTCCGAATTCCCTATATCGCCTTAAAGGGCTACGATTTGCCTTCGTTAGATTTTCGCTGAGTGGTTGTTGTTTCGAACAAAAATTTCGAAAAACACCTTTCTAAACCCTCAAATTGCTCTCTCTTTGACCTATAACTCCCGAACCAGAGTTTTTAGCTCCAAATTTGTGTATCACCGTAAATGGCAAGAAAAGGGCTACAATTTGGCATCATTAGATATTTGCTGAGTTGTTGTTGCTTCGCACAAATTTTTTGAAAAACACTTGTCGAAACCCTCAAATTGCTCCCTTTTTGACCTATAACTCCCGAACCAGAGTTTTTACTTCCAAATTACCTATATCACCTTAAAGGGCATGCAAAGGGCTACATTTTGGCATCATTATATTTTCGCTGAGTTTTTGTTGCTTCGAACAAAATTTTTCGAAAAACACTTTTCGAAACCCTCAAATTGCTCTCTCTTTGACCTATAACTCCTGAACCAGAGTTTTTACCTCCAAATCACCTATATCACTTTAAAGGACATGAAAAGGGCTATGATTTGGCATCATTATATTTTTGCTGAGTTTTTGTTGCTTCGAACAAAATTTTTGAAAAACACTTTTCGAAACCCTCAAATTGCTCTCTCTTTGACATATAACTCCCGAACCAGAGTTTTTACCTCCAAAAGACCTATATCACCTTAAAGGGCATGATAAGGGCTACGATTTGCCTTCGTTAGATTTTCGCTGAGTGGTTGTTGCTTCAAACAAAATTTTTGAAAAACACTTTTCGAAACCCTCAAATTGCTCTCTCTTTGACCTATAACTCCCGAACCAGAGTTTTTAGCTCCAAATTTTCTAAAACACCTTAAAGGGCATGGAAACGGCTGCAATTTGGCATCATTAGATAATCCCTGAGTTGTTGTTGTTTCGCACAAATTTTTTGAAAAACACTTTTCGAAACCCTCAAATTGCTTTCTCTTTGACCTATAATTCCCGAACCAGAGTTTTTAGCTCCAAATTTTCTAAAACACCTTAAAGGGCATGGAAAGGGCTACGATTTGGCATCATTAGATTTTCGTTGTGTTGTTGCTGTTTCGCAAAAATTTTTTGAAAAACACTTTTCGAAACCCTGAAATTGTTTTCTCTTTGACCTATAACTCCCGAACCAGAGTTTTTAGCTTTAAATGTTTTAAATAACATTAAACGGCATGAAAAAGGCTACAATTTGGCATCATTATATTTTCGCTGAGTTGTTGTTGCATCGAACAAATTTTTTGAAAAACACTTTTGGAAACCCTCAAATTGCTCTCTCTTTGACCTATAGCTCCCGAACCAGAGTTTTTACCTCCGAATCCCCAATATCACTTTAAAGGGCATGAAAAGGGCTACGATTTGGCATCATTATATTTTTGATAAATTTTTGTTGTTTCGAAATTTTTTTTGAAAAACACCTTTCGAAACCCTCAAATTGCTCTCTCTTTGACCTATAACTCCCGAACCAGAATTTTTACCTCCAAATCACCTATATCACTTTAAAGGGCATGAAAAGGGCTACGATTTGGCATCATTATATTTTTGATTAATTTTTGTTGTTTCGAACAAAATTTTTGAAAAACACTTTTCGAAACACTCCAATTGCTCTCTCTTTGACCTATAACTCCCAAACCAGAGTTTTAACTTCCAAATGACCTATATCACCTTAAAGGGTATGAAAAGGGCTACAATTTCACATCATTATATTTTCGCTGAGTTTTTGTTGCTTCGAACAAAATTTTTCGAAAAACACTTTTCGAAACCCTCAAATTGCTCTCTCTTTGACCTATAACTACCGAACCAGAGTTTTTAGTTCCAAATTTTTGTAACACCTTAAAGGGCATGAAAAGGGCTACAATTTGGCATCATTGTATTTTCGCTGAGTTGTTGTTGCTTCGAACAAAATTTTTCGAAAAACACTTTTCAAATCCCTCAAATTGCTCTCTCTTTGACCTATAACTCCCGAACCAGAGTTTTTACTTCCAAATCACCTATATCACCTTAAAGGGCATGAAAAGGGCTACGATTTGGCATCATTAGATTTTCGTTGTGTTGTTGCTGTTTCGCAAAAATTTTTTGAAAAACACTTTTCGAAACCCTGAAATTGTTTTCTCTTTGACCTATAACTCCCGAACCAGAGTTTTTAGCTTTAAATGTTTTAAATTACATTAAACGGCATGAAAAAGGCTACAATTTGGCATCATTATATTTTCGCTGAGTTGTTGTTGCATCGAACAAATTTTTTGAAAAACACTTTTGGAAACCCTCAAATTGCTCTCTCCTTGACCTATAACTCCCGAACCAGAGTTTTTACTTCCAAATCACCTATATCACCTTAAAGGGCATGAAAAGGGTTACGATTTGGCATCATTAGATTTTCGCTGAGTTGTTGTTGTTTCGCACAAATTTTTTGAAAAACACTTTTCGAAACCCTGAAATTGCTTTCTCTTTTACCTATAACTCCCGAACCAGAGTTTTTAGCTCCAAATGTTTTATATTACATTAAAGGGCATGAAAAGGGCTACAATTTGGCATCATTATATTTTCGCTGAGTTGTTGTTGCATCGAACAAATTTTTTGAAAATAACTTTTGGAAACCCTCAAATTGCTCTCTCTCTTTGACATATAACTCCCGAGCCAGAGTTTTTACCTCCAAATGACCTATATCACCTTAAAGGGCATGAAAAGGGCTACGATTTGCCTTCGTTAGATTTTCGCTGATTGGTTGTTGTTTCAAACAAAATTTTCGAAAAACACTTTTCGAAACCCTCAAATCGCTTTCTCTTTGACCTATAACTCCCGTAAAAGAATTTTTACCTCCAAACTCCCTATATCACCTTTAAGGGCAAACTCCCAAACCAGAGTTTTAACTTCCAAATGACCTATATCACCTTAAAGGGTATGAAAATGGCTACAATTTCACATCATTATATTTTCGCTGAGTTTTTGTTGCTTCGAACAAAATTTTTCGAAAAACACTTTTCGAAACCCTCAAATTGCTCTCTCTTTGACCTATAACTACCGAACCAGAGTTTTTAGTTCCAAATTTTTGTAACACCTTAAAGGGCATGAAAAGGGCTACAATTTGGCATCATTGTATTTTCGCTGAGTTGTTGTTGCTTCGAACAAAATTTTTCGAAAAACACTTTTCGAATCCCTCAAATTGCTCTCTCTTTGACCTATAATTCCCGAACCAGAGTTTTTACTTCCAAATCACCTATATCACCTTAAAGGGCATGAAAAGGGCTACGATTTGGCATCATTAGATTTTCGTTGTGTTGTTGCTGTTTCGCAAAAATTTTTTGAAAAACACTTTTCGAAACCCTGAAATTGTTTTCTCTTTGACCTATAACTCCCGAACCAGAGTTTTTAGCTTTAAATGTTTTAAATAACATTAAACAGCATGAAAAAGGCTACAATTTGGCATCATTATATTTTCGCTGAGTTGTTGTTGCATCGAACAAATTTTTTGAAAAACACTTTTGGAAACCCTCAAATTGCTCTCTCTTTGACCTATAGCTCCCGAACCAGAGTTTTTACCTCCGAATCCCCAATATCACTTTAAAGGGCATGAAAAGGGCTACGATTTGGCATCATTATATTTTTGATAAATTTTTGTTGTTTCGAAATTTTTTTTGAAAAACACCTTTCGAAACCCTCAAATCGCTTTCTCTTTGACCTATAACTCCCGAAAAAGAGTTTTTAGCTCTAAATTTTCTGTACCACCTTAAAGGCATGAAAAGGGCTACAATTTGGCGTCATTCGATTTTCGCTAAGTGGTTGTTGTTTCAAACAAAATTTTCGAAAAACACTTTTCGAAACCCTCAAATCGCTTTCTCTTTGACCTATAACTCCCGAAAAAGAATTTTTACCTCCAAATGACCTATATCACCTTAAAGGGCATGAAAAGGGCTACAATTTGTCTTCGTTAGATTTTCGCTGAGTGGTTGTTGTTTCAAACAAAATTTTTCGAAAAACACTTTTCGAAACCCTCAAATTGCTCTCTCTTTGACCTATAACTCCCGAACCAGAGTTTTTAGCTCCAAAATTTGTGTATCACCTTAAAGAGCATGAAAAGGGCTACAATTTGGCATCATTATATTTTCGCTGAGTTGTTGTTGCTTCGAACAAATTTTTTGAAAAACACTTTTCGCAACCCTCAAATTGCTCCCTCTTTGACCTATAACTCCCGAACCAGAGTTTTTACTTCCAAATCATCTATATCACCTTAAAGGGCATGAAAAGGGCTACAATTTGACATCATTAGATTTTCGATGAGTTGTTGATGTTTCGAAAAAAATTTCGAATAACACCTTTCGAAACCCTCAAATTGCTCTCTCTTTGACCTATAACACCCGAACCAGAGTTTTTAGCTCCAAATTTTCTAAAACACCTTAAAGAACATGGAAAGGGCTACAATTTGGCATCATTAGATATTCGCTGAGTTGTTGTTGTTTCGCACAAATTTTTTGAAAAACATTTTTCGAAACCCTCAAATTGCTCTCTCTTTGACCTATAACTCCCGAACCAGAGTTTTTAGCTCCAAATTTTCTAAAACACCTTAAAGGGCATGGAAAGGATTACAATTTGGCATCATTAGATATTCGCTGAGTTGTAGTTGTTTCGCACAATTTTTTTTAAAAACATTTTTTCGAAACCCTCAAATTGCTTTCTCTTTGACCTATAACACCCGAACCAGAGTTTTTAGCTCCAAATTTTCTAAAACACCTTAAAGGGCATGGAAAGGGCTACAATTTGCCATAATTAGTTTTTCGCTGAGTGGTTGTTGTTTCAAAAAATTTTTTTTGTAAAACACTTTTCGAAACTCTCAAATTGCTCTCTCTTTGACCTATAACTCCCAAACCAGAGTTTTAACTTCCAAATGACCTATATCACCTTAAAGGGTATGAAAAGGGCTACAATTTGGCGTCATTCGATTTTCGCTGAGTGGTTGTTGTTTCAAACAAAATTTTATAAAAACACTTTTCGAAACCATCAAATCGCTTTCTCCTTGACCTATAACTCCCGAAAAAGAAGTTTTACCTCCGAATTCCCTATATCGCCTTAAAGGGCTACGATTTGCCTTCGTTAGATTTTCGCTGAGTGGTTGTTGTTTCGAACAAAAATTTCGAAAAACACCTTTCTAAACCCTCAAATTGCTCTCTCTTTGACCTATAACTCCCGAACCAGAGTTTTTAGCTCCAAATTTGTGTATCACCGTAAATGGCAAGAAAAGGGCTACAATTTGGCATCATTAGATATTTGCTGAGTTGTTGTTGCTTCGCACAAATTTTTTGAAAAACACTTGTCGAAACCCTCAAATTGCTCCCTTTTTGACCTATAACTCCCGAACCAGAGTTTTTACTTCCAAATTACCTATATCACCTTAAAGGGCATGCAAAGGGCTACATTTTGGCATCATTATATTTTCGCTGAGTTTTTGTTGCTTCGAACAAAATTTTTCGAAAAACACTTTTCGAAACCCTCAAATTGCTCTCTCTTTGACCTATAACTCCTGAACCAGAGTTTTTACCTCCAAATCACCTATATCACTTTAAAGGACATGAAAAGGGCTATGATTTGGCATCATTATATTTTTGCTGAGTTTTTGTTGCTTCGAACAAAATTTTTGAAAAACACTTTTCGAAACCCTCAAATTGCTCTCTCTTTGACATATAACTCCCGAACCAGAGTTTTTACCTCCAAAAGACCTATATCACCTTAAAGGGCATGATAAGGGCTACGATTTGCCTTCGTTAGATTTTCGCTGAGTGGTTGTTGCTTCAAACAAAATTTTTGAAAAACACTTTTCGAAACCCTCAAATTGCTCTCTCTTTGACCTATAACTCCCGAACCAGAGTTTTTAGCTCCAAATTTTCTAAAACACCTTAAAGGGCATGGAAACGGCTGCAATTTGGCATCATTAGATAATCCCTGAGTTGTTGTTGTTTCGCACAAATTTTTTGAAAAACACTTTTCGAAACCCTCAAATTGCTTTCTCTTTGACCTATAATTCCCGAACCAGAGTTTTTAGCTCCAAATTTTCTAAAACACCTTAAAGGGCATGGAAAGGGCTACGATTTGGCATCATTAGATTTTCGTTGTGTTGTTGCTGTTTCGCAAAAATTTTTTGAAAAACACTTTTCGAAACCCTGAAATTGTTTTCTCTTTGACCTATAACTCCCGAACCAGAGTTTTTAGCTTTAAATGTTTTAAATAACATTAAACGGCATGAAAAAGGCTACAATTTGGCATCATTATATTTTCGCTGAGTTGTTGTTGCATCGAACAAATTTTTTGAAAAACACTTTTGGAAACCCTCAAATTGCTCTCTCTTTGACCTATAGCTCCCGAACCAGAGTTTTTACCTCCGAATCCCCAATATCACTTTAAAGGGCATGAAAAGGGCTACGATTTGGCATCATTATATTTTTGATAAATTTTTGTTGTTTCGAAATTTTTTTTGAAAAACACCTTTCGAAACCCTCAAATTGCTCTCTCTTTGACCTATAACTCCCGAACCAGAATTTTTACCTCCAAATCACCTATATCACTTTAAAGGGCATGAAAAGGGCTACGATTTGGCATCATTATATTTTTGATTAATTTTTGTTGTTTCGAACAAAATTTTTGAAAAACACTTTTCGAAACACTCCAATTGCTCTCTCTTTGACCTATAACTCCCAAACCAGAGTTTTAACTTCCAAATGACCTATATCACCTTAAAGGGTATGAAAAGGGCTACAATTTCACATCATTATATTTTCGCTGAGTTTTTGTTGCTTCGAACAAAATTTTTCGAAAAACACTTTTCGAAACCCTCAAATTGCTCTCTCTTTGACCTATAACTACCGAACCAGAGTTTTTAGTTCCAAATTTTTGTAACACCTTAAAGGGCATGAAAAGGGCTACAATTTGGCATCATTGTATTTTCGCTGAGTTGTTGTTGCTTCGAACAAAATTTTTCGAAAAACACTTTTCAAATCCCTCAAATTGCTCTCTCTTTGACCTATAACTCCCGAACCAGAGTTTTTACTTCCAAATCACCTATATCACCTTAAAGGGCATGAAAAGGGCTACGATTTGGCATCATTAGATTTTCGTTGTGTTGTTGCTGTTTCGCAAAAATTTTTTGAAAAACACTTTTCGAAACCCTGAAATTGTTTTCTCTTTGACCTATAACTCCCGAACCAGAGTTTTTAGCTTTAAATGTTTTAAATTACATTAAACGGCATGAGAAAGGCTACAATTTGGCATCATTATATTTTCGCTGAGTTGTTGTTGCATCGAACAAATTTTTTGAAAAACACTTTTGGAAACCCTCAAATTGCTCTCTCCTTGACCTATAACTCCCGAACCAGAGTTTTTACTTCCAAATCACCTATATCACCTTAAAGGGCATGAAAAGGGTTACGATTTGGCATCATTAGATTTTCGCTGAGTTGTTGTTGTTTCGCACAAATTTTTTGAAAAACACTTTTCGAAACCCTGAAATTGCTTTCTCTTTTACCTATAACTCCCGAACCAGAGTTTTTAGCTCCAAATGTTTTATATTACATTAAAGGGCATGAAAAGGGCTACAATTTGGCATCATTATATTTTCGCTGAGTTGTTGTTGCATCGAACAAATTTTTTGAAAATAACTTTTGGAAACCCTCAAATTGCTCTCTCTCTTTGACATATAACTCCCGAGCCAGAGTTTTTACCTCCAAATGACCTATATCACCTTAAAGGGCATGAAAAGGGCTACGATTTGCCTTCGTTAGATTTTCGCTGATTGGTTGTTGTTTCAAACAAAATTTTCGAAAAACACTTTTCGAAACCCTCAAATCGCTTTCTCTTTGACCTATAACTCCCGTAAAAGAATTTTTACCTCCAAACTCCCTATATCACCTTTAAGGGCATGAAAAGGGCTACAATTTGGCATCATTATATTTTCACTGAGTTTTTGTTGCTTCGAACAAAATTTTTCGAAAAACACTTTTCGAAACCCTCAAATTGCTCTCTCTTTGACATATAACTCCCGAACCAGAGTTTTTACCTCCAAATCACCTAAATCACTTTAAAGGGCATGAAACGGGCTACGATTTGGCATCATTATATATTTAACGAGTTTTTGTTGCTTCGAACAAAATTTTTGAAAAACACTTTTCGAATCCCTCAAATTGCTCCCTCTTTGACCTATAACTCCCGAACCAGAGTTTTTATCTCCAAATTTTTGTATCACCTCAAAGGGCATGAAAAGGGCTACAATTTGGCGTCATTGTATATTCGCTGAGTTGTTGTTGCTTCGAACAAATTTTTTGAAAAACACATTTCGAAACCCTCAAATTGCTCTCTCTTTGACCTAAAACTCCCGAACCAGAGTTTTTACTTCCAAATGACCTATACCACCTTAAAGAGCATTGAAAGGGCTACAATTTGGCATCACTATATTTTTGATGAATTTTTGTTTTTTCGAACAAAATTTTTGAGAAACACTTTTCGAAACACTCAAATTGCTCTCTCTTTGACCTATAACTCCCGAACCAGAGTTTTTACCTCCAAATCACCTATATTACCTTAAAAGGCATGAAAAGGGCTACAATTTAGCATCATTATATTTTCGCTGAGTTGTTGTTGCTTCGAACAAAATTTTTTAAGAACTCTTTTCGAAACCCTCAAATTGCTCTCTCTTTGACCTATAACTCCCGAACCAGAGTTTTTACTTCCAAATCACCTATATCACTTTAAAGGGCATGAAAAGGGCTACAATTTGCCATCATTATATATTTAACGAGTTTTTGTTGCTTCGAACAAAATTTTTGAAAAACACTTTTCGAATCCCTCAAATTGCTCTCTCTTTGACCTAAAACTCCCGAACCAGAGTTTTTATCTCCAAATTTTTGTATGACCTTAAAGGGCATGAAAAGGGCTACAATTTGGCATCATTGTATTTTCGCTAAGTTTTTGTTGCTTCGAACAAATTTTTTGAAAAACACTTTTCGAAACCCTGAAATTGTTTTCTCTTTGACCTATAACTCCCGAACCAGAGTTTTTAGCTTTAAATGTTTTAAATTACATTAAACGGCATGAAAAAGGCTACAATTTGGCATCATTATATTTTCGCTGAGTTGTTGTTGCATCGAACAAATTTTTTGAAAAACACTTTTGGAAACCATCAAATTGCTCTCTCCTTGACCTATAACTCCCGAACCAGAGTTTTTACTTCCAAATCACCTATATCACCTTAAAGGGCATGAAAAGGGTTACGATTTGGCATCATTAGATTTTCGCTGAGTTGTTGTTGTTTCGCACAAATTTTTTGAAAAACACTTTTCGAAACCCTGAAATTGCTTTCTCTTTTACCTATAACTCCCGAACCAGAGTTTTTAGCTCCAAATGTTTTATATTACATTAAAGGGCATGAAAAGGGCTACAATTTGGCATCATTATATTTTCGCTGAGTTGTTGTTGCATCGAACAAATTTTTTGAAAATAACTTTTGGAAACCCTCAAATTGCTCTCTCTCTTTGACATATAACTCCCGAGCCAGAGTTTTTACCTCCAAATGACCTATATCACCTTAAAGGGCATGAAAAGGGCTACGATTTGCCTTCGTTAGATTTTCGCTGATTGGTTGTTGTTTCAAACAAAATTTTCGAAAAACACTTTTCGAAACCCTCAAATCGCTTTCTCTTTGACCTATAACTCCCGTAAAAGAATTTTTACCTCCAAACTCCCTATATCACCTTTAAGGGCATGAAAAGGGCTACAATTTGGCATCATTATATTTTCACTGAGTTTTTGTTGCTTCGAACAAAATTTTTCGAAAAACACTTTTCGAAACCCTCAAATTGCTCTCTCTTTGACATATAACTCCCGAACCAGAGTTTTTACCTCCAAATCACCTAAATCACTTTAAAGGGCATGAAACGGGCTACGATTTGGCATCATTATATATTTAACGAGTTTTTGTTGCTTCGAACAAAATTTTTGAAAAACACTTTTCGAATCCCTCAAATTGCTCTCTCTTTGACCTAAAACTCCCGAACCAGAGTTTTTATCTCCAAATTTTTGTATGACCTTAAAGGGCATGAAAAGGGCTACAATTTGGCATCATTGTATTTTCGCTAAGTTTTTGTTGCTTCGAACAAAATTTTTGAAAAACTCTTTTCGAAACCCTCAAATTGCTCTCTCTCTCTCTTTGACCTATAATTCCCGAACCAGAGTTTTTACCTCCAAATCACCTATATCACCTGAAAGGGCATGAAAGGGCTACAATTTGGCATCATTATATTTTCGCTGAGTTGTTGTTGCTTCGAACAAATTTTTTGAAAAACACTTTTCGAAACCCTCAAATTGCTCTCGCTTTGACCCATAACTCCCGAATCAGAATTTTTCTTCCATATCACATATATCACATTAAAGGGCTTGAAAAGGGCTACAATTTGGCATCATTATATTTTCGCTGAGTTGTTGTTGCTTCGAACAAAATTTTTTAAGAACTCTTTTCGAAACCCTCAAATTGCTCTCTCTTTGACCTATAACTCCCGAACCAGAGTTTTTACCTCCAAATCACCTATATTACCTTAAAAGGCATGAAAAGGGCTACAATTTAGCATCATTATATTTTCGCTGAGTTGTTGTTGCTTCGAACAAAATTTTTTAAGAACTCTTTTCGAAACCCTCAAATTGCTCTCTCTTTGACCTATAACTCCCGAACCAGAGTTTTTACTTCCAAATCACCTATATCACTTTAAAGGGCATGAAAAGGGCTACAATTTGCCATCATTATATATTCGCTGAGTTTTGTTGTTTCAAAAAAAATTTTTGTAAAACACTTTTCGAAACCCTCAAATTGTTTTATTTTTTTTTTTATTTTTTTTTTATTTAATGTTTATTTAATAAATATTTAGAATAAAAGTTATAACTCCAAATAAACAAAAAGTGTAATGATATTATTATATACAAAGTCCCATTTCAACGAGCTCTCAAGTATAAACGTATTTAGTAATTAAGTTAATTTTTCAGTTAAGTATATATAATTATATATATATATTATAAAAGTTTGGTATCCAGATTAGTAGTAAGCAAAAATATAATAAAAATCTTACTATTAATAATAAAGATAAAATGTAAGGTCAAGGGTTAAAATCAAAAATTGTTATATAGTTAGCCACCAATATTTATTATACCCTCCAAAAAAGAATTTGGAGGGTATATTCATTTTGTCATTCCGTTTGTAACGCATCGAAATATCCATCTCAGACCCCATAAAGTATATATATTCTTGATCAGTGATGAAATCTAAGACGAACTGAGCATGTCCGTCCATCCGTCCGTCTGTGGAAATCACGATTCAGTCCAAACGAAAAGAGCTAGAGTCTTGAAATTTGGCATAAATATATTTTAAAACTTAGAGCAGGTTAAGTTCGAAGATGGGCTAAATCGGGCAAGAGGTAAAGAAGTTCCCCTAAGAAGAACTAAACCAACCCAGAAAGAACAACATAATTTTTAAAGTTTTTTGGTTATTTTGTTAAGCAAATGATATATTTTTATGTCAAATACGGTCCAACGCCTTAAACTTGGAGCCATTAAATAAAATAAAAATATTTTTTGACCCCGCCCACTTTAGTGGGCGTTGTTATAGGCAAAAATTGCATAAAAATTTAACAAATTGTTTTACTTAAGCCTACATTCCTTAAAAATAACACTTTTAAGCTTTAATGACGAAGCTGAGACGAAACCTGGTACTACTCTGCCCTAAATGACCCTACCAAAAAAAATATTTTTTTTAAATTTTGTATATAATCATCCCAAGCATTTATCTTTAGAGTTTTATGACTGCCGATTTTTGCCCTACCTCCCCCCCACCTCTTCCTTTGCCCCCAAAATGACCTTACCAAAAAAAATGTTTTTTTAAATTTTGTATATAATCATCCCAAGCATTTATCTTTAGAGTTTTATGACTGCCGATTTCTGCCCTACCCCCCCCCCTTCTTCCTTTGCCCCATAAATGACCCTACCAAAAAAAATATTTTTTTAAATTTTGTATATAATCATCCCAAGCATTTATCTTTAGAGTTTTATGACTGCCGATTTCTGCCCTACCTCCCCCCCTCCCAATTCTTCCTTTGCCCCATAAATGACCCTACCAAAAAAAATATTTTTTTAAATTTTGTATATAATCATCCCAAGCATTTATCTTTAGAGTTTTATGACTGCCGATTTCTGCCCTACCTCCCCCCCCTCCCAATTCTTCCTTTGCCCTCTAAATGACCCTACCAAAATAAAGAAATTTTAATTTTGTATATAATTATCCCAAGCATTTATTTTTAGAGTTTTATGACAAAGGTGAAATGTTTCCCCTACAGCCCTTGCCAGAGCGACCCCGCCAAAATACAGTTTTTATAGCCTCCAAAGAGAATTGTGATGAAGTCTAAGACGGTCTAGCAATGCCCATACGTTGGTCTGTGGAAAACATGATATTGTATATTTTTGAACCCCGCCCCCTTTAGTGGGCGTTGACTTAAGATATTATATAAAGGAACTCTGTCCCACCAAGTTAAACATTTCAAATTCACTTACTAAATATTTGGAGAGTATTTAAGATTCGACCCGGTCGAATATAACGTTTTTACTTGTTAATATTTAAATTAGACTTAATATTTTTATCACCCAAAAAAATACTTGTGTCAAAACGACAGTTTTGTGGTGTTAGTTCGTTACAATTTATATTTTTTATATTAGATCGTCTGTAAATGTGATATAGTATAGGAATGCCATTATCGTTTTGAATAAAACCATTTTTATCAAGATAAAGAAACGCCTCGGGAGGGATGAACCCATTTCCCATTGTTTTTAAAATATATTCCTCATTAGCGTAGTAAGGAGCCAAAATTAAATTATTCTCAATGGTATTTGAGCTGCTTACAATGTGGTTTCTTATAGTGTGAATAATAAAGTTATCAAATCTAGATATTTCAGCTTTTTCATAGAGAATTTTATTAGATATAATTTTTTATAGTTACTATTTTTTGACCTGTACAGTGACGTACAACATCTGAGGCATTTTCTTTCGAATGCGCGAATCTTCTCCATATACGAGGAGCATATATTAAACCAAATTTGGCAGCCATATGATAAAATTGGTCTAATCAACTCTGATACAATATAATTTTAACCCTTGATTGTATATACTTAGAAAAGAAAAATTTTTTGGATACAAAAAATGCATTTCTAGCTTTTATAAGTTTCTGGTTTATGTGATTATGGAAGTATAAAAATTTATCTAATTCTATGCCTAATAGCCTAACAGTTGTTTTTACAGGAATGTTTATATTATTTGTGGATCTAATACCAAATGACTTCCAGTTCCTTCTAATATTACTGGTACATTTCCCAACTGGTGGTCTAAAAAGAATGCATTCACATTTGTTCAAATTGATCTTCATTTGCCAATCTTTAGAATATTTTTCAATTATCAGAAATTTTTTTTTGCAATTCATCATTAATTTTGTCAACTGTATTGTCTGCATGATATATAGTTATGTCGTCTGCGAAGGCTATGACCTCGTCTATTTTATCTAATAAATCAAACAAGTATAAATTAAATAGTATAGGAGAATTAACAGTGCCCTGTTGTAGTCCGTTGACAATTATGAATTTTCCAGTACCAATTGTTTTTTTCCCATTTTGTTATTTAGCATGTTATGTATAAGGATTGTGAAATGAAATGGAAATTTATACTTAAATAATTTAAAAATAAGGCCGGGAATCCAAATACTGTCGAAGGCTTTTTCAAAATCAATTAAACAAGCGCCAGTATATAAGGATTTGCTCAGGTTCCATTGAATATTTGAAACAAGTAAATGAATCGCGTGTATGGTTGAATGTTTGTATTTAAGGCCAAACTGTTTTTCACCAACTAATTTATTTTTCTTGCAATGCCTGATAATAGTCATATTGATACATACTTCAAATACTTTGCTTAGGTTTGGAAGTAAGCTTATTGCCCGTAAATTTTTTGGATTCGACGTATCCTTATCTCTCTTGGGTAGCACTATTACTTTGGCTTGTTTCCAAGCCCGCGGAAAGTAAGTAAGTATTCCGTATTTGAATATGAAACTATCGGGTAAATTACGCAAGACAACGTTGGGAATGTTATCAACTCCTGATGACAGTTTGGGTCTTAATTTCTTGAAAATTTGTAAAACTTTATCTTTTTGTACAAATGTGTTATTTAATTGAGTTTCGTTTAAGTCATCTGCTTTATTTGACTCAGAAAATGTTGTCAAGGTTGAAAAGTTGTATTCATATTGCATTTTTTCTTCCAAAAATTCATTAGGCTATTAAGCTTATTGCCCGTAAATTTTTTGGATTCGACGTATCCTTATCTCTCTTGGGTAGCACTATTACTTTGGCTTGTTTCCAAGCCCGCGGAAAGTAAGTAAGTATTCCGTATTTGAATATGAAACTATCGGGTAAATTACGCAAGACAACGTTGGGAATGTTATCAACTCCTGATGACAGTTTGGGTCTTAATTTCTTGAAAATTTGTAAAACTTTATCTTTTTGTACAAATGTGTTATTTAATTGAGTTTCGTTTAAGTCATCTGCTTTATTTGACTCAGAAAATGTTGTCAAGGTTGAAAAGTTGTATTCATATTGCATTTTTTCTTCCAAAAATTCATTGAAACGATTATCAACTTCCAGATGAACTGTATTATCGGGATCAATCTCCTTATAAGAGTGAACAGATTCTAAAAACGAACCATATATATGTTTAGGTTTTGCTCCTCACCGATACTCAAATAGTTGTTACCTTCTCTTTCTAGAACAAGGGGGTCAATACTAGCGTTTCTTATCAACCTTTCATCCTCTAGAGAAATTCTCATAATATCTAGTTCAAAAGGCCGTGTTGTCTTAAATTGTTTTCTAATTTCTCCAAACATATTAGATGAGTCTTTAGGATTCAACCGAGTAAGTTTATTTTGTAAATGTTTATTTACTGAAATTATAAAGTTATCATTCAAAAGTTTTCTAATTAGCTTCAACTTCGCCTTAAGAACTTTAATTTCGGATTGTGTTAAAGAGGTTTCTAGTCTGTTAAAGCGTTTAATCATGGTGAGAATTTTACTCTTCTCCATTTGTAACTTTTTAATTAACGAATTGGTGAATCTTTCAGTAGAGTCATGTGTTTTATATTTTGGGATTGCCATATCCATGGCTCTTAAAATATAATTGTTCATTTCACGCAAATAAAAATCTATTTCGTTATTCATCAGATTCCTATTATTCGGAATTATAATATTATCACTAGATTCTCTTAACAAAATATTTTTGAATCGTTTTCTTTTTAACCTATAACTCCCGAACCGGAGTTTTTAGCTCCAAATTTTCTAAAACACCTTAAGGGGCATGGAAAGGGCTACAATTTGGAATCATTAGATTTTCGCTGAGTTGTTGTTGTTTCGCACAAATTTTTTGAAAAACACTTTTCGAAACCCTCAAATTGCTTTCTCTTTGACCTATAACTCCCGAACCAGAGTTTTTAGCTCCAAATTTTCTATATCACCTTAAAGGCATGAAAAGGGCTACAATTTGCCATGATTAGATTTTCGCTGAGTGGTTGTTGTTTCAAAAAAATTTTTTGTAAAACACTTTTCGAAACCCTCAAATCGTTTTCTCTTTAACCAATAACTCCCGAACCAGAGTTTTTAGCTCCAAATTTTCTATATCACCTTAAACGCATGAAAAGGGCTACAATTTGGCGTCATTCGATTTTCTCTGAGTGGTTGTTGTTTCAAACAAAATTTTCGAAAAATACTTTTCGAAACCCTCAAATTGCTCCTTCTTTGACATATAACTCCCGAACCAGAGTCTTTACCTCCAAATGACCTATATCACCACAAAGAGCATGAAAAGGGCTACGATTTGCCTTCGTTAGATTATCGCGGAGTGGTTGTTGTTTCAAACAAGATTTTCGAAAAACACTTTTCGAAACCCTCAAATCGCTTTCTCTTTTACCTATAACTCCCGAAAAAGAATTTTTACCTCCAAACTGCCTATATCACCTTAAAGGGCAAGAAAAGGGCTACAATTTGGCGTCATTCGATTTTCGCTGAGTTGCTGTTGTTTCAAACAAAATTTTTGAAAAACACTTTTCGAAAGCCTCAAATTGCTTTCTCTTTGACCTATAACTCCCGAACCAGAGCTTTTACCTCCAAATCACTTATATCACCTTAAAGGGCATGAAAAGGGCTACAATTTGGCATCATTATATTTTCGCCGAGTTGTTGTTGCATCTAACAAAATTTTTGAAAAACACTTTTCGAAACCCTCAAATTGCTCTCTCTTTGACCTATAGCTCCCGAACCAGAGTTTTTACCTCCGAATCCCCAATATCACTTTAAAGGGCATGAAAAGGGCTACGATTTGGCATCATTATATTTTTGATAAATTTTTGTTGTTTCGAAATTTTTTTTGAAAAACACCTTTCGAAACCCTCAAATCGCTTTCTCTTTGACCTATAACTCCCGAAAAAGAGTTTTTAGCTCTAAATTTTCTGTACCACCTTAAAGGCATGAAAAGGGCTACAAATTGGCGTCATTCGATTTTCGCTAAGTGGTTGTTGTTTCAAACAAAATTTTCGAAAAACACTTTTCGAAACCCTCAAATCGCTTTCTCTTTGACCTATAACTCCCGAAAAAGAATTTTTACCTCCACATGACCTATATCACCTTAAAGGGCATGAAAAGGGCTACAATTTGTCTTCGTTAGATTTTCGCTGAGTGGTTGTTGTTTCAAACAAAATTTTTCGAAAAACACTTTTCGAAACCCTCAAATTGCTCTCTCTTTGACCTATAACTCCCGAACCAGAGTTTTTAGCTCCAAAATTTGTGTATCACCTTAAAGAGCATGAAAAGGGCTACAATTTGGCATCATTATATTTTCGCTGAGTTGTTGTTGCTTCGAACAAATTTTTTGAAAAACACTTTTCGCAACCCTCAAATTGCTCCCTCTTTGACCTATAACTCCCGAACCAGAGTTTTTACTTCCAAATCACCTATATCACCTTAAAGGGCATGAAAAAGGCTACAATTTGACATCATTAGATTTTCGATGAGTTGTTGATGTTTCGAAAAAAATTTCGAATAAACCCTTTCGAAACACTCAAATTGCTCTCTCTTTGACCTATAACACCCGAACCAGAGTTTTTAGCTCCAAATTTTCTAAAACACCTTAAAGAACATGGAAAGGGCTACAATTTGGCATCATTAGATATTCGCTGAGTTGTTGTTGTTTCGCACAAATTTTTTGAAAAACATTTTTCGAAACCCTCAAATAGCTCTCTCTTTGACCTCTAACTCCCGAACCAGAGTTTTTAGCTCCAAATTTTCTAAAACACCTTAAAGGGCATGGAAAGGATTACAATTTGGCATCATTAGATATTCGCTGAGTTGTAGTTGTTTCGCACAATTTTTTTTAAAAACATTTTTTCGAAACCCTCAAATTGCTTTCTCTTTGACCTATAACACCCGAACCAGAGTTTTTAGCTCCAAATTTTCTAAAACACCTTAAAGGGTATGGAAAGGGCTACAATTTGCCATCATTAGTTTTTCGCTGAGTGGTTGTTGTTTCAAAAAATTTTTTTGTAAAACACTTTTCGAAACCCTCAAATCGTTTTCTCTTTAACCAATAACTACCGAACCAGAGTTTTTAGCTCCAAATTTTCTATATCTCCTTAAAGGCATGAAAAGGGCTACAATTTGGCGTCATTCGATTTTCGCTGAGTGGTTGTTGTTTCAAACAAAATTTTATAAAAACACTTTTCGAAACCATCAAATCGCTTTCTCCTTGACCTATAACTCCCGAAAAAGAAGTTTTACCTCCGAATTCCCTATATCGCCTTAAAGGGCATGAAAAGGGCTACGATTTGCCTTCGTTAGATTTTCGCTGAGTGGTTGTTGTTTCGAACAAAAATTTCGAAAAACACCTTTCTAAACCCTCAAATTGCTCTCTCTTTGACCTATAACTCCCGAACCAGAGTTTTTAGCTCCAAATTTGTGTATCACCGTAAATGGCAAGAAAAGGGCTACAATTTGGCATCATTAGATATTTGCTGAGTTGTTGTTGCTTCGCACAAATTTTTTGAAAAACACTTGTCGAAACCCTCAAATTGCTCCCTTTTTGACCTATAACTCCCGAACAAAAGTTTTTACTTCCAAATTACCTATATCACCTTAAAGGGCATGCAAAGGGCTACATTTTGGCATCATTATATTTTCGCTGAGTTTTTGTTGCTTCGAACAAAATTTTTCGAAAAACACTTTTCGAAACCCTCAAATTGCTCTCTCTTTGACATATAACTCCCGAACCAGAGTTTTTACCTCCAAATCACCTATATCACTTTAAAGGACATGAAAAGGGCTATGATTTGGCATCATTATATTTTTGCTGAGTTTTTGTTGCTTCGAACAAAATTTTTGAAAAACACTTTTCGAAACCCTCAAATTGCTCTCTCTTTGACATATAACTCCCGAACCAGAGTTTTTACCTCCAAAAGACCTATATCACCTTAAAGGGCATGATAAGGGCTACGATTTGCCTTCGTTAGATTTTCGCTGAGTGGTTGTTGCTTCGAACAAAATTTTTGAAAAACACTTTTCGAAACCCTCAAATTGCTCTCTCTTTGACCTATAACTCCCGAACCAGAGTTTTTAGCTCCAAATTTTCTAAAGCACCTTAAAGGGCATGGAAACGGCTGCAATTTGGCATCATTAGATAATCCTTGAGTTGTTGTTGTTTCGCACAAATTTTTTGAAAAACACTTTTCGAAACCCTCAAATTGCTTTCTCTTTGACCTATAATTCCCGAACCAGAGTTTTTAGCTCCAAATTTTCTAAAACACCTTAAAGGGCATGGAAAGGGCTACAATTTGGCATTATTAAATTTTCGCTGAGTGGTTGTTGTTTCCAACAAAATTTTTGAAAAACACTTTTCGAAACCCTCAAATTGCTCTCTCTTTGACCTATAACTCCCGAACCAGAATTTTTACCTCCAAATCACCTATATCACTTTAAAGGGCATGAAAAGGGCTACGATTTGGCATCATTATATTTTTGATTAATTTTTGTTGTTTCGAACAAAATTTTTGAAAAACACTTTTCGAAACACTCCAATTGCTCTCTCTTTGACCTATAACTCCCAAACCAGAGTTTTAACTTCCAAATGACCTATATCACCTTAAAGGGTATGAAAAGGGCTACAATTTCACATCATTATATTTTCGCTGAGTTTTTGTTGCTTCGAACAAAATTTTTCGAAAAACACTTTTCGAATCCCTTAAATTGCTCTCTCTTTGACCTATAACTCCCGAACCAGAGTTTTTACTTCCAAATCACCTATATCACCTTAAAGGGCATGAAAAGGGCTACGATTTGGCATCATTAGATTTTTGATTAATTTTTGTTGTTTCGAACAAAATTTTTGAAAAACACTTTTCGAAACACTCCAATTGCTCTCTCTTTGACCTATAATCCCAAACCAGAGTTTTAACTTCCAAATGACCTATATCACCTTAAAGGGTATGAAAAGGGCTACAATTTCACATCATTATATTTTCGCTGAGTTTTTGTTGCTTCGAACAAAATTTTTCGAAAAACACTTTTCGAATCCCTTAAATTGCTCTCTCTTTGACCTATAACTACCGAACCAGAGTTTTTAGTTCCAAATTTTTGTAACACCTTAAAGGGCATGAAAAGGGCTACAATTTGGCATCATTGTATTTTCGCTGAGTTGTTGTTGCTTCGAACAAAATTTTTCGAAAAACACTTTTCGAATCCCTTAAATTGCTCTCTCTTTGACCTATAACTCCCGAACCAGAGTTTTTACTTCCAAATCACCTATATCACCTTAAAGGGCATGAAAAGGGCTACGATTTGGCATCATTAGATTTTCGTTGTGTTGTTGTTGTTTCGCTAAAATTTTTGGAAAAACAATTTTCGAAACCCTGAAATTGTTTTCTCTTTGACCTATAACTCCCGAACCAGAGTTTTTAGCTTCAAATGTTTTAAATTACATTAAACGGCATGAAAAAGGCTACAATTTGGCATCATTATATTTTCGCTGAGTTGTTGTTGCATCGAACAAATTTTTTGAAAAACACTTTTGGAAACCCTCAAATTGCTCTCTCCTTGACCTATAACTCCCGAACCAGAGTTTTTACTTCCAAATCACCTATATCACCTTAAAGGGCATGAAAAGGGTTACGATTTGGCATCATTAGATTTTCGCTGAGTTGTTGTTGTTTCGCACAAATTTTTTGAAAAACACTTTTCGAAACCCTGAAATTGCTTTCTCTTTGACCTATAACTCCCGAACCAGAGTTTTTAGCTCCAAATGTTTTATATTACATTAAAGGGCATGAAAAGGGCTACAATTTGGCATCATTATATTTTCGCTGAGTTGTTGTTGCATCGAACAAATTTTTTGAAAATCACTTTTGGAAACCCTCAAATTGCTCTCTCTCTTTGACATATAACTCCCGAGCCAGAGTTTTTACCTCCAAATGACCTATATCACCTTAAAGGGCATGAAAAGGGCTACGATTTGCCTTCGTTAGATTTTCGCTGATTGGTTGTTGTTTCAAACAAAATTTTCGAAAAACACTTTTCGAAACCCTCAAATCGCTTTCTCTTTGACCTATAACTCCCGTAAAAGAATTTTTACCTCCAAACTCCCTATATCACCTTTAAGGGCATGAAAAGGGCTACAATTTGGCATCATTATATTTTCGCTGAGTTGTTGTTGCATCGAACAAATTTTTTGAAAATCACTTTTGGAAACCCTCAAATTGCTCTCTCTCTTTGACATATAACTCCCGAGCCAGAGTTTTTACCTCCAAATGACCTATATCACCTTAAAGGGCATGAAAAGGGCTTCGATTTGCCTTCGTTAGATTTTCGCTGATTGGTTGTTGTTTCAAACAAAATTTCTGAAAAACACTTTTCGAAACCCTCAAATTGCTCTCTCTTTGACCTATAAGTCCCGAACCAGAGTTTTTACCTCCAAATTTTGTATACCACCTTAAAGGGCATAAAAAGGGCTACAATTTGGCATCATTATATTATCGCTGAGTTGTTGTTGCTTCGAACAAAATTTTTTAGTGATTATTAGTTGTCATAATTTGGCCATTATAAGAAAACGGGGCTGAGTAGACACATGCTACTATGCGCGAATTTTGGGGCTGGGGACGTCCTCTATCTTGCAAGAAGAGTCTCATGTCTAAAATACTTTTGGAACTCGAATAATATAATTTTTAATGAGGACTAGTTGTCATAATTTGGTTATCCTATCAATTTTAGTGATTATTAGTTCTCATAATTTGGCCATTATAGAAAAACGAGGCTGAGTACACATATGCTACTATGGGCAAATTTTGGGGCTGGACGTCCTCTTTCTTGCACAAAAAGTCTCATGTCATAATATGTTTATTCTATCAATTTTAGTGATTATTAGTTCTCAAATTTGGCCATTATAAAAACGAGGCTGCCTACACATATGCTACTATGCGCATTTAGAAAAACGAGGCTACTATAGGCAAATTTTGGGGCTGAGGACGTCCTCTTTCTTGCACAAAAAGTCTCATGTCATAATTTGTTTATTCTCTCAATTTTAGTGTTTATTAGTTCTCATAATTTGGCCATTATAAAAAAACGAGGCTGAGTACACATATGCTACTATGCGCAAATTTTGGGGCTGAGGACGTCCTCATTCTTGCACAAAAAGTCTCATGTCTGAAATACTTTTGGAACTCGAATAATATAAATTTTAGTGATGACTAGTTGTCATAATTTGGTTATTCTATCAATTTTAGTAATTATTAGTTCTCATAATTTGGCCATTATAAAAAACGAGGCTGCGTACACATATGCTACTATGCGCATTTAGAAAAACGAGGCTACTATGGGCAAATTTTGGGGCTGAGGACATCCTCTTTCTTGCACAAAAAGTCTCATGTCATAATTTGTTTATTCTATAAATTTTTGTGATTATTAGTTCTCATAATTTGGCCATTATAAAAAAACGAGGCTGAGTACACATATGCTACTATGCACAAATTTTGGGGCTGAGGACGTTCTTTTTCTTGCACAAAAAGTCTTATGTCTGAAATACTTTTGAAACTCGAATAATATAAATTTTAGGAAGGACTAGTTGTCATAATTTGGTTATGCTATCAGTTTTAGTGATTATTTGTGTCATAATTTGGCCATTATAAAAAAAGGAGGCTGAGTACACATATGCTACTATGCGAAAATTTTGGGGCTGAGGACGTCCTCTTTCTTGCACAAGAAGTCTTATGGCTGAAATCTTTTTAAAACTCGATTAATATAAATTTTATTGAGAACTAGTTGTCATAATATGGTTATCCTATCAATTTTAGTAATTATTAGTTCTAATAATTTGGCCATTATAGAAAAACGAGGCTGAGTACACATATGCTACTATGGGCAAATTTTGGGGCTGAGGACGTCCTCTTTCTTGCACAAAAAGTCTCGTGTCTGAAATACTTTTGGAACTCGAATAATATAAATTTTAATGAGGACTAGTTGTCATAATTTGGTTATCCTATCAAGTTTAGTGATTATTAGTTCTCATAATTTGGCCATTATAGAAAAACGAGGCTGAGTATAATTTGGTTATCTTTTCAGTTTTAGTGATCATTAGTTTTCATAATTTGCCCATTATAAAAAAACGAGGCTGAGTACACATATGGTACTATGCGCAAATTTTGGGGCTAAGGACTTCCTCTTTCTTGCACAAAAAGTCTTAAGGCTGAAATTTTTTAAAACTCGAATAATATAAATTTTAGTGAGGACTAGTTGTCATAATTTGGTTATCCTATCAGTTTTAGTGATTATTTGTGTCATAATTTGGCCATTATAAAAAAACGAGGGTGGGTACACGTATGCTACTATGCGCAAATTTTGGGGTTAAGGACGTCCCCTTTCTTGCACAAAAAGTCTCATGTCTGAAATACTTTTGGAACTCGAATAATATAAATTTTGGTGAGGACTAGTTGTCATAATTTGGTTTTTATCAATTTTAGTGATTGTTAGTTGTCATTATTTAGCCATTGCTAGTTGTCATAATTTGGCCATTATAAAAAAACGAGGGTGAGTTCACATATGCTACTATGCGCAAATTTTGGGGCTGAGGACGTCCTCTTTCTTGCAAAAATAGTCTTATGTCTGAAATACTTTTGGAACTCGAATAATATAAATTTTAATGAGGACTAGTTATCATAATTTGGTTATTCTATCAATTTAAGTGATTATTAGTTCTCATAATTTGGCCATTATAAAAAAACGAGGCTGAGTACACATATGCTACTATGCGCAAATTTTGGGGCTGAGGACGTCCTCTTTCTTGCACAAAAAGTCTCATGTCTGAAATACTTTTGGATTTCGAATAATTTGAATTTTAGTTAGTAATTTGAGGACTAGTTGTCATAATTTGGTTATTCCATCAATTTTAGTGATTATTAGTTCTCATAATTTGGCCATTATAAAAAAACGAGGCTGAGTACACATGTGCTACTATGCGAAAATTTTGGGGCTAAGGATGTAATTTTTCTTGCACAAATAGTCTTATGTCTGAAATACTTTTGGAACTCGAATAATATAAATTTTAATGTGGACTAGTAATCATTATTTGGTTATTCCATAAATTTTAGTGATTATTACTTCTCATAATTTGGCCATTATAAAAAAACGGGGCTGAGTAGACATATGCTACTATATGCAAATTTTTGGGGTGAGGACGTCCTCTTTCTTGCACAAAAAGTCTCATGTCTGAAATACTTTTGGAACTCGATTAATATAAATTTTAATGAGGACTAGTTGTCATAATTTGGTTATTCTATCAATTTTAGTGATTATTAGTTCTTATAATTTGGCCATAATAAAAAACGAGGCTGCGTACACATATGCTACTACGCGCATTTGGAAAAAACGAGCTAATATGGGCAAATTTTGGGGCTAAAGATGTCCTCTTTCTTGCACAAAAAGTCTCATGTCATAATTTGTTTATTCCATAAATTTTAGTGATTATTACTTCTCATAATTTGGCCATTATAAAAAAACGAGGCTGAGTACACATATGCTACTATAAGCAAATTTTGGGGCTGAAGACGTCCTCTTTCTTGCATAAAAAGCCTCATGTCTGAAATACTTTTGGAACTCGAATAATATAAATTTTAATGAGGACTAGTAATCATAATTTGGTTATCCTATCAATTTTAGTGATTATGAGTTCTCATAATTTGGCCATTATAAAAAAACGAGGCTGAGTACAAATATGCTACTATGCGCAAATTTTGGGGCTGAGGACGTCCTCTTTCTTGCACAAAAAGTCTCATGTCTGAAATACTTTTGGAATTCGAATAATATAAATTTTAATGAGGACTAGTAATCATAATTTGGTTATCCTATCAGTTTTAGTGAATATTTGTTGTCATAAATTGGCCATTATAAAAAACGAGGCTGAGTACACATATGCTACTATGCGATAATTTTGGGGCTTATACATAATTTGGCCATTATAAAAAAACGGGGCTGAGTAGACATATGCTACTATGCGCAAATTTTGGGGCTGGGGACGTCCTCTATCTTGCACAAAGAGGCTCATGTCTAAAATACTTTTGGAACTCGAATAATATAAATTTTAATGAGGACTAGTTGTCATAATTTGGTTATCCTATATATGTTAGTGATTATTAGTTCTCATAATTTGGCCATTATAGAAAAACGAGGCTGAGTACACATATGCTACTATGGGCAAATTTTTGGGGCTGAGGACGTCCTCTTTCTTGCACAAAAAGTCTCATGTCTGAAATACTTTTGGAACTCGATTAATATAAATTTTAATGAGGACTAGTTGTCATAATTTGGTTATTCTATCAATTTTAGTGATTATTAGTTCTCATAATTTGGCCATTATAAAAAACGAGGCTGCGTACACATATGCTACTACGCGCATTTGGAAAAAACGAGCTAATATGAGCAAATTTTGGGACTGAGGATGTCCTCTTTCTTGCACAAAAATTCTCATGTCATAATTTGTTTATTCTATAAATTTTAGTGATTATTACTTCTCATAATTTGGCCATTATAAAAAAAACGAGGCTGAGTACACATATGCTAATATATGCAAATTTTTGGGGTGAGGACGTCCTCTTTCTGGCACAAAAAGTCTCATGTCTGAAATACTTTTGGAACTCGAATAATATAAATTTTAGTGTGGACGAGTTGTCATAATTTGGTTTCCCATTAATTTTAGTGATTGTTAGTTGTCATAATTTGGCCATTGTTAGTGGTCATAATTTGGCCATTATAAAAAAAACGAGGCTGAGTACACATATGATACTATGGGCAAATTTTGGGGCTGAAGGCGTCCTCTTTCTTGCATAAAAAGCCTCATGTCTGAAATACTTTTGGAACTCGAATAATATAAATTTTAATGAGGACTAGTAATCATAATTTGGTTATCCTATCAATTTTAGTGATTATGAGTTCTCATAATTTGGCCATTATAAAAAAACGAGGCTGAGTACAAATATGCTACTATGCGCAAATTTTGAGGCTGAGGACGTCCTCTTTCTTGCACAAAAAGCCTCATGTCTGAAATACTTTTGGAATTCGAATAATATAAATTTTAATGAGGACTAGTAATCATAATTTGGTTATCCTATCAGTTTTAGTGACTATTTGTTGTCATAATTTGGCCATTATAAAAAACGAGGCTGAGTACACATATGCTACTATGCGATAATTTTGGGGCTGATGACGTCCTCTTTCTTGCACAAAAAGTCTTATGGCTGAAATCCTCTTAAAACTCGATTAATATAAATTTTACTGAGAACTAGTTGTCATAATTTGGTTATGCTATCAATTTTAGTGATTATTAGTTTTCATAATTTGGTCATTATAGAAAAACGAGGCTGAGTACACATATGCTACTATGGGCAAATTTTGGGGCTGAGGACGTCCTCTATCTTGCACAAAAAGTCTCATGTCTGAAATACTTTTGGAACTCGAATAATATAAATTTTAATGAGGACTAGTAATCATATTTGGTTATCCTATCAATTTTAGTGATTATGAGTTCTCATAATTTGGACATTATAAAAAAACGAGGCTGTGTACACATATGCTACTATGCGCAAATTTTGGGGCTGAGGACGTCCTCTTTCTTGCACGAAAAGTCTCATGTCTGAAATACTTTTGGAACTCGAATAATATTAATTTTAATGAGGACTAGTAATCACAATATGGTTATCCTATCAATTTTAGTGATTATGAGTTCTCATAATTTGGCCATTATAAAAAAACGAGGCTTAGTACACATATGCTACTATGCGCAAATTTAGGGGCTCTTCTTGCACGAAAAGTCTCATGTCTGAAATACTTTTGGAACTCGAATAATATAAATTTTAATGAGGACTAGTAATCATAATTTGGTTATCCTATCAATTTTAGTGATTATTAGTTCTCATAATTTGGCCATTATAGAAAAACGAGGCTGAGTACACATATGCTGCTATGGGCAAGTTTTGGGGGTGAGGACGTCCTCTTTCTTGCACAAAAAGTCTCATGTCTGAAATACTTTTGGAACTCGAATAATATAAATTTTAATGAGGACTAGTATTCATAATTTGGTTATCTTAGCAATTTTAGTGATTATTAGTTCTCATAATTTAGCCATTATAAAAAAACGAGGCTGAGTACACATATGCTACTATGCGCAAATTTTGGGGCTAAAGACGTCCTCTTTCTTGCACAAAAAGTCTTATGTCTGAAATACTTTTGGAACTCGAATAATTTGAATTTTAGTTAGTAATTTGAGGACTAGTTGTCATAATTTGGTTATTCTATCAATTTAAGTGATTATTAGTTCTCATAATTTGGCCATTATAAAAAAACGAGGCTGAGTACACATATGATACTATGCGAAAATTTTGGGGCTAAGGACGTCCTTTTTCTTGCACAAATAGTCTTATGTCTGAAATACTTTTGGAACTCGAATAATATAAATTTTAATGAGGACTAGTAATTATAATTTGGTTATTCTATCAATTTAAGTGATTATTAGTTCTCATAATTTGGCCATTATAAAAAAACGGGGCTGAGTAGACATATGCTACTATGCGTAAATTTTAGGGCTGGGGACGTCCTCTATTTTGCACAAAGAGGCTCATGTATAAAATACTTTTGGAACTCGAATAATATAAATTTTAATGAGGACTAGTTGTCATAATTTGGTTATCCCATATATGTTAGTGATTATTAGTTCTCATAATTTGGCCATTATAGAAAAACGAGGCTGAGTACACATATGCTACTATGGGCAAATTTTGGGGCTGAGGACGTCCTCTTTCTTGCACAAAAAGTCTCATGTCTGAAATACTTTTGGAACTCGATTAATATAAATTTTAGTGAGGACTAGTTGTCATAATTTGGTTATTCTATAAATTTTAGTGATTATTAGTTCTCATAATTTGGCCATAATAAAAAACGAGGCTGCGTACACATATGCTACTACGCGCATTTAGAAAATAAAGAGCTAATATGGGCAAATTTTGGGGCTGAGGATGTCCTCTTTCTTGCACAAAAAGTCTCATGTCATAATTTGTTTATTCTATAAGTTTTAGTGATTATTACTTCTCATAATTTGGGTATTATAAAAAAACGAGGCTGAGTACACATATGATACTATGCGAAAATTTTGGGGCTAAGGACGTCCTTTTTCTTGCACAAATAGTCTTATGTCTGAAATACTTTTGGAACTCGAATAATATAAATTTTAATGAGGACTAGTAATTATAATTTGGTTATTCTATCAATTTAAGTGATTATTAGTTCTCATAATTTGGCCATTATAAAAAAACGGGGCTGAGTAGACATATGCTACTATGCGTAAATTTTAGAGCTGGGGACGTCCTCTATTCTGCACAAAGAGGCTCATGTCTAAAATACTTTTGGAACTCGAATAATATAAATTTTAATGAGGACTAGTTGTCATAATTTGGTTATCCCATATATGTTAGTGATTATTAGTTCTCATAATTTGGCCATTATAGAAAAACGAGGCTGAGTACACATATGCTACTATGGGCAAATTTTGGGGCTGAGGACGTCCTCTTTCTTGCACAAAAAGTCTCATGTCTGAAATACTTTTGGAACTCGATTAATATAAATTTTAGTGAGGACTAGTTGTCATAATTTGGTTATTCTATAAATTTTAGTGATTATTAGTTCTCATAATTTGGCCATAATAAAAAACGAGGCTGCGTACACATATGCTACTACGCGCATTTAGAAAATAAAGAGCTAATATGGGCAAATTTTGGGGCTGAGGATGTCCTCTTTCTTGCACAAAAAGTCTCATGTCATAATTTGTTTATTCTATAAGTTTTAGTGATTATTACTTCTCATAATTTGGCCATTATAAAAAAACGAGGCTGAGTACACATATGCTACTATGCGCAAATTTTGGGGCTGAGGACGTCCTCTTTCTTGCACAAAAAGTCTCATGTCTGAAATACTTTTGGATTTCGAATAATTTGAATTTTAGTTAGTAATTTGAGGACTAGTTGTCATAATTTGGTTATTCCATCAATTTTAGTGATTATTAGTTCTCATAATTTGGCCATTATAAAAAAACGAGGCTGAGTACACATGTGCTACTATGCGAAAATTTTGGGGCTAAGGATGTCCTTTTTCTTGCACAAATAGTCTTATGTCTGAAATACTTTTGGAACTCGAATAATATAAATTTTAATGTGGACTAGTAATCATTATTTGGTTATTCTATCAATTTTGGTGATTACTAGTTCTCATAATTTGGCCATAATAAAAAAACGGGGCTGAGTAGACATATGCTACTATGCGCAAATTTTGGAGCTGGGGACGTCCTCTATCTTGCAGAAAGAGGCTCATGTCTAAAATACTTTTCGAACTCGAATAATATAAGTTTTAATGAGGACTAGTTGTCATAATTTGGTTATCCTATATATGTTAGTGATTATTAGTTCTCATAATTTGGCCATTATAGAAAAACGAGGCTGAGTACACATATGCTACTATGGGCAAATTTTTGAGGCTGAGGACGTCCTCTTTCTTGCACAAAAAGTCTCATGTCTGAAATACTTTTGGAACTCGAATAATATAAATTTTAGTGTGGACTAGTTGTCATAATTTGGTTTCCCATAAATTTTAGTGATTGTTAGTTGTCATAATTTGGCCATTGTTAGTTGTCATAATTTGGCCATTATAAAAAAACGAGGCTAAGTACACATATGCTACTATGGGCAAATTTTGGGGCTGAAGACGTCCTCTTTCTTGCATAAAAAGCGTCATGTCTGAAATACTTTTGGAACTCGAATAATATAAATTTTAATGAGGACTAGTAATCATAATTTGGTTATCCTATCAATTTTAGTGATTATGAGTTCTCATAATTTGGCCATTATAAAAAAACGAGGCTGAGTACAAATATGCTACTATGCGCAAATTTTGGGGCTGAGGACGTCCTCTTTCTGGCACAAAAAGTCTCATGTCTGAAATACTTTTGGAATTCGAATAATATAAATTTTAATGAGGACTAGTAATCATAATTTGGTTATCCTATCAGTTTTAGTGAATATTTGTTGTCATAATTTGGCCATTATAAAAAACGAGGCTGAGTACACATATGCTACTATGGGCAAATTTTGGGGCTGAGGACGTCCTCTATCTTGCACAAAAAGTCTCATGTCTGAAATACTTTTGGAACTCGAATAATATAAATTTTAATGAAGACTAGTAATCATATTTGGTTATCCTATCAATTTTAGTGATTATGAGTTCTCATAATTTGGACATTATAAAAAAACGAGGCTGTGTACACATATGCTACTATGCGCAAATTTTGGGGCTGAGGACGTCCTCTTTCTTGCACGAAAAGTCTCATGTCTGAAATACTTTTGGAACTCGAATAATATAAATTGTAATGAGGACTAGTATTCATAATTTGGTTATCTTAGCAATTTTAGTGATTATTAGTTCTCATAATTTAGCCATTATAAAAAAACGAGGCTGAGTACACATATGCTACTATGCGCAAATTTTGGGGCTAAAGACGTCCTCTTTCTTGCACAAATAGTCTTATGTCTGAAATACTTTTGGAACTCGAATAATATAAATTTTAATGAGGACTAGTAATTATAATTTGGTTATTCTATCAATTTAAGTGATTATTAGTTCTCATAATTTGGCCATTATAAAAAAACGGGGCTGAGTAGACATATGCTACTATGCGTAAATTTTAGGGCTGGGGACGTCCTCTATTTTGCACAAAGAGGCTCATGTATAAAATACTTTTGGAACTCGAATAATATAAATTTTAATGAGGACTAGTTGTCATAATTTGGTTATCCCATATATGTTAGTGATTATTAGTTCTCATAATTTGGCCATTATAGAAAAACGAGGCTGAGTACACATATGCTACTATGGGCAAATTTTGGGGCTGAGGACGTCCTCTTTCTTGCACAAAAAGTCTCATGTCTGAAATACTTTTGGAACTCGATTAATATAAATTTTAGTGAGGACTAGTTGTCATAATTTGGTTATTCTATAAATTTTAGTGATTATTAGTTCTCATAATTTGGCCATTATAAAAAACGAGGCTGCGTACACATATGCTACTACGCGCATTTGGAAAAAACGAGCTAATATGGGCAAATTTTGGGGCTGAGGATGTCCTCTTTCTTGCACAAAAAGTCTCATGTCATAATTTGTTTATTCTATAAGTTTTAGTGATTATTACTTCTCATAATTTGGCCATTATAAAAAAACGAGGCTGAGTACACATATGATACTATGCGAAAATTTTGGGGCTAAGGACGTCCTTTTTCTTGCACAAATAGTCTTATGTCTGAAATACTTTTGGAACTCGAATAATATAAATTTTAATGAGGACTAGTAATTATAATTTGGTTATTCTATCAATTTAAGTGATTATTAGTTCTCATAATTTGGCCATTATAAAAAAACGGGGCTGAGTAGACATATGCTACTATGCGTAAATTTTAGGGCTGGGGACGTCCTCTATTTTGCACAAAGAGGCTCATGTCTAAAATACTTTTGGAACTTGAATAATATAAATTTTAATGAGGACTAGTTGTCATAATTTGGTTATCCCATATATGTTAGTGATTATTAGTTCTCATAATTTGGCCATTATAGAAAAACGAGGCTGAGTACACATATGCTACTATGGGCAAATTTTGGGGCTGAGGACGTCCTCTTTCTTGCACAAAAAGTCTCATGTCTGAAATACTTTTGGAACTCGATTAATATAAATTTTAGTGAGGACTAGTTGTCATAATTTGGTTATTCTATAAATTTTAGTGATTATTAGTTCTCATAATTTGGCCATAATAAAAAACGAGGCTGCGTACACATATGCTACTACGCGCATTTAGAAAATAAAGAGCTAATATGGGCAAATTTTGGGGCTGAGGATGTCCTCTTTCTTGCACAAAAAGTCTCATGTCATAATTTGTTTATTCTATAAGTTTTAGTGATTATTACTTCTCATAATTTGGCCATTATAAAAAAACGAGGCTGAGTACACATATGCTACTATGCGCAAATTTTGGGGCTGAGGACGTCCTCTTTCTTGCACAAAAAGTCTCATGTCTGAAATACTTTTGGATTTCGAATAATTTGAATTTTAGTTAGTAATTTGAGGACTAGTTGTCATAATTTGGTTATTCCATCAATTTTAGTGATTATTAGTTCTCATAATTTGGCCATTATAAAAAAACGAGGCTGAGTACACATGTGCTACTATGCGAAAATTTTGGGGCTAAGGATGTCCTTTTTCTTGCACAAATAGTCTTATGTCTGAAATACTTTTGGAACTCGAATAATATAAATTTTAATGTGGACTAGTAATCATTATTTGGTTATTCTATCAATTTTGGTGATTACTAGTTCTCATAATTTGGCCATTATAAAAAAACGGGGCTGAGTAGACATATGCTACTATGCGCAAATTTTGGAGCTGGGGACGTCCTCTATCTTGCAGAAAGAGGCTCATGTCTAAAATACTTTTCGAACTCGAATAATATAAGTTTTAATGAGGACTAGTTGTCATAATTTGGTTATCCTATATATGTTAGTGATTATTAGTTCTCATAATTTGGCCATTATAGAAAAACGAGGCTGAGTACACATATGCTACTATGGGCAAATTTTTGAGGCTGAGGACGTCCTCTTTCTTGCACAAAAAGTCTCATGTCTGAAATACTTTTGGAACTCGATTAATATAAATTTTAATGAGGACTAGTATTCATAATTTGGTTATCTTAGCAATTTTAGTGATTATTAGTTCTCATAATTTAGCCATTATAAAAAAACGAGGCTGGGTACACATATGCTACTATGCGCAAATTTTGTGGCTAAGGACGTCCTCTTTCTTGCACAAAAAGTCTTATGTCTGAAATACTTTTGGAACTCGAATTATTTGAATTTTAGTTAGTAATTTGAGGACTAGTTGTCATAATTTGGTTATTCTATCAATTTAAGTGATTATTAGTTCTCATAATTTGGCCATTATAAAAAAACGAGGCTGAGTACACATATGATACTTTGCGAAAATTTTGGGGCTAAGGACGTCCTTCTTCTTGCACAAATAGTCTTATGTCTGAAATACTTTTGGAACTCGAATAATATAAATTTTAATGAGGACTAGTAATCATAATTTGGTTATTCTATCAATTTAAGTGATTATAAGTTCTCATAATTTGGCCATTATAAAAAAACGGGGCTGAGTATACATATGCTACTATGCGTAAATTTTAGGGCTGGGGACGTAGTCTATTTTGCACAAAGAGGCTCATGTCTAAAATACTTTTGGAACTCGAATAATATAAATTTTAATGAGGACTAGTTGTCATAATTTGGTTATCCCATATATGTTAGTGATTATTAGTTCTCATAATTTGGCCATTATAGAAAAACGAGGCTGAGTACACATTTGGTACTATGGGCAAATTTTGGGGCTGAGGACGTCCTCTTTCTTGCACAAAAAGTCTCATGTCTGAAATACTTTTGGAACTCGAATAATATAAATTTTAATGAGGACTAGTAATCATAATTTGGTTATCCTATCAATTTTAGTGATTATGAGTTCTCATAATTTGGCCATTATAAAAAAACGAGGCTGAGTACAAATATGCTACTATGCGCAAATTTTGGGGCTGAGGACGTCCTCTTTCTTGCACAAAAAGTCTCATGTCTGAAATACTTTTGGAATTCGAATAATATAAATTTTAATGAGGACTAGTAATCATAATTTGGTTATCCTATCAGTTTTAGTGAATATTTGTTGTCATAATTTGGCCATTATAAAAAACGAGGCTGAGTACAAATATGCTACTATGGGCAAATTTTGGGGCTGAGGACGTCCTCTATCTTGCACAAAAAGTCTCATGTCTGAAATACTTTTGGAACTCGAATAATATAAATTTTAATGAAGACTAGTAATCATATTTGGTTATCCTATCAATTTTAGTGATTATGAGTTCTCATAATTTGGACATTATAAAAAAACGAGGCTGTGTACACATATGCTACTATGCGCAAATTTTGGGGCTGAGGACGTCCTCTTTCTTGCACGAAAAGTCTCATGTCTGAAATACTTTTGGAACTCGAATAATATAAATTGTAATGAGGACTAGTAACCATAATTTGGTTATCCTATCAATTTTAGTGATTATTAATTCTCATAATTTGGCCATTATAGAAAAACGAGGCTGAGTACACATATGCTACTAGGGCAAATTTTGGGGCTGAGGACGTCCTCTTTCTTGCAAAAAAAGTCTCATGTCTGAAATACTTTTGGAACTCGAATAATATTAAATTTAATGAGGACTAGTAATCATAATATGGTTATCCTATCAATTTTAGTGATTATGAGTTCTCATAATTTGGCCATTATAAAAAAACGAGGCTTAGTACACATATGCTACTATGCGCAAATTCAGGGGCTGAGGACGTCCTCTTTCTTGCACGAAAAGTCTCATGTCTGAAATACTTTTGGAACTCGAATAATAGAAATTTTAATGAGGACTAGTAATCATAATTTGGTTATCCTATCAATTTTAGTGATTATTAGTTCTCATAATTTGGCCATTATAGAAAAACGAGGCTGAGTACACATATGCTGCTATGGGCAAGTTTTGGGGCTGAGGACGTCCTCTTTCTTGCACAAAAAGTCTCATGTCTGAAATACTTTTGGAACTCGAATAATATAAATTTTAATGAGGACTAGTATTCATAATTTGGTTATCTTAGCAATTTTAGTGATTATTAGTTCTCATAATTTAGCCATTATAAAAAAACGAGGCTGGGTACACATATGCTACTATGCGCAAATTTTGTGGCTAAGGACGTCCTCTTTCTTGCACAAAAAGTCTTATGTCTGAAATACTTTTGGAACTCGAATTATTTGAATTTTAGTTAGTAATTTGAGGACTAGTTGTCATAATTTGGTTATTCTATCAATTTAAGTGATTATTAGTTCTCATAATTTGGCCATTATAAAAAAACGAGGCTGAGTACACATATGATACTTTGCGAAAATTTTGGGGCTAAGGACGTCCTTTTTCTTGCACAAATAGTCTTATGTCTGAAATACTTTTGGAACTCGAATAATATAAATTTTAATGAGGACTAGTAATCATAATTTGGTTATTCTATCAATTTAAGTGATTATAAGTTCTCATAATTTGGCCATTATAAAAAAACGGGGCTGAGTATACATATGCTACTATGCGTAAATTTTAGGGCTGGGGACGTAGTCTATTTTGCACAAAGAGGCTCATGTCTAAAATACTTTTGGAACTCGAATAATATAAATTTTAATGAGGACTAGTTGTCATAATTTGGTTATCCCATATATGTTAGTGATTATTAGTTCTCATAATTTGGCCATTATAGAAAAACGAGGCTGAGTACACATTTGGTACTATGGGCAAATTTTGGGGCTGAGGACGTCCTCTTTCTTGCACAAAAAGTCTCATGTCTGAAATACTTTTGGAACTCGATTAATATAAATTTTAGTGAGGACTAGTTGTCATAATTTGGTTATTCTATCAATTTTAGTGATTATTAGTTCTCATAATTTGGCCATTATAAAAAAACGAGGCTGAGTACACATATGCTACTATGCGAAAATTTTGGGGCTAAGGACGTCCTCTTTCTTGCACAAAAAGTCTCATGTCTGAAATACTTTTGGAACTCGATTAATATAAATTTTAATGAGGACTAGTTGTCATAATTTGGTTATTCTATCAATTTTAGTGATTATTAGTTCTCATAATTTGGCCATTATAAAAAACGAGGCTGCGTACACATATGCTACTACGCGCATTTAGAAAAAAAAGAGCTAATATGTGCAAAATTTAGGGCTGAGGATGTCCTCTTTCTTGCACAAAAAGTCTTATGTCATAACTTGTTTATTCTATAAATTTTAGTGATTATTACTTCTCATAATTTGGCTATTATAAAAAAACGAAGCTGAGTACACATATGCTACTATGCGCAAATTTTGGGGCTGAGGACTTCCTCTTTCTTGCACAAAATGTCTCATGTCTGAAATACTTTTGGAACTCGAATAATATAAATTTTAGTGTGGACTAGTTGTCATAATATGGTTATTCTATCAATTTTAGTGATTATTAGTTCTCATAATTTGGTCATTATAAAAAACTTTCCTCTTTCTTGCATAAAAAGCCTAATATCTGAAATACTTTTGGAACTCGAATAATATAAAATTTTGGGTGGACTAGTTGTCATAATTTGGTTTCCCATTAATTTTAGTAATTGTTAGTTGTCATAATTTGGCCATTGTTAATTGTCATAATTTAGCCATTATAAAAAAACGAGGCTGAGTACACATATGCTACTATGGGCAAATTTTGGGGCTGAAGACGTCCTCTTTCTTGCATAAAAAGCCTCATGTCTGAAGTACTTTTGGATCTCGAATAATATAAATTTTAATGAGGACTAATAATCATAATTTGGTTATCCTATCAATTTTAGCGATTATGAGTTCTCATAATTTGGCCATTATAAAAAAACGAGGCTCAGTACAAATATGCTACTATGCGCAAATTTTGGGGCTGAGGACGTCCTCTTTCTTGCACAAAAAGTCTCATGTCTGAAATACTTTTGGAGCTCGAATAATATAAATTTTAATGACGACTAGTAATCATAATTTGGTTATCCTATCAGTTTTAGTGAATATTTGTTGTCATAATTTGGCCATTATAAAAAACGAGGCTGAGTACACATATGCTACTATGCGATAATTTTGGGGCTGATGACGTCTTCTTTCTTGCACAAAAAGTCTTATGGTTGAAATCCTTTTAAAGCTCGATTAATATAAATTTTATTGAGAACTAGTTGTCATAATTTGGTTATCCTATCAATTTTAGTGATTATTAGTTTTCATAATGTGGCCATTATAGAAAAACGAGGCTGGGTACACATATGCTGCTATGGGCAAATTTTGGTGCTGAGGACGTCCTCTTTCTTGCACAAAAAGTCTCATGTCTGAAATACTTTTGGAACTCGAATAGTATACATTTTACTGAGGACTAGTAATCATAATTTTGTTATCCTATCAATTTTAGTGATTATGAGTTCTCATACTTTAGCCATTATAAAAAATCGAGGCTGAGTACACATATGCTACTTTGCGCAAATTTTGGGGCTGAGGACGTCCTCTTTCTTGCACAAAAAGTCTCATGTCTGAAATACTTTTGAAACTCAAATCATATAAATTTTAATAAGGACTAGTTGTCATAATTTGTTTATTCTATTAATTTTAGTGATTATTAGTTCTCATAATTTGGCTATTATACAAAAAACGAGCCTGGGTATACATATGCCACTATGTGCAAATTTTGGGGCTGAGGACGTCTTCTTTCTTGCACAAAAACTCTTATGTCTGAAATACTTTTGGAGCTCGGATAATATAAATTTTAATGAGGACTAGTTGTCATAATTTGGTTATCCTATCAATTTTAGTGATTATTCGTTGTCATAATTTGGTCATTATAGAAAAACGAGGCTGAGTACACATATGCTACAATGGGCAAATTTTGGGGCTGAGGACGTCCTTATTCTTGCATAAAAACTCTTATGTCTGAAATACTTTTGGAACTCGAATAATATAAATTTTAGTGAGGACTAGTAATCATAATTTGGTTATAATATCAATTTTAGTGATTATAAGTTCTCATAATTTAGCCATTATAAAAAAACGAGGCTGAGTACACATATGCTACTTTGCGCAAATATTTGGGCTGAGGACGTCCTTATTCCTGCATAAAAACTCTTATGTCTGAAATACTTTTGGAGCTCGAATAATATAAATTTTAGTGAGGACTAGTTGTCATAATTTGGTGTTTTATCAATTTTAGTGATTGTTAGTTGTCATAATTTAGCCATTGTTAGGTGTCATAATTTGGACATTATAAAAAAACGAGGCTGAGTACACATATGCTACTATGCGCAAAATTTTGGGGCTACGGACGTCCTCTTTCTTGCACAAAAAAAATCTTATGTCTGAAATACTTTTGGAACTCGAATAATATAAATTTTAGTGAGGACTAGTAATCATAATTTGGTTATAATATCAATTTTAGTGATTATGATTTCTCATAATTTGGCCATTACAAAAAAAACGAGGCTGTGTACACATATGCTACTATGCGCAAGTTTTGGGGCTGAGGACGTTTTCTTTCTTGCACAAAAACTCTCATGTCTGAAATACTTTTGGAACTCGAATAATATAAATTTTAGTGAGGACTAGTTGTCATAATTTGGTTTTTTATCAATTTTAGTGATTGTTAGTTGTCATAATTTAGCCATTGTTAGGTGTCATAATTTGGACATTATAAAAAAACGAGGCTGAGTACACATATGCTACTATGCGCAAAATTTTGGGGCTAAGGACGTCCTCTTTCTTGCACAAAAAAAATCTTATGTCTGAAATACTTTTGGAACTCGAATAATATAAATTTTAGTGAGGACTAGTAATCATAATATGGTTATAATATCAATTTTAGTGATTATGAGTTCTCATAATTTAGCCATTATAAAAAAACGAGGCTGAGTACACATATGCTACTTTGCGCAAATATTTGGGCTGAGGACGTCCTTATTCTTGCATAAAAACTCTTATGTCTGAAATACTTTTGGAGCTCGAATAATATAAATTTTAATGAGGACTAGTTGTCATAATTTGGTTATTCTATCAATTTTAGTGATTATTAGTTCTCATAATTTGGCCATTATAAAAAAACGAGGCTGAGTACACATATGCTACTATGCGCAAATTTTGTGGCTAAGGACGTCCTCTTTCTTGCACGAAAAGTCTCATGTCTGAAATACTTTTGGAACTCGAATAATATAAATTTTAAAGAGGACTAGTTGTCATAATTTAATTTTTTATAAATTTTAGTGATTATTAGTTGTCATAATTTGGCCATTATAAAAAAACGAGGGTGAGTTCACATATGCTACTATGCGCAAATTTTTGGGCTGGAGACGTCCTCTTTCTTGCACAAAAAGTCTCATGTATGAAATACTTTTGGAACTCGAATAATATTAATTTTAGTGTTTACTAGTTGTCATAATTTAGTTATTCTATCAATTTTAGTGATTATTAGTTGTCATAATTTGACCATTATAAAAAAACGAGGGTGAGTTCACATATGCTACTATGCGCAAATTTTTGGGCTGAGGACGTCCTCTTTCTTGCACAAAAAGTCTCATGTCTGAAATACTTTTGGAACTCGAATAATATAAATTTTAATGAGGACTAGTTGTCATAATTTGGTTATCCTATCAATTTTAGTTATTATTAGTTCTCATAATTTGGCCATTATAGAAAAACGAGGTTGAGTACACATATATTACTATGGGCAAATTTTGGGGCTGAGGACGTCCTCTTCCTTGCACAAAAAGTCTTATGTCTGAAATACTTTTGGAACTCGATTAATATAAATTTTAATGAGGACTAGTTGTCATAATTTGGTTATTCTATCAATTTTAGTGATTATTGGTTCTCATAATTTGGCCATTATAAAAAACGAGGCTGCGTACACATATGCTACTATGCGCATTTAGAAAAACGAGGCTACTATGGACACGTTTTGGGGCTGAGGACGTCCTCTTTCTTGCACAAAAAGTCTCATGTCATAATATGTTTATTCTACCAATTTTAGTGATTATTAGTTCTCATAATTTGGCCATTATAAAAAACGAGGCTTAGTACACATATGCTACTATGCGCAAGTTTTAGGGCTGATGACGTCCTCTTTCTTACACAAAAAGTCTCATGTCTGAAATACTTTTGAAACTCAAATCATATAAATTTTAATGAGGACTAGTTGTCATAATTTGTTTATTCTATCAATTTTAGTGATTATTAGTTCTCATAATTTGGCCATTATACAAAAACGAGGCTAACTATACATATGCTACTATGTGAAAATTTTGGGGCTGAGGACGTCCTCTTTCTTGCACAAAAACTCTCATGTCTGATATACTCTCTGAGGACTAGTTGTCATAATTTGGTTATCCTGTCAATTTTAGTGATTATTTGTTGTCATAATTTGGCCATTATAAAAAAACGAGGCTGAGTACACAAATGCTACTATGCGCAAAATTTTGGGTGCAATTCGATTCACCATTTCGGCGAGAGTAAGGTGGTGGCTCTAGATATCTCAAAAGCATTTGATAGAGTGTGGCATGATGCACTTCTGTCAAAACTGACTGCTTTTGGTGTCGGTGATGATTTCTCTCGCTTCATAGCGAGCTTCCTCAGAGACCGCACTATACGAGTTGTTATAGACGGGGTCTCATCAAACGAGTTCAAGGTAAATTCAGGGGTACCGCAAGGCTCTGTTCTATCTCCTACTCTCTTCCTCATCTTTATAAATGACCTTCTATGTCAAACTTCAAACCCTATCTACTCTTTCGCGGATGATAGCAGCATTATCCATTCATTCTCTTTCACCAGCCGGCCAAGCCTGGAGGAGATTGACGCCAGGAGACAAAGTATGAACGAGTCACTCACAAGTGATCTCGTGTCAATCTCCGAATGGGGCCTCGCGAACAGGGTTAACTTTAACCCTCATAAGACGCAGTGCTGCGTGCTTACGCATAGGCGGCTGGTCGAAGGTTCTGCGCCATCCGTGTTTATGGGTGGTATAGGTATTGGGGAATCAGAAGCTCTTGATGTTCTTGGTATGAAAATACAGTGTGACGTTCGATGGACAGATCACATTTTTCATATTTCAAAAGAAGCATTCAAGTGTCTCGGCTTTTTAAGACGGTGTAAGACATACTTCACCCCAACTGATCTCCTCAATATATATACCACCTACATCCGACCAAAGATGGAATACAACTCTCATGTATGGGCCGGTGCTTCAAAGTCTGTTTTGAAGTTGCTCGACCGCGTACAAGAGAGAGCGAAGAAGCTCATCGGTGACAGTAGGGTAGCCAACTCTATTGACTCACTGGAGCATCGACGCAACGTGGGGTGTGTTTCACTGTTCTACCGATACTACAACGGAATGTGTTCTGGTGAAATAAGGGAGCTTGTGCCGAATAACCGTTTATTTCTGCGAGCTACCCGCTCTTCACATAGGGCACATCCTTTTGTGGTTGAGTTGTCAGTTAATCGCACCACGCATTACAGAGAAAATTCGTTCTTTGGCCGAACGGTTCGTATGTGGAACAAACTTCCAGCAGAGGTCTTTCCTGTCAGTTTTAACTTGGGGAGGTTCAAATCGAACGTCCACAAACACTACTCCCTCTATCCTCCTTCCCATAACCAACTTTCCTAGTTCTGGCACAATGCATCGCATATGTAGGGGTCATCCCCTGAGTGCTGGTCCAAGAAAAAAAAAAAAAAAAAAAAAAAAAAAACTCTCATGTCTGAAATACTTTTGGAACTCGAATAATATAAATTTTAGTGAGGACTAGTTGTCATAATTTGGTTTCCTATCAATTTTAGTGATTGTTAGTTGTCATAATTTAGCCATTGTTAGGTGTCATAATTTGGACATTATAAAAATACTTTATCTGAAATACTTTTGAAACTCAAATCATATAAATTTTAATGAGGACTAGTTGTCATAATTTGTTTATTCTATCAATTTTAGTGTTTATTAGTTCTCATAATTTGGCCATTATACAAAAACGAGGCTAACTATACATATGCTACTATGTGCAAATTTTGGGGCTGAGGACGTCCTCTTTCTTGCACAAAAACTCTCATGTCTGATATACTCTCTGAGGACTAGTTGTCATAATTTGGTTATCCTGTCAATTTTAGTGATTATTTGTTGTCATAATTTGGCCATTATAAAAAAACGAGTTCACATATGCTACTATGCGCAAATTTTTGGGCTGGAGACGTCCTCTTTCTTGCACAAAAAGTCTCATGTATGAAATACTTTTGGAACTCGAATAATATTAATTTTAGTGTTTACTAGTTGTCATAATTTAGTTATTCTATCAATTTTAGTGATTATTAGTTGTCATAATTTGACCATTATAAAAAAACGAGGGTGAGTTCACATATGCTACTATACGCAAATTTTTGGGCTGAGGACGTCTTCTTTCTTGCACAAAAAGTCTCATGTCTGAAATACTTTTGGAACTCGAATAATATAAATTTTAATGAGGACTAGTTGTCATAATTTGGTTATCCTATCAATTTTAGTTATTATTAGTTCTCATAATTTGGCCATTATAGAAAAACGAGGTTGAGTACACATATGTTACTATGGGCAAATTTTGGGGCTGAGGACGTCCTCTTTCTTGCACAAAAAGTCTTATGTCTGAAATACTTTTGGAACTCGATTAATATAAATTTTAATGAGGACTAGTTGTCATAATTTGGTTATTCTATCAATTTTAGTGATTATTGGTTCTCATAATTTGGCCATTATAAAAAACGAGGCTGCGTACACATATGCTACTATGCGCATTTAGAAAAACGAGGCTACTATGGACACGTTTTGGGGCTGAGGACGTCCTCTTTCTTGCACAAAAAGTCTCATGTCATAATATGTTTATTCTACCAATTTTAGTGATTATTAGTTCTCATAATTTGGCCATTATAAAAAACGAGGCTTAGTACACATATGCTACTATGCGCAAGTTTTAGGGCTGATGACGTCCTCTTTCTTGCACAAAAAGTCTCATGTCTGAAATACTTTTGAAACTCAAATCATATAAATTTTAATGAGGACTAGTTGTCATAATTTGTTTATTCTATCAATTTTAGTGATTATTAGTTCTCATAATTTGGCCATTATACAAAAACGAGGCTAACTATACATATGCTACTATGTGCAAATTTTGGGGCTGAGGACGTCCTCTTTCTTGCACAAAAACTCTCATGTCTGATATACTCTCTGAGGACTAGTTGTCATAATTTGGTTATCCTGTCAATTTTAGTGATTATTTGTTGTCATAATTTGGCCATTATAAAAAAACGTGGCTGAGTACACAAATGCTACTATGCGCAAAATTTTGGGGCTAAGGACGTCCTCTTTCTTGCACAAAAAGTCTCATGTCTGAAATACTTTTGGAACTCGAATAATATAAATTTTAGTGTGGACTAGTTGTCATAATTTGGTTATTCTATCAATTTTAGTGATTATTAGTTGTCATAATTTGGTTATTCTATCAATTTTAGTGATTATTGGTTCTCATAATTTGGCCATTATAAAAAACGAGGCTGCGTACACATGTCCTACTATGCGCATTTAGAAAAACGAGGCTACTATGGACAAGTTTTGGGGCTGAGGACGTCCTCTTTCTTGCACAAAAAGTCTCATGTCATAATATGTTTATTCTATAAATTTTAGTGATTATTAGTTATCATAATTTGGCCATTATAAAAAACGAGGCTGCGTACACATATGCTACTATGCGCAAATTTTGGGGCTGAGGACGTCCTCTTTCTTGCACAAAAAGTCTCATGTCTGAAATAATTTTGAAACTCAAATCATATAAATTTTAATGAGGACTAGTTGTCATAATTTGTTTATTCTATCAATTTTAGTGATTATGAGTTCTCATAATTTAGCCATTATAAAAAAACGAGGCTGAGTACACATATGCTACTTTGCGAAAATTTTGGGGCTGAGGACGTCCTCTTTCTCGCACAAAAAGTCTTATGTCTGAAATACTTTTGAAACTCAAATCATATAAATTTTAATGAGGACTAGTTGTCATAATTAGTTTATTCTATCAATTTTAGTGATTATGAGTTCTCATAATTTAGCCATTATAAAAAAACGAGGCTGAGTACACATGTGCTACTTTGCACAAATTTTGGGGCTGAGGACATTCTCTTTCCTGCACAAAAAGTCTCATGTCTGAAATACTTTTGGAACTCGAATAATATCAATTTTAGTGTGGACTAGTTGTCATAATTTGGTTTTTATCAATTTTAGTGATTATTAGTTGTCATAATTTAGCCGTTGTTAGTTGTCATAATTTGGCCATTATAAAAAAACGAGGCTGAGTACACATATGCTACTATGCGCAAAATTTTGGGGCTAAGGACGTCCTCTTACTTGCACAAAAACTCTCATGTCTGAAATACTTTTGGAGCTCGAATAATATAAATTTTAATAAGGACTAGTTGTCATAATTTGGTTATCCTATCAATTTTAGTGATTATTTGTTGTCATAATTTGACCATTATAAAAAAAACGAGGCTTAGTACACATATGCTACTATGCGCAAAATTTTGGGGCTAAGGACGTCCTCTTTCTTGCACAAAAAATCTCATGTCTGAAATACTTTTGGAGCTCGAATAATATAAATTTTAATAAGGACTAGTTGTCATAATTTGGTTATCCTATCAATTTTAGTGATTATTTGTTGTCATAATTTGGCCATTATAAAAAAACGAGGCTGAGTACACATATGCTACTATGTGCAAGTTTTTGGGCTGAGGACGTCCTCTTTCTTGCAAAAAAAGTCTCATGTCTGATATACTTTTGGAACTCGAATAATTTGAATTTTAGTTAGTAATTTGAGGACTAGTTGCCATAATTTGGTTATCCTATCAATTTTAATGATCATGAGTTCTCATAATTAAGCCATTATAAAAAAACTAGGCTGAGTACACATATGCTACTTTGCGCAAATTTTGGGGCTGAGGACGTCCTCTTTCTTGCACAAAAAGTCTCATGTCTGAAATACTTTTGGAACTCGAATAATATAAATTTTAATAAGGACTAGTTGTCATAATTTGGTTATCCTATCAATTTTAGTGATTATTTGTTGTCATAATTTGGCCATTATAAAAAAACGAGGCTGAGTACACATATGCTACTATGCGCAAAATTTTGGGGCTAAGGACGTCCTCTTTCTTGCACAAAAAATCTCATGTCTGAAATACTTTTGGAACTCGAATAATATAAATTTTAATGAGGACTAGTAATCATAATTTGGTTATCCTATCAATTTTAGTGATTATTTGTTGTCATAATTTAGCCATTATTAAAAAACGAGGCTGAGTACACATATGCTACTATGTGCAAGTTTTTGGGCTGAGGACGTCCTCTTTCTTGCAAAAAAAGTCTCATGTCTGATATACTTTTGGAACTCGAATAATTTGAATTTTAGTTAGTAATTTGAGGACTAGTTGCCATAATTTGGTTATCCTATCAATTATAATGATCATGAGTTCTCATAATTTAGCCATTATAAAAAAACTAGGCTGAGTACACATATGCTACTTTGCGCAAATTTTGGGGCTGAGGACGTCCTCTTTCTTGCACAAAAAGTATCATGTCTGAAATACTTTTGAAACTCAAATCATATAAATTTTAATGAGGACTAGTTGTCATAATTTGTTTATTCTATCAATTTTAGTGATTATGAGTTCTCATAATTTAGCCATTATAAGAAAACGAGGCTGATTACACATATGCTACTTTGCGAAAATTTTGGGGCTGAGGACGTCCTCTTTCTCGCAAAAAAAGTCTCATGTCTGAAATACTTTTGAAACTCAAATCATATAAATTTTAATGAGGACTAGTTGTCATAATTAGTTTATTCTATCAATTTTAGTGATTATGAGTTCTCATAATTTAGCCATTATAAAAAAACTAGGCTGAGTACACATATGCTACTTTGCGCAAATTTTGGGGCTGAGGACGTCCTCTTTCTTGCACAAAAAGTCTCATGTCTGAAATACTTTTGAAACTCAAATCATATAAATTTTAATGAGGACTAGTTGTCATAATTTGTTTATTCTATCAATTTTAGTGATTATGAGTTCTCATAATTTAGCCATTATAAGAAAACGAGGCTGAGTACACATGTTCTATTTAGCACAAATTTTGGGGCTGAGGACATCCTCTTTCCTGCACAAAAAGTCTCATGTCTGAAATACTTTTGGAAATCGAATAATATCAATTTTAGTGTGTGCTAGTTGTCATAATTTAGTTATTCTATCAATTTTAGTGATTATGAGTTCTCATAATTTAGCCATTATAAAAAAACGAGGCTGAGTACACATGTGCTACTTTGCACAAATTTTGGGGCTGAGGACATCCTCTTTCCTGCACAAAAAGTCTCATGTCTGAAATACTTTTAGAACTCGAATAATATAAATTTTATTGAGGACTAGTTGTCATAATTTGGTTTTTTATAAATTTTAGTGATTGTTAGTTGTCATAATTTAGCCATTGTTAGTTGTCATAATTTGGCCATTTTAAAAAAGCGAGTGTGAGTTCACATATGCTACTATGCGCAAATTTTTGGGATGGGGACGTCCTCTTTCTTGCACAAAAAGTCTCATGTATGAAATACTTTGGAATTTGAATAATATAAATTTTAGTGTGTGCTAGTTGTCATAATTTAGTTATTCTATAAATTTTAGTGATTATTAGTTATCATAATTTGGCCATTATAAAAAACGAGGCTGCGTACACATATGCTACTATGCGCAAATTTTGGGGCTGAGGACGTCCTCTTTCTTGCACAAAAAGTCTCATGTCTGAAATAATTTTGAAACTCAAATCATATAAATTTTAATGAGGACTAGTTGTCATAATTTGTTTATTCTATCAATTTTAGTGATTATGAGTTCTCATAATTTAGCCATTATAAAAAAACGAGGCTGAGTACACATATGCTACTTTGCGAAAATTTTGGGGCTGAGGACATCCCCTTTCCTGCACAAAAAGTCTCATGTCTGAAATACTTTTGGAACTCGAATAATATCAATTTTAGTGTGGACTAGTTGTCATAATTTGGTTTTTATCAATTTTAGTGATTATTAGTTGTCATAATTTAGCCGTTGTTAGTTGTCATAATTTGGCCATTATAAAAAAACGAGGCTGAGTACACATATGCTACTATGCGCAAAATTTTGGGGCTAAGGACGTCCTCTTTCTTGCACAAAAACTCTCATGTCTGAAATACTTTTGGAGCTCGAATAATATAAATTTTAATAAGGACTAGTTGTCATAATTTGGTTATCCTATCAATTTTAGTGATTATTTGTTGTCATAATTTGGCCATTATAAAAAAACGAGGCTTAGTACACATATGCTACTATGCGCAAAATTTTGGGGCTAAGGACGTCCTCTTTCTTGCACAAAAAATCTCATGTCTGAAATACTTTTGGAGCTCGAATAATATAAATTTTAATAAGGACTAGTTGTCATAATTTGGTTATCCTATCAATTTTAGTGATTATTTGTTGTCATAATTTGGCCATTATAAAAAAACGAGGCTGAGTACATATATGCTACTATGTGCAAGTTTTTGGGCTGAGGACGTCCTCTTTCTTGCAAAAAAAGTCTCATGTCTGATATACTTTTGGAACTCGAATAATTTGAATTTTAGTTAGTAATTTGAGGACTAGTTGCCATAATTTGGTTATCCTATCAATTTTAATGATCATGAGTTCTCATAATTTAGCCATTATAAAAAAACTAGGCTGAGTACACATATGCTACTTTGCGCAAATTTTGGGGCTGAGGACGTCCTCTTTCTTGCACAAAAAGTCTCATGTCTGAAATACTTTTGGAACTCGAATAATATAAATTTTAGTGTGGACTAGTTGTCATAATTTGGTTTTTCTATCAATTTTAGTGATTATTAGTTCTCATAATTTGGCCATTATAAAAAACGAAGATGAGTATACATATGTATGCTACTATGTGCAAATTTTGGGGCTAAGGACGTCCTCTTTCTTGCACAAAAACTCTCATGTCTGAAATACTTTTGGAGCTCGAATAATATAAATTTTAATAAGGACTAGTTGTCATAATTTGGTTATCCTATCAATTTTAGTGATTATTTGTTGTCATAATTTGGCCATTATAAAAAAACGAGGCTGAGTACACATATGCTACTATGCGCAAAATTTTGGGGCTAAGGACGTCCTCTTTCTTGCACAAAAAATCTCATGTCTGAAATACTTTTGGAACTCGAATAATATAAATTTTAATGAGGACTAGTAATCATAATTTGGTTATCCTATCAATTTTAGTGATTATTAGTTATCATAATTTAGCCATTATAAAAAAACGAGGCTGAGTACATGTTATATACTATAATATTTATAGTATATGGCATCTCTACAAAGTATTGTTTATGTATTTTATTTACATGTCAAAATAAAGAATGAGCAGCAGTCTTTAGCTGAACGACTAATAAATAACACATGGCGCAGCCGGTTTAATTAAATGGTTAATACAAGAGCAACTACAAAAAAGGAAAGTGACCCTGGAGAAGAAAGTTCTCATGAATGCTCTGACGAATTTGAAATGGCTACAGAAAGAAATACGTTCAACCCAATTGATGCCCGCAGGCCGGATCCCTTAAGTTTCGATGGGAATGTTTCGGAAAACTGGCGGGTTTTTAAACAGAACTTTGATGTCTATGCGATAGCTATTGAACTCGATGACCGTAGAGAGTCGCAAAAAATTGGTATTTTTCTCAATGCATGTGGTGCAGAAGCAATTGAAATATTTAGTACATTTGGGTTATCCGATGAGCAGAGAAAGAAATACAAGGACGTGGTGGAAGCTTTTGAAACATATTGTACGCCGAAGAAAAATGAAGTATATGAGGCATTTAAATTTAATTCCAGAAAGCAACAAGATGGTGAGTCTTTTGATACATATTTGCTGGATTTAAGAAAACTAGTTAAAACTTGTGGATTTGCTGACTCGGACCGTATGATACGAGATAACATAGTTATTGGTACGAACTGTCCAAAACTGAGGAAAAAACTCTTGGAAACTTCTGATTTAACATTGAAAAAAGCAATTGAAATTGCACGTGCGTCAGAATTAGCTGATAAACATGCAAACGATATGCAAAAACAACAAAGTTTTTCAACTGCAGTTGATGCTTTGCAATATAAAAAGAATAACGGGAGAGAAGAAAACAAAAATATTTCTTTCAGCAGCAGGTATAATCAAAATTCACTTAATAATGATAGAAACAGACAAACAGAAAATCGCAATTACTGCAAATTTTGTAAAGGCATACATGAATATAAAAAATGCCCCGCGTTTGGAAAAAAATTCAATAATTGCGGACGACTCAATCACTTTAGTGTGACTTGTTACTCTCGAAAAGTTCGTGAAATCAGAGAAAACGATTTAGAAAGAGAGAACGATGATTTTTTTTGCACAACATTAATACTACGAATGTTAGGAAAAGGTGGTATGAAAAAATACGTGTCAATAACTGCCTGATTATCTTTAAATTAGATACTGGAGCAGATGTCAATGTTTTGCCACTACGTTATTTAAAATATATAAAAGACGCACGTTTAGAAAAAAGCGGATTCCCTCCTAAAAGTTACAGCGGCAATGATTTGGATTTTAAGGGCGTTTTGAGTTGCGTAGTGATGTGTAGAAATAAAGTTACTACATTAAGATTTTACATTATTGATACACCATTTGAACCGTTACTAGGATTAACTGCGTGCGAGAAATTGGAACTCATTAAACGAATTCATTCGGTAAATCGTTCGGATAAAGAAATGTTTATTAAATCAAATATGGATGTATTCCAAGGTTTGGGTTGCTTTGTCAATGACTTAGACATTAAAGTTAAATCAAATTCTATCCCTGTGGTTAAGCCTGCTAGAAGAATTCCATTATCCCTTAGTGCTCGAGTTAAAGAGGAGTTGCAAAATATGGTTGAGAGAGGCATTATTGAACAAATAGATGGTCCAGTAGAAAGAGCGTCAAATTTAGTAATTGTGGAGAAAAAGTCGGGTCGGCTTCGTTTGTGCATTGACCCTCAAGATTTAAATGCTGATATCCTGCTAGAGAATTATACCATACCCACTTTTGAATCAATTGCGGCGAGGATTGCTAACAAAAGGTACTTTTCAGTTTTAGACCTTAAAGAAGGATTTTGGCAAGTTGCATTGAGCCCTAAAGCTAGTGAGCTTTGTGCTTTTAGCACACCGTTTGGTTGTTACCGTTTCAGAAGGTTACCATATGGAATAAAAATTGGACTTGAAGTCTTCCAGAAATACAATGAACGTAATTTTTATGACATCCCAAATGTTATAGTATTTATTGACGATATACTTATTGTAGCTGATACAGCTGAAGAACATGACAATACACTAATGCAAGTAATAGAGCGTGCACGTAAGTTGAATATAAAGTTTAATATCGATAAAATTCAGTACAAAGTAACCGAAGTCAAATATTTAGGAAAAATAATTTCACATGAATGTATAAGATGCGATCCAGGCCGAGTCACTGCCATTATGAAGATAAATCCACCTAAAACTAAAAAAGACTTACAAAAGCTGTTGGGAATGATTAACTACATCCGAGATTATGTGCCAAAACTTTCAGAAATTTCGAAACCTCTGCGTGATTTGCTGAAAAATAATGTGCATTTCGAGTGGCAAGATCCGCATAACATTTGCTTAAATAAAATTAAATCCATTATAGCTAACGCGCCAACTTTGGCTATTTTTGAGTTTCTGCATACTGTAAACATTGCAGATGAGAGGCTTATGAAAATTAAATCCGCCATAGAATCAGATAAAGGTCTACTTGAACTAAAAAATATGGTTTTAAATAGATGGCCTAAAAATATTTCTGGCCTTCGTGATGAGTTAAAACTTTTTTGGAAAAATCGTACCAACATATTTATTGATAATGATTTACTGTTTTTAAATAATAGACTAATCGTTCCACAATCGCAGCAAAAGGAAATTCTAAATCAGCTTCATATATCGCACTTGGGCATAGAAAAAACAAAAAGGAGAGCACGTAGCTTAGTGTATTGTCCGAAAATGGACGTTGATATCGAGAATGAAATTGTAAAATGCCTGACTTGCCAAAAGAATCGCAACTCAAATATAAAGGAACCAATGCTTTCCCATGAAATACCCTTACTGCCGTTCAATAAAATTGCAATGGATATTTGTGAATATTTATCAAACAGCTATCTAATCGTTGCAGATTTCTATTCTAAATTTTTGGACATAATACCAATATCAAATAAAACAGCAAAAGAATGTATCAAACATCTAAAAGTATGTTTTTCCAATCACGGTATTCCTGTAGAAATTATCTCGGATAACATGCCCTTTAACTCATATGAATTTCGAAGATTTTGCAAAGAAATTGGGACAAAACTTACTACAACCAGCCCTGGATATTCTCAAGCAAATGGATTCGCAGAAAGATTTGTCGGGATCGCAAAAACCCTTATTAAGAAAACAGAACAGAATAAGGGAAACCTATGGCTTGCACTCCTAGAATATAGAAACACTCCTCTAAAAGAATCTGTTTCTTCTCCAGTAGAGCTGCTTATGAGTAGAAAAACTCTAACATTACTACCAATAAGCAACAAATTGCTTGAACCACATCTAATACCAAACATTTCAGACAACATAAGAAGAAAACAGCTACAATCGAAGAAATATTATGATAAAACAGCAAAGCACATGCAAGATTTCTCCAAAGGGGAAAAGATATGGTATCAAGACGGAAAGGTATGGACGAAAGGATTTATAGCCGATGTCCATGGAACCCCCAGATCGTATTGGATTGAACTTGAAGATGGCACTACACTTCGCAGGAATTCAAAGTGGCTTCGTAAGAGAGTAGAATGAATTGTTTAATTGAATTGTAATATTGGAATGTTTTGTACTTACACATACATACGTATGTACACTCCTCATAATTTCAAAAAGATCTTTGAAAGGGAGATGTTATATACTATAATATATATAGTATATGGCATCTCTACAAAGTATTGTTTATGTATTTTATTTACATGTCAAAATAAAGAATGAGCAGCAGTCTTTAGCTGAACGACTAATAAATAACACAGTACACATATGCTACTATGCGCAAATTTTGGGGCTGAGGACGTCCTCTTTCTTGCACAAAAAGTCTCATGTCTGAAATACTTTTGGAACTCGAATAATATACATTTTAGTGAGGACTAGTTGTCATAATTTGGTTTTTTATCAATTTTAGTGATTGTTAGTTGTCATAATTTAGCCATTATTAGTTCTCATAATTTTGCCATTATAAAAAACGAGGCTGCGTTCACATATGCTACTATGTGCAAATTTTTGGGCTGAGGACGTCCTCTTTCTTGCAAAAAAATCTCATGTCTGATATACTTTTGGAACTCGAATAATTTGAATTTTAGTTAGTAATTTGAGGACTAGTTGCCATAATTTGGTTATCCTATCAATTTTAATGATCATGAGTTCTCATAATTTAGCCATTATAAAAAAACTAGGCTGAGTACACATATGCTACTTTGCGCAAATTTTGGGGCTGAGGACGTCCTCTTTCTCGCACAAAAAGTCTCATGTCTGAAATACTTTTAGAACTCGAATAATATAAATTTTAGTGAGGACTAGTTGTCATAATTTGGTTTTTTATAAATTTTAGTGATTGTTAGTTGTCATAATTTAGCCATTGTTAGTTGTCATAATTTGGCCATTATAAAAAAACGAGTGTGAGTTCACATATGCTACTATGCGCAAATTTTTGGGATGGGGACGTCCTCTTTCTTGCACAAAAAGTCTCATGTATGAAATACTTTTGGAATTTGAATAATATAAATTTTAGTGTGTGCTAGTTGTCATAATTTAGTTATTCTATAAATTTTAGTGATTAGTTCTCATAATTTGGCCATTATAAAAAACGAGGCTGCGTACACATATGCTACTATGCGCAAATTTTTGGGCTGAAGACGTCCTCTTTCTTGCACAAAAAATCTCATGTCTGAAACACTTTTGGAGCTCGAATAATATAAATTTTAATAAGGACTAGTTGTCATAATTTGGTTATCCTATCAATTTTAGTGATTATTTGTTGTCATAATTTGGCCATTATAAAAAAACGAGGCTGAGTACACATATGCTACTATGTGCAAGTTTTTGGGCTGAGGACGTCCTCTTTCTTGCAAAAAAAGTCTCATGTCTGATATACTTTTGGAACTCGAATAATTTGAGTTTTAGTTAGTAATTTGAGGACTAGTTGCCATAATTTGGTTATCCTATCAATTTTAATGATCATGAGTTCTCATAATTTAGCCATTATAAAAAAACTAGGCTGAGTACACATATGCTACTATGCGCAAATTTTTGGGCTGAAGACGTCCTCTTTCTTGCACAAAAAGTCTCATGTCTGAAATACTTTTGGAACTCGAATAATATAAATTTTAGTGTGGACTAGTTGTCATAATTTGGTTATTCTATCAATTTTAGTGATTATTAGTTCTCATAATTTGGCCATTATAAAAAACGAAGATGAGTATACATATGCTACTATGTGCAAATTTTGGGGCTAAGGACGTCCTCTTTCTTGCACAAAAACTCTCATGTCTGAAATACTTTTGGAACTCGAATAATATAAATTTTAATGAGGACTAGTAATCATAATTTGGTTATCCTATCAATTTTAGTGATTATTAGTTATCATAATTTAGCCATTATAAAAAAACGAGGCTGAATACATGTTATATACAATAATATTTATAGTATATGGCATCTCTACAAAGTATTGTTTATGTATTTTATTTACATGTCAAAATAAAGAATGAGCAGCAGTCTTTAGCTGAACGACTAATAAATAACACATGGCGCAGCCGGTTTAATTAAATGGTTAATACAAGAGCAACTACAAAAAAGGAAAGTGACCCTGGAGAAGAAAGTTCTCATGAATGCTCTGATGAATTTGAAATGGCTACAGAAAGAAATACGTTCAACCCAATTGATGCCCGCAGGCCGGATCCCTTAAGTTTCGATGGGAATGTTTCGGAAAACTGGCGGGTTTTTAAACAGAACTTTGATGTCTATGCGATAGCTATTGAACTCGATGACCGTAGAGAGTCGCAAAAAATTGGTATTTTTCTCAATGCATGTGGTGCAGAAGCAATTGAAATATTTAGTACATTTGGGTTATCCGATGAGCAGAGAAAGAAATACAAGGACGTGGTGGAAGCTTTTGAAACATATTGTACGCCGAAGAAAAATGAAGTATATGAGGCATTTAAATTTAATTCCAGAAAGCAACAAGATGGTGAGTCTTTTGATACATATTTGCTGGATTTAAGAAAACTAGTTAAAACTTGTGGATTTGCTGACTCGGACCGTATGATACGAGATAACATAGTTATTGGTACGAACTGTCCAAAACTGAGGAAAAAACTCTTGGAAACTTCTGATTTAACATTGAAAAAAGCAATTGAAATTGCACGTGCGTCAGAATTAGCTGATAAACATGCAAACGATATGCAAAAACAACAAAGTTTTTCAACTGCAGTTGATGCTTTGCAATATAAAAAGAATAACGGGAGAGAAGAAAACAAAAATATTTCTTTCAGCAGCAGGTATAATCAAAATTCACTTAATAATGATAGAAACAGACAAACAGAAAATCGCAATTACTGCAAATTTTGTAAAGGCATACATGAATATAAAAAATGCCCCGCGTTTGGAAAAAAATTCAATAATTGCGGACGACTCAATCACTTTAGTGTGACTTGTTACTCTCGAAAAGTTCGTGAAATCAGAGAAAACGATTTAGAAAGAGAGAACGATGATTTTTTTTGCACAACATTAATACTACGAATGTTAGGAAAAGGTGGTATGAAAAAATACGTGTCAATAACTGCCTGATTATCTTTAAATTAGATACTGGAGCAGATGTCAATGTTTTGCCACTACGTTATTTAAAATATATAAAAGACGCACGTTTAGAAAAAAGCGGATTCCCTCCTAAAAGTTACAGCGGCAATGATTTGGATTTTAAGGGCGTTTTGAGTTGCGTAGTGATGTGTAGAAATGAAGTTACTACATTAAGATTTTACATTATTGATACACCATTTGAACCGTTACTAGGATTAACTGCGTGCGAGAAATTGGAACTCATTAAACGAATTCATTCGGTAAATCGTTCGGATAAAGAAATGTTTATTAAATCAAATATGGATGTATTCCAAGGTTTGGGTTGCTTTGTCAATGACTTAGACATTAAAGTTAAATCAAATTCTATCCCTGTAGTTAAGCCTGCTAGAAGAATTCCATTATCCCTTAGTGCTCGAGTTAAAGAGGAGTTGCAAAATATGGTTGAGAGAGGCATTATTGAACAAATAGATGGTCCAGTAGAAAGAGCGTCAAATTTAGTAATTGTTGGAGAAAAAGTCGGGTCGGCTTCGTTTGTGCATTGACCCTCAAGATTTAAATGCTGATATCCTGCTAGAGAATTATACCATACCCACTTTTGAATCAATTGCGGCGAGGATTGCTAACAAAAGGTACTTTTCAGTTTTAGACCTTAAAGAAGGATTTTGGCAAGTTGCATTGAGCCCTAAAGCTAGTGAGCTTTGTGCTTTTAGCACACCGTTTGGTTGTTACCGTTTCAGAAGGTTACCATATGGAATAAAAATTGGACCTGAAGTCTTCCAGAAATACAATGAACGTAATTTTTATGACATCCCAAATGTTATAGTATTTATTGACGATATACTTATTGTAGCTGATACAGCTGAAGAACATGACAATACACTAATGCAAGTAATAGAGCGTGCACGTAAGTTGAATATAAAGTTTAATATCGATAAAATTCAGTACAAAGTAACCGAAGTCAAATATTTAGGAAAAATAATTTCACATGAAGGTATAAGATGCGATCCAGGCCGAGTCACTGCCATTATGAAGATAAATCCACCTAAAACTAAAAAAGACTTACAAAAGCTGTTGGGAATGATTAACTACATCCGAGATTATGTGCCAAAACTTTCAGAAATTTCGAAACCTCTGCGTGATTTGCTGAAAAATAATGTGCATTTCGAGTGGCAAGATCCGCATAACATTTGCTTAAATAAAATTAAATCCATTATAGCTAACGCGCCAACTTTGGCTATTTTTGATGAAACTAAAGAAATCACTGTTGAAACAGATGCTTCCAAATATGGTATCGGATGTTGTTTGATGCAAAACGGAAAACCCATTTCATTTGCCTCAAGAAGTCTCACTGAAACGGAAATAAACTACGCACAAATAGAAAAGGAATTTCTAGCTGTTGTATTTGCTTGCCGAAAATTCCATTACTATGTGTATGGGCGTATGGTAACCATTAGAACGGATCACAAACCACTCATTGACATCATGAAAAAACAATTCTGTAACATTCCCTCGGCTAGACTTCAGCGGATGAAATTGTCGTTAATGAAATACAATTTAAAATTGACTTACGTTCCCGGTAAATATCTATATGTGGCAGGCTTACTATCTCGATATTTTAATAAAGATGAAAAATCATCTGAAATTGAAGATCTAAACGAGTTTCTGCATACTGTAAACATTGCAGATGAGAGGCTTATGAGGATTAAATCCGCCATAGAATCAGATAAAGGTCTACTTGAACTAAAAAATATGGTTTTAAATAGATGGCCTAAAAATATTTCTGGCCTTCGTGATGAGTTAAAACTTTTTTGGAAAAATCGTACCAACATATTTATTGATAATGAATTACTGTTTTTAAATAATAGACTAATCGTTCCACAATCGCAGCAAAAGGAAATTCTAAATCAGCTTCATATATCGCACTTGGGCATAGAAAAAACAAAAAGGAGAGCACGTAGCTTAGTGTATTGGCCGAAAATGGACGTTGATATCGAGAATGAAATTGTAAAATGCCTGACTTGCCAAAAGAATCGCAACTCAAATAGAGGGTGTTTTTTATTGAGGTATAGAACTTCGAATTGAAATAAAACACAAGAAAATCGTTTTAATGTCCATCAATTTGGCTTTATTGGAAGGATAATTTTATGGCATTAACGTTTAATTATGATTTCGGGCATGTGGCCGCCGCGGCTGGCTCGAATAAAGCCAATTCTACAGGTCCAATTTTCAACCACTTTTTCGAGTATATGGGGCCGTATGTTGGCAATAGCGCCACGAATGTTGGCTTCCAAGTACCCTAACGTTTCTGGTTTGTTGGCGTAGACGAGCGACTTCACATATCCCCAAAGACAATAATCCAATGGTGTCAAATCACACGATCTTGGTGGCCAATTGACAGGTCCATTCCGCGAAATTATGCGCTCATCGAATGTTTCCTTCAATAAATCGATTGTGACGTGCGCTGTGTGGCATGTAGCGCCGTCTTGTTGGAACCACAACTCATCCACATTCATGCCATCCAATTGGGGAACAAAATAGTCGGTTATCATGGCTCTATACCGGTCTCCATTAACGGTAACTGACTCTCCAGCATTATTTCGGAAGAAGTATGGCCCAATGACTCCACCAACCCATAGAGCACACCAAACAGTCAGTTTTTGTGGATGTAATGGCGTCTCAAGGGTCTCATGTGGATTCTCTTCACTCCAAATGCGGCAATTTTGCTTGTTGACGTAGCCATTCAACCAAAAATTAACCTCATCACTGAACAAAATTTTCCGGTAAACTTCGGGAACTGAAACATTACTTTCGAAATAAATTTGCACGATTTGCAAGCGTTGTTCTTTTGTCAACCTGTTCATGATGAAATGGCAAACCAAACTAAATATTAATCACTTGACAGCTGACAAAATGGCCGCCAGTTAAAAAAGTGATGCCAACTTAAAGTTCTATACCTCAATAAAAAACACCCAATATAAAGGAACCAATGCTTTCCCATGAAATACCCTTACTGCCGTTCAATAAAATTGCAACGGATATTTGTGAATATTTATCAAACAGCTATCTAATCGTTGCAGATTTCTATTCTAAATTTTTGGACATAATACCAATATCATGTAGTTCTATTAAAACACGTCTTGTCTTATCTTCTTCTCAGTCACCACTGAGTTCTCTTTTATTCTTATGTTCTTATTTGTTCATTAACTACTAATCTATACATGGTTGCCTATTTAAGGTACATTTAATGTCTGAGGTCAGTGATGGCACTACACCTTCCCCTTTTTTTTAAATGATGTAAAACTAGTTAGAACTAATTAAGACTTAACGGCTGTAGCTTATGTATGTACATATATAAATAAGGGTAGTTAAGAGTTTAGATATTGGTTTTACCTATTTGCCTCCTTTATTGAGAGAAAAAAGTGTTGAATCAATCTGGGTGATCAGTCCTGGTTGGTTCAACCTTTTTTCTATTATAAAATAAGATATATACATATATATACAAACAGTGTTATCTCCAATAATGTATATTTGTAGAAAATGAAAATTTTAGGTTTATAAAACTGTAAATATTTATATGCACATTAAACATGGAATGTTTAAATTATATTATTAACACGGAATATGTATATATGTATGTATATTTTTAAGAATTGTACAATCGATTTCAAAATTTTTTTTTTAAAATTTTGTATTGGAATTATTTTTGTAATATTGAACTTGTTTATATTTGCGACATACTTTATTTTATATGTATTACCAATAATTTTTTTTTTGTTTTTCCTTAGTCTGTTTTTTATCTTATTTTTATTCATTTCTAAGATTTCATTTTTGTTTTTCCATTTAATTAAAAAAAGAAAGAAGAAAAAAAAATTTTTTTTTTTATATGTATATAGAAGTGCTAATTGTTTTGCATCAAAAAAGTAAATGTTTGTACAGTGTTTTTGTTTGTATTTTGTTTTCGATATATTTAAAAAATAGAAAAATTTAATAAAAATATTTTTGCTTTTGTGCATAGAAAAAAAAATAGTTTTTCTTCATGTTTGTTTTTTTTTTTTTGTTTGTTTATAATTTAGGTATTTTTTTTTAAATTTTGTACCTTTGGTTTTTAAATAATAAGTTTTGTAAATTTAATGCAATTTTGTTTTATTTTCTTTCTGTTACAATGTTATATTAAACATGTATTGTTTTTAAATAAAAAGTTTTATAAATTTATTACAAATTTGTTTTGGTTTTTTTTTTTTTTTTTTTTAAATAGTTCATGTTTTATTAACCATGTGTTATATTAAACACCGTGTAACAATTGGGCTCAGGGGATAGTGCCCACCAGACACCACCCCTTCGACTGGGGAGCCAATGGCCCACCAGGAAGCGCCTTCACCCAATTGTTTATTTAGTGCAGTATTTTAAATGAGTTAATTTGTTTGGTGATTATTACATTTCCTTAATCTGTTTTTATGAACAGTTTTTTCTTTACTTGTTTGCTTGTTATAAATAGTAACGTTTGTGCCCTCTATTTTTGTTACTATGAACGGTCCTTCATAGATACTATGAAGTTTGTCATACGGTTCTTTCTTCAGCAACACTGAATCCTTAATATTTAGCGTTATTGGATTAACAAAGTTGTCGTAGTAGGTTTTATTTCTAGCTTTGTGTTTATTAATAAGATTTTTCGCTATTAAGTTTGTCTTTTGTAGTCGATGTTTTACCTCCTTGCTGTAATTTTCAATATTGTATAGTGGATCTAAATTTGTAGTTGTATCGTTAGGCAATGTTGCATTTTTCCCAAAAACTAATTCAAAAGGTGTGAATTTATTGTCAAAGACTGTACCAGGCGTTGTATTGTAATAGAATGTGAAATATTTCAGATAGGTATCCCAATCAGCCGAATTTTCATTTAGGTATGCTCGAAGGTATTCATTAAAAACTCTATGATTCCGTTCTACTGTGCCTAAAGTTTGATGGTGATAACTAGTCGAAAATTTTAGCTCAATTTTTAACATATTACAAAGTTCCGTAACGATTTCGTTCTTGAACTCGGTGCCTAAATCTGACTTTAAAATTTTAATTTTTCCATACACCAGTATAAAGTTTTCCAATATGGCACGTGCAACTGTTCGGGCCGATTTATCCGGTATAGCTATTGTAACCAAATACTTACATAGGTCACACATTAGTGTTAAAGCATACTTGTTTCCATAACTCGACTGTGGCAAAGGGCCAATTGTGTCTACTACCACAATATCAAATGCTTGGGACGGTGTTGGAGTCAACACGAGTTCCTCACTGTTTGAGGGTTTAACTTTATTTAAATTGCATTCAGAACAATTTCTAACAAACTTCGCGACGTCTTTCGTCATTCTCTTCCAGTAATACTTCGTTCTTATTTTCGCATATAATTTTTTTTGACCACAATGTCCTCCAATTATGGGATCGTTATGATAAATTTTCATTATTTTTTCTTTCTCATCTTCATTTGTTACTGTTTCGATTGGTTGCGTAAGAACAATTTCAAAATTTTTTAATACCTTTAACTCAGAATCTTTTAATTTTTGAACTGAAAATATTGTGAAAAATAAATCATTTTTTGGCCATTCTGCTCTATAAATCTTCTGATTGTTGGCTTCAATTTCCAGCCTCGAAAGCAAATAATCTAAATTAAGTGTTTCGTTAACAATAAAGAAGTCCATAGCTAGCAGTATTCTAAATTTGTTGTATAAGTTTATTCGCAGTATTTTCTGGTTATCATAGTAATCAATTATTTTTGTTCTTATTCTTGAAATGTCTTTACTAAATTCATGAGAAAATTTATCATAAATTTTTAAATTAATGTTGTCATTAGAGGATTGGTGCACAGAAATGTTATTGTCATTTATTTTTCTATTCATACCCCGTGTAGTTACCGCAAGTACTTGATTGTTTCTATCTTTTAGGTCATTTATTGAAATACGAGATAAAGCATCTGCTCCTACATTCAATTTCCCTTTTATGTATTCCACAGTAAAATTATACTCTGACAGTTCCAATCTAATTCGTGTTAATTTTGATGAAGGGTCCTTAATATTGAACAGGTAGACTAACGGGCGGTGATCTGATCTAACAATGAATTTGGTACCATAGACGTAAGGGCGAAACTGAGTTATTGCAAAATGAATTGCAAGAAGTTCTAGTTCAATGATTGACTTTTTCTGTTCAGAGAGGGTGAATGACTTTGATGCATAATATATTGGCAGATCGCTATCGTCAAACTTTTGACTCAATATGGCTCCACAACCAAGTTTTGAAGCGTCTACAGTTATTATAAATTGTTTTTTAAAATCTGGATATTGCAAAATTCTTGGTGACATTAACGCAGATTTTAGTCTATCGAAAGCCTTTTGACATTGTTCGTTCCAGTTGAAGTGAACAGTTTTCTTGGTCATATGATTTAGAGGAGCTGCTATAACGGCGAAGTTTGGGATGAACCGTCTATAATAATTTGCAAATGCAACGAAACGTCTTACTGCATCTTTATCCGAGGGTGTTGTATAATGTTTGATTGTATTAATTTTTGCGTTGTCTGGCAAGAGGCCATTTGCTGTGCATTTATGTCCAAGAAATGTGACCTCTGGTCGAAAAAAGTTACATTTGTATGGGTTTATTTTTAAGTTGTGTCTCCTAAGAATCTTGAAGACGTCTTCCAAATTATCGAGATGATGTTTTTCACTACAACCAATGATGATAATATCATCTACATATAAAAAAGCTTTATTTGGCATGAGACCAGAGAATGCTAGTGTCATCATTCTAGAGAAAGAATTAGGTGCAACGTTTAAACCAAAAGGTAATACTTTCCATCTGAATGAGCCTTTTTCAGTACTAAATGAAGTTACATCACGTGAATCTAAATGCAGTGGTATCTGGTGGAAACCAGAGAACAAATCAACCACCGAAAAATGTTTTGCGCGTCCTAGGTTGTCTAATATATCGTCGATGCGCGGTAATGGGAACTTGTCTGCAATCAACTTTTTGTTGACAGCGCGGTAGTCTACACACATTCTGTATGCCCTCTGATCGTTTGAACTCTTCTTGGGTACGAGTATTAACGGGCTATTAAAATTGGAAGTACTAGGTTCTATCAACTCATTATCTAATAAATTTTGTACTTGTTTATTAATTTCTTCTTTTTGAGCTTGAGCAAGTCTGTAATTCTTAATGTATACCGGTGACGAATCAACTAATCTAAGCTTTTGTTCATAAAAATTGTTCACCGACATCTTGTCATCTTTTAACGAAAAAACATCTGCATACTTTTGACAAATTGGCATTAATTTGCTTTTTATGTAATCTGGCATTTGATCTTGAAGTATTGTACCCAATTTGTTAGTACGTTCACTGTCTATCTTTTCGTCAATAATCGAGTATATATAAAAATTTGAAAGTTTTTGCATCCTGAGCTTATCATTGAAAATACTTTTAAATTCGTTAGTTGTATTAATAATGCGCAGAACCGGGTTTTTTGAATCGATTATTCCTTTCCCTATAAAAACACCTTTTAGGATCTCTTGGGAATCAACGAACATAGGCTCTGTAACATTTCTCAAGTTAAATATTCTAAAGACTTCGCAACGAGGGGGGATTATACATGTGAAATTTCTTGTACCCTGGATAATTGGAATTTTTAAAATTGAATCGCGGGTTGAAACTAACAGCGACATGTCTTCATAATTTATTTTACATCTGTTGTTTTTCAGAAAATCCTTGCCTAATATTCCGCTTGATGGTATATTGAAATCATCATTGACGATGTGTAACACTTGTTGAATTAATTTGTCTGAAATAGTTAAGGAAGAGCAAATTGTACCTAAAGTGGATATGGGATTTGGTGTTATACCAGTGATAGTGACTGTATCATTTCTGTTTACTATGATTTCCGGTTTTAAACAGGATGTTTTTATAAGTGAAATATCTGCCTGCGTGTCGACAAGAAATGTACATTGTTTTACTGTGTCAATGCAACCTATTGTAATGAAATCAGCATAGTTAAGGTTAAAACTATAAACTGATTTTTCAGTAGTCTGTTTTTCTAAATTTAATTCTCTTCTTCCCTCAACGGGCTCTGTTGAGGGACTTCGGAGTTTAAAAACCTGACAGAAGCCCTTTGATTATTGTGATTTTGGGAAAATCTGTTATGCCCGGTCCCATTGCGATGATTCCAATGATTTCGATCATTGTTGTAGCTATGATTATTGCCTCGTTGATAATTCCTACCCCGGTAATTACCACGATTATTTCCACGGCGTAAATAGTTACTTGAATGACTGAAGTTAGGGACTTGCTGAAAACTAGTAGCCCTATTACTATTCTGTCTTATTGCCAACACCTGATTTTCTTTTGTCACATTAGTTTGCTCAATTACAAGCTTTGATATGACTTCCTTCGGATCTGCAAAAGAGGATGAAGCTATAATGGACTTAATTAAATCTGATTTCGCGTTCACACGACAAATTGCGACCGTTTGTTCTACTGCCATTTCGTGGGCTTTATTTCTTGTGATGCCTTCTATAATTAATGAGCGTTTTAGGGCGTCAGCAAGATCTTCTGCTTGTTTTGCGAATTCCATATAGTTGCTGTCTTTAACACTAAGTGCTGCTATTCTACCAGCTATAATTTTTGAGCTATCTGGCTTAATTGCATTTTTCAAAGCAGCCTTAAGATTTTCTATAGTCCCAACGTCATCGGGTAATGCCTCTCGAGCTTTGCCCTCCAATTTCGACTTTACAAAGTTTAGAAATGTATTTTGCAAATTTGGTTCGGTAAGATCCGTGATTAAATCTATTTTATCTAAAAACGATGGCAAAGTTATCGAATTTCCATCGTAATTGTCACGGATTATAGAGGCACACATGCTCACATATGATCGCTTTTGTTCTGTGGTAGCCATTTCTATTTCTAAATTTTCTTCTGAGCTAGAGTCTTGACTGTTTTGTGCTTTTGTTTGTTCTAAATATTCTTTTATATGTTCCGCAACTACTTTTTTGTCCATAAAAACTAATGTATTAGTATCGTCTGGTACTTCTATATTACATTCCAGTTTATCAAAACATTGTATTAACTTTTGTTTACACTGGTTAATCTTTGACTGGAGTATTTCCTTATCGGATTGCGTCGCATCTTTTGGAATTGCATATCTTATAATTGAGTTGTATTGTTCTACTAAAAGTTCTATATATTCAAGTACTTTAGATACTTTCTTTGACACTGGACGATTTTGTAAGACCCTTTTCACGATTTTTTGAAAATTATTAAATAATGTTTTACATTCAGTATTGTCCAACTGTGACATCTAAACATTTCTATTAAAAACTTCTATTCTATTAAAGCTTTTAATCTTCTTCTATTTTCGTTTTTGTTGAATCAACTGTTTCATAAAAAAAGATTAAAAAATTGTGTCATGGTTATCTTGAAAGAATATTTTGTCAAATATATGTATTTATGTATTTTGTATTATTTTGCGCTTCACTGTTCTATTTATTCGTATATATGTACCTACATATGTATGTATATAACAATCCAAAATTCAATGTATGTATATAGTTATTAACATGTGTTTATTTTAAACTGTTTGATACACTTATGTACATGAATCGCATGTTTTTGTAGGTATGTATATAAAAATAAAATATTCTTATATGTATATATTTGTTATGAAGTTCGTTGGTTTAAGTAGAATTAGTTTTAATAAATTGTTAGTATTTGTAAATATGTATAATAGATATAATTTTGTATTTATGGTACAAATATATTATTATATATATATATATATATGTATATAATAACCAATGGAAAAAGATATATGTATGTGTGTTTGCATGCTTCAGTTACCAACGTTGCTATACGTTTTTGCTGTCTTCTTTGTCTCGTACTGCTGTAGTTGTTGTTGTTATGTCTGCTTTGTAAGTTGGTGTTTTTGTTCTGTTGGTTTTTGGGGTTGCCATACGTTTTTGCTGTCTTCTTTGTATCGTCCCGCTGTAGTTGTTGTTGTTGTGTCTGCTTTGTAAGTTGGTGTTTTTGTTCATTTTTCAGTTGGTGTTGTTTCTTTGAGTTCATGGCATATCGATCATTCAGAGAAATATTTGACACTATAATTTTTCTAGCCTTTTTTGTTTTTGTTTTAAAATCAGATAGTAAAAGAATTTTACTTGCAAAATTTATTTATTTTGGAATTTGTGTGGAACTCGTGTTGATTAAAGTTATTGTTATATGTGTGGGTCAAACGATGTTTGTTCTTAAAATTAATGTTAGAGATTATTAAAAATTATTACATACAGACACAATTATTAGTGAAGATAAATTGTTAATTGTATTTTTTTTTTTTTTTTTTTTTATTATTATTTTTTCCAATGTGGGTTTCCCTTAGGTTTATGTATGTGTAATTGGAAACAAATTATTAAAGAGTTTCTTTGAGTTGTTGGTTGTTGTTGTTATTGTTGATGGTATTTGTTGATGTTTTTCTTCTTGTCTTTTTTCCCAATTACATTTTTCAATTTTGTTTCGTTCAGTTGGTGTTTTTTTTTTTATATATATATATAACGGCTTTTGTGTTTCGATTTTCTTGCAATTCGTTATTTCCTTGATTCTGTACAGTTTCTTTTTTTTCAGTACCTATAACAGGTTTTTTATTTTTACTGTTAAAAATTTTTCTTGAAAATGAATTTCCAAATTTGGTACAGTTGTACCCAAAACAATTTTGAATTTTTTTTGAAATTTTTATTTTATTTTGTTGAAATTGAGTTCGTTTAATTGTTTTAATTTTGTTGAATGTAAAATTGTTTGCGTATTTTTCTTTCGCTGAATACCACTTGATCTCTGTTTGATATGCAAATCTTAAACTTTACGTATTTGCTGCTGCTCATCGGTGTTTTTCACAATTAATTTATTTACGATGCTAATTAATTTATTTACGATGCATTTATTTTTATTATTGTTTAATTTTGTGTTTTCTTTATATTCCTTAATTTTGAATTGCTTTTTCCTTTGAAATAAATTCACTGTTATGAAATGCCTTTTGTTTAGGCTTGAAATATTAAATATTTTTAGCTTTTAAATTTACACAAATGTTTCAAATAACAACACTTTATCGAATAATTAGTTCATTTCTTTCTTTTTTGAAATTGATTAGACGCCAGCAATTAAACATTTAAAACTGTCACGGTCGCCATGTAGTTCTATTAAAACACGTCTTGTCTTATCTTCTTCTCAGTCACCACTGAGTTCTCTTTTATTCTTATGTTCTTATTTGTTCATTAACTACTAATCTATACATGGTTGCCTATTTAAGGTACATTTAATGTCTGAGGTCAGTGATGGCACTACAATCAAATAAAACAGCAAAAGAATGTATCAAACATCTAAAAGTATGTTTTTCCAATCACGGTATTCCTGTAGAAATTATCTCGGATAACATGCCCTTTAACTCATATGAATTTCGAAGATTTTGCAAAGAAATTGGGACAAAACTTACTACAACCAGCCCTGGATATTCTCAAGCAAATGGATTCGCAGAAAGATTTGTCGGGATCGCAAAAACCCTTATTAAGAAAACAGAACAGAATATGGGAAACCTATGGCTTGCACTCCTAGAATATAGAAACACTCCTCTAAAAGAATCTGTTTCTTCTCCAGTAGAGCTGCTTATGAGTAGAAAAACTCTAACATTACTACCAATAAGCAACAAATTGCTTGAACCACATCTAATACCAAAAATTTCAGACAACATAAGAAGAAAACAGCTACAATCGAAGAAATATTATGATAAAACAGCAAAGCACATGCAAGATTTCTCCAAAGGGGAAAAGATATGGTATCAAGACGGAAAGGTATGGACGAAAGGATTTATAGCCGATGTCCATGGAACCCCCAGATCGTATTGGATTGAACTTGAAGATGGCACTACACTTCGCAGGAATTCAAAGTGGCTTCGTAAGAGAGTAGAATGAATTGTTTAATTGAATTGTAATATTGGAATGTTTTGTACTTACACATACATACGTATGTACAATCCTCATAATTTCAAAAAGATCTTTGAAAGGGAGATGTTATATACTATAATATATATAGTATATGGCATCTCTACAAAGTATTGTTTATGTATTTTATTTACATGTCAAAATAAAGAATGAGCAGCAGTCTTTAGCTGAACGACTAATAAATAACACAGTACACATATGCTACTATGCGCAAATTTTGGGGCTGAGGACGTCCTCTTTCTTGCACAAAAAGTCTCATGTCTGAAATACTTTTGGAACTCGAATAATATACATTTTAGTGAGGACTAGTTGTCATAATTTGGTTTTTTATCAATTTTAGTGATTGTTAGTTGTCATAATTTAGCCATTATTAGTTCTCATAATTTTGCCATTATAAAAAACGAGGCTGCGTTCACATATGCTACTATGTGCAAATTTTTGGGCTGAGGACGTCCTCTTTCTTGCAAAAAAATCTCATGTCTGATATACTTTTGGAACTCGAATAATTTGAATTTTAGTTAGTAATTTGAGGACTAGTTGCCATAATTTGGTTATCCTATCAATTTTAATGATCATGAGTTCTCATAATTTAGCCATTATAAAAAAACTAGGCTGAGTACACATATGCTACTTTGCGCAAATTTTGGGGCTGAGGACGTCCTCTTTCTCGCACAAAAAGTCTCATGTCTGAAATACTTTTGAAACTCAAATCATATAAATTTTAATGAGGACTAGTTGTCATAATTAGTTTATTCTATCAATTTTAGTGATTATGAGTTCTCATAATTTAGCCATTATAAAAAAACGAGGCTGAGTACACATGTGCTACTTTGCACAAATTTTGGGGCTGAGGACATCCTCTTTCCTGCACAAAAAGTCTCATGTCTGAAATACTTTTAGAACTCGAATAATATAAATTTTAGTGAGGACTAGTTGTCATAATTTGGTTTTTTATAAATTTTAGTGATTGTTAGTTGTCATAATTTAGCCATTGTTAGTTGTCATAATTTGGCCATTATAAAAAAACGAGTGTGAGTTCACATATGCTACTATGCGCAAATTTTTGGGATGGGGACGTCCTCTTTCTTGCACAAAAAGTCTCATGTATGAAATACTTTTGGAACTCGAATAATATTAATTTTAATGAGGACTAGTTGTCATAATTTGTTTATTCTATCAATTTTAGTGATTATTAGTTCTCATAATTTGGCCATTATAAAAAAACGAGGCTGAGTAGACATATGTTTCTATGCGCAAAATTTTGGGGCTAAGGACGTCCTCTTTCTTGCACAAAAAGTCTCATGTCTGAATTACTTTTGGAGCTCGAATAATATAAATTTTAATGAGGACTAGTTGCTATAATTTGGTTATCCTATCAATTTAAGTGATTATTTGTTGTCATAATTTGGCCATTATAAGAAACGAGGCTTATATATGCTACTATGCGCAAATTTTGGAGCTGAGGACGTCCTCTTTCTTGCACAGAAAATCTCATGTCTGAAATACTTTTGGAACTCGAATAATTTGAATTTTAGTGAGGACAAGTTGTCATAATTTGGTTATCCTATCAGTTTTAGTGATTATTAGTTCTCATAATTTGGCCATTATAAAAAATGAAGTTGCGTACACATAAGCTACTATGCGCAAATTTTGGGGCTGAGGACGTCCTCTTTCTTGCACAGAAAATCTCATGTCTGAAATACTTTTGGAACTCGAATAATATAAATTTTAGTGGGGACTAGTTGTCATAATTTGGTTTCCCATCAATTTTAGTGGATGTTAGTTGTCATAATTTGGCCATTATTAGTTGTCATAACTTGGCCATCATAAAAAAACGAGGCGGAGTACACATATGCTACTATGCGCAAATTTTGGGGCTGAAGACGTCCTCTTTTTCGCACAAAAAGTCTCATGTCTGAAATACTTTTGAAACTCAAATCATATAAATTTTAACGAGGACTAGTTGTCATAATTAGTTTATTCTATCAATTTTAGTGATTATGAGTTCTCATAATTTAGCCATTATAAAAAAACGAGGCTGAGTACACATGTGCTACTTTGCACAAAATTTTGGGGCTGAGGACTTCCTCTTTCCTGCACAAAAAGTCTCATGTCTGAAATTTTTTTGGAACTCGAATAATATCAATTTTAGTTTGGACTAGTTGTCATAATTTGGTTTTTATCAATTTTAGTGATTGTTAGTTGTCATAATTTAGCCATTGTTAGTTGTCATAATTTGGCCATTATAAAAAAACGAGGGTGAGTTCACATATGCTACTATGCGCAAATTTTTGGGCTGGGGACGTCCTCTTTCTTGCACAAAAATTCTCATGTATGAAATACTTTTGGAATTTGAATAATATAAAGTTTAGTGTGTGCTAGTTGTCATAATTTAGTTATTCTATCAATTTTAGTGATTATGAGTTCTCATAATTTAGCCATTATAAAAAAATGAGGCTGAGTACACATGTGCTACTTTGCACAAATTTTGGGGCTGAGGACATCCTCTTTCCTGCACAAAAAGTCTCATGTCTGAAATACTTTTAGAACTCGAATAATATAAATTTTAGTGAGGACTAGTTGTCATAATTTGGTTTTTTATAAATTTTAGTGATTGTTAGTTGTCATGATTTAGCCATTGTTAGTTGTCATAATTTGGCCATTATAAAAAAACGAGTGTGAGTTCACATATGCTACTATTCGCAAATTTTTGGGCTGGGGACGTTCTCTTTCTTGCACAAAAAGTCTCATGTATGAAATACTTTTGGAATTTGAATAATATAAATTTTAGTGTGTGCTAGTTGTCATAATTTAGTTATTCTATCAATTTTAGTGATTATTGGTTCTCATAATTTGGCCATTATAAAAAACGAGGCTGCGTACACATATGCTACTATGCGCAAATTTTTGGGCTGAAGACGTCCTCTTTCTTGCACAAAAAGTCTCATGTCTGAAATACTTTTGGAACTCGAATAATATAAATTTTAATGAGGACTAGTTGTCATAATTTGTTTATTCAATCAATTTTAGTGATTATTAGTTCTCATAATTTGGCTATTATAAAAAAACGAGGCTGAGTACACATATGCTTCTATGCGCAAAATTTTGGGGCTAAGGACGTCCTCTTTCTTGCACAAAAAGTCTCATGTCTGAATTACTTTTGGAGCTCGAATAATATAAATTTTAATGAGGACTAGTTGCCATAATTTGGTTATCCTATCAATTTAAGTGATTATTTGTTGTCATAATTTGGCCATTATAAGAAACGAGTCTTAGTACACATATGCTACTATGCGCAAATTTTGGAGCTGAGGACGTCCTCTATCTTGCACAAAAACTCTCATGTCTGAAATACTTTTGGAACTCGAATAATATAAATTTTAATGAGGACTAGTAATCATAAATTGGTTATCCTATCAATTTTAGTGATTATGAGTTCTCATAATTTGGCCATTATAAAAAAACGAGGCTGAGTACACATATGCTACCATGCGCAAATTTTGGGGCTGAAGACGTCCTCTTTCTTGCATAAAAAGTCTCATGTCTGATATACTTTTGGAACTCGAATAATTTGAATTTTAGTTAGTAATTTGAGGACTAGTTGCCATAATTTGGTTATCCTATCAATTTTAATGATTATGAGTTCTTATAATTTAGCCATTATAAAAAAATGAGGCTGAGTACACATATGCTACTTTGCGCAAATTTTGGGGCTGAGGACGTCCTCTTTCTTGCATAAAAAGTCTCATGTCTGATATACTTTTGGAACTCGAATAATTTGAATTTTAGTTAGTAATTTGAGGACTAGTTGCCATAATTTGGTTATCCTATCAATTTTAATGATTATGAGTTCTTATAATTTAGCCATTATAAAAAAACGAGGCTGAGTACACATATGCTACTTTGCGCAAATTTTGGGGCTGAGGACGTCCTCTTTCTTGCACAAAAAGTCTCATGTCTGAAATACTTTTGAAACTCAAATCATATAAATTTTAATGAGGACTAGTTGTCATAATTTGTTTATTCTATCAATTTTAGTGATTATGAGTTCTCATAATTTAGCCATTATAAAAAAACGAGGCTGATTACACATATACACATAAAAACGAGGGTGAGTTCACATATGCTACTATGCGCAAATTTTTGGGCTGAGGACGTCCTCTTTCTTGCACAAAAAGTCTCATGTCTGAAATACTTTTGGAACTCGAATAATATAAATTTTAATGAGGACTAGTAATCATAATTTGGTTATCCTATCAATTTAAGTGATTATTTGTTGTCATAATTTGGCCATAATAAGAAACGAGGCTTAGTACACATATGCTACTATGCGCAAATTTTGGAGCTGAGGACGTCCTCTTTCTTGTACAAAAAGTCTCATGTCTGAAATACTTTTGGAACTCGAATAATATAAATTTTAATGAGGACTAGTTGTCATAATTTGTTTATTCTATCAATTTTAGTGATTATTAGTTCTCATAATTTGGCCATTATAAAAAAACGAGGCTGAGTACACATATCCTTCTATGCGCAAAATTTTGGGGCTAAGGACGTCCTCTTTCTTGCACAAAAAGGCTCATGTCTGAATTACTTTTGGAGCTCGAATAATATAAATTTTAATGAGGACTAGTTGCCATAATTTGGTTATCCTATCAATTTAAGTGATTATTTGTTGTCATAATTTGGCCATTATAAGAAACGAGGCTTAGTACACATATGCTACTATGCGCAAATTTTGGAGCTGAGGACGTCCTCTTTCTTGCACAAAAAGTCTCATGTCTGAAATACTTTTGGAACTCGAATAATATAAATTTTAATGAGGACTAGTAATCATAATTTGGTTATCCTATCAATATAAGTGATTATTTGTTGTCATAATTTGGCCATAATAAGAAACGAGGCTTAGTACACATATGCTACTATGCGCAAATTTTGGAGCTGAGGACGTCCTCTTTCTTGCACAAAAAGTCTCATGTCTGAAATACTTTTGGAACTCGAATAATATAAATTTTAATGAGGACTAGTAATCATAATTTGGTTATCCTATCAATTTTAGTGATTATGAGTTCTCATAATTTGGCCATTATAAAAAAACGAGGCTGAGTACACATATGCTACTATGCGCAAATTTTGGGGCTGAGGACGTCCTCTTTCTTGCACAGAAAATCTCATATCTGAAATACTTTTGGAACTCGAATAATATAAATTTTAGTGGGGACTAGTTGTCATAATTTGGTTTCCCATCAATTTTAGTGGATGTTAGTTGTCATAATTTGGCCATTATTAGTCGTCATAACTTGGCCATCATAAAAAAACGAGGCTGAGTACACATATGCTACTATGCGCAAATTTTGGGGCTGAAGACGTCCTCTTTCTTGGATAAAAAGTCTCATGTCTGATATACTTTTGGAACTCGAATAATTTGAATTTTAGTTAGTAATTTGAGGACTAGTTGCCATAATTTGGTTATCCTATCAATTTTAATGATTATGAGTTCTCATAATTTAGCCATTATAAAAAAACGAGGCTGAGTACACATATGCTACTTTGCGCAAATTTTGGGGCTGAGGACGTCCTCTTTCTTGCACAAAAAGTCTCATGTCTGAAATACTTTTGAAACTCAAATCATATAAATTTTAATGAGGACTAGTTGTCATAATTTGTTTATTCTATCAATTTTAGTGATTATGAGTTATAATAATTTAGCCATTATAAAAAAACGAGGCTGAGTACACATATGCAATTTTAGTGATTATGAGTTCTCATAATTTAGCCATTATAAAAAAACGAGGCTGATTACACATATACACATAAAAACGAGGGTGAGTTCACATATGCTACTATGCGCAAATTTTTGGGCTGGGGACGTCCTCTTTCTTGCACAAAAAGTCTCATATATGAAATACTTTTGGAATTTGAATAATATAAATTTTAGTGTGTGCTAGTTGTCATAATTTAGTTATTCTATCAATTTTAGTGATTATTAGTTCTCATAATTTGGCCATTATAAAAAACGAGGCTTAGTACACATATGCTACTATGCGCAAATATAAGTGATTATTTGTTGTCATAATTTGGCCATAATAAGAAACGAGGCTTAGTACACATATGCTACTATGCGCAAATTTTGGAGCTGAGGACGTCCTCTTTCTTGCACAAAAAGTCTCATGTCTGAAATACTTTTGGAACTCGAATAATATAAATTTTAATGAGGACTAGTAATCATAATTTGGTTATCCTATCAATTTTAGTGATTATGAGTTCTCATAATTTGGCCATTATAAAAAAACGAGGCTGAGTACACATATGCTACTATGCGCAAATTTTGGGGCTGAGGACGTCCTCTTTCTTGCACAGAAAATCTCATATCTGAAATACTTTTGGAACTCGAATAATATAAATTTTAGTGGGGACTAGTTGTCATAATTTGGTTTCCCATCAATTTTAGTGGATGTTAGTTGTCATAATTTGGCCATTATTAGTCGTCATAACTTGGCCATCATAAAAAAACGAGGCTGAGTACACATATGCTACTATGCGCAAATTTTGGGGCTGAAGACGTCCTCTTTCTTGGATAAAAAGTCTCATGTCTGATATACTTTTGGAACTCGAATAATTTGAATTTTAGTTAGTAATTTGAGGACTAGTTGCCATAATTTGGTTATCCTATCAATTTTAATGATTATGAGTTCTCATAATTTAGCCATTATAAAAAAACGAGGCTGAGTACACATATGCTACTTTGCGCAAATTTTGGGGCTGAGGACGTCCTCTTTCTTGCACAAAAAGTCTCATGTCTGAAATACTTTTGAAACTCAAATCATATAAATTTTAATGAGGACTAGTTGTCATAATTTGTTTATTCTATCAATTTTAGCGATTATGAGTTATAATAATTTAGCCATTATAAAAAAACGAGGCTGAGTACACATATGCAACTTTGCGAAAATTTTGGGGCTGAGGACATCCTCTTTCTTGCACAAAAAGTCTCATGTCTGAAATACTTTTAGAACTCGAATACTATAAATTTTAGTGAGGACTAGTTGTCATAATTTGGTTTTTTATCAATTTTAGTGATTGTTAGTTGTCATAATTTAGCCATTGTTAGGTGTCATAATTTGGCCATTATAAAAAAACGAGGGTGAGTTCACATATGCTACTATGCGCAAATTTTTGGGCTGAGGACGTCCTCGTTATTGCACAAAAAGTCTCATGTCTGAAATACTTTTGGAAGTCGAATAATATAAATTTTAGTGTGGACTAGTTGTCATAATTTGGTTATTCTATCAATTTTAGTGATTATTAGTTCTCATAATTTAGCCATTATAAAAAAACGAGGCTGAGTACACATATGCTACTATGCGCAACATTTTGGGGCTAAGGACGTCCTCTTTCTTGCACAAAAAATCTCATGTCTGAAATACTTTTGGAACTCGAATAATATAAATTTTAATGAGGACTAGTTGTCATAATTTGGTTATCCTATCAATTTTAGTGATTATTTGTTGTCATAATTTGGCCATTATAAAAAAACGAGGCTGATTACACATATGCTACTATGCGCAAAATTTTGGGGCTAAGGACGTCCTCTTTCTTGCACAAAAAATCTCATGTCTGAAATACTTTTGGAACTCGAATAATATAAATTTTAATGAGGACTAGTAATCATAATTTGATTATCCTATCAATTTTTGTTATTATTAGTTCTCATAATTTAGCCATTATAAAAAAACGAGGCTGAGTACACATATGCTACTATGCGCAAATTTCGGGGCTGAGGACGTTCTCTTTCTTGCACAAAAAGTCTCATGTCTGAAATACTTTTAGAACTCGAATAATATACATTTTAGTGAGGACTAGTTGTCATAATTTGGTTTTTTATCAATTTTAGTGATTGTTAGTTGTCATAATTTAGCCATTATTAGTTCTCATAATTTTGCCATTATAAAAAACGAGGCTGCGTACACATATGCTACTATGTGCAAATTTTTGGGCTGAGGACGTCCTCTTTCTTGCAAAAAAAAGTCTCATGTCTGAAATACTTTTTGAACTCGAATAATATAAATTTTAGTGTGGACTAGTTGTCATAAATTGGTTATTCTATCAATTTTAGTGATTATTAGTTGTCATCATTTGGTCATTATAAAAAAACGAGGCTGAGTACACATATGCTACTATGCGCAAATTTTGGGGATGAAGACGTCCTCTTTCCTGCACAAAAAGTCTCATGTCTGAAATACTTTTGAAACTCAAATCATATAAATTTTAATGAGGACTAGTTGTCATAATTTGTTTATTCTATCAATTTTAGTGATTATGAGTTCTCATAATTTAGCCATTATAATAAAACGAGGCTGAGTACACATATGCTACTTTGCGAAAATTTTGGGGCTGAGGACGTCCTCTTTCTTGCACAAAAAGTCTCATGTCTGAAATACTTTTGAAACTCAAATCATATAAATTTTAATGAGGACTAGTGTTCATAATTAGTTTATTCTATCAATTTTAGTGATTACGAGTTCTCATAATTTAGCCATTATAAAAAAACGAGGCTGAGTACACATATGCTACTTTGCACAAATTTTGGGACTGAGGACATCCTCTTTCCTGCACAAAAAGTCTCATGTCTGAAATATTTTTGGAACTCGAATAATATCAATTTTAGTGTGGACTAGTTGTCATAATATGGTTTTTATCAATTTTAGTGATTGTTAGTTGTCATAATTTAGCCATTGTTAGTTGTCATAATTTGGCCATTATAAAAAAACGAGGGTGAGTTCACAAATGCTACTTTGCACAAATTTTGGGACTGAGGACATCCTCTTTCCTGCACAAAAAGTCTCATGTCTGAAATACTTTTGGAACTCGAATAATATCAATTTTAGTGTGGACTAGTTGTCATAATTTGGTTTTTATCAATTTTAGTGATTGTTAGTTGTCATAATTTAGCCATTGTTAGTTGTCATAATTTGGCCATTATAAAAAAACGGGTGTGAGTTCACATATGCTACTATGCGCAAATTTTTGGGCTGGGGACGTCCTCTTTCTTGCACAAAAAGTCTCATGTATGAAATACTTTTGGAATTTGAATAATATAAATTTTAGTGTGTGCTAGTTGTCATAATTTAGTTATTCTATCAATTTTAGTGATTATTAGTTCTCATAATTTGGCCATTATAAAAAACGAGGCTGCGTACACATATGCTACTATGCGCAAATTTTTGGGCTGAGGACGTCCTTTTTCTTGCACAAAAAGTCTCATGTCTGAAATACTTTTGGAACTCGAATAATATAAATTTTAATGAGGACTACTTGTCATAATTTGTTAATTCTACCAATTTTAGTGATTATTAGTTCTCATAATTTGGCCATTATAAAAAAACAAGGCTGAGTACACATATGCTTCTATGCGCAAAATTTTGGGGCTATGGACGTCCTCTTTCTTGCACAAAAAATCTCATGTCTGAAATACTTTTGGAACTCGAATAATATAAATTTTAATGAGGACTAGTAATCATAATTTGGTTATCCTATCAATTTTAGTGATTAGGAGTTCTCATAATTTGGCCATTATAAAAAAACGAGGCTGAGTACACATATGCTACTATGCGCAAATTTTGGGGCTGAGGACATCCTCTTTCTTGCACAAAAAGTCTCATGTCTGAAATACTTTTGAAACTCAAATCATATAAATTTTAATGAGGACTAGTTGTCATAATTTGTTTATTCTATCAATTTTAGTGATTAATAGTTCTCATAATTTAGCCATTATAAAAAAACGAGGCTGAGTACACATATGCTACTATGCGCAACATTTTGGGGCTAAGGACGTCCTCTTTCTTGCACAAAAAGTCTCATGTCTGAAATACTTTTGAAACTCAAATCATATAATTTTTAATGAGGACCAGTTGTCATAATTAGTTTATTCTATCAATTTTAGTGATTATTAGTTCTCATAATTTGGCCATTATAAAAAAACGAGGCTGAGTACACATATGCTACTATGCGCAAAATTTTGGGGCTAAGGACGTCCTCTTTCTAGCACAAAAAATCTCATGTCTGAAATACTTTTGGAACTCGAATAATATAAATTTTAATGAGGACTAGTAATCATAATTTGGTTATCCTATCAATTTTAGTTATTATTAGTTCTCATAATTTAGCCATTATAAAAAAACGAGACTGAGTACACATATGCTACTATGCGCAAATTTCGGGGCTGAGGACGTTCTCTTTCTTGCACAAAAGGTCTCATGTCTGAAATACTTTTAGAACTCGAATAATATACATTTTAGTGAGGACTAGTTGTCATAATTTGGTTTTTTATCAATTTTAGTGATTGTTAGTTGTCATAATTTAGCCATTATTAGTTCTCATAATTTTGCCATTATAAAAAACGAGGCTGCGTACACATATGCTACTATGTGCAAATTTTTGGGCTGAGGACGTCCTCTTTCTTGCAAAAAAAGTCTCATGTCTGAAATACTTTTTGAACTCGAATAATATAAATTTTAGTGTGGACTAGTTGTCATAAATTGGTTATTCTATCAATTTAAGTGATTATTAGTTGTCATAATTTGGTCATTATAAAAAAACGAGGCTGAGTACACATATGCTACTATGCGCAAATTTTGGGGCTGAAGACGTCCTCTTTCCTGCACAAAAAGTCTCATGTCTGAAATACTTTTGAAACTCAAATCATATAAATTTTAATGAGGACTAGTTGTCATAATTTGTTTATTCTATCAATTTTAGTGATTATGAGTTCTCATAATTTAGCCATTATAATAAAACGAGGCTGAGTACACATATGCTACTTTGCGAAAATTTTGGGACTGAGGACATCCTCTTTCCTGCACAAAAAGTCTCATGTCTGAAATACTTTTGGAACTCGAATAATATCAATTTTAGTGTGGACTAGTTGTCATAATTTGGTTTTTATCAATTTTAGTGATTGTTAGTTGTCATAATTTAGCCATTGTTAGTTGTCATAATTTGGCCATTATAAAAAAACGAGGGTGAGTTCACAAATGCTACTTTGCACAAATTTTGGGACTGAGGACATCCTCTTTCCTGCACAAAAAGTCTCATGTCTGAAATACTTTTGGAACTCGAATAATATCAATTTTAGTGTGGACTAGTTGTCATAATTTGGTTTTTATTAATTTTAGTGATTGTTAGTTGTCATAATTTAGCCATTGTTAGTTGTCATAATTTGGCCATTATAAAAAAACGGGTGTGAGTTCACATATGCTACTATGCGCAAATTTTTGGGCTGGGGACGTCCTCTTTCTTGCACAAAAAGTCTCATGTATGAAATACTTTTGGAATTTGAATAATATAAATTTTAGTGTGTGCTAGTTGTCATAATTTAGTTATTCTATCAATTTTAGTGATTATTAGTTCTCATAATTTGGCCATTATAAAAAACGAGGCTGCGTACACATATGCTACTATGCGCAAATTTTTGGGCTGAGGACGTCCTTTTTCTTGCACAAAAAGTCTCATGTCTGAAATACTTTTGGAACTCGAATAATATAAATTTTAATGAGGACTAGTAATCATAATTTGGTTATCCTATCAATTTTAGTGATTATGAGTTCTCATAATTTGGCCATTATAAAAAAACGAGGCTGAGTACACATATGCTACTATGCGCAAATTTTGGGGCTGAGGACGTCCTCTTTCTTGCACAAAAAGTCTCATGTCTGAAATACTTTTGGAACTCGAATAATATCAATTTTAGTGTGGACTAGTTGTCATAATTTGGTTTTTATCAATTTTAGTGATTGTTAGTTGTCATAATTTAGCCATTGTTAGTTGTCATAATTTGGCCATTATAAAAAAACGGGGATGAGTTCACAAATGCTACTATGCGCAAATTTTTGGGCTGAGGACGTCCTCTTTCTTGCACAAAAAGTCTCATGTCTGAAATACTTTTGGAACTCGAATAATATCAATTTTTGTGTGGACTAGTTGTCATAATTTGGTTTTTATCAATTTTAGTGATTGTTAGTTGTCATAATTTAGCCATTGTTAGTTGTCATAATTTGGCCATTATAAAAAAACGAGGGTGAGTTCACAAATGCTACTATGCGCAAATTTTTGGGCTGAGGACGTCCTCTTTCTTGCACAAAAAGTCTCATGTCTGAAATACTTTTGGAACTCGAATAATATAAATTTTAATGAGGACTACTTGTCATAATTTAATTATCCTATCAATTTAAGTGATTATTTGTTGTCATAATTTAGCCATTATAAAAAAACGAGGCTGAGTACACATATGCTACTATGCGCAAAATTTTGGGGCTAAGGACGTCCTCTTTCTTGCACAAAAATTCTCATGTCTGAAATACTTTTGGAACTCGAATAATATAAATTTTTATGAGGACTAGTAATCATAATTTGGTTATCCTATCAATTTTAGTGATTATTAGTTCTCATAATTTAGCCATTATAAAATAACAAGGCTGAGTACACATATGCTACTATGCGCAAATTTTGGGGCTGAGGACATCCTCTTTCTTGCACAAAAAGTCTCATGTCTGAAATACTTTTGAAACTCAAATCATATAAATTTTAATGAGGACTAGTTGTCATAATTTGTTTATTCTATCAATTTTAGTGATTATGAGTTCTCATAATTTAGCCATTATAAAAAAACGAGGCTGAGTATACATATGCTACTTTGCGCAAATTTTGGGCTGAGGACGTCCTCTTTCTTGCACAAAAAGTCTCATGTCTGAAATACTTTTGAAACTCAAATCATATAATTTTTAATGAGGACCAGTTGTCATAATTAGTTTATTCTATCAATTTTAGTGATTATTAGTTCTCATAATTTGGCCATTATAAAAAAACGAGGCTGAGTACACATATGCTACTTTGCGCAAATTTTGGGGCTGAGGACCGCCTCTTTCTTGCACAAAAAGTCTCATGTCTGAAATACTTTTGGAACTCGAATAATATAAATTTTAGTGTGGACTAGTTGTCATAATTTGGTTATTCTATCAATTTTAGTGATTATTAGTTCTCATAATTTGGCCATTATAAAAAATGAGGCTGCGTACACAAATGCTACTATGCGCAAATTTTTGGGCTGAGGACGTCCTCTTTCTTGCGCAAAAAGTCTCATGTCTGAAATACTTTTGGAACTCGAATAATATAAATTTTAGTGTGGACTAGTTGTCATAATTTGGTTTTTATCAATTTTAGTGATTGTTAGTTGTCATAATTTAGCCATTGTTAGTTGTCATAATTTGGCCATTATAAAAAAACGAGGATGAGTTCACAAATGCTACTATGCGCAAATTTTTGGGCTGAGGACGTCCTCTTTCTTGCACAAAAAGTCTCATGTCTGAAATACTTTTGGAACTCGAATAATATCAATTTTTGTGTGGACTAGTTGTCATAATTTGGTTTTTATCAATTTTAGTGATTGTTAGTTGTCATAATTTAGCCATTGTTAGTTGTCATAATTTGGCCATTATAAAAAAACGAGGGTGAGTTCACAATTGCTACTATGCGCAAATTTTTGGGCTGAGGACGTCCTCTTTCTTGCACAAAAAGTCTCATGTCTGAAATACTTTTGGAACTCGAATAATATAAATTTTAATGAGGACTACTTGTCATAATTTAATTATCCTATCAATTTAAGTGATTATTTGTTGTCATAATTTAGCCATTATAAAAAAACGAGGCTGAGTACACATATGCTACTATGCGCAAAATTTTGGGGCTAAGGACGTCCTCTTTCTTGCACAAAAATTCTCATGTCTGAAATACTTTTGGAACTCGAATAATATAAATTTTTATGAGGACTAGTAATCATAATTTGGTTATCCTATCAATTTTAGTGATTATTAGTTCTCATAATTTAGCCATTATAAAACAACAAGGCTGAGTACACATATGCTACTATGCGCAAATTTTGGGGCTGAGGACATCCTCTTTCTTGCACAAAAAGTCTCATGTCTGAAATACTTTTGAAACTCAAATCATATAAATTTTAATGAGGACTAGTTGTCATAATTTGTTTATTCTATCAATTTTAGTGATTATGAGTTCTCATAATTTAGCCATTATAAAAAAACGAGGCTGAGTATACATATGCTACTATGCGCAAATTTTTGGGCTGAGGACGTCCTCTTTCTTGCGCAAAAAGTCTCATGTCTGAAATACTTTTGGAACTCGAATAATATAAATTTTAGTGTGGACTAGTTGTCATAATTTGGTTTTTATCAATTTTAGTGATTGTTAGTTGTCATAATTTAGCCATTGTTAGTTGTCATAATTTGGCAATTATAAAAAAACTAGGGTGAGTTCACAAATGCTACTATGCGCAAATTTTTGGGCTGAGGACGTCCTCTTTCTTGCACAAAAAGTCTCATGTCTGAAATACTTTTAGAACTCGAATAATATAAATTTTAGTGTGGACTAGTTGTCATAATTTGGTTATTCTATCAATTTTAGTGATTATCAGTTCTCATAATTTGGCCATTATAAAAAATGAGGCTGCGTACACATATGCTACTATGCGCAAATTTTTGGTCTGAGGACGTCCTCTTTCTTGCACAAAATGTCTCATGTCTGAAATACTTTTGAAACTCAAATCATATAAATTTTAATGAGGACTAGTCATAATTTGTTTATTCTATCAATTTTAGTGATTATTAGTTCTCATAATTTGGCCATTATAAAAAAACGAGGCTGAGTACACATATGCTACTTTGCGCAAATTTTGGGGCTGAGGACCGCCTCTTTCTTGCACAAAAAGTCTCATGTCTGAAATACTTTTGGAACTCGAATAATATAAATTTTAGTGTGGACTAGTTGTCATAATTTGGTTTTTATCAATTTTAGTGATTGTTAGTTGTCATAATTTAGCCATTGTTAGTTGTCATAATTTGGCCATTATAAAAAAACGAGGATGAGTTCACAAATGCTACTATGCGCAAATTTTTGGGCTGAGGACGTCCTCTTTCTTGCACAAAAAGTCTCATGTCTGAAATACTTTTGGAACTCGAATAATATCAATTTTTGTGTGGACTAGTTGTCATAATTTGGTTTTTATCAATTTTAGTGATTGTTAGTTGTCATAATTTAGCCATTGTTAGTTGTCATAATTTGGCCATTATAAAAAAACGAGGGTGAGTTCACAAATGCTACTATGCGCAAATTTTTGGGCTGAGCACGTCCTCTTTCTTGCACAAAAAGTCTCATGTCTGAAATACTTTTGGAACTCGAATAATATAAATTTTAATGAGGACTACTTGTCATAATTTAATTATCCTATCAATTTAAGTGATTATTTGTTGTCATAATTTAGCCATTATAAAAAAACGAGGCTGAGTACACATATGCTACTATGCGCAAAATTTTGGGGCTAAGGACGTCCTCTTTCTTGCACAAAAATTCTCATGTCTGAAATACTTTTGGAACTCGAATAATATAAATTTTTATGAGGACTAGTAATCATAATTTGGTTATCCTATCAATTTTAGTGATTATTAGTTCTCATAATTTAGCCATTATAAAATAACAAGGCTGAGTACACATATGCTACTATGCGCAAATTTTGGGGCTGAGGACATCCTCTTTCTTGCACAAAAAGTCTCATGTCTGAAACACTTTTGGAACTCGAATAATATCAATTTTAGTGTGGACTAGTTGTCATAATTTAATTATCCTATCAATTTAAGTGATTATTTGTTGTCATAATTTAGCCATTATAAAAAAACGAGGCTGAGTACACATATGCTACTATGCGCAAATTTTGGGGCTGAGGACGTCCTCTTTCTTGCACAAAAAGTCTCATGTCTGAAACACTTTTGGAACTCGAATAATATCAATTTTAGTGTGGACTAGTTGTCATAATTTGGTTTTTATCAATTTTAGTGATTGTTAGTTGTCATAATTTAGCCATTGTTAGTTGTTATAATTTGGCCATTATAAAAAAACGAGGATGAGTTCACAAATGCTACTATGCGCAAATTTTTGGGCTGAGGACGTCCTCTTTCTTGCACAAAAAGTCTCATGTCTGAAATACTTTTGGAACTCGAATAATATCAATTTTTGTGTGGACTAGTTGTCATAATTTGGTTTTTATCAATTTTAGTGATTGTTAGTTGTCATAATTTAGCCATTGTTAGTTGTCATAATTTGGCCATTATAAAAAAACGAGGGTGAGTTCACAAATGCTACTATGCGCAAAATTTTGGGGCTAAGGATGTCCTCTTTCTTGCACAAAAATTCTCATGTCTGAAATACTTTTGGAACTCAAATAATATCAATTTTAGTGTGGACTAGTTGTCATAATTTGGTTTTTATCAATTTTAGTGATTGTTAGTTGTCATAATTTAGCCATTGTTAGTTGTCATAATTTGGCCATTATAAAAAAACGGGTGTGAGTTCACATATGCTACTATGCGCAAATTTTTGGGCTGGGGACGTCCTCTTTCTTGCACAAAAAGTCTCATGTATGAAATACTTTTGGAATTTGAATAATATAAATTTTAGTGTGTGCTAGTTGTCATAATTTAGTTATTCTATCAATTTTAGTGATTATGTGTTCTCATAATTTAGTCATTATAAAAAAAACGAGGCTGCGTACACATATGCTACTATGCGCAAATTTTTGGGCTGAGGACGTCCTTTTTCTTGCACAAAAAGTCTCATGTCTGAAATACTTTTGGAACTCGAATAATATAAATTTTAATGAGGACTACTTGTCATAATTTAATTATCCTATCAATTTAAGTGATTATTTGTTGTTTTGGGGCTGAGGACATCCTCTTTCTTGCACAAAAAGTCTCATGTCTGAAATACTTTTGAAACTCAAATCATATAAATTTTAATGAGGACTAGTTGTCATAATTTGTTTATTCTATCAATTTTAGTGATTATGAGTTCTCATAATTTAGCCATTATAAAAAAACGAGGCTGAGTATACATATGCTACTTTGCGCAAATTTTGGGCTGAGGACGTCCTCTTTCTTGCACAAAAAGTCTCATGTCTGAAATACTTTTGAAACTCAAATCATATAATTTTTAATGAGGACCAATTGTCATAATTAGTTTATTCTATCAATTTTAGTGATTATTAGTTCTCATAATTTAGCCATTATAAAAAAACGAGGCTGAGTACACACATGCTACTTTGCGCAAATTTTGGGGCTGAGGACCGCCTCTTTCTTGCACAAAAAGTCTCATGTCTGAAATACTTTTGGAACTCGAATAATATAAATTTTAGTGTGGACTAGTTGTCATAATTTGGTTTTTATCAATTTTAGTGATTGTTAGTTGTCATAATTTAGCCATTGTTAGTTCTCATAATTTAGCCATTATAAAATAACAAGGCTGAGTACACATATGCTACTATGCGCAAATTTTGGGGCTGAGGACATCCTCTTTCTTGCACAAAAAGTCTCATGTCTGAAATACTTTTGAAACTCAAATCATATAAATTTTAATGAGGACTAGTTGTCATAATTTGTTTATTCTATCAATTTTAGTGATTATGAGTTCTCATAATTTAGCCATTATAAAAAAACGAGGCTGAGTATACATATGCTACTTTGCGCAAATTTTGGGCTGAGGACGTCCTCTTTCTTGCACAAAAAGTCTCATGTCTGAAATACTTTTGAAACTCAAATCATATAATTTTTAATGAGGACCAATTGTCATAATTAGTTTATTCTATCAATTTTAGTGATTATTAGTTCTCATAATTTAGCCATTATAAAAAAACGAGGCTGAGTACACACATGCTACTTTGCGCAAATTTTGGGGCTGAGGACCGCCTCTTTCTTGCACAAAAAGTCTCATGTCTGAAATACTTTTGGAACTCGAATAATATAAATTTTAGTGTGGACTAGTTGTCATAATTTGGTTTTTATCAATTTTAGTGATTGTTAGTTGTCATAATTTAGCCATTGTTAGTTGTCATAATTTGGCAATTATAAAAAAACTAGGGTGAGTTCACAAATGCTACTATGCGCAAATTTTTGGGCTGAGGACGTCCTCTTTCTTGCACAAAAAGTCTCATGTCTGAAATACTTTTAGAACTCGAATAATATAAATTTTAGTGTGGACTAGTTGTCATAATTTGGTTATTCTATCAATTTTAGTGATTATCAGTTCTCATAATTTGGCCATTATAAAAAATGAGGGTGCGTACACATATGCTACTATGCGCAAATTTTTGGTCTGAGGACGTCCTCTTTCTTGCACAAAATGTCTCATGTCTGAAATACTTTTGAAACTCAAATCATATAAATTTTAATGAGGACTAGTTGTCATAATTTGTTTATTCTATCAATTTTAGTGATTATTAGTTCTCATAATTTGGCCATTATAAGAAATGAGGCTGCGTACACATATGCTACTATGCGCAAATTTTTGGGCTGAGGACGTCCTCTTTCTTGCACAAAAAGTCTCATGTCTGAAATACTTTTGAAACTCAAATCATATAAATTTTAATGAGGACTAGTTGTCATAATTTGTTTATTCTATCAATTTTAGTGATTATGAGTTCTCATAATTTAGCCATTATAAAAAAACGAGGCTGAGTATACATATGCTTCTATGCGCAAAATTTTGGGGCTATGGGCGTCCTCTTTCTTGCACAAAAAGTTTCATGTCTGAAATACTTTTGGAACTCGAATAATATAAATTTTAATGAGGACTAGTAATCATAATTTGGTTATCCTATCAATTTTAGTGATTATGAGTTCTCATAATTTGGCCATTATAAAAAAACGAGGCTGAGTACACATATGCTACTATGCGCAAATTTTGGGGCTGAGGACGTCCTCTTTCTTGCACAAAAAGTCTCATGTCTGAAACACTTTTGGAACTCGAATAATATCAATTTTAGTGTGGACTAGTTGTCATAATTTGGTTTTTATCAATTTTAGTGATTGTTAGTTGTCATAATTTAGCCATTGTTAGTTGTTATAATTTGGCCATTATAAAAAAACGAGGATGAGTTCACAAATGCTACTATGCGCAAATTTTTGGGCTGAGGACGTCCTCTTTCTTGCACAAAAAGTCTCATGTCTGAAATACTTTTGGAACTCGAATAATATCAATTTTTGTGTGGACTAGTTGTCATAATTTGGTTTTTATCAATTTTAGTGATTGTTAGTTGTCATAATTTAGCCATTGTTAGTTGTCATAATTTGGCCATTATAAAAAAACGAGGGTGAGTTCACAAATGCTACTATGCGCAAAATTTTGGGGCTAAGGATGTCCTCTTTCTTGCACAAAAATTCTCATGTCTGAAATACTTTTGGAACTCAAATAATATCAATTTTAGTGTGGACTAGTTGTCATAATTTGGTTTTTATCAATTTTAGTGATTGTTAGTTGTCATAATTTAGCCATTGTTAGTTGTCATAATTTGGCCATTATAAAAAAACGGGTGTGAGTTCACATATGCTACTATGCGCAAATTTTTGGGCTGGGGACGTCCTCTTTCTTGCACAAAAAGTCTCATGTATGAAATACTTTTGGAATTTGAATAATATAAATTTTAGTGTGTGCTAGTTGTCATAATTTAGTTATTCTATCAATTTTAGTGATTATGTGTTCTCATAATTTAGTCATTATAAAAAAAACGAGGCTGCGTACACATATGCTACTATGCGCAAATTTTTGGGCTGAGGACGTCCTTTTTCTTGCACAAAAAGTCTCATGTCTGAAATACTTTTGGAACTCGAATAATATAAATTTTAATGAGGACTACTTGTCATAATTTAATTATCCTATCAATTTAAGTGATTATTTGTTGTCATAATTTAGCCATTATAAAAAAACGAGGCTGAGTACACATATGCTACTATGCGCAAAATTTTGGGGCTAAGGATGTCCTCTTTCTTGCACAAAAATTCTCATGTCTGAAATACTTTTGGAACTCGAATAATATAAATTTTTATGAGGACTAGTAATCATAATTTGGTTATCCTATCAATTTTAGTGATTATTAGTTCTCATAATTTAGCCATTATAAAATAACAAGGCTGAGTACACATATGCTACTATGCGCAAATTTTGGGGCTGAGGACATCCTCTTTCTTGCACAAAAAGTCTCATGTCTGAAATACTTTTGAAACTCAAATCATATAAATTTTAATGAGGACTAGTTGTCATAATTTGTTTATTCTATCAATTTTAGTGATTATGAGTTCTCATAATTTAGCCATTATAAAAAAACGAGGCTGAGTATACATATGCTACTTTGCGCAAATTTTGGGCTGAGGACGTCCTCTTTCTTGCACAAAAAGTCTCATGTCTGAAATACTTTTGAAACTCAAATCATATAATTTTTAATGAGGACCAATTGTCATAATTAGTTTATTCTATCAATTTTAGTGATTATTAGTTCTCATAATTTAGCCATTATAAGAAAACGAGGCTGAGTACACACATGCTACTTTGCGCAAATTTTGGGGCTGAGGACCGCCTCTTTCTTGCACAAAAAGTCTCATGTCTGAAATACTTTTGGAACTCGAATAATATAAATTTTAGTGTGGACTAGTTGTCATAATTTGGTTTTTATCAATTTTAGTGATTGTTAGTTGTCATAATTTAGCCATTGTTAGTTCTCATAATTTAGCCATTATAAAATAACAAGGCTGAGTACACGTATGCTACTATGCGCAAATTTTGGGGCTGAGGACATCCTCTTTCTTGCACAAAAAGTCTCATGTCTGAAATACTTTTGAAACTCAAATCATATAAATTTTAATGAGGACTAGTTGTCATAATTTGTTTATTCTATCAATTTTAGTGATTATGAGTTCTCATAATTTAGCCATTATAAAAAAACGAGGCTGAGTATACATATGCTACTTTGCGCAAATTTTGGGCTGAGGACGTCCTCTTTCTTGCACAAAAAGTCTCATGTCTGAAATACTTTTGAAACTCAAATCATATAATTTTTAATGAGGACCAATTGTCATAATTAGTTTATTCTATCAATTTTAGTGATTATTAGTTCTCATAATTTAGCCATTATAAAAAAACGAGGCTGAGTACACACATGCTACTTTGCGCAAATTTTGGGGCTGAGGACCGCCTCTTTCTTGCACAAAAAGTCTCATGTCTGAAATACTTTTGGAACTCGAATAATATAAATTTTAGTGTGGACTAGTTGTCATAATTTGGTTTTTATCAATTTTAGTGATTGTTAGTTGTCATAATTTAGCCATTGTTAGTTGTCATAATTTGGCAATTATAAAAAAACTAGGGTGAGTTCACAAATGCTACTATGCGCAAATTTTTGGGCTGAGGACGTCCTCTTTCTTGCACAAAAAGTCTCATGTCTGAAATACTTTTAGAACTCGAATAATATAAATTTTAGTGAGGACTAGTTGTCATAATTTCGACATTCTATCAATTTTAGTGATTATCAGTTCTCATAATTTGGCCATTATAAAAAATGAGGGTGCGTACACATATGCTACTATGCGCAAATTTTTGGTCTGAGGACGTCCTCTTTCTTGCACAAAATGTCTCATGTCTGAAATACTTTTGAAACTCAAATCATATAAATTTTAATGAGGACTAGTTGTCATAATTTGTTTATTCTATCAATTTTAGTGATTATTAGTTCTCATAATTTGGCCATTATAAGAAATGAGGCTGCGTACACATATGCTACTATGCGCAAATTTTTGGGCTGAGGACGTCCTCTTTCTTGCACAAAAAGTCTCATGTCTGAAATACTTTTGGAACTCGAATAATATAAATTTTGGTGAGGACTAGTTGTCATAATTTGGTTTTTGTCAATTTTAGTGATTGTTAGTTGTCATAATTTAGCCATTGTTAGTTGTCATAATTTGGCCATTATAAAAAAACGAAGGTGAGTTCACATATGCTACTATGCGCAAATTTTTGGGCTTAGGACGACCTCTTTCTTGCACAAAAAGTCTCATGTCTGAAATACTTTTAGAACTCAAATTATATAAATTTTAGTGTGGACTAGTTGAATAATTTGGTTATTCTATCAATTTTAGTGATTATTAGTTCTCATAATTTGGCCATTGTTAGTTGTCATAATTTGGCCATCTTGAAAAAACGAGCCTGAGTACACATATGCTACTATGCGCAAATTTTGGGGCTGAGGACGTCCTCTTTCTTGCACAAAAAGTCTCATGTCTGATATACTTTTGGAACTCGAATAATTTGAATTTTAGTTAGTAATTTGAGGACTAGTTGCCATAATTTGGTTATCCTATCAATTTTAGTGATTATGAGTTCTCATAATTTAGCCATTATAAAAAAACGGGTCTGAGTACACATATGCTACTTTGCGCAAATTTCGGGGCTGAGGACGTCCTCTTTCTTGCACAAAAAGTCTCATGTCTGAAATACTTTTGAAACTCAAATCATATAAATTTTAATGAGGACTAGTTGTCATAATTTGCTTATTCTATCAATTTTAGTGATTATGAGTTCTCATAATTTAGCCATTATAAAAAACGAGGCTGAGTACACATATGCTATTTTGTGCAAATTTTGGAGCTGAGGGCGTCCTCTTTCTTGCACAAAAAGTCTCATGTCTGAAATACTTTTGGAACTCGAATAATATAAATTTTAGTGTGGACTAGTTGTCATAATTTAGTTTCCCATCAATTTTAGTGATTGTTAGTTGTCATAATTTGGCCATTGTTAGTTGTCATAATTTGGCCATTATAAAAAAACGAGGCTGAGTACACATATGCTACTGTGCGCAAATTTTGGGGATAAGGACGTCCTCTTTCTTGCACAAAAATTCTCATGTCTGAAATACTTTTGGAACTCGAATAATATAAATTCTTATGAGGACTAGTAATCATAATTTGGTTATTCTATCAATTTTAGTGATTATTAGTTCTAATAATTTAGCCATTATAAAAAAACGAGGCTGAGTACATATATGCTACTATGCGCAAATTTTGGGGCTGAGGACGTCCTCTTTCTTGCACAAAGAGTCTCATGTCTGAAATACTTTTGGAACTCGAATAATATAAATTTTGGTGAGGACTAGTTGTCATAATTTGGTTATTCTATCAATTTTAGTGATTATTAGTTGTAATAATTTAGCTATTATTAGTTCTCATAATTTGGCCATTATAAAAAACGAGGCTGCGTACACATAAGCTACTATGTGCAAATTTTTAGGCTGAGGACGTCCTCTTTCTTGCACAAAAAGTCTCATGTCTGAAATACTTTTGAAACTCAAATCAAATAAATTTTAATGAGGACTAGTTGTCATAATTTGTTTATTCTATTAATTTTAGTGATTATGTGTTCTCATAATTTAGTCATTATAAAAAAAACGAAGATGAGTACACATATGCTACTTTGCGCAAATTTTGGGGCTGAGGACGTCCTCTTTCTTGCACAAAAAGTTTCATGTCTGAAATACTTTTGAAACTTAAATCATATAAATTTTAATGAGGACTAGTTGTCATAATTTGTTTATTCCATTAATTTTAGTGATTATAAGTTCTCATAATTTAGCCATTATAAAAAAACGAGGCTGAGTACACATATGCTACTTTGCGCAAATTTTTGAGCTAAGGGTGTCCTCTTTCTTGCACAGAAAGTCTCATGTCTGAAATACTTTTGGAACTCGAATAATATAAATTTTAGTGTGGACTAGTTGTCATAATTTGGTTTCCCATCAATTTTAGTGATTTTTAGTTGTCATAATTTGGCCATTGTTAGTTGTCATAATTTGGCCATCATGAAAAAACGAGGCTGAGTACACATATGCTACTATGCGCAAATTTTGGGGCTAAGGACGGCCTCTTTCTTGCACAAAAAGTCTAATGTCTGATATACTTTTGGAAGTCGAATAATATAAATTTTTATGAGGACTAGTAATCATAATTTGGTTATTCTATAAATTTTAGTGATTATTAGTTCTCATAATTTAGCCATTATAAAAAAACGAGGCTGAGTACATATATGCTACTATGCGCAAATTTTGGGGCTGAGGACGTCCTCTTTCTTGCACAAAAAATCTCATGTCTGAAATACTTTTGGAACTCGAATAATATAAATTTTGGTGAGGACTAGTTGTCATAATTTGGTTTTTATCAATTTTAGTGATTGTTAGTTGTCATAATATAGCCATTGTTAGTTGTCATAATTTTGCCATTATCAAAAACGGGGGTGACTTCACATATGCTACTATGCGCAAATTTATGGGCTGAGGACGTCCTCTTTCTTGCACAAAAAGTTTCATGTCTGAAATACTTTTAGAACTCGAATAATATAAATTTTAGTGTGGACTAGTTGTCATAATTTGGTTATTCTATCAATTTTAGTGATTATTAGTTCTCATAATTTGGCCATTATAAAAATCGAGGCTGCGTACACATATGCTACTATGCGCAAATTCTTGGGCTGAAGACGTCCTTTTTCCTGCACAAAAAGTCTCATGTCTGAAATACTTTTGGAACTCGAATAATATAAATTTTAGTGTGGACTAGTTGTCATAATTTGGTTTCCCATCAATTTTAGTGATTGTTAGTTGTCATAATTTGGCCATTGTTAGTTGTCATAATTTGGCCATTATAAAAAAACGAGGCTAAGTACACATATGCTACTATGCGCAAATTTTTGGGGCTGAGGACGTACTCTTTCTTGCACAAAAAGTCTCATGTCTGAAATACTTTTGGAACTCGAATAATTTGAATTTTAATTAGTAATTTGAGGACTAGTTGCCATAATTTGGTTATTCTATCAATTTTAGTGATTATTAGTTCTCATAATTTGGCCATTATAGAAAAACGAGGTTGAGTACACATATGCTACTATGGGCAAATTTTGGGGCTGAGGACGTCTCATTTCTTTCACAAAAAGTATCATGTCTGAAATACTTTTGGAACTCGAATAATATAAATTTTATTGAGGACTAGTTGTCATAATTTGGTTATCCTATCAATTTTAGTGATTATGAGTTCTCATAATTTGGCCATTATAAATAAACGAGGCTGAGTACACATATGCTACTATGCACGAATTTTGGGGCTGAGGACGTCTTCTTTCTTGCACAAAAAGTCTAATGTCTGAAATACTTTTGGAACTCGAATAATATAAATTTTAATGAGGACTAGTAATCATAATTTGGTTATATTATCAATTTTAGTGATCATGAGTTCTCATAATTTGGCCATTATAAAAAAACGAGGCTGAGTACACATATGCTACTATGCGCAAATTTTGGGGCTGAGGACGTATCCTTTCTTGCACAAAATGTTTCGTGGTTGAAATACTTTTGAAACTTAAATCATATAAATTTTAATGAGGACTAGTTGTCATAATTTGTTTATTCTATCAATTTTAGTGATTATTAGTTCTCATAATTTGGCCATTATAAAAAACGAGACTGCGTACACAACTGCTACTATGCGCAAATTTTTGGGCTGACGACGTCCTGTTTCTTGGACAAAAGGTCTCATGTCTGAAAAACTTTTGGAACTCGAATAATATAAATTTTAGTGTGGACTAGTTGTCATAATTTGGTTATTCTATCAATTTTAGTGATTATTGGTTGTCATAATTTGGCCATTATAAGAAAACGGGGCTGAGTAGACATATGCAACTATGCGCAAATTTTGGGGCTGAGGACGTCCTCTTTCTTGCACAAAAAGTCTCATGTCTGAAATACTTTTGGAACTCGAATAATTTGAATTTTAGTGAGGACTAGTTGTCATTATTTGGTTATTCTTTCAATTTTAGTGATTATTAGTTCTGATAATTTGGCCATTATAAAAAATTAGGCTGCGTACACATAAGCTACTATGCGCATATTTTGGGGCTGAGACCTCCTGTTTCTAGCACAAAAAGTCTCATGTCTGAATTACTTTTGGAACTCGAATAATATAAATTTTAGTGTGGACAAGTTGTCATAATTTGGTTATTCTATCAGTTTTAGTGATTATTAGTTCTCATAATTTGGGCATTATAAGAAAACGGGACTGAGTAGACATATGCAACTATGCCCAAATTTTGGGGCTGAGGACGTCCTCTTTCTTGCACACAAAGTCTCATCTCTGAAATACTTTTGGAACTCGAATAATCTAAATTTTAGTGAGGACTAGTTGTCATAATTTGGTTTCTTACCAATTTTAGTGATTGTTAGTTGTCATAATTTGGCCATTATAAGAAAACGGGGCTGAGTAGACATATGCAACTATGCGCAAATTTTAGGGCTAAGGAAGTCCTCTTTCTTGCACAAAAAGTCTCATGTCTGAAATACTTTTGGAACTCGAATAATTTGAATTTTAGTGAGGACTAGATGTCATAATTTGGTTATTCTATCAATTTTAGTGATTATTAGTTCTCATAATTTGGCCATTACTAAAAACGAGGCTGCGTACACATATGCTTCTACGCGCATTTAGAAAAAAAGAGCTAATATGGGCAAATTTTGGGACTGAGGACGTCCTCTTTCTTGCACAAAAAGTCTCATGTCTGAAATACTTTTGGAACTCGAATAATTTGAATTTTAGTGAGGACTAGTTGTCATTATTTGGTTATTCTATCAATTTTAGTGATTATTAGTTCTGATAATTTGGCCATTATAAAAAATTAGGCTGCGTACACATAAGCTACTATGCGCAAATTTTGGGGCTGAGACCTCCTCTTTCTAGCACAAAAAGTCTCATGTCTGAATTACTTTTGGAACTCGAATAATATAAATTTTAGTGTGGACAAGTTGTCATAATTTGGTTATTCTATCAGTTTTAGTGATTATTAGTTCTCATAATTTGGCTATTATAAAAAAACGAAGCTGAATACACATATGCAACTATGCGCAAATTTTGGGGCTGAGGATGTCCTCTTTCTTGCACACAAAGTCTCATGTCTGAAATACTTTTGGAACTCGAATAATCTAAATTTTAGTGAGGACTAGTTGTCATAATTTGGTTTCCTATCAATTTTAGTGATTATTAGTTGTCATAATTTGGCCATTGTTAGTTGTCTTAATTTGGCCATTATAAAAAAACGTGGCTGAGTACACATATGGTACTATGCGCAAATTTTGGGGCTGAGACCTCCTCTTTCTAGCACAAAAAGTCTCATGTCTGAATTACTTTTGGAACTCGAATAATATAAATTTTAGTGTGGAGAAGTTGTCATAATTTGGTTATTCTATCAATTTTAGTGATTATTAGTTCTCATAATTTGGCCATTATAAAAAACGAGGCTGCGTACACATATGCTACTATGCGCAAATTTTGGGGCTGAGGACGTCCTCTTTCTTGCACAAAAAGTCTCATGTCTGAAATACTTTTGGAACTCGAATAATTTGAATTTTAGTGAGGACTAGTTGTCATTATTTGGTTATTCTATCAATTTTAGTGATTATTAGTTCTGATAATTTGGCCATTATAAAAAATTAGGCTGCGTACACATAAGCTACTATGCGCAAATTTTGGGGCTGAGACCTCCTCTTTCTAGCACAAAAAGTCTCATGTCTGAATTACTTTTGGAACTCGAATAATATAAATTTTAGTGTGGACAAGTTGTCATAATTTGGTTATTCTATCAGTTTTAGTGATTATTAGTTCTCATAATTTGGCTATTATAAAAAAACGAAGCTGAATACACATATGCAACTATGCGCAAGATTTGGGGCTGAGGACGTCCTCTTTCTTGCACAAAAAGTCTTATGTCTGAAATACTTTTTGAACTCGAATATTATAAATTTTAGTGTGGACTAGTTGTCATAATTTGGTTATTCTATCAATTTTAGTGATTATTAGTTGTCATAATTTGGACATTATAAGAAAACGGGGCTGAGGAGGCATATGCTACTATGCGCCAATTTTGGGGCTGAGGACGCCCTCTTTCTTGCACAAAAATTTCATGTCTGAAATACTTTTGGAACTCGAATAATATAAATTTTAGTGTGGACTAGTTGTCATAATTTGGTTATTCTATCAATTTTAGTGATTATTAGTTGTCATAATTTGGCCATTATAAGAAAACGGGGCTGAGTAGACATGTGCTACTATGCGCAAATTTTGGGGCTGAGGACGTCCTCTATCTTGCACAAAGAGTCTCATGTCATAAATTGTTTATTCTATCAATTTTAGTGATTATTAATTCTCATAATTTGGCCATTATAAAAAAACGAGGTTGAGTACACATATGCTACTATGCGCAAATTTTGGGGCTGAGGACGTCCTCTTCCTTGCACAAAAAGTATCATGTCTGAAATACTTTTGGAACTCGAATAATATAAATTTTAGTGTGGACAAGTTGTCATAATTTGGTTATTCTATCAATTTTAGTGATTATTAGTTCTCATAATTTGGCCATTATAAAAAACGAGGCTGCGTACACATATGCTACTATGCGCAAGATTTGGGGCTGAGGACGTCCTCTTTCTTGCACAAAAAGTCTTATGTCTGAAATACTTTTTGAACTCGAATATTATAAATTTTAGTGTGGACTAGTTGTCATAATTTGGTTATTCTATCAATTTTAGTGATTATTCGTTGTCATAATTTGGCCATTATAAGAAAACGGGGCTGAGTAGACATATGCAACTATGCGCAAATTTTGGGGCTAAGGAAGTCCTCTTTCTTGCACAAAAAGTCTCATGTCTGAAATACTTTTGGAACTCGAATAATTTGAATTTTAGTGAGGACTAGATGTCATAATTTGGTTATTCTATCAATTTTAGTGATTATTAGTTCTCATAATTTGGCCATTACTAAAAACGAGGCTGAGTAGGCATATGCTACTATGCGCAAATTTTCGGGCTGAGGATGTCCTCTATCTTGCACAAAGAGTCTCATGTCATAAATTGTTTATTCTATCAATTTTAGTGATTATTAATTCTCATAATTTGGCCATTATAAAAAAACGAGGTTGAGTACACATATGCTACTATGCGCAAATTTTGGGGCTGAGGACGTCCTCTTTCTTGCACAAAAAGTTTCTTGTCTGAAATACTTTTGGAACTCGAATAATATACATTTAATTGTGGACTAGTTGTCATAATTTGGTTATTCTATCAATTTTAGTGATTATTAGTTGTCATAATTTGGCCATTATAAGAAAACGGGGCTGAGTAGACATATGCTACTATGCGCAAATTTTGGGACTGGGGACGACCTCTATCTTCCACGAAGAGGCTCATGTCTAAAATACTTTTGGAACTCGAATAATATAAATTTTAATGAGGACTAGTTGTCATAATTTGGTTATCCTATATATGTTAGTGATTATTAGTTCTCATAATTTGGCCATTATAGAAAAACGAGGCTGAGTACACATATGTTATAAGGGCAAATTTTGGAGCTGAGGACGTCCTCTTCCTTGCACAAAAAGTATCATGTCTGAAATATTTTTGGAAATCGATTAATATAAATTTTAGTGAGGACTAGATGTCATAATTTGGTTATTCTAACAATTTTAGTGAGTATTAGTTCTCATAATTTGGCCATTACTAAAAACGAGGCTGCGTACACATATGCTACTACGCGCATTTAGAAAAAAAGAGCTAATATGTGCAAATTTTGGGGCTGAGTATGTCCTCTTTCTTGCACAAAAAGTCTAATGTCATAATTTGTTTATTCTATAAATTTTAGTGATTATTAGTTCTAATAATTTGGCCATTATAAAAAAACGAGGCTGAGTACACATATGCTACTAAGGGCAAATTTTGGAGCTGAGGACGTCCTCTTCCTTGCACAAGAAGTCTCATGTCTGAAATACTTTTTGAACTCGGATAATATAAATTTTAATGAGGACTAGTTGTCATAATTTAGTTATCCTATCAATTTTAGTGATTGTTAGTTGTCATAATTTGGCCATTATAAAAAACGAGGCTGCGTACACATATGCTACTATGCGCAAATTTTGTGACTGAAGACGTCCTCTTTCTTGCACAAAAAGTCTTATGGCTGAGATACTTTTGGAACTCGATTAATATAAATTTTATTGAGGACAAGTTGTCATAATTTGGTTATCCTATCAATTTTAGTGATTGTTAGTTGTCATAATTTGGCCATTATAAAAAACGAGGCTGCGTACACATATGCTACTATGCGCAAATTTTGTGACTGAAGACGTCCTCTTTCTTGCACAAAAAGTCTTATGGCTGAAATACTTTTGGAACTCGATTAATATAAAATTTAGTGAGGACTAGTTGTCATAATTTCGACATTCTATCAATTTTAGTGATTATTAGTTCTCATAATTTGTCTATTATAAAAAAACGAAGCTGAATACACATATGCTACTATGCGCAAATTTTTGGGGCTGAGCACGTCCTCTTTCTTGCACAAAAAGTCTCATGTCTGAAATACTTTTGGAACTCGAATAATATAAATTTTATTGAGGACTAGTTGTCATAATTTGGTTATCCTATCAATTTTAGTGATTATGAGTTCTCATAATTTGGCCATTATAAAAAAACGAGGCTGAGTACACATATGCCACTATGCGCGAATTTTGGGGCTGAGGGCGTCCTCTTACTTGCACAAAAAGTCTAATGTCTGAAATACTTTTGGAACTCGAATAATATAAATTTTAATGAGGACTAGTAATCATAATTTGGTTATATTATCAATTTTAGTGATCATGAGTTCTCATAATTTGACCATTATAAAAAAACGAGGCTGAGTACACATATGCTACTATGCGCAAATTTTGGGGTTGAGGACGTAACCTTTCTTGCACAAAAAGTTTCGTGGTTGAAATACTTTTGAAACTTAAATCATATAAATTTTAATGAGGACTAGTTGTCATAATTTGTTTATTCTATCAATTTTAGTGATTATTAGTTCTCATAATTTGGCCATTATAAAAAACGAGGCTGCGTACACACATGCTACTATGCGCAAATTTTGGGGCTGAGGACGTCCTCTTTCTTGCACAAAAAGTCTCATGTCTGAAATACTTTTGGAACTCGAATAATTTGAATTTTAGTGAGGACTAGTTGTCATTATTTGGTTATTCTATCAATTTTAGTGATTATTAGTTCTGATAATTTGGCCATTATAAAAAATTAGGCTGCGTACACATAAGCTACTATGCGTAAATTTTGGGGCTGACACCTCCTCTTTCTAGCACAAAAAGTCTCATGTCTGAATTACTTTTGGTACTCGAATAATATAAATTTTAGTGTGGACAAGTTGTCATAATTTAGTTATTCTATCAATTTTAGTGATTATTAGTTGTCATAATTTGGCCATTATAAGAAAACGGGGCTGAGTAGACATGTGCCACTATGCGTAAATTTTGAGTCTGAGGACGTCCTCTATCTTGCACAAAGAGTCTCATGTCATAAATTGTTTATTCTATCAATTTTAGTGATTATTAGTTCTCATAATTTGGCCATTATAAAAAAACGAGGCTGAGTACACATATGCTACTAAGGGCAAATTTTGGAGCTGAGGACGTCCTCTACCTTGCGCAAAAAGTATCATGTCTGAAATACTTTTGGAACTCGATTAATATAAATTTTAGTGAGGACTAGATGGCATAATTTGGTTATTCTATCAATTTTAGTGATTATTAGTTGTCATAATTTGGCCATTATAAGAAAACGGGGCTGAGTAGACATGTGCTACTATGCGCAAATTTTGGGGCTGAGGACGTCCTCTTTCTTGCACAAAAAGTTTCTTGTCTGAAATACTTTTGGAACTCGAATAATATACATTTAATTGTGGACTAGTTGTCATAATTTGGTTATTCTATCAATTTTAGTGATTATTAGTTGTCATAATTTGGCCATTATAAGAAAACGGGGCTGAGTAGACATATGCTACTATGCGCAAATTTTGGGACTGGGGACGACCTCTATCTTCCACGAAGAGGCTCATGTCTAAAATACTTTTGGAACTCGAATAATATAAATTTTAATGAGGACTAGTTGTCATAATTTGGTTATCCTATATATGTTAGTGATTATTAGTTCTCATAATTTGGCCATTATAGAAAAACGAGGCTGAGTACACATATGCTACTAAGAGCAAATTTTGGGGCTGAGGACGTCTCATTTCTTTCACAAAAAGTATCATGTCTGAAATACTTTTGGAACTCGAATAATATAAATTTTATTGAGGACTAGTTGTCATAATTTGGTTATCCTATCAATTTTAGTGATTATGAGTTCTCATAATTTGGCCATTATAAAAAAACGAGGCTGAGTACACATATGCTACTATGCGCGAATTTTGGGGCTGCGGACGTCCTCTTTCTTGCACAAAAAGTCTAATGTCTGAAATACTTTTGGAACTCGAATAATATAAATTTTAATGAGGACTAGTAATCATAATTTGGTTATATTATCAATTTTAGTGATCATGAGTTCTCATAATTTGACCATTATAAAAAAACGAGGCTGAGTACACACATGCTACTATGCGCAAATTTTTGGGCTGACGACGTCCTCTTTCTTGGACAAAAGGTCTCATGTCTGAAATACTTTTGGAACTCGAATAATATAAATTTTAGTGTGGACTAGTTGTCATAATTTGGTTATTCTATCAATTTTAGTGATTATTGGTTGTCATAATTTGGCCATTATAAGAAAACGGGGCTGAGTAGACATATGCAACTATGCGCAAATTTTGGGGCTGAGGACGTCCTCTTTCTTGCACAAAAACTCTCATGTCTGAAATACTTTTGGAACTCGAATAATTTGAATTTTAGTGAGGACTAGTTGTCATTATTTGGTTATTCTATCAATTTTAGTGATTATTAGTTCTGATAATTTGGCCATTATAAAAAATTAGGCTGCGTACACATAAGCTACTATGCGCAAATTTTGGGGCTGAGACCTCCTCTTTCTAGCACAAAAAGTCTCATGTCTGAATTACTTTTGGAACTCGAATAATATAAATTTTAGTGTGGACAAGTTGTCATAATTTGGTTATTCTATCAGTTTTAGTGATTATTAGTTCTCATAATTTGGACATTATAAGAAAACGGGGCTGAGTAGACATATGCAACTATGCGCAAATTTTGGGGCTGAGGACGTCCTCTTTCTTGCACACAAAGTCTCATCTCTGAAATACTTTTGGAACTCGAATAATCTAAATTTTAGTGAGGACTAGTTGTCATAATTTGGTTTCCTACCAATTTTAGTGATTGTTAGTTGTCATAATTTGGCCATTGTTAGTTGTCATAATTTGGCCATTATAAAAAAACGAAGCTGAGTACACATATGCTACTATGCGCAAATTTTGGGGCTGAGGACCTCCTCTTTTTAGCACAAAAAGTCTCATGTCTGAATTACTTTTGGAACTCGAATAATATAAATTTTATTGAGGACTAGTTGTCATAATTTGGTTATCCTATCAATTTTAGTGATTATGAGTTCTCATAATTTGGCCATTATAAAAAAACGAGGCTGAGTACACATATGCTACTATGCGCGAATTTTGGGGCTGAGGACGTCCTCTTTCTTGCACAAAAAGTCTAATGTCTGAAATACTTTTGGAACTCGAATAATATAAATTTTAATGAGGACTAGTAATCATAATTTGGTTATATTATCAATTTTAGTGATCATGAGTTCTCATAATTTGACCATTATAAAAAAACGAGGCTGAGTACACATATGCTACTATGCGCAAATTTTGGGGCTGAGGACGTATCCTTTCTTTTTGCACAAGAAGTCTCATGTCTGAAATACTTTTTGAACTCGGATAATATAAATTTTAATGAGGACTAGTTGTCATAATTTAGTTATCCTATCAATTTTAGTGATTGTTAGTTGTCATAATTTGGCCATTATAAAAAACGAGGCTGCGTACACATATGCTACTATGCGCAAATTTTGTGACTGAAGACGTCCTCTTTCTTGCACAAAAAGTCTTATGGCTGAGATACTTTTGGAACTCGATTAATATAAATTTTATTGAGGACAAGTTGTCATAATTTGGTTATCCTATCAATTTTAGTGATTGTTAGTTGTCATAATTTGGCCATTATAAAAAACGAGGCTGCGTACACATATGCTACTATGCGCAAATTTTGTGACTGAAGACGTCCTCTTTCTTGCACAAAAAGTCTTATGGCTGAAATACTTTTGGAACTCGATTAATATAAAATTTAGTGAGGACTAGTTGTCATAATTTCGACATTCTATCAATTTTAGTGATTATTAGTTCTCATAATTTGTCTATTATAAAAAAACGAAGCTGAATACACATATGCTACTATGCGCAAATTTTTGGGGCTGAGCACGTCCTCTTTCTTGCACAAAAAGTCTCATGTCTGAAATACTTTTGGAACTCGAATAATATAAATTTTATTGAGGACTAGTTGTCATAATTTGGTTATCCTATCAATTTTAGTGATTATGAGTTCTCATAATTTGGCCATTATAAAAAAACGAGGCTGAGTACACATATGCCACTATGCGCGAATTTTGGGGCTGAGGGCGTCCTCTTACTTGCACAAAAAGTCTAATGTCTGAAATACTTTTGGAACTCGAATAATATAAATTTTAATGAGGACTAGTAATCATAATTTGGTTATATTATCAATTTTAGTGATCATGAGTTCTCATAATTTGACCATTATAAAAAAACGAGGCTGAGTACACATATGCTACTATGCGCAAATTTTGGGGTTGAGGACGTAACCTTTCTTGCACAAAAAGTTTCGTGGTTGAAATACTTTTGAAACTTAAATCATATAAATTTTAATGAGGACTAGTTGTCATAATTTGTTTATTCTATCAATTTTAGTGATTATTAGTTCTCATAATTTGGCCATTATAAAAAACGAGGCTGCGTACACACATGCTACTATGCGCAAATTTTGGGGCTGAGGACGTCCTCTTTCTTGCACAAAAAGTCTCATGTCTGAAATACTTTTGGAACTCGAATAATTTGAATTTTAGTGAGGACTAGTTGTCATTATTTGGTTATTCTATCAATTTTAGTGATTATTAGTTCTGATAATTTGGCCATTATAAAAAATTAGGCTGCGTACACATAAGCTACTATGCGTAAATTTTGGGGCTGACACCTCCTCTTTCTAGCACAAAAAGTCTCATGTCTGAATTACTTTTGGTACTCGAATAATATAAATTTTAGTGTGGACAAGTTGTCATAATTTAGTTATTCTATCAATTTTAGTGATTATTAGTTGTCATAATTTGGCCATTATAAGAAAACGGGGCTGAGTAGACATGTGCCACTATGCGTAAATTTTGAGTCTGAGGACGTCCTCTATCTTGCACAAAGAGTCTCATGTCATAAATTGTTTATTCTATCAATTTTAGTGATTATTAGTTCTCATAATTTGGCCATTATAAAAAAACGAGGCTGAGTACACATATGCTACTAAGGGCAAATTTTGGAGCTGAGGACGTCCTCTACCTTGCGCAAAAAGTATCATGTCTGAAATACTTTTGGAACTCGATTAATATAAATTTTAGTGAGGACTAGATGGCATAATTTGGTTATTCTATCAATTTTAGTGATTATTAGTTGTCATAATTTGGCCATTATAAGAAAACGGGGCTGAGTAGACATGTGCTACTATGCGCAAATTTTGGGGCTGAGGACGTCCTCTTTCTTGCACAAAAAGTTTCTTGTCTGAAATACTTTTGGAACTCGAATAATATACATTTAATTGTGGACTAGTTGTCATAATTTGGTTATTCTATCAATTTTAGTGATTATTAGTTGTCATAATTTGGCCATTATAAGAAAACGGGGCTGAGTAGACATATGCTACTATGCGCAAATTTTGGGACTGGGGACGACCTCTATCTTCCACGAAGAGGCTCATGTCTAAAATACTTTTGGAACTCGAATAATATAAATTTTAATGAGGACTAGTTGTCATAATTTGGTTATCCTATATATGTTAGTGATTATTAGTTCTCATAATTTGGCCATTATAGAAAAACGAGGCTGAGTACACATATGCTACTAAGAGCAAATTTTGGGGCTGAGGACGTCTCATTTCTTTCACAAAAAGTATCATGTCTGAAATACTTTTGGAACTCGAATAATATAAATTTTATTGAGGACTAGTTGTCATAATTTGGTTATCCTATCAATTTTAGTGATTATGAGTTCTCATAATTTGGCCATTATAAAAAAACGAGGCTGAGTACACATATGCTACTATGCGCGAATTTTGGGGCTGCGGACGTCCTCTTTCTTGCACAAAAAGTCTAATGTCTGAAATACTTTTGGAACTCGAATAATATAAATTTTAATGAGGACTAGTAATCATAATTTGGTTATATTATCAATTTTAGTGATCATGAGTTCTCATAATTTGACCATTATAAAAAAACGAGGCTGAGTACACACATGCTACTATGCGCAAATTTTTGGGCTGACGACGTCCTCTTTCTTGGACAAAAGGTCTCATGTCTGAAATACTTTTGGAACTCGAATAATATAAATTTTAGTGTGGACTAGTTGTCATAATTTGGTTATTCTATCAATTTTAGTGATTATTGGTTGTCATAATTTGGCCATTATAAGAAAACGGGGCTGAGTAGACATATGCAACTATGCGCAAATTTTGGGGCTGAGGACGTCCTCTTTCTTGCACAAAAACTCTCATGTCTGAAATACTTTTGGAACTCGAATAATTTGAATTTTAGTGAGGACTAGTTGTCATTATTTGGTTATTCTATCAATTTTAGTGATTATTAGTTCTGATAATTTGGCCATTATAAAAAATTAGGCTGCGTACACATAAGCTACTATGCGCAAATTTTGGGGCTGAGACCTCCTCTTTCTAGCACAAAAAGTCTCATGTCTGAATTACTTTTGGAACTCGAATAATATAAATTTTAGTGTGGACAAGTTGTCATAATTTGGTTATTCTATCAGTTTTAGTGATTATTAGTTCTCATAATTTGGACATTATAAGAAAACGGGGCTGAGTAGACATATGCAACTATGCGCAAATTTTGGGGCTGAGGACGTCCTCTTTCTTGCACACAAAGTCTCATCTCTGAAATACTTTTGGAACTCGAATAATCTAAATTTTAGTGAGGACTAGTTGTCATAATTTGGTTTCCTACCAATTTTAGTGATTGTTAGTTGTCATAATTTGGCCATTGTTAGTTGTCATAATTTGGCCATTATAAAAAAACGAAGCTGAGTACACATATGCTACTATGCGCAAATTTTGGGGCTGAGGACCTCCTCTTTTTAGCACAAAAAGTCTCATGTCTGAATTACTTTTGGAACTCGAATAATATAAATTTTATTGAGGACTAGTTGTCATAATTTGGTTATCCTATCAATTTTAGTGATTATGAGTTCTCATAATTTGGCCATTATAAAAAAACGAGGCTGAGTACACATATGCTACTATGCGCGAATTTTGGGGCTGAGGACGTCCTCTTTCTTGCACAAAAAGTCTAATGTCTGAAATACTTTTGGAACTCGAATAATATAAATTTTAATGAGGACTAGTAATCATAATTTGGTTATATTATCAATTTTAGTGATCATGAGTTCTCATAATTTGACCATTATAAAAAAACGAGGCTGAGTACACATATGCTACTATGCGCAAATTTTGGGGCTGAGGACGTATCCTTTCTTGCACAAAATGTTTCGTGGTTGAAATACTTTTGAAACTTAAATCATATAAATTTTAATGAGGACTAGTTGTCATAATTTGTTTATTCTATCAATTTTAGTGATTATTAGTTCTCATAATTTGGCCATTATAAAAAACGAGGCTGCGTACACACATGCTACTATGCGCAAATTTTTGGGCTGACGACGTCCTCTTTCTTGGACAAAAGGTCTCATGTCTGAAATACTTTTGGAACTCGAATAATATAAATTTTAGTGTGGACTAGTTGTCATAATTTGGTTATTCTATCAATTTTAGTGATTATTGGTTGTCATAATTTGGCCATTATAAGAAAACGGGGCTGAGTAGACATATGCAACTATGCGCAAATTTTGGGGCTGAGGACGTCCTCTTTCTTGCACACAAAGTCTCATCTCTGAAATACTTTTGGAACTCGAATAATCTAAATTTTAGTGAGGACTAGTTGTCATAATTTGGTTTCCTACCAATTTTAGTGATTGTTAGTTGTCATAATTTGGCCATTGTTAGTTGTCATAATTTGGCCATTATAAAAAAACGAAGCTGAGTACACATATGCTACTATGCGCAAATTTTTGGGCTGAGGACGTCCTCTTTCTTGCACAAAAAGTCTCATGTCTGAAATACTTTTGGAACTCGAATAATTTGAATTTTAGTGAGGACTAGTTGTCATTATTTGGTTATTCTATCAATTTTAGTGATTATTAGTTCTGATAATTTGGCCATTATAAAAAATTAGGCTGCGTACACATAAGCTACTATGCGCAAATTTTGGGGCTGAGACCTCCTCTTTCTAGCACAAAAAGTCTCATGTCTGAATTACTTTTGGAACTCGAATAATATAAATTTTAGTGTGGACAAGTTGTCATAATTTGGTTATTCTATCAGTTTTAGTGATTATTAGTTGTCATAATTTGGCCATTATAAGAAAACGGGGCTGAGTAGACATATGCTACTATGCGCAAATTTTGGGACTGGGGACGACCTCTATCTTGCACGAAGAGGCTCATGTCTAAGATATTTTTGGAACTCGAATAATATAAATTTTAATGAGGACTAGTTGTCATAATTTGGTTATCCTATATATGTTAGTGATTATTAGTTCTCATAATTTGGCCATTACTAAAAACGAGGCTGCGTACACATATGCTACTACGCGCATTTAGAAAAAAGAGCTAATATGGGCAAATTTTGGGGCTGAGGACGTCCTCTTTCTTGCACAAAAAGTCTCATGTCTGAAATACTTTTGGAACTCGAATAATTTGGATTTTAGTGAGGACTAGTTTTCATTATTTGGTTATTCTATCAATTTTAGTGATTATTAGTTCTGATAATTTGGCCATTATAAAAAATTAGGCTGCGTACACATAAGCTACTATGCGCAAATTTTGGGGCTGAGACCTCCTCTTTCTAGCACAAAAAGTCTCATGTCTGAATTACTTTTGGAACTCGAATAATATAAATTTTAGTGTGGACAAGTTGTCATAATTTGGTTATTCTATCAATTTTAGTGATTATTAGTTGTCATAATTTGGCCATTATAAGAAAACGGGGCTGAGTAGGCATATGCTACTATGCGCAAATTTTGGGGCTGAGGACGTCCTCTTTCTTGCACAAAAAGTTTCTTGTCTAAAATACTTTTGGAACTCGAATAATATAAATTTTAGTGTGGACTAGTTGTCATAATTTGGTTATTCTATCAATTTTAGTGATTATTAGTTGTCATAATTTGGCCATTATAAGAAAACGGGGCTGAGTAGACATATGCTACTATGCGCAAATTTTGGGACTGGGGACGACCTCTATCTTGCACGAAGAGGCTCATGTCTAAGATATTTTTGGAACTCGAATAATATAAATTTTAATGAGGACTAGTTGTCATAATTTGGTTATCCTATATATGTTAGTGATTATTAGTTCTCATAATTTGGCCATTACTAAAAACGAGGCTGCGTACACATATGCTACTACGCGCATTTAGAAAAAAGAGCTAATATGGGCAAATTTTGGGGCTGAGGACGTCCTCTTTCTTGCACAAAAAGTCTCATGTCTGAAATACTTTTGGAACTCGAATAATTTGGATTTTAGTGAGGACTAGTTTTCATTATTTGGTTATTCTATCAATTTTAGTGATTATTAGTTCTGATAATTTGGCCATTATAAAAAATTAGGCTGCGTACACATAAGCTACTATGCGCAAATTTTGGGGCTGAGACCTCCTCTTTCTAGCACAAAAAGTCTCATGTCTGAATTACTTTTGGAACTCGAATAATATAAATTTTAGTGTGGACAAGTTGTCATAATTTGGTTATTCTATCAATTTTAGTGATTATTAGTGTCATAATTTGGCCATTATAAGAAAACGGGGCTGAGTAGGCATATGCTACTATGCGCAAATTTTGGGGCTGAGGACGTCCTCTTTCTTGCACAAAAAGTTTCTTGTCTAAAATACTTTTGGAACTCGAATAATATAAATTTTAGTGTGGACTAGTTGTCATAATTTGGTTATTCTATCAATTTTAGTGATTATTAGTTGTCATAATTTGGCCATTATAAGAAAACGGGGCTGAGTAGACATATGCTACTATGCGCAAATTTTGGGACTGGGGACGACCTCTATCTTGCACGAAGAGGCTCATGTCTAAGATATTTTTGGAACTCGAATAATATAAATTTTAATGAGGACTAGTTGTCATAATTTGGTTATCCTATATATGTTAGTGATTATTAGTTCTCATAATTTGGCCATTACTAAAAACGAGGCTGCGTACACATATGCTACTACGCGCATTTAGAAAAAAGAGCTAATATGGGCAAATTTTGGGGCTGAGGACGTCCTCTTTCTTGCACCAAAAGTCTCATGTCTGAAATACTTTTGGAACTCGAATAATTTGGATTTTAGTGAGGACTAGTTTTCATTATTTGGTTATTCTATCAATTTTAGTGATTATTAGTTCTGATAATTTGGCCATTATAAAAAATTAGGCTGCGTACACATAAGCTACTATGCGCAAATTTTGGGGCTGAGACCTCCTCTTTCTAGCACAAAAAGTCTCATGTCTGAATTACTTTTGGAACTCGAATAATATAAATTTTAGTGTGGACAAGTTGTCATAATTTGGTTATTCTATCAATTTTAGTGATTATTAGTTGTCATAATTTGGCCATTATAAGAAAACGTTGCTGAGTAGGCATATGCTACTATGCGCAAATTTTGGGGCTGAGGACGTCCTCTTTCTTGCACAAAAAGTTTCTTGTCTAAAATACTTTTGGAACTCGAATAATATAAATTTTAGTGTGGACTAGTTGTCATAATTTGGTTATTCTATCAATTTTAGTGATTATTAGTTGTCATAATTTGGCCATTATAAGAAAACGGGGCTGAGTAGACATATGCTACTATGCGCAAATTTTGGGACTGGGGACGACCTCTATCTTGCACGAAGAGGCTCATGTCTAAGATATTTTTGGAACTCGAATAATATAAATTTTAATGAGGACTAGTTGTCATAATTTGGTTATCCTATATATGTTAGTGATTATTAGTTCTCATAATTTGGCCATTACTAAAAACGAGGCTGCGTACACATATGCTACTACGCGCATTTAGAAAAAAGAGCTAATATGGGCAAATTTTGGGGCTGAGGACGTCCTCTTTCTTGCACAAAAAGTCTCATGTCTGAAATACTTTTGGAACTCGAATAATTTGGATTTTAGTGAGGACTAGTTTTCATTATTTGGTTATTCTATCAATTTTAGTGATTATTAGTTCTGATAATTTGGCCATTATAAAAAATTAGGCTGCGTACACATAAGCTACTATGCGCAAATTTTGGGGCTGAGACCTCCTCTTTCTAGCACAAAAAGTCTCATGTCTGAATTACTTTTGGAACTCGAATAATATAAATTTTAGTGTGGACAAGTTGTCATAATTTGGTTATTCTATCAGTTTTAGTGATTATTAGTTCTCATAATTTGGACATTATAAGAAAACGGGGCTGAGTAGACATATGCAACTATGCGCAAATTTTGGGGCTGAGGACGTCCTCTTTCTTGCACACAAAGTCTCATCTCTGAAATACTTTTGGAACTCGAATAATCTAAATTTTAGTGAGGACTAGTTGTCATAATTTGGTTTCCTACCAATTTTAGTGATTGTTAGTTGTCATAATTTGGCCATTGTTAGTTGTCATAATTTGGCCATTATAAAAAAACGAAGCTGAGTACACATATGCTACTATGCGCAAATTTTGGGGCTGAGGACCTCCTCTTTTTAGCACAAAAAGTCTCATGTCTGAATTACTTTTGGAACTCGAATAATATAAATTTTATTGAGGACTAGTTGTCATAATTTGGTTATCCTATCAATTTTAGTGATTATGAGTTCTCATAATTTGGCCATTATAAAAAAACGAGGCTGAGTACACATATGCTACTATGCGCGAATTTTGGGGCTGAGGACGTCCTCTTTCTTGCACAAAAAGTCTAATGTCTGAAATACTTTTGGAACTCGAATAATATAAATTTTAATGAGGACTAGTAATCATAATTTGGTTATATTATCAATTTTAGTGATCATGAGTTCTCATAATTTGACCATTATAAAAAAACGAGGCTGAGTACACATATGCTACTATGCGCAAATTTTGGGGCTGAGGACGTATCCTTTCTTGCACAAAATGTTTCGTGGTTGAAATACTTTTGAAACTTAAATCATATAAATTTTAATGAGGACTAGTTGTCATAATTTGTTTATTCTATCAATTTTAGTGATTATTAGTTCTCATAATTTGGCCATTATAAAAAACGAGGCTACGTACACACATGCTACTATGCGCAAATTTTTGGGCTGACGACGTCCTCTTTCTTGGACAAAAGGTCTCATGTCTGAAATACTTTTGGAACTCGAATAATATAAATTTTAGTGTGGACTAGTTGTCATAATTTGGTTATTCTATCAATTTTAGTGATTATTGGTTGTCATAATTTGGCCATTATAAGAAAACGGGGCTGAGTAGACATATGCAACTATGCGCAAATTTTGGGGCTGAGGACGTCCTCTTTCTTGCACACAAAGTCTCATCTCTGAAATACTTTTGGAACTCGAATAATCTAAATTTTAGTGAGGACTAGTTGTCATAATTTGGTTTCCTACCAATTTTAGTGATTGTTAGTTGTCATAATTTGGCCATTGTTAGTTGTTATAATTTGGCCATTATAAAAAAACGAAGCTGAGTACACATATGCTACTATGCGCAAATTTTTGGGCTGAGGACGTCCTCTTTCTTGCACAAAAAGTCTCATGTCTGAAATACTTTTGGAACTCGAATAATTTGAATTTTAGTGAGGACTAGTTGTCATTATTTGGTTATTCTATCAATTTTAGTGATTATTAGTTCTGATAATTTGGCCATTATAAAAAATTAGGCTGCGTACACATAAGCTACTATGCGCAAATTTTGGGGCTGAGACCTCCTCTTTCTAGCACAAAAAGTCTCATGTCTGAATTACTTTTGGAACTCGAATAATATAAATTTTAGTGTGGACAAGTTGTCATAATTTGGTTATTCTATCAGTTTTAGTGATTATTAGTTGTCATAATTTGGCCATTATAAGAAAACGGGGCTGAGTAGACATATGCTACTATGCGCAAATTTTGGGACTGGGGACGACCTCTATCTTGCACGAAGAGGCTCATGTCTAAGATATTTTTGGAACTCGAATAATATAAATTTTAATGAGGACTAGTTGTCATAATTTGGTTATCCTATATATGTTAGTGATTATTAGTTCTCATAATTTGGCCATTACTAAAAACGAGGCTGCGTACACATATGCTACTACGCGCATTTAGAAAAAAGAGCTAATATGGGCAAATTTTGGGGCTGAGGACGTCCTCTTTCTTGCACAAAAAGTCTCATGTCTGAAATACTTTTGGAACTCGAATAATTTGGATTTTAGTGAGGACTAGTTTTCATTATTTGGTTATTCTATCAATTTTAGTGATTATTAGTTCTGATAATTTGGCCATTATAAAAAATTAGGCTGCGTACACATAAGCTACTATGCGCAAATTTTGGGGCTGAGACCTCCTCTTTCTAGCACAAAAAGTCTCATGTCTGAATTACTTTTGGAACTCGAATAATATAAATTTTAGTGTGGACAAGTTGTCATAATTTGGTTATTCTATCAATTTTAGTGATTATTAGTTGTCATAATTTGGCCATTATAAGAAAACGGGGCTGAGTAGGCATATGCTACTATGCGCAAATTTTGGGGCTGAGGACGTCCTCTTTCTTGCACAAAAAGTTTCTTGTCTAAAATACTTTTGGAACTCGAATAATATAAATTTTAGTGTGGACTAGTTGTCATAATTTGGTTATTCTATCAATTTTAGTGATTATTAGTTGTCATAATTTGGCCATTATAAGAAAACGGGGCTGAGTAGACATATGCTACTATGCGCAAATTTTGGGACTGGGGACGACCTCTATCTTGCACGAAGAGGCTCATGTCTAAGATATTTTTGGAACTCGAATAATATAAATTTTAATGAGGACTAGTTGTCATAATTTGGTTATCCTATATATGTTAGTGATTATTAGTTCTCATAATTTGGCCATTACTAAAAACGAGGCTGCGTACACATATGCTACTACGCGCATTTAGAAAAAAGAGCTAATATGGGCAAATTTTGGGGCTGAGGACGTCCTCTTTCTTGCACAAAAAGTCTCATGTCTGAAATACTTTTGGAACTCGAATAATTTGGATTTTAGTGAGGACTAGTTTTCATTATTTGGTTATTCTATCAATTTTAGTGATTATTAGTTCTGATAATTTGGCCATTATAAAAAATTAGGCTGCGTACACATAAGCTACTATGCGCAAATTTTGGGGCTGAGACCTCCTCTTTCTAGCACAAAAAGTCTCATGTCTGAATTACTTTTGGAACTCGAATAATATAAATTTTAGTGTGGACAAGTTGTCATAATTTGGTTATTCTATCAATTTTAGTGATTATTAGTGTCATAATTTGGCCATTATAAGAAAACGGGGCTGAGTAGGCATATGCTACTATGCGCAAATTTTGGGGCTGAGGACGTCCTCTTTCTTGCACAAAAAGTTTCTTGTCTAAAATACTTTTGGAACTCGAATAATATAAATTTTAGTGTGGACTAGTTGTCATAATTTGGTTATTCTATCAATTTTAGTGATTATTAGTTGTCATAATTTGGCCATTATAAGAAAACGGGGCTGAGTAGACATATGCTACTATGCGCAAATTTTGGGACTGGGGACGACCTCTATCTTGCACGAAGAGGCTCATGTCTAAGATATTTTTGGAACTCGAATAATATAAATTTTAATGAGGACTAGTTGTCATAATTTGGTTATCCTATATATGTTAGTGATTATTAGTTCTCATAATTTGGCCATTACTAAAAACGAGGCTGCGTACACATATGCTACTACGCGCATTTAGAAAAAAGAGCTAATATGGGCAAATTTTGGGGCTGAGGACGTCCTCTTTCTTGCACCAAAAGTCTCATGTCTGAAATACTTTTGGAACTCGAATAATTTGGATTTTAGTGAGGACTAGTTTTCATTATTTGGTTATTCTATCAATTTTAGTGATTATTAGTTCTGATAATTTGGCCATTATAAAAAATTAGGCTGCGTACACATAAGCTACTATGCGCAAATTTTGGGGCTGAGACCTCCTCTTTCTAGCACAAAAAGTCTCATGTCTGAATTACTTTTGGAACTCGAATAATATAAATTTTAGTGTGGACAAGTTGTCATAATTTGGTTATTCTATCAATTTTAGTGATTATTAGTTGTCATAATTTGGCCATTATAAGAAAACGTTGCTGAGTAGGCATATGCTACTATGCGCAAATTTTGGGGCTGAGGACGTCCTCTTTCTTGCACAAAAAGTTTCTTGTCTAAAATACTTTTGGAACTCGAATAATATAAATTTTAGTGTGGACTAGTTGTCATAATTTGGTTATTCTATCAATTTTAGTGATTATTAGTTGTCATAATTTGGCCATTATAAGAAAACGGGGCTGAGTAGACATATGCTACTATGCGCAAATTTTGGGACTGGGGACGACCTCTATCTTGCACGAAGAGGCTCATGTCTAAGATATTTTTGGAACTCGAATAATATAAATTTTAATGAGGACTAGTTGTCATAATTTGGTTATCCTATATATGTTAGTGATTATTAGTTCTCATAATTTGGCCATTACTAAAAACGAGGCTGCGTACACATATGCTACTACGCGCATTTAGAAAAAAGAGCTAATATGGGCAAATTTTGGGGCTGAGGACGTCCTCTTTCTTGCACAAAAAGTCTCATGTCTGAAATACTTTTGGAACTCGAATAATTTGGATTTTAGTGAGGACTAGTTTTCATTATTTGGTTATTCTATCAATTTTAGTGATTATTAGTTCTGATAATTTGGCCATTATAAAAAATTAGGCTGCGTACACATAAGCTACTATGCGCAAATTTTGGGGCTGAGACCTCCTCTTTCTAGCACAAAAAGTCTCATGTCTGAATTACTTTTGGAACTCGAATAATATAAATTTTAGTGTGGACAAGTTGTCATAATTTGGTTATTCTATCAATTTTAGTGATTATTAGTGTCATAATTTGGCCATTATAAGAAAACGGGGCTGAGTAGGCATATGCTACTATGCGCAAATTTTAGGGCTGAGGACGTCCTCTTTCTTGCACAAAAAGTTTCTTGTCTAAAATACTTTTGGAACTCGAATAATATAAATTTTAGTGTGGACTAGTTGTCATAATTTGGTAATTCTATCAATTTTAGTGATAATTAGTTGTCATAATTTGGCCATTATAAGAAAACGGGGCTGAGTAGACATATGCTACTATGCGCAAATTTTGGGACTGGGGACGACCTCTATCTTGCACGAAGAGGCTCATGTCTAAGATATTTTTGGAACTCGAATAATATAAATTTTAATGAGGACTAGTTGTCATAATTTGGTTATCCTATATATGTTAGTGATTATTAGTTCTCATAATTTGGCCATTACTAAAAACGAGGCTGCGTACACATATGCTACTACGCGCATTTAGAAAAAAGAGCTAATATGGGCAAATTTTGGGGCTGAGGACGTCCTCTTTCTTGCACAAAAAGTCTCATGTCTGAAATACTTTTGGAACTCGAATAATTTGGATTTTAGTGAGGACTAGTTTTCATTATTTGGTTATTCTATCAATTTTAGTGATTATTAGTTCTGATAATTTGGCCATTATAAAAAATTAGGCTGCGTACACATAAGCTACTATGCGCAAATTTTGGGGCTGAGACCTCCTCTTTCTAGCACAAAAAGTCTCATGTCTGAATTACTTTTGGAACTCGAATAATATAAATTTTAGTGTGGACAAGTTGTCATAATTTGGTTATTCTATCAATTTTAGTGATTATTAGTTGTCATTATTTGGCCATTATAAGAAAACGGGGCTGAGTAGGCATATGCTACTATGCGCAAATTTTGGGGCTGAGGACGTCCTCTTTCTTGCACAAAAAGTTTCTTGTCTAAAAACTTTTGGAACTCGAATAATATAAATTTTAGTGTGGACTAGTTGTCATAATTTGGTTATTCTATCAATTTTAGTGATTATTAGTTGTCATAATTTGGCCATTATAAGAAAACGGGGCTGAGTAGACATATGCTACTATGCGCAAATTTTGGGACTGGGGACGACCTCTATCTTGCACGAAGAGGCTCATGTCTAAGATATTTTTGGAACTCGAATAATATAAATTTTAATGAGGACTAGTTGTCATAATTTGGTTATCCTATATATGGTAGTGATTATTAGTTCTCATAATTTGGCCATTACTAAAAACGAGGCTGCGTACACATATGCTACTACGCGCATTTAGAAAAAAGAGCTAATATGGGCAAATTTTGGGGCTGAGGACGTCCTCTTTCTTGCACAAAAAGTCTCATGTCTGAAATACTTTTGGAACTCGAATAATTTGGATTTTAGTGAGGACTAGTTTTCATTATTTGGTTATTCTATCAATTTTAGTGATTATTAGTTCTGATAATTTGGCCATTATAAAAAATTAGGCTGCGTACACATAAGCTACTATGCGCAAATTTTGGGGCTGAGACCTCCTCTTTCTAGCACAAAAAGTCTCATGTCTGAATTACTTTTGGAACTCGAATAATATAAATTTTAGTGTGGACAAGTTGTCATAATTTGGTTATTCTATCAATTTTAGTGATTATTAGTTGTCATAATTTGGCCATTATAAGAAAACGGGGCTGAGTAGGCATATGCTACTATGCGCAAATTTTGGGGCTGACGACGTCCTCTTTCTTGCACAAAAAGTTTCTTGTCTAAAATACTTTTGGAACTCGAATAATATAAATTTTAGTGTGGACTAGTTGTCATAATTTGGTTATTCTATCAATTTTAGTGATTATTAGTTGTCATAATTTGGCCATTATAAGAAAACGGGGCTGAGTAGACATATGCTACTATGCGCAAATTTTGGGACTGGGGACGACCTCTATCTTGCACGAAGAGGCTCATGTCTAAGATATTTTTGGAACTCGAATAATATAAATTTTAATGAGGACTAGTTGTCATAATTTGGTTATCCTATATATGTTAGTGATTATTAGTTCTCATAATTTGGCCATTACTAAAAACGAGGCAGCGTACACATATGCTACTACGCGCATTTAGAAAAAAGAGCTAATATGGGCAAATTTTGGGGCTGAGGACGTCCTCTTTCTTGCACAAAAAGTCTCATGTCTGAAATACTTTTGGAACTCGAATAATTTGGATTTTAGTGAGGACTAGTTTTCATTATTTGGTTATTCTATCAATTTTAGTGATTATTAGTTCTGATAATTTGGCCATTATAAGAAAACGGGGCTGAGTAGGCATATGCTACTATGCGCAAATTTTGGGGCTGAGGACGTTCTCTTTCTTGCACAAAAAGTCTCATGGCTGAAATACTTTTGGAACTCGAATAATTTGAATTTTAGTGAGGACTAGTTGTCATTATTTGGTTATTCTATCAATTTTAGTGTTTATTAGTTCTGATAATTTGGCCATTATAAAAAATTAGGCTGCGTACACCTAAGCTACTATGCGCAAATTTTGGGGCTGAGACCTCCTCTTTCTAGCACAAAAAGTCTCATGTCTGAATTACTTTTGGAACTCGAATAATATAAATTTTAGTGTGGACAAGTTGTCATAATTTGGTAATTCTATCAGTTTTAGTGATTATTAGTTCTCACAATTTGGCTATTTTAAAAAAACGAAGCTGAATACACATATGCAACTATGCGCAAACTTTGGGGCTGAGGACGTCCTCTTTCTTGCACACAAAGTCTCATCTCTGAAATACTTTTATAACTCGAATAATCTAAATTTTAGTGAGGACTAGTTGTCATAATTTGGTTTCCTACCAATTTTAGTGATTGTTAGTTGTCATAATTTGGCCATTGTTAATTGTCATAATTTGGCCATTATAAAAAAACGAAGCTGAGTACACATATGCTACTATGCGCAAATTTTGGGGCTGAGGACCTCCTCTTTCTAGCACAAAAATTCTCATGTCTGAATTACTTTTGGAACTCGAATAATATAAATTTTAGTGTGGACAAGTTGTCATAATTTGGTTATTCTATCAATTTTAGTGATTATTAGTTCTCATAATTTGGCCATTATAAAAAAACGAAGCTAAGTACACATATGCTACTATGCGCAAATTTTGGGGCTGAGGACCTCCTCTTTCTAGCACAAAAAGTCTCATGTCTGAATTACTTTTGGAACTCGAATAATATAAATTTTAGTGTGGACAAGTTGTCATAATTTGGTTATTCTATCAATTTTAGTGATTATTAGTTGTCATAATTTGTTCATTATAAGAAAACGGGGCTGAGTAGGCATATGCTACTATGCGCCAATTTTAGGGCTGAGGACGTCCTCTTTCTTGCACAAAAATTTCATGTCTGAAATACTTTTGGAACTCGAATAATATAATTTTTAGTGTGGACTAGTTGTCATAATTTGGTTATTCTATCAATTTTAGTGATTATTAGTTGTCATAATTTGGCCATTATAAGAAAACGGGGCTGAGTAGACATGTGCTACTATGCGCAAATTTTGGGGCTGAGGACGTCCTCTATCTTGCACAAAGAGTCTCATGTCATAAATTGTTTATTCTATCAATTTTAGTGATTATTAATTCTCATAATTTGGCCATTATAAAAAAACGAGGTTGAGTACACATATGCTACTATGCGCAAATTTTGGGGCTGATCACGTCCTCTTTCTTGCGCAAAAAGTTTCTTGTCTGAAATACTTTTGGAACTCGAATAATATAAATTTTAGTGTGGACAAGTTGTCATAATTTGGTTATTCTATCAATTTTAGTGATTATTAGTTGTCATAATTTGGCCATTATAAGAAAACGGGGCTGAGTAGGCATATGCTACTATGCGCTAATTTTAGGGCTGAGGACGTCCTCTTTCTTGCACAAAAATTTCATGTCTGAAATACTTTTGGAACTCGAATAATATAATTTTTAGTGTGGACTAGTTGTCATAATTTGGTTATTCTATCAATTTTAGTGATTATTAGTTGTCATAATTTGGCCATTATAAGAAAACGGGGCTGAGTAGACATGTGCTACTATGCGCAAATTTTGGGGCTGAGGACGTCCTCTATCTTGCACAAAGAGTCTCATGTCATAAATTGTTTATTCTATCAATTTTAGTGATTATTAATTCTCATAATTTGGCCATTATAAAAAAACGAGGTTGAGTACACATATGCTACTATGCGCAAATTTTGGGGCTGATCACGTCCTCTTTCTTGCGCAAAAAGTTTCTTGTCTGAAATATTTTTGGAACTCGAATAATATAAATTTTAGTGTGGACTAGTTGTCATAATTTGGTTATTCTATCAATTTTAGTGATTATTAGTTGTCATAATTTGGCCATTATAAGAAAACGGGGCTGAGTAGACATATGCTACTATGCGCAAATTTTGGGACTGGGGACGACCTCTATCTTGCACGAAGAGGCTCATGTCTAAAATATTTTTGGAACTCGAATAATATAAATTTTAATGAGGACTAGTTGTCATAATTTGTTTATCCTATATATGTTAGTGATTATTAGTTCTCATAATTTGGCCATTATAGAAAAACGAGGCTGAGTACACATATGCTACTAAGGGCAAATTTTGGGGCTGAGGACCTCCTCTTTCTAGCACAAAAAGTCTCATGTCTGAAATACTTTTGGAACTCGAATAATATAAATTTTAGTGTGGACAAGTTGTCATAATTTGGTTATTCTATCAATTTAAGTGATTATTAGTTGGCCATTATAAGAAAACGGGGCTGAGTAGACATATGCAACTATGCGCAAATTTTGGGGCTGAGGACGTCCTCTTTCTTGCACAAAAAGTCTCATGTCTGAAATACTTTTGGAACTCGAATAATTTGAATTTTAGTGAGGACTAGTTGTCATTATTTGGTTATTCTATCAATTTTAGTGTTTATTAGTTCTGATAATTTGGCCATTATAAAAAATTAGGCTACGTACACATAAGCTACTATGCGCAAATTTTGGGGCTGAGGACATCCTCTTTCTAGCACAAAAAGTCTCATGTCTGAATTACTTTTGGAACTCGAATAATATAAATTTTAGTGTGGACAAGTTGTCATAATTTGGTAATTCTATCAGTTTTAGTGATTATTAGTTCTCATAATTTGGACATTATAAGAAAACGGGGCTGAGTAGACATATGCAACTATGCGCAAATTTTGGGGCTGAGGACGTCCTCTTTCTTGCACACAAAGTCTCATCTCTGAAATACTTTTGGAACTCGAATAATCTAAATTTTAGTGAGGACTAGTTGTCATAATTTGGTTTCCTACCAATTTTAGTGATTGTTAGTTGTCATAATTTGGCCATTGTTAATTGTCATAATTTGGCCATTATAAAAAAACGAAGCTGAGTACACATATGCTACTATGCGCAAATTTTGGGGCTGAGGACCTCCTCTTTCAAGCACAAAAATTCTCATGTCTGAGTTACTTTTGGAACTCGAATAATATAAATTTTAGTGTGGACAAGTTGTCATAATTTGGTTATTCTATCAATTTTAGTGATTATTAGTTCTCATAATTTGGGCATTATAAAAAAACGAAGCTAAGTACACATATGCTACTATGCGCAAATTTTGGGGCTGAGGACCTCCTCTTTCTAGCACAAAAAGTCTCATGTCTGAATTACTTTTGGAACTCGAATAATATAAATTTTAGTGTGGACAAGTTGTCATAATTTGGTTATTCTATCAATTTTAGTGATTATTAGTTGTCATAATTTGGCCATTATAAGAAAACGGGGCTGAGTAGGCATATGCTACTATGCGCCAATTTTAGGGCTGAGGACGTCCTCTTTCTTGCACAAAAATTTCATGTCTGAAATACTTTTGGAACTCGAATAATATAATTTTTAGTGTGGACTAGTTGTCATAATTTGGTTATTCTATCAATTTTAGTGATTATTAGTTGTCATAATTTGGCCATTATAAGAAAACGGGGCTGAGTAGACATGTGCTACTATGCGCAAATTTTGGGGCTGAGGACGTCCTCTATCTTGCACAAAGAGTCTCATGTCATAAATTGTTTATTCTATCAATTTTAGTGATTATTAATTCTCATAATTTGGCCATTATAAAAAAACGAGGTTGAGTACACATATGCTACTATGCGCAATTTTTGGGGCTGATCACGTCCTCTTTCTTGCGCAAAAAGTTTCTTGTCTGAAATACTTTTGGAACTCGAATAATATAAATTTTAGTGTGGACTAGTTGTCATAATTTGGTTATTCTATCAATTTTAGTGATTATTAGTTGTCATAATTTGGCCATTATAAGAAAACGGGGCTGAGTAGACATATGCTACTATGCGCAAATTTTGGGACTGGGGACGACCTCTATCTTGCACGAAGAGGCTCATGTCTAAAATATTTTTGGAACTCGAATAATATAAATTTTAATGAGGACTAGTTGTCATAATTTGTTTATCCTATATATGTTAGTGATTATTAGTTCTCATAATTTGGCCATTATAGAAAAACGAGGCTGAGTACACATATGCTACTAAGGGCAAATGTTGGAGCTGAGGACGTCCTCTTCCTTGCACAAAAAGTATCATGTCTGAAATACTTTTGGAACTCGATTAATATAAATTTTAGTGAGGACTAGATGTCATAATTTTGTTATTCTATCAATTTTAGTGATTATTAGTTCTCATAATTTGGCCATTACTAAAAACGAGGCTGCGTACACATATGCTACTACGCGCATTTAGAAAAAAGAGCTAATATGGGCAAATTTTGGGACTGAGGACGCCCTCTTTCTTGCACAAAAAGTCTCATGTCTGAAATACTTTTGGAACTCGAATAATTTGAATTTTAGTGAGGACTAGTTGTCATTATTTGGTTATTCTATCAATTTTAGTGATTATTAGTTCTGATAATTTGGCCATTATAAAAAATTAGGCTGCGTACACATAAGCTACTATGCGCAAATTTTGGGGCTGAGACCTCCTCTTTCTAGCACAAAAAGTCTCATGTCTGAATTACTTTTGGAACTCGAATAATATAAATTTTAGTGTGGACAAGTTGTCATAATTTGGTTATTCTATCAGTTTTAGTGATTATTAGTTCTCATAATTTGGCTATTATAAAAAAACGAAGCTGAATACACATATACAACTATGGGCAAATTTTGGGGCTGAGGACGTCCTCTTTCTTGCACACAAAGTCTCATGTCTGAAATACTTTTGGAACTCGAATAATCTAAATTTTAGTGAGGACTAGTTGTCATAATTTGGTTTCCTATCAATTTTAGTGATTGTTAGTTGTCATAATTTTGCCATTGTTAGTTGTCTTAATTTGGCCATTATAAAAAAACGAGGCTGAGTACACATATGCTACTATGCGCAAATTTTGGGGTTGAGGACCTCCTCTTTCTAGCACAAAAAGTCTCATGTCTGAATTACTTTTGGAACTCGAATAATATAAATTTTAGTGTGGACAAGTTGTCATAATTTGGTTATTCTATCAATTTTAGTGATTATTAGTTCTCATAATTTGGCCATTATAAAAAACGAGGCTGCGTACACATATGCTACTATGCGCAAGATTTGGGGCTGAGGACGTCCTCTTTCTTGCACAAAAAGTCTTATGTCTGAAATACTTTTTGAACTCGAATGTTATAAATTTTAGTGTGGACTAGTTGTCATAATTTGGTTATTCTATCAATTTTAGTGATTATTAGTTGTCATAATTTGGCCATTATAAGAAAACGGGGCTTAGTAGGCATATGGTACTATACGCCAATTTTGGGGCTGAGGACGTCCACTTTCTTGCACAAAAATTTCATGTCTGAAATACTTTTGGAACTCGAATAATATAAATTTTAGTGTGGACTAGTTGTCATAATTTGGTTATTCTATCAATTTTAGTGATTATTAGTTGTCATAATTTAGCCATTATAAGAAAACGGGGCTGAGTAGACATGTCCCACTATGCGCAAATTTTGGGGCTGAGGACGTCCTCTATCTTGCACAAAGAGTCTCATGTCATAAATTGTTTATTCTATCAATTTTAGTGATTATTAATTCTCATAATTTGGCCATTATAAAAAAACGAGGTGGAGTACATATATGCTACTATGCGCAAATTTTGGGGCTGAGGACGTCCTTTTTCTTGCACAAACATTTTCTTGTCTGAAATACTTTTGGAACTCGAATAATATAAATTTTAGTGTGGACTAGTTGTCATAATTTGGTTATTCTATCAATTTTAGTGATTATTAGTTGTCATAATTTGGCCATTATAAGAAAACGGGGCTGAGTAGACATATGCTACTATGCGCAAATTTTGGGACTGGGGACGACCTCTATCTTGCACGAAGAGGCTCATGTCTAAAATATTTTTGGAACTCGAATAATATAAATTTTAATGAGGACTAGTTGTCATAATTTGGTTATCCTATATATGTTAGTGATTATTAGTTCTCATAATTTAGCCATTATAGAAAAACGAGGCTGAGTATACATATGCTACTAAGGGCAAATTTTGGAGCTGAGGACGTCCTCTTCCTTGCACAAAAGTATCATGTCTGAAATACTTTTGGAACTCGATTAATATAAATTTTAGTGAGGACTAGATGTCATAATTTGGTTATTCTATCAATTTTAGTGATTATTAGTTCTCATAATTTGGCCATTACTAAAAACGAGGCTGCGTACACATATGCTACTACGCGCATTTAGAAAAAAAGAGCTAATATGTGCAAATTTTGGGGCTGAGGATGTCCTCTTTCTTGCACAAAAAGTCTAATGTCATAATTTGTTTATTCTATAAATTTTAGTGATTATTAGTTCTCATAATTTGGCCATTATAAAAAAACGAGGGTGAGTACACATATGCTACTAAGGGCAAATTTTGGAGCTGAGGACGTCCTCTTCCTTGCACAAGAAGTCTCATGTCTGAAATACTTTTGGAACTCGGATAATATAAATTTTAGTGAGGACTAGTTGTCATAATTTAGTTATCCTATCAATTTTAGTGATTGTTAGTTGTTCTAATTTGGCCATTATTAAAAACGAGGCTGCGTACACATACGCTACTATGCGCAAATTTTGTGACTGAAGACGTCCTCTTTCTTGCACAAAAAGTCTTATGGCTGAGATACTTTTGGAACTCGATTAATATAAATTTTATTGAGGACAAGTTGTCATAATTTGGTTATCCTATCAATTTTAGTGATTGTTAGTTGTCATAATTTGGCCATTATAAAAAACGAGGCTGCGTACACATATGCTTCTATGCGCAAATTTTGTGACTGAAGAAGTCCTCTTTCTTGCACAAAAAGTCTTATGGCTGAAATACTTTTGGAACTCAATTAATATAAAGTTTAGTGAGGACTAGTTGTCATAATTTCGACTTTCTATCAATTTTAGTGATTATTAGTTCTCATAATTTGGCTATTATAAAAAAACTAAGCTGAATACACATATGCTACTATGCGCAAATTTTTTGGGCTGAGCACGTCCTCTTTCTTGCACAAAAAGTCTCATGTCTGAAATACTTTTGGAACTCGAATAATATAAATTTTATTGAGGACTAGTTGTCATAATTTGGTTATCCTATCAATTTTAGTGATTATGAGTTCTCATAATTTGGCCATTATAAAAAAACGAGGCTGAGTACACATATGCTACTATGCGCAAGATTTGGGGCTGAGGACATCCTCTTTCTTGCACAAAAAGTCTTTTGTCTGAAATACTTTTTGAACTCGAATACTATAAATTTTAGTGTGGACTAGTTGTCATAATTTGGTTATTCTATCAATTTTAGTGATTATTAGTTGTCATAATTTGGCCATTATAAGAAAACGGGGCTGAGTAGGCATATGCTACTATGCGCCAATTTTGGGGCTGAGGACGTCCTCTTTCTTGCACAAAAATTTCATGTCTGAAATACTTTTGGAACTCAAATAATATAAATTTTAGTGTGGACTAGTTGTCATAATTTGGTTATTCTATCAATTTTAGTGATTATTAGTTGTCATAATTTGGCCATTATAAAAAAACGGGGCTGAGTAGACAAGTGCTACTATGCGCAAATTTTGGGGCTGAGGACGTCCTCTTTCTTGCACAAAAAGTCTTTTGTCTGAAATACTTTTTGAACTCGAATACTATAAATTTTAGTGTGGACTAGTTGTCATAATTTGGTTATCCTATCAATTTTAGTGATTGTTAGTTGTCATAATTTGGCCATTATAAAAAACGAGGCTGCGTACACATATGCTACTATGCGCGAATTGTGGGGCTGAGGACGTCCTCTTTCTTGCACAAAAAGTCTAATGTCTGAAATACTTTTGGAACTCGAATAATATAAATTTTAATGAGGACTAGTAATCATAATTTGGTTATATTATCAATTTTAGTGATCATGAGTTCTCATAATTTGGCCATTATAAAAAAAACGAGGCTGAGTACACATATGCTACTATGCGCAAATTTTGGGGTTGAGGACGTAATCTTTCTTGCACAAAAAGTTTCGTGGTTGAAATACTTCTGAAACTTAAATCATATAAATTTTAATGAGGACTAGTTGTCATTATTTGGTTATTCTATCAATTTTAGTGATTATTAGTTCTCATAATTTGGCCATTATAAAAAACTAGGCTGCGTACACATATGCTACTATGCGCAAGATTTGGGGCTGAGGACATCCTCTTTCTTGCACAAAAAGTCTTTTGTCTGAAATACTTTTTGAACTCGAATACTATAAATTTTAGTGTGGACTAGTTGTCATAATTTGGTTATTCTATCAATTTTAGTGATTATTAGTTGTCATAATTTGGCCATTATAAGAAAACGGGGCTGAGTAGGCATATGCTACTATGCGCCAATTTTGGGGCTGAGGACGTCCTCTTTCTTGCACAAAAATTTCATGTCTGAAATACTTTTGGAACTCAAATAATATAAATTTTAGTGTGGACTAGTTGTCATAATTTGGTTATTCTATCAATTTTAGTGATTATTAGTTGTCATAATTTGGCCATTATAAAAAAACGGGGCTGAGTAGACAAGTGCTACTATGCGCAAATTTTGGGGCTGATGACGTTCTCTATCTTGCACAAAGAGTCTCATGTCATAAATTGTTTATTCTATCAATTTTAGTGGTTATTAATTCTCATAATTTGGCCATTATAAAAAAACGAGGTTGAGTACACATTTGCTACTATGCGCAAATTTTGGGGCTGAGGACGTCCTCTTTCTTGCACAAAAAGTTTCTTGTCGGAAATACTTTTGGAACTCGAATAATATACATTTAAGTGTGGACTAGTTGTCATAATTTGGTTATTCTATCAATTTTAGTGATTATTAGTTGTCATAATTTGGCCATTATAAGAAAACGGGGCTGAGTAGACATATGCTACTATGCGCAAATTTTGGGACTGGGGACGACCTCTATCTTCCACGAAGAGGCTCATGTCTGAAATACTTTTGGAACTCGATTAATATAAATTTTAGTGAGGACTAGATGTCATAATTTGGTTATTCTATCAATTTTAGTGATTATTAGTTCTCATAATTTGGCCATTACTAAAAACGAGGCTGCGTACACATATGCTACTACGCGCATTTAGAAAAAAAGAGCTAATATGGGCAAATTTTGGGGCTGAGGATGTCCTCTTTCTTGCACAAAAAGTCTCATGTCATAATTTGTTTATTCTATAAATTTTAGTGATTATTAGTTCTCATAATTTGGCCATTATAAAAAAACGAGGCTGAGTACACATATGCTACTAAGGGCAAATTTTGGAGCTGAGGACGTCCTCTTCCTTGCACAAGAAGTCTCATGTCTGAAATACTTTTGGAACTCAAATAATTTGAATTTTAGTGTGGACTAGTTGTCATAATTTGGTTATTCTATCAGTTTTAGTGATTATTAGTTCTCATTATTTGGACATTATAAGAAAACGGGGCTGAGTAGACATATGCAACTATGCGCAAATTTTGGGGCTGAGGACGTCCTCTTTCTTGCACACAAAGTCTCATGTCTGAAATACTTTTGGAACTCGAATAATCTAAATTTAGTGAGGACTAGTTTTCATAATTTGGTTTCCTATCAATTTTAGTGATTGTTAGTTGTCATAATTTGGCCATTGTTAGTTGTCATAATTTGGCCATTATAAAAAACGAGGCTGAGTACACATATGCTACTAAGAGCAAATTTTGGAGCTGAGGACGTCCTCTTTATTGCACAAAAAGTCTCATGTCTGAAATACTTTTGGAACTCGAATAATTTGAATTTTAGTGAGGACTAGATGTCATAATTTGGTTATTCTATCAATTTTAGTGATTATTAGTTCTCATAATTTGGCCATTACTAAAAACGAGGCTGCGTACACATATGCTACTACGCGCATTTAGAAAAAAAGAGCTAATATGGGCAAATTTTGGGGCTGAGGATGTCCTCTTTCTTGCACAAAAAGTCTCATGTCATAATTTGTTTATTCTATAAATTTTAGTGATTATTAGTTCTCATAATTTGGCCATTATAAAAAAACGAGGCTGAGTACACATATGCTACTAAGGGCAAATTTTGGAGCTGAGGACGTCCTCTTCCTTGCACAAGAAGTCTCATGTCTGAAATACTTTTGGAACTCGAATAATTTGAATTTTAGTGTGGACTAGTTGTCATAATTTGGTTATTCTATCAGTTTTAGTGATTATTAGTTCTCATTATTTGGACATTATAAGAAAACGGGGCTGAGTAGACATATGCAACTATGCGCAAATTTTGGGGCTGAGGACGTCCTCTTTCTTGCACACAAAGTCTCATGTCTGAAATACTTTTGGAACTCGAATAATCTAAATTTTAGTGAGGACTAGTTTTCATAATTTGGTTTCCTATCAATTTTAGTGATTGTTAGTTGTCATAATTTGGCCATTGTTAGTTGTCATAATTTGGCCATTATAAAAAACGAGGCTGAGTACACATATGCTACTATGCGCAAATTTTGGGACTGAGGACGTCCTCTTTATTGCACAAAAAGTCTCATGTCTGAAATACTTTTGGAACTCGAATAATTTGAATTTTAGTGAGGACTAGTTATCATAATTTGGTTATTCTATCAATTTTAGTGATTATTAGTTCTCATAATTTGGCCATTATAAAAAACGAGGCTGCGTTTGCATATGCTACTATGCGCAAGATTTGGTGCTGAGGACGTCCTCTTTCTTACACAAAAAGTCCGATGACTGAAATACTTTTTGAACTCGTATATTATAAATTTTAGTGTGGACTAGTTGCCATAATTTGGTTATTCTATCAATTTTAGTGATTATTAGTTCTCATAATTTGGCCATTATAAAAAAACGAGGCTGAGTACACATATGGTACTATGCGCAAATTTTGGGGCTGAGGACGTCCTCTTTCTTGTACAAAAAGTCGTATGTCTGAAATACTTTTGGAACTCGAATAATATAAATTTTAGTGAGGACTAGTTGTCATAATTTGGTTATCCTCTCAGTTTTAGTGATTATTTGTGTCATAATTTGGCCATTATAAAAAAACGGAGCTGAGTACACAAATGCTACTTTGCGAAAATTTTGGTGCTGAGGACGTCCTTTTTTTTTGCTTACAAAGTCTCATGTCTGAAATACTTTTGGAACTCGAATAATCTAAATTTTAGTGAGGACTAGTTGTCATAATTTGGTTATCCTATCAGTTTTAGTGATTATTTGTGTCATAATTTGGCCATTAAAAAAAACGAGGCTGAGTACACAAATGCTACTATGCGAAAATTTTGGGGCTGAGGACGTCCTCTTTCTTGCACACAAAGTCTCATGTCTGAAATACTTTTGGAACTCGAATAATCTAAATTTTAGTGAGGACTAGTTGTCATAATTTGGTTATTCTCTCAGTTTTAGTGATTATTAGTTGTTATAATTTGGACATTGTAAGAAAACGGGGCTGAGCAGACATATGCAACTATGCGCAAATTTTGGGGCGGAGGACGTCCTCTTTCTTGCACAGAAAGTATCATGTCTGAAATACTTTTGGAACTCGATTAATATAAATTTTAGTGAGGACTAGTTGTCATAATTTGGTTATTCCATCAATTTTAGTGATTATTAGTTCTCATAATTTGGCCATTACTAAAAACGAGGCTGCGTACACATATGCTACTACGCGCATTTAGAAAAAAAAGAGCTAATATGGGCAAATTTTGGGGCTGAGGATGTCCTCTTTCTTGCACAAAAAAGTCTCATGTCATAATTTGTTTATTCTATAAATTTTAGTGATTATTAGTTCTCATAATTTGACCATTATAAAAAAACGAGGCTGAGTACAAAAATGCTACTATGCGAAAATTTGGGGCTGAGGACGTCCTCTTTCTTGCACACAAAGTCTCATGTCTGAAATACTTTTGGAACTCGAATAATCTAAATTTTAGTGAGGACTAGTTGTCATAATTTGGTTATTCTCTTAGTTTTAGTGATTATTAGTTGTTATAATTTGGACATTATAAGAAAACGGGGCTGAGCAGACCTATGCAACTATGCGCAAATTTTGGGGCGGAGGACGTCCTCTTTATTGCACATAAAGTTTCATGTCTGAAATACTTTTGGAACTCGAATAATTTGAATTTTAGTGAGGACTAGTTGTCATAATTTGGTTATTCTATCAATTTTAGTGATTATTAGTTCTGATAATTTGGCCATTATAAAAAATTAGGCTGCGTACACATAAGCTGCTATGCGCAAATTTTGGGCCTGAGACCTCCTCTTTCTAGCACAAAAAGTCTCATGTCTGAAATACTTTTGGAACTCGAATAATATAAATTTTAGTGTGGACTAGTTGTCATAATTTGGTTATTCTATCAGTTTTAGTGATTATTAGTTCTCATAATTTGGACATTATAAGAAAACGGGGCTGAGTAGGCATATGCTACTATGCGCAAGATTTGGTGCTGAGGACGTCCTCTTTCTTACACAAAAAGTCCCATGACTGAAATACTTTTTGAACTCGTATATTATAAATTTTAGTGTGGACTAGTTGCCATAATTTGGTTATTCTATCAATTTTAGTGATTATTAGTTCTCATAATTTGGCCATTATAAAAAAACGAGGCTGAGTACACATATGGTACTATGCGCAAATTTTGGGGCTGAGGACGTCCTCTTTCTTGTACAAAAAGTCGTATGTCTGAAATACTTTTGGAACTCGAATAATATAAATTTTAGTGAGGACTAGTTGTCATAATTTGGTTATCCTCTCAGTTTTAGTGATTATTTGTGTCATAATTTGGCCATTATAAAAAAACGGAGCTGAGTACACAAATGCTACTTTGCGAAAATTTTGGTGCTGAGGACGTCCTTTTTTTTTGCTTACAAAGTCTCATGTCTGAAATACTTTTGGAACTCGAATAATCTAAATTTTAGTGAGGACTAGTTGTCATAATTTGGTTATCCTATCAGTTTTAGTGATTATTTGTGTCATAATTTGGCCATTAAAAAAAACGAGGCTGAGTACACAAATGCTACTATGCGAAAATTTTGGGGCTGAGGACGTCCTCTTTCTTGCACACAAAGTCTCATGTCTGAAATACTTTTGGAACTCGAATAATCTAAATTTTAGTGAGGACTAGTTGTCATAATTTGGTTATTCTCTCAGTTTTAGTGATTATTAGTTGTTATAATTTGGACATTGTAAGAAAACGGGGCTGAGCAGACATATGCAACTATGCGCAAATTTTGGGGCGGAGGACGTCCTCTTTCTTGCACAGAAAGTATCATGTCTGAAATACTTTTGGAACTCGATTAATATAAATTTTAGTGAGGACTAGTTGTCATAATTTGGTTATTCCATCAATTTTAGTGATTATTAGTTCTCATAATTTGGCCATTACTAAAAACGAGGCTGCGTACACATATGCTACTACGCGCATTTAGAAAAAAAAGAGCTAATATGGGCAAATTTTGGGGCTGAGGATGTCCTCTTTCTTGCACAAAAAAGTCTCATGTCATAATTTGTTTATTCTATAAATTTTAGTGATTATTAGTTCTCATAATTTGACCATTATAAAAAAACGAGGCTGAGTACAAAAATGCTACTATGCGAAAATTTGGGGCTGAGGACGTCCTCTTTCTTGCACACAAAGTCTCATGTCTGAAATACTTTTGGAACTCGAATAATCTAAATTTTAGTGAGGACTAGTTGTCATAATTTGGTTATTCTCTTAGTTTTAGTGATTATTAGTTGTTATAATTTGGACATTATAAGAAAACGGGGCTGAGCAGACCTATGCAACTATGCGCAAATTTTGGGGCGGAGGACGTCCTCTTTATTGCACATAAAGTTTCATGTCTGAAATACTTTTGGAACTCGAATAATTTGAATTTTAGTGAGGACTAGTTGTCATAATTTGGTTATTCTATCAATTTTAGTGATTATTAGTTCTGATAATTTGGCCATTATAAAAAATTAGGCTGCGTACACATAAGCTGCTATGCGCAAATTTTGGGCCTGAGACCTCCTCTTTCTAGCACAAAAAGTCTCATGTCTGAAATACTTTTGGAACTCGAATAATATAAATTTTAGTGTGGACTAGTTGTCATAATTTGGTTATTCTATCAGTTTTAGTGATTATTAGTTCTCATAATTTGGACATTATAAGAAAACGGGGCTGAGTAGGCATATGCTACTATGCGCAAGATTTGGTGCTGAGGACGTCCTCTTTCTTACACAAAAAGTCCCATGACTGAAATACTTTTTGAACTCGTATATTATAAATTTTAGTGTGGACTAGTTGCCATAATTTGGTTATTCTATCAATTTTAGTGATTATTAGTTCTCATAATTTGGCCATTATAAAAAAACGAGGCTGAGTACACATATGGTACTATGCGCAAATTTTGGGGCTGAGGACGTCCTCTTTCTTGTACAAAAAGTCGTATGTCTGAAATACTTTTGGAACTCGAATAATATAAATTTTAGTGAGGACTAGTTGTCATAATTTGGTTATCCTCTCAGTTTTAGTGATTATTTGTGTCATAATTTGGCCATTATAAAAAAACGGAGCTGAGTACACAAATGCTACTTTGCGAAAATTTTGGTGCTGAGGACGTCCTTTTTTTTTGCTTACAAAGTCTCATGTCTGAAATACTTTTGGAACTCGAATAATCTAAATTTTAGTGAGGACTAGTTGTCATAATTTGGTTATCCTATCAGTTTTAGTGATTATTTGTGTCATAATTTGGCCATTAAAAAAAACGAGGCTGAGTACACAAATGCTACTATGCGAAAATTTTGGGGCTGAGGACGTCCTCTTTCTTGCACACAAAGTCTCATGTCTGAAATACTTTTGGAACTCGAATAATCTAAATTTTAGTGAGGACTAGTTGTCATAATTTGGTTATTCTCTCAGTTTTAGTGATTATTAGTTGTTATAATTTGGACATTGTAAGAAAACGGGGCTGAGCAGACATATGCAACTATGCGCAAATTTTGGGGCGGAGGACGTCCTCTTTCTTGCACAGAAAGTATCATGTCTGAAATACTTTTGGAACTCGATTAATATAAATTTTAGTGAGGACTAGTTGTCATAATTTGGTTATTCCATCAATTTTAGTGATTATTAGTTCTCATAATTTGGCCATTACTAAAAACGAGGCTGCGTACACATATGCTACTACGCGCATTTAGAAAAAAAAGAGCTAATATGGGCAAATTTTGGGGCTGAGGATGTCCTCTTTCTTGCACAAAAAAGTCTCATGTCATAATTTGTTTATTCTATAAATTTTAGTGATTATTAGTTCTCATAATTTGACCATTATAAAAAAACGAGGCTGAGTACAAAAATGCTACTATGCGAAAATTTGGGGCTGAGGACGTCCTCTTTCTTGCACACAAAGTCTCATGTCTGAAATACTTTTGGAACTCGAATAATCTAAATTTTAGTGAGGACTAGTTGTCATAATTTGGTTATTCTCTTAGTTTTAGTGATTATTAGTTGTTATAATTTGGACATTATAAGAAAACGGGGCTGAGCAGACCTATGCAACTATGCGCAAATTTTGGGGCGGAGGACGTCCTCTTTATTGCACATAAAGTTTCATGTCTGAAATACTTTTGGAACTCGAATAATTTGAATTTTAGTGAGGACTAGTTGTCATAATTTGGTTATTCTATCAATTTTAGTGATTATTAGTTCTGATAATTTGGCCATTATAAAAAATTAGGCTGCGTACACATAAGCTGCTATGCGCAAATTTTGGGCCTGAGACCTCCTCTTTCTAGCACAAAAAGTCTCATGTCTGAAATACTTTTGGAACTCGAATAATATAAATTTTAGTGTGGACTAGTTGTCATAATTTGGTTATTCTATCAGTTTTAGTGATTATTAGTTCTCATAATTTGGACATTATAAGAAAACGGGGCTGAGTAGGCATATGCTACTATGCGCAAATTTTGGGGCTGAGGACGTCCTCTATCTTGCATAAAGAGGCTCATGTCTAAAATACTTTTGGAACTCGAATAATATAAATTTTAATGAGGACTAGTTGTCATAATTTGGTTATCCTATATATGTTAGTGATTATTAGTTCTCATAATTTGGCCATTATAGAAAAACGAGGCTAAATACACATAAGCTACTATGCGCAAATTTTGGGGCTGAGGACGTCCTCTTTCTTGCACAAAAAGTTTCCTGTCTGAAATACTTTTGGAACTCGAATAATATAAATTTTAGTGTGGACTAGTTGTCATAATTTGGTTATTCTATCAATTTTAGTGATTATTAGTTGTCATAATTTGGCCATTATAAGAAAACGGGGCTGAGTAGACATTTGCTACTATGAGCAAATTTTGGGGCTGGGGACGTCCTCTATCTTGCACAAAGAGGCTCATGTCTAAAACACTTTTGGAACTAGAATAATATAAATTTTAATGAGGACTAGTTGTCATAATTTGGTTATCCTATATATGTTAGTGATTATTAGTTCTCATAATTTGGCCATTATAGAAAATCGAGGCTGAGTACACATATGCTACTATGGGCAAATTTTGGGGCTGAGGACGTTCTCTTTCTTGCACAAAAAGTCTAATGTCTGAAATACTTTTGGAACTCGATTAATATAAATTTTAGTGAGGACTAGTTGTCATAATTTGGTTATTCTATCAATTTTAGTGATTATTAGTTGTCATAATTTTTGCCATTATAAGAAAACGGGGCTGAGTATACATATGCTACTATGCGCAAATTTTGGGGCTGGGAGCGTCCTCTATCTTGCACAAAGAGTCTCATGTCTAAAATACTTTTGGAACTCGAATAATATAAATTTTAATGAGGACTAGTTGTGATAATTTGGTTATCCTATCAATTTTAGTGATTATTAGTTCTCATAATTTGGCCATTATAGAAAAACGAGGCTGAGTACACAAATGCTACTATGGGCAAATTTTGGGGCTGAGGACAACCTCTTTCTTGCATAAAAAGTCTCATGTCTGAAATACTTTTGGAACTCGATTGATATAAATTTTAGTGAGGACTTGTTGTCATAATTTGGTTATTCTATTAATTTTAGTCATTATTAGTTCTCATATTTTGGCCATAAAAAACGAGGCTGCGTACACATATGCTACCATGCGCATTTAGAAAAAAAGAGCTAATATGGGCAAATTTTGGGGCTGAGGATGTCCACTTTCTTGCACAAAAAAGTCTCATGTCATAATTTGTTTATTCTATACATTTTAGTGATTATTAGTTCTCATAATTTGGCCATTACTAAAAACGAGGCTGCGTACACATATGCTACTACGCGCAAATTTTGGGGCTGAGGACGTCCTCTATCTTGCACAAAGATCTCATGTCTAAAATACTTTTGGAACTCGAATAATATAAATTTTAATGAGGACTACTTGTCATAATTTGGTTATCCTATATATTTTAGTGATTATTAGTTCTCATAATTTGGCCATTATAGAAAAATGAGGCTGAGTACACATATGCTACTATGGGCAAATTTTTGGGGCTGAGGACGTCCTCTTTCTTGCACAAAAAGTCTCATGTCTGAAATACTTTTGGAACTCGATTAATATAAATTTTAGTGAGGACTAGTTGTCATAATTTGGTTATTCTATCAATTTTAGTGATTATTAGTTCTCATAATTTGGCCATTATAGAAAACTGAGGCTGAGTACACATATGCTACTGTGGGCAAATTTTTGGGGCTGAGGACGTCCTCTTTCTTGCACAAAAAGTCTCATGTCTGAAATACTTTTGGAACTCGATTAATATAAATTTTAGTGAGGACTAGTTGTCATAATTTGGTTATTCTATCAGTTTTAGTGATAATTAGTTCTCATAATTTGGACATTATAAGAAAACGGGGCTGAGTAACACATATGCAACTATGCGCAAATTTTGGGGCTGACGACGTCCTCTTTCTTGCACACAAAGTCTCATGTCTGAAACTCGAATAATTTGAATTTTAGTGTGGACTAGTTGTCATAATTTGGTTATTCTATCAGTTTTAGTGGTTATTAGTTCTCATTATTTGGACATTATAAGAAAACGGGGCTGAGTAGACATATGCAACTATGCGCAAATTTTGGGGCTGAGGACGTCCTCTTTCTTGCACACAAAGTCTCATGTCTGAAATACTTTTGGAACTCGAATAATCTAAATTTTAGTGAGGACTAGTTTTCATAATTTGGTTTCCTATCAATTTTAGTGATTGTTAGTTGTCATAATTTGGCCATTGTTAGTTGTCATAATTTGGCCATTATAAAAAACGAGGCTGAGTACACATATGCTACTATGCGCAAATTTTGGGGCTGAGGACGTCCTCTTTATTGCACAAAAAGTCTCATGTCTGAAATACTTTTGGAACTCGAATAATTTGAATTTTAGTGAGGACTAGTTATCATAATTTGGTTATTCTATCAATTTTAGTGATTATTAGTTCTCATAATTTGGCCATTATAAAAAACGAGGCTGCGTACGCATATGCTACTATGCGCAAGATTTGGTGCTGAGGACGTCCTCTTTCTTACACAAAAAGTCTCATTTCTGAAATACTTTTTGAACTCGTATATTATAAATTTTAGTGTGGACTAGTTGCCATAATTTGGTTATTCTATCAATTTTAGTGATTATTAGTTCTCATAATTTGGCCATTATAAAAAAACGAGGCTGAGTACACATATGGTACTATGCGCAAATTTTGGGGCTGAGGACGTCCTCTTTCTTGTACAAAAAGTCGTATGTCTGAAATACTTTTGGAACTCGAATAATATCAATTTTAGTGAGGACTAGTTGTCATAATTTGGTTATCCTCTCAGTTTTAGTGATTATTTGTGTCATAATTTGGCCATTATAAAAAAACGGAGCTGAGTACACAAATGCTACTATGCAAAAATTTTGGTGCTGAGGACGTCCTTTTTTTTTGCACACAAAGGCTCATGTCTGAAATACTTTTGGAACTCGAATAATCTAAATTTTAGTGAGGACTAGTTGTCATAATTTGGTTATTCTCTTAGTTTTAGTGATTATTAGTTCTTATAATTTGGACATTATAAGAAAACGGGGCTGAGCAGACCTATGCAACTATGCGCAAATTTTGGGGCGGAGGACGTCCTCTTTATTGCACATAAAGTTTCATGTCTGAAATACTTTTGGAACTCGAATAATTTGAATTTTAGTGAGGACTAGTTGTCATAATTTGGTTATTCTATCAATTTTAGTGATTATTAGTTCTGATAATTTGGCCATTATAAAAAATTAGGCTGCGTACACATAAGCTGCTATGCGCAAATTTTGGGCCTGAGACCTCCTCTTTCTAGCACAAAAAGTCTCATGTCTGAAATACTTTTGGAACTCGAATAATATAAATTTTAGTGTGGACTAGTTGTCATAATTTGGTTATTCTATCAGTTTTAGTGATTATTAGTTCTCATAATTTGGACATTATAAGAAAACGGGGCTGAGTAGGCATATGCTACTATGCGCAAATTTTGGGGCTGAGGACGTCCTCTATCTTGCACAAAGAGGCTCATGTCTAAAATACTTTTGGAACTCGAATAATATAAATTTTAATGAGGACTAGTTGTCATAATTTGGTTATCCTATATATGTTAGTGATTATTAGTTCTCAGAATTTGGCCATTATAGAAAAACGAGGCTAAATACACATAAGCTACTATGCGCAAATTTTGGGGCTGAGGACGTCCTCTTTCTTGCACAAAAAGTTTCCTGTCTGAAATACTTTTGGAACTCGAATAATATAAATTTTAGTGTGGACTAGTTGTCATAATTTGGTTATTCTATCAATTTTAGTGATTATTAGTTGTCATAATTTGGCCATTATAAGAAAACGGGGCTGAGTAGACATTTGCTACTATGAGCAAATTTTGGGGCTGGGGACGTCCTCTATCTTGCACAAAGAGGCTCATGTCTAAAACACTTTTGGAACTAGAATAATATAAATTTTAATGAGGACTAGTTGTCATAATTTGGTTATCCTATATATGTTAGTGATTATTAGTTCTCATAATTTGGCCATTATAGAAAAACGAGGCTGAGTACACATATGCTACTATGGGCAAATTTTGGGGCTGAGGACGTTCTCTTTCTTGCACAAAAAGTCTAATGTCTGAAATACTTTTGGAACTCGATTAATATAAATTTTAGTGAGGACTAGTTGTCATAATTTGGTTATTCTATCAATTTTAGTGATTATTAGTTGTCATAATTTTTGCCATTATAAGAAAACGGGGCTGAGTATACATATGCTACTATGCGCAAATTTTGGGGCTGGGAGCGTCCTCTATCTTGCACAAAGAGTCTCATGTCTAAAATACTTTTGGAACTCGAATAATATAAATTTTAATGAGGACTAGTTGTGATAATTTGGTTATCCTATCAATTTTAGTGATTATTAGTTCTCATAATTTGGCCATTATAGAAAAACGAGGCTGAGTACACAAATGCTACTATGGGCAAATTTTGGGGCTGAGGACAACCTCTTTCTTGCATAAAAAGTCTCATGTCTGAAATACTTTTGGAACTCGATTGATATAAATTTTAGTGAGGACTTGTTGTCATAATTTGGTTATTCTATTAATTTTAGTCATTATTAGTTCTCATATTTTGGCCATAAAAAACGAGGCTGCGTACACATATGCTACCATGCGCATTTAGAAAAAAAGAGCTAATATGGGCAAATTTTGGGGCTGAGGATGTCCACTTTCTTGCACAAAAAAGTCTCATGTCATAATTTGTTTATTCTATACATTTTAGTGATTATTAGTTCTCATAATTTGGCCATTACTAAAAACGAGGCTGCGTACACATATGCTACTACGCGCAAATTTTGGGGCTGAGGACGTCCTCTATCTTGCACAAAGATCTCATGTCTAAAATACTTTTGGAACTCGAATAATATAAATTTTAATGAGGACTACTTGTCATAATTTGGTTATCCTATATATTTTAGTGATTATTAGTTCTCATAATTTGGCCATTATAGAAAAATGAGGCTGAGTACACATATGCTACTATGGGCAAATTTTTGGGGCTGAGGACGTCCTCTTTCTTGCACAAAAAGTCTCATGTCTGAAATACTTTTGGAACTCGATTAATATAAATTTTAGTGAGGACTAGTTGTCATAATTTGGTTATTCTATCAATTTTAGTGATTATTAGTTCTCATAATTTGGCCATTATAGAAAACTGAGGCTGAGTACACATATGCTACTGTGGGCAAATTTTTGGGGCTGAGGACGTCCTCTTTCTTGCACAAAAAGTCTCATGTCTGAAATACTTTTGGAACTCGATTAATATAAATTTTAGTGAGGACTAGTTGTCATAATTTGGTTATTCTATCAGTTTTAGTGATAATTAGTTCTCATAATTTGGACATTATAAGAAAACGGGGCTGAGTAACACATATGCAACTATGCGCAAATTGTGGGGCTGACGACGTCCTCTTTCTTGCACACAAAGTCTCATGTCTGAAACTCGAATAATTTGAATTTTAGTGTGGACTAGTTGTCATAATTTGGTTATTCTATCAGTTTTAGTGATTATTAGTTCTCATTATTTGGACATTATAAGAAAACGGGGCTGAGTAGACATATGCAACTATGCGCAAATTTTGGGGCTGAGGACGTCCTCTTTCTTGCACACAAAGTCTCATGTCTGAAATACTTTTGGAACTCGTATATTATAAATTTTAGTGTGGACTAGTTGCCATAATTTGGTTATTCTATCAATTTTAGTGATTATTAGTTCTCATAATTTGGTCATTATAAAAAAACGAGGCTGAGTACACATATGGTACTATGCGCAAATTTTGGGGCTGAGGACGTCCTCTTTCTTGTACAAAAAGTCGTATGTCTGAAATACTTTTGGAACTCGAATAATTTGAATTTTAGTGAGGACTAGTTATCATAATTTGGTTTCCTATCAATTTTAGTGATTGTTAGTTGTCATAATTTGGCCATTGTTAGTTGTCATAATTTGGCCATTATAAAAAACGAGGCTGAGTACACATATGCTACTATGCGCAAATTTTGGGGCTGAGGACGTCCTCTTTATTGCACAAAAAGTCTCATGTCTGAAATACTTTTGGAACTCGAATAATTTGAATTTTAGTGAGGACTAGTTATCATAATTTGGTTATTCTATCAATTTTAGTGATTATTAGTTCTCATAATTTGGCCATTATAAAAAACGAGGCTGCGTACGCATATGCTACTATGCGAAAATTTTGGGGCTGAGGACGTCCTCTTTCTTGCACACAAAGTCTCATGTCTGAAATACTTTTGGAACTCGAATAATCTAAATTTTAGTGAGGACTAGTTATCATAATTTGGTTATTCTATCAATTTTAGTGATTATTAGTTCTCATAATTTGGCCATTATAAAAAACGAGGCTGAGTACACATATGGTACTATGCGCAAATTTTGGGGCTGAGGACGTCCTCTTTCTTGTACAAAAAGTCGTATGTCTGAAATACTTTTGGAACTCGAATAATTTGAATTTTAGTGAGGACTAGTTATCATAATTTGGTTTCCTATCAATTTTAGTGATTGTTAGTTGTCATAATTTGGCCATTGTTAGTTGTCATAATTTGGCCATTATAAAAAACGAGGCTGAGTACACATATGCTACTATGCGCAAATTTTGGTGCTGAGGACGTCCTCTTTCTTACACAAAAAGTCTCATGTCTGAAATACTTTTTGAACTCGTATATTATAAATTTTAGTGTGGACTAGTTGCCATAATTTGGTTATTCTATCAATTTTAGTGATTATTAGTTCTCATAATTTGGTCATTATAAAAAAACGAGGCTGAGTACACATATGGTACTATGCGCAAATTTTGGGGCTGAGGACGTCCTCTTTCTTGTACAAAAAGTCGTATGTCTGAAATACTTTTGGAACTCGAATAATATCAATTTTAGTGAGGACTAGTTGTCATAATTTGGTTATCCTCTCAGTTTTAGTGATTATTTGTGTCATAATTTGGCCATTATAAAAAAACGGAGCTGAGTACACAAATGCTACTATGCGAAAATTTTGGTGCTGAGGACGTCCTTTTTTTTTTGCACACAAAGTCTCATGTCTGAAATACTTTTGGAACTCGAATAATCTAAATTTTAGTGAGGACTAGTTGTCATAATTTGGTTATCCTATCAGTTTTAGTGATTATTTGTGTCATAATTTGGCCATTAAAAAAAACGAGGCTGAGTACACAAATGCTACTATGCGAAAATTTTGGGGCTGAGGACGTCCTCTTTCTTGCACACAAAGTCTCATGTCTGAAATACTTTTGGAACTCGAATAATCTAAATTTTAGTGAGGACTAGTTGTCATAATTTGGTTATTCTCTCAGTTTTAGTGATTATTAGTTGTTATAATTTGGACATTGTAAGAAAACGGGGCTGAGCAGACATATGCAACTATGCGCAAATTTTGGGGCGGAGGACGTCCTCTTTCTTGCACAGAAAGTATCATGTCTGAAATACTTTTGGAACTCGATTAATATAAATTTTAGTGAGGACTAGTTGTCATAATTTGGTTATTCCATCAATTTTAGTGATTATTAGTTCTCATAATTTGGCCATTACTAAAAACGAGGCTGCGTACACATATGCTACTACGCGCATTTAGAAAAAAAAGAGCTAATATGGGCAATTTTTGGGGCTGAGGATGTCCTCTTTCTTGCACAAAAAGTCTCATGTCATAATTTGTTTATTCTATAAATTTTAGTGATTATTAGTTCTCATAATTTGACCATTATAAAAAAACGAGGCTGAGTACAAAAATGCTACTATGCGAAAATTTGGGGCTGAGGACGTCCTCTTTCTTGCACACAAAAACTCATGTCTGAAATACTTTTGGAACTCGAATAATCAAAATTTTAGTGAGGACTAGTTGTCATAATTTGGTTATTCTCTTAGTTTTAGTGATTATTAGTTGTTATAATTTGGACATTATAAGAAAACGGGGCTGAGCAGACCTATGCAACTATGCGCAAATTTTGGGGCGGAGGACGTCCTCTTTATTGCACATAAAGTTTCATGTCTGAAATACTTTTGGAACTCGAATAATTTGAATTTTAGTGAGGACTAGTTGTCATAATTTGGTTATTCTATCAATTTTAGTGATTATTAGTTCTGATAATTTGGCCATTATAAAAAATTAGGCTGCGTACACATAAGCTGCTATGCGCAAATTTTGGGGCTGAGGACGTCCTCTTTCTTGCACAAAAAGTTTCCTGTCTGAAATACTTTTGGAACTCGAATAATATAAATTTTAGTGTGGACTAGTTGTCATAATTTGGTTATTCTATCAATTTTAGTGATTATTAGTTGTCATAATTTGGCCATTATAAGAAAACGGGGCTGAGTAGACATTTGCTACTATGAGCAAATTTTGGGGCTGGGGACGTCCTCTATCTTGCACAAAGAGGCTCATGTCTAAAACACTTTTGGAACTAGAATAATATAAATTTTAATGAGGACTAGTTGTCATAATTTGGTTATCCTATATATGTTAGTGATTATTAGTTCTCATAATTTGGCCATTATAGAAAAACGAGGCTGAGTACACATATGCTACTATGGGCAAATTTTGGGGCTGAGGACGTTCTCTTTCTTGCACAAAAAGTCTAATGTCTGAAATACTTTTGGAACTCGATTAATATAAATTTTAGTGAGGACTAGTTGTCATAATTTGGTTATTCTATCAATTTTAGTAATTATTAGTTGTCATAATTTTTGCCATTATAAGAAAACGGGGCTGAGTATACATATGCTACTATGCGCAAATTTTGGGGCTGGGAGCGTCCTCTATCTTGCACAAAGAGTCTCATGTCTAAAATACTTTTGGAACTCGAATAATATAAATTTTAATGAGGACTAGTTGTGATAATTTGGTTATCCTATCAATTTTAGTGATTATTAGTTCTCATAATTTGGCCATTATAGAAAAACGAGGCTGAGTACACAAATGCTACTATGGGCAAATTTTGGGGCTGAGGACAACCTCTTTCTTGCATAAAAAGTCTCATGTCTGAAATACTTTTGGAACTCGATTGATATAAATTTTAGTGAGGACTTGTTGACATAATTTGGTTATTCTATTAATTTTAGTCATTATTAGTTCTCATATTTTGGCCATAAAAAACGAGGCTGCGTACACATATGCTACCATGCGCATTTAGAAAAAAAGAGCTAATATGGGCAAATTTTGGGGCTGAGGATGTCCACTTTCTTGCACAAAAAAGTCTCATGTCATAATTTGTTTATTCTATACATTTTAGTGATTATTAGTTCTCATAATTTGGCCATTACTAAAAACGAGGCTGCGTACACATATGCTACTACGCGCAAATTTTGGGGCTGAGGACGTCCTCTATCTTGCACAAAGATCTCATGTCTAAAATACTTTTGGAACTCGAATAATATAAATTTTAATGAGGACTACTTGTCATAATTTTGTTATCCTATATATTTTAGTGATTATTAGTTCTCATAATTTGGCCATTATAGAAAAATGAGGCTGAGTACACATATGCTACTATGGGCAATTTTTTGGGGCTGAGGACGTCCTCTTTCTTGCACAAAAAGTCTCATGTCTGAAATACTTTTGGAACTCGATTAATATAAATTTTAGTGAGGACTAGTTGTCATAATTTGGTTATTCTATCAATTTTAGTGATTATTAGTTCTCATAATTTGGCCATTATAGAAAAATGAGGCTGAGTACACATATGCTACTGTGGGCAAATTTTTGGGGCTGAGGACGTCCTCTTTCTTGCACAAAAAGTCTCATGTCTGAAATAGTTTTGGAACTCGATTAATATAAATTTTAGTGAGGACTAGTTGTCATAATTTGGTTATTCTATCAGTTTTAGTGATAATTAGTTCTCATAATTTGGACATTATAAGAAAACGGGGCTGAGTAACACATATGCAACTATGCGCAAATTTTGGGGCTGACGACGTCCTCTTTCTTGCACACAAAGTCTCATGTCTGAAATACTTTTGGAACTCGAATAATCTAAATTTTAGTGAGGACTAGTTGTCATAATTTAGTTTCCTATCAATTTTAGTGATTGTTAGTTGTCATAATTTGGCCATTGTTAGTTGTCATAATTTGGCCATTATAAAAAAACGAGGCTGAGTACACATATGTTACTATGCGCAAATTTTGGGGCTGAGGACGTCCTATATCTTGCACAAAGAGTCTCATGTCTAAAATACTTTTGGAACTCGAATAATATAAATTTTAATGAGGACTACTTGTCATAATTTGGTTATCCTATATATTTTAGTGATTATTAGTTCTCATAATTTGGCCATTATAGAAAAACGAGGCTGAGTACACATATGCTACTATGCGACAATTTTGGGGCTGAGGACGTCCTCTTTCTTGCACACAAAGTCTCATGTCTGAAATACTTTTGGAACTCGAATAATCTAAATTTTAGAGAGGACTAGTTGTCATAATTTGGTTATAATACCAGTTTTAGTGATTATTAGTTGTTATAATTTGGACATTATAAGAAAACGGGGCTGAGCAGACATATGCAACTATGCGCAAATTTTGGGGCGGAGGACGTCCTCTTTATTGCACATAAAGTTTCATATCTGAAATACTTTTGAAACTCGAATAATTTGAATTTTAGTGATGACTAGTTGTCATAATTTGGTTATTCTATCAATTTTAGTGATTATTAGTTCTGATAATTTGGCCATTATAAAAAATTAGGCTGCGTATACATAAGCTGCTATGCGCAAATTTTGGGGCTGAGACCTCCTCTTTCTAGCACAAAAAGTCTCATGTCTGAAATACTTTTGGAACTCGAATAATATAAATTTTAGTGTGGACTAGTTGTCATAATTTGGTTATTCTATCAGTTTTAGTGATTATTAGTTCTCATAATTTGGACATTATAAGAAAACGGGGCTGAGTAGACATATGCTACTATGCGCAAATTTTGGGGCTGAGGACGTCCTCTATCTTGCACAAAGAGGCTCATGTCTAAAATACTTTTGGAACTCGAATAATATAAATTTTAATGAGGACTAGTTGTCATAATTTGGTTATCCTATATATGTTAGTGATTATTAGTTCTCATAATTTGGCCATTATAGAAAAACGAGGCTAAATACACATATGCTACTATGCGCAAATTTTGGGGCTGAGGACGTCCTCTATCTTGCACAAAGAGGTTCATGTCTAAAATACTTTTGGAACTAGAATAATATAAATATTAATGAGGAGTAGTTGTCATAATTTGGTTATCCTATATATGTTAGTGATTATTAGTTCTCATAATTTGGCCATTATAGAAAAACGAGGCTGAGTACACATATGTTACTATGGGCAAATTTTGGGGCTGAGGACGTCCTCTTTCTTGCACAAAAAGTCTCATGTCTGAAATACTTTTGGAACTCGATTAATATAAATTTTAGTGAGGACTAGTTGTCATAATTTGGTTATTCTATCAATTTTAGTGATTATTAGTTCTCATAATTCGGCCATTATAAAAAACGAGGCTGCGTACACATATGCTACTATGCGCAAATTTTGGGGCTGAGGACTTCCTCTTTCTTGCACAAAAAGTCTCATGTCTGAAATATTTTTGGAACTAGAATAATATAAATTTTAGTGTGGACTAGTTGTCATAATTTGGTTATTCTATCAGTTTTAGTGATTATTAGTTCTCATAATTTGGACATTATAAGAAAACGGGGCTGAGTAGACATATGCTACTATGCGCAAATTTTGGCGCTGAGGACGTCCTCTATCTTGCACAAAGAGGCTCATGTCTAAAATACTTTTGGAACTCGAATAATATAAATTTTAATGAGGACTAGTTGTCATAATTTGGTTATCCTATATATGTTAGTGATTATTAGTTCTCATAATTTGGCCATTATAGAAAAACGAGGCTGAGTACACATATGCTACTATGGGCAAATTTTGGGGCTGAGGACGTCCTCTTTCTTGCACAAAAAGTCTTCTGTCTGAAATACTTTTGGAACTCGATTAATATAAATTTTAGTGAGGACTAGTTGTCATAATTTGGTTATTCTATCAATTTTAGTGATTATTAGTTCTCAGAATTCGGCCATTATAAAAAACGAGGCTGCGTACACATATGCTACTATGTGCAAATTTTGGGGCTGACGACTTCCTCTTTCTTGTACAAAAAGTCTCATGTCTGAAATATTTTTGGAACTAGAATAATATAAATTTTAGTGTGGACTAGTTGTCATAATTTGGTTATTCTATCAATTTTAGTGATTATTAGTTCTCATAATTTGGCCATTATAAAAAAACGAGGCTGAGTACACATATGCTACTATGGGCAAATTTTAGGCCTGAGGATGTCCTCTTTCTTGCACAAAAAGTCTCATGTCATAATTTGTTTATTCTATAAATTTTAGTGATTATTACTTCTCATAATATGGCCATTATAAAAAAACGAGGCTGAGTACACATATGCTACTATGGGCAAATTTTGGGGCTGAGGACGTCCTCTTTCTTGCACAAAAAGTCTTATGTCTGAAATACTTTTGGAACTCGAATAATATCAATTTTATTGAGGAATAGTTGTCATAATTTGGTTATCATATCAGTTTTAGTGATTATTTGTGTCATAATTTGGCCATTATAAAAAAACGAAGCTGAGTACTCAAATGCTACTATGCGAAAATTTTGGGGCTGAGGACGTCCTCTTTCCTGCACACAAAGTCTCATGTCTGAAATACTTTTGGAACTCGAATAATCTAAATTTTAGTGAGGACTAGTTGTCATAGTTTGGTTATAATATCAGTTTTAGTGATTATTTGTGTCATAATTTGGCCATTAAAACAAACGAGGCTGAGTACACAAATGCTACTATGCAAAAATTTTGGGGCTGAGGACGTCCTCTTTTCTGCACACAAAGTGTCATGTCTGAAATACTTTTGGAACTTTCATGTCTGAAATATTTTTGGAACTAGAATAATATAAATTTTAGTGTGGACTAGTTGTCATAATTTGGTTATTCTATCAGTTTTAGTGATTATTAGTTCTCATAATTTGGACATTATAAGAAAACGGGGCTGAGTAGACATATGCTACTATGCGCAAATTTTGGGGCTGGGGACGTCCTCTATCTTGCACAAAAAGTCTCATGTCTGAAATACTTTTGGAACTCGATTAATATAAATTTTAGTGAGGACTAGTTGTCATAATTTGGTTATTCTATCAGTTTTAGTGATTATTAGTTCTCATAATTTGGACATTATAAGAAAACGGGGCTGAGTAGACATATGCTACTATGCGCAAATTTTGGGGCTGGGGACGTCCTCTATCTTGCACAAAGAGGCTCATGTCTAAAATACTTTTGGAACTAGAATAATATAAATTTTAATGAGGACTAGTAGTCATAATTTGGTTATCCTATATATGTTAGTGATTATTAGTTCTCATAATTTGGCCATTATAGAAAAACGAGGCTGAGTACACATATGCTACTATGGGCAAATTTTGGGGCTGAGGATGTCCTCTTTCTTGCACAAAAATCTCATGTCATAATTTGTTTATTCTATAAATTTTAGTGATTATTACTTCTCATAATATGGCCATTATAAAAAAACGAGGCTGAGTACACATATGCTACTATGCGCAAATTTTGGGGCTGAGGACTTCCTCTTTCTTGCACAAAAAGTCTCATGTCTGAAATATTTTTGGAACTAGAATAATATAAATTTTAGTGTGGACTAGTTGTCATAATTTGGTTATTCTATCAATTTTAGTGATTATTTGTGTCATAATTTGGCCATTAAAAAAAACGAGGCTGAGTACACATATGCTACTATGCGAAAATTTTGGGGCTGAGGAAGTCCTCTTTCCTGCACACAAAGTGTCATGTCTGAAATACTTTTGGAACTCGAATAATCTAATTTTTAGTGAGGACTAGTTATCATAATTTGGTTATTCTATCAGTTTTAGTGATTATTATTTGTCATAATTTGGACATTATAAGAAAACGGGGCTGAGTAGACGTATGCAACTATGCGCAAGATTTGGGGCTGAGGACGTCCTCTTTCTTGCACAAAAAGTCTTATGTCTGAAATACTTTTGGAACTCGAATAATATCAATTTTATTGAGGAATAGTTGTCATAATTTGGTTATCATATCAGTTTTAGTGATTATTTGTGTCATAATTTGGCCATTATAAAAAAACGAAGCTGAGTACTCAAATGCTACTATGCGAAAATTTTGGGGCGGAGGACGTCCTCTTTCCTGCACACAAAGTCTCATGTCTGAAATACTTTTGGAACTCGAATAATCTAAATTTTAGTGAGGACTAGTTGTCATAGTTTGGTTATAATATCAGTTTTAGTGATTATTTGTGTCATAATTTGGCCATTAAAACAAACGAGGCTGAGTACACAAATGCTACTATGCGAAAATTTTGGGGCTGAGGACGTCCTCTTTTCTGCACACAAAGTGTCATGTCTGAAATACTTTTGGAACTCTCATGTCTGAAATACTTTTGGAACTCGAATAATATAAATTTTAGTGTGGACTAGTTGTCATAATTTGGTTATTCCATCAGTTTTAGTGATTATTAGTTCTCATAATTTGGACATTATAAGAAAACGGGGCTGAGTAGACATATGCTACTATGCGCAAATTTTGGGGCTGAGGACGTCCTCTATCTTGCACAAAGAGGCTCATGTCTAAAATACTTTTGGAACTCGAATAATATAAATTTTAATGAGGACTAGTTGTCATAATTTGGTTATCCTATATATGTTAGTGATTATTAGTTCTCATAATTTGGCCATTATAGAAAAACGAGGCTAAATACACATATGCTACTATGCGCAAATTTTGGGGCTGAGGACGTCCTCTTTCTTGCACAAAAAGTTTCCTGTCTGAAATACTTTTGGAACTCGAATAATATAAATTTTAGTGTGGACTAGTTGTCATAATTTGGTTATTCTATCAATTTTAGTGATTATTAGTTGTCATAATTTGGCCATTATGAGAAAACGGGGCTGAGTAGACATATGCTACTATGCGGAAATTTTGGGGCTGGGGACGTCCTATATCTTGCACAAAGAGGCTCATGTCTAAAATACTTTTGGAACTAGAATAATATAAATTTTAATGAGGACTAGTAGTCATAATTTGGTTATCCTATATATGTTAGTGATTATTAGTTCTCATAATTTGGCCATTACAGAAAAACGAGGCTGAGTACACATATGCTACTATGGGCAAATTTTGGGGCTGAGGACGTCCTCTTTCTTGCACAAAAAGTCTCATGTCTGAAATACTTTTGGAACTCGATTAATATAAATTTTAGTGAGGACTAGTTGTCATAATTTGGTTATTCTATCAATTTTAGTGATTATTAGTTCTCATAATTCGGCCATTATAAAAAACGAGGCTGCGTACACATAAGCTACTATGCGCAAATTTTGGGGCTGAGGACTTCCTCTTTCTTGCACAAAAAGTCTTATGTCTGAAATATTTTTGGAACTAGAATAATATAAATTTTAGTGTGGACTAGTTGTCATAATTTGGTTATTCTATCAGTTTTAGTGATTATTAGTTCTCATAATTTGGACATTATAAGAAAACGGGGCTGAGTAGACATATGCTACTATGCGCAAATTTTGGCGCTGAGGACGTCCTCTATCTTGCACAAAGAGGCTCATGTCTAAAATACTTTTGGAACTCGAATAATATAAATTTTAATGAGGACTAGTTGTCATAATTTGGTTATCCTATATATGTTAGTGATTATTAGTTCTCATAATTTGGCCATTATAGAAAAACGAGGCTAAATACACATATGCTACTATGCGCAAATTTTGGGGCTGAGGACGTCCTCTTTCTTGCACAAAAAGTTTCCTGTCTGAAATACTTTTGGAACTCGAATAATATAAATTTTAGTGTGGACTAGTTGTCATAATTTGGTTATTCTATCAATTTTAGTGATTATTAGTTGTCATAATTTGGCCATTATGAGAAAACGGGGCGTAGTAGATATATGCTACTATGCGCAAATTTTGGGGCTGGGGACGTCCTCTATCTTGCACAAAGAGGCTCATGTCTAAAATACTTTTGGAACTAGAATAATATAAATTTTAATGAGGACTAGTAGTCATAATTTGGTTATCCTATATATGTTAGTGATTATTAGTTCTCATAATTTGGCCATTATAGAAAAACGAGGCTGAGTACACATATGCTACTATGGGCAAATTTTGGGGCTGAGGACGTCCTCTTTCTTGCAAAAAAAGTCTCATGTCTGAAATACTTTTGGAACTCGATTAATATAAATTTTAGTGAGGACTAGTTGTCATAATTTGGTTATTCTATCAATTTTAGTGATTATTAGTTCTCATAATTCGGCCATTATAAAAAACGAGGCTGCGTACACATAAGCTACTATGCGCAAATTTTGGGGCTGAGGACGTCCTCTTTCTTGCACAAAAAGTCTCATGTCTGAAATACTTTTGGAACTCGATTAATATAAATTTTAGTGAGGACTAGTTGTCATAATTTGGTTATTCTATCAGTTTTAGTGATTATTAGTTCTCATAATTTGGACATTATAAGAAAACGGGGCTGAGTAGACATATGCTACTATGTGCAAATTTTGGCGCTGAGGACGTCCTCTATCTTGCACAAAAAGTCTCATGTCTGAAATATATTTGGAACTAGAATAATATAAATTTTAGTGTGGACTAGTTGTCATAATTTGGTTATTCTATCAATTTTAGTGATTATTAGTTCTCATAATTTGGCCATTATAAAAAAACGAGGCTGAGTGCACATATGCTACTATGGGCAAATTTTGGGGCTGAGGATGTCCTCTTTCTTGCACAAAAAGTCTCATGTCATAATTTGTTTATTCTATAAATTTTAGTGATTATTACTTCTCATAATATGGCCATTATAAAAAAACGAGGCTGAGTACACATATGCTACTATGCGCAAATTTTGGGGCTGAGGACTTCCTCTTTCTTGCACAAAAAGTCTCATGTCTGAAATATTTTTGGAACTAGAATAATATAAATTTTAGTGTGGACTAGTTGTCATAATTTGGTTATTCTATCAATTTTAGTGATTATTTGTGTCATAATTTGGCCATTAAAAAAAACGAGGCTGAGTACACATATGCTACTATGCGAAAATTTTGGGGCTGAGGAAGTCCTCTTTCCTGCACACAAAGTGTCATGTCTGAAATACTTTTGGAACTCGAATAATCTAATTTTTAGTGAGGACTAGTTATCATAATTTGGTTATTCTATCAGTTTTAGTGATTATTATTTGTCATAATTTGGACATTATAAGAAAACGGGGCTGAGTAGACATATGCAACTATGCGCAAATTTTGGGGCGGAGGACGTCCTCTTTATTGCACATAAAGTTTCATGTCTGAAATAATTTTGGAACTCGAATTATTTGAATTTTAGTGAGGACTAGTTGTCATAATTTGGTTATTCTATCAATTTTAGTGATTATTAGTTCTCATAATTTGGCCATTATAAAAAACGAGGCTGCGTACACATATGCTACTATGCGCAAGATTTGGGGCTGAGGACGTCCTCTTTCTTGCACAAAAAGTCTTATGTCTGAAATACTTTTGGAACTCGAATAATATCAATTTTATTGAGGAATAGTTGTCATAAATTGGTTATCATATCAGTTTTAGTGATTATTTGTGTCATAATTTGGCCATTATAAAAAAACGAAGCTGAGTACTCAAATGCTACTATGCGAAAATTTTGGGGCTGAGGACGTCCTCTTTCCTGCACACAAATTCTCATGTCTGAAATACTTTTGGAACTCGAATAATCTAAATTTTAGTGAGGACTAGTTGTCATAATTTGGCTATAATATCAGTTTTAGTGATTATTTGTGTCATAATTTGGCCATTAAAACAAACGAGGCTGAGTACACAAATGCTACTATGCGAAAATTTTAGGGCTGAGGACGTCCTCTTTTCTGCACACAAAGTGTCATGTCTGAAATACTTTTGGAACTCGAATAATCTAATTTTTAGTGAGGACTAGTTATCATAATTTGGTTATTCTATCAGTTTTAGTGATTATTATTTGTCATAATTTGGACATTATAAGAAAACGGGGCTGAGTAGACATATGCAACTATGCGCAAATTTTGGGGCGGAGGACGTCCTCTTTATTGCACACAAATTCTCATGTCTGAAATACTTTTGGAACTCGAATAATCTAAATTTTAGTGAGGACTAGTTGTCATAATTTGGCTATAATATCAGTTTTAGTGATTATTTGTGTCATAATTTGGCCATTAAAACAAACGAGGCTGAGTACACAAATGCTACTATGCGAAAATTTTGGGGCTGAGGACGTCCTCTTTTCTGCACACAAAGTGTCATGTCTGAAATACTTTTGGAACTCGAATAATCTAATTTTTAGTGAGGACTAGTTATCATAATTTGGTTATTCTATCAGTTTTAGTGATTATTATTTGTCATAATTTGGACATTATAAGAAAACGGGGCTGAGTAGACATATGCAACTATGCGCAAATTTTGGGGCGGAGGACGTCCTCTTTATTGCACATAAAGTTTCATGTCTGAAATAATTTTGGAACTCGAATAATTTGAATTTTAGTGAGGACTAGTTGTCATAATTTGGTTATTCTATCAATTTTAGTGATTATTAGTTCCCATAATTTGGCCATTATAAAAAACGAGGCTGCGTACACATATGCTACTATGCGCAAGATTTGGGGCTGAGGACGTCCTCTTTCTTGCACAAAAAGTCTCATGTCTGAAATACTTTTGGAACTCAATATTATAAATTTTAGTGTGGACTAGTTGTCATAATTTGGTTATTCTATCAATTTTAGTGATTATTAGTTGTCATAATTTTTGCCATTATAAGAAAACGGGGCTGAGTATACATATGCTACTATGCGCAAATTTTGGGGCTGGGAGCGTCCTCTATCTTGCACAAAGAGTCTCATGTCTAAAATACTTTTGGAACTCGAATAATATAAATTTTAATGAGTACTAGTTATCATAATTTGGTTATCCTATCAATTTTAGTGATTATTAGTTCTCATAATTTGGCCATTATAGAAAAACGAGGCTGAGTACACAAATGCTACTATGGGCAAATTTTGGGGCTGAGGACGTCCTCTTTCTTGCACAAAAAGTCTCATGTCTGAAATACTTTTGGAACTCGATTAATATAAATTTTAGTGGGGACTAGTTGTCATAATTTGGTTATTCTATCAATTTTAGTGATTATTAGTTCTCATAATTTGGCCATTATAACAAAACGAGGTTGAATACACATATTCTACTATGCGCAAATTTTGGGGCTGGGGACGTCCTCTATCTTGCACAAAGATGCTCATGTCTAAAATACTTTTGGAACTCGAATAATATAAATTTTAATGAGGACTAGTTGTCATAATTTGGTTATCCTATATATGTTAGTGATTATTAGTTCTCAAAATTTGGCCATTATATAAAAACGAGGCTAAGTACACATATGCTACTATGGGCAAATTTGGGAGCTGAGGACGTCCTCTTTCTTGCAAAAAAAGTATCATGTCTTAAATACTTTTGGAATTCGATTAATAAAAATTTTAGTGAGGACTAGTTGTCATAATTTGGTTATTCTATAAATTTTAGTGATTATTAGTTCTCATAATTTGGCCATTACTAAAAACGAGGCTGCGTACACATATGCTACTACGCTCAGTAGTAAGGGAATGTATGTGCCAGGGCAATTAAAATTCTCAAATTTCATGTACAATTTTAAAAATTTGCATGTTAATTACCCAAATTTTGATTTTAATGTGTTTATGTTGTAATTTGATACTTTAATGTTTGTGTGTGTATTTTCCCACGGTTTAATAAGGGGGTTCGCATTGTTGTTGTTTTTTTTTTTTTATGATGTTGGGGTAGGCGTGGGAATTTGTGTCTGTCCATATGTGACCTTGGAATACATGTCCGTCCATATGTGAGCGTGGGAATTTTTGTCTGTCCATATGAGAGCTTGGGAGTTTGTGTCGGTCCGTATGAGACCGTGGGAATTTCTGTCCGTCCATATGTGAGCTTATGAGTTTGTGTCTGTCCGTATGAGACCGTGGGAATTTCTGTCCGTCCATATGTGAGCTTATGAGTTTGTGTCTGTCCGTATGAGACCGTGGGAATTTCTGTCCGTCCATATGTGATGGTAGTTTGGTGGAGGGGTGCTGTGTAACCAAAATGAGTTTGTATAAGTGAGCGTGAGACCGTGGGAATTTTTTGTCTGTCCATATGTGAGCGTAGGAATTCTGTCTGTCCATGTGTGCTATGGCCTAATAGAAAATAAGAAATTTTTAGTATCTGACACAAAACTTTTTTAGGAAGTACAATATCTTAAAAGTGTTGTATAAATGGATGGCCCTAATGTTTATGGTTCGTTTCTTCTTGCTGGAGTGAGATTTCTTCTTTTATTTTTGGCTTGTTTTTAATTTTGGTGTGTTTACTTAAGATATTTTGTCCAGGCTGGAGTGAGGTTTCTTCTTTTATTTTTTGCTTGTTTTTAATTTTGGTGTGTGTTTACTTAAGATATTTTGTCCAGCAATTCAGCTATTTCTTTTTTGTGTGCAATGCTTAAGTGTGGGGGAATAATTTGATTATTCTGATCTTGAAGACGTTGAGAAAAAAAATTTACTATTGCATAAATATTGAATTTGATATTTTGTTTATTTTATACATGACGATCATCGATGGATTTTATTTGGGGATCTGGATGGTGGTGCGATTTCTGTATTTTGTAGAATATTAATATGTGTGTGTTTTTGTGTTCTGAGTGGCGATTGGAATGTCTGCCTGTCAGACAGGGGGTGTGTGTGTGACGATTGGTGAGTCTGTGTGACAGTCCGCTTTTTTGTTGCTTTCCTGGATTTAGCGCAAGTGGGTCAGTATGAAATGAAATAAATTTGTAGATATTTATGTACGCATATACATACAAACAAATAATAAGCGTTTATTCGTTGTGCCCAAATATTCCCTTGACCATTTGAATGAATGAACCATTATGTTTGTTGTGTGTTCTCTGAAATAAATATGTATGTATATAGGTGTTTATTTGAAATAAAAGACATTTATTTTAATTTTTATAAGCATTTATTTAAAAGTTTGTTAACATTTTCATTTTTAAGTAAAATTGCATTCCTTAAGGCACAAACACCATAGTCGTGATAGCTACAATAGAAATATGTTGAATGGTTAGTTCCCATTTGTTTAAAATTAATGCAGCCAATGTCTTCAATGTTATAAACTGTTTGATGAATCATTTTTTCTAGCCATTTTTTCTTCTCTCCCCCCTTAACATATATTTGTGAATTTCTTATATTGGATTTTAAAAACTTGCAAACGCTTTGAAATGAGACTGATCCATCATTCCAGTTAATATGATGATAGTTTTTTGTTAACCAAACTGCTTCTCTCTGTTTTTTGACCGATAAACATGCGAAATCAAAAGGAGGTTTTATGATGAAATTGAGGCATTCGTTATTGCTGAAAACTACAGCTAGTTCTTTTGCGATGAAGTCATTTGAATTATTTTTGAAACCTTGCAAGTCTACAAAAGCAATATCACCATCCATGTTATTTAATTTATAAGACCTTCCGGACTTGACCTTTTATTGGTATGTATTCTATTACGCGGTCATGAATAAGAACGCAGTAAGCTGATGTCGTTGCTGGAATATTTGTTGCTGTTTCAAATTCAATTTTTATATCAATCGGTCCGGTATTGACTGATTCGTTCTGATAGCTTACATCTACTACAATAATTGGAGCGTCGTCTTTAAACTCCTGGGCAGTTAATAATGGTTGAGGCTCATTCATATAGTAGCTTTGTTGAAATCTTACATACATATCATATAGAATTGCATACCGTTCATTTTTAAATTTTATGTTAAGATCATCATATGGGTAAGAGGTTGAATTTAAATGTACTTTTAAATTAGTGAGGTCACAGTGAACAAATTTGTTACCTCGTTGAAATGCGACCAATACAAAACGTGGTCGCTCTTTACTTGCAGCTAATTTAACATTCCAAATATGACTTGTTCCTGTATTCAATTGTGGATTCATATGACAATCCCAGCTACGAAATGCCATCGGTATAGAAGCACCATTGTTAATAATTTTAATCATATTCAACTTGCTCTGATCAGATAATTGTACGTGTGGAATTCTCCAGGAGATGAGTGAAATTGTAAGTTTCGATTTTTCAGTAGAAACGCTCGAGTGTACAAGAGCTTCATCATTTTTATTGCGCAAGAGTATCAATTCATGCTTTCCATTAAGTATAACTTTGTTGTAGTCTTCAGCAAACCCCAAAAGCATTTTTAGTGGTACATAAAAATTAAAATATCCATTCTTAAGATTCAAATCATCAGTTTTATGTCATCCACCATTTTGCATTACAACGCTTTGAGTTGGTGATAGAGATACCAAATTTTTTATTGTGGTTGTTGTTCCTAAATACCTTGTATGATCGATTTCAATACCATTAAGCTCATAGCGGATTTCATCAAATAGATGTGCAACAAAGTTGTTTTTCAATTTAAAATTTTCTGAAAATTTTCCAGTTTTTTCATCTACAACGAAACCTTCCACATATATATAGCTCTCACTAGGTAACACGTACAAATCTTGATTTTGTATTGAGATTCGAATCTCATCATTATTGTTGTACGATTGTAGATATGGTATGTAGGTATGATAGTCCTTTTTTATTATATTTTCATCAGACAATGGCTTATCCAATACGTTTGTTATTGAGCTCATTTTGTTTTCAGTTTGAAATTCAAAGACTTGAGAAAACTTTTGTTTGTTGTTGTAAGTGACCTTTGACGAGCAGATCTTTTCAATTGTGGTTTAGGTTGTAATATCTGTGGATGAGACGTGACTGCCGTATTTTGTGATATACTTGTATTGTATATTATCATTACTTAGTTGGCCTTAAATGTATTCGTATTGTAATTTCCTCTCCTCGAAAATTAATTAAATCACCGTTCTGATCAACCACGCGCAGTGATAGAGAACTTATCTCTTTGGTGTTTACAGGTAAATAAATGAGATTCCTTGGAATCTCATCTATTTTATAGCCTGCAGGCACATTAATCGGAAACTCATGAAGTGTGTGTGATTTTGAATTGTTCATATATGTATTTGTAGCGATACTACTTTCAATTCGCAAGAGATTTACTTTAAAAATATTAACTGGAAGATCTGAGTAATGATCATCGGTCGGTTTTAGGATTTTACTATTGAATCCTAAAAGATTCCCAATTGTATTTTCTTTATTAAAATATATCGGATCTTTAGAACTATTTATTTTAACTTGCATCGTATTGTTGTTAGCTTCTATAAAAATATGCTCTCCAGGACTAAGTCCTTTGTATTGCTCTTCTATGTAGTCAACTATATCTTTCAATTCATAAGATCCAATTGGTATTTCAATTACATGTTCCCCTATATGAAACATATTGTTATAGGAGTCTACATTTGGAATACTGTTGTATGAATGAAAATCAGTTAGCGCACACTCATATGTGTCGTTTAAGTCAATGGGAGGAAAATAATTAGCATATAGCGCTGATGAGTTAGAGCTCAGAGTAAGTGTTATTGACATTATAACAGCCTGTTCACAAATAAATAAAGTTTACTACACAGCATGGTTTATAAGAATAATTTGCATATATATTTCATAATCTTATTTTAAAATTAACATTAGTTATTAAAAAATATTGATGTTATTGTCGTTGTTATCATTACGGATGGCGATTTATTTCATTTTCCAACTACAGTATTTCATCTTTGCTTATCCAGGAATTGTGTTGATTAGAAAATCCCAACCATTTAACTAATGCTTTGTCTCCTTTCAGTCTGATCACCTTTTCAACTAGATATGTATTTGGAAATCTAGTTCTTGACAGTTCTTCCGTATAGAAGCCACCTTTAATAGGATTTCCCAGATAATCTTCTAATATGTATGTTGTAGGATATGTATTTTGAACTCTTTTGATTGTGAAAATTTCTGTTGTCCAATTCGGAGTATAGCCTTTCTCAAAAATATGTTTATATTTGCTAATACGTACATGGTCCCCTGCATTAAATTTTGACATTTTGTACATCTTTAAATGGTTGTATACTGTATTTAGGAGCTGTTTTTCATTTTTTGAGTTGACTTTAATCGGTGGCATTTTAATTGTGCGATGAACTTTTCTATTGTATGCATTAAGTAAATCTTTGTATATATCAAGCCAGTTGTAGGAACCATTAAAACTAAACTCTTTCCACATCATTCCTTTTAATGTTCTATTGAATCGTTCTACTATTGATGCTTTCATGATGCTATAGGTTGAGTAGTGATTGACGTTGTATTTACCCATCAATTGATTAAAGTGTTTGTTGAAGAATTCTTTACCATCATCTGTTTGTAAGTTTTTTGGCACACGCCCCAATTGAAAAATAGTCTCCATTGCCTGCGTTGTGTCAACAGCTGTCTTTCTTCTCAAAGGTACTGCACAAGCATATTTGGAGAATGTATCAATTACAGTTAGCAAAAATCTATAATTTTTATTGTATGTAGAATAGTTCCCCATTTCAACTAAATCCGCTTGCCAAAGATCGTCTATTCCTTTCATAACAACTCTACGACGTCCAAACATTTTTCGAGCTTGCTTATGGAGCTCGTTCACTAAATTTCTTTTTGTATCCATGTCTAAGCTTTAAGAAGTCTTTGGGGTGTGTTGTGATCTATCTGATGCGCTTTCACCAATTGACACAAACATGTAATTTTCAAATCTATACATTTTCTCATTTAATCTTTCAATTTCTTCTTCGAAGGATGCTCTGATCTTGGAAATGCTTTCTTGCAATTTTTTATTCTCTTCCAACTGTAATATTATTTCATGTTGTTGCATTTCGATTTGATTTTTTAGAGTACTGTGCATTTTGTTGTTATCTTCTTTAAATTCTTTTATAATTTTGTGTTCTACTTCTTCCATTTGAGTTTGCAAAAACAATTTATTGATAGCATCGTTTTCCTCCAAAGCTTTTGCAACATTTTTGATTCTTTTGTTTTGGACATCAATGTTGTTGTTCGCATCCAAAAATAAGCCCAACAATTTAGGTGCATTTTTCAATGAAATTATACTGCTAGTGTCGTTTAGATAATGTCCGAATTTATCAACAGACATAATTTATATTTAAAATGTGTATCCGTTTATATAGTTTATACTATTATATTAGCTTCACGTAGCTCTTCAATAATTGAAACAATCTCGTTGTTGTGATTAGTATGACCTGCAGACTGTGATGCAAGCAGTAGTCTAAGTCGATCTACCAACTCGTTTGGATCATCCCAGTATATATAGTTTGATTTATGAGGATTTACCTGCATCAATCCCTTACCTAAATAAGTAGCCTTTGTTAATTCCGATGAGCTCTTATGATTTTTCTCTTTAAAAAGTTTTCCAATAATATGTTTGTACTTGTACCCTCTAGTCCCCTTGATTTGACCATCGGACTTATAATCTTTTCTGTGTGCATTGGTAGTAAGTAATATTTTTTTATAGATTTCAAGCTCAAATTTATCATAGCTTTTTGGTGTTTTATGAAACATCAAAGAAAACAGTCCTGGGGTGAGAGCCCATATTTGACCACCAACTTGTATTTTATCTTGATTTAACTCGATGTTGCTACTACCAAATTTCCATTCGTTATTATAATCTCTATGTGGACCATAGTTAGTATCTAGTTCATTTCTCGATTGCAATAGTGATAAGTCAGGATAACTCTCGTCATGATTAGAATGTTGTGAATAAAAGTCATCTTCATCAAAATCGCTGTTACTTTTACTATTAGACTGTTTAAACATTGATTCTTCAATTAGTTTCTTAGGGGTACTTGCTTCCAACTTCAGTGTTGAGTTCTGAGGATGAAAACTGGAACTGTCCTCATATTCAGTTTTCTTATCATTCTTTTCTTTTTTATTCGGTATATCAATATATTTAGAGCTATTTATAAATTCTTTTAAAGGTTCTGTTATGGGCTTGAATGTATCACTTAATTGCTGATGTGTATCTATTTCACCAGTTTTTATACTACGAAGCTTTTTCTTTAATATATTTCTTGTTGTCACCAAGTCTTTTAGAATTTTTTCATTCATTTTAGCTTTTCAGCTATCAGATCAGCTTATCAAGTATCAGATCAGGTTATCAGATCAGGTATCAGATCAGTTTATCAGGTATCAGATCAGCTTATCAGGTGTCAGATCAGGTATCAGATCAGCTTATCAGGTGTCAGATCAGGTTATCAGATCAGATATTAGATGAGTTTATCAGGTTATCAGATCAGGTATCAGATCAGTTTATCAGATGAGGTTATCAGATCAGCTTGTTAGGTATCTGATCAGATTATTATGTATCAGATCAAGTTTTTGCTCAGATGACCAGTTATAACAATCACATGTATAAAGTTTAAAGCCAGATTATGTACTAAGCGATACCCTTGATGAACAGTAATTTATATTATGATGAAGTAATCAAATGATTTTCTATAGCGACCATTGTTTAGTTCATTATCTTTACTTATCATCAAAAATCCATATTTATCCTTCCAACATTCTTGACATATATACTGAAACTTTTCAAAGTTCATGTCGCTGGCAACATGATCGTCGTATACATGTCTCATATTTTTCGCATCTTGTTTAAACATTATAATTAAATTGGCATTATCTCTTATTAAATGTTTTGGAATTCTTGTGTAGGTTTGACACAAGTAAAATGAATCTACATTCTTATGACGCCCCATACAAAAATATGCACGTATATTGTTTTGGTTTTCACATGCAACATCATCGAAAATCATAATTGAATTGCTTTTAGCTTCACTAGGAGGAACAACGGACTCATTGTCTGCGAATGTGTAGTATCCCATTCCTTTAATTGGCGAAATTAAATTCTTTAGGTATTCATATTTAGGTTGATACAGAGATTTTGAGTACAAATAGATATTTTCAAACTTGAGACCATTAGGACTTTCTAGCAAACTGATCATTACATTAGTTTTTCCACAATTGGAGGGACCAACTATTAATGCTCGAATAGAATTTGGTAGTAGCAACATCGAGTTAAATCAAGATAAAATAAAAGTTGGTGGTCAAATATGGGCTCTCACCCCAGGACTGTTTTCTTTGATGTTTCATAAAACACCAAAAAGCTATGATAAATTTGAGCTTGAAATCTATAAAAAAATATTACTTACTACCAATGCACACAGAAGAGATTATAAGTCCGATGGTCAAATCAAGGGGACTAGAGGGTACAAGTACAAACATATTATTGGAAAACTTTTTAAAGAGAAAAATCATAAGAGCTCATCGGAATTAACAAAGGCTACTTATTTAGGTAAGGGATTGATGCAGGTAAATCCTCATAAATCAAACTATATATACTGGGATGATCCAAACGAGTTGGTAGATCGACTTAGACTACTGCTTGCATCACAGTCTGCAGGTCATACTAATCACAACAACGAGATTGTTTCAATTATTGAAGAACTACGTGAAGCTAATATAATAGTATAAACTATATAAACGGATACACATTTTAAATATAAATTATGTCTGTTGATAAATTCGGACATTATCTAAACGACACTAGCAGTATAATTTCATTGAAAAATGCACCTAAATTGTTGGGCTTATTTTTGGATGCGAACAACAACATTGATGTCCAAAACAAAAGAATCAAAAATGTTGCAAAAGCTTTGGAGGAAAACGATGCTATCAATAAATTGTTTTTGCAAACTCAAATGGAAGAAGTAGAACACAAAATTATAAAAGAATTTAAAGAAGATAACAACAAAATGCACAGTACTCTAAAAAATCAAATCGAAATGCAACAACATGAAATAATATTACAGTTGGAAGAGAATAAAAAATTGCAAGAAAGCATTTCCAAGATCAGAGCATCCTTCGAAGAAGAAATTGAAAGATTAAATGAGAAAATGTATAGATTTGAAAATTACATGTTTGTGTCAATTGGTGAAAGCGCATCAGATAGATCACAACACACCCCAAAGACTTCTTAAAGCTTAGACATGGATACAAAAAGAAATTTAGTGAACGAGCTCCATAAGCAAGCTCGAAAAATGTTTGGACGTCGTAGAGTTGTTATGAAAGGAATAGACGATCTTTGGCAAGCGGATTTAGTTGAAATGGGGAACTATTCTACATACAATAAAAATTATAGATTTTTGCTAACTGTAATTGATACATTCTCCAAATATGCTTGTGCAGTACCTTTGAGAAGAAAGACAGCTGTTGACACAACGCAGGCAATGGAGACTATTTTTCAATTGGGGCGTGTGCCAAAAAACTTACAAACAGATGATGGTAAAGAATTCTTCAACAAACACTTTAATCAATTGATGGGTAAATACAACGTCAATCACTACTCAACCTATAGCATCATGAAAGCATCAATAGTAGAACGATTCAATAGAACATTAAAAGGAATGATGTGGAAAGAGTTTAGTTTTAATGGTTCCTACAACTGGCTTGATATATACAAAGATTTACTTAATGCATACAATAGAAAAGTTCATCGCACAATTAAAATGCCACCGATTAAAGTCAACTCAAAAAATGAAAAACAGCTCCTAAATACAGTATACAACCATTTAAAGATGTACAAAATGTCAAAATTTAATGCAGGGGACCATGTACGTATTAGCAAATATAAACATATTTTTGAGAAAGGCTATACTCCGAATTGGACAACAGAAATTTTCACAATCAAAAGAGTTCAAAATACATATCCTACAACATACATATTAGAAGATTATCTGGGAAATCCTATTAAAGGTGGCTTCTATACGGAAGAACTGTCAAGAACTAGATTTCCAAATACATATCTAGTTGAAAAGGTGATCAGACTGAAAGGAGACAAAGCATTAGTTAAATGGTTGGGATTTTCTAATCAACACAATTCCTGGATAAGCAAAGATGAAATACTGTAGTTGGAAAATGAAATAAATCGCCATCCGTAATGATAACAACGACAATAACATCAATATTTTTTAATAACTAATGTTAATTTTAAAATAAGATTATGAAATATATATGCAAATTATTCTTATAAACCATGCTGTGTAGTAAACTTTATTTATTTGTGAACAGGCTGTTATAATGTCAATAACACTTACTCTGAGCTCTAACTCATCAGCGCTATATGCTAATTATTTTCCTCCCATTGACTTAAACGACACATATGAGTGTGCGCTAACTGATTTTCATTCATACAACAGTATTCCAAATGTAGACTCCTATAACAATATGTTTCATATAGGGGAACATGTAATTGAAATACCAATTGGATCTTATGAATTGAAAGATATAGTTGACTACATAGAAGAGCAATACAAAGGACTTAGTCCTGGAGAGCATATTTTTATAGAAGCTAACAACAATACGATGCAAGTTAAAATAAATAGTTCTAAAGATCCGATATATTTTAATAAAGAAAATACAATTGGGAATCTTTTAGGATTCAATAGTAAAATCCTAAAACCGACCGATGATCATTACTCAGATCTTCCAGTTAATATTTTTAAAGTAAATCTCTTGCGAATTGAAAGTAGTATCGCTACAAATACATATATGAACAATTCAAAATCACACACACTTCATGAGTTTCCGATTAATGTGCCTGCAGGCTATAAAATAGATGAGATTCCAAGGAATCTTATTTATTTACCTGTAAACACCAAAGAGATAAGTTCTCTATCACTGCGCGTGGTTGATCAGAACGGTGATTTAATTAATTTTCGAGGAGAGGAAATTACAATACGAATACATTTAAGGCCAACTAAGTAATGATAATATACAATACAAGTATATCACAAAATACGGCAGTCACGTCTCATCCACAGATATTACAACCTAAACCACAATTGAAAAGATCTGCTCGTCAAAGGTCACTTACAACAACAAACAAAAGTTTTCTCAAGTCTTTGAATTTCAAACTGAAAACAAAATGAGCTCAATAATAAACGTATTGGATAAGCCATTGTCTGATGAAAATATAATAAAAAAGGACTATCATACCTACATACCATATCTACAATCGTACAACAATAATGATGAGATTCGAATCTCAATACAAAATCAAGATTTGTACGTGTTACCTAGTGAGAGCTATATATATGTGGAAGGTTTCGTTGTAGATGAAAAAACTGGAAAATTTTCAGAAAATTTTAAATTGAAAAACAACTTTGTTGCACATCTATTTGATGAAATCCGCTATGAGCTTAATGGTATTGAAATCGATCATACAAGGTATTTAGGAACAACAACCACAATAAAAAATTTGGTATCTCTATCACCAACTCAAAGCGTTGTAATGCAAAATGGTGGATGGCATAAAACTGATGATTTGAATCTTAAGAATGGATATTTTAATTTTTATGTACCACTAAAAATGCTTTTGGGGTTTGCTGAAGACTACAACAAAGTTATACTTAATGGAAAGCATGAATTGATACTCTTGCGCAATAAAAATGATGAAGCTCTTGTACACTCGAGCGTTTCTACTGAAAAATCGAAACTTACAATTTCACTCATCTCCTGGAGAATTCCACACGTACAATTATCTGATCAGAGCAAGTTGAATATGATTAAAATTATTAACAATGGTGCTTCTATACCGATGGCATTTCGTAGCTGGGATTGTCATATGAATCCACAATTGAATACAGGAACAAGTCATATTTGGAATGTTAAATTAGCTGCAAGTAAAGAGCGACCACGTTTTGTATTGGTCGCATTTCAACGAGGTAACAAATTTGTTCACTGTGACCTCACTAATTTAAAAGTACATTTAAATTCAACCTCTTACCCATATGATGATCTTAACATAAAATTTAAAAATGAACGGTATGCAATTCTATATGATATGTATGTAAGATTTCAACAAAGCTACTATATGAATGAGCCTCAACCATTATTAACTGCCCAGGAGTTTAAAGACGACGCTCCAATTATTGTAGTAGATGTAAGCTATCAGAACGAATCAGTCAATACCGGACCGATTGATATAAAAATTGAATTTGAAACAGCAACAAATATTCCAGCAACGACATCAGCTTACTGCGTTCTTATTCATGACCGCGTAATAGAATACATACCAATAAAAGGTCAAGTCCGGAAGGTCTTATAAATTAAATAACATGGATGGTGATATTGTTTTTGTAGACTTGCAAGGTTTAAAAAATAATTCAAATGACTTCATCGCAAAAGAACTAGCTGTAGTTTTCAGCAACAACGAATGCCTCAATTTCATCATAAAACCTCCTTTTGATTTCGCATGTTTATCGGTCAAAAAACAGAGAGAAGCAGTTTGGTAAACAAAAAACTATCATCATATTAACTGGAATGATGGATCAGTCTCATTTCAAAGCGTTTGCAAGTTTTTAAAATCCAATATAAGAAATTCACAAATATATGTTAAGGGGGGAGAGAAGAAAAAATGGCTAGAAAAAATGATTCATCAAACAGTTTATAACATTGAAGACATTGGCTGCATTAATTTTAAACAAATGGGAACTAACCATTCAACATATTTCTATTGTAGCTATCACGACTATGGTGTTTGTGCCTTAAGGAATGCAATTTTACTTAAAAATGAAAATGTTAACAAACTTTTAAATAAATGCTTATAAAAATTAAAATAAATGTCTTTTATTTCAAATAAACACCTATATACATACATATTTATTTCAGAGAACACACAACAAACATAATGGTTCATTCATTCAAATGGTCAAGGGAATATTTGGGCACAACGAATAAACGCTTGTTATTTGTTTGTATGTATATGCGTACATAAATATCTACAAATTTATTTCATTTCATACTGACCCACTTGCGCTAAATCCAGGAAAGCAACAAAAAAGCGGACTGTCACACAGACTCACCAATCGTCACACACACACCCCCTGTCTGACAGGCAGACATTCCAATCGCCACTCAGAACACAAAAACACACACATATTAATATTCTACAAAATACAGAAATCGCACCACCATCCAGATCCCCAAATAAAATCCATCGATGATCGTCATGTATAAAATAAACAAAATATCAAATTCAATATTTATGCAATAGTAAATTTTTTTTCTCAACGTCTTCAAGATCAGAATAATCAAATTATTCCCCCACACTTAAGCATTGCACACAAAAAAGAAATAGCTGAATTGCTGGACAAAATATCTTAAGTAAACACACACCAAAATTAAAAACAAGCAAAAAATAAAAGAAGAAACCTCACTCCAGCCTGGACAAAATATCTTAAGTAAACACACCAAAATTAAAAACAAGCCAAAAATAAAAGAAGAAATCTCACTCCAGCAAGAAGAAACGAACCATAAACATTAGGGCCATCCATTTATACAACACTTTTAAGATATTGTACTTCCTAAAAAAGTTTTGTGTCAGATACTAAAAATTTCTTATTTTCTATTAGGCCATAGCACACATGGACAGACAGAATTCCTACGCTCACATATGGACAGACAAAAAATTCCCACGGTCTCACGCTCACTTATACAAACTCATTTTGGTTACACAGCACCCCTCCACCAAACTACCATCACATATGGACGGACAGAAATTCCCACGGTCTCATACGGACAGACACAAACTCATAAGCTCACATATGGACGGACAGAAATTCCCACGGTCTCATACGGACAGACACAAACTCATAAGCTCACATATGGACGGACAGAAATTCCCACGGTCTCATACGGACAGACACAAACTCATAAGCTCACATATGGACGGACAGAAATTCCCACGGTCTCATACGGACCGACACAAACTCCCAAGCTCTCATATGGACAGACAAAAATTCCCACGCTCACATATGGACGGACATGTATTCCAAGGTCACATATGGACAGACACAAATTCCCACGCCTACCCCAACATCATAAAAAAAAAAAAACAACAACAATGCGAACCCCCTTATTAAACCGTGGGAAAATACACACACAAACATTAAAGTATCAAATTACAACATAAACACATTAAAATCAAAATTTGGGTAATTAACATGCAAATTTTTAAAATTTTACATGAAATTTGAGAATTTTAATTGCCCTGACACATACATTCCCTTACTACTACGCTCATTTAGAAAAAAAGAGCTAATATGGGCAAATTTTTGGGCTGAGGACTTCCTCTTTATTGCACAAAAAGTCTCATGTCTGAAATACTTTTGAAACTGGAATAATTTTAATTTTAGTGAGGACTAGTTGTCATAATTTGGTTATTCTATCAGTTTTAGTGATTATTAGTTCTCATAATTTGGACATTATAAGAAAACGGGGCTGAGTAACACATATGCAACTATGCTCAAATTTTGGGGCTGAGGACGTCCTCTTTCTTGCACACAAAGTCTCATGTCTGAAATACTTTTGGAACTCGAATAATCTAAATTTTAGTGAGGACTAGTTGTCATAATTTAGTTTCCTATCAATTTTAGTGATTGTTAGTTGTCATAATTTGGCCATTGTTAGTTGTCATAATTTGGCCATTATAAAAAAAACGAGGCTGAGTACACATATGCTACTATGCGCAAATTTTGGGGCTGAGGACGTCCTCTATCTTGCACAAAGAGTCTCATGTCTAAAATACTTTTGGAACTCGAATAATATAAATTTTAATGAGGACTACTTGTCATAATTTGGTTATCCTATATATTTTAGTGATTATTAGTTCTCATAATTTGTCCATTATAGAAAAACGAGGCTGAGTACACATACGCTACTATGCGACAATTTTGGGGCTGAGGACGTCCTCTTTCTTGCACACAAAGTCTCATGTTTGAAATACTTTTGGAACTCGAATAATCTAAATTTTAGAGAGGACTAGTTGTCATAATTTGGTTATAATACCAGTTTTAGTGATTATTTGTGTCATAATTTGGCCATTAAAAAAACGAGGCTGAGTACACAAATGCTACTATGCGAAAATTTGGGGCTGAGGACGTCCTCTTTCTTGCACAAAATTCTCATGTCTGAAATACTTTTTGAACTCGAATATTATAAATTTTAGTGTGGACTAGTTGTCATAATTTGGTTATTCTACCAATTTTAGTGATTATTAGTTCTGATAATTTGGCCATTATAAAAAATTAGGCTGCGTACACATAAGCTACTATGCGCAAATTTTGGGGCTGAGACCTCCTCTTTCTAGCACAAAAAGTCTCATGTCTGAAATACTTTTGGAACTCGAATAATATAAATTTTAGTGTGGACTAGTCATAATTTGGTTATTCTATCAGTTTTAGTGATTATTAGTTCTCATAATTTGGACATTATGAGAAAACGGGGCTGAGTAGACATATGCAACTATGCGCAAATTTTGGGGCTGAAAACGTCCTCTTTCTTGCACACAAAGTCTCATGTCTGAAATACTTTTGGAACTCGAATAATCTAAATTTTAGTGAGGACTAGTTGTCATAATTTAGTTTCCTATCAATTTTAGTGATTGTTAGTTGTCATAATTTGGCCATTGTTAGTTGTCATATTTTGGCCATTATAAAAAAACGAGGCTGAATACACATATGCTACTATACGCAAGATTTGGGGCTGAGGACGTCCTCTTTCTTGCCCAAAAAGTCTCATGTCTGAAATACTTTTGGAACTCGAATATTATAAATTTTAGTGTGGACTAGTTGTCATAATTTGGTTATTCTATCAATTTTAGTGATTATTAGTTGTCATAATTCGGCCATTATATAATAACGGGGCTGAGTAGACATATGCTACTATGGGCAAATTTTGGGGCTGGGGACGTCCTCTATCTTGCACAAAGAGTCTCATGTCATAATTTGTTTATTCTATCAATTTTAGTGATTATTAATTCTCATAATTTGGCCATTATAAAAATACGAGGCTAAATACACATATGCTACTATGCGCAAATTTTGGGGCTGAGGACGTCCTCTTTCTTGCACAAAAAGTTTCCTGTCTGAAATACTTTTGGAACTCGAATAATATAAATTTTAGTGTGGACTAGTTGTCATAATTTTTTTATTCTATCAATTTTAGTGATTATTAGTTGTCATAATTTGGCCATTATAAGAAAACGGGGCTGAGTAGACATATGCTACTATGCGCAAATTTTGGGGCTGGGGACGTCCTCTGTCTTGCACAAAAAGTTTCCTGTCTGAAATACTTTTGGAACTCGATTAATATAAATTTTAGTGAGGACTAGTTGTCATAATTTGGTTATTCTTTCAATTTTAGTGATTAATTGTTCTCATAATTTGGCCATTATAAAAACCAGGCTGCGTACACATATGCTACTATGGGCAAATTTTGGGGCTGAGGACGTAATCTTTCTTGTACAAAAAGTCTTATGTCTGAAATACTTTTGGAACTCGAATAATATAAATTTTAATGAGGACTAGTTGTCATAATTTGGTTATCCTATATATGTTAGTGATTATTAGTTCTCATAATTTGGCCATTATAAAAAAACGAGGCTGAGTACACAAATGTTACTATGCGAAAATTTTGGGGCTGAGGACGTCCTCTTTCTTGCACACAAAGTCTCATGTCTGAAATACTTTTGGAACTCGAATAATATAAATTTTAGTGTGGACTAGTTGTCATAATTTGGTTATTCTATCAATTTTAGTGATTATTTGTGTCATAATTTGGCCATTAAAAAAAACGAGGCGGAGTACACAAATGCTACTATGCGAAAATTTTGGGGCTAAGGACGTCCTCTTTCCTGCACACAAAGTCTCATGTCTGAAATACTTTTGGAACTCGAATAATCTAAATTTTAGTGAGGTCTAGTTGTCATAATTTGGTTATTCTATCAGTTTTAGTGATTATTAGTTGTCATAATTTGGACATTATAAGAAAACGGGGCTGAGTAGACATATGCAACTATGCGCAAATTTTGGGGCGGAGGACGTCCTCTTTATTGCACATAAAGTTTCATGTCTGAAATACTTTTGGAACTCGAATAATTTGAATTTTAGTGACGACTAGTTGTCATAATTTGGTTATTGTATCAATTTTAGTGATTATTAGTTCTCATAATTTGGCCATTATAAAAAACCAGGCTGCGTACACATATGCTACTATGCGCAAGATTTGGGGCTGAGGACGTCCTCTTTCTTGCACAAAAAGTCTCATGTCTGAAATACTTTTGGAAATCAATATTATAAATTTTAGTGTGGACTAGTTGTCATAATTTGGTTATTCTATCAATTTTAGTGATTATTAGTTGTCATAATTTGGCCATTATAAGAAAACGGGGCTAAGTATACATATGCTACTATGCGCAACTTTTGGGGCTGGGAACGTCCTCTATCTTGCACAAAGAGTCTCATGTCTTAAATACTTTTGGAACTCGAATAATATAAATTTTAATGAGGACTAGTTGTCATAATTTGGTTATCCTATCAATTTTAGTGATTATTAGTTGTCATAATTTGGCCATTATAGAAAAACGAGGCTGAGTACACATATGCTACTATGGGCAAATTTTGGGGCTGAGGACAACCTCTTTCTTGCATTAAAAGTCTCATGTCTGAAATATTTTTGGAACTCGATTAATATAAATTTTAGTGAGGACTAGTTGTCATAATTTGGTTATTCTATTAATTTTAGTATTGTATTCTAATATTTTTAAGCTTAAGGTCTCTTTATTTTAGTTTAATTTTTAATTTCAATATTTCGTCACTCCTTTGTGTGACTTCTTCAGGAAATTAATTATTTTATTTGATATGAAAAAATATGTTGTTTGTGAAACAAAATTATTTGTCAACAAGATACAAAAAGATTCAAACAAATTTTAAATAAATTTACAATATATGAACAATAATAAAATATTTAAACCTATGCATGCATATATATATTTAAAAAACATTTATAAAAAACAATATATATATACATATACACACATATATATATATATATATGTATATACACATACACACATACATATATATATATATATATATATATATATATATACATATATACATATATATATATATATATAATCATATAATATACGTATTAATAATATTATAGGAGATACTTCAAAATATTCCTTGCTAAATAGAGACCCAACGAACAAATTAATGAAAGTTAACAATAACATTGTTGATGAACTTTACAGAAATAAGATTATTACAGATATAGAAAAGTATAAACTTAAGACTAATATTGCAGTAGCACCTAGATTATATGGTTTGCCGAAAATACATAAAGATCAGTTCCCATTGAGACCAATTTGCTGTTATGTAAATTCACCATCATATCATTTATGTAAATATATTATAAATATTTTAAAAAAGATTACTGAAAATTCAGTATATAATGTTAAAGATGGGTTAGAATTTAAAAACAGATTATTAAACCTAGAAATAGGTAGTGATGAAAGATTAGTTTCATTTGAAGTAGGATCTTTATTTCCCAGTATACCCGTTGATTTAGCAATAAGTACTATTGAGGAAAAATGGGATATAATAGAGAGATATACTAAAATAGATAAATGCTTATTTTTACGCATATTGAGATTTTGTATAGAAGATAACAGATATTTTCAATATGATGGAAAAGTATATTTACAACAACAAGGTTTACCAATGGGATCTCCAGCTTCTCCTATAGTGGCAGATATTGTTATGGAGAGATTACTTGACAGTTGTATTGGACATGTAGCCATAAAACCTAGGATAGTGACTAAATATGTAGATGATTTATTTTGCATAATTTCTGAACGTGGAATATATAATATGTTGATGGCATTAATTGAGTTTAAAAGTTGTATTAAATTTACTATGAAAAAGAAAGTAACTGTATGATTTCATATTTAGATACTTTAATAATTAGAAAGAATAGAAATTTATTAATAGATTGGTACCAGAAACCAAAACTTCAGGAAGAATTATTAATTATTATTCGAAACATAATAAAAAAGTTATAATTAATACAGCTAAAAATTTTGTGGATAAAGTTTTAACAATTAGTGACAGTAGATTTCACGGAAAAAATAAAAATAAAATTAAAAATATATTAAGGAGTAATGATTTTCCAGCTTGGCTAATATATAGATTAATAAATCAATATGGATTAAGAAATAGTAACATAAATAGAAATGTAAATGAACCAAAAATTTACAAATCTTTAACTTATGTATCTGGAATATCAGAACGCATTGGTAAATCAGGAATATGTGATTCTGAAAAATATACAGTAGCTTATAGAAGTTATAATACATTAAATAAGTTTTTTAGTAAGACAAAAGATAAAGTTGATAAATTAGACAGGTCGAATTTAGTTTATAAAATACCTTGTAATGGAAATGACAATGTAGATTGCAATAAGGTATATATAGGTACAACAAAGAACAAATTAAAAACTAGGATTGCAGGACATAAAACTGATCAAAGATATAGAGATATAAATTCACAAAAAACTGCATTATCTTCACATTGTTCTAGATTTAATCATTATCCAAACTTTGAAAATGTTTCAATATTAAACACAGAAAATAATTATAAACGTAGATTTATGTTAGAAATGTTACACATAATCAATACACCAAATACAAAAAGAATTAATTTTAAGGCAGATACAGCAAATGTAGCTCAAAATTATAGACATCTAGTTCATAAGAGATAGATAGGCATAGTTATTGTTTGTTACTGTTCAAATATGTTGTTTATTTTAACTTGTTTATCAAACTTTTTGAATTTTGTTGAGAAATATGTGTATATGTTTATATTTTATTTAAATTTGCTTAAAACATTTTGTTGCTAATTATGTATATATGTTTATACGTATATATGTATATGTTAAAAAATTTTTTATGTATGTTTATAAACTACATATGTATGTATACATTTATATGAATAGAGTGAACAGCTGTTTACAATTTTTTTTTTTTTTTTTTTTTTAAATATATATACATGTATACGTTTAAATATATTTTGTTCTAATATGTTTTTAAATGTATTTAAATTTGTTTGTAACTTCCATATTGTTGTTGAAAAATATGTTTATAAGTATATATGTATATGTGTTGTTTTATATTTATATGATTATTAATTTGTATATACATGTATATATATATATATATATATATATATATATATATATATATATATATATATATATATATATATGTATATATGTATATATATATATATATATATATATATATATATGTGTGTGTGTGTGTGTGTATGTGTATATACATATATATATGTGTGTATATATATATATATATATATATTGTTTTTTATAAATGTTTTTTAAATATATATATGCATGCATAGGTTTAAATATTTTATTATTGTTCATATATTGTAAATTTATTTAAAATTTGTTTGAATCTCTTTGTATTTTGTTGACAAATAATTTTGTTTCACAAACAACATATTTTTTCATATCAAATAAAATAATTAATTTCCTGAAGAAGTAACACAAAGGAGTGACGAAAAATTGAAATTAAAAATTAAACTAAAATAAAGAGACCTTAAGCTTAAAAATATCAGAATACAATAATAATTAAAAAGAGGTCAAGAAACCAGAAGAATTTATTAATTTTAGTGATTATTAGTTCTCATATTTTGGCCATTATAAAAAACGAGGCTGCGTTCACATATGCTACTATGCGCATTTCGAAAAATGAGGCTACTATGGGCAAATTTTGGGGCTGAGGACGTCCTCTTTCTAGCACAAAAAGTCTCATGTCATAATTTGTTTATTCTATCAATTTTTGTGATTATTAGTTCTCATAATTGGCCATTATAAAAAAAAAACGAGGCTGACTACACATATGCTACTATGGGCAAATTTTGGGGCTGAGGACGTCCTCTTTCTTGCACAAAAAGTCTCATGTCTGAAATACTTTTGGAACTCGATTGAAATAAATTTTAGTGAGGACTAGTTGTCATAATTTGGTTATTCTATCAATTTTAGTGTCTTATGGCTGAAATACTTTTAAAACTCGATTAATATAAACTTTATTGAGAACTGGTTGTCATAATTTGGTTATTCTATCAATTTTAGTGATTATTAGTTCTCATAATTTGGCCATTATAAAAAACGAGGCTGCGTACACATATGCTACTATGCGCAAATTTTGGGGCTGAGGACGTCCTCTTTCTTGCACAAAAAGTTTCCTGTCTGAAATACTTTTGGAACTCGATTAATATAAATTTTAGTGAGGACTAGTTGTCATAATTTGGTTATTCTTTCAATTTTAGTGATTAATTGTTCTCATAATTTGGCCATTATAAAAACCAGGCTGCGTTCACATATGCTACTATGGGCAAATTTTGGGGCTGAGGACGTAATCTTTCTTGTGCAAAAAGTCTTATGTCTGAAATACTTTTGGAACTCGAATAATATAAATTTTAATGAGGACTAGTTGTCATAATTTGGTTATCCTATATATGTTAGTGATTATTAGTTCTCATAATTTGGCCATTATAGAAATTTTGGTGAGGACTAGTTGTCATAATTTGGTTATTCTTTCAATTTTAGTGATTAATTGTTCTCATAATTTGGCCATTATAAAAACCAGGCTACGTACACAAATGCTACTATGCGAAAATTTTGGGGCTGAGGACGTCCTCTTTCTTGCACAAAAAGTCTCATGTCTTAAATACTTTTGGAACTCGAATAATATAAATTTTAGTGTGGACTAGTTGTCATAATTTGGTTATCCTTTCAGTTTTAGTGATTATTTGTGTCATAATTTGGCCATTAAAAAAAACGAGGCGGAGTACACAAATGCTACTATGCGAAAATTTTGGGGCTAAGGACGTCCTCTTTCCTGCACACAAAGTCTCATGTCTGAAATACTTTTGGAACTCGAATAATCTAAATTTTAGTGAGGACTAGTTGTCATAATTTGGTTATTCTATCAGTTTTAGTGATTATTAGTTGTCATAATTTGGACATTATAAGAAAACGGGGCTGAGTAGACATATGCAACTATGCGCAAATTTTGGGGCGGAGGACGTCCTCTTTATTGCACATAAAGTTTCATGTCTGAAATACTTTTGGAACTCGTATAATTTGAATTTTAGTGAGGACTAGTTGTCATAATTTGGTTATTCTATCAATTTTAGTGATTATTAGTTCTCATAATTTGGCCATTATAAAAAACCAGGCTGCGTACACATATGCTACTATGCGCAAGATTTGGGGCTGAGGACGTCCTCTTTCTTGCACAAAAAGTCTCATGTCTGAAATACTTTTGGAAATCAATATTATAAATTTTAGTGTGGACTAGTTGTCATAATTTGGTTATTCTATCAATTTTAGTGATTATTAGTTGTCATAATTTGGCCATTATAAGAAAACGGGGCTAAGTATACATATGCTACTATGCGCAACTTTTGGGGCTGGGAACGTCCTCTATCTTGCACAAAGAGTCTCATGTCTTAAATACTTTTGGAACTCGAATAATATAAATTTTAATGAGGACTAGTTGTCATAATTTGGTTATCCTATCAATTTTAGTGATTATTAGTTGTCATAATTTGGCCATTATAGAAAAACGAGGCTGAGTACACATATGCTACTATGGGCAAATTTTGGGGCGGAGGACAACCTCTTTCTTGCATTAAAAGTCTCATGTCTGAAATATTTTTGGAACTCGATTAATATAAATTTTAGTGAGGACTAGTTGTCATAATTTGGTTATTCTATTAATTTTAGTATTGTATTCTAATATTTTTAAGCTTAAGGTCTCTTTATTTTAGTTTAATTTTTAATTTCAATATTTCGTCACTCCTTTGTGTGACTTCTTCAGGAAATTAATTATTTTATTTGATATGAAAAAATATGTTGTTTGTGAAACAAAATTATTTGTCAACAAGATACAAAAAGATTCAAACAAATTTTAAATAAATTTACAATATATGAACAATAATAAAATATTTAAACATATGCATGCATATATATATTTAAAAAACATTTATAAAAAACAATATATATATACATATACACACATATATATATGTATATACACATACACACATACATATATATATATATATATATGTATATATATATATATATATATATATATATATATATATATTTATATATATATATATATATATATATATATATATACATATATACATATATATATATATAATCATATAATATACGTATTAATAATATTATAGGAGATACTTCAAAATATTCCTTGCTAAATAGAGACCCAACGAACAAATTAATGAAAGTTAACAATAACATTGTTGATGAACTTTACAGAAATAAGATTATTACAGATATAGAAAAGTATAAACTTAAGACTAATATTGCAGTAGCACCTAGATTATATGGTTTGCCGAAAATACATAAAGATCAGTTCCCATTGAGACCAATTTGCTGTTATGTAAATTCACCATCATATCATTTATGTAAATATATTATAAATATTTTAAAAAAGATTACTGAAAATTCAGTATATAATGTTAAAGATGGGTTAGAATTTAAAAACAGATTATTAAACCTAGAAATAGGTAGTGATGAAAGATTAGTTTCATTTGAAGTAGGATCTTTATTTCCCAGTATACCCGTTGATTTAGCAATAAGTACTATTGAGGAAAAATGGGATATAATAGAGAGATATACTAAAATAGATAAATGCTTATTTTTACGCATATTGAGATTTTGTATAGAAGATAACAGATATTTTCAATATGATGGAAAAGTATATTTACAACAACAAGGTTTACCAATGGGATCTCCAGCTTCTCCTATAGTGGCAGATATTGTTATGGAGAGATTACTTGACAGTTGTATTGGACATGTAGCCATAAAACCTAGGATAGTGACTAAATATGTAGATGATTTATTTTGCATAATTTCTGAACGTGGAATATATAATATGTTGATGGCATTAATTGAGTTTAAAAGTTGTATTAAATTTACTATGAAAAAGAAAGTAACTGTATGATTTCATATTTAGATACTTTAATAATTAGAAAGAATAGAAATTTATTAATAGATTGGTACCAGAAACCAAAACTTCAGGAAGAATTATTAATTATTATTCGAAACATAATAAAAAAGTTATAATTAATACAGCTAAAAATTTTGTGGATAAAGTTTTAACAATTAGTGACAGTAGATTTCACGGAAAAAATAAAAATAAAATTAAAAATATATTAAGGAGTAATGATTTTCCAGCTTGGCTAATATATAGATTAATAAATCAATATGGATTAAGAAATAGTAACATAAATAGAAATGTAAATGAACCAAAAATTTACAAATCTTTAACTTATGTATCTGGAATATCAGAACGCATTGGTAAATCAGGAATATGTGATTCTGAAAAATATACAGTAGCTTATAGAAGTTATAATACATTAAATAAGTTTTTTAGTAAGACAAAAGATAAAGTTGATAAATTAGACAGGTCGAATTTAGTTTATAAAATACCTTGTAATGGAAATGACAATGTAGATTGCAATAAGGTATATATAGGTACAACAAAGAACAAATTAAAAACTAGGATTGCAGGACATAAAACTGATCAAAGATATAGAGATATAAATTCACAAAAAACTGCATTATCTTCACATTGTTCTAGATTTAATCATTATCCAAACTTTGAAAATGTTTCAATATTAAACACAGAAAATAATTATAAACGTAGATTTATGTTAGAAATGTTACACATAATCAATACACCAAATACAAAAAGAATTAATTTTAAGGCAGATACAGCAAATGTAGCTCAAAATTATAGACATCTAGTTCATAAGAGATAGATAGGCATAGTTATTGTTTGTTACTGTTCAAATATGTTGTTTATTTTAACTTGTTTATCAAACTTTTTGAATTTTGTTGAGAAATATGTGTATATGTTTATATTTTATTTAAATTTGCTTAAAACATTTTGTTGCTAATTATGTATATATGTTTATACGTATATATGTATATGTTAAAAAATTTTTTATGTATGTTTATAAACTACATATGTATGTATACATTTATATGAATAGAGTGAACAGCTGTTTACAATTTTTTTTTTTTTTTTTTTTTTAAATATATATACATGTATACGTTTAAATATATTTTGTTCTAATATGTTTTTAAATGTATTTAAATTTGTTTGTAACTTCCATATTGTTGTTGAAAAATATGTTTATAAGTATATATGTATATGTGTTGTTTTATATTTATATGATTATTAATTTGTATATACATGTATATATATATATATATATATATATATATATATATATATATATATATATATATATATATATATGTATATATGTATATATATATATATATATATATATATATATATATGTGTGTGTGTGTGTGTGTATGTGTATATACATATATATATGTGTGTATATATATATATATATATATATTGTTTTTTATAAATGTTTTTTAAATATATATATGCATGCATAGGTTTAAATATTTTATTATTGTTCATATATTGTAAATTTATTTAAAATTTGTTTGAATCTCTTTGTATTTTGTTGACAAATAATTTTGTTTCACAAACAACATATTTTTTCATATCAAATAAAATAATTAATTTCCTGAAGAAGTAACACAAAGGAGTGACGAAAAATTGAAATTAAAAATTAAACTAAAATAAAGAGACCTTAAGCTTAAAAATATCAGAATACAATAATAATTAAAAAGAGGTCAAGAAACCAGAAGAATTTATTAATTTTAGTGATTATTAGTTCTCATATTTTGGCCATTATAAAAAACGAGGCTGCGTTCACATATGCTACTATGCGCATTTCGAAAAATGAGGCTACTATGGGCAAATTTTGGGGCTGAGGACGTCCTCTTTCTAGCACAAAAAGTCTCATGTCATAATTTGTTTATTCTATCAATTTTTGTGATTATTAGTTCTCATAATTGGCCATTATAAAAAAAAAACGAGGCTGACTACACATATGCTACTATGGGCAAATTTTGGGGCTGAGGACGTCCTCTTTCTTGCACAAAAAGTCTCATGTCTGAAATACTTTTGGAACTCGATTGAAATAAATTTTAGTGAGGACTAGTTGTCATAATTTGGTTATTCTATCAATTTTAGTGTCTTATGGCTGAAATACTTTTAAAACTCGATTAATATAAACTTTATTGAGAACTGGTTGTCATAATTTGGTTATTCTATCAATTTTAGTGATTATTAGTTCTCATAATTTGGCCATTATAAAAAACGAGGCTGCGTACACATATGCTACTATGCGCAAATTTTGGGGCTGAGGACGTCCTCTTTCTTGCACAAAAAGTTTCCTGTCTGAAATACTTTTGGAACTCGATTAATATAAATTTTAGTGAGGACTAGTTGTCATAATTTGGTTATTCTTTCAATTTTAGTGATTAATTGTTCTCATAATTTGGCCATTATAAAAACCAGGCTGCGTTCACATATGCTACTATGGGCAAATTTTGGGGCTGAGGACGTAATCTTTCTTGTGCAAAAAGTCTTATGTCTGAAATACTTTTGGAACTCGAATAATATAAATTTTAATGAGGACTAGTTGTCATAATTTGGTTATCCTATATATGTTAGTGATTATTAGTTCTCATAATTTGGCCATTATAGAAATTTTGGTGAGGACTAGTTGTCATAATTTGGTTATTCTTTCAATTTTAGTGATTAATTGTTCTCATAATTTGGCCATTATAAAAACCAGGCTACGTACACAAATGCTACTATGCGAAAATTTTGGGGCTGAGGACGTCCTCTTTCTTGCACAAAAAGTCTCATGTCTTAAATACTTTTGGAACTCGAATAATATAAATTTTAGTGTGGACTAGTTGTCATAATTTGGTTATCCTTTCAGTTTTAGTGATTATTTGTGTCATAATTTGGCCATTAAAAAAAACGAGGCGGAGTACACAAATGCTACTATGCGAAAATTTTGGGGCTAAGGACGTCCTCTTTCCTGCACACAAAGTCTCATGTCTGAAATACTTTTGGAACTCGAATAATCTAAATTTTAGTGAGGACTAGTTGTCATAATTTGGTTATTCTATCAGTTTTAGTGATTATTAGTTGTCATAATTTGGACATTATAAGAAAACGGGGCTGAGTAGACATATGCAACTATGCGCAAATTTTGGGGCGGAGGACGTCCTCTTTATTGCACATAAAGTTTCATGTCTGAAATACTTTTGGAACTCGTATAATTTGAATTTTAGTGAGGACTAGTTGTCATAATTTGGTTATTCTATCAATTTTAGTGATTATTAGTTCTCATAATTTGGCCATTATAAAAAACCAGGCTGCGTACACATATGCTACTATGCGCAAGATTTGGGGCTGAGGACGTCCTCTTTCTTGCACAAAAAGTCTCATGTCTGAAATACTTTTGGAAATCAATATTATAAATTTTAGTGTGGACTAGTTGTCATAATTTGGTTATTCTATCAATTTTAGTGATTATTAGTTGTCATAATTTGGCCATTATAAGAAAACGGGGCTAAGTATACATATGCTACTATGCGCAACTTTTGGGGCTGGGAACGTCCTCTATCTTGCACAAAGAGTCTCATGTCTTAAATACTTTTGGAACTCGAATAATATAAATTTTAATGAGGACTAGTTGTCATAATTTGGTTATCCTATCAATTTTAGTGATTATTAGTTGTCATAATTTGGCCATTATAGAAAAACGAGGCTGAGTACACATATGCTACTATGGGCAAATTTTGGGGCGGAGGACAACCTCTTTCTTGCATTAAAAGTCTCATGTCTGAAATATTTTTGGAACTCGATTAATATAAATTTTAGTGAGGACTAGTTGTCATAATTTGGTTATTCTATTAATTTTAGTATTGTATTCTAATATTTTTAAGCTTAAGGTCTCTTTATTTTAGTTTAATTTTTAATTTCAATATTTCGTCACTCCTTTGTGTGACTTCTTCAGGAAATTAATTATTTTATTTGATATGAAAAAATATGTTGTTTGTGAAACAAAATTATTTGTCAACAAGATACAAAAAGATTCAAACAAATTTTAAATAAATTTACAATATATGAACAATAATAAAATATTTAAACATATGCATGCATATATATATTTAAAAAACATTTATAAAAAACAATATATATATACATATACACACATATATATATGTATATACACATACACACATACATATATATATATATATATATGTATATATATATATATATATATATATATATATATATATATATATTTATATATATATATATATATATATATATATATATATATACATATATACATATATATATATATAATCATATAATATACGTATTAATAATATTATAGGAGATACTTCAAAATATTCCTTGCTAAATAGAGACCCAACGAACAAATTAATGAAAGTTAACAATAACATTGTTGATGAACTTTACAGAAATAAGATTATTACAGATATAGAAAAGTATAAACTTAAGACTAATATTGCAGTAGCACCTAGATTATATGGTTTGCCGAAAATACATAAAGATCAGTTCCCATTGAGACCAATTTGCTGTTATGTAAATTCACCATCATATCATTTATGTAAATATATTATAAATATTTTAAAAAAGATTACTGAAAATTCAGTATATAATGTTAAAGATGGGTTAGAATTTAAAAACAGATTATTAAACCTAGAAATAGGTAGTGATGAAAGATTAGTTTCATTTGAAGTAGTATCTTTATTTCCCAGTATACCCGTTGATTTAGCAATAAGTACTATTGAGGAAAAATGGGATATAATAGAGAGATATACTAAAATAGATAAATGCTCATTTTTACGCATATTGAGATTTTGTATAGAAGATAACAGATATTTTCAATATGATGGAAAAGTATATTTACAACAACAAGGTTTACCAATGGGATCTCCAGCTTCTCCTATAGTGGCAGATATTGTTATGGAGAGATTACTTGACAGTTGTATTGGACATGTAGCCATAAAACCTAGGATAGTGACTAAATATGTAGATGATTTATTTTGCATAATTTCTGAAGGTGGAATATATAATATGTTGATGGCAGTAATTGAGTTTAAAAGTTGTATTAAATTTACTATGAAAAAGAAAGTAACTGTATGATTTCATATTTAGATACTTTAATAATTAGAAAGAATAGAAATTTATTAATAGATTGGTACCAGAAACCAACATCTTCAGGAAGAATTATTAATTATTATTCGAAACATAATAAAAAAGTTATAATTAATACAGCTAAAAATTTTGTGGATAAAGTTTTAACAATTAGTGACAGTAGATTTCACGGAAAAAATTAAAATAAAATTAAAAATATATTAAGGAGTAATGATTTTCCAGCTTGGCTAATATATAGATTAATAAATCAATATGGATTAAGAAATAGTAACATAAATAGAAATGTAAATGAACCAAAAATTTACAAATCTTTAACTTATGTATCTGGAATATCAGAACGCATTGGTAAATCAGGAATATGTGATTCTGAAAAATATACAGTAGCTTATAGAAGTTATAATACATTAAATAAGTTTTTTAGTAAGACAAAAGATAAAGTTGATAAATTAGACAGGTCGAATTTAGTTTATAAAATACCTTGTAATGGAAATGACAATGTAGATTGCAATAAGGTATATAGGTACAACAAAGAACAAATTAAAAACTAGGATTGCAGGACATAAAACTGATCAAAGATATAGAGATATAAATTCACAAAAAACTGCATTATCTTCACATTGTTCTAGATTTAATCATTATCCAAACTTTGAAAATGTTTCAATATTAAACACAGAAAATAATTATAAACGTAGATTTATGTTAGAAATGTTACACATAATCAATACACCAAACACAAAAAGAATTAATTTTAAGGCAGATACAGCAAATGTAGCTCAAAATTATAGACATCTAGTTCATAAGAGATAGATAGGCATAGTTATTGTTTGTTACTGTTCAAATATGTTGTTTATTTTAACTTGTTAATCAAACTTTTTGAATTTTGTTGAGAAATATGTGTATATGTTTATATTTTATTTAAATTTGCTTAAAACATTTTGTTGCTAATTATGTATATATGTTTATACGTATATATGTATATGTTAAAAAATTTTTAATGTATGTTTATAAACTACATATGAATGTATACATTTATATGAATAGAGTGAACAGCTGTTTACAATTTTTTTTTTTTTTTTTTTAATATATATATACATGTATACGTTTAGATATATTTTGTTCTAATATGTTTTTAAATGTATTTAAATTTGTTTGTAACTTCCAGATTGTTGTTGAAAAATATGTTTATAAGTATATATGTATATGTGTTGTTTTATATTTATATGATTATTAATTTGTATATACATGTATATATATATATATATATATATATATATATATATATATATATATATGTATATATGTATATATATATATATATATATATATATATATATATATATATATATGTATATATGTATATATATATATATATATATATATATATATATATATATATGTGTGTGTGTATGTGTATATACATATATATATATATATGTGTATATATATATATATATATATATATATATATATATATATATTGTTTTTTATAAATGTTTTTTAAATATATATATGCATGCATAGGTTTAAATATTTTATTATTGTTCATATATTGTAAATTTATTTAAAATTTGTTTGAATCTTTTTGTATTTTGTTGACAAATAATTTTGTTTCACAAACAACATATTTTTTCATATCAAATAAAATAATTAATTTCCTGAAGAAGTAACACAAAGGAGTGACGAAATATTGAAATTAAAAATTAAACTAAAATAAAGAGACCTTAAGCTTAAAAATATCAGAATACAATAATAATTAAAAAGAGGTCAAGAAACCAGAAGAATTTATTAATTTTAGTGATTATTAGTTCTCATATTTTGGCCATTATAAAAAACGAGGCTGCGTTCACATATGCTACTATGCGCATTTAGAAAAATGAGGCTACTATGGGCAAATTTTGGGGCTGAGGACGTCCTCTTTCTAGCACAAAAAGTCTCATGTCATAATTTGTTTATTCTATCAATTTTTGTGATTATTAGTTCTCATAATTTGACCATTGTGGCAACACTGATTTTTAATACTTGAATTTTGTATATTGAAAATTATTATTCATATAGTTGGGTTGGCCAGCATAAGGCTGTCAGAAAGAAAATAATTAAAAAAATAATAAAAATTTGTAAGTTTGAGAAAAAGCGAATAGCATTAAATGTTTTTGATTTAAACCAGGTTAATACATTGGCGACGAGGTGTAAAATTATAAATATTGGACATTTAGCATTAAATTGCGATAGATAAATTGAATTTGGATTGGTATAACACCAATAATTGCATTTAATTGCGAAAGTATTTTACAAGAAGATTTTGAATGAATGAGCATTAAATTGTGTGGTTTCAAAGGAAAATTAAAATATTGGTATGTTACCGATTAAATTCGGCATTTTGGAAAAATATTAAATGTGGATTGACACATAAAATGTGGATTTATCGGTTTTGGTTGTTTGTTTTAACTAATTTTGATAAATTTAATTGCAGTAACCTTGTGTGGTACGATGGCGGAAGTCATAAGGCCCTTCCTTTGTGAAGCAATAGAAAAGTCATTGTTACGACACGAGTGGGTAAAATGGCTAAGGTCATTTAAACTTTATTTGGCTGCGGAGGAGATAGTCGATGATGTGAAGAAAAAGAATAAGCTTTTGCATCTGGCTGGACCTCAATTACAAGAAGTAATATTCAACATTCCTGGTGCTTTAGTTGAAAGCAATGAAAAGGAAAATATAAAGGTATATGATGTTTTAGTAGAAAAGTTGAATGAATATTTCTCACCAAAAAGAAATACAACATTCGAGAGACACTTGTTTCGGAATATAACACCTATTGAAGGCGAAAATTTCAACAAGTTTTTGCTGCGGTTGCGTCAACAAGTAACAAAATGTTCATTTGGTAATAGTAAAGAGGAGATTGAAGAAATTTCCATAAAAGATAGAATAATAGATTCATGGGCGCCTCTCGAATTAAAAAAAAAATTATTGGAGAAGGAACAGAGTCTCCTAGAAATTATAGATGCGTGTCAAGTGTACGAGCATATAAATAAAACTTCTCGCAGCATGCTAATGTGCAATGAGCAAGAGCAAATAAACAAGGTTTCCAATAAGAACAATGGTCAGGCATATTTTTCAGCCGAATGCAGCCGGTGTGGAAGGAGAGGACATTTATCAAATTCCTTTGAATGTCCTGCCAAGAATGCAAAGTGCAATAAGTGTTCTTCGATTGGGCATTTCGCATTAAAATGCAGAACTAAAAGAAAAAGAATTGAAAGTGACAACAATGGACCTTACAAAAAGAAGCTCCCTTTTGCTAATGTTCGTTGCATCGCAGAAGATGATAATATAATTTCTGAACCTCATGAATTTAGGTGTTTTAAAATTGGGAATGAAGGGAAAAGTGATGGAAATATACTCTGCTCTATTGGTGGAAAGGAAATATCAATGATAATAGACTCTGGGTGTCGTTTCAACTTAATAGGAGAAAGAGATTGGAATCTTTTACAAAATTCAGAGGCGGTAATATGGAATATACGCTCACATTCTGCAAGTAAATTTAAAGCGTATGCTGCAAACTGTCCATTAGAAGTCGTTGTCGTCTTTGATGCTCCACTACGTACGGGTAACAGGAATGAAATAATATCATCGTTTTATGTTATAAAGAATGGCGATCAATCTCTCTTGGGCAGAGAAACAGCTCTTAAACTTAATGTACTGAAGCTGGGATTAGATGTTTATCACATTTATGAAAAGGAAACTCAACCTTTTCCGAAAATGCGTGACATTACGGTTTCTTTATCAATAGATAACACGATTACCCCAGTCCAACAACCATTACGTCGTGTGCCAGTTGCGCTTGAGGATAAAGTGGCTGATAAAATAAGTGAAGCATTGCGGCTTGATATAATTGAGCCTGTTTTGGGTCCCAGTAAGTGGATCTCTCCCATAGTCATTGTTTCAAAAGGAAATGATGACATTCGTATTTGTGTTGATATGAGACGCGCTAACCGTGCTATTCTTCGCGAAAATCATCCATTACCAACTTTCGAGTCATTTATGAGCAGATTGAAGTCAGCACAAACTTTTTCTAGACTCGACCTGAAGTCAGCATACCACCAAGTTGAACTAGATGAGCCAAGTCGTGAAATCACCACTTTTGTGACACACAAAGGTTTGTTCAGATATAAACGATTGATGTTTGGTGTTAACTCTGCTCCCGAGATTTTTCAAAAAATTATGGAAGGAATGCTTTCTACATGTCGAAACGCCCTTAATTATATCGATGACATTATTATATTTGGAAGCTGTGACGAAGATCATGATGCAACATTGAAAGATGTCTTAAATATTTTGAAGAAAAACAATGTTACCTTAAATAAATCAAAATGTGTATTTAGAGTTAAAAAACTCATGTTTCTGGGACATGTACTTTCGGCAGATGGTTTTGCTGCAGATCCTGAAAAAGTAAAAGTGATACAGCAGTTCCGGGCTCTGGAATCAAAAGATGAATTACGCAGTTTTTTAGGCTTAGTCACGTATATTGGAAAGTTTTTGCCTGACTTAGCAGATGTGACTCATCCTCTTAGGATACTGCTTACCAAAGATGCAAAATTTGTGTGGGGACGCAGACAAGAAGAAGCGTTTGGCAAATTAAAGGCATTGCTTTCCGAAATATCCAATCTTTCGTATTTCGATCCAAAATTAAGAACTCGTGTTATTGCTGATGCAAGTCCTGTAGCTTTGGGAGCAGTATTGCTTCAGTTCAATGATGACGGTGAACCCAGAATTATCTCTTTTGCAAGTAAGAGTTTATCTTCTACTGAGAAGAGATATTCTCAAACTGAGAAGGAGAGCTTAGCCCTAGTTTGGTCGGTTGAAAGATTTTATTATTATCTAGCGGGGTTATATTTTGAGTTAGTAACTGACCATAAGCCTTTGGAAACCATATTCAAACCAACATCAAGACCGCCGGCTAGAATTGAAAGATGGTTGCTTAGAATGCAGGCTTTTAAATTCAAAGTAATTTATCGACCAGGAAAAGAGAATATAGCAGACTCGTTATCCAGACTTTGCAAAATTTCTGACGAAAGGTCTTTTGATATGGAATGTGAGAATTCAATTTTTCAGGTGCTAGAAAACACAGTTCCAGCTACGTTAACGATTTCCCTTATTAGCAATGAAAGTAACAAAGATGTGGATATACGCAATGCTATTTCTAGCATGGAAAATGATGCATGGGAATGTTCAAATCCGTATTTTGTTTTCCGCTTGGAGTTGTCAGCCATTGGATCAATTTTGCTGCGTGGAAATCGAATTATAATACCAACATCTTTAAGGCCTAGGGTACTGGAGTTAGCTCACGAGGGACATCCTGGTGAATCGGCAATGAAGCGACGTCTTCGTTCCAAAGTGTGGTGGCCATTAATTGACAGGGAGGCAGAAAATTTTGTAAAGACATGTCATGATTGTCTTCTGGTTTCACAACCCTTAAATCCCGTTCCAATGCAGAGACATCCATTTCCAAATGGTCCCTGGCAAATGTTAGCTACGGATCTACTTGGTCCACTCCCTAATGGCGAGCATGTTTTAGTGCTCATTGATTATTATTCGAGATATCAGGAAGTTGTTTTCTTGAAAAGCATTTCTTCTGATATCATAATTAAAGCGATGAAAGAAATTTTTTCTAAACTTGGATTACCCAAAACAATAAGGACAGATAATGGCAGACAGTATGTCAGCAACGAATTCAAACGCTATTGTGCAGATAACAATATATCAGTAATAAGAACACCCCCATATTGGCCACAAGCGAACGGCGAAGTGGAGAATATGAATAGGTCTCTGGTAAAGCGGTTAAAAATAGCTGCGGCAAACAAGCGTGATTACAAGGAAGAAATACAAAAGTTTATACTGATGTACAACGTGACACCACATGGCACAACAGGCTCCGCACCGAGTGAACTAATGTTTAACAGACGTATTCGTGATAAGATTCCTGGTATTGAAGATATCATAGAAGAAGTAATTGATTCATCTGCTCGAGACAATGATTTAATGAATAAACAAAAAGGAAAAGAGAAGGCTGACTCAAAAAGAAGAGCAAAAGAATCTACTATTCAAATAGGTGATAAGGTGTTATTAAAAAATGTTAGTTTTCCCAACAAACTCACACCTAACTTTGATAAAACAACTTATGAGGTTGTTGAAAGAAACGGAAGTGAAGTCAAAGTTGTAGGAGGGGGGCGAACATATACGAGAAATATAAGTATGTTGAGGAAGATTCCAGAAGTAAGGTTGCTAGAAACCACATCATCCCAACAACGTCTTAATGCAGAGTTACCTTCTGATGCCAGAGAAACACAATTCCTTGGCGATGACTTTGTTTCACCTCCCATCAATGATCACTCTTTATCAGCGGATTTAAATTTATCAAAACCGTTACTATACCCACGGGACTGCAATAAGAGTGGTGGTGTCAGCTCGGAGAGCCCATCGTTTCCAAATAAAGAGCCGTTGAAACTGAAACTAAAAAAGGTGGAAGGGATGTGGCAACACTGATTTTTAATACTTGAATTTTGTATATTGAAAATTATTATTCATATAGTTGGGTTGGCCAGCATAAGGCTGTCAGAAAGAAAATAATTAAAAAAATAATAAAAATTTGTAAGTTTGAGAAAAAGCGAATAGCATTAAATGTTTTTGATTTAAACCAGGTTAATACAACCATTATAAAAAAAACGAGGCTGACTACACATATGCTACTATGGGCAAATTTTGGGGCTGAGGACGTCCTCTTTCTTGCACAAAAAGTCTCATGTCTGAAATACTTTTGGAACTCGATTAAAATAAATTTTAGTGAGGACTAGTTGTCATAATTTGGTTATCCTATCAGTTTTAGTGATTATTTGTGTCATAATATGGCCATTATAAAAAACGAGGCTGCGTACACATATGCAACTACGCGCATTTAAAAAAAAAGAGCTAATATGGGCAAATTTTGGGGCTGAGGATGTAATCTTTCTTGCACAAAAAGTCTCATGTCATAATTTGTTTATTCTATAAATTTTAGTGATTATTACTTCTCATAATTTGGCCATTATAAAAAAACGAGGCTGAGTACACATATGCTACTATGCGCAAATTTTGGGACTGAGGACTTCTTTTTTCTTGCACAAAAAGTCTCATGTCTGAAATACTTTTGGAACTCGAATTATATAAATTTTAGTGTGGACTAGTTGTCATAATTTGGTTATTCTACTAATTTTAGTGATTACACTACTTCACAAAATTTCAACAAAGTCGTGACCAAATGAATCTGACACTTGATCTGTATGTAAAATTGCTCACTGAATCCGAATATGAAATCAAAATGGTCAAAAGTAGAACAGTTTTCGAGATATTGCGTAATAACCGTTTTTTGCGTTTTCTAAAAAGGTTATGTCACTATAGTGAACGTACCTTCAAAACAGCTTGGCGGATTTTGAAAGTCTTTTTTGCCGTTGAAAGACAATAAAATTATCAAAACAATCACGGGACGCTTGCAAAAATTGGTTAAGAATTTAGAGTTTTACAGTTGACCAAAGCTTGAACTTCACGAAAATTTTAATGATATTTTGAAATTTTGCTGTTTTCAACTTCTTTTTTTTAAACCAAACAATAACTTTTTCTTTAGTTTCATCACTTACGAGATTAATTTATTTGAATACAAATATTACGGGTCCAATAAGAATCAGATCGGTGCAAAAATCACAGAGTTATAGAAGATTAATTAAATTATCCCATTTTTAGATTTTTATAAAATTAAAAAAATGCATTATAGGTATAAATTGCATTATTAATAATAAATATTAAAAATGACTTAGAACTGTTGAATTGCTTTGCCTATTGTAATTATTTTCTGCCTCTCGCACAAGGAACCAACAATAGTCGCCCAGCATCACCTCATCATACACCCCTTGGTACCGACGTTCCATTTCTTGTATTTGTTGGTGAAAACGCTCACCATGTTCGTCACTTTCATCGCCGAGGTTATTTGGGAAGAAATTTAAGTGCGAATGCAGAAGGTGTATTTTTAAAGACATATTAACTCCTTTTTAAGTAAGATATAAAAATGAGTGTTAAGTAAAATTCTTCAATGAAAAAACGATTTAAAAACCTTACCAATTTTCTCATAGTTTTTTAGCAAATCACGAATGATGTCTTCATAGTTTGGATCCCTGAAATTGCCCAAAAAGCAAAAATTTGACGGCTGTGCAAAACTGTACACTCCACAAGCATAGCAAAACTTGTTTGGATTGTTCTTGCAAATAAATGCCCGTTTTGCCTTACGCATTTCGTTCTTGTTAACAAATTTCACGCTTTCTTAATTTTTTTTTCGCAAAATTAAAATTTTTTAATATTTAAAATGTTTGTTTTTCCTTTGGGCACTTGATTTAAAAATAGCGAAAAGTGGCTAAATTCACTTAATCTTCTGTAGCTTTGTCACTTCTGCACCAATCTGGATCATGTTGGACGCAAAATATTCCCACTTAAATATACTAATACGCTATGTAGAAATACATACAAATTTTTAATTGTTCGGTTTAAAAAAGATTGATTGAAAAGGGCGAAATTGCTAAAAATTAACAAATTTTTCATGGAATCTGAAGTTTTTTCCACCATTACTCTGTCATTTCATGACCGATCTTAACAAACAACCAATGGTTATTTTAGTAATTTTATTGTCTTTCATCGGAAAGAAAGAAATGTCCGAACCGACGGAAATTTTTGAAAATATTTTATTTTAAGTGCCTTGATCTTTTTTGAAAACACAAAAAACGGTTATTTTGCAATATCTCGAAAACTGTTCTACTTTTGACCATTCTGACTTCAAATTTGGATTCAGCGGACAATTTTACATATAGATTAGGTGTCAAATGGGTTTGGTCAAAAAACTGTTCTCTAGTGTTATTAGTTCTCATAATTTGGCCATTATAAGTAGTTAGGAACTGTATGTGCGAGAACAATTAAAATTGTCAAATTTGGCAATTAAATTTTAAAATTTTGAAATTTTAATTGCCAAATTTGTGTTAATGGGTTTTTTTTTGTAATTTGATACTTTAATGTGTGTGTGTGTGTGTGTGTATTTTCCCACGGTTAAATAGGGATGTTCACATTGTTGTTGTTTAATTTTTTTTTATTTTTTATAATGTTGGGGTAGGCGTGGGAATTTTTGTCTGTCCATATGAGACCTTGGGAGTTTTTGTCTGTCCGTATGAGACCGTGGGAATTTCTGTCCGTCCATATGTGAGGGTAGTTTGGTGGAGGGGTGCTGTAGTAACCAAAATGAGTTTGTATAAGTGAGCGTGAGACCGTGGGAATTTTTGTCTGTCCATATAAGAGCTTGGGAGTTTGTGTCTGTCCATATGTGACCTTGGGAATACATGTCCGTCGGTATGTGAGCGTGGGAATTTCTGTCTGTCCATATGTGAGCGTAGGAATTCAGTCTCTACATGGGTGCTATGGCCTAATAGAAAATAAGAAATTTTTAGTATCTGACACAAAATTTTTTAGGAAGTACAATATCTCAAAAGTGTTGTATAAATGGATGGCCCTAATGTTTGTGGTTCGTTTCTTCTTGCTGGAGTGAGATTTCTTCTTTTATTTTTTAGCTTGTTTTTTAATTTTGGTGTGTGTTTACTTAAGATATTTTTAATTTTGGTGTGTGTTTACTTAAGATATTTTGTCCAGCAATTCAGTTATTTCTTTTTTGTGTGCAATGCTTGAGTGTGGGGGAATAATTTGATTATTCTGATCTTGAAGACGTTGTGAAAAAAAATTACTATTGCATAAATATTGAATCTGATATTTTGTTTATTTTATACATGACGATCATCGATGGATTTTATTTGGGGATCTGGATGGTGGTGCGATTTCTGTATTTTGTAGAATATGAATATTTATGCTATGTTTAAGTGTGTGTGTGTGTGTGTGTTTTTGTGTTCTGAGTGGCGATTGGAATGTCTGCCTGTCAGACAGGCTGTGTGTGTAACGATTGGTGAGTCTGTATGACAGTCCGCTTTTTTGCTTCCCTGGATTTAGTGCAAGTGGGTCAGTATGAAATGAAATAAATTTGTAGATATTTATGTACGCATATACATACAAACAAATAATAAGCGTTTATTCGTTGTGCCCAAATATTCCCTTGACCATTTGAATAAATGAACCATTGTGTTTGTGTGTTCTCTGAAATAAATATGTATGTAGGTTTTTATTTGAAATAAAAGACATTTATTTTAATTTTTATAAGCATTTATTTAAATGTTTGTTAACATTTTCATTTTTAAGTAAAATTGCATTCCTTAAGGCACAAACACCATAGTCGTGATAGCTACAATAGAGATATGTTGAATGCTTAGTTTCCATTTGTTTAAAATTAATGCAGCCAATGTCTTCAATGCTATAAACTGTTTGATGAATCATTTTTTCTAGCCATATTTTCTTCTCTCCCCCCTTAACATATATTTGTGAATTTCTTATATTAGATTTTAAAAACTTGCAAACGCTTTGAAATGAGACTGATCCATCATTCCAGTTAATATGATGATAGTTTTTTGTTAACCAAACTGCTTCTCTCTGTTTTTTGACCGATAAACATGCGAAATCAAAAGGAGGTTTTATGATGAAATTGAGGCATTCGTTGTTGCTGAAAACTACATCTAGTTCTTTTGCGATGAAGTCATTTGAATTATTTTTGAAACCTTGCAAGTCTACAAAAACAATATCACCATCCATGTTATTTAATTTATAAGACCTTCCGGACTTGACCTTTTATTGGTATGTATTCTATTACGCGGTCATGAATAAGAACGCAGTAAGCTGATGTCGTTGCTGGAATATTTGTTGCTGTTTCAAATTCAATTTTTATATCAATCGGTCCGGTATTGACTGATTCGTTCTGATAGCTTACATCTACTACAATAATTGGAGCGTCGTCTTTAAACTCCTGGGCAGTTAATAATGGTTGAGGCTCATTCATATAGTAGCTTTGTTGAAATCTTACATACATATCATATAGAATTGCATACCGTTCATTTTTAAATTTTATGTTAAGATCATCATATGGGTAAGAGGTTGAATTTAAATGTACTTTTAAATTAGTGAGGTCACAGTGAACAAATTTGTTATCTCGTTGAAATGCGACCAATACAAAACGTGGTCGCTCTTTACTTGCAGCTAATTTAACATTCCAAATATGACTTGTTCCTGTATTCAATTGTGGATTCATATGACAATCCCAGCTACGAAATGCCATCGGTATAGAAGCACCATTGTAAATAATTTTAATCATATTCAACTTGCTCTGATCAGATAATTGTACGTGTGGAATTCTCCAGGAGATGAGTGAAATTGTAAGTTTCGATTTTTCAGTAGAAACGCTCGAGTGTACAAGAGCTTCATCATTTTTATTGCGCAAGAGTATCAATTCATGCTTTCCATTAAGTATAACTTTGTTGTAGTCTTCAGCAAATCCCAAAAGCATTTTTAGTGGTACATAAAAATTAAAATACCCATTCTTAAGATTCAAATCATCAGTTTTATGCCATCCACCATTTTGCATTACAACGCTTTGAGTTGGTGATAGAGATACCAAATTTTTTATTGTGGTTGTTGTTCCTAAATACCTTGTATGATCGATTTCAATGCCATTTAGCTCGTAGCGGATTTCATTAAATAAATGTGCAACAAAGTTGTTTTTCAATTTAAAATTTTCTGAAAATTTTCCAGTTTTTTCATCTACAACGAAACCTTCCACATATATATAGCTCTCACTAGGTATCACGTACAAATCTTGATTTTGTATTGAGATTCGAATCTCATCATTATTATTGTACGATTGTAGATATGGTATGTAGGTATGATAGTCCTTTTTTATTATATTTTCGTCAGACAATGGCTTATCCAATACGTTTATTATTGAGCTCATTTTGTTTTCAGTTTGAAATTCAAAGACTTGAGAAAACTTTTGTTTGTTGTTGTAAGTGACCTTTGACGAGCAGATCTTTTCAATTGTGGTTTAGGTTGTAATATCTGTGGATGAGACTTGACTGCCGTATTTTGTGATATAGATACTTGTATTGTATATTATCATTACTTAGTTGGTCTTAAATGTATTCGTATTGTAATTTCCTCTCCTCTGAAATTAATTAAATCACCGTTCTGATCAACCACGCGCAGTAATAGAGAACTTATCTCTTTGGTGTTTACAGGTAAATAGATGAGATTCCTTGGAATCTCATCTATTTTATAGCCTGCAGGTACATTAATCGGAAACTCATGAAGTGTGTGCGATTTTGAATTGTTCATATATGTGTTAGTAGCGATACTACTTTCAATTCGCAAGAGATTTACTTTAAAAATATTAACTGGAAGATCTGAGTAATGATCATCGGTCGGTGTTAGGATTTTACTATTAAATCCTAAAAGATTCCCAATTGTATTTTCTTTATTAAAATATATCGGGTCTTTAGAACTATTTATTTTAACTTGCATCGTATTGTTGTTAGCTTCTATAAAAATATGCTCTCCAGGACTAAGTCGTTTGTATTGCTCTTCTATGTAGTCAACTATATCTTTCAATTCATAAGATCCAATTGGTATTTCAATTACATATTCCCCTATATGAAACATATTGTTATAGGAGTCTACATTTGGAATACTGTTGTATGAATGAAAATCAGTTAGCGCACACTCATATGAGTCGTTTAAGTCAATGGGAGGAAAATAATTAGCATATAGCGCTGACGAGTTAGAGCTCAGAGTAAGTGTTATTGACATTATAACAGCCTGTTCACAAATAAATAAAGTTTAATACACACCATGGTGTATAAGAATAATTTGCATATATATTTCATAATCTTATTTTAAAATTAACATTAGTTATTAAAAATATTGATGTTATTGTCGTTGTTATCATTGCGGATGACGATTTATTTCGTTTTCCATCTATAGTATTTCATCTTTGCTTATCCAGGAATTGTGTTGATTAGAAAATCCCAACCATTTAACTAATGCTTTGCCCCCTTTCAATCGAATCACCTTTTCAACTAGATATGTATTTGGAAATCTAGTTCTTGACAGTTCTTCCGTATAGAAGCCACCTTTAATAGGATTTCCAAGATAATCTTCTAATATGTATGTTGTAGGATATGTATTCTGAACTCTTTGGATTGTGAAAATTTCTGTTGTCCAATTCGGAGTATAACCTTTCTGAAAAATATGTTTATATTTGCTAATACGTACATGGCCTCCTGCATTAAATTTTGACATTTTGTACATCTTTAAATGACTGTATACTGTATTTAAAAGTTCTTTTTCATTTTTTGAGTTGACTTTAATCGGTGGCATTTTAATGGTGCGATGAACTTTTCTATTGTATGCATTAAGTAAATCTTTGTATATATCAAGCCAGTTGTAGGAACCATTAAAACTAAACTCTTTCCACATCATTCCTTTTAATGTTCTATTGAATCGTTCTACTATTGATGCTTTCATGATGCTATACGTTGAGTAGTGATTGATGTTGTATTTATCCATCAATTGATTAAAGTGTTTGTTGAAGAATTCTTTACCATCATCTGTTTGTAAGTTTTTTGGCACACGCCCCAACTGAAAAATAGTCTCCATTGCCTGCGTCGTGTCAACAGCTGTTTTTCTTCTCAGAGGTACTGCCCAAGCATATTTGGAGAATGTGTCAATTACAGTTAGCAAAAATCTATAATTTTTATTGTATGTAGAATAGTTCCCCATTTCAACTAAATCCGCTTGCCAAAGATCGTCTATTCCTCTCATAACAACTCTACGACGTCCAAACAGTTTTCGAGCTTGCTTATGGAGCTCGTTCACTAAATTTCTTTTTGTATCCATGTCTAAGCTTTAAGAAGTCTTTGGGGTGTGTTGTGATCTATCTGATGCGCTTTCACCAATTGACACAAACATGTAATTTTCAAATCTATACATTTTCTCATTTAATCTTTCAATTTCTTCTTCGAAGGATGCTCTGATCTTGGAAATGCTTTCTTGCAATTTTTTATTCTCTTCCAACTGTAATATTATTTCATGTTGTTGCATTTCGATTTGATTTTTTAGAGTATTGTGCATTTTGTTGTTATCTTCTTTAAATTCTTTTATAATTTTGTGTTCTACTTCTTCCATTGAGTTTGCAAAAACAATTTATTGATAGCATCGTTTTCCTCCAAAGCTTTTGCAACATTTTTGATTCTTTTGTTTTGGACATCAATGTTGTTGTTCGCATCCAAAAATAACCCCAACAATTTAGGTGCATTTTTCAATGATATTATACTGCTAGTGTCGTTTAGATAATGTCCGAATTTATCAACAGACATAATTTATATTTAAAATGTGTATCCGTTTATATAGTTTATACTATTATATTAGCTTCACGTAGTTCTTCAATAATTGAAACAATCTCGTTGTTGTGATTAGTATGACCTGCAGACTGTGATGCAAGCAGTAGTCTAAGTCTATCTACCAACTCGTTTGGATCATCCCAGTATATATAGTTTGATTTATGAGAATTTACCTGCATCAATCCCTTACCTAAATAAGTAGCCTTTGTTAATTCCGATGAACTCTTATGATTTTTCTCTTTAAAAAGTTTTCCAATAATATGTTTGTACTTGTACCCTCTAGTCCCCTTGATTTGACCATCGGACTTATAATCTCTTCTGTGTGCATTGGTAGTAAGTAGTATTTTTTTATAGATTTCAAGCTCGAATTTATCATAGCTTTTTGGTGTTTTATGAAACATCAAAGAAAACAGTCCTGGGGTGAGAGCCCATATTTGACCACCAACTTGTATTTTATCTTGATTTAACTCGATGTTGCTACTACCAAATTTCCATTCGTTATTATAATCTCTATGTGGACCATAGTTAGTATCTAGTTCATTTCTCGATTGCAATAGTGATAAGTCAGGATAACTCTCGTCATGATTAGAATGTTGTGAATAAAAGTCGTCTTCATCAAAATCGCTGTTACTTTTACTATTAGACTGTTTAAACATTGATTCTTCAATTAGTTTCTTAGGGGTACTTGCTTCCAACTTCATTGTTGAGTTCTGAGGATGAAAACTGGCACTGTCCTCATATTCAGTTTTCTTATCATTCTTTTCTTTTTTATTCGGTATATCAATATATTTAGAGCTATTTATAAATTCTTTTAAAGGTTCTGTTATGGGCTTGAATGTATCACTTAATTGCTGATGTGTATCTATTTCACCAGTTTTTATACTACGAAGCTTTTTCTTCAATATATTTCTTGTTGTCACCAAGTTTTTGAGAATTTTTTCATTCATTTTAGCTTTTCAGCTATCAGATCAGCTTATCAAGTATCAGATCAGGTTATCAGATTAGGTATCAGATCAGTTTATCAGGTATCAGATCAGCTTATCAGGTGTCAGATCAGCTTATCAGGTGTCAGATCAGGTTATCAGATCAGGTATCAGATCAGTTTATCAGGTGTCAGATCAGGTTATCAGATCAGGTATTAGATGAGTTTATCAGGGTATCAGATCAGTTTATCAGATGAGGTTATCAGATCAGCTTGTTAGGTATCTGATCAGATTATTATGTATCAGATCAAGTTTTTGCTTAGATGACCAGTTATAACAATCACATGTATAAAGTTTAAAGCCAGATTATGTACTAAGCGATACCCTTGATGAACAGTAATTTATATTACGATGAAGTAATCAAATGATTTTTTATAGCGACCATTGTTTAGTTCATTATCTTTACTTATCATCAAAAATCCATATTTATCCTTCCAACATTCTTGACATATATACTGAAACTTTTCAAATTTCATGTCGCTGGCAACATGATCATCGTATACATGTCTCATATTTTTCGCATCTTGTTTAAACATTATAATTAAATTGGCATTATCTCTTATTAAATGTTTTGGAATTCTTGTGTAGGTTTGACACAAGTACAATGAATCCACATTCTTATGACGCCCCATACAAAAATATGCACGTATATTGTTTTGGTTTTCACATGCAACATCATCGAAAATCATAATTGAATTGCTTTTAGCTTCGCTAGGAGGAACAACGGACTCGTTGTCTGCGAATGTGTAGTATCCCATTCCTGTAATTGGCGAAATTAAATTCTTTAGGTATTCATATTTAGGTTGATACAGAGATTTTGAGTACAAATAGATATTTTCAAACTTGAGACCATTAGGACTTTCTAGCAAACTGATCATTACATTAGTTTTTCCACAATTGGAGGGACCAACTATTAATGCTCGAATAGAATTTGGTAGCAAGGAACTATGTCTTATTTTTGTACTGTCATTTGAAAATACATCCACATTACGAACTAAAATATTTTTGTGTTGTTTTACTAAGCGCATTTCAATAACTACTTGTAAAATTCACAAAACAATATATTTTATTCTAGAATAAAATAATATGGTTACGTTTTATAAAAAAACATTCAGTCATAAGAAAACTATCGTTGGAGAAGGTTTACTAAATAAAACAATAAATTCTCTACCTTTTGAATTACATCTTCCTGGATATCAGTACTGTGGACCTGGCACAAGATTACAAAAGCGTTTAGATAGAGGAGATAAAGGAATTAATTTATTGGATGCTGCTTGCAAAAATCACGATATAGCTTACTCCAAAAACAAAGAATTAAACAGTAGACACCAAGCTGATAAAATTCTTGAAAATAAAGCTTGGGAAAGAGTTCTTTCAAACAATAGCAGTCTTGCACAAAAATCATTTGCATATATGGTGACCAATGCAATGAAAGCAAAAACTAAATTTGGTATGGGTATGGAGAAGAAGAGCAGAAATAGGCAAAGACTATCGTTACGAACTCATTTAAATGATAAAAAGCTGTTCAATAGTTCAATTAGAGCAGCAGCAAAAACATTACGGGAAGAAAAACCACAAGACATTAACTCGGCCATTAAAATCGCTCGTAAAGTTATCAACAGATCACTTAAGGGGAAAAAGGCACGCGTTGTAATACCACGCATAATCAATGTTCCAAAAATTGGTGGATTTTTACCGCTAATTCCAATTCTAACTGCTCTAGGTGCACTTGGTAGTCTAACAACTGGAGGTGCCGCTATAGCTAAGACTGTAAATGCAACAAAGGACGCAAAAAACAACTTGAGGAAGCCACCAGACACAATAAGGCAATGGAGTCTATTGCTGTGGGAGAAGGACTGTACCTTAAACCATATAAAAAGGGTTATGGACTTGTTTGTAAAGATCATTCAAAAAACTATTAGAAATGCTACCCAACAGACCATTATCAGAATTTTATCTAAGAAAATTTTCAAGAAATATTCCACACTTTAGAGGAGTTTATATGTTGGATTCTCTACCAAAACGGCCAAGGACAGTAGAATGTGGAATAATTAATTTAGATTTATCAGCAGGACCAGGTACTCATTGGGTAGCATACTATAGAAACAAGGATGAAAAACAATATTTCGACAGCTTTGGAAATTTACAACCTCCTTTAGAATTAATCAAATATCTAGGTAGAAATATTGAATACAACTACAATCAATATCAAAACTTTAATACATTTAATTGTGGTCATTTATGTTTAAAATTTCTTTATGAAGCAACTAAAGAGTTGAAATAAAACACAAGCATATATTTGTATATTTTAAAAAATTCTTTCGTTGTTTTATTGTATTAGTTACAAAATATACATAACATTTTTTTTTTATTTTTACTGCCAAACAGGGTACTGGGAGTTTGGTATCAAAAACTCGTGCATCTCGCTATCTAAGATCAGGTTTCGCTCTCCTTTTCTTTGTAGTCGATATTTATCATTCGAAAGATCTTCTAATTCTACATTGGTTAATGCATTATATCGGTTCGGGAGAAACATTATATGGTTTTCCAGCTCAAGTTGAATTGTTTCTCCGTACTTTGTTGTTACCCGCTTTGCACGTAGAATGTTGTATTTGATTGAATCATCTAGATCCTTTATATGTATTAAGGTTTTTGTATTGCACGAATTACATTTTTTCACCAGATCCATTGCGGTAGAAATTTTTCACAACTTATAGCTTTGAACTTTTATTGCAAACTAATCTCGATTTTAGCTTTCTAGACTGTAAGAAGCCTAACAGAAAATCGTTATACAATGATTTTTTTGTTTTATTTTGACAAAAGACAAAGTGAGGAGAAATGAAATCTATATAAGTATTTAAAACTAAGTAGTTGAAAAAAGAGAGAGAGATGATACAAATATGTATACATTTTTTTGAGTCGTTCACACAAAATTTTAAATTATTTTTCGGATTAAAAACGATCAGGCTTCGTTTTTTAAATTTCATAACATGCACCTTCGTACTGGTTCGTTGAAATGATCAATTATAGTTGCAAAGTAACAGTAAAACGGAACGCAAGTAAATTTTGCTAATAAAAAGATTAAATTTAAAATAAAAAACATGAGTCAAATAAGAGACAAGATTGTGCAATTCCTAATCAACTTTGAAGGATGTCAACTACATGAACACCGGGATATGATGAAATATTTCCTAGACATGTTGGATCAAAACGAAGAAATGGGTATAATGGAAGATGAAGACAAGGACGATGGCCATTTCAAATCCTGTCCTTGGAGCCATCCGGATTGTGTGGAGGGACCAGACACCTGCCGGTGTTCGGTATATTATTTAAGAAAAATGGCAATTAGCCATTTAATTAATTCATATTATGCATTATTTCATTAAAAGTAAATATTCAGAATAAAACAAAATCTTTAATGTTTTTTAATATATAATATATTTGTAAAATTCTGGTTTTTTCTCACTCTCTCTTAACAATAAAACAATATTTAACTTAAACATAAAACATGTTTTCTTTTATTACTAGATTTAACTACTTACACATAGAAATTATTACCTAAAAAATTAGTTGCAGTTATTCCATTGCTTCTTCCTTTTCTAATCTTGAAATTTCCCACAATAGCATATCAAGTTCGTAATCGGGATTGGTTTCTTCGATTCGAAAATGATACCATGCATACGTACTTTTATCATCACTTCTTATTTTTCTTTTATCATCTGCATAATTTAATACTACTTTATTAATTTGATTTGAGTAAATTTGATGAATTTTTGATTTAAATGTTAGCATATCATCATACACAGTCGACTTATTGAATAAGCAATTTCTATATGAAGCTATACTATAATTATTAAGAATGCAGTTCTTTACTCCTTTCGATTTTTTAATATCACATTGATTTGCACACTAAAAGAGTACATTTTTGATCGCAATCCTACAAATTCCTTCATTACCTTTCCACAATTCTCATCCTTCATCATACCCAACACCTTTTTGTTTACCAGAGGAAATCCATATACATTGTCTTTTGGGTAATCTGAAGTATCAAACTTATGGTCGACGTCAGTTTTTATGTCAGCATAGAAATCTTCAGTTTGTACTGTGTAAATGAAAGAGTCTGTGTCCATATAGTTTAATGATAGGTTTGTCTTGAATTTGGGTTGCATGTACCCATAATGGAAATCATACATTTTCCATTTGGAAAGCTCTAATACACAAAATCCTAAATATATGGGTTTATTGTAATAGGTTTTCACTCTTTTCATTTCAATCGCTACCATATCCTCAGAAAATATTGACAAACTATGAAAATTAGGTTTAGATATCCAATCTTGAGCTCCTAAATGATTACAGTTTGTCCTATTCCAGTTAGTAACTATTCGTACATCTTTTCTCTTTTCCACATTCTCCATAGTTTTACCATATACTGCATTATTTAACAATTTAAAGAAATTTTTTTCAAAAACATTTTTTGCAGTAGCCCTATGTTTGGTATTCAAGTCTATATAACTTTTCAACCAGGTTGATTGCTTATAGGTGAGAATTCGATGTACTTTCTTTAGAACTAGACCATACTGCAAACATTGTTTAAGAACTCTATAATGTATGACATATGTTTGTTTTGTAGAAAAATCTGCTAGTAATTTAATGTGCTTTGTTTGCAAAATTTTTTTATTTTCTGGACAGAAAGGAAGGTCATTGTGAGAGTCATGCAAATGAGAAGGATAGTCTAAAGTAACTTCATAGACATATCCATCGCTTGAACTATACTCTATGGTTGTCGGATCTAGATTTAGCTCTTCAGTTGACATCCATTTGAATCCACCATAAGGTAGATACTCAGACATTGCCCAACCGTAAAGGTTATTTGCGTCTAAGTACACAATAAATTCTGAGGGCTTCTCTCTATCAAAATCAGCTAAATATTTATTGTTAGCTTTTGAATAACGATTACTACATTGTACAAGCCCACCACGTATTCCTTTCTTGAAGAAATTGTACATATCTATATCCGTCAAAAGCTCTAATTCTATATTTGTATGCTTCAACATAGCATCCCACGATAGTCCTGGTGCAGTGTAATACTGACATGGATCTAAGTGGTAGATGTTCTTGCAAACCTTTCTAAAACTTTCAAATATATCTGCAAGTAAGAGCACATCCGTTTTTAAATATACTTCCATGTAATCTTGCAAGGTTTTGCAGCTGAAAGCATTCCAAACTTCTTTTGCATGATCATAGTCTTCAATCGAGCACTCCTTATTATTGAGCTGGTTGAAGAAATCTTCCCTTGCTGGAAGTTCACCAACATTCAATTTTTCAAAAGAATCTAGAAAATCATAGGGAAAAACGCCTTTTCTTCTCACAAGATCAAACTCTGTTTTGGTTTTGAATTGTTTTTTAATAATGTTAAAGTCTTGCTCTGAAAGATTATTGGCTAAAGATTCTAAACTATCTGACATAAAACGAATTGTATCTAAAAATCTAATTTCAAGGTTGTAGTTGTCGGTCATTTTTGAAAATGTAGACAGTGATATATATAATTCTTTGTTGAGCGGAAGGACTTTTATATTGTCGGATTTTTTACCCAACTCTTTAACAAAAAGGTGCGAGTCATAGGAAGAATAATTGTGGAAATAAACTGGTATAAATTTAGGAACTTGAAATTTTAAATTGCAAATCTTATGAGCTGCGCCTCTAAATTTACCACTTATGTGACAGTGATCTCCCACTCTATCATTGCCTAGATGTTTGTGACAAATATGACAATTTATTGCATTTTGTAAATTAAAAATTTCGAAAGGAGATAAAGCATCCATTTTCCTTTTGTTTGCTAAATATTCATTATAAATATCTTCACAATCTTCAATCAAATTTTCTACAAACTTTTCTGCTGCATCCCTACCCGTATATAATTTAAATTTATCTAAACTATCATTATGCTTACATTTAATATAATAACTATAAGCACATGGTATGTGCTTCTTAATATAATTACTTTTATCACTTACTCTAATACTAACCTCCTGCAGTATGCATTCAAAATCTGCATACACAACAAATGGTACATCCATTTGTCGTTGCTGGTCTTTAAACTGCAACACCGCTTTTTCCTCAGACGCTAGCTCCGCAACAATTTTCCCACATTCTTCTTTATGTTGTTCTAACGTCCTCTCATTGTGGGTATATTGGAGGCAGCTGTTACAAAACAGAAGTTTTCTGCAGTGCTTGGTAGTCTGGGATTTTAAAAGTCTATGGAAAGAAAAAAGTTATAAGAATACATATTAATATATTTACGTAAATAAATGTATATTTCTTTACTTACTTTGATATATTTGTTATAAGAATATAATGCTGATATCCTCCAGCATTTTCTAATAATAACAAATTTATATGTTGAGATTTTTCATTCTTGGTGTTATAGAATGGTCCAACAATTTCATTCCTTTCATCGTTGTATCCGAATACATTGACGCTGATATTAGGATTACTTTCTTCAAATATCCTAATACTCTTTAATGCCAACGGAAACTTTAAATTTTTAAAATCAAGCTCATTTCCGTTTTGCATGTATATGATGTCAGCGCTGATGTCTGCAATGTTGTATGAGCTGCAACGTTGTGGTGTTTTAATAACAGAGGTATCCAGTGCAGATATTATAGCCCATTTAAAGCAGTAAATGTCCTTGTTTTCAACATTTATGCAGGCAGCTCTACTTTTTAATTTATCCGGCGTACTTATCCAGTTCGATCCTCTCACCAAAGATGACTTATTTATGGCGATTTCGAGGCGAACAATTCTTATTAAAGTCCATCCTGAATCCCGTTCTTGGAATTCAGACATTTTGTTGTGGATTTCTTGAAATTGCTTTGCCATAAGTTCCTCAACATCATCTCCAATGCACAGAAGATCCATCTTTGCCCGGTGAGAGATAGTGCACAATTCCATTTCATCGCTTACAATTTTAATATACTCTCCAATTAGAGTAATATTAAATTTAATGATGTTGTGCACGGCAAGACTATTTTCAAGTCTTTCTTTGATTATAGTTTTATTATCCACAATAACATCTTCAAATAGAATACAATCCTTATTTATTAGAACTCCAAATGTTGTAATATTATTTTTAAAAGCACTATTTATTATATAATATTTGCGTTCATTTGGAGCTTGAGAGAGTAGATCATTCGCAGAATTTGAGATATCCATTTCTACTTCATCATTTTGAGTATTTGCTTGATCATGTGGAATAACTTGACTTATATCCATGTCTTGAGGAGAATTCTCTACGGGCAAATAGCTTGGGTAATTATTATTGGGTCTATTATTTTGCTGCAACTGTACACTATATTCAATGGGATATGGAATTTCCATAGGTGCTGTGAATTGGTTGGTTGACACTGGATACGGATACAAAGGATACGCTGGAGCCTGCACTGGATACTGATACTGCACTGGATACTGATTCTGCACTGGATACTGATACTGCACTGGATACTGATTCTGCACTGGATACTGATACTGCACGGGATACTGATTCTGCACTGGATACTGATACTGCACGGGATACTGATATAGCAAATTGTTGTAGACCATTGGGTTATAGGGTTGTATGGAATGATATACATCTTGGGGTTCTACGGACTGCTGCACATCTTGGGGTTGAACATGACTTTTGCAATGATTTAAATAGCACTTTTGGTATCTGAATTGCTTATTACAGATATTACAACGGAAAACTGAAGAACTCATTTTTTTTAAATTGTTTTTAATATTTATTTATTGAAAAAACCTTAATATATATGTTGAAAGAACTTATAAATGCACTTATATACTGTTTTTAGTTTGTAATATAAAAAAAGTTCTATTTTTTAAAACACAAGGAGTTTTGAAATATTCACGACTTATTGGTTTTATATACAAAAATGTACTGACTTGAATCTTAAAAAATTTGATTTACATTAATTCGTGAAAATCTTTAGTATGGTCTAGTATGCTACATTTCAAAAAGTAGTTTTCAGTATTTGCGTAGTTAGTAACTTGTAGCTACAAAAATCGTTGGTTGCAAAATATTAAAAAAGTAGTTTTAGAAGTACAGCGGGTATATGAGATACAGCTTATGCATGCCGATACAAAATGTTTAAGGGAATGAAACTGCTACGTAGACAATATTTATGTAAACAAACATTTTGATAAGTGATATGTACAGAGTACAGAGACATGCTTGTGCATGCAGATACGTTACAAAGTTTTGAACGGAATGTGATATATACAGAGTACAGGGACATGCTTATGCATGCCGCTACGATACAAAATGTTTAAGGGAATGAAACTGCTACGTAGACAATATTTATGTAAACAAACATTTTGATAAGTGATATGCACAGAATATGTAGACATGGTTATGCATGTAGAGACGTTCCAAAATTATGTAGCAAAAGAAACTGCTACGTGGACAATATTTATGTAAAAAAACATTTTGATAAGTGATATGCACAGAATACGTAGACATGCTTATGCATGTAGAGACGTTCCAAAATGTTTAAGGGAATGAAACTGCTACGTAGACAATATTTATGTAAACAAACATTTTGATAAGTGATATGCACAGAATACGTAGACATGCTTATGCATGTAGAGACGTTCCAAAATGTTTAAGGGAATGAAACTGCTACGTAGACAATATTTATGTAAACAAACATTTTGATAAGTGATATGCACAGAATACGTAGACATGCTTATGCATGTAGAGACGTTCCAAAATGTTTAAGGGAATGAAACTGCTACGTAGACAATATTTATGTAAACAAACATTTTGATAAGTGATATGCACAGAATACGTAGACATGCTTATGCATGTAGAGACGTTTCAAAATTTTGTAGTAAAAGAAACTGCTACGTGGACAATATTTATGTAAATGACAAACTACAAAAGTTTTGTAGCTAAACAAATTTTCAAAAGCAGAATTATTAAAATTTTAAGTTGAGCTTTTATTTGTAAAATGAAGCCCTTCTGGTACACGCCGTTGTATCGCAGACTTCAGCGGCATCACTTGAAGGAATATCTGAGAAGAGCCAGACAGGAAGAATTCCATAGATATCTTGAAGGAGATGAGGATCTTTTCCTAGAGCTGTCATCGCAGCCAACATCTGACGCAGTCCCAGAAAATGCAGCATATGAAGAGATGCTAACAGACGATGAGGATCTCCTTTTAGTGGTGTCTTCGCAGCCAACGTCTGACGCAGCCCCAGAAAATGCAGCATATGAAGAGATGCTAACAGGCGATGAGGATCTCCTTTTAGCGGTGTCTTCGCAGCCAACCACAACTGGTCCAAGAGAGGTAGCAATCAAACCTCAAATAGAAATATTGGACGTGCAAATTCTCCCAAATATAGATATACCTATGTTTCTCGCGTTATATGAAGACGATCAATTGTTGGTAGAGGCAGCGGACGCAGTGGAGTCAGATTTAAATTGATATTTATATCAATGCTTATAAAAATTAAAATAAATGTCTTTTATTTCAAATAAAAACCTACATACATATTTATTTCAGAGAACACACAAACAAACACAATGGTTCATTCATTCAAATGGTCAAGGGAATATTTGGGCACAACGAATAAACGCTTATTATTTGTTTGTATGTATAGTATATGCGTACATAAATATCTACAAATTTATTTCATTTCATACTGACCCACTTGCGCTAAATCCAGGGAAGCAAAGAAGCGGACTGTCATACAGACTCACCAATCGTTACACGCACAACCTGTCTGACAGGCAGACATTCCAATCGCCACTCAGAACACAAAAACACACACACACACACTTAAACATAGCATTAATATTCATATTCTACAAAATACAGAAATCGCACCACCATCCAGATCCCCAAATAAAATCCATCGATGATCGTCATGTATAAAATAAACAAAATATCAGATTCAATATTTATGCAATAGTAATTTTTTTTCACAACGTCTTCAAGATCAGAATAATCAAATTATTCCCCCAAACTCAAGCATTGCACACAAAAAAGAAATAACTGAATTGCTGGACAAAATATCTTAAGTAAACACACACCAAAATTAAAAAACAAGCTAAAAAATAAAAGAAGAAATCTCACTCCAGCAAGAAGAAACGAACCACAAACATTAGGGCCATCCATTTATACAACACTTTTGAGATATTGTACTTCCTAAAAAATGTTGTGTCAGATACTAAAAATTTCTTATTTTCTATTAGGCCATAGCACCCATGTAGAGACTGAATTCCTACGCTCACATATGGACAGACAGAAATTCCCACGCTCACATACCGACGGACATGTATTCCCAAGGTCACATATGGACAGACACAAACTCCCAAGCTCTTATATGGACAGACAAAAATTCCCACGGTCTCACGCTCACTTATACAAACTCATTTTGGTTACTACAGCACCCCTCCACCAAACTACCCTCACATATGGACGGACAGAAATTCCCACGGTCTCATACGGACAGACAAAAACTCCCAAGGTCTCATATGGACAGACAAAAATTCCCACGGTCTCACGCTCACTTATACAAACTCATTTTGGTTACTACAGCACCCCTCCACCAAACTACCCTCACATATGGACGGACAGAAATTCCCACGGTCTCATACGGACAGACAAGAACTCCCAAGGTCTCATATGGACAGACAAAAATTCCCACGCCTACCCCAACATTATAAAAAATAAAAAAAAATTAAACAACAACAATGTGAACATCCCTATTTAACCGTGGGAAAATAAACACACACACACATTAAAGTATCAAATTACAAAAAAAAAACCCATTAACACAAATTTGGCAATTAAAATTTCAAAATTTTAAAATTTAATTGCCATATTTGACAATTTTAATTGTTCTCGCACATACAGTTCCTAACTACTATTATAAAAAAACGAGGCTGAGTACACATATGCTACTATGCGCAAATTTTGGGGCTGAGGACGTCCTCTTTTTTGTACAAAAAGTCTTATGTCTGAAATACTTTTGGAACTCGAATAATATCAATTTTAGTGAGGAGTAGTTGTCATAATTTGGTTATCCTATCAGTTTTAGTGATTATTTGTGTCATAATTTTGCCATTATAAAAAAACGAGGCTGAGTACACGAATGCTACTATGCGAAAATTTTGGGGCTGAGGACGTCCTCTTTCCTGCACACAAAGTCTCATGTCTGAAATACTTTTGGAACTCGAATAATCTAAATTTTAGTGAGGACTAGTTGTCATAATTTGGTTATTCCATCAGTTTTAGTGATTATTAGTTGTCATAATTTGGACATTATAAGAAAACGGGGCTGAGTAGACATATGCAACTATGCGCAAATTTTTGGGGCGGAGGACGTCCTCTTTATTGCACATAAAGTTTCATGTCTGAAATACTTTTGGAACTCGAATAATTTGAATTTTAGTGAGGACTAGTTGTCATAATTTGGTTATTCTATCAATTTTAGTGATTATTAGTTCTCATAATTTGGTCATTATAAAAAACGAGGCTGCGTACACATATGCTACTATGCGCAAGATTTGGGGCTGAGGACGTCCTCTTTCTTGCACAAAAAGTCTCATGTCTGAAACTCAATATTATAAATTTTAGTGTGGACTAGTTGTCATAATTTGGTTATTCTATCAATTTTAGTGATTATTAGTTGTCATAATTTGGCCATTATAAGAAAACTGGGCTGAGTATACATGTAAATATGTATTTTAATTCAAACCAAATAAAAAGCTTTAATTCCCTTTTCCATATTATATATTAGTTCACGTTTTGTTTATTTGATGTAGGAATTATTATAGGTATTTAAATTAAGATAGTTTGTAAGTAAATAGTTTTAACTAAACAACTTTAGATTAATAATTCTGAGGCAACTTCATTAATTCTCGGACAACTTTATAAAAGGCAACTTCAATAATTCTTGATCAACTTTTAATAAAACAACTTTAAACAACTTTAAACAACTTTCAAAGTACGCCTCTATTCAACTGAACTTCTTTAAGAACTGCCTCTCTTGTTCAAACATCAACTCGACTACACCGATGTGTGGTGTATTATTCAGAGACTAAGCAGTAGTTAGGGAATGTATGTGCCAGGGCAATTAAAATTCTCAAATTTCATGTAAAATTTTAAAAATTTGCATGTTAATTACCCAAATTTTGATTTTAATGTGTTTATGTTGTAATTTGATACTTTAATGTTTGTGTGTGTATTTTCCCACGGTTTAATAAGGGGGTTCGCATTGTTGTTGTTTTTTTTTTATGATGTTGGGGTAGGCGTGGGAATTTGTGTCTGTCCATATGTGACCTTGGAATACATGTCCGTCCATATGTGAGCGTGGGAATTTTTGTCTGTCCATATGAGAGCTTGGGAGTTTGTGTCGGTCCGTATGAGACCGTGGGAATTTCTGTCCGTCCATATGTGAGCTTATGAGTTTGTGTCTGTCCGTATGAGACCGTGGGAATTTCTGTCCGTCCATATGTGAGCTTATGAGTTTGTGTCTGTCCGTATGAGACCGTGGGAATTTCTGTCCGTCCATATGTGAGCTTATGAGTTTGTGTCTGTCCGTATGAGACCGTGGGAATTTCTGTCCGTCCATATGTGATGGTAGTTTGGTGGAGGGGTGCTGTGTAACCAAAATGAGTTTGTATAAGTGAGCGTGAGACCGTGGGAATTTTTTGTCTGTCCATATGTGAGCGTAGGAATTCTGTCTGTCCATGTGTGCTATGGCCTAATAGAAAATAAGAAATTTTTAGTATCTGACACAAAACTTTTTTAGGAAGTACAATATCTTAAAAGTGTTGTATAAATGGATGGCCCTAATGTTTATGGTTCGTTTCTTCTTGCTGGAGTGAGATTTCTTCTTTTATTTTTGGCTTGTTTTTAATTTTGGTGTGTTTACTTAAGATATTTTGTCCAGGCTGGAGTGAGGTTTCTTCTTTTATTTTTTGCTTGTTTTTAATTTTGGTGTGTGTTTACTTAAGATATTTTGTCCAGCAATTCAGTTATTTCTTTTTTGTGTGCAATGCTTGAGTGTGGGGGAATAATTTGATTATTCTGATCTTGAAGACGTTGAGAAAAAAAAATTACTATTGCATAAATATTGAATTTGATATTTTGTTTATTTTATACATGACGATCATCGATGGATTTTATTTGGGGATCTGGATGGTGGTGCGATTTCTGTATTTTGTAGAATATTAATATGTGTGTGTTTTTGTGTTCTGAGTGGCGATTGGAATATCTGCCTGTCAGACAGGGGGTGTGTGTGTGACGATTGGTGAGTCTGTGTGACAGTCCGCTTTTTTGTTGCTTTCCTGGATTTAGCGCAAGTGGGTCAGTATGAAATGAAATAAATTTGTAGATATTTATGTACGCATATACATACAAACAAATAATAAGCGTTTATTCTTTGTGCCCAAATATTCCCTTGACCATTTCATTTTACAAATAAAAGCTCAACTTAAAATTTTAATAATTCTGCTTTTGAAAATTTGTTTAGCTACAAAACTTTTGTAGTTTGTCATTTACATAAATATTGTCCACGTAGCAGTTTCTTTTGCTACAAAATTTTGGAACGTCTCTACATGCATAAGCATGTCTACATATTCTGTACATATCACTTATCAAAATGTTTGTTTACATAAATATTGTCTACGTGGCAGTTTCATTCCCTTAAACATTTTGGAACGTCTCTACATGCATAAGCATGCCAACGTATTCTGTGCATATAACTTATCAAAATCTTTGTTTACATAAATATTGTCCACGTAGCAGTTTCTTTTGCTACAAAATTTTGTAACGTATCTGCATACATAAGCATGCCTTCGTATCCTCTACATATCACTTATCAAAATGTTTGTTTACATAAATATTGTCTACGTAGCAGTTTCATTCCCTTAAACATTTTGTACCGTATCTGCATGCATAATCATGTCTCTGTACTCTGTATACATCACATTCCGTTCAAAACTTTGTAATCTATATGCATGCCTAAGCATGACTTCGTATCCTCTACATTTCACTTATCAAAATGTTTGTTTACATAAATATTGTCTACGTAGTAGTTTCATTCCCTTAAACATTCTGTACCGTATCTGCATGCATAATCATGTCTCTGTACCCTGTATATATCACATTCCGTTTAAAACTTTGTAACGTACCTGCACGCTGAAGCATGTTTCTGTATTCGGTTTATATTAGAGAGTTTGGTACACATACCAAAATTTTATGTTTTCATAAATTTTGTCTACGTAGGAGTTTATTTCACTATGAAATTGTGAAACGTATATGCATTATTCTACATTCAGTTTGTTTACATAGTAGTTCGATCTCATATACCCGCTGTACTTCTAAAACTACTTTATTAAAAATTATGTACCACAAGTAAGCCACATTTTTTTTTCAGGAATTAATATAATTAAAATTTTCTAAGATAGAATTCAGTACATTTTTGTATCTAAAAGTGAGAAGTCGTGAATATTTAAAAATTCTTTGTGTAATAAATATAAAGCACCTCAAAAATATTATTTGTTTATTAAAAATAAAAGTGCATCATACAAAGTGCAAAGACAGAATATTAATATATAAAGATCCGTAGAAATTATTCTTGCTATTCAAACAAAAATTATATACAAAAAGAATTTCCAATATCAAAATAAAGAAATGAGTTCACCAGATTTTAAGTGTAATATCTGTAATAAGGTATACAGATACCAAAAATCATATTTAGCACATTGCAAAAGTCATGTTCAACCTCAAGAAGTGCAAGAGTTTGTGCAATTTCCAACACCTGCATACAACCCAGCATTAACATACAACCCAATGTCCTGGAACAATTTTCAATATCAATATCCAGTGCAGATGCAGGGATATAATAATCAGTTTTTACTACCCATGGAAATACCACATTATCCATTTCAATATGCCGTACCCTTGCCGTTGCAGCAGTATAATATCCCCAATTACTACCCAAGCTATTGGCCTATTGAGAATTCTATTCAACAAGCGGACAATTATGAACATAGAGACATGGATATAAGTCAAGCAAACCACGATGAAGAAGATATGGATACATCTAATTCTTTGAGTGAACGGCAGGAGCAAGCTCCAAATGATCCCAAATATTTCTTAATAAATAGCGCATTTAAGAACAACATTGCAACATACGGAATTCCAATAAATAAAGACTGCATTCTATTTGAAGATGCTGTCAATGAAAATAGACCTATCATCAAGGAAAGGCTTGAAATTAGTCTAGCAGTACACAGTATTATTAAATTTAATATTACTCTTATTGGGGAGTATATTAAAATTGTTAGTGATGATATGGAATTGTGTACTATTTCACATAGGGCCAAAATGCATCTTTTGTGCTTTGGAGATGATGTTGGGGAAATTATAGAAAAACAGCTGCAAGAAATAGAAAACAAAATGTCAGAGTTTCAAGAGCGGGATTCTGGGTGGACCTTAATAAGAATTGTTCGTCTTGAAATTTCTGTAAATAAATCATCGTTGGTTAGAGGATCGAACTGGATTAGCACGCCAGAGAAACTCAAAAATAAATCTGCTTGCATTAATGTCGCAAACAATGACATTTATTGTTTTAAATGGGCCGTAATATCTGCACTGGATTCATCTGATATTAAAGAACGACGACGGTGCAGCTCATATAATATTGCTGATATAAGTAGCGAATTAATCAGGCTTCAAAACAATGTTGTGCTAGATTTCAGCCTTTTAAGTTTCCCTCTAAAATTAAAAGATATCAGAATTTTTGAAGGGAACAACATTGATATCAGTGTTAATGTGTTTGGGTATGATGAGGAAGCAGATGAAATTATTGGACCATTTTACCTCACAAAAGAAGATAAAAACAAACATGTTAACTTACTTCTTCTGGAGAAAAGCGAGTGTCATCACTTTATTTTTATAAAAAACATATCAAAGTAAGTAAAGAAATACACATATTCACTTACGCACATACAAATATATTGGTATGAATATTTATATCTATTTTCCTTCCACAGACTTTTAAAACATCAGACTACGAAGCACTGCAGAAAACTTTTGTTTTGCAACAGCTGTCTGCAATACACACACGATGATAGGACTATGGAGCAACACAAATTGGAATGTGGTAACATCGTTACCACTATGCCGTCAGCTCCAAATAATATTCTTAATTTTAAGGGGCATCACAGAAAAATGGATGTGCCCTTCGTTATATATGCAGACTTCGAATGCATATTACAGGAGATTGATGTTAGCGTGAGTAATAAAACCAAATTAGTTAAGAAACATACCCCCTGTGCTTTTAGTTACTATGTTAAATGTTTTCATACGAACAACTTAGATAAATTAAGAATATATACGGGTAAAGACGCCTCCAACAAATTTGTAGAATTTTTAATTAAAGACTGCGAAGATATATATAATGATTATTTATTAAATAATAAGAAAATGGATGTGCTATCCCCTTCAGAGGCTTATAATTTTTATAATGCTTTGACTTGTCATATATGTCAACAGAGTCTAGGTAATGATCGTGTTAGAGATCACTGTCATGTTAGTGGAAAATTTAGAGGTGCAGCCCACAAAAACTGTAATTTAAATTACCAAATTCCTAAGTTCATACCAGTATACTTTCACAACTATTCCAACTATGATTCACATCTTTTTGTTAAAGAATTGGGAAAAATTTCTATGCAACTTAAAGTACTCCCTCTTAACAAGGAAAAATATATTTCACTTTCCCAATTTACAGAAATGAGCGATGGTCATAATCTTGAAATAAGATTTCTTGACACAATACGATTTATGGCCGACAGTTTGGAATCATTGGCTTCAAATTTATGCGATAATGATTTCATCACCATTAAATCTATGTTTCCCTTAGAAAAAGAATTTCAGCTGATTAAGAAAAAGGGTATTTTTCCGTATGAGTATCTAAATTCTTTTCATAAGCTTAATGAGTGTCAGCTTCCTTCGCGCAGAGATTTCTTTAATAAACTGAACAACAAGGAATGTTCTTTAGAGGAATACTCACATGCCGAAGAGGTTTGGAATACTTTTGGTTGCAAAACCATGAAAGATTACATGGAATTATATTTAAAAACAGACGTGCTTTTATTAACAGATATTTTCGAGAACTTCAGAAAAGTTTGTAAAAGTATATATGAGCTGGATCCATGTCAATATTACACAGCTCCTGGACTTTCATGGGATGCAATGTTGAAATATACAAGAATTGAGCTCGAATTATTAACAGACATAGATATGTACAATTTTATGAAAAAGGGCATTCGTGGTGGAATTGTACAGTGTAGCAAAAGATATTCTAAAGCTAACAACAAATATTTAGAAGATTTTGATAAAGAAAAGCCGTCCGAATTTCTTGTATATTTAGATGCAAATAACCTGTACGGTTGGGCGATGTCTGAATATCTCCCATATGGAGGATTCAGATGGTTATCGAATGAGGAGCTCAATTTGGATCCGGAAAGCATAGCCGATAATTCAACAGATGGTTATGTGTTTGAAGTCACATTGGATTACCCTTTTAACCTACACGACTTACACAATGACCTTCCTTTTTGTGCTGAAAATAAAAAAACTTTGCAATCGAAGCACAGCAAATTAATAACCGATTTCTCTACAAAGCATTCATACGTTATCCATTATAGAGTTCTCAAACAATGTTTGAAATATGGTTTAGTTTTAAAGAAAATACATCGAATTCTAACATTTAAACAATCTCCATGGCTAAAAGGTTATATTGACTTAAATACCCAGCATAGAGCCACTGCTAAAAATGCTTTTGAGAAAAATTTCTTCAAATTGCTTAATAATGCAGTGTATGGGAAAACTATGGAGAATGTGGACAACAGGAGAAATGTAAGAATTGTAACCAATTGGAGCAGAACTAATCGGAATCATTTGGGGGCTCAAGACTGGATATCAAAATCCAATTTCCATAGTTTGTCCATATTTTCTGAAGATATGGTAGCTATCGAAATGAATAGAGTGAAGACATTTTACAATAAGCCCATTTACTTGGGATTTTGTGTACTTGAACTCTCTAAATGGAAAATGTATGATTTCCATTACGGCTACATGCAACCTAAGTTCAAGAAAAACTTATCATTAAATTATATGGACACTGACTCTTTTATTTATACAATACAAACAGACGACTTTTACGCAGACATAAAGCCTGACATCGAACAACAATTTGATACATCAGATTATGCTCTAGCTAATAAGTATGACATTCCTCTTTTGAACAAAAAAGTTTTGGGTATGATGAAAGACGAAAATTGCGGGAAAATAATGACAGAATTTGTTGGGCTGCGACCTAAAATGTATTCCTTTAGCATTCAAAATGAAAATGATGTAAAAAAATCGAAGGGGGTAAAGAAATCCATTTTAGATAAGTATAGTTTATTGTCATATAGAAATTGTTTGTTTGATAAGTCCATTGTATATGATACCATGTTAACGTTTAAGTCCAAATTACATCAAATTTATACTAGTGAATTAAGTAAGGCAGTATTAAGTTATGCAGACGATAAGAGAAAAATTACTAACAATAACATAAATACTTTAGCATGGCATCATTTTCGTATAGAAGAAACTAATCCTCATTACGAACTTGATATGCTTTTAGCAGATATTGCTAGTTTAGAAGAAGAAGAAGAAATGTGATAATATCTAGTATTAAGAGAACAAATTGTTTTATTTTTAACAGAAATAAATAGAAAATACATATATTAAAAATGAGAAAAAAAAAATCTTGATTTTTGTTTTATTGTTTTTTGATTTTTATTTAGCTTCAATGAAATATTACATAATACGAATTAATTAAATTATTTATCACCGTTTTTCTCAAATAAAATACGGAGCATCGGCAAGTATCTGGACCTTCCTCACAATCTGGATGACTCCACGGACAAGACTTGAAGTGACCATTGTCCTTGTCCTCATCTTCCATTATACCAAACTCCTGGTTTTCATCCAACATATGGAGGAAAAATTTCACCATTTCCCTGTGTTCATATAGTTGACATCCTTCAAAATCGGCTAAGAATTGTTCAACCTTGTTTCTTATTTCGCTCATGATTTAAATTTTTTTTTTTAATTTTTGTATCCGAAATTGGCTTGCGATCTTTTTGACTATTAGTTCTCTACTAAATGATATACAATTCAAAAAACTAAATCTGCGTTTCACTCCAAAACTAATTTAAAATTTTGAGTCAAGAACTCAAAAATTTATACATATATCACTATCTTCTTCCACTTTTTCAGTTTTAAGTACAGATTTCATTATTCATCTATTCTTTTGTTCCCTCTCTCTCTCTATCTTCTTGGAACTTTTCAGTTTTAAGTACAGATATCATTATTCATCTATCTGTCTTTTGTCCCCTCTCTCTCTCTCTCTCTCTCTCTATCTTACATACAAATCAAATATCATTGTTTATCAATTTTCAGTTAGACTTCTTAGTGTCTAGAAGGCTTATATCGTGAATACTTTGAAATTGAAGTTCAAACTTGTAAGTTGTCAAATATTTCTACCGCAATGGATCTGGTGAAAAAATGTAATTCGTGCAATACGAAAACCTTAATACATATAAAGGATCTAGATGATTCAATCAAATACAACATCCTACGTGCAAAGCGGGTAACAACAAAGTACGGAGAAACAATTCAACTTGAGCTGGAAAACCATATAATGTTTCTCCCGAACCGATATAATGCATTAGCCAATGTAGAATTAGAAGATCTTTCGAATGATAAATATCGACTACAAAGAAAAGGAGAGCGAAACCTGATCTTAGATAGCGAGATGCACGAGTTTTTGATACCAAACTCCCAGTACCCTGTTTGGCAGTAAAAATAAAAAAAAAATAAAAAAAAATGTTATGTACATATATTTTGTAACTAATACAATAAAACAACGAAAGAATTTTTTAAAATATACAAATATATGCTTGTGTTTTATTTTATATATTTAGTTATTTCATAAAGAAATTTCAAACATAAATGGCCACAATTAAATGTATTAAAGTTTTGATGTGTATTGTAGTTGTATTCAATATTTGATTAACTCTAAAGGAGGTTGTAAATTTCCGAAGCTGTCGAAATACTGTTTTTCATCCTTGTTTCTATAGTATGCTACCCAATGAGTACCTGGGCCTGTTGACAAATCTAAATTGATTATTCCACATTCGATTTTCCTTGCACGTTTTGGCAGCGAGTCCAACATGAAAACTCCTCTAAAGTGTGGAATATTTCTTGAAAATTTTCTTAGATCAAGTTCTGATAATGGTCTGTTGGGTAGCATGTCTAATAGTTTTTTGAATGATCTCTACAAACAAGTCCATAACCCTTTTTATAAGGTTTAAGGTACAGTCCTTCTCCCACAGCAATAGACTCCATTGCCTTATTGTGTCTGGTGGCTTCCTCAAGTTGTTTTTTTGCGTCCTTTGTTGCATTTACAGCCTTAGCTATAGCGGCACCTCCAGTTGTTAGACTACCAAGTGCACCTAGAGCAGTTAGAATTGGAATTAGCGGTAAAAATCCACCAATTTTTGGAACATTGATTATGCGTGGTATTACAACGCGTGCCTTTTTCCCCTTAAGTGATCTGTTGATAACTTTACGAGCGATTTTAATGGCCGAGTTAATGTCTTGTGGTTTTTCTTCCCGTAATGTTTTTGTTGCTGCTCTAATTGAACTATTGAACAGCTTTTTATCATTTAAATGAGTTCGTAACGATAGTCTTTGCCTATTTCTGCTCTTCTTCTCCATACCCATACCAAATTTAGTTTTTGCTTTCATTGCATTAGACACCATATATGCAAATGTTTTTTCTTCAAGACTGCTATTGTTTGAAAGAACTCTTTCCCAAGCTTTATTTTCAAGAATTTTATCAGCTTGGTGTCTACTGTTTAATTCTTTGTTTTTGGAGTAAGCTATATCGTGATTTTTGCAAGCAGCATCCAATAAATTAATTCCTTTATCTCCTCTATCTAAACGCTTTTGTAATCTTGTGCCAGGTCCACAGTACTGATATCCAGGAAGATGTAATTCAAAAGGTAGAGAATTTATTGTTTTATTTAGTAAACCTTCTCCAACGATAGTTTTCTTATGACTGAATGTTTTTTTATAAAACGTAACCATATTATTTTAATCTACAATAAAAGATATTGTTTTGTGAATTTTACAAGTAGTTATTGAAATGCGCTTAGTAAAACAACACAAAAATATTTTAGTTCGTAATGTGGATGTATCTTCAAATGACAGTACAAAAATAAGACATAGTTCCTTGCTACCAAATTCTATTCGAGCATTAATAGTTGGTCCCTCCAATTGTGGAAAAACTAATGTAATGATCAGTTTGCTAGAAAGTCCTAATGGTCTCAAGTTTGAAAATATCTATTTGTACTCAAAATCACTGTATCAACCTAAATATGAATAACTAAAGAATTTAATTTCGCCAATTAAAGGAATGGGATACTACACATTCGCAGACAATGAGTCCGTTGTTCCTCCTAGCGAAGCTAAAAGCAATTCAATTATGATTTTCGATGATGTTGCATGTGAAAACCAAAACAATATACGTGCATATTTTTGTATGGGGCGTCATAAGAATGTGGATTCATTTTACTTGTGTCAAACCTACACAAGAATTCCAAAACATTTAATAAGAGATAATGCCAATTTAATTATAATGTTTAAACAAGATGCGAAAAATATGAGACATGTATACGATGATCATGTTGCCAGCGACATGAAATTTGAAAAGTTTCAGTATATATGTCAAGAATGTTGGAAGGATAAATATGGATTTTTGATGATAAGTAAAGATAATGAACTAAACAATGGTCGCTATAGAAAATCATTTGATTACTTCATCGTAATATAAATTACTGTTCATCAAGGGTATTGCTTAGTACATAATCTGGCTTTAAACTTTATACATGTGATTGTTATAACTGGTCATCTAAGCAAAAACTTGATCTGATACATAATAATCTGATCAGATACCTAACAAGCTGATCTGATAACCTCATCTGATAAACTGATCTGATACCTGATCTGATAACCTGATAAACTCATCTAATATCTGATCTGATAACCTGATCTGACACCTGATAAGCTGATCTGATACCTGATCTGACACCTGATAAGCTGATCTGATACCTGATAAACTGATCTGATACCTGATCTGATAACCTGATCTGATACTTGATAAGCTGATCTGATAGCTGAAAAGCTAAAATGAATGAAAAAATTCTAAAAGACTTATTGACAACAAGAAATGTATTGAAGAAAAAGCTTCGTAGTATAAGAACTGGTGAAATAGATACACATCAGCAATTAAAAGATACATTCCAGCCCATAACAGAACCTTTAAAAGAATTTATAAATATCTCTAAACTTATTGATATACCGAATAAAAAAGAAAAGAATGATAAGAAAACTGAATATGAGGACAGTGCCAATTTTCATCTTCAGAACTCAACAATGAAGTTGGAAACAAGTACCCCTAAGAAACTAATTGAAGAATCAATGTTTAAACAGTCTAATAGTAAAAGTAACAGCGATTTTGATGAAGATGACTTTTATTCACAACATTCTAATCATGACGAGAGTTATCCTGACTTATCACTATTGCAATCGAGAAATGAACTAGATACTAACTATGGTCCACATAGAGATTATAATAACGATTGGAAATTTGGTAGTAGCAACATCGAGTTAAATCAAGATAAAATACAAGTTGGTGGTCAAATATGGGCTCTCACCCCAGGACTGTTTTCTTTGATGTTTCATAAAACACCAAAAAGCTATGATAAATTTGAGCTTGAAATCTATAAAAAAATATTACTTACTACCAATGCACACAGAAAAGATTATAAGTCCGATGGTCAAATCAAGGGGACTAGAGGGTACAAGTACAAACATATTATTGGAAAACTTTTTAAAGAGAAAAATCATAAGAGCTCATCGGAATTAACAAAGGCTACTTATTTAGGTAAGGGATTGATGCAGGTAAATCCTCATAAATCAAACTATATATACTGGGATGATCCAAACGAGTTGGTAGATCGACTTAGACTACTGCTTGCATCACAGTCTGCAGGTCATACTAATCACAACAACGAGATTGTTTCAATTATTGAAGAGCTACGTGAAGCTAATATAATAGTATAAACTATATAAACGGATACACATTTTAAATATAAATTATGTCTGTTGATAAATTCGGACATTATCTAAACGACACTAGCAGTATAATTTCATTGAAAAATGCACCTAAATTGTTGGGCTTATTTTTGGATGCGAACAACAACATTGATGTCCAAAACAAAAGAATCAAAAATGTTGCAAAAGCTTTGGAGGAAAACGATGCTATCAATAAATTGTTTTTGCAAACTCAAATGGAAGAAGTAGAACACAAAATTATAAAAGAATTTAAAGAAGATAACAACAAAATGGACAGTACTCTAAAAAATCAAATCGAAATGCAACAACATGAAATAATATTACAGTTGGAAGAGAATAAAAAATTGCAAGAAAGCATTTCCAAGATCAGAGCATCCTTCGAAGAAGAAATTGAAAGATTAAATGAGAAAATGTATAGATTTGAAAATTACATGTTTGTGTCAATTGGTGAAAGCGCATCAGATAGATCACAACACACCCCAAAGACTTCTTAAAGCTTAGACATGGATACAAAAAGAAATTTAGTGAACGAGCTCCATAAGCAAGCTCGAAAAATGTTTGGACGTCGTAGAGTTGTTATGAAAGGAATAGACGATCTTTGGCAAGCGGATTTAGTTGAAATGGGGAACTATTCTACATACAATAAAAATTATAGATTTTTGCTAACTGTAATTGATACATTCTCCAAATATGCTTGTGCAGTACCTTTGAGAAGAAAGACAGCTGTTGACACAACGCAGGCAATGGAGACTATTTTTCAATTGGGGCGTGTGCCAAAAAACTTACAAACAGATGATGGTAAAGAATTCTTCAACAAACACTTTAATCAATTGATGGGTAAATACAACGTCAATCACTACTCAACCTATAGCATCATGAAAGCATCAATAGTAGAACGATTCAATAGAACATTAAAAGGAATGATGTGGAAAGAGTTTAGTTTTAATGGTTCCTACAACTGGCTTGATATATACAAAGATTTACTTAATGCATACAATAGAAAAGTTCATCGCACAATTAAAATGCCACCGATTAAAGTCAACTCAAAAAATGAAAAATAGCTCCTAAATACAGTATACAACCATTTAAAGATGTACAAAATGTCAAAATTTAATGCAGGGGACCATGTACGTATTAGCAAATATAAACATATTTTTGAGAAAGGCTATACTCCGAATTGGACAACAGAAATTTTCACAATCAAAAGAGTTCAAAATACATATCCTACAACATACATATTAGAAGATTATCTGGGAAATCCTATTAAAGGTGGCTTCTACACGGAAGAACTGTCAAGAACTAGATTTCCAAATACATATCTAGTTGAAAAGGTGATCAGACTGAAAGGAGACAAAGCATTAGTTAAATGGTTGGGATTTTCTAATCAACACAATTCCTGGATAAGCAAAGATGAAATACTGTAGTTGGAAAATGAAATAAATCGCCATCCGTAATGATACCAACGACAATAACATCAATATTTTTTAATAACTAATGTTAATTTTAAAATAAGATTATGAAATATATATGCAAATTATTCTTATAAACCATGCTGTGTAGTAAACTTTATTTATTTGTGAACAGGCTGTTATAATGTCAATAACACTTACTCTGAGCTCTAACTCATCAGCGCTATATGGTAATTATTTTCCTCCCATTGACTTAAATGACACATATGAGTGTGCGCTAACTGATTTTCATTCATACAACAGTATTCCAAATGTAGACTCCTATAACAATATGTTTCATATAGGGGAACATGTAATTGAAATACCAATTGGATCTTATGAATTGAAAGATATAGTTGACTACATAGAAGAGCAATACAAACGACTTAGTCCTGGAGAGCATATTTTTATAGAAGCTAACAACAATACGATGCAAGTTAAAATAAATAGTTCTAAAGATCCGATATATTTTAATAAAGAAAATACAATTGGGAATCTTTTAGGATTCAATAGTAAAATCCTAAAACCGACCGATGATCATTACTCAGATCTTCCAGTTAATATTTTTAAAGTAAATCTCTTGCGAATTGAAAGTAGTATCGCTACAAATAAATATATGAACAATTCAAAATCACACACACTTCATGAGTTTCCGATTAATGTGCCTGCAGGCTATAAAATAGATGAGATTCCAAGGAATCTCATTTATTTACCTGTAAACACCAAAGAGATAAGTTCTCTATCACTGCGCGTGGTTGATCAGAACGGTGATTTAATTAATTTTCGAGGAGAGGAAATTACAATACGAATACATTTAAGGCCAACTAAGTAATGATAATATACAATACAAGTATATCACAAAATACGACAGTCACGTCTCATCCACAGATATTACAACCTAAACCACAATTGAAAAGATCTGCTCGTCAAAGGTCACTTACAACAACAAACAAAAGTTTTCTCAAGTCTTTGAATTTCAAACTGAAAACAAAATGAGCTCAATAATAAACGTATTGGATAAGCCATTGTCTGATGAAAATATAATAAAAAAGGACTATCATACCTACATACCATATCTACAATCGTACAACAATAATGATGAGATTCGAATCTCAATACAAAATCAAGATTTGTACGTGTTACCTAGTGAGAGCTATATATATGTGGAAGGTTTCGTTGTAGATGAAAAAACTGGAAAATTTTCAGAAAATTTTAAATTGAAAAACAACTTTGTTGCACATCTATTTGATGAAATCCGCTATGAGCTTAATGGTATTGAAATCGATCATACAAGGTATTTAGGAACAACAACCACAATAAAAAATTTGGTATCTCTATCACCAACTCAAAGCGTTGTAATGCAAAATGGTGGATGACATAAAACTGATGATTTGAATCTTAAGAATGGATATTTTAATTTTTATGTACCACTAAAAATGCTTTTGGGATTTGCTGAAGACTACAACAAAGTTATACTTAATGGAAAGCATGAATTGATACTCTTGCGCAATAAAAATGATGAAGCTCTTGTACACTCGAGCGTTTCTACTGAAAAATCGAAACTTACAATTTCACTCATCTCCTGGAGAATTCCACACGTACAATTATCTGATCAGAGCAAGTTGAATATGATTAAAATTATTAACAATGGTGCTTCTATACCGATGGCATTTCGTAGCTGGGATTGTCATATGAATCCACAATTGAATACAGGAACAAGTCATATTTGGAATGTTAAATTAGCTGCAAGTAAAGAGCGACCACGTTTTGTATTGGTCGCATTTCAACGAGGTAACAAATTTGTTCACTGTGACCTCACTAATTTAAAAGTACATTTAAATTCAACCTCTTACCCATATGATGATCTTAACATAAAATTTAAAAATGAACGGTATGCAATTCTATATGATATGTATGTAAGGTTTCAACAAAGCTACTATATGAATGAGCCTCAACCATTATTAACTGCCCAGGAGTTTAAAGACGACGCTCCAATTATTGTAGTAGATGTAAGCTATCAGAACGAATCAGTCAATAGCGGACCGATTGATATAAAAATTGAATTTGAAACAGCAACAAATATTCCAGCAACGACATCAGCTTTCTGCGTTCTTATTCATGACCGCGTAATAGAATACATACCAATAAGAGGTCAAGTCCGGAAGGTCTTATAAATTAAATAACATGGATAGTGATATTGTTTTTGTAGACTTGCAAGGTTTCAAAAATAATTCAAATGACTTCATCGCAAAAGAAGTAGCTGTAGTTTTCACCAACAACGAATGCCTCAATTTCATCATAAAACCTCCTTTTGATTTCGCATGTTTATCAGCCGAAAAACAGAGAGAAGCAGTTTGGTTAACAAAAAACTATCATCATATTAACTGGAATGATGGATCAGTCTCATTTCAAAGCGTTTCCAAGTTTTTAAGATCCAATATAAGAAATTCACATATATATGTTAAGGGAGGAGAGAAGAAAAAATGGTTAGAAAACATGATTCATGAAGCAGTTTATAACATTGAAGACATTGGCTGCATTAATTTTAAACAAATGGAAGCTAAGCATTCAACATATTTCTATTGTAGCTATCACGACTATGGTGTTTGTGCCTTAAGGAATGCAATTTTACTTAAAAATGAAAATGTTAACAAACTTTTAAATAAATGCTTATAAAAATTAAAATAAATGTCTTTTTATTTCAAATAAAAACCTACATACATACATATTTATTTCAGAGAACACACAACAAACATAATGGTTCATTCATTCAAATGGTCAAGGGAATATTTGGGCACAAAGAATAAACGCTTATTATTTGTTTGTATGTATATGCGTAAATGAAATAAATTTGTAGATATTTATGTACGCATTAATATGTACATCTTATCACATTGCGTACTGACCCACTTGCGCTAAATCCAGGAAAGCAACAAAAAAGCGGACTGTCACACAGACTCACCAATCGTCACACACACCCCCTGTCTGACAGGCAGACATTCCAATCGCCACTCAGAACACAAAAACACACACATATTAATATTCTACAAAATACAGAAATCGCACCACCATCCAGATCCCCAAATAAAATCCATCGATGATCGTCATGTATAAAATAAACAAAATATCAAATTCAATATTTATGCAACAGTAATTTTTTTCACAACGTCTTCAAGATCAGAATAATCAAATTATTCCCCCACACTCAAGCATTGCACACAAAAAAGATATAACTGAATTGCTGGACAAAATATCTTAAGTAAACATACACCAAAATTAAAAACAAGCAAAAAATAAAAGAAGAAACCTCACTCCAGCCTGGACAAAATATCTTAAGTAAACACACCAAAATTAAAAACAAGCCAAAAATAAAAGAAGAAATCTCACTCCAGCAAGAAGAAACGAACCATAAACATTAGGGCCATCCATTTATACAACACTTTTAAGATATTGTACTTCCTAAAAAAGTTTTGTGTCAGATACTAAAAATTTCTTATTTTCTATTAGGCCATAGCACACATGGACAGACAGAATTCCTACGCTCACATATGGACAGACAAAAAATTCCCACGGTCTCACGCTCACTTATACAAACTCATTTTGGTTACACAGCACCCCTCCACCAAAATACCATCACATATGGACGGACAGAAATTCCCACGGTCTCATACGGACAGACACAAACTCATAAGCTCACATATGGATGGACAGAAATTCCCACGGTCTCATACGGACAGACACAAACTCATAAGCTCACATATGGACGGACAGAAATTCCCACGGTCTCATACGGACAGACACAAACTCATAAGCTCACATATGGACGGACAGAAATTCCCACGGTCTCATACGGACCGACACAAACTCCCAAGCTCTCATATGGACAGACAAAAATTCCCACGCTCACATATGGACGGACATGTATTCCAAGGTCACATATGGACAGACACAAATTCCCACGCCTACCCCAACATCATAAAAAAAAAAAACAACAACAATGCGAACCCCCTTATTAAACCGTGGGAAAATACACACACAAACATTAAAGTATCAAATTACAACATAAACACATTAAAATCAAAATTTGGGTAATTAACATGCAAATTTTTAAAATTTTACATGAAATTTGAGAATTTTAATTGCCCTGGCACATACATTCCCTAACTACTCTAAGCAGCACCCTTAACCCTCCTAACACCTTTACACTCGGCCATCCTGCTAATCATCGGTCTCCGATGATAATATCTCTTCTTCAGTAGTTCTCCATGGCTTCATGAAGTCGCAACTTGTGGATGTATTGCTTGGACCTTCGAATTCTGCGGCTTTTGAAACATCGTATCGTCCATTGCGCTTAACCTTCACTACTTTATACGGACCTAAATACTCGTTTGCTAATTTCTTGCCTGCTACAAACTGGGTTCGTTTGATAGCTACCAGGTCACCAACTGCATACTCGACATGAGTTTTTCGATTCTTGTCGTACTGCTTCTTGTAGACTTCTTGAGCTTTCAGGATCTTTTGTTTAACCTCATTTCGCAACAGTTGGCGATCCATATCGAACTGGTTAATGAGTTCATCTTGGAGTATTTCAAGAATTTGGTTTTCCGCATTAGTCTTCATTTTGGTACCAAACATAATTTCAAATGGTGTAGATTTTGTTGAGTTGTTAATGCACGAATTTAATGATTTTTGCACTTGCCCCACATATTTGTACCATTTGGATTAATCTTCATGCGACAGCTTTGAAATAACAGATAAAATACATCGGTTCACCCGTTCGATCTGGCCATTGCCCCTTGGAACGCCTGTTGTGGTTAAAACATGTTCAATTGCATTCTGCTGACAAAAATCTTTGAAACTTTGCGAAGTGAAAGCTGATCCTTTATCACTGATGATACGACCCGGATTGCCAAATGTGTTAGACCACATCGAAAGATTTTTCACAACTTCATCAGTGTTCGTTGTCTTTGTGGTAAAAAGCCAAACAAACAAGGAAATGATGACATTCGTATTTGTGTTGATATGAGACGCGCTAACCGTGCTATTCTTCGCGAAAATCATCCATTACCAACTTTCGAGTCATTTATGAGCAGATTGAAGTCAGCACAAACTTTTTCTAGACTCGACCTGAAGTCAGCATACCACCAAGTTGAACTAGATGAGCCAAGTCGTGAAATCACCACTTTTGTGACACACAAAGGTTTGTTCAGATATAAACGATTGATGTTTGGTGTTAACTCTGCTCCCGAGATTTTTCAAAAAATTATGGAAGGAATGCTTTCTACATGTCGAAACGCCCTTAATTATATCGATGACATTATTATATTTGGAAGCTGTGACGAAGATCATGATGCAACATTGAAAGATGTCTTAAATATTTTGAAGAAAAACAATGTTACCTTAAATAAATCAAAATGTGTATTTAGAGTTAAAAAACTCATGTTTCTGGGACATGTACTTTCGGCAGATGGTTTTGCTGCAGATCCTGAAAAAGTAAAAGTGATACAGCAGTTCCGGGCTCCGGAATCAAAAGATGAATTACGCAGTTTTTTAGGCTTAGTCACGTATATTGGAAAGTTTTTGCCTGACTTAGCAGATGTGACTCATCCTCTTAGGATACTGCTTACCAAAGATGCAAAATTTGTGTGGGGACGCAGACAAGAAGAAGCGTTTGGCAAATTAAAGGCATTGCTTTCCGAAATATCCAATCTTTCGTATTTCGATCCAAAATTAAGAACTCGTGTTATTGCTGATGCAAGTCCTGTAGCTTTGGGAGCAGTATTGCTTCAGTTCAATGATGACGGTGAACCCAGAATTATCTCTTTTGCAAGTAAGAGTTTATCTTCTACTGAGAAGAGATATTCTCAAACTGAGAAGGAGAGCTTAGCCCTAGTTTGGTCGGTTGAAAGATTTTATTATTATCTAGCGGGGTTATATTTTGAGTTAGTAACTGACCATAAGCCTTTGGAAACCATATTCAAACCAACATCAAGACCGCCGGCTAGAATTGAAAGATGGTTGCTTAGAATGCAGGCTTTTAAATTCAAAGTAATTTATCGACCAGGAAAAGAGAATATAGCAGACTCGTTATCCAGACTTTGCAAAATTTCTGACGAAAGGTCTTTTGATATGGAATGTGAGAATTCAATTTTTCAGGTGCTAGAAAACACAGTTCCAGCTACGTTAACGATTTCCCTTATTAGCAATGAAAGTAACAAAGATGTGGATATACGCAATGCTATTTCTAGCATGGAAAATGATGCATGGGAATGTTCAAATCCGTATTTTGTTTTCCGCTTGGAGTTGTCAGCCATTGGATCAATTTTGCTGCGTGGAAATCGAATTATAATACCAACATCTTTAAGGCCTAGGGTACTGGAGTTAGCTCACGAGGGACATCCTGGTGAATCGGCAATGAAGCGACGTCTTCGTTCCAAAGTGTGGTGGCCATTAATTGACAGGGAGGCAGAAAATTTTGTAAAGACATGTCATGATTGTCTTCTGGTTTCACAACCCTTAAATCCCGTTCCAATGCAGAGACATCCATTTCCAAATGGTCCCTGGCAAATGTTAGCTACGGATCTACTTGGTCCACTCCCTAATGGCGAGCATGTTTTAGTGCTCATTGATTATTATTCGAGATATCAGGAAGTTGTTTTCTTGAAAAGCATTTCTTCTGATATCATAATTAAAGCGATGAAAGAAATTTTTTCTAAACTTGGATTACCCAAAACAATAAGGACAGATAATGGCAGACAGTATGTCAGCAACGAATTCAAACGCTATTGTGCAGATAACAATATATCAGTAATAAGAACACCCCCATATTGGCCACAAGCGAACGGCGAAGTGGAGAATATGAATAGGTCTCTGGTAAAGCGGTTAAAAATAGCTGCGGCAAACAAGCGTGATTACAAGGAAGAAATACAAAAGTTTATACTGATGTACAACGTGACACCACATGGCACAACAGGCTCCGCACCGAGTGAACTAATGTTTAACAGACGTATTCGTGATAAGATTCCTGGTATTGAAGATATCATAGAAGAAGTAATTGATTCATCTGCTCGAGACAATGATTTAAGGAATAAACAAAAAGGAAAAGAGAAGGCTGACTCAAAAAGAAGAGCAAAAGAATCTACTATTCAAATAGGTGATAAGGTGTTATTAAAAAATGTTAGTTTTCCCAACAAACTCACACCTAACTTTGATAAAACAACTTATGAGGTTGTTGAAAGAAACGGAAGTGAAGTCAAAGTTGTAGGAGGGGGGCGAACATATACGAGAAATATAAGTATGTTGAGGAAGATTCCAGAAGTAAGGTTGCTAGAAACCACATCATCCCAACAACGTCTTAATGCAGAGTTACCTTCTGATGCCAGAGAAACACAATTCCTTGGCGATGACTTTGTTTCACCTCCCATCAATGATCACTCTTTATCAGCGGATTTAAATTTATCAAAACCGTTACTATACCCACGGGACTGCAATAAGAGTGGTGGTGTCAGCTCGGAGAGCCCATCGTTTCCAAATAAAGAGCCGTTGAAACTGAAACTAAAAAAGGTGGAAGGGATGTGGCAACACTGATTTTTAATACTTGAATTTTGTATATTGAAAATTATTATTCATATAGTTGGGTTGGCCAGCATAAGGCTGTCAGAAAGAAAATAATTAAAAAAATAATAAAAATTTGTAAGTTTGAGAAAAAGCGAATAGCATTAAATGTTTTTGATTTAAACCAGGTTAATACAACCATTATAAAAAAAACGAGGCTGACTACACATATGCTACTATGGGCAAATTTTGGGGCTGAGGACGTCCTCTTTCTTGCACAAAAAGTCTCATGTCTGAAATACTTTTGGAACTCGATTAAAATAAATTTTAGTGAGGACTAGTTGTCATAATTTGGTTATCCTATCAGTTTTAGTGATTATTTGTGTCATAATATGGCCATTATAAAAAACGAGGCTGCGTACACATATGCAACTACGCGCATTTAAAAAAAAAGAGCTAATATGGGCAAATTTTGGGGCTGAGGATGTAATCTTTCTTGCACAAAAAGTCTCATGTCATAATTTGTTTATTCTATAAATTTTAGTGATTATTACTTCTCATAATTTGGCCATTATAAAAAAACGAGGCTGAGTACACATATGCTACTATGCGCAAATTTTGGGACTGAGGACTTCTTTTTTCTTGCACAAAAAGTCTCATGTCTGAAATACTTTTGGAACTCGAATTATATAAATTTTAGTGTGGACTAGTTGTCATAATTTGGTTATTCTACTAATTTTAGTGATTACACTACTTCACAAAATTTCAACAAAGTCGTGACCAAATGAATCTGACACTTGATCTGTATGTAAAATTGCTCACTGAATCCGAATATGAAATCAAAATGGTCAAAAGTAGAACAGTTTTCGAGATATTGCGTAATAACCGTTTTTTGCGTTTTCTAAAAAGGTTATGTCACTATAGTGAACGTACCTTCAAAACAGCTTGGCGGATTTTGAAAGTCTTTTTTGCCGTTGAAAGACAATAAAATTATCAAAACAATCACGGGACGCTTGCAAAAATTGGTTAAGAATTTAGAGTTTTACAGTTGACCAAAGCTTGAACTTCACGAAAATTTTAATGATATTTTGAAATTTTGCTGTTTTCAACTTCTTTTTTTTAAACCAAACAATAACTTTTTCTTTAGTTTCATCACTTACGAGATTAATTTATTTAAATACAAATATTACGGGTCCAATAAGAATCAGATCGGTGCAAAAATCACAGAGTTATAGAAGATTAATTAAATTATCCCATTTTTAGATTTTTATAAAATTAAAAAAATGCATTATAGGTATAAATTGCATTATTAATAATAAATATTAAAAATGACTTAGAACTGTTGAATTGCTTTGCCTATTGTAATTATTTTCTGCCTCTCGCACAAGGAACCAACAATAGTCGCCCAGCATCACCTCATCATACACCCCTTGGTACCGACGTTCCATTTCTTGTATTTGTTGGTGAAAACGCTCACCATGTTCGTCACTTTCATCGCCGAGGTTATTTGGGAAGAAATTTAAGTGCGAATGCAGAAGGTGTATTTTTAAAGACATATTAACTCCTTTTTAAGTAAGATATAAAAATGAGTGTTAAGTAAAATTCTTCAATGAAAAAACGATTTAAAAACCTTACCAATTTTCTCATAGTTTTTTAGCAAATCACGAATGATGTCTTCATAGTTTGGATCCCTGAAATTGCCCAAAAAGCAAAAATTTGACGGCTGTGCAAAACTGTACACTCCACAAGCATAGCAAAACTTGTTTGGATTGTTCTTGCAAATAAATGCCCGTTTTGCCTTACGCATTTCGTTCTTGTTAACAAATTTCACGCTTTCTTAATTTTTTTTTCGCAAAATTAAAATTTTTTAATATTTAAAATGTTTGTTTTTCCTTTGGGCACTTGATTTAAAAATAGCGAAAAGTGGCTAAATTCACTTAATCTTCTGTAGCTTTGTCACTTCTGCACCAATCTGGATCATGTTGGACGCAAAATATTCCCACTTAAATATACTAATACGCTATGTAGAAATACATACAAATTTTTAATTGTTCGGTTTAAAAAAGATTGATTGAAAAGGGCGAAATTGCTAAAAATTAAAAAATTTTTCATGGAATCTGAAGTTTTTTCCACCATTACTCTGTCATTTCATGACCGATCTTAACAAACAACCAATGGTTATTTTAGTAATTTTATTGTCTTTCATCGGAAAGAAAGAAATGTCCGAACCGACGGAAATTTTTGAAAATATTTTATTTTAAGTGCCTTGATCTTTTTTGAAAACACAAAAAACGGTTATTTTGCAATATCTCGAAAACTGTTCTACTTTTGACCATTCTGACTTCAAATTTGGATTCAGCGGACAATTTTACATATAGATTAGGTGTCAAATGGGTTTGGTCAAAAAACTGTTCTCTAGTGTTATTAGTTCTCATAATTTGGCCATTATAAGTAGTTAGGAACTGTATGTGCGAGAACAATTAAAATTGTCAAATTTGGCAATTAAATTTTAAAATTTTGAAATTTTAATTGCCAAATTTGTGTTAATGGGTTTTTTTTTGTAATTTGATACTTTAATGTGTGTGTGTGTGTGTGTGTGTATTTTCCCACGGTTAAATAGGGATGTTCACATTGTTGTTGTTTAATTTTTTTTTATTTTTTATAATGTTGGGGTAGGCGTGGGAATTTTTGTCTGTCCATATGAGACCTTGGGAGTTTTTGTCTGTCCGTATGAGACCGTGGGAATTTCTGTCCGTCCATATGTGAGGGTAGTTTGGTGGAGGGGTGCTGTAGTAACCAAAATGAGTTTGTATAAGTGAGCGTGAGACCGTGGGAATTTTTGTCTGTCCATATAAGAGCTTGGGAGTTTGTGTCTGTCCATATGTGACCTTGGGAATACATGTCCGTCGGTATGTGAGCGTGGGAATTTCTGTCTGTCCATATGTGAGCGTAGGAATTCAGTCTCTACATGGGTGCTATGGCCTAATAGAAAATAAGAAATTTTTAGTATCTGACACAACATTTTTTAGGAAGTACAATATCTCAAAAGTGTTGTATAAATGGATGGCCCTAATGTTTGTGGTTCGTTTCTTCTTGCTGGAGTGAGATTTCTTCTTTTATTTTTTAGCTTGTTTTTTAATTTTGGTGTGTGTTTACTTAAGATATTTTTAATTTTGGTGTGTGTTTACTTAAGATATTTTGTCCAGCAATTCAGTTATTTCTTTTTTGTGTGCAATGCTTGAGTGTGGGGGAATAATTTGATTATTCTGATCTTGAAGACGTTGTGAAAAAAAATTACTATTGCATAAATATTGAATCTGATATTTTGTTTATTTTATACATGACGATCATCGATGGATTTTATTTGGGGATCTGGATGGTGGTGCGATTTCTGTATTTTGTAGAATATGAATATTTATGCTATGTTTAAGTGTGTGTGTGTGTGTGTGTTTTTGTGTTCTGAGTGGCGATTGGAATGTCTGCCTGTCAGACAGGCTGTGTGTGTAACGATTGGTGAGTCTGTATGACAGTCCGCTTTTTTGCTTCCCTGGATTTAGCGCAAGTGGGTCAGTATGAAATGAAATAAATTTGTAGATATTTATGTACGCATATACATACAAACAAATAATAAGCGTTTATTCGTTGTGCCCAAATATTCCCTTGACCATTTGAATAAATGAACCATTGTGTTTGTGTGTTCTCTGAAATAAATATGTATGTAGGTTTTTATTTGAAATAAAAGACATTTATTTTAATTTTTATAAGCATTTATTTAAATGTTTGTTAACATTTTCATTTTTAAGTAAAATTGCATTCCTTAAGGCACAAACACCATAGTCGTGATAGCTACAATAGAGATATGTTGAATGCTTAGTTTCCATTTGTTTAAAATTAATGCAGCCAATGTCTTCAATGCTATAAACTGTTTGATGAATCATTTTTTCTAGCCATATTTTCTTCTCTCCCCCCTTAACATATATTTGTGAATTTCTTATATTAGATTTTAAAAACTTGCAAACGCTTTGAAATGAGACTGATCCATCATTCCAGTTAATATGATGATAGTTTTTTGTTAACCAAACTGCTTCTCTCTGTTTTTTGACCGATAAACATGCGAAATCAAAAGGAGGTTTTATGATGAAATTGAGGCATTCGTTGTTGCTGAAAACTACATCTAGTTCTTTTGCGATGAAGTCATTTGAATTATTTTTGAAACCTTGCAAGTCTACAAAAACAATATCACCATCCATGTTATTTAATTTATAAGACCTTCCGGACTTGACCTTTTATTGGTATGTATTCTATTACGCGGTCATGAATAAGAACGCAGTAAGCTGATGTCGTTGCTGGAATATTTGTTGCTGTTTCAAATTCAATTTTTATATCAATCGGTCCGGTATTGACTGATTCGTTCTGATAGCTTACATCTACTACAATAATTGGAGCGTCGTCTTTAAACTCCTGGGCAGTTAATAATGGTTGAGGCTCATTCATATAGTAGCTTTGTTGAAATCTTACATACATATCATATAGAATTGCATACCGTTCATTTTTAAATTTTATGTTAAGATCATCATATGGGTAAGAGGTTGAATTTAAATGTACTTTTAAATTAGTGAGGTCACAGTGAACAAATTTGTTATCTCGTTGAAATGCGACCAATACAAAACGTGGTCGCTCTTTACTTGCAGCTAATTTAACATTCCAAATATGACTTGTTCCTGTATTCAATTGTGGATTCATATGACAATCCCAGCTACGAAATGCCATCGGTATAGAAGCACCATTGTAAATAATTTTAATCATATTCAACTTGCTCTGATCAGATAATTGTACGTGTGGAATTCTCCAGGAGATGAGTGAAATTGTAAGTTTCGATTTTTCAGTAGAAACGCTCGAGTGTACAAGAGCTTCATCATTTTTATTGCGCAAGAGTATCAATTCATGCTTTCCATTAAGTATAACTTTGTTGTAGTCTTCAGCAAATCCCAAAAGCATTTTTAGTGGTACATAAAAATTAAAATACCCATTCTTAAGATTCAAATCATCAGTTTTATGCCATCCACCATTTTGCATTACAACGCTTTGAGTTGGTGATAGAGATACCAAATTTTTTATTGTGGTTGTTGTTCCTAAATACCTTGTATGATCGATTTCAATGCCATTTAGCTCGTAGCGGATTTCATTAAATAAATGTGCAACAAAGTTGTTTTTCAATTTAAAATTTTCTGAAAATTTTCCAGTTTTTTCATCTACAACGAAACCTTCCACATATATATAGCTCTCACTAGGTATCACGTACAAATCTTGATTTTGTATTGAGATTCGAATCTCATCATTATTATTGTACGATTGTAGATATGGTATGTAGGTATGATAGTCCTTTTTTATTATATTTTCGTCAGACAATGGCTTATCCAATACGTTTATTATTGAGCTCATTTTGTTTTCAGTTTGAAATTCAAAGACTTGAGAAAACTTTTGTTTGTTGTTGTAAGTGACCTTTGACGAGCAGATCTTTTCAATTGTGGTTTAGGTTGTAATATCTGTGGATGAGACTTGACTGCCGTATTTTGTGATATAGATACTTGTATTGTATATTATCATTACTTAGTTGGTCTTAAATGTATTCGTATTGTAATTTCCTCTCCTCTGAAATTAATTAAATCACCGTTCTGATCAACCACGCGCAGTAATAGAGAACTTATCTCTTTGGTGTTTACAGGTAAATAGATGAGATTCCTTGGAATCTCATCTATTTTATAGCCTGCAGGTACATTAATCGGAAACTCATGAAGTGTGTGCGATTTTGAATTGTTCATATATGTGTTAGTAGCGATACTACTTTCAATTCGCAAGAGATTTACTTTAAAAATATTAACTGGAAGATCTGAGTAATGATCATCGGTCGGTGTTAGGATTTTACTATTAAATCCTAAAAGATTCCCAATTGTATTTTCTTTATTAAAATATATCGGGTCTTTAGAACTATTTATTTTAACTTGCATCGTATTGTTGTTAGCTTCTATAAAAATATGCTCTCCAGGACTAAGTCGTTTGTATTGCTCTTCTATGTAGTCAACTATATCTTTCAATTCATAAGATCCAATTGGTATTTCAATTACATATTCCCCTATATGAAACATATTGTTATAGGAGTCTACATTTGGAATACTGTTGTATGAATGAAAATCAGTTAGCGCACACTCATATGAGTCGTTTAAGTCAATGGGAGGAAAATAATTAGCATATAGCGCTGACGAGTTAGAGCTCAGAGTAAGTGTTATTGACATTATAACAGCCTGTTCACAAATAAATAAAGTTTAATACACACCATGGTGTATAAGAATAATTTGCATATATATTTCATAATCTTATTTTAAAATTAACATTAGTTATTAAAAATATTGATGTTATTGTCGTTGTTATCATTGCGGATGACGATTTATTTCGTTTTCCATCTATAGTATTTCATCTTTGCTTATCCAGGAATTGTGTTGATTAGAAAATCCCAACCATTTAACTAATGCTTTGCCCCCTTTCAATCGAATCACCTTTTCAACTAGATATGTATTTGGAAATCTAGTTCTTGACAGTTCTTCCGTATAGAAGCCACCTTTAATAGGATTTCCAAGATAATCTTCTAATATGTATGTTGTAGGATATGTATTCTGAACTCTTTGGATTGTGAAAATTTCTGTTGTCCAATTCGGAGTATAACCTTTCTGAAAAATATGTTTATATTTGCTAATACGTACATGGCCTCCTGCATTAAATTTTGACATTTTGTACATCTTTAAATGACTGTATACTGTATTTAAAAGTTCTTTTTCATTTTTTGAGTTGACTTTAATCGGTGGCATTTTAATGGTGCGATGAACTTTTCTATTGTATGCATTAAGTAAATCTTTGTATATATCAAGCCAGTTGTAGGAACCATTAAAACTAAACTCTTTCCACATCATTCCTTTTAATGTTCTATTGAATCGTTCTACTATTGATGCTTTCATGATGCTATACGTTGAGTAGTGATTGATGTTGTATTTATCCATCAATTGATTAAAGTGTTTGTTGAAGAATTCTTTACCATCATCTGTTTGTAAGTTTTTTGGCACACGCCCCAACTGAAAAATAGTCTCCATTGCCTGCGTCGTGTCAACAGCTGTTTTTCTTCTCAGAGGTACTGCCCAAGCATATTTGGAGAATGTGTCAATTACAGTTAGCAAAAATCTATAATTTTTATTGTATGTAGAATAGTTCCCCATTTCAACTAAATCCCCTTGCCAAAGATCGTCTATTCCTCTCATAACAACTCTACGACGTCCAAACAGTTTTCGAGCTTGCTTATGGAGCTCGTTCACTAAATTTCTTTTTGTATCCATGTCTAAGCTTTAAGAAGTCTTTGGGGTGTGTTGTGATCTATCTGATGCGCTTTCACCAATTGACACAAACATGTAATTTTCAAATCTATACATTTTCTCATTTAATCTTTCAATTTCTTCTTCGAAGGATGCTCTGATCTTGGAAATGCTTTCTTGCAATTTTTTATTCTCTTCCAACTGTAATATTATTTCATGTTGTTGCATTTCGATTTGATTTTTTAGAGTATTGTGCATTTTGTTGTTATCTTCTTTAAATTCTTTTATAATTTTGTGTTCTACTTCTTCCATTGAGTTTGCAAAAACAATTTATTGATAGCATCGTTTTCCTCCAAAGCTTTTGCAACATTTTTGATTCTTTTGTTTTGGACATCAATGTTGTTGTTCGCATCCAAAAATAACCCCAACAATTTAGGTGCATTTTTCAATGATATTATACTGCTAGTGTCGTTTAGATAATGTCCGAATTTATCAACAGACATAATTTATATTTAAAATGTGTATCCGTTTATATAGTTTATACTATTATATTAGCTTCACGTAGTTCTTCAATAATTGAAACAATCTCGTTGTTGTGATTAGTATGACCTGCAGACTGTGATGCAAGCAGTAGTCTAAGTCTATCTACCAACTCGTTTGGATCATCCCAGTATATATAGTTTGATTTATGAGAATTTACCTGCATCAATCCCTTACCTAAATAAGTAGCCTTTGTTAATTCCGATGAGCTCTTATGATTTTTCTCTTTAAAAAGTTTTCCAATAATATGTTTGTACTTGTACCCTCTAGTCCCCTTGATTTGACCATCGGACTTATAATCTCTTCTGTGTGCATTGGTAGTAAGTAGTATTTTTTTATAGATTTCAAGCTCGAATTTATCATAGCTTTTTGGTGTTTTATGAAACATCAAAGAAAACAGTCCTGGGGTGAGAGCCCATATTTGACCACCAACTTGTATTTTATCTTGATTTAACTCGATGTTGCTACTACCAAATTTCCATTCGTTATTATAATCTCTATGTGGACCATAGTTAGTATCTAGTTCATTTCTCGATTGCAATAGTGATAAGTCAGGATAACTCTCGTCATGATTAGAATGTTGTGAATAAAAGTCGTCTTCATCAAAATCGCTGTTACTTTTACTATTAGACTGTTTAAACATTGATTCTTCAATTAGTTTCTTAGGGGTACTTGCTTCCAACTTCATTGTTGAGTTCTGAGGATGAAAACTGGCACTGTCCTCATATTCAGTTTTCTTATCATTCTTTTCTTTTTTATTCGGTATATCAATATATTTAGAGCTATTTATAAATTCTTTTAAAGGTTCTGTTATGGGCTTGAATGTATCACTTAATTGCTGATGTGTATCTATTTCACCAGTTTTTATACTACGAAGCTTTTTCTTCAATATATTTCTTGTTGTCACCAAGTTTTTTAGAATTTTTTCATTCATTTTAGCTTTTCAGCTATCAGATCAGCTTATCAAGTATCAGATCAGGTTATCAGATTATGTATCAGATCAGTTTATCAGGTATCAGATCAGCTTATCAGGTGTCAGATCAGCTTATCAGGTGTCAGATCAGGTTATCAGATCAGGTATCAGATCAGTTTATCAGGTGTCAGATCAGGTTATCAGATCAGGTATTAGATGAGTTTATCAGGGTATCAGATCAGTTTATCAGATGAGGTTATCAGATCAGCTTGTTAGGTATCTGATCAGATTATTATGTATCAGATCAAGTTTTTGCTTAGATGACCAGTTATAACAATCACATGTATAAAGTTTAAAGCCAGATTATGTACTAAGCGATACCCTTGATGAACAGTAATTTATATTACGATGAAGTAATCAAATGATTTTTTATAGCGACCATTGTTTAGTTCATTATCTTTACTTATCATCAAAAATCCATATTTATCCTTCCAACATTCTTGACATATATACTGAAACTTTTCAAATTTCATGTCGCTGGCAACATGATCATCGTATACATGTCTCATATTTTTCGCATCTTGTTTAAACATTATAATTAAATTGGCATTATCTCTTATTAAATGTTTTGGAATTCTTGTGTAGGTTTGACACAAGTACAATGAATCCACATTCTTATGACGCCCCATACAAAAATATGCACGTATATTGTTTTGGTTTTCACATGCAACATCATCGAAAATCATAATTGAATTGCTTTTAGCTTCGCTAGGAGGAACAACGGACTCATTGTCTGCGAATGTGTAGTATCCCATTCCTGTAATTGGCGAAATTAAATTCTTTAGGTATTCATATTTAGGTTGATACAGAGATTTTGAGTACAAATAGATATTTTCAAACTTGAGACCATTAGGACTTTCTAGCAAACTGATCATTACATTAGTTTTTCCACAATTGGAGGGACCAACTATTAATGCTCGAATAGAATTTGGTAGCAAGGAACTATGTCTTATTTTTGTACTGTCATTTGAAAATACATCCACATTACGAACTAAAATATTTTTGTGTTGTTTTACTAAGCGCATTTCAATAACTACTTGTAAAATTCACAAAACAATATATTTTATTCTAGAATAAAATAATATGGTTACGTTTTATAAAAAAACATTCAGTCATAAGAAAACTATCGTTGGAGAAGGTTTACTAAATAAAACAATAAATTCTCTACCTTTTGAATTACATCTTCCTGGATATCAGTACTGTGGACCTGGCACAAGATTACAAAAGCGTTTAGATAGAGGAGATAAAGGAATTAATTTATTGGATGCTGCTTGCAAAAATCACGATATAGCTTACTCCAAAAACAAAGAATTAAACAGTAGACACCAAGCTGATAAAATTCTTGAAAATAAAGCTTGGGAAAGAGTTCTTTCAAACAATAGCAGTCTTGCACAAAAATCATTTGCATATATGGTGACCAATGCAATGAAAGCAAAAACTAAATTTGGTATGGGTATGGAGAAGAAGAGCAGAAATAGGCAAAGACTATCGTTACGAACTCATTTAAATGATAAAAAGCTGTTCAATAGTTCAATTAGAGCAGCAGCAAAAACATTACGGGAAGAAAAACCACAAGACATTAACTCGGCCATTAAAATCGCTCGTAAAGTTATCAACAGATCACTTAAGGGGAAAAAGGCACGCGTTGTAATACCACGCATAATCAATGTTCCAAAAATTGGTGGATTTTTACCGCTAATTCCAATTCTAACTGCTCTAGGTGCACTTGGTAGTCTAACAACTGGAGGTGCCGCTATAGCTAAGACTGTAAATGCAACAAAGGACGCAAAAAACAACTTGAGGAAGCCACCAGACACAATAAGGCAATGGAGTCTATTGCTGTGGGAGAAGGACTGTACCTTAAACCATATAAAAAGGGTTATGGACTTGTTTGTAAAGATCATTCAAAAAACTATTAGAAATGCTACCCAACAGACCATTATCAGAATTTTATCTAAGAAAATTTTCAAGAAATATTCCACACTTTAGAGGAGTTTATATGTTGGATTCTCTACCAAAACGGCCAAGGACAGTAGAATGTGGAATAATTAATTTAGATTTATCAGCAGGACCAGGTACTCATTGGGTAGCATACTATAGAAACAAGGATGAAAAACAATATTTCGACAGCTTTGGAAATTTACAACCTCCTTTAGAATTAATCAAATATCTAGGTAGAAATATTGAATACAACTACAATCAATATCAAAACTTTAATACATTTAATTGTGGTCATTTATGTTTAAAATTTCTTTATGAAGCAACTAAAGAGTTGAAATAAAACACAAGCATATATTTGTATATTTTAAAAAATTCTTTCGTTGTTTTATTGTATTAGTTACAAAATATACATAACATTTTTTTTTTATTTTTACTGCCAAACAGGGTACTGGGAGTTTGGTATCAAAAACTCGTGCATCTCGCTATCTAAGATCAGGTTTCGCTCTCCTTTTCTTTGTAGTCGATATTTATCATTCGAAAGATCTTCTAATTCTACATTGGTTAATGCATTATATCGGTTCGGGAGAAACATTATATGGTTTTCCAGCTCAAGTTGAATTGTTTCTCCGTACTTTGTTGTTACCCGCTTTGCACGTAGAATGTTGTATTTGATTGAATCATCTAGATCCTTTATATGTATTAAGGTTTTTGTATTGCACGAATTACATTTTTTCACCAGATCCATTGCGGTAGAAATTTTTCACAACTTATAGCTTTGAACTTTTATTGCAAACTAATCTCGATTTTAGCTTTCTAGACTGTAAGAAGCCTAACAGAAAATCGTTATACAATGATTTTTTTGTTTTATTTTGACAAAAGACAAAGTGAGGAGAAATGAAATCTATATAAGTATTTAAAACTAAGTAGTTGAAAAAAGAGAGAGAGATGATACAAATATGTATACATTTTTTTGAGTCGTTCACACAAAATTTTAAATTATTTTTCGGATTAAAAACGATCAGGCTTCGTTTTTTAAATTTCATAACATGCACCTTCGTACTGGTTCGTTGAAATGATCAATTATAGTTGCAAAGTAACAGTAAAACGGAACGCAAGTAAATTTTGCTAATAAAAAGATTAAATTTAAAATAAAAAACATGAGTCAAATAAGAGACAAGATTGTGCAATTCCTAATCAACTTTGAAGGATGTCAACTACATGAACACCGGGATATGATGAAATATTTCCTAGACATGTTGGATCAAAACGAAGAAATGGGTATAATGGAAGATGAAGACAAGGACGATGGCCATTTCAAATCCTGTCCTTGGAGCCATCCGGATTGTGTGGAGGGACCAGACACCTGCCGGTGTTCGGTATATTATTTAAGAAAAATGGCAATTAGCCATTTAATTAATTCATATTATGCATTATTTCATTAAAAGTAAATATTCAGAATAAAACAAAATCTTTAATGTTTTTTAATATATAATATATTTGTAAAATTCTGGTTTTTTCTCACTCTCTCTTAACAATAAAACAATATTTAACTTAAACATAAAACATGTTTTCTTTTATTACTAGATTTAACTACTTACACATAGAAATTATTACCTAAAAAATTAGTTGCAGTTATTCCATTGCTTCTTCCTTTTCTAATCTTGAAATTTCCCACAATAGCATATCAAGTTCGTAATCGGGATTGGTTTCTTCGATTCGAAAATGATACCATGCATACGTACTTTTATCATCACTTCTTATTTTTCTTTTATCATCTGCATAATTTAATACTACTTTATTAATTTGATTTGAGTAAATTTGATGAATTTTTGATTTAAATGTTAGCATATCATCATACACAGTCGACTTATTGAATAAGCAATTTCTATATGAAGCTATACTATAATTATTAAGAATGCAGTTCTTTACTCCTTTCGATTTTTTAATATCACATTGATTTGCACACTAAAAGAGTACATTTTTGATCGCAATCCTACAAATTCCTTCATTACCTTTCCACAATTCTCATCCTTCATCATACCCAACACCTTTTTGTTTACCAGAGGAAATCCATATACATTGTCTTTTGGGTAATCTGAAGTATCAAACTTATGGTCGACGTCAGTTTTTATGTCAGCATAGAAATCTTCAGTTTGTACTGTGTAAATGAAAGAGTCTGTGTCCATATAGTTTAATGATAGGTTTGTCTTGAATTTGGGTTGCATGTACCCATAATGGAAATCATACATTTTCCATTTGGAAAGCTCTAATACACAAAATCCTAAATATATGGGTTTATTGTAATAGGTTTTCACTCTTTTCATTTCAATCGCTACCATATCCTCAGAAAATATTGACAAACTATGAAAATTAGGTTTAGATATCCAATCTTGAGCTCCTAAATGATTACAGTTTGTCCTATTCCAGTTAGTAACTATTCGTACATCTTTTCTCTTTTCCACATTCTCCATAGTTTTACCATATACTGCATTATTTAACAATTTAAAGAAATTTTTTTCAAAAACATTTTTTGCAGTAGCCCTATGTTTGGTATTCAAGTCTATATAACTTTTCAACCAGGTTGATTGCTTATAGGTGAGAATTCGATGTACTTTCTTTAGAACTAGACCATACTGCAAACATTGTTTAAGAACTCTATAATGTATGACATATGTTTGTTTTGTAGAAAAATCTGCTAGTAATTTAATGTGCTTTGTTTGCAAAATTTTTTTATTTTCTGGACAGAAAGGAAGGTCATTGTGAGAGTCATGCAAATGAGAAGGATAGTCTAAAGTAACTTCATAGACATATCCATCGCTTGAACTATACTCTATGGTTGTCGGATCTAGATTTAGCTCTTCAGTTGACATCCATTTGAATCCACCATAAGGTAGATACTCAGACATTGCCCAACCGTAAAGGTTATTTGCGTCTAAGTACACAATAAATTCTGAGGGCTTCTCTCTATCAAAATCAGCTAAATATTTATTGTTAGCTTTTGAATAACGATTACTACATTGTACAAGCCCACCACGTATTCCTTTCTTGAAGAAATTGTACATATCTATATCCGTCAAAAGCTCTAATTCTATATTTGTATGCTTCAACATAGCATCCCACGATAGTCCTGGTGCAGTGTAATACTGACATGGATCTAAGTGGTAGATGTTCTTGCAAACCTTTCTAAAACTTTCAAATATATCTGCAAGTAAGAGCACATCCGTTTTTAAATATACTTCCATGTAATCTTGCAAGGTTTTGCAGCTGAAAGCATTCCAAACTTCTTTTGCATGATCATAGTCTTCAATCGAGCACTCCTTATTATTGAGCTGGTTGAAGAAATCTTCCCTTGCTGGAAGTTCACCAACATTCAATTTTTCAAAAGAATCTAGAAAATCATAGGGAAAAACGCCTTTTCTTCTCACAAGATCAAACTCTGTTTTGGTTTTGAATTGTTTTTTAATAATGTTAAAGTCTTGCTCTGAAAGATTATTGGCTAAAGATTCTAAACTATCTGACATAAAACGAATTGTATCTAAAAATCTAATTTCAAGGTTGTAGTTGTCGGTCATTTTTGAAAATGTAGACAGTGATATATATAATTCTTTGTTGAGCGGAAGGACTTTTATATTGTCGGATTTTTTACCCAACTCTTTAACAAAAAGGTGCGAGTCATAGGAAGAATAATTGTGGAAATAAACTGGTATAAATTTAGGAACTTGAAATTTTAAATTGCAAATCTTATGAGCTGCGCCTCTAAATTTACCACTTATGTGACAGTGATCTCCCACTCTATCATTGCCTAGATGTTTGTGACAAATATGACAATTTATTGCATTTTGTAAATTAAAAATTTCGAAAGGAGATAAAGCATCCATTTTCCTTTTGTTTGCTAAATATTCATTATAAATATCTTCACAATCTTCAATCAAATTTTCTACAAACTTTTCTGCTGCATCCCTACCCGTATATAATTTAAATTTATCTAAACTATCATTATGCTTACATTTAATATAATAACTATAAGCACATGGTATGTGCTTCTTAATATAATTACTTTTATCACTTACTCTAATACTAACCTCCTGCAGTATGCATTCAAAATCTGCATACACAACAAATGGTACATCCATTTGTCGTTGCTGGTCTTTAAACTGCAACACCGCTTTTTCCTCAGACGCTAGCTCCGCAACAATTTTCCCACATTCTTCTTTATGTTGTTCTAACGTGCTCTCATTGTGGGTATATTGGAGGCAGCTGTTACAAAACAGAAGTTTTCTGCAGTGCTTGGTAGTCTGGGATTTTAAAAGTCTATGGAAAGAAAAAAGTTATAAGAATACATATTAATATATTTACGTAAATAAATGTATATTTCTTTACTTACTTTGATATATTTGTTATAAGAATATAATGCTGATATCCTCCAGCATTTTCTAATAATAACAAATTTATATGTTGAGATTTTTCATTCTTGGTGTTATAGAATGGTCCAACAATTTCATTCCTTTCATCGTTGTATCCGAATACATTGACGCTGATATTAGGATTACTTTCTTCAAATATCCTAATACTCTTTAATGCCAACGGAAACTTTAAATTTTTAAAATCAAGCTCATTTCCGTTTTGCATGTATATGATGTCAGCGCTGATGTCTGCAATGTTGTATGAGCTGCAACGTTGTGGTGTTTTAATAACAGAGGTATCCAGTGCAGATATTATAGCCCATTTAAAGCAGTAAATGTCCTTGTTTTCAACATTTATGCAGGCAGCTCTACTTTTTAATTTATCCGGCGTACTTATCCAGTTCGATCCTCTCACCAAAGATGACTTATTTATGGCGATTTCGAGGCGAACAATTCTTATTAAAGTCCATCCTGAATCCCGTTCTTGGAATTCAGACATTTTGTTGTGGATTTCTTGAAATTGCTTTGCCATAAGTTCCTCAACATCATCTCCAATGCACAGAAGATCCATCTTTGCCCGGTGAGAGATAGTGCACAATTCCATTTCATCGCTTACAATTTTAATATACTCTCCAATTAGAGTAATATTAAATTTAATGATGTTGTGCACGGCAAGACTATTTTCAAGTCTTTCTTTGATTATAGTTTTATTATCCACAATAACATCTTCAAATAGAATACAATCCTTATTTATTAGAACTCCAAATGTTGTAATATTATTTTTAAAAGCACTATTTATTATATAATATTTGCGTTCATTTGGAGCTTGAGAGAGTAGATCATTCGCAGAATTTGAGATATCCATTTCTACTTCATCATTTTGAGTATTTGCTTGATCATGTGGAATAACTTGACTTATATCCATGTCTTGAGGAGAATTCTCTACGGGCAAATAGCTTGGGTAATTATTATTGGGTCTATTATTTTGCTGCAACTGTACACTATATTCAATGGGATATGGAATTTCCATAGGTGCTGTGAATTGGTTGGTTGACACTGGATACGGATACAAAGGATACGCTGGAGCCTGCACTGGATACTGATACTGCACTGGATACTGATTCTGCACTGGATACTGATACTGCACTGGATACTGATTCTGCACTGGATACTGATACTGCACGGGATACTGATTCTGCACTGGATACTGATACTGCACGGGATACTGATATAGCAAATTGTTGTAGACCATTGGGTTATAGGGTTGTATGGAATGATATACATCTTGGGGTTCTACGGACTGCTGCACATCTTGGGGTTGAACATGACTTTTGCAATGATTTAAATAGCACTTTTGGTATCTGAATTGCTTATTACAGATATTACAACGGAAAACTGAAGAACTCATTTTTTTTAAATTGTTTTTAATATTTATTTATTGAAAAAACCTTAATATATATGTTGAAAGAACTTATAAATGCACTTATATACTGTTTTTAGTTTGTAATATAAAAAAAGTTCTATTTTTTAAAACACAAGGAGTTTTGAAATATTCACGACTTATTGGTTTTATATACAAAAATGTACTGACTTGAATCTTAAAAAATTTGATTTACATTAATTCGTGAAAATCTTTAGTATGGTCTAGTATGCTACATTTCAAAAAGTAGTTTTCAGTATTTGCGTAGTTAGTAACTTGTAGCTACAAAAATCGTTGGTTGCAAAATATTAAAAAAGTAGTTTTAGAAGTACAGCGGGTATATGAGATACAGCTTATGCATGCCGATACAAAATGTTTAAGGGAATGAAACTGCTACGTAGACAATATTTATGTAAACAAACATTTTGATAAGTGATATGTACAGAGTACAGAGACATGCTTGTGCATGCAGATACGTTACAAAGTTTTGAACGGAATGTGATATATACAGAGTACAGGGACATGCTTATGCATGCCGCTACGATACAAAATGTTTAAGGGAATGAAACTGCTACGTAGACAATATTTATGTAAACAAACATTTTGATAAGTGATATGCACAGAATATGTAGACATGGTTATGCATGTAGAGACGTTCCAAAATTATGTAGCAAAAGAAACTGCTACGTGGACAATATTTATGTAAAAAAACATTTTGATAAGTGATATGCACAGAATACGTAGACATGCTTATGCATGTAGAGACGTTCCAAAATGTTTAAGGGAATGAAACTGCTACGTAGACAATATTTATGTAAACAAACATTTTGATAAGTGATATGCACAGAATACGTAGACATGCTTATGCATGTAGAGACGTTCCAAAATGTTTAAGGGAATGAAACTGCTACGTAGACAATATTTATGTAAACAAACATTTTGATAAGTGATATGCACAGAATACGTAGACATGCTTATGCATGTAGAGACGTTCCAAAATGTTTAAGGGAATGAAACTGCTACGTAGACAATATTTATGTAAACAAACATTTTGATAAGTGATATGCACAGAATACGTAGACATGCTTATGCATGTAGAGACGTTTCAAAATTTTGTAGTAAAAGAAACTGCTACGTGGACAATATTTATGTAAATGACAAACTACAAAAGTTTTGTAGCTAAACAAATTTTCAAAAGCAGAATTATTAAAATTTTAAGTTGAGCTTTTATTTGTAAAATGAAGCCCTTCTGGTACACTCCGTTGTATCGCAGACTTCAGCGGCATCACTTGAAGGAATATCTGAGAAGAGCCAGACAGGAAGAATTCCATAGATATCTTGAAGGAAATGAGGATCTTTTCCTAGAGCTGTCATCGCAGCCAACATCTGACGCAGTCCCAGAAAATGCAGCATATGAAGAGATGCTAACAGACGATGAGGATCTCCTTTTAGCGGTGTCTTCGCAGCCAACGTCTGACGCAGCCCCAGAAAATGCAGCATATGAAGAGATGCTAACAGGCGATGAGGATCTCCTTTTAGCGGTGTCTTCGCAGCCAACCACAACTGGTCCAAGAGAGGTAGCAATCAAACCTCAAATAGAAATATTGGACGTGCAAATTCTCCCAAATATAGATATACCTATGTTTCTCGCGTTATATGAAGACGATCAATTGTTGGTAGAGGCAGCGGACGCAGTGGAGTCAGATTTAAATTGATATTTATATCAATGCTTATAAAAATTAAAATAAATGTCTTTTATTTCAAATAAAAACCTACATACATATTTATTTCAGAGAACACACAAACAAACACAATGGTTCATTCATTCAAATGGTCAAGGGAATATTTGGGCACAACGAATAAACGCTTATTATTTGTTTGTATGTATAGTATATGCGTACATAAATATCTACAAATTTATTTCATTTCATACTGACCCACTTGCGCTAAATCCAGGGAAGCAAAGAAGCGGACTGTCACACAGACTCACCAATCGTCACACACACCCCCTGTCTGACAGGCAGACATTCCAATCGCCACTCAGAACACAAAAACACACACATATTAATATTCTACAAAATACAGAAATCGCACCACCATCCAGATCCCCAAATAAAATCCATCGATGATCGTCATGTATAAAATAAACAAAATATCAAATTCAATATTTATGCAACAGTAATTTTTTTCACAACGTCTTCAAGATCAGAATAATCAAATTATTCCCCCACACTCAAGCATTGCACACAAAAAAGATATAACTGAATTGCTGGACAAAATATCTTAAGTAAACATACACCAAAATTAAAAACAAGCAAAAAATAAAAGAAGAAACCTCACTCCAGCCTGGACAAAATATCTTAAGTAAACACACCAAAATTAAAAACAAGCCAAAAATAAAAGAAGAAATCTCACTCCAGCAAGAAGAAACGAACCATAAACATTAGGGCCATCCATTTATACAACACTTTTAAGATATTGTACTTCCTAAAAAAGTTTTGTGTCAGATACTAAAAATTTCTTATTTTCTATTAGGCCATAGCACACATGGACAGACAGAATTCCTACGCTCACATATGGACAGACAAAAAATTCCCACGGTCTCACGCTCACTTATACAAACTCATTTTGGTTACACAGCACCCCTCCACCAAAATACCATCACATATGGACGGACAGAAATTCCCACGGTCTCATACGGACAGACACAAACTCATAAGCTCACATATGGACGGACAGAAATTCCCACGGTCTCATACGGACAGACACAAACTCATAAGCTCACATATGGACGGACAGAAATTCCCACGGTCTCATACGGACAGACACAAACTCATAAGCTCACATATGGACGGACAGAAATTCCCACGGTCTCATACGGACCGACACAAACTCCCAAGCTCTCATATGGACAGACAAAAATTCCCACGCTCACATATGGACGGACATGTATTCCAAGGTCACATATGGACAGACACAAATTCCCACGCCTACCCCAACATCATAAAAAAAAAAACAACAACAATGCGAACCCCCTTATTAAACCGTGGGAAAATACACACACAAACATTAAAGTATCAAATTACAACATAAACACATTAAAATCAAAATTTGGGTAATTAACATGCAAATTTTTAAAATTTTACATGAAATTTGAGAATTTTAATTGCCCTGGCACATACATTCCCTAACTACTCTAAGCAGCACCCTTAACCCTCCTAACACCTTTACACTCGGCCATCCTGCTAATCATCGGTCTCCGATGATAATATCTCTTCTTCAGTAGTTCTCCATGGCTTCATGAAGTCGCAACTTGTGGATGTATTGCTTGGACCTTCGAATTCTGCGGCTTTTGAAACATCGTATCGTCCATTGCGCTTAACCTTCACTACTTTATACGGACCTAAATACTCGTTTGCTAATTTCTTGCCTGCTACAAACTGGGTTCGTTTGATAGCTACCAGGTCACCAACTGCATACTCGACATGAGTTTTTCGATTCTTGTCGTACTGCTTCTTGTAGACTTCTTGAGCTTTCAGGATCTTTTGTTTAACCTCATTTCGCAACAGTTGGCGATCCATATCGAACTGGTTAATGAGTTCATCTTGGAGTATTTCAAGAATTTGGTTTTCCGCATTAGTCTTCATTTTGGTACCAAACATAATTTCAAATGGTGTAGATTTTGTTGAGTTGTTAATGCACGAATTTAATGATTTTTGCACTTGCCCCACATATTTGTACCATTTGGATTAATCTTCATGCGACAGCTTTGAAATAACAGATAAAATACATCGGTTCACCCGTTCGATCTGGCCATTGCCCCTTGGAACGCCTGTTGTGGTTAAAACATGTTCAATTGCATTCTGCTGACAAAAATCTTTGAAACTTTGCGAAGTGAAAGCTGATCCTTTATCACTGATGATACGACCCGGATTGCCAAATGTGTTAGACCACATCGAAAGATTTTTCACAACTTCATCAGTGTTCGTTGTCTTTGTGGTAAAAAGCCAAACAAACTTGGAAAAACCGTCTACTACAGCCAGAATATATTTATATTGTTTACACGTTGAATCCATTGGCCCCAAGTGGTCAATGTGTATCGTCTGCAACGGGAAATCGCCTTTATCAATACATTGCAACATGCCTTCTTTCTTACTAAGCTTCTTGTTATGTATTATGCATCTTATACAATTTTGTACAATCTGTGCAACCTTTCTCTCAAGATGTGGTATATAAAATCCCTGTTGTACTGAATGCATAGTTTTTGCGACAGAAAAGTGGCCATTGTCGTGACAACTTCGTATTATTTCAACTTCCATTGCTTTTGGAACAAGGAGCAAATCATTTCCATTTACTGCCTTATACACTAAACCACCTTTGATTTTAAAATCTTCATACTCATGCAATTGAAGTATTGACCATATTGCTTTAATATGCTCATCAGTTTGCTGCATACGTTTAATACGGGCTGTTATTTCTGAGGAGATCACCATCACGTTAACTGGGTATCTGCTTAAGCAATCTACGTGCTTCATTCTGCTTCCTGATCGGTGTTCAACCGTATACGAAAAATCTTGCGGGTACATGACCCACTGCGCTACGTCCCTTGGGATATCTTTTTTTGCTGTTGTCTGCTTGAACGCCGAACAATCAGTCACTAATTTAAACTCAATCCCCAATAGATAGTATCGAAACTTCTTGAATGCAAGGTAAGCTGCTTTTACTTCCATGATATAACTGTGCAGTTTACTTTCTTGTGGTGAGGCTCGTTTGCTCCAATAAAAAACAGGGTGTAGTTTTCCATTAAAAAACTTGCAAAAGAGCTGCACCGAAACCTTCCTTAGACGCATCTGTGTGCAGTTCTGTTTCGGCATTTCTGTTGTAAATTTTCAAAACTGGCTCGCTAGTGATGACTGTTTTCAACTGCTCGATTGCTGTTAATTCTTTAGTAGTTATGTGAAATCGTACGTCTTTTTTAAACAAGTCAGTTAAGGGTTTTGCTATTTGGGCATAACATTGCACAAACTTTCTAAAATAACCAGTCAAGCCAAGGAAAGCTTGCACGTCCTTGATGTTTTTCGGTATTGGAAATTTTCCAACAGCTCTCGTTTTTGTTTCGCCGGGTGAAACGCAACCTCTTTCAATACTGTGGCCCAAAAATTCGATTTTAGTTTTTATAAAGGAACATTTTGACCATTTAAATTTTAAATCAAATCTAGCGGCTGTAGCTAAAACGAGTTTTAGTTTATCCAAACATTCCTCAACTGTTTCGCCATATATAATAATATCATCTATATACAGCTCCATGACGTTTGAGTTAATAAGTTTTTGAAAAATATAACTTACATACCTGATGAAACTGGCTGGCGAGTTGCAAAAACCAAATGGTGCTTTGTTGAACTCGTACAAACCTTGTTTTGTAATGAATGCTGTATATTTTTTACTGTGCTCGTGAATAGGAACATGAAAGAAACCGTTTTCAAGATCCATCACAATAAAAAACTTTGCATTTTGCAACTTAAGTAAAACGTCGTCTATAATGGGCACCGGAAAACAATCTTTTAACACCATTCTATTCAACTGACGATAATCTATGCAGACTCGATAGTCACCGCTTTTCTTTTTAGTTAACACAACTCTACTGGCCATATCTGACGTTGACTCTCTGATGATTTCTTTCTCCAACCACTCTGCAACTTGGGAATTCAGTATCTGCTCCTGTTGTATAGGAAGACGACTTGGTGAGTGCCGAAAAGGTTTCATTTCATTATTTGGCATTATTTTCATATATATCATAGATTCTTCGTGCGGTACGATCGGTTTATACGCCCTTATTAAAGTTTCTACTTTTTCTTTATATACATTATCGACATCGATTTCTACGGTATTAATATTATACACGTTAAGCTCATTAGTAAATTCGTGAACGTTTTTATTCTCAAAAGTAAATCCTTTTTCATCACCATAAAATTTAAACTTCTTTGCGAAATCGTAGCCCAAAATGGCATCACATTTAACCGCATTATCAGAAACAACAATAAAATCGTGTTCTGTTTGTATATCATCCACTGTAACAGTTCCACTAAAACGTCCAAGCGGTATTGTCTTTTTATTACCGAAACCGAAAAGTAAGTAATTGCTATCTAGCAAATTACACTGTTCAAAGTTTGTTTTAAACACATATTCTCACATTAACGAAACGTCAGAACCTGTATCAATCAGGCATTCAAGTTCTTTGCCGTTTAAAATTATGGTTTTATACCGACTTTTGTCCACAATGACATTTACATTTTTTTCAACTTGTTTTTTATTAAATGAGCTTAAAGCACAGTTTCTGGCTATGTGCCCAAATTTGTTGCACTTGAAGCATTTTGCAGATGTTCCACACTCAGATCTTCTATGATCTGTGGAACATCTTTCTTTTTTCACACCTTTGTATTGTTTGTTTTTATTTTCATAACAAAAATCGCTCTTCATATGTTCGTACATCTCATATTTTTCGCGGAGTTCTTTGAACGATGTTGCACTGTATAGTTGATATTTGAGTTCCGTTCTAATTTTTAACCCATCTACTATATACCGAATTACTGAAAGTTCATCAAACTTGCCCAATGCTGCAATTTTGCGCATTTGCAACATGTACTCGTGGAATGATTCGCCTTCTAGTTTGCGTTTGCCACTCAACATTTTGTGCACTTCATTACAATTATACGTTTTGCTAAACTCGCTCATCAATTGTTGCCTTAGTTCGTCATAATTGTTAACATCCACTGTTTCTAAAAACAATTTAGCTGTTCCCGACACTTTATTACGCGACTGCACATATTTTTGTTTTTCTGTCAAATCGTAAGCAGATGCATTACTTTCAAATGTATCAAACCAATCTTTTACTGGTATATTTTTACCATCAAAATCGGGTATAATTTTTGCAAAATTTTCGACCGAAATATTAATTTTTTCACCAACATTTTCTTCTTTTGCTATTTTTATAGATAGCAATCTTATTAATTCACTCAATTGTTCATCTGCCATAATACCGATTTTATTAACATCTTTATTTTTAACTTCTTTGTTTTCACCCTCAGTTTCGTCAAAATTCTGATCAATTGTTTTCAAACCTCTTCTTTCAATGTCACCTGATCTTTCGAACTCTTCTTGAACTGTAATATTCTTAACTTCTCCCAATGACTCTAAAACCTGCAAGTCTTCACAGTTTTCTTTTAAATCTCTTTCTGAAAGCCCGTTGGTTTGAATAATATTTCGTGGTGAGTTTAATTCCTTTTGGTGTTGTGCACTGAGAGGGATTCCTTGTGTATTTGTTGTTTTACTTTTCACTCTCGCTCTTGTGTTGTATGCTTCTTTATCACTCACTTTTTTTGCTTTGATCTTTTTATCCTCATTCATTACATATTTCTGTATGTATTCCTGGTTCAAATGTAATTATGAAACTTATTCACATGTGCATATATATATTTACAGCTTCACACCGACAAAACTTTGGTCTCCTTCTTTTTCGTTTCTCTTTCGTTTATGTATGTGTACTTATTTTATTTCGCTGTTCTTTCTTCTATAATTCTGGATTTTTTTTTTCTTTTTTTTTAGAATTTTATGAAATACGGTTTCATTATTCGATTTTCTCCTTGTGTAACCGTTATTCGCACTTATTTAAGCAATGACTTCTATAAAAAAATGTTAAATCAGCAAATGTTTCGACGCAGTTTTGTTCTTGTATTTTTTAATGTATTTAATAGGCAAATCCCAAATGTTTCACAATTTTCTTGCAACTATTGATTTGAAAACCTTTGCTTTTTGTCAAATAACTTTATATATGATTTAAATATTTTTCACACTCGATGTAATTTTCTCGGCTAATTCACGGCCGGTTGAGCCCCCAAATGTAAATATGTATTTTCATTCAAACCAAATAAAAAACTTTAATTCCCTTTTCCATATTATATATTAGTTCACGTTTTGTTTATTTGATGTAGGAATTATTATAGGTATTTAAATTAAGATAGTTTGTAAGTAAATAGTTTTAACTAAACAACTTTAGATTAATAATTCTGAGGCAACTTCATTAATTCTCGGACAACTTTATAAAAGGCAACTTCAATAATTCTTGATCAACTTTTAATAAAAGAACTTTAAACAACTTTAGCCAACTTTCAAAGTACGCCTCTATTCAACTGAACTTCTTTAAGAACTGCCTCTCTTGTTCAAACATCAACTCGACTACACCGATGTGTGGTGTATTATTCAGAGACTAAGCAGCAGCCTTAACCCTCCTAACACCTTTACATACATATGCTACTATGCGCAAATTTTGGGGCTGGGAACGTCCTCTATCTTGCACAAAGAGTCTCATGTCTAAAATACTTTTAAACCTCGATTAATATAAATTTTATTGAGAACTAGTTGTGATAATTTGGTTATCCTATCAATTTTAGTGATTATTAGTTCTCATAATTTGGCCATTATAAAAAAACGAGGCTGCGTACACATATGCTACGATGCACATTTAGAAAAACGAGGCTACTTTGGGAAAATTTTGGGACTGAGGACGTCCTCTTTCTTGCACAAAAAGTCTCATTGTCATAATTTGTTTATTCTATCAATTTTAGTGATTATTAGTTCTCATAATTTGGCCATTATAGAAAACCCAGGCTGAGTACACATATGCTACTATGCGCAAATTTTGGGGCTGAGGATGTCCTCTTTCTTGCACAAAAAGTCTCATGTCTGAAATACTTTTAAACTCGAATAATATAAATTTTAGGGAGGACTAGGTGTCATAATTTGGTTATCCTATCAATTTTAGTGATTATTATTATTTTTTTTTTATCTTGGTCCAGCACTGAGGGGATAGTATTGGGGGGACAGATTAGGAAAGATGAGAAAATAGACAGTTGTTTTTGTAGCTATGTCAACCTTTTTACTTCGCCGGCTAATTTTTGCTACAGGGCCGACGAAGGTTGGTTCTGTTACTCTGCTTTTAATACATGATAGTGTCATAATTTGGCCACTATAAAAAACGAGGCTTACTACATATATGCTACTATGCGCAAATTTTAGGGCTGAGGACGTCCTCTTTCTTGCACACAAGGTCTCATGTCTGAAATACTTTTGGAACTCGAATAATATAAATTTTAACGAGGACTAGTTGTCATAATTTGGTTATCTTTTTAGTTTTAGTGATTATTTGTTGTCATAATTTGCCCATTATAAAAAAACGAGGCTGAGTACACATATGCTACTATGCGCAAATTTTGGGGCTGACGATGTCCTCTTTCTTGCACAAAAAGTCTCATGTCTGAAATACTTTTGGAACTCCAGTAATATAAATTTTAATGAGGACTAATTGTCATAATTTGGTTATCCTATCAATTTTAGTGATTATTAGTTTATTTTTTATCTTGGTCCAGCACTGAGGGGATAGTATTGAGGGGACAGATTAGGAAAGATGAGAAGATGGACAGTTGTTTTTGTAGGTATCTCAGCCATTTTACTTCGCCGGCTAATTTTTGGTACAGGGCCGACGAAGGTGGGTGCTGTTACTCTGTTTTTAATACATGATAGTGTCATAATTTGGCCACTATAAAAAAACGAGGCTTAGTACACATATGCTACTATGCGCAAATTTTGGTGCTGAGGACGTCCTCTATCTTGCACAAAAAGTCTCATGTCTAAAATACTTTTGGAACTCGATTAATATAAATTTTAATGAGGACTAGTTGTCATAATTTGGTTATCTTATCAAGTTTAGTGATTACTAGTTCTCATAATATGGCCATTATAGAAAAACGAGGCTGAGTACACATATGCTACTATGGGCAAATTCTCAAGTCTGAAATACTTTTGGAACTCGATTAATATAAATTTTAGTGAGGACTAGTTGTCATAATTTGGTTATCCTTTCAGTTTTAGTGATTATTTGTTGTCATAATTTGGCCATTATAAAAAAACGAGGCTGCGTACACATATGCTACTATGCACATTTAGAAAAACGAGGCTACTTTGGGAAAATTTTGGGACTGAGGACGTCCTCTTTCTTGCACAAAAAGTCTCATTGTCATAATTTGTTTATTCTATCAATTTTAGTGATTATTAGTTCTCATAATTTGGCCATTATAGAAAACCCAGGCTGAGTACACATATGCTACTATGCTCAAATTTTGGGGCTGAGGATGTCCTCTTTCTTGCACAAAAAGTCTGATGTCTGAAATACTTTTAAACTCGAATAATATAAATTTTAGGGAGGACTAGGTGTCATAATTTGGTTATCCTATCAATTTTAGTGATTATTATTATTTTTTTTTTATCTTGGTCCAGCACTGAGGGGATAGTATTGGGGGGACAGATAAGGAAATATGAGAAAATAGACAGTTGTTTCTGTAGCTATGTCAACCTTTTTACTTCGCCGGCTAATTTTTGCTACAGGGCCGCCGAAGGTTGGTTCTGTTACTCTGCTTTTAATACATGATAGTGTCATAATTTGGCCACTGTAAAAAAACGAGGCTTACTACATATATGCTACTATGCGCAAATTTTAGGGCTGAGGACGTCCTCTTTCTTGCACACAAGGTCTCATGTCTGAAATACTTTTGGAACTTGAATAATATAAATTTTAACGAGGACTAGTTGTCATAATTTGGTTATCTTTTCAGTTTTAGTGATTATTTGTTGTCATAATTTGCCCATTATAAAAAAACGAGGCTGAGCACACATATGCTACTATGCGCAAATTTTGGGACTGAGCACGTCCTCTTTCTAGCATAAAAAGTCTCATATCTTAAATACTTTTGGAACTCGAATAATATAAATTTTAGTGAGGACTAGTTGTCATAATTTGGTTATTCTATCAATTTTAGTGATTATTAGTTGTTATAATTTGGCCATTATAAGAAAACGGGGCTGAGTAGACATATGTTACTATGCGCAAATTTTGGGGCTGGGGACGTCCTCTATCTAGCACAAAAAGTCTCATGTCTAAAATACTTTTGGAACTCGAATAATATAAATTTTAATGAGGACTAGTTGTCATAATTTGGTTATCCTATCAATTTTACTGATTATTAGTTCTCATAATTTGGCCATTATAGAAAAACGAGGCTGAGTACACATATGCCTCGTCCTCTTCTTGCACAAAAAGTCTCATGTCTAATATACTTTTGGAACTCGAATAATATAAATTTTAATGAGGACTAGTTGTCATAATTTGGTTATCCTATCAATTTTAGTGATAATTAGTTCTTATAATTTGGCCATTATAAAAAAAACGAGGCTGAGTACACATATGCTACTATGCGGAAATTTTTGGGCTGAGGACGTCCTCTGTCTTGCACAAAAAGTCTCATGTCTGAAATAGAGGACTAGTTGTCATAATTTGTTTATCCTATCAATTTTAGCGATTATAAGTTTTTTTTATCTTGGTCTAGCACTGAGAAGATGAAGGGATAGTACTGAGGGGACAGATTAGGAAAGATGAGAAGATAGACAGTTGTTTTTGCAGCTATTTCAACCTTTTTACTTCGGCGGCTAAGTTTTGCAATAGGGCCGACGAAGGTGGGTGCTGTTACTCCGCTTTTAATACATGATAGTGTCAAAATTTGGCCACTATAAAAAAACGAGGCTTAGTACACATTTGCTACTATGCGCAAATTTTGGGGCTGAGGACGTCCTCTTTCTTGCACAAAAAGTCTCATGTCTGAAATACTTTTGGAACTCGATTAATATAAATTTTAGTGAGGACTAGTTGTCATAATTTGGTTATTCTTTCAATTTTAGTGATTATTAGTTCTCATAATTTGGCCATTATAAAAAACCAGGCTGCGTACACATATGCTACTATGGGCAAATTTTGGGGCTGAGGACGTCCTCTTTCTTGGGTTTTAGTTCTCATAATTTGGCCATTATAAAAAACCAGGCTGCGGACACATATGCTACTATGGGCAAATTTTGGGGCTGAGGACGTCCTCTTTCTTGCACAAAAAGTCTCATGTCTAAAATGCTTTTGAAACTCGAATAATATAAATTTTATTGAGGACTAGTTGTCATAATTTGGTTATTCTTTCAATTTTAGAGATTATTATTAGTTCTCATAATATGACCATTATAAAAAACCAGGCTGAGTACACATATGCTACTATGCGCAAATTTTGGGGCTGAGGACGTCCTCTTTCTTGCACAAAAAGTCTCATGTCGGAAATACTTTTGAAACTCGAATAATATAAATTTTAGTGAGGACTAGTTGTCATAATTTGGTTATTCTATCAATTTTAGTGATTATTAGTTCTCATAATATGGCCATTATAGAAAAACGAGGCTGAGTACACATATGCTACTATGGGCAAATTCTCATGTCTGAAATACTTTTGGAACTCGATTAATATAAATTTTTGTGAGGACTAGTTGTCATAATTTGGTTATCCTTTCAGTTTTAGTGATTATTTGTTGTCATAATTTGGCCAAGTTAACAACGGTGGCGACGCTGTCGCCAAAAAATAATTTAGCAACTTAAGCTCATTCTTTATTTTTGTTTCTACACGCGCTTCCGATCCAATTACGAAATTGCCTTCTTGCTGAAATGATGGGAAAATAATTTTTCATGATCAGCGTCTGCATACTCGCGCATGTTGGCGCAACGTGATCAGGGAATCGAACGAGCCAACAAAGTTGGCTGGAAACAATCAGTCTTGGCTACGGTGTCTCTAGAATCGGTCGTCTTTTAAATTGATCTCCTGAATTATTAATTTTGTATTTGCATTAATTCATATTGTGAAATTCAGTTTTATTGATTTATATTGTTAAAATTATTAAAGGTAATTAAAGTTTATAATAATTAAATTTCAAGTGTTTTCCTTAAACAAAGGCGCAGTTGTAAGCGCCTCAAATTATATTTTTTTAATCAACCCGCTTAAAATCCTTTAACTGGCGCCCGAGCAGGGACCCACTTACGTAAAACAGTGGTGTCCTTTAGAATATACAAAATTAAATAATTTAAGAAATAAGTTCTGCGATCTCCACGGAGCACTCCAGAACTAATAATTTAATAAAGAAATAATAAAAAGGCAAGAAATATAAAAGAATAAAAAGTTCTGCGATCTCCAAGGAGCACTCCAGGACCAATAACTGAATCAAAAAATATAATAGGCCCTCCTTCGCCAACCTGATACTCCTGGTGACTAAATAAACCAAAATCACAGAAGGTTATCAGAGCGAAAGTGAAGGTATCTGTACCCCAGTAAGTACCCACGAGTATCAAAGTGGGTGTCCAAAAAGGATAAATACAGACCCTTCCGCGAGGAACAAAAAAAGGATTTTAAACGGTCGCGGCGAGTACCATAGCCAAGGCTCCATATATAAAAAAAATATATATGTATAATAAAAAATATAAATACTAAATTTAAACCAAAAAATAAAAGAAATAAAATATAAATATTCATGTGAAAAAATTTATGAGGAAGAACTTCCCTCGAGTGCCATCAGTGCAAAAATATTTTTTTTGAAAATTATATAAAAAAGATAGAAGCAAAAATCAAAAAAAAAGAAAATATTATATCAAAATCAATATCAGAAATAAAATGAGAAAAGCAAATCGAAAATTCAAGTAAAATATGAAATTGAATGAAAATATAAAAATTGAAAATTGAAAAAGAAAATCGGAAAATTGAAATAGAAAAGAATATATTATTTGAATTGAAAATATCCTCTCAAAATTTAAGAAAAAAGGAGAGTTGAAAATTAAAATAAAAATATGAAATTGAATGAAAGTATAAAAATTTAAAATTAAAAAAAAGAAAAACGAAAAATTAAAACAGAAAAGAATATATTATTTGAATTGAAAATATCCTTTCGAAGTTTAATAAAAAAGAGAGAGTTTAAAAATTAGAATAAAAGTGTAAAATTGAAAAAGAAAAGTATTGCTTTGGAAAGCATAAAAGATTTTTTAAGTGAAGTGGAATTGTGCAACGACCAAGGATCTTCTCCATCAAAGTAAAGTGTTCTGGATATTTCAGGTGAGTGAAATTTTTTTCCACATTGTCAGCTTAGAATAAAAATCAGAATAATGGAAGAAATGAGGGCAACAATAACGAATATGACGGGAGCCATAAATCAGTTTATGGAACAGCTCAAGTCGGTTGAAACTCGGATAGGAACAGTAGAAGCGAGTCTCAACAACAGCTCAATAGGACAGGTTTTATGTAGGTTAGAGCGCCTTGAAAATAGGCAAGCTGCCACGGCAGCCCCGGTGGTCACGGACGAATTACCTCTTCAACGGCCACGAACCGAAATCGAGTTAAAAGATATAAGTCGCCTTCCTGATAGCGTAAAGGAATTAAGGACTTTCGAAGGCAATCCAACTCAGTATGTTTCCTGGGTTCACTCTGTGGAAACCATACTGAAAGACTTTGAAATTGTACGGGATAAGCCGATTTACCGTGCAATCATACAGAGCGTCCGCCAGAAAATTATTGGTGCTGCAGACACAGCTTTGGTGTCCTATAATGTGTTTGACAGTGACTGGGCTGAAATCAAAAGGATACTTTCCCTTCACTACGCTGATAAAAGGGACATCCAAACTCTAGAGCATCAACTCAATCAGCTCTCCCAGGGATCCTCAACTATAGACGAGTTTTATTCAACTATTAATCACCAACTTTCGCTTATCATCAATAAACTGAAGACGGAATCATACAGCGAGGAAACCATCAAAGCCCTAGTGGAAACCTATAGGAATAGAGCATTGGACATTTTCATACGTGGATTAAGACAGGATCTTTCCCGTATGATTATTATACAGCGACCGGGAACGCTCCCTGAAGCATACTCCGCTTGCCTAGAGTTGCAAAATTTAACAATGCGAAATAATATAATTTATGCGAAGACGAAGCCTCAAGAGTCGATTTCCACAGAAACAAGTTATCGTCCTGGGCCTTCAAGACCACCAAAATCATTTCCTACGCGATCGGGTTGGCAGAACCAAAATTTTAGGCCAAGGAATTGGCAACCTAACAACAACTATTCTAACTTTCGGGCGAGTGCATATTCCAATTACAATAAGCCAGCGTTACCCCCACGATATCCCGCCATAAAACACGAACCGATGGAAGTTGATAGGACAATACAGTCTCGACGGGTAAATTACATCAACAACCCAAGGACAGTTGAAAAAAGAGGTGCATTCGAAGTAAGTACAGGTAACAAACAGCCTAAACTGTATCACATAGAGGACTTTTCTGATGCGGATCACATGGCTGAGAACGGGCTAGAAGAAGACGCTCGTCAGGAGGAAACTGTAGGAGAAGTAAATTTTATGGAGGAAGGCCCTCAAGCTTGCCCTATATAGAATACCCTTCTGTCACTGGTGATATTTTATGTTTTTTAATTGACACGGGCTCTAATAAGAACTTTTGCAGCCCACGCTTATCATACGGTAGCATAGCGCTAGAAAAACCAATAAAGGTGCGTTCGGTAGGAGGAGATGTGAATATAGATAGAAAAGTAATTGGACCATTTTTTAAATTTTTAGGGATAAGTGAACCTCTTCAATTTTATGTATTGCCAGCATTGAAAACATTTGATGGAATTATTGGGGATGACACGCTCAAAGAATTAGGTGCTTTAGTAGATAGAAAGGAAAATGTTTTAGTTTTGAGAAATTGCTTTAAAATCCCATTAAAAGAAAAAATAACAACTGAGTCAAATTATATATTAGGCGAGGAGTATGTACTAGAAGTTAGGACAAAAATAGAAAATCTTATTAATAAATATAAACCACTTTTTGGACCACTCGATGGTAGCAAACTCGCATCAATAAACGTTCAGGCCGAAATCAGGACAAGTACGGAGGAGCCAATATATACGAAGAGCTATCCGTACCCAGTCTGTATGAGGGAAGAAGTAGAGAGGCAGGTAAACGAGCTACTTTCAGAGGGAGTAATAAGACCCTCCAAAAGTCCATACAATTCGCCTATTTGGGTTGTTCCTAAAAAACCGAAACCCAATGGTGAAAAACAATATCGAATGGTAGTGGACTTCAAACGCCTAAATGCTGTAACCATCCCAGATACCTACCCAATTCCAGACATTACATCTACTTTAGCTAGTTTTTCACAACAATTGATCTTACTTCAGGTTTTCACCAAATAGCCATGAAACCAAAGGATATCCCAAAAACTGCTTTTTCAACAGCAAACGGTAAATTTGAATCCTTGAGATTGCCTTTTGGCCTAAGGAATGCGCCGGCAATATTTCAGAGAATGATAGATGATGTCCTACGCGAGTACATAGGAAAAATTTGTTTCGTCTGCATAGACGACATAATTGTAATTGGCGAAAATATACAGAATCATTTGAGGAATATAGATACAATTTTTGCGAGACTTCGGGAAGCTAATCTAAAGGTAAATCTCGATAAAACACATTTTATGAAAACTGAGGTGGAATTTCTTGGATATATCGTTGGATCTGAGGGAATCAAACCGGATCCTGCCAAGGTCAAGTCCATTGAAAATCTATTACCGCCTACGAACTTGAAGGAGTTGAAAAGTTTTCTGGGAATGACCTCCTACTATAGAAGATTTATCCGCGACTATGCAAAAGTGGCAAAACCCCTTACGAACCTTACAAGAGGAGAACATGCCCAAATAAAAGCCAGTCAGTCAAAGAAAGTGCCAATCACCTTAAACGACAAGTCTGTGAAGTCTTTTAATAGACTTAAATCTATGTTAACTACAGCTGAACTTCTGTCTTTTCCAGACTTTGAGAAACCGTTTAATTTAACGACGGATGCCTCTAATACTGCGTTAGGTGCAGTCCTGTCACAAGGTGAAATCGGCAAGGACAAACCCATAGCGTATATTTCTCGATCGCTTAACAAAACTGAGGAAAATTACGCTACAAACGAGAAGGAGATGTTAGCCATTGTGTGGGCTCTCGATAATCTCAGAAATTATTTATATGGTGCGAAAAAGATTAAGATCTATACTGATCACCAACCTTTGACTTTTGCATTGGGAAATAGGAATTTTAATGCCAAATTAAAAAGATGGAAGGCACGTATAGAGGAGTATAACCACGAGTTGATTTATAAGCCTGGTAAATCGAACCACGTGGCTGATGCCCTTTCGAGATTAAAAACCATTTCAAATCATTTATATCATTCTTCCACTGATACGGCGAGTGAAGGGATGGCTACGAATTTGGATGAAACTCTAACTGCTTCAGAGGGTCGAGAAGACGATGATATTTCATCAGCGGCAACAGTTCACAGTGCTGAACAAGATGCTTCTGACTTGATACCCCATGTAGATGTACCCATAAACGTCTTTAGAAACCAGATTATACTAGGAATCGGAATGGACATGACAGCAATGGAGGAACCACACCGTGGATATACTAGACATTTTATTTCCTCAAAGAATTGGACTAAAGAAAAACTTGTAACTCTGCTAAAAGAAAAGCTTCGCCCAAATATCCTTAACGGAGTAAAAGCACCAGAAGGTCTTCTTGGTGCTATACAGGAAATTTACATTGATCATTTTTCTAGATATAAGGTAAGAATTACGCAGAAGTTAGTCACAGGCATTACTTCAAAAGAACGTCAATTTGAAATAATTGAAACGGAACATAGAAGAGCGCATCGGAACTCCAGGGAGAACGGTGAACAGATTTTAGAGCAATTTTATTTTCCGCATATGCGCGCTAGTATAAGGAAACACGTTGCCAGTTGCGACGTTTGTAATAGATGTAAGTATGATAGGAAACCTCCACAAATACATCACCAAGAAACACCTGATCCCAAATATCCATGTGAAATTCTTCACATGGACATTATGGAAATTCAGGGACAAAAATTCATTACGTGCATAGATAAGTTTACAAAATTCGCTAAATTCTTTAGTATTAAGGATAGATCGCTGGTACAGGTGAGGAAAAAATTAATTAAAGTATTGCATTATTTCACAGTGCCGAAAATTCTCGTCACTGATAACGAACGCAGCTTCTTAAGCCCTTTAATAGAAACTTTCATCAAATCACTGGGTGTTAAATTATATCTTACGCCAGTACAAAGAAGTGAGGTGAACGGGCAAGTTGAGAGACTGCATTCAACAGTAATTGAAATCTATAGATGTTTAAGAGTTGAATACCCGGATCTATCAGTAAAGGAATTAATCGAAATCTGTGTCGATAGGTACAATAATACTATCCATTCGACAACAAAGAAAAGACCCCGTGACTTATTTTTTAACAGAAATGTCGGAACAAACTACGAAAACCTATTATCAGAACAGAAGAAGGTTAATACAGATCTCAGGCATTTGCTTAAAAGAAATATGGCAGCTCGCAATGCAAGAATGAATAAAAAAAGAAAAAGCCCTAAAAAATATAGAAAGGGTGATAGAATCTATGTAGCTATTAAAACTATTCAGGGAAAAAACAAAGCTTTATATAGAAAAGAAATAGTTGAGAAAGATAATAGGGTAACTGTGCTGACAAGGAGTGGAAGAAAAATTCACAAGGAACACATAAAAAATTTAAATGGGCAAAGCCCAAAGAAAAACGTTGTTTTATAAATAATTATAGATCCTTTTTCGTCTCACTTAATTAACCAATGCTTCTTAAATTTTCTTAATAAAAAAAAAAGAAAAAAAATATAAAAAAGGGGAAGGGTACTTTTTAAATAAAATAAACCTTTAAAATTAACCATAGGTCATCTAAACATTTCATCGTCATGTCATCGCCTCATTTTTATCGATATAATGAACTTATACTATTTTCAGAAATTAAATTTTTATAACCATGCATCTCAAGTTTATTCTCTTCACCGCATTCAACCTGATTGCTTTTACGAATAGTGTACAAATCTATCAATATAAAACACCGCTGGTTTCACTAAAGATTAGCAATGGATGGATAGTCGATGGGAACTTTAAATTGGTACATGTCATCAACTTGGAACAGTACATGGAAATGGCTGCAAACATATCATCCCTTATTCAAAGGCATATTCCGCCAAGCAAAAACAAAGAATTCATTTTGCACCACGTGCTGCAGATGCAAGAACGCCTTAACGAATTGACAAATGTAAAAAGAAGGACACTTAGATCAATCGATTGGATCGGATCGGCTTGGAAATGGGTCGCCGGAAGTCCTGATTCAACAGACTGGAATAATATACTAAAGAGTCAAGAAAGCATCATCGTAAATAACAATGAGCAATACAAGATTAATAAAGAGCTTCAGCAGACGACGAACCAAGTTGTAAAAAAGATCAATGAAATCATCACCAGAATAAACAATATCACGAGTGGTAAAGACTACACCTTAATGAAGCAAAGTACCATCAACGAGGTCATTATCCTGAGGGACGAAGTAAATGAAATTGTTCGCGCTTGTCAGCTGGCTAAGAGTGGTATTGTCAACACGAATCTGCTAGACCAAACGGAGATAAATAGAATAATTGACGAGCTGGAAACGTTGCCTTATGGCAATGCAATAGAAGCAGTGGAATACGGAACGCCATCAATTTACACAAATGGTTCCTTACTATTGTACATTCTGTCAATACCAAAACTCGAAAGAAGCTTTTATAATTTGCTTCTCACTAGAGCTACAATTAATGAAGGAAAGCAAATAGATCTGCCGTTTGAGAAGGTGCTCGTTAGTGAAGATGAGACCTACGGTATCAAAGGTAACTGCCTTTTAATAAGTAACTCGACAGTCTGCAAGAGATCATCCGTAACTAAATTAGAAGAGGATAATTGCCTCAACCGCATTCTTAAAGGCGGATCGGCAAGATGTAAATATAGATATACCCAAGAAGAGATTGTTGAGTTATTGAGTGACGATGTTATCTACGTGACCAACTTCAAGGGTTCGATTGAGTCAAATGGCAAAACTGTGTTTCTAAATGGCACCTATCTTTTGCAACTCTCCAATGAGTCGGTAGTGATAAAGAATCATACTTACACGAGCAGTTCAATCACGAAGGTTCAAGCCCTACCGCCAGTGCTAGCAAACATAACACACGACGACCTGCTGCTGGACATCAAATATGTCCATGAAGTAAGCCTCAATAATATAAACCGATTGAACCAGTTAGGGGTAAGATTCAATGGTACCGTTGGAATCAACGTTATGATTATTGCCTCAATGATCTTCTGCATCGGATGGCTCTGGTATAAGCAAACAAAAAAATTAAATCTCCCAAAACTAAGTATCCAACTACCAACCATAGGCTCCCAGATCTGCGGGACGCAGACATTTAAGGAGGGAGGAGTTAACAACGGTGGCGACGCTGTCGCCAAAAAATAATTTAGCAACTTAAGCTCATTCTTTATTTTTGTTTCTACACGCGCTTCCGATCCAATTACGAAATTGCCTTCTTGCTGAAATGATGGGAAAATAATTTTGCATGATCAGCGTCTGCATACTCGCGCATGTTGGTGCAACGTGATCAGGGAATCGAACGAGCCAACAAAGTTGGCTGGAAACAATCAGTCTTGGCTACGGTGTCTCTAGAATCGGTCGTCTTTTAAATTGATCTCCTGAATTATTAATTTTGTATTTGCATTAATTCATATTGTGAAATTCAGTTTTATTGATTTATATTGTTAAAATTATTAAAGGTAATTAAAGTTTATAATAATTAAATTTCAAGTGTTTTCCTTAAACAAAGGCGCAGTTGTAAGCGCCTCAAATTATATTTTTTTAATCAACCCGCTTAAAATCCTTTAACTGCCATTATAAAAAAACGAGGCTGCGTACACATATGCTACTATGCACATTTAGAAAAACGAGGCTACTTTGGGAAAATTTTGGGACTGAGGACGTCCCCTTTCTTGCACAAAAAGTCTCATTGTCACAATTTGTTTATTCTATCAATTTTAGTGATTATTAGTTCTCATAATTTGGCCATTATAGAAAACCCAGGCTGAGTACACATATGCTACTATGCTCAAATTTTGGGGCTGAGGATGTCCTCTTTCTTGCACAAAAAGTCTGATGTCTGAAATAATTTTAAACTCGAAGAATATAAATTTTAGGGAGGACTAGGTGTCATAATTTGGTTATCCTATCAATTTTAGTGATTATTATTATTTTTTTTTTATCTTGGTCCAGCACTGAGGGGATAGTATTGGGGGGACAGATAAGGAAATATGAGAAAATAGACAGTTGTTTCTGTAGCTATGTCAACCTTTTTACTTCGCCGGCTAATTTTTGCTACATGGCCGCCGAAGGTTGGTTCTGTTACTCTGCTTTTAATACATGATAGTGTCATAATTTGGCCACTATAAAAAACGAGGCTTACTACATATATGCTACTATGCGCAAATTTTAGGGCTGAGGACGTCCTCTTTCTTGCACACAAGGTCTCATGTCTGAAATACTTTTGGAACTTGAATAATATAAATTTTAACGAGGAGTAGCGCAAATTTTGGGACTGAGCACGTCCTCTTTCTAGCATAAAAAGTCTCATATCTTAAATACTTTTGGAACTCGATTAATATAAATTTTAGTGAGGACTAGTTGTCATAATTTGGTTATTCTATCAATTTTAGTGATTATTAGTTGTTATAATTTGGCCATTATAAGAAAACGGGGCTGAGTAGACATATGTTACTATGCGCAAATTTTGGGGCTGGGGACGTCCTCTATCTAGCACAAAAAGTCTCATGTCTAAAATACTTTTGGAACTCGAATAATATAAATTTTAATGAGGACTAGTTGTCATAATTTGGTTATCCTATCAATTTTACTGATTATTAGTTCTCATAATTTGGCCATTATAGAAAAACGAGGCTGAGTACACATATGCCTCGTCCTCTTCTTGCACAAAAAGTCTCATGTCTAATATACTTTTGGAACTCGAATAATATAAATTTTAATGAGGACTAGTTGTCATAATTTGGTTATCCTATCAATTTTAGTGATAATTAGTTCTTATAATTTGGCCATTATAAAAAAAACGAGGCTGAGTACACATATGCTACTATGCGGAAATTTTTGGGCTGAGGACGTCCTCTGTCTTGCACAAAAAGTCTCATGTCTGAAATAGAGGACTAGTTGTCATAATTTGTTTATCCTATCAATTTTAGCGATTATAAGTTTTTTTTATCTTGGTCTAGCACTGAGAAGATGAAGGGATAGTATTGAGGGGACAGATTAGGAAAGATGAGAAGATAGACAGTTGTTTTTGCAGCTATTTCAACCTTTTTACTTCGGCGGCTAATTTTTGCAATAGGGCTGACGAAGGTGGGTGCTGTTACTCCGCTTTTAATACATGATAGTGTCAAAATTTGGCCACTATAAAAAAACGAGGCTTAGTACACATTTGCTACTATGCGCAAATTTTGGGGCTGGGGACGTCCTCTATCTAGCACAAAAAGTCTCATGTCTAAAATACTTTTGGAACTCGAATAATATAAATTTTAATGAGGACTAGTTGTCATAATTTGGTTATCCTATCAATTTTACTGATTATTAGTTCTCATAATTTGGCCATTATAGAAAAACGAGGCTGAGTACACATATGCCTCGTCCTCTTCTTGCACAAAAAGTCTCATGTCTAATATACTTTTGGAACTCGAATAATATAAATTTTAATGAGGACTAGTTGTCATAATTTGGTTATCCTATCAATTTTAGTGATAATTAGTTCTTATAATTTGGCCATTATAAAAAAAACGAGGCTGAGTACACATATGCTACTATGCGGAAATTTTTGGGCTGAGGACGTCCTCTGTCTTGCACAAAAAGTCTCATGTCTGAAATAGAGGACTAGTTGTCATAATTTGTTTATCCTATCAATTTTAGCGATTATAAGTTTTTTTTATCTTGGTCTAGCACTGAGAAGATGAAGGGATAGTATTGAGGGGACAGATTAGGAAAGATGAGAAGATAGACAGTTGTTTTTGCAGCTATTTCAACCTTTTTACTTCGGCGGCTAATTTTTGCAATAGGGCCGACGAAGGTGGGTGCTGTTACTCCGCTTTTAATACATGATAGTGTCAAAATTTGGCCACTATAAAAAAACGAGGCTTAGTACACATTTGCTACTATGCGCAAATTTTGGGGCTGAGGACGTCCTCTTTCTTGCACAAAAAGTCTCATGTCTGAAATACTTTTGGAACTCGATTAATATAAATTTTAGTGAGGACTAGTTGTCATAATTTGGTTATTCTTTCAATTTTAGTGATTATTAGTTCTCATAATTTGGCCATTATAAAAAACCAGGCTGCGTACACATATGCTACTATGGGCAAATTTTGGGGCTGAGGACGTCCTCTTTCTTGGGTTTTAGTTCTCATAATTTGGCCATTATAAAAAACCAGGCTGCGGACACATATGCTACTATGGGCAAATTTTGGGGCTGAAGACGTCCTCTTTCATGCACAAAAAGTTTTATGTCTGAAATACTTTTGAAACTCGAATAATATATATTTTAGGGAGGACTAGTTGTCATAATTTGGTTATTCTTTCAATTTTAGAGATTATTATTAGTTCTCATAATATGACCATTATAAAAAACAGGCTGAGTACACATATATGTGTACTCAGCCTGTTTTTTATAATGGCCAAATTATGAGAACTAAAACCCAAGAAAGAGGACGTCCTCAGCCCCAAAATTTGCGCATAGTAGCATATATGCTACTATGCGCAAATTTTGGGGCTGAGGACGTCCTCTTTCATGCACAAAAAGTTTTATGTCTGAAATACTTTTGAAACTCGAATAATATATATTTTAGGGAGGACTAGTTTTCATAATTTGGTTATCCTATCAATTTTAGTGATTATGAGTCTTTTTTTTATCTTGGTCTAGCACTGAGAAGATGAAGGGATAGTATTGAGGGGACAGATTAGGAAAGATGAGAAGATAGACAGTTGTTTTTGTAGCTATTTCAACCTTTTTACTTCGGCGGCTAATTTTTGCTATAGGGCCGACGAAGGTGGGTGCTGTTACTCCGCTTTTAATACATGATAGTGTCAAAATTTGGCCACTATAAAAAAACGAGGCTTAGTACACATTTGCTACTATGCGGAGACTTTGGTGCTGAGGACGTCCTCTTTCTTGCACACAAGGTCTCATGTCTGAAATACTTTTGGAACTCGAATAATATAAATTTTAACGAGGACTAGTTGTCATAATTTGGTTATCTTTTCAGTTTTAGTGATTATTTGTTGTCATAATTTGCCCATTATAAAAAAACGAGGCTGAGTACACATATGCTACTATGCGCAAATTTTGGGGCTGAGCACGTCCTCTTTCTAGCATAAAAAGTCTCATATCTTAAATACTTTTGGAACTCGATTAATATAAATTTTAGTGAGGACTAGTTGTCATAATTTGGTTATTCTATCAATTTTGGTGATTATTAGTTCTCATAATTTGGCCATTATAAAAAACCAGGCTGCATACACATATGCTACTATGCGCAAATTTTGGGGCTGAGGACGTCCTCTTTCTTGCACAAAAAGTCTCATGTCTGAAATACTTTTGGAACTCGAATAATATAAATTTTAGTGTGGACTAGTTGTCATAATTTGGTTATTCTTTCAATTTTAGTGATTATTAGTTGTTATAATTTGGCCATTATAAGAAAACGGGGCTGAGTAGACATATGTTACTATGTGCAAATTTTGGGGCTGGGGTTGTCCTCTATCTAGCACAAAAAGTCTCATGTCTAAAATACTTTTGGAACTCGAATAATATAAATTTTAATGAGAACTAGTTGTCATAATTTGGTTATCCTATCAATTTTACTGATTATTAGTTCTCATAATTTGGCCATTATAGAAAAACGAGGCTGAGTACACATATGCTACTATGCGTAAATTTTGGGGCTGAGGACGTCCTCTTTCTTGCACAAAAAGTCTCATGTCTGAAATACTTTTGAAATTCGAATAATATATATTTTAGGGAGGACTAGTTTTCATAATTTGGTTATCCTATCAATTTTAGTGTTTATAAGTCTCTTTTTTTTTATCTTGGTCTAAAACTGAAGGGATGAGGGGATAGTATTGAGGGGACAGATTAGGAAAGATGAGAAGATAGACAGTTGTTTTTGTAGCTATTTCAACCTTTTACTTCGCCGGCTAATTTTTGCTACAGGGCCGACGAAGGTGGGTGCTGTTACTCTGCTTTTAATACATGATAGTGTCAAAATTTGGCCACTATAAAAAAACGAGGCTTAGTACACATATGCTTCTATGCGCAGATTTTGGTGCTGAGGACGTCCTCTTTCTTGCACAAAAAGTGTCATGTCTGAAATACTTTTAAAACTCGATTAATATAAATTTTAGTGAGGACTAGTTGTCATAATTTGGTTATTCTATCAATTTTAGTGATTATAAGTCTTTTTTTTATACCTTTCACAAAAAAGTGAAAGGGTTTGTCATTCCGTGTGTAATTTCTTCGATATGCACATGGGACCCCATAATGTATATATATTCTGGATCCTTATGAATAGCCATGACGACTGAGCGATATCCGTCTGTCCGTCCGTTTGTACGTGAAATCGGTTTTCCCAAGCCCCCAGAAGAGCTAGAGACTTCGTTCTTGGACCGTTGGATTGGAAATGAATTTAAATAGGCTGCGATTGAAATTCAAAAAGATCCAAAGTATGGTTCCAGAGCTGGGAAGCTTACACCTATTTCTCGACGCAAAATGTATACCATAAATCCATTATTTTTTTTAATGTTTGTAAATTAAACCTCCTTCGTGCTTTGGGGAGCCTCAATGGTCTATTAAAAACTAAAAAAATTAAATTTTTTTTTTCGGCCTATTCTGTATTTTGTAGTACATGTAGTAACTAAAATTGTTAAAAATTTCAAGTTTTTCTTTAACAAAACTACTTTATACGGCATGAAGATTTGCATTAGCCAAAAAAAAAAATCAAAAATTGTAAATTCAAATTTTGCTACGAAGGATGGGAAATTGATTTTTTTTTTATACATGAAAGTAATCAAACAGGCAACTAATGTTGTTTTTTTTTTGTTTTTTGCTAACTAAAACTGTCTTATAATTTAGGAAGAACATAATTGGTATCAAATATTCAAAAATAAAAAATAAAATTTCGAATCCAGGGTTGGACAAATGATATATTTTATGGTACATGAAAGTGACCAAAACGTTTAAAAATTTTAATTTTTTTGTCAAGTAAAACTATGTTACACCTCACTAAGAATTGCATTGGTAAATCGAAATATTTTTCGTACATAAAAGTACATACATAAATTCAAAATTTTGTGCTTTTAGTGAATTAAACCTATTAGATATTTCAGAAAAAATTAAACTAGTATCAAAATATTATAAATTCGGTTCCAGGGTTGGAAAATTGAAATATTTTTGGTATATAGAAGTACATACATATATACCAAATTTTGTGTTTTTAGTGAATTAAAGCTATTTTATATATCAGAAAAAATTAAATTAGTATTAAAAAATTAAAAATTCGGTTCCAGGGTTGGAAAATCGACATTTTCTGATTCCGATTTTAGGGCTGAGGACGTCCTCTTTCTTGGCTTTTAGTTCTCATAATTTGGCCATTATAAAAAACCAGGCTGCGTACACATATGCTACTATGCGCAAATTTTGGGGCTGGGGACGTCCTCTACCTTGCACAAAGAGTCTCATGTCTAAAATACTTTTGGAACTCGATTAATATATATTTTAGTGAGGACTAGTTGTCATAATTTGGTTATCCTATCAATTTTAGTGATTATAAGTTTTTTTTTATCTTGGTATAGCACTGAGGGGATGAGGGGATAGTATTGAGGGGACAGATTAGGAAAGATGAGAAGATAGACAGTTGTTTTTGTAGCTATTTCAACCTTTTTACTTCGGCGTCTAATTTTTGCTACAGGGCCGACGAAGGTGGGTGCTGTTACTCTGCTTTTAATAATGATAGTGTCAAAATTTGGCCACTATAAAAAAACGAGGCTTAGTGCACATATGCTACTATGCGCAGATTTTGGGGCTGAGGACGTCCTCTTTCTTGGCTTTTAGTTCTCATAATTTGGCCATTATAAAAAAACGTGCTGAGTACACATATGCTACTATGCGGAAATTTTTGGGCTGAGGACGTCCTTTTTCTTGCACAAAAAGTCTCATGTCTGAAATACTTTTGAAACTCGAATAATATAAATTTTAGGGAGGACTAGTTGTCATAATTTGTTTATCCTATCAATTTTAGCGATTATAAGTTTTTTTTTTTTTATCTTGGTCTAGCACTGAGAAGATGAAGGGATAGTATTGAGGGGACAGATTAGGAAAGATGAGAAGATAGACAGTTGTTTTTGTAGCTATTTCAACCTTTTTACTTCGGCGGCTAATTTTTGCTATAGGGCCGACGAAGGTGGGTGCTGTTACTCCGCTTTTAATACATGATAGTGTCAAAATTTGGCCACTATAAAAAAACGAGGCTTAGTACACATTTGCTACTATGCGCAAATTTTGGGGCTGAGGACGTCCTCTTTCTTGCACAAAAAGTCTCATGTCTGAAATACTTTTGGAACTCGATTAACCCATTAAGGCCCTGCGTTGCGTTTTCGCACCACTCATTTCAATCAGCTCTCTACCCATATTAATTTATATGAAAACTAAAGATCAGGAAATAGATTCTAGTTTATAAACTAATCGACGTGTTTCAGGATTTTTTTCTTAATTAAGTGTTTTACATAAAAAATAAAAAAAAAAATCAGTTTTTCTTAGTTTTTCGGTAATTTTACAAAAATAAACAAAAAAAATACCAATAAACAATATTTGAACTAGTGAGTTTTAATGAAGGTAGCTAATAGATGTATATTTAGGTATTTGTTATAATAATAAACTTTATTATGCATCTAATATGTTTTTCATGGGTGACAATACGTGTGATGCGAAAACGCAACGCTGGGCCTTAACAGTATGCACTTCTTCGCTTCCTACAAGCTTGTAGTTCATTTATCAAGTTTGGGATATTTTGCAACAGGTGTTGTTTGAAAACAAATTAATTTGTTGGTTTTTTATTTCTACTGACATATGTACGTATATACATACATGATTTTATAGGTGCAGTTAGAGAAAATCGGAAAAGCAATGCGAAACTATCTTCGCCTAAAATGTTTAAGAAAAAGCAACGTGGAAGCTTTGATTACTGCTATGATTCACTAAACGAAATAGCTGCTGTGCGCTGGAATGACAATTCAGTTGTTACTGTTTTATCAAACTGCGTGTCTGTAAAGCCATTGAAACAAGCTAAACGATACGACCGTAAAAATAAAAAAATTATTAATATCCCAATGCCAAACGCCATTTACCATTATAATAAGACAATGGGTGGAATTGACTTATTTGACAACGCGATAAATAATTATCGCATTCAAGCTAGAGGCAAAAAGTGGTACTGGCCACTTTTTACCAATGCCCTAGACGCACTCTTGTAAACGCTTGGAAATTGCATTGTGTCTTGAGAAAAGAGGAAAATACAGCTCCTATTTCGCAACTGGAATTTAGAATGTTCGTGGTTGAATGCTTGTTGAAATCATAAAATGTTGAGAGGATAAAAGCCAAAAGCAGTGTTTCACCTACCACCTGTTCGATCAGATCGTATTGATCACACTATTGTTCGCCAAGATAGAAGATTGCGCTGTCGACAATGCAACAGTCAAACCATTTATAAATGTGGGAAATGTAATGTAGGTGTGCATCCCAAGTGCTTCAATGCTTATCATAATTAAAAATTTTTTATGTTTTTTAATAAGTTTATGCTAATTACTTTGATTTTAAGGCATTGAATAAAAATTTTAAGTTTACAAAAAAGGTAAAATTTATATCGTTAAAGCCCAGCGTTGCGTTTTCGCAACACGGATTAACTCGGCTCCCACCGATTCCATTTTTTTTAAATTTTATTCGTATTATATTAGGGCCAAAACAAATATGTTCTGAAAATTTCATCGATGTAGCTCAACGTATACGATGCTGGGCCTTAATGGGTTAATATAAATTTTAGTGAGGACTAGTTGTCATAATTTGGTTATTCTTTCAATTTTAGTGATTATTAGTTCTCATAATTTGGCCATTATAAAAAACCAGGCTGCGGACACATATGCTACTATGGGCAAATTTTGGGGCTGAGGACGTCCTCTTTCTTGCACAAAAAGTCTCATGTCTAAAATGCTTTTGGAACTCGAATAACATAAATTTTATTGAGGACTAGTTGTCATAATTTGGTTATTCTTTCAATTTTAGTGATTATTATTAGTTCTCATAATATGGCCATTATAAAAAACCAGGCTGAGTACACATATGCTACTATGCGCAAATTTTGGGGCTGAGGACGTCCTCTTTCTTGCACAAAAGTCTCATGTCGGACATACTTTTGAAACTCGAATAATATAAATTTTAGTGAGGACTAGTTGTCATAATTTGGTTATTATATTAATTATAGTGATTATTAGTTCTTATAATTTGGCCATTATAAAAAAACGAGGCTGAGTACACATATGCTACTATGCGCAAATTTTGGGGCTGAGGACGTCCTCTTTCTTGCACAAAAAGTCTCATGTCTGAAATACTTTTGGAACTCGATTAATATAAATTTTAGTGAGGACTAGTTGTCATAATTTGGTTATTCTATCAATTATAGTGATTATTAGTTCTTATAATTTGGCCATTATAAAAAAAAAACGAGGGTAAGTACACATATGCTACTATGCTTAAATTTTGGGGCCGAGGACGTCCTCTTTCTTGCACAAAAAGTCTCATGTCTAAAATACTTTTGAAACTCGAATAATATATATTTTAGGGAGGACTAGTTTTCATAATTTGGTTATCCTATCAATTTTAGTGATTATAAGTCTTTTTTTTTTTATCTTGGTCTAGAACTGAAGGGATGAGGGGATAGTATTGAGGGGACAGATTAGGAAAGATGAGAAGATAGACAGTTGTTTTTGTAGCTATTTCAACCTTTTACTTCGCCGGCTAATTTTTGCTACAGGGCCGACGAAGGTGGGTGCTGTTACTCTGCTTTTAATACATGATAGTGTCAAAATTTGGCCACTATAAAAAAACGAGGCTTAGTACACATATGCTTCTATGCACAGATTTTGGTGCTGAGGACGTCCTCTTTCTTGCACAAAAAGTGTCATGTCTGAAATACTTTTAAAACTCGATTAATATAAATTTTAGTGAGGACTAGTTGTCATAATTTGGTTATTCTATCAATTATAGTGATTACTAGTTCTTATAATTTGGCCATTATAAAAAAAACGAGGGTGAGTACACATATGCTACTATGCGTAAATTTTGGGGCTGAGGACGTCCTCTTTCTTGCACAAAAAGTCTCATGTCTGAAATACTTTTGGAACTCGATTAATATAAATTTTAGTGAGGACTAGTTGTCATAATTTGGTTATTCTATCAATTTTAGTGATTATTAGTTCTTATAATTTGGCCATTATTAAAAAACGAGGCTGAGTACACTTATGCTACTATACGCAAATTTTGGGGCTGAGGACGTCCTCTTTCTTGCACAAAAAGTCTCATGTCTGAAATACTTTTGAAACTCGAATAATATATATTTTAGGGAGGACTAGTTTTCATAATTTGGTTATCCTATCAATTTTAGTGATTATTAGTTCTTATAATTTGGCCATTATTAAAAAACGAGGCTGAGTACACTTATGCTACTATACGCAAATTTTGGGGCTGAGGACGTCCTCTTTCTTGCACAAAAAGTCTCATGTCTGAAATACTTTTGAAACTCGAATAATATATATTTTAGGGAGGACTAGTTTTCATAATTTGGTTATCCTATCAATTTTAGTGATTATAAGTCTTTTTATTTTATCTTGGTCTAGAACTGAAGGGATGAGGGGATAGTATTGAGGGGACAGATTAGGAAAGATGAGAAGATAGACAGTTATTTTTGTAGCTATTTCAACCTTTTTACTTCGCCGTCTAATTTTTGCTACAGGGCCGACGAAGGTGGGTGCTGTTACTCTGCTTTTAATACATGATAGTGTCAAAATTTGGCCACTATAAAAAAACGAGGCTTAGTACACATATGCTACTATGCGCAGATTTTGGTGCTGAGGACGTCCTCTTTCTTGCACAAAAATTGTCATGTCTGAAATACTTTTAAAACTCGATTAATATAAATTTTAGTGAGGACTAGTTGTCATAATTTGGTTATTATATCAATTTTAGTGATTATTAGTTCCCATAATTTGACCATTATATAAAAACGAGGCTGCGTACACATATGCCACTATGCGCAAATTGTGGGGCTGAGGACGTCCTCTTTCTTGCACAAAAAGTGTCATGTCTTAAATACTTTTAAAACTCGATTAATATAAATTTTAGTGAGGACTAGTTGTCATAATTTGCTTATTCTATCAATTTTAGTGATTATTAGTTCTCATAATTTGGCCATTATAGAAATACGAGGCTGAGTACACATATGCTGCTATGGGCAAATTTTGGGGCTGAGGACGTCCTCTTTCTTGCACAAAAAGTGTCATGTCTGAAATACTTTTGGAACTCGATTAATATAAATTTTAGTTAGGACTAGTTGCCATAATTTGGTTATTCTATCAATTTTAGTGATTATAAGTCTTTTTTTATACCCTTCACAAAAAAGTGAAAGGGTTTGTCATTCCGTGTGTAATTTCTTCGATATGCACATGGGACCCCATAATGTATATATATTCTGGATCCTTATGAATAGCCATGACGACTGAGCGATATCCGTCTGTCCGTCCGTTTGTACGTGAAATCGGTTTTCCCAAGCCCCCAGAAGAGCTAGAGACTTCGTTCTTGGACCGTTGGATTGGAAATGAATTTAAATAGGCTGCGATTGAAATTCAAAAAGATCCAAAGTATGGTTCCAGAGCTGGGAAGCTTACACCTATTTCTCGACGCAAAATGTATACCATAAATCCATTATTTTTTTTAATGTTTGTAAATTAAACCTCCTTCGTGCTTTGGGGAGCCTCAATGGTCTATTAAAAACTAAAAAAATTAAATTTTTTTTTTCGGCCTATTCTGTATTTTGTAGTACATGTAGTAACTAAAATTGTTAAAAATTTCAAGTTTTTCTTTAACAAAACTACTTTATACGGCATGAAGATTTGCATTAGCCAAAAAAAAAAAAATCAAAAATTGTAAATTCAAATTTTGCTACGAAGGATGGGAAATTGATTTTTTTTTATACATGAAAGTAATCAAACAGGCAACTAATGTTGTTTTTTTTTGTTTTTTGCTAACTAAAACTGTCTTATAATTTAGGAAGAACATAATTGGTATCAAATATTCAAAAATAAAAAATAAAATTTCGAATCCAGGGTTGGACAAATGATATATTTTATGGTACATGAAAGTGACCAAAAAGTTTAAAAATTTTAATTTTTTTGTCAAGTAAAACTATGTTACACCTCACTAAGAATTGCATTGGTAAATCGAAATATTTTTCGTACATAAAAGTACATACATAAATTCAAAATTTTGTGCTTTTAGTGAATTAAACCTATTAGATATTTCAGAAAAAATTAAACTAGTATCAAAATATTATAAATTCGGTTCCAGGGATGGAAAATTGAAATATTTTTGGTATATAGAAGTACATACATATATACCAAATTTTGTGTTTTTAGTGAATTAAAGCTATTTTATATATCAGAAAAAATTAAATTAGTATTAAAAAATTAAAAATTCGGTTCCAGGGTTGGAAAATCGACATTTTCCGATTCCGATTTTAGGGCTGAGGACGTCCTCTTTCTTGGCTTTTAGTTCTCATAATTTGGCCATTATAAAAAACCAGGCTGCGTACACATATGCTACTATGCGCAAATTTTGGGGCTGGGGACGTCCTCTACCTTGCACAAAGAGTCTCATGTCTAAAATACTTTTGGAACTCGATTAATATATATTTTAGTGAGGACTAGTTGTCATAATTTGGTTATCCTATCAATTTTAGTGATTATAAGTTTTTTTTTATCTTGGTATAGCACTGAGGGGATGAGGGGATAGTATTGAGGGGACAGATTAGGAAAGATGAGAAGATAGACAGTTGTTTTTGTAGCTATTTCAACCTTTTTACTTCGGCGTCTAATTTTTGCTACAGGGCCGACGAAGGTGGGTGCTGTTACTCTGCTTTTAATACATGATAGTGTCAAAATTTGGCCACTATAAAAAAACGAGGCTTAGTACACATATGCTACTATGCGCAGATTTTGGGGCTGAGGACGTCCTCTTTCTTGGCTTTTAGTTCTCATAATTTGGCCATTATAAAAAACCAGGCTGCGTACACATATGCTACTATGGGCAAATTTTGGGGCTGAGGACGTCCTCTTTCTTGCACAAAAAGTCTCATGTCTGAAATACTTTTGAAACTCGAATAATATATATATTAGGGAGGACTAGTATTCATAATTTGGTTATCCTATCAATTTTTATGATTATAAGTTTTTTTTTTATCTTAGTCTAGAACTGAAGGGATGAGGGGATAGTATTGAGGGGACAGATTAGGAAAGATGAGAAGATAGACAGTTGTTTTTGTAGCTATTTCAACCTTTTTAATTCGCAGGCTAATTTTTGCTACAGGGCCGACGAAGGTGGGTGCTGTTACTCTGCCTTTAATACATGATAGTGTCAAAATTTGGCCACTATAAAAAAACGAGGCTTAGTACACATATGCTACTATGCGCAGATTTTGGGGCTGAGGACGTCCTCTTTCTTGCACAAAAAGTGTCATGTCTGAAATACTTTTAAAACTCGATTAATATAAATTTTAGTGAGGACTAGTTGTCATAATTTGGTTATTCTATCAATTTTAGTGATTATTAGTTGTCATAATTTGGCCATTATAAGAAAACGGGGCTGAGTAGACATATGCTACTATGCGCAAATTTTGGGGCAGGGGACGTCCTCTATCTTGCAAAAAGAGTATCATGTCTAAAATACTTTTTGAACTCGATTAATATAAATTTTAGTGAGGACTAGTTGTCATAATTTGGTTATTCTTTCAATTTTAGTGATTATTAGTTCTCATAGTTTGTCCATAATAAAAAACCAGGCTGCGTCCACATATGCTACAATGGGCAAATTTTACGGCTGAGGACGTCCTCTTTCTTGGGTTTTAGTTCTCATAATTTGGCCATTTTGGCACAAAGAGTCTCATGTCTAAAAACATTCGGAACTCGATTAATATAAATTTTACTGAGGACTAGTTGTCATAATTTGGTTATTCTATCAATTTTAGTGATTATTAGTTCTTATAATTTGGCCATTATAAAAAACCAGGCTGCGTACACATATGCTACTATGGGCAAATTTTGGGGCTGAGGACATCCTCTTTCTTGCCCAAAAAGTCTCATGTCTAAAATACTTTTGGAACTCGAATAATATAAATTTTAGTGAGGACTAGTTGTCATAATTTGGTTATTCTATCAATTTTAGTGATTATTAGTTCTTATAATTTGGCCATTATTTGCGCATATGCTACTATGCGCAAATTGTGGGGCTGAGGACGTCCTCTTTCTTGCACACAAGGTCTCATGTCTGAAATACTTTTGGAACTCGAATAATATAAATTTTAACGAGGACTAGTTGTCATTATTTGGTTATCCTTTCAGTTTTAGTGATTATTTGTTGTCATAATTTGGCCATTATAAGAAAACGGGGCTGAGTAGACATATGCTACTATGCGCAAATTTTGGGGCAGGGGACGTCCTCTACCTTGCACAAAGAGTCTCATGTCTAAAATACTTTTGGAACTCGATTAATATATATTTTAGTGAGGACTAGTTGTCATAATTTGGTTATCCTATAAATTTTAGTGATTATAAGTTTTTTTTTTATCTTGGTATAGCACTGAGGGGATGAGGGGATAGTATTGAGGGGACAGATTAGGAAAGATGAGAAGATAGACAGTTGTTTTTGTAGCTATTTCAACCTTTTTACTTCGGCGTCTAATTTTTGCTACAGGGCCGACGAAGGTGGGTGCTGTTACTCTGCTTTTAATACATGATAGTGTCAAAATTTGGCCACTATAAAAAAACGAGGCTTAGTACACATATGCTACTATGCGCAGATTTTGGGGCTGAAGACGTCGTCTTTCTTGCACAAAAAGTGTCATGTCTGAAATACTTTTAAAACTCGATCAATATAAATTTTAGTGAGGACTAGTTGTCATAATTTGGTTATTCTTTCAATTTTAGTGATTATTAGTTCTCATAATTTGGCCATTATAAAAAACCAGGCTGCGTACACATATGCCACTATGGGCAAATTTTGGGGCTGAGGACATCCTCTTTCTGGCACAAAAATTCTAATGTCTAAAATACTTTTTGAACTCGATTAATATAAATTTTAGTGAGGACTAGTTGGCATAATTTGGTTATTCTATCAATTTTAGTGATTATTTGTTCTTATAATTTGGCCATTATAAAGAAACGAGGCTGAGTACACATATGCTACTATGCGTAAATTTTGGGGCTGAGGACGTCCTCTTTCTTTTACAAAAAGTCTCATGTCTGAAATACTTTTGGAACTCGATTAATATAAATTTTAGTGAGGACTACTTGTCATAATTTGGTTATTCTATCAATTTTAGTGATTATTAGTTGTCATAATTTGGCCATTATAAGAAAACGGGGCTGAGTGGACATATGCTACTATGCGCAAATGTTGGGGCAGGGGACGTCCTCTATCTTGCACAAAGAGTCTCTTGTCTAAAATACTTTTGGAACTCGATTAATATTAATTTTAGTGAGGACTAGTTGTCATAATTTGGTTATTATATCAATTTTAGTGATTATTAGTTGTCATAATTTGGCCATTATAAGAAAACGGGGCTGAGTACACATATGCTACTAAGCGCAAATGTTGGGGCAGGGGACGTCCTCTATCTTGCACAAAGAGTCTCATGTCTAAAATACTTTTGGAACTCGATTAATTTAAATTTTAGTGAGGACTAGTTGTCATAATTTGGTTATTCCATCAATTTTAGTGATTATTAGTTCTCATAATTTGGCCATTATAAAAAACGAGGCTTAGTACACATTTGCTACTATGCGCAAATTTTGGGGCTGAGGACGTCCTCTTTCTTGCACAAAAAGTCTCATGTCTGAAATACTTTTGGAACTCGATTAATATAAATTTTAGTGACGACTAGTTGTCATAATTTGGTTATTCTTTCAATTTTAGTGATTGTTTGTTTTCATAATTTGGCCATTATAAAAAACCAGGCTGCGTCCACATATGCTACAATGGGCAAATTTTAGGGCTGAGGACGTCCTCTTTCTTGGGTTTTAGTTCTCATAATTTGGCCATTATAAAAAACCAGGCTGCGTACACATATGATATTATGGGCAAATTTTGGGGCTGATTACGTCCTCTATCTTGCACAAAGAGTCTCATGTCTAAAAAACATTCGGAACTCGATTAATATAAATTTTACTGAGGACTAGTTGTCATAATTTGGTTATTCTATCAATTTTAGTGATTATTAGTTCTCAAAATTTGGCCATTATAAAAAACCAGGCTGCGTTCACATATGCTACTATGGGCAAATTTTGGGGCTGAGGACATCCTCTTTCTTGCACAAAAAGTCTCATGTCTAAAATACTTTTGGAACTCGAATAATATAAATTTTAGTGAGGACTAGTTGTCATAATTTGGTTATTCTATCAATTTTAGTGATTATTAGTTCTTATAATTTGGCCATTATTTGCGCATATGCTACTATGCGCAAATTGTGAAGCTGAGGACGTCCTCTTTCTTGCACAAAAAGTGTCAAGTCTGAAATACTTTTAAAACTCGATTAATATAAATATTTGTGAGGACTAGTTGTCATAATTTGGTTATTCTATCAATTTTAGTGATTATTAGTTGTCATAAAACCAGGCTGCGTACAGATATGCTACTATGGGCGAATTTTGGGGCTGAGGACGTCCTCTTTCTTGCACAAAAAGTCTCATGTCCAAAATACTTTTGGAACTCGAATAATATAAATTTAACACATGCTCATTACGTGCAGTTTCGGCAACAGACTTACAGGACTTACAAATGTCTCTCCTTTCTATTTACTGCCAGTCTTTTGTAAAACAAGTGCAAGAAAGTTTAGAGTCATTTAAATGAAAGACACTCTTTGTGCATTATACAGCATTTTTCTTTGGATGTATTTGCATAAATTAAGTACAAATTACCAGCAATTACATACTAAATGGCATAGAATTATTATACCATTTACAAAAAAGTGAAAGGGTATATATAGGTTTGTCATTCCGTGTGTAATTTCTTCGATATGCATAAAAGTATATATATTCTGGATCCTTATGAATAGCGATGACGATTGAGCGATGTCCGTCTGTTCGTCTATCCGTCCGTCTGTACGTGAAATCGGTTTTTCCAAGCCTCCAGAAGAGCTAAAGACTTCGTTCTTGGACCGTTGGATTGGAAATGAGTTTAAATAGAGTAGTATTGAAATTCGGAAAGATCCGAAGTACGGTTCCAGAGCTGGGAAGCTTACACCTATTTCTCGCCGCAAAATTTATACCAAAAATCGATTATTTTTTTTATGATTGTAAATTAAACCTATTTCTCATGAAGATTTGCATTGATAAAAAGAATTTAAAAAATTAAAATTTCGTTGGGAAGTTCAAATATTTTTTATACATAAAAGTAACCAAAAAGGCAATTGACGTTGTTTTTTTTTTTTTGCTATCTAAAACTATTTTATATTTTAGGAAGAACAAAATTGGTATAAAAAAAAACAAAATTTTGAATCCAGGGATGGACAAGTGCAATATTTTATAGTTCATGAAGGTGACCAAAATGGTTGAAAATTGTAAATTTTTCTTAATGAATACTACTTTATTCCTCATGAAGAGTTGCACTGGTTAAAAATAAAACAAAAAAATTAAAATTTCACCTCCAGGGTTGGGAAGTCTAAAGTGTTTTTGGTACAGGCAATATATTGTAGTACATGAAAGTGACCAAAATGGTTGCAAATTTTTAGTATTTCTTAAATAAAACGATTTTATACCTAATGAAGACTAAAACTGGTAAAAAAATTTAATTTCGCCTCCAGGGATGGGAAATGGATTTTTTTTTTAAAATAAAAGTAACCAAAAAGGCAACTAACATCGGTTTTTAACTAATTAAAACTACTTTTTAGTTCAGGAAAAACATAATTGGTATCAAAAATTAAAAAAAAAAATCAAAATTTAGATTCCAGAGTTGGATAACTGCAATATTTTGTGGTACAAGAAAGTGACCAAAATGGTTATAAATATTAAGTTTTTCTTAAATAAAACTATTTCATGCCTCGTTAAGAATTGCATTGGTAAAAAATATTTAAATTTCGCTTCCAGGGTTGGGAAATTGAAATATATAAAAGTAATCAAATAGGCAATTGACGTTGTTGTTTTTGCTAATTAAGACTATTTTATAATTCAGGAAGATCAAAATTGGTATTAAAATCTTAAAAAATCAAAATTTCGGTTCCAGTGTTGAACAACTAAAATATTTTATGGTACATGAAAGTGACCAAAAAGTTTAAAATTTAAAATTTTTTTGTCAATTAAAACTATGTTACATCTTTTAATTAAACCTACTTTCTGTTTTAGCAAGAGAGAAAGAAGAACTACATCTGTGAAGGGTGTTTAAGATTCGGCACAGCCGAATATAGCACTATTATTTGTTTTTTATTTATATGAAAATCTGCTCTGTTACTTAGCCAAGCAAAATATGTTCAATAAGTTAAAGCCCTGAGGTATAAATGTTAATCAATATTTTATGAAACTTAAATCAATAAATGTAGTAAGAATTTTAACGAACATTTTTTTTTATATTGCTATATTAAATTGAATTAAGATTCTATAGGCTAATTGTTCGAAATTTTTAATTTAAATCTCAGAAAGACATGATAAATATTCCAAGGCACAAAGGCAAGTCAACATCAGTTTTTGTTATTCAACTTACACAGCAGAGCAGAACAGCTGTTTTCGAAAGACGCAACCCTTTCATCATCAGTGCTCATGTGTATTGTGTTTGTCACCACTTATTAGGTGGCTTAGTTGAATGTGATAACAGTTCCTATGTACACAAATTTTATTGTGAAAAAGAATACGAGAACTGTATCAAGCTGATGTTAACATGTTATTGTTATAATACCCGTGTTACCGTTTGATTATTTTTTCTTCATGTCCCATTTTTCTGAATTTTTTGTTCCATCATACCTAAGTAAAATTTTTTGGTTTGAATTTTATACTTAAGTACAGTGAACGTTTTTCCAATTTATTATTGGTAGCTCAAGCCATAGCTTAAATTTGTATGTAGTAAGAATTTTAACGAACATCTTTTTTTTATATTGCTATATTAAATTGAATTAAGATTCTATAGGCTAATTGTTCGAAATTTTTAATTTAAATCTCAGAAAGACATGATAAATATTCCAAGGCACAAAGGCAAGTCAACATCAGTTTTTCGAAAACAGCTGTTCTGCTCTGCTGTGTAAGTTGAATAACAAAAACTGATGTTGACTTACCTTTGTGCCTTGGAATATTTATCATGTCTTTCTGAGATTTATATTAAAAATTTCGAACAATTAGCCTATAGAATCTTAATTCAATTTAAATCAATAAATTTTTTGGAAGCAAACACAATAGCGGTTTCAACAATTTTTACATGAGGCTGTGACAACAAATAAATTTACTGAATCGGGCCTGAGGGAAAAAGGTTTCCCCAAGAAGAGCTAAACAAACCTCTAAAACACAAATAATTCTTAAAGCTTTTTAAGCAAATTATATATTTTTATATCAAAGAAGAACCAAAACGTTGAACTTGGAGCAAGAAAAGCAAACAAATTAATTTCTCCACCCCGTTTTCTTTAGTAGGCGTTGACGTAAGATATCATATGCAAAAATAGTGTAAATATTTAACAAATTGTATTCTTTAAGCCCACAGTCCTTAAACATTTAATTTTTAAGCTTTGATAACGAAGCTGAGATGTTGCCAGATCTCCCCTACCCAACACATCCAACTCTACAGCAGGAATTAAATTGGTATTAAAAACCAAAAAAATTAAAAATCCGATTCCAGGGTTTGAAAATCTAAATTTTTTTTACAAAAAAAAAAAAAATAAATAAGTTCCTAATATTGTTTTTTGATTTTTCATATATTTTTTTTTGTGAATCAAACGTTTTTTATACCTTAGGAAAAATCACATTCGTGTAAAAAATTAAAACAATTAAAGGCTCGATTTCGGGGATGGAAAATCTATTTTCTTTTGGTGCATAAAATTAGCCATATAAGTTCTTAGTTCTGGATTTTTTTGTGAATTCAAGCTATTTTTTATATCAGGAAGAACTAAATTGGTATTTAATACAATAAAAAAAAACAAAAAATAAAATTTGAAATTAAATTCCAGGATTTGAAAATCTACATTTTTTGTTACAATAAAAAAACTAAATAAGTTCCCAATTTTGTTCTTTGATTTTTTATATAACTTTAGGAAAAATTACATTCGTGTAAAAAATTTAAAAAATTAAAAACTTGATTTCAGGGTTGGAAAATCGAATTTTTTGTTACATATAAGTTCCTAGATTTGTATTTTTTGTTAATTATACCTATTTTATATATCAGGAAGAATTATTTTGTAGTTATTTCAAGAATGTTTTTGTAGCTATTTCAACCTTTTTACATCACCGGCTAATTTTTGCTACAGGGCCGACGAAGGTGGGTGCGGTTACTCTGCTTTTAATACACGATAGTGTCAAAATTTGGCCACTATAAAAAAACGAGGCTTAGTACACAGATGCTACTATGCGCAGATTTTGTGGTTGAGGACGTCCTCTTTCTTGCACAAAAAGTGTCATGTCTGAAATACTTTTAAAACTCGATTAATATAAATTTTAGTGAGGACTAGTTGTCATAATTTGGTTATTCCATCAATTTTAGTGATTATTAGTTCCCATAATTTGACCATTATTAAAAAACGAGGCTGCGTACACATATGCCACTATGCGCAAATTGTGGCTGAGGACGTCCTCTTTCCTGCATGAAACGTTTCATGTCTGAAATACTTTTGGAAACCGAATAATATAAATTTAACACATGCTCATTACGTGCAGTTTCGGCAACAGACTTACAGGACTAACAAATGTCTCTCCTTTCTATTTACTGCCAGTCTTTTGTAAAACAAGTACAAGAAAGTTTAGAGTCATTTAAATGAAAGACACTCTTTGTGCATTATACAGCATCTTCCTTTGGACGTATTTGCATAAATTAAGTACAAATTACCAGCAATTACATACTAAATGGCATAGAATTATTATACCATTCACAAAAAAGTGAAAGGGTATATATAGGTTTGTCATTCCGTGTTTAATTTCTTCGATATGCATAAAAGTATATATATTCTGGATCCTTATGAATAGCGATGACGATTGAGCGATGTCCGTCTGTTCGTCTATCCGTCCGTCTGTACGTGAAATCGGTTTTCCCAAGCCCCCAGAAGAGCTAAAGACTTCGTTCTTGGACCGTTGGATTGGAAATGAGTTTAAATAGAGTAGTATTGAAATTCGGAAAGATCCGAAGTACGGTTCCAGAGCTGGGAAGCTTACACCTATTTCTCGCCGCAAAATTTATACCAAAAATCGATTATTTTTTTTATGATTGTAAATTAAACCTATTTCTCATGAAGATTTGCATTGATAAAAAGAATTTAAAAAATTAAAATTTCGTTGGGAAGTTCAAATATTTTTTGTACATAAAAGTAACCAAAAAGGCAATTGACGTTGTTTTTTTTTTGCTATCTAAAACTATTTTATATTTTAGGAAGAACAAAATTGGTATAAAAAAAAAACAAAATTTCGAATCCAGGGATGGACAAGTGCAATATTTTATAGTTCATGAAGGTGACCAAAATGGTTGAAAATTGTAAATTTTTCTTAATGAATACTACTTTATTCCTCATGAAGAGTTGCACTGGTTAAAAATAAAACAAAAAAATTAAAATTTCACCTCCAGGGTTGGGAAGTCTAAAGTGTTTTTGGTACAGGCAATATATTGTAGTACATGAAAGTGACCAAAATGGTTGCAAATTTTTAGTATTTCTTAAATAAAACAATTTTATACCTAATGAAGACTAAAACTGGTAAAAAAATTTTAATTTCGCCTCCAGGGATGGGAAATGGAATTTTTTTTTAAAATAAAAGTAACCAAAAAGGCAACTAACATCGGTTTTTAACTAATTAAAACTACTTTTTAGTTCAGGAAAAACATAATTGGTATCAAAAATTAAAAATCAAAATTTAGATTCCAGAGTTGGATAACTGCAATATTTTGTGGTACAAGAAAGTGACCAAAATGGTTATAAATATTAAGTTTTTCTTAAATAAAACTATTTCATGCCTCGTTAAGAATTGCATTGGTAAAAAATATTTAAATTTCGCTTCCAGGGTTGGGAAATTGAAATATATAAAAGTAATCAAATAGGCAATTGACGTTGTTGTTTTTGCTAATTAAGACTATTTTATAATTCAGGAAGATCAAAATTGGTATTAAAATCTTAAAAAATCAAAATTTCGGTTCCAGTGTTGAACAACTAAAATATTTTATGGTACATGAAAGTGACCAAAAAGTTTAAAATTTAAAATTTTTTTGTCAATTAAAACTATGTTACATCTTTTAATTAAACCTACTTTCTGTTTTAGCAAGAGAGAAAGAAGAATTACATCTGTGAAGGGTGTTTAAGATTCGGCACAGCCGAATATAGCACTATTATTTGTTTTTTATTTATATGAAAATCTGCTCTGTTACTTAGCCAAGCAAAATATGTTTAATAAGTTAAAGCCCTGAGGTATAAATGTTAATCAATATTTTATGAAACTTAAATCAATAAATTTTTTGGAAGCAAACACAATAGCGGTTTCAACACTTTTTACATGAGGCTGTGACAACAAATTCACTGGACTTCTATCTACTTTTAGCGCTGATGTAAAATATCAATTAAAGAGAAATATCAGCATTTGTCCAAAGCCAATAACGTTTTAGCTCATGTACGTCTTTTTATAGCCTTTGTCATTCCGTAGGTAAGACAGATAAATATCCCTCTAAGACCCCAAAACGTATATATATTCTCAATCAGTAATGAAATCTAAGACGATCGAGTCATGTCCGTTTGTCTATCCGTCCGTCTGTCTATGGAAATTACGATTCAGTCCAAACGAAAAGAGCCAAATTTGGTACATATTTTCTAAAAATTGGCACATGTCACGTTCGTAAATTTACTGAATCGGGCCTGAGGGAAAAGATCTCCCCTACCCAACACATCCAACTCTACAGGAGGAATTAAATTGGTATTAAAAACCAAAAAAATTAAAAATCCGATTCCAGGGTTTGAAAATCTATATTTTTTTACAAAAAAAAGACTAAATAAGTTCCTAATATTGTTTTTTGATTTTTCATATTTTTTTTTTTTTTTGGTGAATCAAACGTTTTTTATACTTTAGGAAAAATCACATTCGTGTAAAAAATTAAAACAATTAAAGGCTCGACTTCGGGGATGGAAAATCTATTTTCTTTTGGTGCATAAAATTAGCCATATAAGTTCCTAGTTCTGGATTTTTTTGTGAATTCAAGCTATTTTATATATCAGGAAGAACTAAATTGGTATTTAATACAATAAAAAAAAAAAATTTGAAATTAAATTCCAGGGTTTGAAAATCTACATTTTTTGTTACAATAAAAAAACTAAATAAGTTCCCAATTTTGTTTTTTGATTTTTTATATAACTTTAGGAAAAATTACATTCGTGTAAAAAATTTAAAAAATTAAAACCTTGATTTCAGGGTTGGAAAATCGAATTTTTTGGTACATATAAGTTCCTAGATTTGTATTTTTTGTTAATTATAGCTATTTTATATATCAGGAAGAATTATTTTGTAGTTATTTCAAGAATGTTTTTGTAGCTATTTCAACCTTTTTACATCACCGGCTAAGGTGGGTGCGGTTACTCTGCTTTTAATACACGATAGTGTCAAAATTTGGCCACTATAAAAAAACGAGGCTTAGTACACAGATGCTACTATGCGCAGATTTTGTGGTTGAGGACGTCCTCTTTCTTGCACAAAAAGTGTCATGTCTGAAATACTTTTAAAACTCGATTAATATAAATTTTAGTGAGGACTAGTTGTCATAATTTGGTTATTCTATCAATTTTAGTGATTATTAGTTCCCATAATTTGACCATTATTAAAAAACGAGGCTGCGTACACATTTGCCACTATGCGCAAATTGTGGCTGAGGACGTCCTCTTTCCTGCATGAAATGTTTACTTTTGGTACTGGAATAATATAAATTTTAGTGAGGACTAGTTGTCATAATTTGGTTATTCTATCAATTTTAGTGGTTATTGGTTGTCATAATTTGGCCATTATAAAAAAACGGGGCTGAGTACACATTTGCTACTATGGGCAAATTTTGGGGCTGAGGACGTCCTCTTTCTTGCACAAAAAGTCTCATGTCCAAAATACTTTTGGGACTCGAATAATATAAATTTTAGTGAGGACTAGTTGTCATAATTTGGTTATTCTATCAATTTTAGTGGTTATTGGTTGTCATAATTTGGCCATTATAAAAAAACGGGGCTGAGTACACATTTGCTACTATGCGCAAATTTTGGGGCTGAGGACGTCCACTTTCTTGCACAAAAAGTCTCATGTCTGAAATACTTTTGGAACTCGAATAATATAAATTTTAGTGAGAACTAGTTGTCATAATTTGGTTATTCTATCAATTTTAGTGGTTATTAGTTGTCATAATTTGGCCATTATAAAAAAACGGGGCTGAGTACACATATGCTACTATGGGCGAATTTTGGGGCTGAGGACGTCCTCTTTCTTGCACAAAAAGTCTAATGTCAAAAATACTTTTGGGACTCGAATAATATAAATTTAACACATGCTCATTACGTGCAGTTTCGGCAACAGACTTACAGGACTGACAAATGTCTCTCCTTTCTATTTACTGCCAGTCTTTTGTAAAACAAGTACAAGAAAGTTTAAAGTCATTTAAATGAAGGTGGTGCAAATTAACTTGCATCACTCCGAGGCAGCGTCGGACGAGCTGTTACGCTTTATGGAGAGGGAGTGCAGATCCGTGGCCTTGATCCTAGAGCCTTGGTTAGTTGCGAATAAGGTTCGGGGCCTTCGGTCACGTTTGTTTACTCTACTCTCTCCTACCACGGAAGGTAAGATTAGAAGTTGTATTCTGATTAGGAAAAACATCAATATTTTTCTTTTATCCCATTACCGCTCTGGCGATCTAACGGTAGCTGCGCTTGAACGCAAGGATCTCCCGATGGTGATCCTGGCATCAGCGTATTTACCGTATGAGGTGGATGACCCTCCTCCGAGTGCGGTGCGCACACTCATTGACTGTTGCGGGACACGTGGACATGACCTTGAACTGGGCGGTGATGTAAATGCGCATCACATACTCTGGGGGAGCACGGATATAAATAAACGAGGTGAGGATTTATTACAATTTCTCTTGTCAACCAATATTAGGATTTGCAACAAGGGCAATAGGCCAACGTTTTTCAATAGGATCAGGCAACAGGTCATTGATTTATCTTTGGTTAGTGATAGGGACTCTATTAGAATATCTGACTGGAGGGTGAGCCTTGAGTGCTCATTCTCTGATCATAACAGAATCACTTTTACGATCGATCTTATTCCGAGTGGGGGCAAGCCTTACAGGAACCCTAGGCAAACGGATTGGGGAAGTTTCAGAAAGCTCGTGGAGGCCCTACCACCTCCAGTAGCGGAGCAGGTGGGCAGCATTCAGGAGCTGGAGGACTCTTCAGTCCTTTTGTCAAGGACACTGAGGGACGCCTATCACGCATCTTGTCGGGAGCGGCAGTCTGTCTCAGGACAGACTGCCGGAGACTTTTTAATAAGGCGAAGTGCGACAGAAATCCCATAGACTGGGATAACTATCGTAGGGGTTTCAACGTCTTCAAGAGCGAAACCAGGAAGGCAAAGAGGGAATCGTGGAAGCGTTTCTGTGGTGACTTGGAGGGCACATCTGAGGCTTCCCGCCTAAGAAAACTACTCTCTAAGGAGCCTGGCACGCCGGGATCCCTTATGAGGCCTGACGGGACTTTTACTGAAAGCAGCGAGGATACCCTGGGGCTACTAATGGAAACTCACTTTCCGGATTGCGATGACGGGGCGGACGTACGTGGTACTGTCGTCCCCGTGCAAACAGCTATCCTAGGCTGTGATTTGGTGGACTCCATTGTACAGTCAGCCAGGGTAAGATGGGCAGTGGCATCTTTTAAGCCCTTTAAGTCAGCGGGGCCAGATGGTATTTTCCCAGCGCTGATGCAGCATGCCATGGAGGCGATTTTACCATGGCTGCTAACCATCTTTAGGGGAAGTCTCGTTTACGGGTACATTCCTATGGAGTGGAGGGAGGTTACTGTGGTATTCATTCCAAAAGCGGGGAGGATAAACCACGGTACCGCTAAAGATTACAGACCAATCAGTCTGTCATCTTTTCTATTGAAAACACTGGAGAGACTGGTTGATTTGTATGTCAGGGAACTTCTCTCGCCAGAGAATTTCTGCGGTGCACAACATGCCTACCAGAAGTGTAGGTCGGTGGAGACGGCGCTGCATGATGTTGTCGGCACTATAGAAGATTCCCTTGACAAGAAGGAGTTTGTTATGGCATCCTTCCTAGACATTGAGGGCGCTTTTAACAATCTGAACATATCCTCGATAACTGGGGCGCTCAGAGAAATCGGTGCGGACCAGTTAATTACGGACTGGGCAGGGAACATGCTTAGGAGCAGATCCATAGTATCCAGTTTGGGCATGAGTACGAGGAGGAAGGCTGTAACAAGGGGCACTCCGCAGGGGGGAGTTCTGTCTCCGCTCCTATGGAACCTTGTCCTGAACAGCATCCTTTTCAGGTTGAACGCAGGTGGCCCCAAGGTAGTTGCATATGCTGATGACGTTGTGCTCCTTATAAGGGGTAAATGTCTGCCTACGATAAGTGAACTCATGGAATCGGCGCTGAACGAACTACTGGACTGGGCCAAGGGGAACGGTCTAGGCATAAACCCTTCAAAGACTGTACTGGTACTTTTTACCAAGAGATATAAGATCCCGGCTTTTAGGCCACCATGCCTTGGTGGCATGAGCTTGGGACTCTCGAGGGAAGCGAAGTACCTCGGTATTATTCTAGACACTAAACTATCGTGGAGACGAAATGTGGAGGATACAACGAGGAGGGCTCTATGTGCGTTTTACGCATGCAAGAGAGTTTCAGGGAGGAGATGGGGGTTGAAACCGTACATCCTGCACTGGATGTATACGGCGGTGATCAGACCCATTCTTACTTATGGATCACTTGTTTGGTGGAGGGCTGTGGACAAGAGTACATATCTCTCTATACTGGGCAAGGTACAGAGGCTAGCATGTCTTGCTGTGACTGGCGCAATGAGATCGGCCCCTCAGGCCAGTCTAGAGACAATGCTCGATTTGGCTCCCCTTGAGATATACATCAAGTACATATCTGCCAGATCTGCCCTCAGGCTCATGGAGTCGGGCAGTTTCAGGCATGACCGTACGGGACATGGCATTATCCTACAAAAGGTAGGAGGGCAGGTCCTGGGGGAACGGACTGATTATATGACTCCGGTCATGTGCTTCGACAAATCCTTCTCAGTCGCATTCCCGGAGAGGAAGGACTGGATGGAAAACTCCGCGACACGTAGTAATGCAACTTTGGTTTTTACGGACGGCTCGAAGATGGACACTGGCACTGGTTCGGGGGTATTTTCCGAGGGTCTCGGCCTTTCGGTATCGCTCAGGCTACCCGATACCTCGACAGTTTTCCAAGCAGAGATTTATGCCATTACCGAGGCAGCATTAAGGATTGATGGGCTCAATTTGGAGGCAAGAACTATTGACATCTGTGTAGATAGTCTGGCAGCAATTAGAGCCCTGGGTTCGGAGATGATAAAGTCGAGATGTGTACTGGCATGCATTCAATCTCTGGCCAGACTTAGGGGGCATGATGTCAATGTGGTCTGGGTTCCAGGGCATGAAGGCATTCAGGGGAATGAGATGGCGGACGAATGCGCGAGAGCGGGTTCGGCCTTGGATGAAGCAGTATCGCGTAGGGACATTGACATTCCCTCAGTTGAGCTGCTGGGCAGATTTCAGAGGTGAGCAAGGAGGGAGGTGACAAACAGGTGGTCAAGTATTACTACATGTAGGGTCTCCAAAACTCTATGGCCCTCGATTAGCAGAGCTAGGACTAGGCAACTTCTGTTTTTTGGGAAACAGCCATTAGCACTCCTGGTAGGGGTCTTGACGGGGCACTGTGCAATTGGGCACATGTCGGAGCGTTTGGGCTTTCTCCATGATGGCCGCTGCAGGAGCTGCTTCGATGAGGAGGAGGAGGAGTCAGTACAGCATTTCCTTTGTGACTGTCCGGCCCTGCAGGAGCGTAGGCTTAGACATCTAGGCTCTCGTTTCCTGAGGGATCTTGACTGCCTCAGGGATGCACCGCTGGCTGCCCTGGCGGGCTTTGTGAGAAGTTCTGGGTGGTTCTCAGGAACCACCACTTCGTCTTGAGAAGAGTGTGTAGGGTATAGTCCTCTGGGCATTACAATGGGCCTTTTGATGGCCTCCGAGTGTTTTTCTCGCTTACTGCGGGCAGCCCTTTTAACCTAACCTAACCTAAATGAAAGACACTCTTTGTGCATTATACAGCATTTTACTTTGGACGTATTTGCATAAATTAAGTACAAATTACCAGCAATTACATACTAAATGGCATAGAATTATTATACCATTCACAAAAAAGTGATAGGGTATATATAGGTTTGTCATTCCGTGTTTAATTTCTTCGATATGCATAAAAGTATATATATTCTGGATCCTTATGAATAGCGATGACGATTGAGCGATGTCCGTCTGTTCGTCTATCCGTCCGTCTGTACGTGAAATCGGTTTTCCCAAGCCCCCAGAAGAGCTAAAGACTTCGTTCTTGGACCGTTGGATTGGAAATGAGTTTAAATAGAGTAGTATTGAAATTCGGAAAGATCCGAAGTACGGTTCCAGAGCTGGGAAGCTTACACCTATTTCTCGCCGCAAAATTTATACCAAAAATCGATTATTTTTTTTATGATTGTAAATTAAACCTATTTCTCATGAAGATTTGCATTGATAAAAAGAATTTAAAAAATTAAAATTTCGTTGGGAAGTTCAAATATTTTTTATACATAAAAGTAACCAAAAAGGCAATTGACGTTGTTTTTTTTTGCTATCTAAAACTATTTTATATTTTAGGAAGAACAAAATTGGTATAAAAAAAAAACAAAATTTCGAATCCAGGGATGGACAAGTGCAATATTTTATAGTTCATGAAGGTGACCAAAATGGTTGAAAATTGTAAATTTTTCTTAATGAATACTACTTTATTCCTCATGAAGAGTTGCACTGGTTAAAAATAAAACAAAAAAATTAAAATTTCACCTCCAGGGTTGGGAAGTCTAAAGTGTTTTTGGTACAGGCAATATATTGTAGTACATGAAAGTGACCAAAATGGTTGCAAATTTTTAGTATTTCTTAAATAAAACAATTTTATACCTAATGAAGACTAAAACTGGTAAAAAAATTTTAATTTCGCCTCCAGGGATGGGAAATGGAATTTTTTTTTAAAATAAAAGTAACCAAAAAGGCAACTAACATCGGTTTTTAACTAATTAAAACTACTTTTTAGTTCAGGAAAAACATAATTGGTATCAAAAATTAAAAATCAAAATTTAGATTCCAGAGTTGGATAACTGCAATATTTTGTGGTACAAGAAAGTGACCAAAATGGTTATAAATATTAAGTTTTTCTTAAATAAAACTATTTCATGCCTCGTTAAGAATTGCATTGGTAAAAAATATTTAAATTTCGCTTCCAGGGTTGGGAAATTGAAATATATAAAAGTAATCAAATAGGCAATTGACGTTGTTGTTTTTGCTAATTAAGACTATTTTATAATTCAGGAAGATCAAAATTGGTATTAAAATCTTAAAAAATCAAAATTTCGGTTCCAGTGTTGAACAACTAAAATATTTTATGGTACATGAAAGTGACCAAAAAGTTTAAAATTTAAAATTTTTTTGTCAATTAAAACTATGTTACATCTTTTAATTAAACCTACTTTCTGTTTTAGCAAGAGAGAAAGAAGAATTACATCTGTGAAGGGTGTTTAAGATTCGGCACAGCCGAATATAGCACTATTATTTGTTTTTTATTTATATGAAAATCTGCTCTGTTACTTAGCCAAGCAAAATATGTTTAATAAGTTAAAGCCCTGAGGTATAAATGTTAATCAATATTTTATGAAACTTAAATCAATAAATTTTTTGGAAGCAAACACAATAGCGGTTTCAACACTTTTTACATGAGGCTGTGACAACAAATTCACTGGACTTCTATCTACTTTTAGCGCTGATGTAAAATATCAATTAAAGAGAAATATCAGCATTTGTCCAAAGCCAATAACGTTTTAGCTCATGTACGTCTTTTTATAGCCTTTGTCATTCCGTAGGTAAGACAGATAAATATCCCTCTAAGACCCCAAAACGTATATATATTCTCAATCAGTAATGAAATCTAAGACGATCGAGTCATGTCCGTTTGTCTATCCGTCCGTCTGTCTATGGAAATTACGATTCAGTCCAAACGAAAAGAGCCAAATTTGGTACAGATATTTTCTAAAAATTGGCACATGTCACGTTCGTAAATTTACTGAATCGGGCCTGAGGGAAAAAGGTTTCCCTAAGAAGAGCTAAACAAACTTCTAAAACACAAATAATTCTTAAATTTTTTTTTAACAAATTATATATTTTTATATCAAAGAAGAACCAAAACGTTAAACTTGGAGCAAGAAAAGCAAACAAATTAATTTTTCCACCCTAAAGACTAAATAAGTTCCTAATATTGTTTTTTGATTTTTCATTTTTTTTTTTTTTTTGGTGATTCAAACGTTTTTTATACTTTAGGAAAAATCACATTCGTGTAAAAATTAAAACAATTAAAGGCTCGATTTCGGGGATGGAAAATCTATTTTCTTTTGGTGCATAAAATTAGCCATATAAGTTACTAGTTCTGGATTTTTTTGTGAATTCAAGCTATTTTATATATCAGGAAGAACTAAATTGGTATTTAATACAATAAAAAAAACAAAAAATAAAATTTGAAATTAAATTCCAGGGTTTGAAAATCTACATTTTTTGTTACAATAAAAAAACTAAATAAGTTCCCAATTTTGTTTTTTGATTTTTTATATAACTTTAGGAAAAATTACATTCGTGTAAAAAATTTAAAAAATTAAAAACTTGATTTCAGGGTTGGAAAATCGAATTTTTTGGTACATATAAGTTCCTAGATTTGTATTTTTTGTTAATTATACCTATTTTATATATCAGGAAGAATTATTTTGTAGTTATTTCAAGAATGTTTTTGTAGCTATTTCAACCTTTTTACATAGCCGGCTAATTTTTGCTACAGGGCCGACGAAGGTGGGTGCTGTTACTCTGCTTTTAATATATGATAGTAGTGGCCACTATAAAAAAACGAGGCTTAGTACACATATGCTACTATGCGCAGATTTTGTGGCTGAGGACGCCCTCTTTCTTGCACAAAAAGTGTCATGTCTGAAATACTTTTAAAACTTGATGATTTTCTGAGCGGCTCTGAATTGCGTTCATAGCTAACTGTGTACTTAAATTTTAAAGAAACAGTCTTCTTCGGCTCGTTGAGGATTTAAGGCTGGGATTATTCTCCATATAGATGAGAAAAGGTGCAAATGCAGTCACGGTGCCCAAGATAGAAAAGTTATGGTCCAACATCAAAGAAGAGGCCAAATTGTAACTTGTAAAAAAGTTGTCACAGACGATGTTTCGTCCACTTCCACGAAAACGGTTGCAACACAAATCTTTGACTACTCGTTCACCCTGATTTTTGTCCCTTTCTCCAGAAGGCGCCAAGCCAGTATATATCTGTCCACTGAGTGGATAAGATGCAAGAGAATCACAAACCCACCAAACCTTTATCCCATATTTCGCAGGTTTTGAAAGAATATACTGAGTGAATCCTGTGCCACCACGAAAGGGATAAAGTTGCTCATCAACAGTTATGTTGGCTCCTGCCACATAGTTGTTCTGAAGGTTTCTATTCAGCATCAGAAATATGTCAGATATGGCTGCTGCCTTATCACTTTCTTTACGGTGCTGGCGTGTACCACCATTATCAAATCTGATATAACGGCTTATAGACCAAAAACGTTGAAGGCCCATCGAACCACGATATAAAGGATGGGAATTAGTTTTCCATAAATCAGTTGTATGGAGGAAATTAGAATGTGTCACTCCAGCCATCAAAAGTATTCCAAGATAGGCATTAAACTCTGAAGTTGAAAGTGGTTTCCAAACAGGCGTTGGTGTTTTGGGGTTTTCTTTTTGCTTTTGTTCGTAACACTGCTTTGCTTTTCTATTTGTTTCTCGAATTACTATATCACATATTTCTTCAGACATAATTAATTTGCACGTTTTTATAATACTTATATTTGCTGATTTAGAAGTTGGCCCAGTATTTGAAGATCGGAGAATATTATGTGAAAAAATCCTACGTAGTTCAGGTGGTTGATTCGACCAAATTGTGCCGTCTCTTGCTATATAATTTAATGCAGAAGATTCCACTGGATCACTATACTCTGCTTCCGAATTCGTCTCATCAGCAGGTGTATATTCTTGTAACTGTAATTCCTCAATATCTGAATCATCAATTGTTGAATTATTCCCGTCGCCCTCTTCATCTGCTAATATATGTCCAAATATTTCTTGTTCATCTTCGCTATCAGTTTCCAACATTTCTTCTAATTTTCGATTTATGTATTGCTATCTTGTAATTGGCGGGGAGTTAACCATTCACCATCAGCCATTATACAAATTACTGTTTCTAATCTACAAGTTATTAAAAACTTAAAAATACATGTTTATATACTTTGTGCACATATGTATGTGTGTATGTCAAAATAACCTTTATTAATTAATAAATAAATGTATGAATCAATTTATTGCGTTTTTACCAAATCAAAGCGTTTTTGTGTTTCTGCAATCACAACTCACATTACAAGTGCAAATAAAAACTAATTTGATTTGCTAACAAATTGTCTTTACGATGCCGTGTACAGTCTCCTTTATAGTTTAAACATTGTTACGGATTTTATCTTGTATTTCCCCATCAGCATTTTATGCCAGACCCAGCTAACATATAACATTTAGTAACGAACTTTGCAATTCATAATAAAATGCAACTGTGCAAGAAATAGAACTCTGTTTAACTCTTTTTCTTTATTGACATACTTCTTTTTTATAAGAGCATCGAATGTTAATCCCGTTATGCAAATTAACAAATCAAAAGACGACAATTGTCACTAGAAACTTCTAGAAAGAAAAAGGATAAAAAGGGAAAAGATGAACATGAGGTTTCGCGCGTGGGCTTTGGTTTTAAAAAAGACAGTTGTTAACAGGTGGTTGAAAACAGAAGTCGTGCAAAAGGTTGGTGGTGGTTGGATATATAAAAAGAAAAAAAATTTAATAATTATGCATGTACATACATGTGGTGGCCGTAGCAAAAATTTAGAAAAAAGAAAAAAAAAGCAAAACTAAAAGTTAATTCTATAAAACGAAAAAGACAATAGCAAAACCCTAGCATTTTTTAAACCCAAAAACTTAGACAAACAAAAAAATGTATAATTGAAACAGCAGTTAATTGTGTATAAAAAGAAAAGAACTAAAACTTTAAACCTGCACACTAAGAGAAAACTACATATATTTGAAACCAAAGTTCATCTGGTAGAACAGACGGATCTAAAATATTATAATATTTAAAGAAACACAGGAAAGCTGTAAGAAATTATAATTAAAGTGTAAAGTACACAATCACATTACATAATAATGGCACGTAGTAATTTTGAGGGAAAACCAGCCTCGGCGGAAAAAGTGCATTAATCCGAAACGCATCCCGCAGTGTCAACGCATCTATATGAAACGTTTCCATCAGTATCAACGCATCATGACGCCACTCATCTCTCCATATCAATGCAGCATTATGTTCAACGCATCTATACACATCATTCTACTCAACAGCACCAGCTATAACCTACAACAGTATCGTAAATATACCTAATTACTTTGTATACTATTATTTAACTTACTTCCTTCTGATTATTGTATTTACTTAAGTGATTATTGTTAGAGTTATATATATATTAGAATATTATTAGATTTATCAATTTGAGAATTATTATACTTACCTTTTTATTATACCATACTTACCTCCTTGATCATTATACGTAGTTAATTACACACTATACTTACCTTTATTCATCATTGTTAGTAAATAACCAAGAAAGAATTGTAAATTCCAGTAAGATAATTTCTGAGACAAATGCATTGCTATCTTTTTCCTATTTCTTTTAAATAAAAACTAAAGAAACTCTAAAATGAATTCACAAATGAAATAAATTTATTAAAGGAGAATATTAGGTGAACACCCCTGAACATGGGCTGGAACTGTGGTATTAGGACCACATAATAAGTACGGGGCAGAAACCGTCCTTATTATTATTATTACATAATCAGAATAAATTTCCTTGTGCCAGATATATCTTGATGTCATTATCATATCAAACCGATTACTTCTGAACTCTAGGGTTTTTTTTCTTGCATGGAGGGTTCAGTAATTTTTTTCTTTTTATGTCTGCACTTCGAGAACAAGGGTCAGAAACTTAGCCCTGATAGAGCTAGCCGGCGAACATCCTTACCATGCAAATGTGAGATTCTTGAATACTATTAGAGACAGTGCAACAACATATGAGCTAAGATAAACAATGGGAGTTCCCTTTTTAAGAGCATACAGAAATTCGTAGTCACCTAGTTATAAACGACGACGTTTTTTTCATAATAACGGATGCAAAGCATTCAATTTGATGAGAAAAACAAAAAATATTGGTTTCATCTGAAGAAATTCCCTTGCAAGGTGTACGACTTACCCGGGTATGATGGTTGTTTGTTTAACGGAAATTTTTTGGTTGTAGACATAAAGGTTAATATAAATTTTAGTGAGGACTAGTTGTCATAATTTGGATATTCTATCAATTTTAGTGATTATTAGTTCTCATAATTTGGCCATTATAAAAAAACGAGGCTGAGTACACATGTGCTACTATACGCAAATTTTGGGGCTGAGGACGTCCTCTTTCTTGCACAAAAAGTTTGATGTCTGAAATACTTTTGAAACTCGAATAATATAAATTTTAGGAGGACTAGTTGTTATAATTTGGTTATCCCATCAATTTTAGTGATTATAATTTTTTTTTTTTATCTTGGTCTAGCACTGAGGGGATGAGGGAATAGTATTGAGGGGACAGATTAGGAAAGATGAGAAGATAGATAGTAGTTTTTGTAGCTATTTCAACCTTTTTACTTCGCCAGCTAATTTTTGCTGCAGGCCCGACCAAGGTGGGTGCTTTTACTCTGCTTTTAATACATGATAGTGTCAAAATTTGGCTACTATAAAAAAACGAGGCTTAGTACACATATGCTACTATGCGCAGATTTTGTGGCTGAGGACGTCCTCTTTGTTGCACGAAAAGTCGCATGTCTGAAATACTTTTGGAACTCGATTAACCTTTATGTCTACAACCACCTACCTGGGTAAGTTTTTTATATTCCCTTCAGAATATTTGCGCTATCTGATAAGGTATCGACTTGAAAATTTTAATATGTGCCTAATATATGGTTTTTCAACATCTAAAGAAATAACTAAAAATATTTTTTTTTGGAAAAAATTTACAAGAAGATTTTAAGATTTACCCCTTAAACATGCATCCGACATACCCGGGTAAGCAAAGAACAATTCAAAAACTTTTTTGATTCAAAGTCCAAAAAAATTTACATAATTATTTAATTTAAACCAATTCAAGCTTTATCTTACCATTTTAATATTGATCAAAATTACACACGTAAATAAAAATATTTTAGAATCAGTTCTTGTGTATGTACATTGTACATACATTTATACGTATAAATAATTATATTGTTTTTTTGTATCGATTTTTTTCTACTTTGCTCATAGATGACAAAAAGTTACATCCTCCGAATACTGAAAACAAACTGGTTTTTTACATTCTTACAGGATTTTCTTGTTGATCTCCTCTTTTCACACATGTAGCAATTTCCTTTGTGTTTTTTTCTGCCAGAAGCGTCGCGTTCTTCTTGAACACGTTCTGGTTCAGTAACATTATAAGACTTTACTGTTTGGCCCAACATGCATTCAATTCCACTTCTAGGTGAAAAACGTCTCATAATTTGATGTATTTCTGAGCGGCTCTGAATTGCGTTCATAGCTAACTGTGTACTTAAATTTTAAAGAAACAGTCTTCTTCGGCTCGTTGAGGATTTAAGGCTGGGATTATTCTCCATATAGATGAGAAAAGGTGCAAATGCAGTCACGGTGCCCAAGATAGAAAAGTTATGGTCCAACATCAAAGAAGAGGCCAAATTGTAACTTGTAAAAAAGTTGTCACAGACGATGTTTCGTCCACTTCCACGAAAACGGTTGCAACACAAATCTTTGACTACTCGTTCACCCTGATTTTTGTCCCTTTCTCCAGAAGGCGCCAAGCCAGTATATATCTGTCCACTGAGTGGATAAGATGCAAGAGAATCACAAACCCACCAAACCTTTATCCCATATTTCGCAGGTTTTGAAAGAATATACTGAGTGAATCCTGTGCCACCACGAAAGGGATAAAGTTGCTCATCAACAGTTATGTTGGCTCCTGCCACATAGTTGTTCTGAAGGTTTCTATTCAGCATCAGAAATATGTCAGATATGGCTGCTGCCTTATCACTTTCTTTACGGTGCTGGCGTGTACCACCATTATCAAATCTGATATAACGGCTTATAGACCAAAAACGTTGAAGGCCCATCGAACCACGATATAAAGGATGGGAATTAGTTTTCCATAAATCAGTTGTATGGAGGAAATTAGAATGTGTCACTCCAGCCATCAAAAGTATTCCAAGATAGGCATTAAACTCTGAAGTTGAAAGTGGTTTCCAAACAGGCGTTGGTGTTTTGGGGTTTTCTTTTTGCTTTTGTTCGTAACACTGCTTTGCTTTTCTATTTGTTTCTCGAATTACTATATCACATATTTCTTCAGACATAATTAATTTGCACGTTTTTATAATACTTATATTTGCTGATTTAGAAGTTGGCCCAGTATTTGAAGATCGGAGAATATTATGTGAAAAAATCCTACGTAGTTCAGGTGGTTGATTCGACCAAATTGTGCCGTCTCTTGCTATATAATTTAATGCAGAAGATTCCACTGGATCACTATACTCTGCTTCCGAATTCGTCTCATCAGCAGGTGTATATTCTTGTAACTGTAATTCCTCAATATCTGAATCATCAATTGTTGAATTATTCCCGTCGCCCTCTTCATCTGCTAATATATGTCCAAATATTTCTTGTTCATCTTCGCTATCAGTTTCCAACATTTCTTCTAATTTTCGATTTATGTATTGCTCTCTTTTTTCGAGGCTAAGCCCTTGTAATTGGCGGGGAGTAAACCATTCACCATCAGTCATTATACAAATTACTGTTTTTAATCTACAAGTTATTAAAAACTTAAAAATAGATGTTTATATACTTTGTGCACATATGTATGTGTGTATGTCAAACTAACCTTTATTAATTAATAAATAAATGTATGAATCAATTTATTGGGTTTTTTGTCAAATCAAAACGTTTTAGTGTTTCTGCAATCACACCTCACATTACAAGTGCAAATAAAAACTAATTTGTAAATTGTATTACAGGATGTTAATTTCCCAACAGGCTATAGGTTCAAATCTGCGAAAACTGCAAATTATTTTTTATTTTATTTTTATTTTTAATAAATGAACGTGATTGCATTCTATTTATTAATTTTTTGAGAATGGAATATTTAGAATATTTTTCATAGTCATTAAACCAGCAGAACGGATCAGTACTGATTTCGAGGCCGCTACGCCATCTCATCAGCGTTCTTTGTTCAATTTTTCCACTTTTGCAAGTGGTGCTAGTTAGTAGGAATATCAACTATTTAACCAATATTTTAACGAAAATTGAATATGAGACATTCATATTATTAAGTTATTACATTTTTGGTTAGTACGAAATTTCCCAACCCTAATTTGATTTGCTAACAAATTGTCTTTACGATGCCGTGTACGCTCTCCTTTATACTTTAAACATATGAGCTAAGATGAACAATGGGAATCCCTTTTTTAAGAGCATACAGAAATTCGTAGTCACCTAGTTATAAACGACGACGTTTTTTTCATAATAACGGATTCAATTTGATGAGAAAAATTAAAAATATAGGTTTCATCTGAAGAAATTCCCTTGCAAAGTGTACGTCAACCATCATATTGTATGTTTAACGGAAATTTTTTGGTTGTAGACATAAAGGTTAATATAAATTTTAGTGAGGACTAGTTGTCATAATTTGGATATTCTATCAATTTTAGTGATTATTAGTTCTCATAATTTGGCCATTATAAAAAAACGAGGCTGAGTACACATATGCATTTTGGGGCTGAGGACGTCCCCTTTCTTGCACAAAAAGTCTCAAGTCTGAAATACTTTTGGAACTCGAATAATATAAATTTTAGTGAGGACTAGTTGTCATAATTTGGATATTCTATCAATTTTAGTGATTATTAGTTGTCATAATTTGGCCATTATAAAAAACAAGCCTGAGTACACATATGCATTTTGGGGCTGAGCACGTCCTCTTTCTTGCTCAAAAAGTCTCATGTCTGAAATACTTTTGGAACTCGAATAATATAAATTTTAATGAGGACTAGTTGTCATAATTTGGTTATAATATCAATTTTAGTGATTATTAGCTGTCAAAATTTGGCCATTATAAAAAAAACGAGGCTGAGTACACATATGCTACTATGCGCAAATTTTGGGGCTGAGGACGTCCTCTTTCTTGCACAAAAAAACTCATGTCTGAAATACTTTTGGAACTTGAATAATATAAATTTTAATGAGGACTAGTTGTCATAATTTGGTTATCCTATCAATTTTAGTGATTATCAGCTGTCATAATTTGGCCATTATAAAAAAAAACGAGGTTGAGTACACATATGCATTTTGGGGCCGAGGACGTCCTCTTTCTTGCACAAAAAGTTTCTTGTCTGAAATACTTTTGGAACTCGAATAATATAAATTTTAATGAGGACTAGTTGTCACAATTTGGTTATCCTATCAATTTTATTGATTATTGGTTGTCATAATTTGGCCATTATAAAAAAAACGAGGCTGAGTACACATATGCATTTTGGGGCTAAGGTCGTCCTCTTTCTTGCACAAAAAGCCTCATGTCTGAAATACTTTTGGAACTCGAATAATATGAATTTTATTGAGGACTAGTTTTTTTTTTTTTTTTTTTTAGGAGTAGGACCAGCACTCAGGGGATGACCCCTACATATGCAGTGCATTGCGCTGGAACTGGGAAAATAGATTTTGGGAAGGAGGATAAAGGGAGTAGTGTCTGTGGATATTCGATTTGAACCTGCTCAAATTGTAAGTGGCGGGGAAGACATCTGCGGGTAGTTTGTTCCACATACGGACTGTTCGGCCAAAAAACGAATTTTCTCTGTAATGCGTAGTGCGATTCGTTGGAATATCGACCACAAACGCATGCGCTCTTGATGAAAAACGCGTTGAGCGTAAGAAAGAATGGGTTTCAGGAACAAGTTCCCTAATTTCACCAGAGCACCTGCCATTATAGTAACGATAGAACAACGATACGCACCCCACATTGCGACGATGCTCAAGAGAGTCAATAGAGTTGGCTACTCTACAGTCTCCGATGAGTTTCATCGCCCTCTCCTGTACGCTGTCGAGTAACTTCAAAATAGACTTTGAAGCACCGGCCCAAACATGAGAGTTGTATTCCATCTTCGGTCGGATGTAAGTGGTGTAAATATTAAGGAGATCAGAAGGGGGTCTTAAGAAGCCAAGGCACTTGAATGCTTCTTTTGCGACCTGAAAGACATGTTCCGTCCATCTGACATCACACTGCACTTTCATGCCCAGAACTTCAAGAGCCCCTGACTCCATAATACTTACACCACCCATAGAAACAGATGAAGCAGCTGGTCATACGTACGTCGATGCGTCAGCATACAACACTGGGTCTTACGGGCATTAAAATCGACCCTGTTCGCCTGACCCCACTCGGAAATCTTCGCGAGGTCACTATTCAGAACGTCATTCATAAACTGCCTCCTTGTCTCGAATTCAGACGTTGACGGCCTGCAGTTAAATGAATAGGAATGCGAAAGGCTGCTATCATCTGCGAAAGAGTAAATAGGACAGGAAGTTTGGGAAAGTAAATCGTTAAGAAAAATTAGAAATAGAGTAGGAGAAAGAACGGAGCCCTGCGGTACCCCTGAGTTGACTCTGAACTCATCGGATGAGACCCCATCTATAACAACTCGTATAGAGCGATCCCTGAGAAAGCTCGATATAAACCGAGAGAAGGTGTCTCCGACACCAAATGCAATAAGTTTGGACAGGAGTGCTCCATGCCACACTCTATCGAACGCCTTAGAAATATCTAGAGCCACCACTTTACTTTCGCCAAAACGGTGTATGGAACTACACCAGTTTTCCGAAAGAAGGGCCAATAGGTCACCCGTAGAGCGGCCTCTGCGGAAACCATACTGGCGGTCGTTTAGTAAACTGTTGGACTCCAGATATTTCACAAGATGGAAGTTAAGCATAGTTTGCAGAACATATTGCAATCGGGCGGTAATTTTCGGGGTTAGTAGCCACTCCCTTTTTGGGGATTGGCGTTACATTAGCAACCTTCCAGCACATTGGAAATTTACCGGAGTGGTATAGTGTACTGAAAAGTTTGGCTAATGGACGTGCTAACGTCGAAGAGCACTGCTTCAGGACCAGTGCAGGGATTCCATCCGTCCCAGGAGACTTCCTTGTGCTGAGTTCCGCAAGAACCCTTTTAACTGCACGCGCTCGAAAAAATATCTTAGGCATAGTTACGGATACTCTCTCGAGCGCGGGGAGTGGTTGAGAGCTATCAGGCAAGTGAGAGTTACTTGCAAATATCTCAGCCAATATATTAGCTTTATCAACCGGGTCAGTAAATATTTGGTCATTCCTCAAAAGAGTCGGAATTGAAGAACTAGCACTTTCCTTAACACTTTTGACGAATGACCAGAAACTCTTACTACGCCTGGGGGCAGTGAGAATTCTAGTGCGAATACGCTGCTCGTATAAAGCCTTTTCGCGTCTTAACTCTTTGGCACACGAAGATCTTGCCTTCTTGCGTAGCAAATCAGTATTTGCATTTTTGTTATTACGCCAAGTACTGAATGCTGCCTCTCTGGATCGCAACGCATCTTTACATGCCTGGTTAAACCAAGACTTCGCCCTAGGTTTAACCGAAATTTGCTTACAGGGAATAAAAGCTTTCATCCCCAGTAGAATTGTGTTTTCAACCATTTTCGCCATGGAATCGACATCATTGTCAAGAAAACATAGTTTCCAATTAAAATTCCGAAAGAATTCGTTGAGCTCGGCCCAACTACCCTTTTCGTAAATATATTTACTACGCTTCGTGGCTGCACGCGAAACGTTGCGAAGTTTGGAGAACGGAAAGGTTGCGGAAATGGTGCAATGATCCGAGTTACCGAGAGGTGCATTGACTGTAACTTCATACTTTTCAGGATGTGAAGTTAGAAAAAGGTCAAGAGTATTATGTTGGTGCCCTTCAACACATGGAATATTAACTAATTGCACAAGGTGATTGTGCGCGGCGAACAACTCAGCAAATTGGCCCTCTGAAGTTGTGTGGCTCGAATGGCGAAGCCAAGATGTGTTATGAACATTGAAATCACCAGCAACTACAATTTCACTGCTCGGACAACTATCAAGAATCTTCGATATGGAGTCGGAAAGAGTATCGAAGCCATGTATGGTAGCATCTCTTTCCGCGTTAGGACTTCTATACAGAAACCCGAAATGTAAAAAGTGTGTACCGACTTTGAATTTAACCCAAAGACAGCTAAATTCTGCGTCAGACATGCCTAATGGTTGCTGGCATTGGTACACAACTTCATTACGTACGTATATTGCAAGGCCCCTATGAAGAGTAAAAAGCGACAGGAGGTGATACCCGGGCAAATGAAAATCTTGTGGATCAGCATCCTCATGTACCTGGGTTTCACTTAAGGCGAAAACATCCGGCCGATGGAGACAAACGTGAGCATATACAGAAAAGAAATTAGCTCTTAACCCACGTATGTTACAGAAGTCTATTGTAAACTTACCCACCATCAAAAAATGAGAAAAAAAAACCGAAATCCAAACTCTAGATTAGTGAACACGATGCAATGACAGCAACTGCAGTGACCATTCACTAGTCAGTGTTATGCCTTCACTAGTGAATGATCCAGCCGCTATCAGTACACCGCACCAATAAAATAGAGTTTTATTTTATTTTATTTATGGGAAGAGGGATGGGAGGCGCCTGATACTGCAGAAACACAGGTCATAAAAGCCCTGGTCTGGTCCACTTCCATTTTCCCATAGTGGCTCATAGTGCCAACACTGGTATGGGGTGTCTTCACTGGTGGTGAGGAATGCAGTAATTATTTTATTGTCTGTTGTTTTCTTGTTTTGTTGTTTTTTTTCTTGTTTAAGTTATTCATTTTTTTTGTTTTATTATTGTAGTTGAGGATATTTGTTGCTTTGATTTAATATTTGGGGAGTGGTTAATTTAAAATTTAATTTATTTGGTTTTATTTATTTATTTTTTTTCTATTTATTGGTTTGATTTTTGTTCTTTGAATGTTTGTGTTTATATATTTTTTTATTTTTTTTTTTTGCTTATTTGCTTTCAATTAATTTAATTTTTAATTTTTCTTAAATAACTAAAACACAGCCCGGACTGACAGACACAGAGACGAAAAACGTGTTAACGGCACGAGAGACAGAACACTACTATGCCATAATTTGGTTATTCTATCAATTTTAGTGATTATTAGTTCTCATAATTTGGCCATTATAAAAAAACGAGGCTGCATACAAATATGCTTCCGAATCCGTCTCATCAGCGGGTGTATATTCTGTTGTCATAATTTGGATATTCTCTCAATTTTAGTGATTATTATTTCTCATAATTTGGTAATTATAAAAAAACGAGGCTGAGTACACATATGCTACTATGCGAGAATTTTGGGGCTGAGGACGTCCTCTTTCTTGCACAAAAAGACTCATGTCTGAAATACTTTTGGAACTCGAATAATATAAATTTTAATGAGGACTAGTTGTCATAATTTGGTTATCCTATCAATTTTAGTGATTATTAGTTGTCATAATTTGGCCATTATTAAAAAACGGGGCTGAGTACACATATGCCACTATGCGCAAATTGTGACTGAGGACGTCCACTTTCCTGCATGCCTGAAATACAATTGGAACTCGAATAATATAAATTTTAGTGAGGACGAGTTGTCACAAAAAGCCTCATGTCTGAAATACTTTTGGAACTCGAATAATATAACTTTTAATGAGGATTAGTTTTCATAATTTGGTTATTCTATCAATTTTTGTGATTATTAGTTCTCATAATTTGGCCATTATAAAAAAACGAGGCTACGTACACATATGCATTTTGGGCCTGAGGACGCCCTCTTTCTTGCACAAAAAGTCTAATGTCTGAAAGACTTTTGGAACTCGAATAATATAACTTTTAATGAGGACTAGTTTTCATAATTTGGTTATTCTATCAATTTTTGTGATTATTAGTTCTCTTAATTTGGCAATTATAAAAAAACGAGGCTGAGTACACATATGCATTTTGGGGCTAAGGTCGTCCTCTTTCTTGGACAAAAAGCCTCATGTCTGAAATACTTTTGGAACTCGAATAATATAAATTTTTATGAGGACTAGTTGTCATAATTTGGTTATCTTATCAATTTTAGTGATTATTAGTTGTCATAATTTGGCCATTATAAAAAAACGAGGCTGCGTACACATATGCATTTTGGGCCTGAGGACGTCCTCTTTCTTGCACAAAAAGTCTCATGTCTGAAATACTTTTGGAACTCGAATAATATAACTTTTAATGAGGACTAGTTTTCATAATTTGGTTATTCTATCAATTTTTGTGATTATTATTTCTCTTAATTTGGCCATTATAAAAAAACGAGGCTGCGTACACATATGCATTTTGGGGCTAAGGTCGTCCTCTTTCTTGGACAAAAAGCCTCATGTCTGAAATACTTTTGGAACTCGAATAATATAAATTTTAATGAGGACTAGTTGTCATAATTTGGTTATCTTATCAATTTTAGTGATTATTAGTTGTCATAATTTGGCCATTATAAAAAAACGAGGCTGCGTACACATATGCATTTTGGGCCTGAGGACGTCCTCTTTTTTGCACAAAAAGTCTCATATCTGAAATACTTTTGGAAATCGAATAATATAACTTTTAATGAGGACTAGTTTTCATAATTTGGTTATTCTATCAATTTTTGTGATTATTAGTTCTCATAATTTGGCCATTATAAAAAAACGAGGCTGCGTACACATATGCATTTTGGGCCTGAGGACGTCCTCACTCTTGCACAAAAAGCCTCATGTCTGAAATACTTTTGGAACTCGAATAATATAACTTTTAATGAGGACTAGTTTTCATAATTTGGTTATTCTATCAATTTTTGTGATTATTAGTTCTCTTAATTTGGCCATTATAAAAAAACGAGGCTGCGTACACATATGCATTTTGGGGCTTAGGTCGTCCTCTTTCTTGCACAAAAAGTCTAATGTCTGAAATACTTTTGGAACTCGAATAATATATATTTTAGTGAGGACTAGTTGTCATAATTTGGATATTCTATCAATTTTAGTGATTATTAGTTGTCATAATTTGGCCATTATAAAAAAAAACGAGGCTGAGTACCACATATGCTACTATGCGCAAATTTTGGGGCTGAGGACGTCCTCTTTCTTGCACAAAAAGTCTAATGTCTGAAATACTTTTGGAACTCGAATAATATAAATTTTAGTGAGGACTAGTTGTCATATTTTGGTTATCCTATCAATTTTAGTGATTATTAGTTGTCATAATTTGGCCATTATAAAAAAACGAGGCTGAGTACACATATGCTTTTTGGGGCTGAGGACGTCCTCTTTCTTGCACAAAAAGTCTAATATCTGAAATACTTTTGGAACTCGAATAATATAACTTTTAATGAGGACTAGTTTTCATAATTTGGTTATTCTATCAATTTTTGTGATTATTAGTTCTCATAATTTGGCCATTATAAGAAAACGAGGCTGCGTACACATATGCATTTTGGGCCTGAGGACGTCCTCTTTCTTGCACAAAAAGTCTAATGTCTGAAAGACTTTTGGAACTCGAATAATATAACTTTTAATGAGGACTAGTTTTCATAATTTGGTTATTCTAACAATTTTTGTGATTATTATTTCTCTTAATTTGGCCATTATAAAAAAACGAGGCTGCGTACACATATGCATTTTGGGGCTAAGGTCGTCCTCTTTCTTGGACAAAAAGCCTCATGTCTGAAATACTTTTGGAACTCGAATAATATAAATTTTAATGAGGACTAGTTGTCATAATTTGGTTATCTTATCAATTTTAGTGATTATTAGTTGTCATAATTTGGCCATTATAAAAAAACGAGGCTGCGTACACATATGCATTTTGGGCCTGAGGACGTCCTCTTTTTTGCACAAAAAGTCTCATATCTGAAATACTTTTGGAAATCGAATAATATAACTTTTAATGAGGACTAGTTTTCATAATTTGGTTATTCTATCAATTTTTGTGATTATTAGTTCTCATAATTTGGCCATTATAAAAAAACGAGGCTGCGTACACATATGCATTTTGGGCCTGAGGACGTCCTCACTCTTGCACAAAAAGTCTCATGTCTGAAATACTTTTGGAACTCGAATAATATAACTTTTAATGAGGACTAGTTTTCATAATTTGGTTATTCTATCAATTTTTGTGATTATTAGTTCTCTTAATTTGGCCATTATAAAAAAACGAGGCTGCGTACACATATGCATTTTGGGGCTTAGGTCGTCCTCTTTCTTGCACAAAAAGTCTAATGTCTGAAATACTTTTGGAACTCGAATAATATATATTTTAGTGAGGACTAGTTGTCATAATTTGGATATTCTATCAATTTTAGTGATTATTAGTTGTCATAATTTGGCCATTATAAAAAAAAAAACGAGGCTGAGTACCACATATGCTACTATGCGCAAATTTTGGGGCTGAGGACGTCCTCTTTCTTGCACAAAAAGTCTAATGTCTGAAATACTTTTGGAACTCGAATAATATAAATTTTAGTGAGGACTAGTTGTCATATTTTGGTTATCCTATCAATTTTAGTGATTATTAGTTGTCATAATTTGGCCATTATAAAAAAACGAGGCTGAGTACACATATGCTTTTTGGGGCTGAGGACGTCCTCTTTCTTGCACAAAAAGTCTAATATCTGAAATACTTTTGGAACTCGAATAATATAACTTTTAATGAGGACTAGTTTTCATAATTTGGTTATTCTATCAATTTTTGTGATTATTAGTTCTCATAATTTGGCCATTATAAGAAAACGAGGCTGCGTACACATATGCATTTTGGGCCTGAGGACGTCCTCTTTCTTGCACAAAAAGTCTAATGTCTGAAAGACTTTTGGAACTCGAATAATATAACTTTTAATGAGGACTAGTTTTCATAATTTGGTTATTCTAACAATTTTTGTGATTATTAGTTCTCTTAATTTGGCCTTATTAAAAATAGAGGCTGAGTACACATATGCACTTTGGGGCTAAGGTCGTCCTCTTTCTTGGACAAAAAGCCTCATGTCTGAAATACTTTTGGAACTCGTATAATATAAATTTTAATGAGGACTAGTTGTCATAATTTGGTTATCTTATCAATTTTAGTGATTATTATTTGTCATAATTTGGCCATTATAAAAAAACGAGGCTGAGTACACATATGCATTTTGGGCCTGAGGACGTCCTCTTTCTTGCACAAAAAGTCTCATGTCTGAAATACTTTTGGAACTCGAATAATATAACTTTTAATGAGGACTACTTTTCATAATTTGGTTATTCTATCAATTTTTGTGATTATTAGTTCTCTTAATTTGGCCAGTATAAAAAAACGAGGCTGCGTACACATATGCATTTTGGGCCTGAGGACTTCCTCTTTCTTGCACAAAAAGTCTAATGTCTGAAACACTTTTGGAACTCGAATAATATAAATTTTAGTGAGGACTAGTTGTCTTAATTTGGATATTCTATCAATTTTAGTGACTATTAGTTGTCATAATTTGGCCATTATAAAAAAAACGAGGCTGAGTACACATATGGTACTATGTGCAAATTTTGGGGCTGAGGACGTCCTCTTTCTTGCACAAAAAGTTTAATGTCTGAAATACTTTTGGAACTCGAATAATATAAATTTTAGTGAGGACTAGTTGTCATAATTTGGTTATTCTATAAATTTTAGTGATTTGATTTCGCATGTTTATCAGCCGAAAAACAGAGAGAAGTAGTTTGGTTAACAAAAAACTATCATCATATTAACTGGAATGATGGATCAGTCTCATTTCAAAGCGTTTCCAAGTTTTTAAGATCCAATATAAGAAATTCACATATATATGTTAAGGGAGGAGAGAAGAAAAAATGGTTAGAAAACATGATTCATGAAGCAGTTTATAACATTGAAGACATTGGCTGCATTAATTTTAAACAAATGGAAGCTAAGCATTCAACATATTTCTATTGTAGCTATCACGACTATGGTGTTTGTGCCTTAAGGAATGCAATTTTACTTAAAAATGAAAATGTTAACAAACTTTTAAATAAATGCTCATAAAAATTAAAATAAATGTCTTTTTATTTCAAATAAAAACCTACATACATACATATTTATTTCAGAGAACACACAACAAACATAATGGTTCATTCATTCAAATGGTCAAGGGAATATTTGGGCACAAAGAATAAACGCTTATTATTTGTTTGTATGTATATGCGTAAATGAAATAAATTTGTAGATATTTATGTACGCATGAATATGTACATCTTATCACATTGCGTACTGACCCACTTGCGCTAAATCCAGGAAAGCAACAAAAAAGCGGACTGTCACACAGACTCACCAATCGTCACACACACCCCCTGTCTGACAGGCAGACATTCCAATCGCCACTCAGAACACAAAAACACACACATATTAATATTCTACAAAATACAGAAATCGCACCACCATCCAGATCCCCAAATAAAATCCATCGATGATCGTCATGTATAAAATAAACAAAATATCAAATTCAATATTTATGCAACAGTAATTTTTTTCACAACGTCTTCAAGATCAGAATAATCAAATTATTCCCCCACACTCAAGCATTGCACACAAAAAAGATATAACTGAATTGCTGGACAAAATATCTTAAGTAAACATACACCAAAATTAAAAACAAGCAAAAAATAAAAGAAGAAACCTCACTCCAGCCTGGACAAAATATCTTAAGTAAACACACCAAAATTAAAAACAAGCCAAAAATAAAAGAAGAAATCTCACTCCAGCAAGAAGAAACGAACCATAAACATTAGGGCCATCCATTTATACAACACTTTTAAGATATTGTACTTCCTAAAAAAGTTTTGTGTCAGATACTAAAAATTTCTTATTTTCTATTAGGCCATAGCACACATGGACAGACAGAATTCCTACGCTCACATATGGACAGACAAAAAATTCCCACGGTCTCACGCTCACTTATACAAACTCATTTTGGTTACACAGCACCCCTCCACCAAAATACCATCACATATGGACGGACAGAAATTCCCACGGTCTCATACGGACAGACACAAACTCATAAGCTCACATATGGACGGACAGAAATTCCCACGGTCTCATACGGACAGACACAAACTCATAAGCTCACATATGGACGGACAGAAATTCCCACGGTCTCATACGGACAGACACAAACTCATAAGCTCACATATGGACGGACAGAAATTCCCACGGTCTCATACGGACCGACACAAACTCCCAAGCTCTCATATGGACAGACAAAAATTCCCACGCTCACATATGGACGGACATGTATTCCAAGGTCACATATGGACAGACACAAATTCCCACGCCTACCCCAACATCATAAAAAAAAAAAACAACAACAATGCGAACCCCCTTATTAAACCGTGGGAAAATACACACACAAACATTAAAGTATCAAATTACAACATAAACACATTAAAATCAAAATTTGGGTAATTAACATGCAAATTTTTAAAATTTTACATGAAATTTGAGAATTTTAATTGCCCTGGCACATACATTCCCTAACTACTCTAAGCAGCACCCTTAACCCTCCTAACACCTTTACACTCGGCCATCCTGCTAATCATCGGTCTCCGATGATAATATCTCTTCTTCAGTAGTTCTCCATGGCTTCATGAAGTCGCAACTTGTGGATGTATTGCTTGGACCTTCGAATTCTGCGGCTTTTGAAACATCGTATCGTCCATTGCGCTTAACCTTCACTACTTTATACGGACCTAAATACTCGTTTGCTAATTTCTTGCCTGCTACAAACTGGGTTCGTTTGATAGCTACCAGGTCACCAACTGCATACTCGACATGAGTTTTTCGATTCTTGTCGTACTGCTTCTTGTAGACTTCTTGAGCTTTCAGGATCTTTTGTTTAACCTCATTTCGCAACAGTTGGCGATCCATATCGAACTGGTTAATGAGTTCATCTTGGAGTATTTCAAGAATTTGGTTTTCCGCATTAGTCTTCATTTTGGTACCAAACATAGTTTCAAATGGTGTAGATTTTGTTGAGTTGTTAATGCACGAATTTAATGATTTTTGCACTTGCCCCACATATTTGTACCATTTGGATTAATCTTCATGCGACAGCTTTGAAATAACAGATAAAATACATCGGTTCACCCGTTCGATCTGGCCATTGCCCCTTGGAACGCCTGTTGTGGTTAAAACATGTTCAATTGCATTCTGCTGACAAAAATCTTTGAAACTTTGCGAAGTGAAAGCTGATCCTTTATCACTGATGATACGACCCGGATTGCCAAATGTGTTAGACCACATCGAAAGATTTTTCACAACTTCATCAGTGTTCGTTGTCTTTGTGGTAAAAAGCCAAACAAACTTGGAAAAACCGTCTACTACAGCCAGAATGTATTTATATTGTTTACACGTTGAATCCATTGGCCCCAAGTGGTCAATGTGTATCGTCTGCAACGGGAAATCGCCTTTATCAATACATTGCAACATGCCTTCTTTCTTACTAAGCTTCTTGTTATGTATTATGCATCTTATACAATTTTGTACAATCTGTGCAACCTTTCTCTCAAGATGTGGTATATAAAATCCCTGTTGTACTGAATGCATAGTTTTTGCGACAGAAAAGTGGCCATTGTCGTGACAACTTCGTATTATTTCAACTTCCATTGCTTTTGGAACAAGGAGCAAATCATTTCCATTTACTGCCTTATACACTAAACCACCTTTGATTTTAAAATCTTCATACTCATGCAATTGAAGTATTGACCATATTGCTTTAATATGCTCATCAGTTTGCTGCATACGTTTAATACGGGCTGTTATTTCTGAGGAGATCACCATCACGTTAACTGGGTATCTGCTTAAGCAATCTACGTGCTTCATTCTGCTTCCTGATCGGTGTTCAACCGTATACGAAAAATCTTGCGGGTACATGACCCACTGCGCTACGTCCCTTGGGATATCTTTTTTTGCTGTTGTCTGCTTGAACGCCGAACAATCAGTCACTAATTTAAACTCAATCCCCAATAGATAGTATCGAAACTTTTTGAATGCAAGGTAAGCTGCTTTTACTTCCATGATATAACTGTGCAGTTTACTTTCTTGTGGTGAGGCTCGTTTGCTCCAATAAAAAACAGGGTGTAGTTTTCCATTAAAAAACTTGCAAAAGAGCTGCACCGAAACCTTCCTTAGACGCATCTGTGTGCAGTTCTGTTTCGGCATTTCTGTTGTAAATTTTCAAAACTGGCTCGCTAGTGATGACTGTTTTCAACTGCTCGATTGCTGTTAATTCTTTAGTAGTTATGTGAAATCGTACGTCTTTTTTAAACAAGTCAGTTAAGGGTTTTGCTATTTGGGCATAACATTGCACAAACTTTCTAAAATAACCAGTCAAGCCAAGGAAAGCTTGCACGTCCTTGATGTTTTTCGGTATTGGAAATTTTCCAACAGCTCTCGTTTTTGTTTCGCCGGGTGAAACGCAACCTCTTTCAATACTGTGGCCCAAAAATTCGATTTTAGTTTTTATAAAGGAACATTTTGACCATTTAAATTTTAAATCAAATCTAGCGGCTGTAGCTAAAACGAGTTTTAGTTTATCCAAACATTCCTCAACTGTTTCGCCATATATAATAATATCATCTATATACAGCTCCATGACGTTTGAGTTAATAAGTTTTTGAAAAATATAACTTACATACCTGATGAAACTGGCTGGCGAGTTGCAAAAACCAAATGGTGCTTTGTTGAACTCGTACAAACCTTGTTTTGTAATGAATGCTGTATATTTTTTACTGTGCTCGTGAATAGGAACATGAAAGAAACCGTTTTCAAGATCCATCACAATAAAAAACTTTGCATTTTGCAACTTAAGTAAAACGTCGTCTATAATGGGCACCGGAAAACAATCTTTTAACACCATTCTATTCAACTGACGATAATCTATGCAGACTCGATAGTCACCGCTTTTCTTTTTAGTTAACACAACTCTACTGGCCATATCTGACGTTGACTCTCTGATGATTTCTTTCTCCAACCACTCTGCAACTTGGGAATTCAGTATCTGCTCCTGTTGTATAGGAAGACGACTTGGTGAGTGCCGAAAAGGTTTCATTTCATTATTTGGCATTATTTTCATATATATCATAGATTCTTCGTGCGGTACGATCGGTTTATACGCCCTTATTAAAGTTTCTACTTTTTCTTTATATACATTATCGACATCGATTTCTACGGTATTAATATTATACACGTTAAGCTCATTAGTAAATTCGTGAACGTTTTTATTCTCAAAAGTAAATCCTTTTTCATCACCATAAAATTTAAACTTCTTTGCGAAATCGTAGCCCAAAATGGCATCACATTTAACCGCATTATCAGAAACAACAATAAAATCGTGTTCTGTTTGTATATCATCCACTGTAACAGTTCCACTAAAACGTCCAAGCGGTATTGTCTTTTTATTACCGAAACCGAAAAGTAAGTAATTGCTATCTAGCAAATTACACTGTTCAAAGTTTGTTTTAAACACATATTCTCACATTAACGAAACGTCAGAACCTGTATCAATCAGGCATTCAAGTTCTTTGCCGTTTAAAATTATGGTTTTATACCGACTTTTGTCCACAATGACATTTACATTTTTTTCAACTTGTTTTTTATTAAATGAGCTTAAAGCACAGTTTCTGGCTATGTGCCCAAATTTGTTGCACTTGAAGCATTTTGCAGATGTTCCACACTCAGATCTTCTATGATCTGTGGAACATCTTTCTTTTTTCACACCTTTGTATTGTTTGTTTTTATTTTCATAACAAAAATCGCTCTTCATATGTTCGTACATCTCATATTTTTCGCGGAGTTCTTTGAACGATGTTGCACTGTATAGTTGATATTTGAGTTCCGTTCTAATTTTTAACCCATCTACTATATACCGAATTACTGAAAGTTCATCAAACTTGCCCAATGCTGCAATTTTGCGCATTTGCAACATGTACTCGTGGAATGATTCGCCTTCTAGTTTGCGTTTGCCACTCAACATTTTGTGCACTTCATTACAATTATACGTTTTGCTAAACTCGCTCATCAATTGTTGCCTTAGTTCGTCATAATTGTTAACATCCACTGTTTCTAAAAACAATTTAGCTGTTCCCGACACTTTATTACGCGACTGCACATATTTTTGTTTTTCTGTCAAATCGTAAGCAGATGCATTACTTTCAAATGTATCAAACCAATCTTTTACTGGTATATTTTTACCATCAAAATCGGGTATAATTTTTGCAAAATTTTCGACCGAAATATTAATTTTTTCACCAACATTTTCTTCTTTTGCTATTTTTATAGATAGCAATCTTATTAATTCACTCAATTGTTCATCTGCCATAATACCGATTTTATTAACATCTTTATTTTTAACTTCTTTGTTTTCACCCTCAGTTTCGTCAAAATTCTGATCAATTGTTTTCAAACCTCTTCTTTCAATGTCACCTGATCTTTCGAACTCTTCTTGAACTGTAATATTCTTAACTTCTCCCAATGACTCTAAAACCTGCAAGTCTTCACAGTTTTCTTTTAAATCTCTTTCTGAAAGCCCGTTGGTTTGAATAATATTTCGTGGTGAGTTTAATTCCTTTTGGTGTTGTGCACTGAGAGGGATTCCTTGTGTATTTGTTGTTTTACTTTTCACTCTCGCTCTTGTGTTGTATGCTTCTTTATCACTCACTTTTTTTGCTTTGATCTTTTTATCCTCATTCATTACATATTTCTGTATGTATTCCTGGTTCAAATGTAATTATGAAACTTATTCACATGTGCATATATATATTTACAGCTTCACACCGACAAAACTTTGGTCTCCTTCTTTTTCGTTTCTCTTTCGTTTATGTATGTGTACTTATTTTATTTCGCTGTTCTTTCTTCTATAATTCTGGATTTTTTTTTTCTTTTTTTTTAGAATTTTATGAAATACGGTTTCATTATTCGATTTTCTCCTTGTGTAACCGTTATTCGCACTTATTTAAGCAATGACTTCTATAAAAAAATGTTAAATCAGCAAATGTTTCGACGCAGTTTTGTTCTTGTATTTTTTAATGTATTTAATAGGCAAATCCCAAATGTTTCACAATTTTCTTGCAACTATTGATTTGAAAACCTTTGCTTTTTGTCAAATAACTTTATATATGATTTAAATATTTTTCACACTCGATGTAATTTTCTCGGCTAATTCACGGCCGGTTGAGCCCCCAAATGTAAATATGTATTTTCATTCAAACCAAATAAAAAACTTTAATTCCCTTTTCCATATTATATATTAGTTCACGTTTTGTTTATTTGATGTAGGAATTATTATAGGTATTTAAATTAAGATAGTTTGTAAGTAAATAGTTTTAACTAAACAACTTTAGATTAATAATTCTGAGGCAACTTCATTAATTCTCGGACAACTTTATAAAAGGCAACTTCAATAATTCTTGATCAACTTTTAATAAAAGAACTTTAAACAACTTTAGCCAACTTTCAAAGTACGCCTCTATTCAACTGAACTTCTTTAAGAACTGCCTCTCTTGTTCAAACATCAACTCGACTACACCGATGTGTGGTGTATTATTCAGAGACTAAGCAGCAGCCTTAACCCTCCTAACACCTTTACATACATATGCTACTATGCGCAAATTTTGGGGCTGGGAACGTCCTCTATCTTGCACAAAGAGTCTCATGTCTAAAATACTTTTAAACCTCGATTAATATAAATTTTATTGAGAACTAGTTGTGATAATTTGGTTATCCTATCAATTTTAGTGATTATTAGTTCTCATAATTTGGCCATTATAAAAAAACGAGGCTGCGTACACATATGCTACGATGCACATTTAGAAAAACGAGGCTACTTTGGGAAAATTTTGGGACTGAGGACGTCCTCTTTCTTGCACAAAAAGTCTCATTGTCATAATTTGTTTATTCTATCAATTTTAGTGATTATTAGTTCTCATAATTTGGCCATTATAGAAAACCCAGGCTGAGTACACATATGCTACTATGCGCAAATTTTGGGGCTGAGGATGTCCTCTTTCTTGCACAAAAAGTCTCATGTCTGAAATACTTTTAAACTCGAATAATATAAATTTTAGGGAGGACTAGGTGTCATAATTTGGTTATCCTATCAATTTTAGTGATTATTATTATTTTTTTTTTATCTTGGTCCAGCACTGAGGGGATAGTATTGGGGGGACAGATTAGGAAAGATGAGAAAATAGACAGTTGTTTTTGTAGCTATGTCAACCTTTTTACTTCGCCGGCTAATTTTTGCTACAGGGCCGACGAAGGTTGGTTCTGTTACTCTGCTTTTAATACATGATAGTGTCATAATTTGGCCACTATAAAAAACGAGGCTTACTACATATATGCTACTATGCGCAAATTTTAGGGCTGAGGACGTCCTCTTTCTTGCACACAAGGTCTCATGTCTGAAATACTTTTGGAACTCGAATAATATAAATTTTAACGAGGACTAGTTGTCATAATTTGGTTATCTTTTTAGTTTTAGTGATTATTTGTTGTCATAATTTGCCCATTATAAAAAAACGAGGCTGAGTACACATATGCTACTATGCGCAAATTTTGGGGCTGACGATGTCCTCTTTCTTGCACAAAAAGTCTCATGTCTGAAATACTTTTGGAACTCCAGTAATATAAATTTTAATGAGGACTAATTGTCATAATTTGGTTATCCTATCAATTTTAGTGATTATTAGTTTATTTTTTATCTTGGTCCAGCACTGAGGGGATAGTATTGAGGGGACAGATTAGGAAAGATGAGAAGATGGACAGTTGTTTTTGTAGGTATCTCAGCCATTTTACTTCGCCGGCTAATTTTTGGTACAGGGCCGACGAAGGTGGGTGCTGTTACTCTGTTTTTAATACATGATAGTGTCATAATTTGGCCACTATAAAAAAACGAGGCTTAGTACACATATGCTACTATGCGCAAATTTTGGTGCTGAGGACGTCCTCTATCTTGCACAAAAAGTCTCATGTCTAAAATACTTTTGGAACTCGATTAATATAAATTTTAATGAGGACTAGTTGTCATAATTTGGTTATCTTATCAAGTTTAGTGATTACTAGTTCTCATAATATGGCCATTATAGAAAAACGAGGCTGAGTACACATATGCTACTATGGGCAAATTCTCATGTCTGAAATACTTTTGGAACTCGATTAATATAAATTTTAGTGAGGACTAGTTGTCATAATTTGGTTATCCTTTCAGTTTTAGTGATTATTTGTTGTCATAATTTGGCCATTATAAAAAAACGAGGCTGCGTACACATATGCTACTATGCACATTTAGAAAAACGAGGCTACTTTGGGAAAATTTTGGGACTGAGGACGTCCTCTTTCTTGCACAAAAAGTCTCATTGTCATAATTTGTTTATTCTATCAATTTTAGTGATTATTAGTTCTCATAATTTGGCCATTATAGAAAACCCAGGCTGAGTACACATATGCTACTATGCTCAAATTTTGGGGCTGAGGATGTCCTCTTTCTTGCACAAAAAGTCTGATGTCTGAAATACTTTTAAACTCGAATAATATAAATTTTAGGGAGGACTAGGTGTCATAATTTGGTTATCCTATCAATTTTAGTGATTATTATTATTTTTTTTTTATCTTGGTCCAGCACTGAGGGGATAGTATTGGGGGGACAGATAAGGAAATATGAGAAAATAGACAGTTGTTTCTGTAGCTATGTCAACCTTTTTACTTCGCCGGCTAATTTTTGCTACAGGGCCGCCGAAGGTTGGTTCTGTTACTCTGCTTTTAATACATGATAGTGTCATAATTTGGCCACTATAAAAAACGAGGCTTACTACATATATGCTACTATGCGCAAATTTTAGGGCTGAGGACGTCCTCTTTCTTGCACACAAGGTCTCATGTCTGAAATACTTTTGGAACTTGAATAATATAAATTTTAACGAGGACTAGTTGTCATAATTTGGTTATCTTTTCAGTTTTAGTGATTATTTGTTGTCATAATTTGCCCATTATAAAAAAACGAGGCTGAGCACACATATGCTACTATGCGCAAATTTTGGGACTGAGCACGTCCTCTTTCTAGCATAAAAAGTCTCATATCTTAAATACTTTTGGAACTCGATTAATATAAATTTTAGTGAGGACTAGTTGTCATAATTTGGTTATTCTATCAATTTTAGTGATTATTAGTTGTTATAATTTGGCCATTATAAGAAAACGGGGCTGAGTAGACATATGTTACTATGCGCAAATTTTGGGGCTGGGGACGTCCTCTATCTAGCACAAAAAGTCTCATGTCTAAAATACTTTTGGAACTCGAATAATATAAATTTTAATGAGGACTAGTTGTCATAATTTGGTTATCCTATCAATTTTACTGATTATTAGTTCTCATAATTTGGCCATTATAGAAAAACGAGGCTGAGTACACATATGCCTCGTCCTCTTCTTGCACAAAAAGTCTCATGTCTAATATACTTTTGGAACTCGAATAATATAAATTTTAATGAGGACTAGTTGTCATAATTTGGTTATCCTATCAATTTTAGTGATAATTAGTTCTTATAATTTGGCCATTATAAAAAAAACGAGGCTGAGTACACATATGCTACTATGCGGAAATTTTTGGGCTGAGGACGTCCTCTGTCTTGCACAAAAAGTCTCATGTCTGAAATAGAGGACTAGTTGTCATAATTTGTTTATCCTATCAATTTTAGCGATTATAAGTTTTTTTTATCTTGGTCTAGCACTGAGAAGATGAAGGGATAGTACTGAGGGGACAGATTAGGAAAGATGAGAAGATAGACAGTTGTTTTTGCAGCTATTTCAACCTTTTTACTTCGGCGGTTAAGTTTTGCAATAGGGCCGACGAAGGTGGGTGCTGTTACTCCGCTTTTAATACATGATAGTGTCAAAATTTGGCCACTATAAAAAAACGAGGCTTAGTACACATTTGCTACTATGCGCAAATTTTGGGGCTGAGGACGTCCTCTTTCTTGCACAAAAAGTCTCATGTCTGAAATACTTTTGGAACTCGATTAATATAAATTTTAGTGAGGACTAGTTGTCATAATTTGGTTATTCTTTCAATTTTAGTGATTATTAGTTCTCATAATTTGGCCATTATAAAAAACCAGGCTGCGTACACATATGCTACTATGGGCAAATTTTGGGGCTGAGGACGTCCTCTTTCTTGGGTTTTAGTTCTCATAATTTGGCCATTATAAAAAACCAGGCTGCGGACACATATGCTACTATGGGCAAATTTTGGGGCTGAGGACGTCCTCTTTCTTGCACAAAAAGTCTCATGTCTAAAATGCTTTTGAAACTCGAATAATATAAATTTTATTGAGGACTAGTTGTCATAATTTGGTTATTCTTTCAATTTTAGAGATTATTATTAGTTCTCATAATATGACCATTATAAAAAACCAGGCTGAGTACACATATGCTACTATGCGCAAATTTTGGGGCTGAGGACGTCCTCTTTCTTGCACAAAAAGTCTCATGTCGGAAATACTTTTGAAACTCGAATAATATAAATTTTAGTGAGGACTAGTTGTCATAATTTGGTTATTCTATCAATTTTAGTGATTATTAGTTCTCATAATATGGCCATTATAGAAAAACGAGGCTGAGTACACATATGCTACTATGGGCAAATTCTCATGTCTGAAATACTTTTGGAACTCGATTAATATAAATTTTTGTGAGGACTAGTTGTCATAATTTGGTTATCCTTTCAGTTTTAGTGATTATTTGTTGTCATAATTTGGCCAAGTTAACAACGGTGGCGACGCTGTCGCCAAAAAATAATTTAGCAACTTAAGCTCATTCTTTATTTTTGTTTCTACACGCGCTTCCGATCCAATTACGAAATTGCCTTCTTGCTGAAATGATGGGAAAATAATTTTGCATGATCAGCGTCTGCATACTCGCGCATGTTGGCGCAACGTGATCAGGGAATCGAACGAGCCAACAAAGTTGGCTGGAAACAATCAGTCTTGGCTACGGTGTCTCTAGAATCGGTCGTCTTTTAAATTGATCTCCTGAATTATTAATTTTGTATTTGCATTAATTCATATTGTGAAATTCAGTTTTATTGATTTATATTGTTAAAATTATTAAAGGTAATTAAAGTTTATAATAATTAAATTTCAAGTGTTTTCCTTAAACAAAGGCGCAGTTGTAAGCGCCTCAAATTATATTTTTTTAATCAACCCGCTTAAAATCCTTTAACTGGCGCCCGAGCAGGGACCCACTTACGTAAAACAGTGGTGTCCTTTAGAATATACAAAATTAAATAATTTAAGAAATAAGTTCTGCGATCTCCACGGAGCACTCCAGAACTAATAATTTAATAAAGAAATAATAAAAAGGCAAGAAATATAAAAGAATAAAAAGTTCTGCGATCTCCAAGGAGCACTCCAGGACCAATAACTGAATCAAAAAATATAATAGGCCCTCCTTCGCCAACCTGATACTCCTGGTGACTAAATAAACCAAAATCACAGAAGGTTATCAGAGCGAAAGTGAAGGTATCTGTACCCCAGTAAGTACCCACGAGTATCAAAGTGGGTGTCCAAAAAGGATAAATACAGACCCTTCCGCGAGGAACAAAAAAAGGATTTTAAACGGTCGCGGCGAGTACCATAGCCAAGGCTCCATATATAAAAAAAATATATATGTATAATAAAAAATATAAATACTAAATTTAAACCAAAAAATAAAAGAAATAAAATATAAATATTCATGTGAAAAAATTTATGAGGAAGAACTTCCCTCGAGTGCCATCAGTGCAAAAATATTTTTTTTGAAAATTATATAAAAAAGATAGAAGCAAAAATCAAAAAAAAAGAAAATATTATATCAAAATCAATATCAGAAATAAAATGAGAAAAGCAAATCGAAAATTCAAGTAAAATATGAAATTGAATGAAAATATAAAAATTGAAAATTGAAAAAGAAAATCGGAAAATTGAAATAGAAAAGAATATATTATTTGAATTGAAAATATCCTCTCAAAATTTAAGAAAAAAGGAGAGTTGAAAATTAAAATAAAAATATGAAATTGAATGAAAGTATAAAAATTTAAAATTAAAAAAAAGAAAAACGAAAAATTAAAACAGAAAAGAATATATTATTTGAATTGAAAATATCCTTTCGAAGTTTAATAAAAAAGAGAGAGTTTAAAAATTAGAATAAAAGTGTAAAATTGAAAAAGAAAAGTATTGCTTTGGAAAGCATAAAAGATTTTTTAAGTGAAGTGGAATTGTGCAACGACCAAGGATCTTCTCCATCAAAGTAAAGTGTTCTGGATATTTCAGGTGAGTGAAATTTTTTTCCACATTGTCAGCTTAGAATAAAAATCAGAATAATGGAAGAAATGAGGGCAACAATAACGAATATGACGGGAGCCATAAATCAGTTTATGGAACAGCTCAAGTCGGTTGAAACTCGGATAGGAACAGTAGAAGCGAGTCTCAACAACAGCTCAATAGGACAGGTTTTATGTAGGTTAGAGCGCCTTGAAAATAGGCAAGCTGCCACGGCAGCCCCGGTGGTCACGGACGAATTACCTCTTCAACGGCCACGAACCGAAATCGAGTTAAAAGATATAAGTCGCCTTCCTGATAGCGTAAAGGAATTAAGGACTTTCGAAGGCAATCCAACTCAGTATGTTTCCTGGGTTCACTCTGTGGAAACCACACTGAAAGACTTTGAAATTGTACGGGATAAGCCGATTTACCGTGCAATCATACAGAGCGTCCGCCAGAAAATTATTGGTGCTGCAGACACAGCTTTGGTGTCCTATAATGTGTTTGACAGTGACTGGGCTGAAATCAAAAGGATACTTTCCCTTCACTACGCTGATAAAAGGGACATCCAAACTCTAGAGCATCAACTCAATCAGCTCTCCCAGGGATCCTCAACTATAGACGAGTTTTATTCAACTATTAATCACCAACTTTCGCTTATCATCAATAAACTGAAGACGGAATCATACAGCGAGGAAACCATCAAAGCCCTAGTGGAAACCTATAGGAATAGAGCATTGGACATTTTCATACGTGGATTAAGACAGGATCTTTCCCGTATGATTATTATACAGCGACCGGGAACGCTCCCTGAAGCATACTCCGCTTGCCTAGAGTTGCAAAATTTAACAATGCGAAATAATATAATTTATGCGAAGACGAAGCCTCAAGAGTCGATTTCCACAGAAACAAGTTATCGTCCTGGGCCTTCAAGACCACCAAAATCATTTCCTACGCGATCGGGTTGGCAGAACCAAAATTTTAGGCCAAGGAATTGGCAACCTAACAACAACTATTCTAACTTTCGGGCGAGTGCATATTCCAATTACAATAAGCCAGCGTTACCCCCACGATATCCCGCCATAAAACACGAACCGATGGAAGTTGATAGGACAATACAGTCTCGACGGGTAAATTACATCAACAACCCAAGGACAGTTGAAAAAAGAGGTGCATTCGAAGTAAGTACAGGTAACAAACAGCCTAAACTGTATCACATAGAGGACTTTTCTGATGCGGATCACATGGCTGAGAACGGGCTAGAAGAAGACGCTCGTCAGGAGGAAACTGTAGGAGAAGTAAATTTTATGGAGGAAGGCCCTCAAGCTTGCCCTATATAGAATACCCTTCTGTCACTGGTGATATTTTATGTTTTTTAATTGACACGGGCTCTAATAAGAACTTTTGCAGCCCACGCTTATCATACGGTAGCATAGCGCTAGAAAAACCAATAAAGGTGCGTTCGGTAGGAGGAGATGTGAATATAGATAGAAAAGTAATTGGACCATTTTTTAAATTTTTAGGGATAAGTGAACCTCTTCAATTTTATGTATTGCCAGCATTGAAAACATTTGATGGAATTATTGGGGATGACACGCTCAAAGAATTAGGTGCTTTAGTAGATAGAAAGGAAAATGTTTTAGTTTTGAGAAATTGCTTTAAAATCCCATTAAAAGAAAAAATAACAACTGAGTCAAATTATATATTAGGCGAGGAGTATGTACTAGAAGTTAGGACAAAAATAGAAAATCTTATTAATAAATATAAACCACTTTTTGGACCACTCGATGGTAGCAAACTCGCATCAATAAACGTTCAGGCCGAAATCAGGACAAGTACGGAGGAGCCAATATATACGAAGAGCTATCCGTACCCAGTCTGTATGAGGGAAGAAGTAGAGAGGCAGGTAAACGAGCTACTTTCAGAGGGAGTAATAAGACCCTCCAAAAGTCCATACAATTCGCCTATTTGGGTTGTTCCTAAAAAACCGAAACCCAATGGTGAAAAACAATATCGAATGGTAGTGGACTTCAAACGCCTAAATGCTGTAACCATCCCAGATACCTACCCAATTCCAGACATTACATCTACTTTAGCTAGTTTTTCACAACAATTGATCTTACTTCAGGTTTTCACCAAATAGCCATGAAACCAAAGGATATCCCAAAAACTGCTTTTTCAACAGCAAACGGTAAATTTGAATCCTTGAGATTGCCTTTTGGCCTAAGGAATGCGCCGGCAATATTTCAGAGAATGATAGATGATGTCCTACGCGAGTACATAGGAAAAATTTGTTTCGTCTGCATAGACGACATAATTGTAATTGGCGAAAATATACAGAATCATTTGAGGAATATAGATACAATTTTTGCGAGACTTCGGGAAGCTAATCTAAAGGTAAATCTCGATAAAACACATTTTATGAAAACTGAGGTGGAATTTCTTGGATATATCGTTGGATCTGAGGGAATCAAACCGGATCCTGCCAAGGTCAAGTCCATTGAAAATCTATTACCGCCTACGAACTTGAAGGAGTTGAAAAGTTTTCTGGGAATGACCTCCTACTATAGAAGATTTATCCGCGACTATGCAAAAGTGGCAAAACCCCTTACGAACCTTACAAGAGGAGAACATGCCCAAATAAAAGCCAGTCAGTCAAAGAAAGTGCCAATCACCTTAAACGACAAGTCTGTGAAGTCTTTTAATAGACTTAAATCTATGTTAACTACAGCTGAACTTCTGTCTTTTCCAGACTTTGAGAAACCGTTTAATTTAACGACGGATGCCTCTAATACTGCGTTAGGTGCAGTCCTGTCACAAGGTGAAATCGGCAAGGACAAACCCATAGCGTATATTTCTCGATCGCTTAACAAAACTGAGGAAAATTACGCTACAAACGAGAAGGAGATGTTAGCCATTGTGTGGGCTCTCGATAATCTCAGAAATTATTTATATGGTGCGAAAAAGATTAAGATCTATACTGATCACCAACCTTTGACTTTTGCATTGGGAAATAGGAATTTTAATGCCAAATTAAAAAGATGGAAGGCACGTATAGAGGAGTATAACCACGAGTTGATTTATAAGCCTGGTAAATCGAACCACGTGGCTGATGCCCTTTCGAGATTAAAAACCATTTCAAATCATTTATATCATTCTTCCACTGATACGGCGAGTGAAGGGATGGCTACGAATTTGGATGAAACTCTAACTGCTTCAGAGGGTCGAGAAGACGATGATATTTCATCAGCGGCAACAGTTCACAGTGCTGAACAAGATGCTTCTGACTTGATACCCCATGTAGATGTACCCATAAACGTCTTTAGAAACCAGATTATACTAGGAATCGGAATGGACATGACAGCAATGGAGGAACCACACCGTGGATATACTAGACATTTTATTTCCTCAAAGAATTGGACTAAAGAAAAACTTGTAACTCTGCTAAAAGAAAAGCTTCGCCCAAATATCCTTAACGGAGTAAAAGCACCAGAAGGTCTTCTTGGTGCTATACAGGAAATTTACATTGATCATTTTTCTAGATATAAGGTAAGAATTACGCAGAAGTTAGTCACAGGCATTACTTCAAAAGAACGTCAATTTGAAATAATTGAAACGGAACATAGAAGAGCGCATCGGAACTCCAGGGAGAACGGTGAACAGATTTTAGAGCAATTTTATTTTCCGCATATGCGCGCTAGTATAAGGAAACACGTTGCCAGTTGCGACGTTTGTAATAGATGTAAGTATGATAGGAAACCTCCACAAATACATCACCAAGAAACACCTGATCCCAAATATCCATGTGAAATTCTTCACATGGACATTATGGAAATTCAGGGACAAAAATTCATTACGTGCATAGATAAGTTTACAAAATTCGCTAAATTCTTTAGTATTAAGGATAGATCGCTGGTACAGGTGAGGAAAAAATTAATTAAAGTATTGCATTATTTCACAGTGCCGAAAATTCTCGTCACTGATAACGAACGCAGCTTCTTAAGCCCTTTAATAGAAACTTTCATCAAATCACTGGGTGTTAAATTATATCTTACGCCAGTACAAAGAAGTGAGGTGAACGGGCAAGTTGAGAGACTGCATTCAACAGTAATTGAAATCTATAGATGTTTAAGAGTTGAATACCCGGATCTATCAGTAAAGGAATTAATCGAAATCTGTGTCGATAGGTACAATAATACTATCCATTCGACAACAAAGAAAAGACCCCGTGACTTATTTTTTAACAGAAATGTCGGAACAAACTACGAAAACCTATTATCAGAACAGAAGAAGGTTAATACAGATCTCAGGCATTTGCTTAAAAGAAATATGGCAGCTCGCAATGCAAGAATGAATAAAAAAAGAAAAAGCCCTAAAAAATATAGAAAGGGTGATAGAATCTATGTAGCTATTAAAACTATTCAGGGAAAAAACAAAGCTTTATATAGAAAAGAAATAGTTGAGAAAGATAATAGGGTAACTGTGCTGACAAGGAGTGGAAGAAAAATTCACAAGGAACACATAAAAAATTTAAATGGGCAAAGCCCAAAGAAAAACGTTGTTTTATAAATAATTATAGATCCTTTTTCGTCTCACTTAATTAACCAATGCTTCTTAAATTTTCTTAATAAAAAAAAAAGAAAAAAAATATAAAAAAGGGGAAGGGTACTTTTTAAATAAAATAAACCTTTAAAATTAACCATAGGTCATCTAAACATTTCATCGTCATGTCATCGCCTCATTTTTATCGATATAATGAACTTATACTATTTTCAGAAATTAAATTTTTATAACCATGCATCTCAAGTTTATTCTCTTCACCGCATTCAACCTGATTGCTTTTACGAATAGTGTACAAATCTATCAATATAAAACACCGCTGGTTTCACTAAAGATTAGCAATGGATGGATAGTCGATGGGAACTTTAAATTGGTACATGTCATCAACTTGGAACAGTACATGGAAATGGCTGCAAACATATCATCCCTTATTCAAAGGCATATTCCGCCAAGCAAAAACAAAGAATTCATTTTGCACCACGTGCTGCAGATGCAAGAACGCCTTAACGAATTGACAAATGTAAAAAGAAGGACACTTAGATCAATCGATTGGATCGGATCGGCTTGGAAATGGGTCGCCGGAAGTCCTGATTCAACAGACTGGAATAATATACTAAAGAGTCAAGAAAGCATCATCGTAAATAACAATGAGCAATACAAGATTAATAAAGAGCTTCAGCAGACGACGAACCAAGTTGTAAAAAAGATCAATGAAATCATCACCAGAATAAACAATATCACGAGTGGTAAAGACTACACCTTAATGAAGCAAAGTACCATCAACGAGGTCATTATCCTGAGGGACGAAGTAAATGAAATTGTTCGCGCTTGTCAGCTGGCTAAGAGTGGTATTGTCAACACGAATCTGCTAGACCAAACGGAGATAAATAGAATAATTGACGAGCTGGAAACGTTGCCTTATGGCAATGCAATAGAAGCAGTGGAATACGGAACGCCATCAATTTACACAAATGGTTCCTTACTATTGTACATTCTGTCAATACCAAAACTCGAAAGAAGCTTTTATAATTTGCTTCTCACTAGAGCTACAATTAATGAAGGAAAGCAAATAGATCTGCCGTTTGAGAAGGTGCTCGTTAGTGAAGATGAGACCTACGGTATCAAAGGTAACTGCCTTTTAATAAGTAACTCGACAGTCTGCAAGAGATCATCCGTAACTAAATTAGAAGAGGATAATTGCCTCAACCGCATTCTTAAAGGCGGATCGGCAAGATGTAAATATAGATATACCCAAGAAGAGATTGTTGAGTTATTGAGTGACGATGTTATCTACGTGACCAACTTCAAGGGTTCGATTGAGTCAAATGGCAAAACTGTGTTTCTAAATGGCACCTATCTTTTGCAACTCTCCAATGAGTCGGTAGTGATAAAGAATCATACTTACACGAGCAGTTCAATCACGAAGGTTCAAGCCCTACCGCCAGTGCTAGCAAACATAACACACGACGACCTGCTGCTGGACATCAAATATGTCCATGAAGTAAGCCTCAATAATATAAACCGATTGAACCAGTTAGGGGTAAGATTCAATGGTACCGTTGGAATCAACGTTATGATTATTGCCTCAATGATCTTCTGCATCGGATGGCTCTGGTATAAGCAAACAAAAAAATTAAATCTCCCAAAACTAAGTATCCAACTACCAACCATAGGCTCCCAGATCTGCGGGACGCAGACATTTAAGGAGGGAGGAGTTAACAACGGTGGCGACGCTGTCGCCAAAAAATAATTTAGCAACTTAAGCTCATTCTTTATTTTTGTTTCTACACGCGCTTCCGATCCAATTACGAAATTGCCTTCTTGCTGAAATGATGGGAAAATAATTTTGCATGATCAGCGTCTGCATACTCGCGCATGTTGGTGCAACGTGATCAGGGAATCGAACGAGCCAACAAAGTTGGCTGGAAACAATCAGTCTTGGCTACGGTGTCTCTAGAATCGGTCGTCTTTTAAATTGATCTCCTGAATTATTAATTTTGTATTTGCATTAATTCATATTGTGAAATTCAGTTTTATTGATTTATATTGTTAAAATTATTAAAGGTAATTAAAGTTTATAATAATTAAATTTCAAGTGTTTTCCTTAAACAAAGGCGCAGTTGTAAGCGCCTCAAATTATATTTTTTTAATCAACCCGCTTAAAATCCTTTAACTGCCATTATAAAAAAACGAGGCTGCGTACACATATGCTACTATGCACATTTAGAAAAACGAGGCTACTTTGGGAAAATTTTGGGACTGAGGACGTCCTCTTTCTTGCACAAAAAGTCTCATTGTCACAATTTGTTTATTCTATCAATTTTAGTGATTATTAGTTCTCATAATTTGGCCATTATAGAAAACCCAGGCTGAGTACACATATGCTACTATGCTCAAATTTTGGGGCTGAGGATGTCCTCTTTCTTGCACAAAAAGTCTGATGTCTGAAATACTTTTAAACTCGAAGAATATAAATTTTAGGGAGGACTAGGTGTCATAATTTGGTTATCCTATCAATTTTAGTGATTATTATTATTTTTTTTTTATCTTGGTCCAGCACTGAGGGGATAGTATTGGGGGGACAGATAAGGAAATATGAGAAAATAGACAGTTGTTTCTGTAGCTATGTCAACCTTTTTACTTCGCCGGCTAATTTTTGCTACATGGCCGCCGAAGGTTGGTTCTGTTACTCTGCTTTTAATACATGATAGTGTCATAATTTGGCCACTATAAAAAACGAGGCTTACTACATATATGCTACTATGCGCAAATTTTAGGGCTGAGGACGTCCTCTTTCTTGCACACAAGGTCTCATGTCTGAAATACTTTTGGAACTTGAATAATATAAATTTTAACGAGGAGTAGCGCAAATTTTGGGACTGAGCACGTCCTCTTTCTAGCATAAAAAGTCTCATATCTTAAATACTTTTGGAACTCGATTAATATAAATTTTAGTGAGGACTAGTTGTCATAATTTGGTTATTCTATCAATTTTAGTGATTATTAGTTGTTATAATTTGGCCATTATAAGAAAACGGGGCTGAGTAGACATATGTTACTATGCGCAAATTTTGGGGCTGGGGACGTCCTCTATCTAGCACAAAAAGTCTCATGTCTAAAATACTTTTGGAACTCGAATAATATAAATTTTAATGAGGACTAGTTGTCATAATTTGGTTATCCTATCAATTTTACTGATTATTAGTTCTCATAATTTGGCCATTATAGAAAAACGAGGCTGAGTACACATATGCCTCGTCCTCTTCTTGCACAAAAAGTCTCATGTCTAATATACTTTTGGAACTCGAATAATATAAATTTTAATGAGGACTAGTTGTCATAATTTGGTTATCCTATCAATTTTAGTGATAATTAGTTCTTATAATTTGGCCATTATAAAAAAAACGAGGCTGAGTACACATATGCTACTATGCGGAAATTTTTGGGCTGAGGACGTCCTCTGTCTTGCACAAAAAGTCTCATGTCTGAAATAGAGGACTAGTTGTCATAATTTGTTTATCCTATCAATTTTAGCGATTATAAGTTTTTTTTATCTTGGTCTAGCACTGAGAAGATGAAGGGATAGTATTGAGGGGACAGATTAGGAAAGATGAGAAGATAGACAGTTGTTTTTGCAGCTATTTCAACCTTTTTACTTCGGCGGCTAATTTTTGCAATAGGGCCGACGAAGGTGGGTGCTGTTACTCCGCTTTTAATACATGATAGTGTCAAAATTTGGCCACTATAAAAAAACGAGGCTTAGTACACATTTGCTACTATGCGCAAATTTTGGGGCTGGGGACGTCCTCTATCTAGCACAAAAAGTCTCATGTCTAAAATACTTTTGGAACTCGAATAATATAAATTTTAATGAGGACTAGTTGTCATAATTTGGTTATCCTATCAATTTTACTGATTATTAGTTCTCATAATTTGGCCATTATAGAAAAACGAGGCTGAGTACACATATGCCTCGTCCTCTTCTTGCACAAAAAGTCTCATGTCTAATATACTTTTGGAACTCGAATAATATAAATTTTAATGAGGACTAGTTGTCATAATTTGGTTATCCTATCAATTTTAGTGATAATTAGTTCTTATAATTTGGCCATTATAAAAAAAACGAGGCTGAGTACACATATGCTACTATGCGGAAATTTTTGGGCTGAGGACGTCCTCTGTCTTGCACAAAAAGTCTCATGTCTGAAATAGAGGACTAGTTGTCATAATTTGTTTATCCTATCAATTTTAGCGATTATAAGTTTTTTTTATCTTGGTCTAGCACTGAGAAGATGAAGGGATAGTATTGAGGGGACAGATTAGGAAAGATGAGAAGATAGACAGTTGTTTTTGCAGCTATTTCAACCTTTTTACTTCGGCGGCTAATTTTTGCAATAGGGCCGACGAAGGTGGGTGCTGTTACTCCGCTTTTAATACATGATAGTGTCAAAATTTGGCCACTATAAAAAAACGAGGCTTAGTACACATTTGCTACTATGCGCAAATTTTGGGGCTGAGGACGTCCTCTTTCTTGCACAAAAAGTCTCATGTCTGAAATACTTTTGGAACTCGATTAATATAAATTTTAGTGAGGACTAGTTGTCATAATTTGGTTATTCTTTCAATTTTAGTGATTATTAGTTCTCATAATTTGGCCATTATAAAAAACCAGGCTGCGTACACATATGCTACTATGGGCAAATTTTGGGGCTGAGGACGTCCTCTTTCTTGGGTTTTAGTTCTCATAATTTGGCCATTATAAAAAACCAGGCTGCGGACACATATGCTACTATGGGCAAATTTTGGGGCTGAAGACGTCCTCTTTCATGCACAAAAAGTTTTATGTCTGAAATACTTTTGAAACTCGAATAATATATATTTTAGGGAGGACTAGTTGTCATAATTTGGTTATTCTTTCAATTTTAGAGATTATTATTAGTTCTCATAATATGACCATTATAAAAAACAGGCTGAGTACACATATGAGTCATTCCATGTCAGACCGAACACCTTTTTTACACCACCTCTTCCGATTTTCTTTAAATTTGCCAGACGTATTAAACATAAAAAAATATTTTACATGTGTTTCGGGAAAAAAATTAAAAATTTTTTTTTAAAAAGTTATTTGCATTTCAAAATCGTCAAAATCGTGAAAAATCTTCCGACATGACAACATTTAAACTAATGTTTTTATAAAACTAGTGAATGGATTTTGAAGTTCAATACCTTATTTTAAAGGTATTTGAACCTTCTTTTTAAAAACCATACTATTTTTTATAAATTAATTTTTTTTTATTATTAAAATTTGGTTTTTTTACTTAATTTCTGTTTTCCACAATCTTCGAACAAGTCGAAAAATCTGAAAAAAATATTTTCTTAAAGATTAATATATTCTTAACATTCCCTTAAAATTTCAGAGTGGAGGTCGAATGGATTCTATTTTTTTACGATTTTTTTCCATTGCAGCACCACAAAAAAATTACATTTTGTATATAAAAATTTTATTTTCAAGCATGTTAACGAAAATGTCAACGCATGTATGTATTCAAAACACACAAAATTTCATACTTAAGTAAAAATTTAATCAAAATTCATATTGATCTGGAGATTTGTTTGTTTTGCTTTTTTTGTATATTATTTTTTTTGTATATAAACATTTTATATAATAATAATATTAATACATAACTAAAAGTTAAATAATAAGCAATTTTAATTTTTATATACATTTTTATAGAAAAATCAGCTGCAAATGAAATGAAAGCACTGAACTGAGATAAACGAACTTTTCTTGTAAACTAAAAATCACCTGCAACATTGCTTTTTTTAAAATAGAACATACAAAAAAATTCTAACGGCAAAATAGAAAAGGCAAAACAAACAAATCTCCAGAACAATATGAATTTTGATTAAATATTTACTTAAGTATAAAATTTTTTGTGTTTTTGAATACATACACACTTACATACATGCGTTGACATTTTCGTTAACATGCTTGAAAATAAAATTTTTATACAAAATGTAATTTTTTTGTGGTGCTGCAATGGAAAAATATCGTAAAAAAATAGAATCCATTCGACCTCCACTCTGAAATTTTAAGGGAATGTTAAGAATATATTAACCTTTAAGAAAATATTTTTTTCAGATTTTTCGACTTGTTCGAAGATTGTGGAAAACAGAAATTAAGTAAGAAAACCAAATTTTAATAATAAAAAAAAATAATTTATAAAAAATAGTATGGTTTTTAAAAAGAAGGTTCAAATACCTTTAAAATAAGGTATTGAACTTCAAAATCCATTCACTAGTTTTATAAAAACATTAGTTTAAATGTTGTCATGTCGGAAGATTTTTCACGATTTTGACGATTTTGAAATGCAAATAACTTTTTAAAAAAAAATTTTTAATTTTTTTCCCGAAACACGTGTAAAATATTTTTTAATAAAGACTTCGTTCTCAAATTTTGAAAAACATCGGAGACATCAAAGTCAATTTTTAGCAAAAATCGTACGGTTTGACATGGAATGACTCATATGCTACTATGCGCAAATTTTGGGGCTGAGGACGTCCTCTTTCATGCACAAAAAGTTTTATGTCTGAAATACTTTTGAAACTCGAATAATATATATTTTAGGGAGGACTAGTTTTCATAATTTGGTTATCCTATCAATTTTAGTGATTATGAGTCTTTTTTTTATCTTGGTCTAGCACTGAGAAGATGAAGGGATAGTATTGAGGGGACAGATTAGGAAAGATGAGAAGATAGACAGTTGTTTTTGTAGCTATTTCAACCTTTTTACTTCGGCGGCTAATTTTTGCTATAGGGCCGACGAAGGTGGGTGCTGTTACTCCGCTTTTAATACATGATAGTGTCAAAATTTGGCCACTATAAAAAAACGAGGCTTAGTACACATTTGCTACTATGCGGAGACTTTGGTGCTGAGGACGTCCTCTTTCTTGCACACAAGGTCTCATGTCTGAAATACTTTTGGAACTCGAATAATATAAATTTTAACGAGGACTAGTTGTCATAATTTGGTTATCTTTTCAGTTTTAGTGATTATTTGTTGTCATAATTTGCCCATTATAAAAAAACGAGGCTGAGTACACATATGCTACTATGCGCAAATTTTGGGGCTGAGCACGTCCTCTTTCTAGCATAAAAAGTCTCATATCTTAAATACTTTTGGAACTCGATTAATATAAATTTTAGTGAGGACTAGTTGTCATAATTTGGTTATTCTATCAATTTTGGTGATTATTAGTTCTCATAATTTGGCCATTATAAAAAACCAGGCTGCATACACATATGCTACTATGCGCAAATTTTGGGGCTGAGGACGTCCTCTTTCTTGCACAAAAAGTCTCATGTCTGAAATACTTTTGGAACTCGAATAATATAAATTTTAGTGTGGACTAGTTGTCATAATTTGGTTATTCTTTCAATTTTAGTGATTATTAGTTGTTATAATTTGGCCATTATAAGAAAACGGGGCTGAGTAGACATATGTTACTATGTGCAAATTTTGGGGCTGGGGTTGTCCTCTATCTAGCACAAAAAGTCTCATGTCTAAAATACTTTTGGAACTCGAATAATATAAATTTTAATGAGAACTAGTTGTCATAATTTGGTTATCCTATCAATTTTACTGATTATTAGTTCTCATAATTTGGCCATTATAGAAAAACGAGGCTGAGTACACATATGCTACTATGCGTAAATTTTGGGGCTGAGGACGTCCTCTTTCTTGCACAAAAAGTCTCATGTCTGAAATACTTTTGAAATTCGAATAATATATATTTTAGGGAGGACTAGTTTTCATAATTTGGTTATCCTATCAATTTTAGTGTTTATAAGTCTCTTTTTTTTATCTTGGTCTAAAACTGAAGGGATGAGGGGATAGTATTGAGGGGACAGATTAGGAAAGATGAGAAGATAGACAGTTGTTTTTGTAGCTATTTCAACCTTTTACTTCGCCGGCTAATTTTTGCTACAGGGCCGACGAAGGTGGGTGCTGTTACTCTGCTTTTAATACATGATAGTGTCAAAATTTGGCCACTATAAAAAAACGAGGCTTAGTACACATATGCTTCTATGCGCAGATTTTGGTGCTGAGGACGTCCTCTTTCTTGCACAAAAAGTGTCATGTCTGAAATACTTTTAAAACTCGATTAATATAAATTTTAGTGAGGACTAGTTGTCATAATTTGGTTATTCTATCAATTTTAGTGATTATAAGTCTTTTTTTTATACCTTTCACAAAAAAGTGAAAGGGTTTGTCATTCCGTGTGTAATTTCTTCGATATGCACATGGGACCCCATAATGTATATATATTCTGGATCCTTATGAATAGCCATGACGACTGAGCGATATCCGTCTGTCCGTCCGTTTGTACGTGAAATCGGTTTTCCCAAGCCCCCAGAAGAGCTAGAGACTTCGTTCTTGGACCGTTGGATTGGAAATGAATTTAAATAGGCTGCGATTGAAATTCAAAAAGATCCAAAGTATGGTTCCAGAGCTGGGAAGCTTACACCTATTTCTCGACGCAAAATGTATACCATAAATCCATTATTTTTTTTAATGTTTGTAAATTAAACCTCCTTCGTGCTTTGGGGAGCCTCAATGGTCTATTAAAAACTAAAAAAATTAAATTTTTTTTTTCGGCCTATTCTGTATTTTGTAGTACATGTAGTAACTAAAATTGTTAAAAATTTCAAGTTTTTCTTTAACAAAACTACTTTATACGGCATGAAGATTTGCATTAGCCAAAAAAAAAAATCAAAAATTGTAAATTCAAATTTTGCTACGAAGGATGGGAAATTGATTTTTTTTTTATACATGAAAGTAATCAAACAGGCAACTAATGTTGTTTTTTTTTTGTTTTTTGCTAACTAAAACTGTCTTATAATTTAGGAAGAACATAATTGGTATCAAATATTCAAAAATAAAAAATAAAATTTCGAATCCAGGGTTGGACAAATGATATATTTTATGGTACATGAAAGTGACCAAAACGTTTAAAAATTTTAATTTTTTTGTCAAGTAAAACTATGTTACACCTCACTAAGAATTGCATTGGTAAATCGAAATATTTTTCGTACATAAAAGTACATACATAAATTCAAAATTTTGTGCTTTTAGTGAATTAAACCTATTAGATATTTCAGAAAATATTAAACTAGTATCAAAATATTATAAATTCGGTTCCAGGGTTGGAAAATTGAAATATTTTTGGTATATAGAAGTACATACATATATACCAAATTTTGTGTTTTTAGTGAATTAAAGCTATTTTATATATCAGAAAAAATTAAATTAGTATTAAAAAATTAAAAATTCGGTTCCAGGGTTGGAAAATCGACATTTTCTGATTCCGATTTTAGGGCTGAGGACGTCCTCTTTCTTGGCTTTTAGTTCTCATAATTTGGCCATTATAAAAAACCAGGCTGCGTACACATATGCTACTATGCGCAAATTTTGGGGCTGGGGACGTCCTCTACCTTGCACAAAGAGTCTCATGTCTAAAATACTTTTGGAACTCGATTAATATATATTTTAGTGAGGACTAGTTGTCATAATTTGGTTATCCTATCAATTTTAGTGATTATAAGTTTTTTTTTATCTTGGTATAGCACTGAGGGGATGAGGGGATAGTATTGAGGGGACAGATTAGGAAAGATGAGAAGATAGACAGTTGTTTTTGTAGCTATTTCAACCTTTTTACTTCGGCGTCTAATTTTTGCTACAGGGCCGACGAAGGTGGGTGCTGTTACTCTGCTTTTAATAATGATAGTGTCAAAATTTGGCCACTATAAAAAAACGAGGCTTAGTGCACATATGCTACTATGCGCAGATTTTGGGGCTGAGGACGTCCTCTTTCTTGGCTTTTAGTTCTCATAATTTGGCCATTATAAAAAAACGTGCTGAGTACACATATGCTACTATGCGGAAATTTTTGGGCTGAGGACGTCCTTTTTCTTGCACAAAAAGTCTCATGTCTGAAATACTTTTGAAACTCGAATAATATAAATTTTAGGGAGGACTAGTTGTCATAATTTGTTTATCCTATCAATTTTAGCGATTATAAGTTTTTTTTTTTTTATCTTGGTCTAGCACTGAGAAGATGAAGGGATAGTATTGAGGGGACAGATTAGGAAAGATGAGAAGATAGACAGTTGTTTTTGTAGCTATTTCAACCTTTTTACTTCGGCGGCTAATTTTTGCTATAGGGCCGACGAAGGTGGGTGCTGTTACTCCGCTTTTAATACATGATAGTGTCAAAATTTGGCCACTATAAAAAAACGAGGCTTAGTACACATTTGCTACTATGCGCAAATTTTGGGGCTGAGGACGTCCTCTTTCTTGCACAAAAAGTCTCATGTCTGAAATACTTTTGGAACTCGATTAACCCATTAAGGCCCTGCGTTGCGTTTTCGCACCACTCATTTCAATCAGCTCTCTACCCATATTAATTTATATGAAAACTAAAGATCAGGAAATAGATTCTAGTTTATAAACTAATCGACGTGTTTCAGGATTTTTTTCTTAATTAAGTGTTTTACATAAAAAATAAAAAAAAAAATCAGTTTTTCTTAGTTTTTCGGTAATTTTACAAAAATAAACAAAAAAAATACCAATAAACAATATTTGAACTAGTGAGTTTTAATGAAGGTAGCTAATAGATGTATATTTAGGTATTTGTTATAATAATAAACTTTATTATGCATCTAATATGTTTTTCATGGGTGACAATACGTGTGATGCGAAAACGCAACGCTGGGCCTTAACAGTATGCACTTCTTCGCTTCCTACAAGCTTGTAGTTCATTTATCAAGTTTGGGATATTTTGCAACAGGTGTTGTTTGAAAACAAATTAATTTGTTGGTTTTTTATTTCTACTGACATATGTACGTATATACATACATGATTTTATAGGTGCAGTTAGAGAAAATCGGAAAAGCAATGCGAAACTATCTTCGCCTAAAATGTTTAAGAAAAAGCAACGTGGAAGCTTTGATTACTGCTATGATTCACTAAACGAAATAGCTGCTGTGCGCTGGAATGACAATTCAGTTGTTACTGTTTTATCAAACTGCGTGTCTGTAAAGCCATTGAAACAAGCTAAACGATACGACCGTAAAAATAAAAAAATTATTAATATCCCAATGCCAAACGCCATTTACCATTATAATAAGACAATGGGTGGAATTGACTTATTTGACAACGCGATAAATAATTATCGCATTCAAGCTAGAGGCAAAAAGTGGTACTGGCCACTTTTTACCAATGCCCTAGACGCACTCTTGTAAACGCTTGGAAATTGCATTGTGTCTTGAGAAAAGAGGAAAATACAGCTCCTATTTCGCAACTGGAATTTAGAATGTTCGTGGTTGAATGCTTGTTGAAATCATAAAATGTTGAGAGGATAAAAGCCAAAAGCAGTGTTTCACCTACCACCTGTTCGATCAGATCGTATTGATCACACTATTGTTCGCCAAGATAGAAGATTGCGCTGTCGACAATGCAACAGTCAAACCATTTATAAATGTGGGAAATGTAATGTAGGTGTGCATCCCAAGTGCTTCAATGCTTATCATAATTAAAAATTTTTTATGTTTTTTAATAAGTTTATGCTAATTACTTTGATTTTAAGGCATTGAATAAAAATTTTAAGTTTACAAAAAAGGTAAAATTTATATCGTTAAAGCCCAGCGTTGCGTTTTCGCAACACGGATTAACTCGGCTCCCACCGATTCCATTTTTTTTAAATTTTATTCGTATTATATTAGGGCCAAAACAAATATGTTCTGAAAATTTCATCGATGTAGCTCAACGTATACGATGCTGGGCCTTAATGGGTTAATATAAATTTTAGTGAGGACTAGTTGTCATAATTTGGTTATTCTTTCAATTTTAGTGATTATTAGTTCTCATAATTTGGCCATTATAAAAAACCAGGCTGCGGACACATATGCTACTATGGGCAAATTTTGGGGCTGAGGACGTCCTCTTTCTTGCACAAAAAGTCTCATGTCTAAAATGCTTTTGGAACTCGAATAACATAAATTTTATTGAGGACTAGTTGTCATAATTTGGTTATTCTTTCAATTTTAGTGATTATTATTAGTTCTCATAATATGGCCATTATAAAAAACCAGGCTGAGTACACATATGCTACTATGCGCAAATTTTGGGGCTGAGGACGTCCTCTTTCTTGCACAAAAGTCTCATGTCGGAAATACTTTTGAAACTCGAATAATATAAATTTTAGTGAGGACTAGTTGTCATAATTTGGTTATTATATTAATTATAGTGATTATTAGTTCTTATAATTTGGCCATTATAAAAAAACGAGGCTGAGTACACATATGCTACTATGCGCAAATTTTGGGGCTGAGGACGTCCTCTTTCTTGCACAAAAAGTCTCATGTCTGAAATACTTTTGGAACTCGATTAATATAAATTTTAGTGAGGACTAGTTGTCATAATTTGGTTATTCTATCAATTATAGTGATTATTAGTTCTTATAATTTGGCCATTATAAAAAAAAAACGAGGGTAAGTACACATATGCTACTATGCTTAAATTTTGGGGCCGAGGACGTCCTCTTTCTTGCACAAAAAGTCTCATGTCTAAAATACTTTTGAAACTCGAATAATATATATTTTAGGGAGGACTAGTTTTCATAATTTGGTTATCCTATCAATTTTAGTGATTATAAGTCTTTTTTTTTTTATCTTGGTCTAGAACTGAAGGGATGAGGGGATAGTATTGAGGGGACAGATTAGGAAAGATGAGAAGATAGACAGTTGTTTTTGTAGCTATTTCAACCTTTTACTTCGCCGGCTAATTTTTGCTACAGGGCCGACGAAGGTGGGTGCTGTTACTCTGCTTTTAATACATGATAGTGTCAAAATTTGGCCACTATAAAAAAACGAGGCTTAGTACACATATGCTTCTATGCACAGATTTTGGTGCTGAGGACGTCCTCTTTCTTGCACAAAAAGTGTCATGTCTGAAATACTTTTAAAACTCGATTAATATAAATTTTAGTGAGGACTAGTTGTCATAATTTGGTTATTCTATCAATTATAGTGATTACTAGTTCTTATAATTTGGCCATTATAAAAAAAACGAGGGTGAGTACACATATGCTACTATGCGTAAATTTTGGGGCTGAGGACGTCCTCTTTCTTGCACAAAAAGTCTCATGTCTGAAATACTTTTGGAACTCGATTAATATAAATTTTAGTGAGGACTAGTTGTCATAATTTGGTTATTCTATCAATTTTAGTGATTATTAGTTCTTATAATTTGGCCATTATTAAAAAACGAGGCTGAGTACACTTATGCTACTATACGCAAATTTTGGGGCTGAGGACGTCCTCTTTCTTGCACAAAAAGTCTCATGTCTGAAATACTTTTGAAACTCGAATAATATATATTTTAGGGAGGACTAGTTTTCATAATTTGGTTATCCTATCAATTTTAGTGATTATAAGTCTTTTTATTTTATCTTGGTCTAGAACTGAAGGGATGAGGGGATAGTATTGAGGGGACAGATTAGGAAAGATGAGAAGATAGACAGTTATTTTTGTAGCTATTTCAACCTTTTTACTTCGCCGTCTAATTTTTGCTACAGGGCCGACGAAGGTGGGTGCTGTTACTCTGCTTTTAATACATGATAGTGTCAAAATTTGGCCACTATAAAAAAACGAGGCTTAGTACACATATGCTACTATGCGCAGATTTTGGTGCTGAGGACGTCCTCTTTCTTGCACAAAAATTGTCATGTCTGAAATACTTTTAAAACTCGATTAATATAAATTTTAGTGAGGACTAGTTGTCATAATTTGGTTATTATATCAATTTTAGTGATTATTAGTTCCCATAATTTGACCATTATATAAAAACGAGGCTGCGTACACATATGCCACTATGCGCAAATTGTGGGGCTGAGGACGTCCTCTTTCTTGCACAAAAAGTGTCATGTCTTAAATACTTTTAAAACTCGATTAATATAAATTTTAGTGAGGACTAGTTGTCATAATTTGCTTATTCTATCAATTTTAGTGATTATTAGTTCTCATAATTTGGCCATTATAGAAATACGAGGCTGAGTACACATATGCTGCTATGGGCAAATTTTGGGGCTGAGGACGTCCTCTTTCTTGCACAAAAAGTGTCATGTCTGAAATACTTTTGGAACTCGATTAATATAAATTTTAGTTAGGACTAGTTGCCATAATTTGGTTATTCTATCAATTTTAGTGATTATAAGTCTTTTTTTATACCCTTCACAAAAAAGTGAAAGGGTTTGTCATTCCGTGTGTAATTTCTTCGATATGCACATGGGACCCCATAATGTATATATATTCTGGATCCTTATGAATAGCCATGACGACTGAGCGATATCCGTCTGTCCGTCCGTTTGTACGTGAAATCGGTTTTCCCAAGCCCCCAGAAGAGCTAGAGACTTCGTTCTTGGACCGTTGGATTGGAAATGAATTTAAATAGGCTGCGATTGAAATTCAAAAAGATCCAAAGTATGGTTCCAGAGCTGGGAAGCTTACACCTATTTCTCGACGCAAAATGTATACCATAAATCCATTATTTTTTTTAATGTTTGTAAATTAAACCTCCTTCGTGCTTTGGGGAGCCTCAATGGTCTATTAAAAACTAAAAAAATTAAATTTTTTTTTTCGGCCTATTCTGTATTTTGTAGTACATGTAGTAACTAAAATTGTTAAAAATTTCAAGTTTTTCTTTAACAAAACTACTTTATACGGCATGAAGATTTGCATTAGCCAAAAAAAAAAAAATCAAAAATTGTAAATTCAAATTTTGCTACGAAGGATGGGAAATTGATTTTTTTTTATACATGAAAGTAATCAAACAGGCAACTAATGTTGTTTTTTTTTGTTTTTTGCTAACTAAAACTGTCTTATAATTTAGGAAGAACATAATTGGTATCAAATATTCAAAAATAAAAAATAAAATTTCGAATCCAGGGTTGGACAAATGATATATTTTATGGTACATGAAAGTGACCAAAAAGTTTAAAAATTTTAATTTTTTTGTCAAGTAAAACTATGTTACACCTCACTAAGAATTGCATTGGTAAATCGAAATATTTTTCGTACATAAAAGTACATACATAAATTCAAAATTTTGTGCTTTTAGTGAATTAAACCTATTAGATATTTCAGAAAAAATTAAACTAGTATCAAAATATTATAAATTCGGTTCCAGGGATGGAAAATTGAAATATTTTTGGTATATAGAAGTACATACATATATACCAAATTTTGTGTTTTTAGTGAATTAAAGCTATTTTATATATCAGAAAAAATTAAATTAGTATAAAAAAATTAAAAATTCGGTTCCAGGGTTGGAAAATCGACATTTTCCGATTCCGATTTTAGGGCTGAGGACGTCCTCTTTCTTGGCTTTTAGTTCTCATAATTTGGCCATTATAAAAAACCAGGCTGCGTACACATATGCTACTATGCGCAAATTTTGGGGCTGGGGACGTCCTCTACCTTGCACAAAGAGTCTCATGTCTAAAATACTTTTGGAACTCGATTAATATATATTTTAGTGAGGACTAGTTGTCATAATTTGGTTATCCTATCAATTTTAGTGATTATAAGTTTTTTTTTATCTTGGTATAGCACTGAGGGGATGAGGGGATAGTATTGAGGGGACAGATTAGGAAAGATGAGAAGATAGACAGTTGTTTTTGTAGCTATTTCAACCTTTTTACTTCGGCGTCTAATTTTTGCTACAGGGCCGACGAAGGTGGGTGCTGTTACTCTGCTTTTAATACATGATAGTGTCAAAATTTGGCCACTATAAAAAAACGAGGCTTAGTACACATATGCTACTATGCGCAGATTTTGGGGCTGAGGACGTCCTCTTTCTTGGCTTTTAGTTCTCATAATTTGGCCATTATAAAAAACCAGGCTGCGTACACATATGCCACTATGGGCAAATTTTGGGGCTGAGGACGTCCTCTTTCTTGCACAAAAAGTCTCATGTCTGAAATACTTTTGAAACTCGAATAATATATATATTAGGGAGGACTAGTATTCATAATTTGGTTATCCTATCAATTTTTATGATTATAAGTTTTTTTTTTATCTTAGTCTAGAACTGAAGGGATGAGGGGATAGTATTGAGGGGACAGATTAGGAAAGATGAGAAGATAGACAGTTGTTTTTGTAGCTATTTCAACCTTTTTAATTCGCAGGCTAATTTTTGCTACAGGGCCGACGAAGGTGGGTGCTGTTACTCTGCCTTTAATACATGATAGTGTCAAAATTTGGCCACTATAAAAAAACGAGGCTTAGTACACATATGCTACTATGCGCAGATTTTGGGGCTGAGGACGTCCTCTTTCTTGCACAAAAAGTGTCATGTCTGAAATACTTTTAAAACTCGATTAATATAAATTTTAGTGAGGACTAGTTGTCATAATTTGGTTATTCTATCAATTTTAGTGATTATTAGTTGTCATAATTTGGCCATTATAAGAAAACGGGGCTGAGTAGACATATGCTACTATGCGCAAATTTTGGGGCAGGGGACGTCCTCTATCTTGCAAAAAGAGTATCATGTCTAAAATACTTTTTGAACTCGATTAATATAAATTTTAGTGAGGACTAGTTGTCATAATTTGGTTATTCTTTCAATTTTAGTGATTATTAGTTCTCATAGTTTGTCCATAATAAAAAACCAGGCTGCGTCCACATATGCTACAATGGGCAAATTTTACGGCTGAGGACGTCCTCTTTCTTGGGTTTTAGTTCTCATAATTTGGCCATTTTGGCACAAAGAGTCTCATGTCTAAAAACATTCGGAACTCGATTAATATAAATTTTACTGAGGACTAGTTGTCATAATTTGGTTATTCTATCAATTTTAGTGATTATTAGTTCTTATAATTTGGCCATTATAAAAAACCAGGCTGCGTACACATATGCTACTATGGGCAAATTTTGGGGCTGAGGACATCCTCTTTCTTGCCCAAAAAGTCTCATGTCTAAAATACTTTTGGAACTCGAATAATATAAATTTTAGTGAGGACTAGTTGTCATAATTTGGTTATTCTATCAATTTTAGTGATTATTAGTTCTTATAATTTGGCCATTATTTGCGCATATGCTACTATGCGCAAATTGTGGGGCTGAGGACGTCCTCTTTCTTGCACACAAGGTCTCATGTCTGAAATACTTTTGGAACTCGAATAATATAAATTTTAACGAGGACTAGTTGTCATTATTTGGTTATCCTTTCAGTTTTAGTGATTATTTGTTGTCATAATTTGGCCATTATAAGAAAACGGGGCTGAGTAGACATATGCTACTATGCGCAAATTTTGGGGCAGGGGACGTCCTCTACCTTGCACAAAGAGTCTCATGTCTAAAATACTTTTGGAACTCGATTAATATATATTTTAGTGAGGACTAGTTGTCATAATTTGGTTATCCTATAAATTTTAGTGATTATAAGTTTTTTTTTTATCTTGGTATAGCACTGAGGGGATGAGGGGATAGTATTGAGGGGACAGATTAGGAAAGATGAGAAGATAGACAGTTGTTTTTGTAGCTATTTCAACCTTTTTACTTCGGCGTCTAATTTTTGCTACAGGGCCGACGAAGGTGGGTGCTGTTACTCTGCTTTTAATACATGATAGTGTCAAAATTTGGCCACTATAAAAAAACGAGGCTTAGTACACATATGCTACTATGCGCAGATTTTGGGGCTGAAGACGTCGTCTTTCTTGCACAAAAAGTGTCATGTCTGAAATACTTTTAAAACTCGATCAATATAAATTTTAGTGAGGACTAGTTGTCATAATTTGGTTATTCTTTCAATTTTAGTGATTATTAGTTCTCATAATTTGGCCATTATAAAAAACCAGGCTGCGTACACATATGCCACTATGGGCAAATTTTGGGGCTGAGGACATCCTCTTTCTGGCACAAAAATTCTAATGTCTAAAATACTTTTTGAACTCGATTAATATAAATTTTAGTGAGGACTAGTTGGCATAATTTGGTTATTCTATCAATTTTAGTGATTATTTGTTCTTATAATTTGGCCATTATAAAGAAACGAGGCTGAGTACACATATGCTACTATGCGTAAATTTTGGGGCTGAGGACGTCCTCTTTCTTTTACAAAAAGTCTCATGTCTGAAATACTTTTGGAACTCGATTAATATAAATTTTAGTGAGGACTACTTGTCATAATTTGGTTATTCTATCAATTTTAGTGATTATTAGTTGTCATAATTTGGCCATTATAAGAAAACGGGGCTGAGTGGACATATGCTACTATGCGCAAATGTTGGGGCAGGGGACGTCCTCTATCTTGCACAAAGAGTCTCTTGTCTAAAATACTTTTGGAACTCGATTAATATTAATTTTAGTGAGGACTAGTTGTCATAATTTGGTTATTATATCAATTTTAGTGATTATTAGTTGTCATAATTTGGCCATTATAAGAAAACGGGGCTGAGTACACATATGCTACTAAGCGCAAATGTTGGGGCAGGGGACGTCCTCTATCTTGCACAAAGAGTCTCATGTCTAAAATACTTTTGGAACTCGATTAATTTAAATTTTAGTGAGGACTAGTTGTCATAATTTGGTTATTCCATCAATTTTAGTGATTATTAGTTCTCATAATTTGGCCATTATAAAAAACGAGGCTTAGTACACATTTGCTACTATGCGCAAATTTTGGGGCTGAGGACGTCCTCTTTCTTGCACAAAAAGTCTCATGTCTGAAATACTTTTGGAACTCGATTAATATAAATTTTAGTGACGACTAGTTGTCATAATTTGGTTATTCTTTCAATTTTAGTGATTGTTTGTTTTCATAATTTGGCCATTATAAAAAACCAGGCTGCGTCCACATATGCTACAATGGGCAAATTTTAGGGCTGAGGACGTCCTCTTTCTTGGGTTTTAGTTCTCATAATTTGGCCATTATAAAAAACCAGGCTGCGTACACATATGATATTATGGGCAAATTTTGGGGCTGATTACGTCCTCTATCTTGCACAAAGAGTCTCATGTCTAAAAAACATTCGGAACTCGATTAATATAAATTTTACTGAGGACTAGTTGTCATAATTTGGTTATTCTATCAATTTTAGTGATTATTAGTTCTCAAAATTTGGCCATTATAAAAAACCAGGCTGCGTTCACATATGCTACTATGGGCAAATTTTGGGGCTGAGGACATCCTCTTTCTTGCACAAAAAGTCTCATGTCTAAAATACTTTTGGAACTCGAATAATATAAATTTTAGTGAGGACTAGTTGTCATAATTTGGTTATTCTATCAATTTTAGTGATTATTAGTTCTTATAATTTGGCCATTATTTGCGCATATGCTACTATGCGCAAATTGTGAAGCTGAGGACGTCCTCTTTCTTGCACAAAAAGTGTCAAGTCTGAAATACTTTTAAAACTCGATTAATATAAATATTTGTGAGGACTAGTTGTCATAATTTGGTTATTCTATCAATTTTAGTGATTATTAGTTGTCATAAAACCAGGCTGCGTACAGATATGCTACTATGGGCGAATTTTGGGGCTGAGGACGTCCTCTTTCTTGCACAAAAAGTCTCATGTCCAAAATACTTTTGGAACTCGAATAATATAAATTTAACACATGCTCATTACGTGCAGTTTCGGCAACAGACTTACAGGACTTACAAATGTCTCTCCTTTCTATTTACTGCCAGTCTTTTGTAAAACAAGTGCAAGAAAGTTTAGAGTCATTTAAATGAAAGACTCTCTTTGTGCATTATACAGCATTTTTCTTTGGATGTATTTGCATAAATTAAGTACAAATTACCAGCAATTACATACTAAATGGCATAGAATTATTATACCATTTACAAAAAAGTGAAAGGGTATATATAGGTTTGTCATTCCGTGTGTAATTTCTTCGATATGCATAAAAGTATATATATTCTGGATCCTTATGAATAGCGATGACGATTGAGCGATGTCCGTCTGTTCGTCTATCCGTCCGTCTGTACGTGAAATCGGTTTTTCCAAGCCTCCAGAAGAGCTAAAGACTTCGTTCTTGGACCGTTGGATTGGAAATGAGTTTAAATAGAGTAGTATTGAAATTCGGAAAGATCCGAAGTACGGTTCCAGAGCTGGGAAGCTTACACCTATTTCTCGCCGCAAAATTTATACCAAAAATCGATTATTTTTTTTATGATTGTAAATTAAACCTATTTCTCATGAAGATTTGCATTGATAAAAAGAATTTAAAAAATTAAAATTTCGTTGGGAAGTTCAAATATTTTTTATACATAAAAGTAACCAAAAAGGCAATTGACGTTGTTTTTTTTTTTTTGCTATCTAAAACTATTTTATATTTTAGGAAGAACAAAATTGGTATAAAAAAAAACAAAATTTTGAATCCAGGGATGGACAAGTGCAATATTTTATAGTTCATGAAGGTGACCAAAATGGTTGAAAATTGTAAATTTTTCTTAATGAATACTACTTTATTCCTCATGAAGAGTTGCACTGGTTAAAAATAAAACAAAAAAATTAAAATTTCACCTCCAGGGTTGGGAAGTCTAAAGTGTTTTTGGTACAGGCAATATATTGTAGTACATGAAAGTGACCAAAATGGTTGCAAATTTTTAGTATTTCTTAAATAAAACGATTTTATACCTAATGAAGACTAAAACTGGTAAAAAAATTTAATTTCGCCTCCAGGGATGGGAAATGGATTTTTTTTTTAAATAAAAGTAACCAAAAAGGCAACTAACATCGGTTTTTAACTAATTAAAACTACTTTTTAGTTCAGGAAAAACATAATTGGTATCAAAAATTAAAAAAAAAAATCAAAATTTAGATTCCAGAGTTGGATAACTGCAATATTTTGTGGTACAAGAAAGTGACCAAAATGGTTATAAATATTAAGTTTTTCTTAAATAAAACTATTTCATGCCTCGTTAAGAATTGCATTGGTAAAAAATATTTAAATTTCGCTTCCAGGGTTGGGAAATTGAAATATATAAAAGTAATCAAATAGGCAATTGACGTTGTTGTTTTTGCTAATTAAGACTATTTTATAATTCAGGAAGATCAAAATTGGTATTAAAATCTTAAAAAATCAAAATTTCGGTTCCAGTGTTGAACAACTAAAATATTTTATGGTACATGAAAGTGACCAAAAAGTTTAAAATTTAAAATTTTTTTGTCAATTAAAACTATGTTACATCTTTTAATTAAACCTACTTTCTGTTTTAGCAAGAGAGAAAGAAGAACTACATCTGTGAAGGGTGTTTAAGATTCGGCACAGCCGAATATAGCACTATTATTTGTTTTTTATTTATATGAAAATCTGCTCTGTTACTTAGCCAAGCAAAATATGTTCAATAAGTTAAAGCCCTGAGGTATAAATGTTAATCAATATTTTATGAAACTTAAATCAATAAATGTAGTAAGAATTTTAACGAACATTTTTTTTTATATTGCTATATTAAATTGAATTAAGATTCTATAGGCTAATTGTTCGAAATTTTTAATTTAAATCTCAGAAAGACATGATAAATATTCCAAGGCACAAAGGCAAGTCAACATCAGTTTTTGTTATTCAACTTACACAGCAGAGCAGAACAGCTGTTTTCGAAAGACGCAACCCTTTCATCATCAGTGCTCATGTGTATTGTGTTTGTCACCACTTATTAGGTGGCTTAGTTGAATGTGATAACAGTTCCTATGTACACAAATTTTATTGTGAAAAAGAATACGAGAACTGTATCAAGCTGATGTTAACATGTTATTGTTATAATACCCGTGTTACCGTTTGATTATTTTTTCTTCATGTCCCATTTTTCTGAATTTTTTGTTCCATCATACCTAAGTAAAATTTTTTGGTTTGAATTTTATACTTAAGTACAGTGAACGTTTTTCCAATTTATTATTGGTAGCTCAAGCCATAGCTTAAATTTGTATGTAGTAAGAATTTTAACGAACATCTTTTTTTTATATTGCTATATTAAATTGAATTAAGATTCTATAGGCTAATTGTTCGAAATTTTTAATTTAAATCTCAGAAAGACATGATAAATATTCCAAGGCACAAAGGCAAGTCAACATCAGTTTTTCGAAAACAGCTGTTCTGCTCTGCTGTGTAAGTTGAATAACAAAAACTGATGTTGACTTACCTTTGTGCCTTGGAATATTTATCATGTCTTTCTGAGATTTATATTAAAAATTTCGAACAATTAGCCTATAGAATCTTAATTCAATTTAAATCAATAAATTTTTTGGAAGCAAACACAATAGCGGTTTCAACAATTTTTACATGAGGCTGTGACAACAAATAAATTTACTGAATCGGGCCTGAGGGAAAAAGGTTTCCCCAAGAAGAGCTAAACAAACCTCTAAAACACAAATAATTCTTAAAGCTTTTTAAGCAAATTATATATTTTTATATCAAAGAAGAACCAAAACGTTGAACTTGGAGCAAGAAAAGCAAACAAATTAATTTCTCCACCCCGTTTTCTTTAGTAGGCGTTGACGTAAGATATCATATGCAAAAATAGTGTAAATATTTAACAAATTGTATTCTTTAAGCCCACAGTCCTTAAACATTTAATTTTTAAGCTTTGATAACGAAGCTGAGATGTTGCCAGATCTCCCCTACCCAACACATCCAACTCTACAGCAGGAATTAAATTGGTATTAAAAACCAAAAAAATTAAAAATCCGATTCCAGGGTTTGAAAATCTAAATTTTTTTTACAAAAAAAAAAAAATAAATAAGTTCCTAATATTGTTTTTTGATTTTTCATATATTTTTTTTTGTGAATCAAACGTTTTTTATACCTTAGGAAAAATCACATTCGTGTAAAAAATTAAAACAATTAAAGGCTCGATTTCGGGGATGGAAAATCTATTTTCTTTTGGTGCATAAAATTAGCCATATAAGTTCTTAGTTCTGGATTTTTTTGTGAATTCAAGCTATTTTTTATATCAGGAAGAACTAAATTGGTATTTAATACAATAAAAAAAAACAAAAAATAAAATTTGAAATTAAATTCCAGGATTTGAAAATCTACATTTTTTGTTACAATAAAAAAACTAAATAAGTTCCCAATTTTGTTCTTTGATTTTTTATATAACTTTAGGAAAAATTACATTCGTGTAAAAAATTTAAAAAATTAAAAACTTGATTTCAGGGTTGGAAAATCGAATTTTTTGTTACATATAAGTTCCTAGATTTGTATTTTTTGTTAATTATACCTATTTTATATATCAGGAAGAATTATTTTGTAGTTATTTCAAGAATGTTTTTGTAGCTATTTCAACCTTTTTACATCACCGGCTAATTTTTGCTACAGGGCCGACGAAGGTGGGTGCGGTTACTCTGCTTTTAATACACGATAGTGTCAAAATTTGGCCACTATAAAAAAACGAGGCTTAGTACACAGATGCTACTATGCGCAGATTTTGTGGTTGAGGACGTCCTCTTTCTTGCACAAAAAGTGTCATGTCTGAAATACTTTTAAAACTCGATTAATATAAATTTTAGTGAGGACTAGTTGTCATAATTTGGTTATTCCATCAATTTTAGTGATTATTAGTTCCCATAATTTGACCATTATTAAAAAACGAGGCTGCGTACACATATGCCACTATGCGCAAATTGTGGCTGAGGACGTCCTCTTTCCTGCATGAAACGTTTCATGTCTGAAATACTTTTGGAAACCGAATAATATAAATTTAACACATGCTCATTACGTGCAGTTTCGGCAACAGACTTACAGGACTAACAAATGTCTCTCCTTTCTATTTACTGCCAGTCTTTTGTAAAACAAGTACAAGAAAGTTTAGAGTCATTTAAATGAAAGACACTCTTTGTGCATTATACAGCATCTTCCTTTGGACGTATTTGCATAAATTAAGTACAAATTACCAGCAATTACATACTAAATGGCATAGAATTATTATACCATTCACAAAAAAGTGAAAGGGTATATATAGGTTTGTCATTCCGTGTTTAATTTCTTCGATATGCATAAAAGTATATATATTCTGGATCCTTATGAATAGCGATGACGATTGAGCGATGTCCGTCTGTTCGTCTATCCGTCCGTCTGTACGTGAAATCGGTTTTCCCAAGCCCCCAGAAGAGCTAAAGACTTCGTTCTTGGACCGTTGGATTGGAAATGAGTTTAAATAGAGTAGTATTGAAATTCGGAAAGATCCGAAGTACGGTTCCAGAGCTGGGAAGCTTACACCTATTTCTCGCCGCAAAATTTATACCAAAAATCGATTATTTTTTTTATGATTGTAAATTAAACCTATTTCTCATGAAGATTTGCATTGATAAAAAGAATTTAAAAAATTAAAATTTCGTTGGGAAGTTCAAATATTTTTTATACATAAAAGTAACCAAAAAGGCAATTGACGTTGTTTTTTTTTTGCTATCTAAAACTATTTTATATTTTAGGAAGAACAAAATTGGTATAAAAAAAAAACAAAATTTCGAATCCAGGGATGGACAAGTGCAATATTTTATAGTTCATGAAGGTGACCAAAATGGTTGAAAATTGTAAATTTTTCTTAATGAATACTACTTTATTCCTCATGAAGAGTTGCACTGGTTAAAAATAAAACAAAAAAATTAAAATTTCACCTCCAGGGTTGGGAAGTCTAAAGTGTTTTTGGTACAGGCAATATATTGTAGTACATGAAAGTGACCAAAATGGTTGCAAATTTTTAGTATTTCTTAAATAAAACAATTTTATACCTAATGAAGACTAAAACTGGTAAAAAAATTTTAATTTCGCCTCCAGGGATGGGAAATGGAATTTTTTTTTAAAATAAAAGTAACCAAAAAGGCAACTAACATCGGTTTTTAACTAATTAAAACTACTTTTTAGTTCAGGAAAAACATAATTGGTATCAAAAATTAAAAATCAAAATTTAGATTCCAGAGTTGGATAACTGCAATATTTTGTGGTACAAGAAAGTGACCAAAATGGTTATAAATATTAAGTTTTTCTTAAATAAAACTATTTCATGCCTCGTTAAGAATTGCATTGGTAAAAAATATTTAAATTTCGCTTCCAGGGTTGGGAAATTGAAATATATAAAAGTAATCAAATAGGCAATTGACGTTGTTGTTTTTGCTAATTAAGACTATTTTATAATTCAGGAAGATCAAAATTGGTATTAAAATCTTAAAAAATCAAAATTTCGGTTCCAGTGTTGAACAACTAAAATATTTTATGGTACATGAAAGTGACCAAAAAGTTTAAAATTTAAAATTTTTTTGTCAATTAAAACTATGTTACATCTTTTAATTAAACCTACTTTCTGTTTTAGCAAGAGAGAAAGAAGAATTACATCTGTGAAGGGTGTTTAAGATTCGGCACAGCCGAATATAGCACTATTATTTGTTTTTTATTTATATGAAAATCTGCTCTGTTACTTAGCCAAGCAAAATATGTTTAATAAGTTAAAGCCCTGAGGTATAAATGTTAATCAATATTTTATGAAACTTAAATCAATAAATTTTTTGGAAGCAAACACAATAGCGGTTTCAACACTTTTTACATGAGGCTGTGACAACAAATTCACTGGACTTCTATCTACTTTTAGCGCTGATGTAAAATATCAATTAAAGAGAAATATCAGCATTTGTCCAAAGCCAATAACGTTTTAGCTCATGTACGTCTTTTTATAGCCTTTGTCATTCCGTAGGTAAGACAGATAAATATCCCTCTAAGACCCCAAAACGTATATATATTCTCAATCAGTAATGAAATCTAAGACGATCGAGTCATGTCCGTTTGTCTATCCGTCCGTCTGTCTATGGAAATTACGATTCAGTCCAAACGAAAAGAGCCAAATTTGGTACATATTTTCTAAAAATTGGCACATGTCACGTTCGTAAATTTACTGAATCGGGCCTGAGGGAAAAGATCTCCCCTACCCAACACATCCAACTCTACAGGAGGAATTAAATTGGTATTAAAAACCAAAAAAATTAAAAATCCGATTCCAGGGTTTGAAAATCTATATTTTTTTACAAAAAAAAGACTAAATAAGTTCCTAATATTGTTTTTTGATTTTTCATATTTTTTTTTTTTTTTGGTGAATCAAACGTTTTTTATACTTTAGGAAAAATCACATTCGTGTAAAAAATTAAAACAATTAAAGGCTCGACTTCGGGGATGGAAAATCTATTTTCTTTTGGTGCATAAAATTAGCCATATAAGTTCCTAGTTCTGGATTTTTTTGTGAATTCAAGCTATTTTATATATCAGGAAGAACTAAATTGGTATTTAATACAATAAAAAAAAAAAAAAATTTGAAATTAAATTCCAGGGTTTGAAAATCTACATTTTTTGTTACAATAAAAAAACTAAATAAGTTCCCAATTTTGTTTTTTGATTTTTTATATAACTTTAGGAAAAATTACATTCGTGTAAAAAATTTAAAAAATTAAAACCTTGATTTCAGGGTTGGAAAATCGAATTTTTTGGTACATATAAGTTCCTAGATTTGTATTTTTTGTTAATTATAGCTATTTTATATATCAGGAAGAATTATTTTGTAGTTATTTCAAGAATGTTTTTGTAGCTATTTCAACCTTTTTACATCACCGGCTAAGGTGGGTGCGGTTACTCTGCTTTTAATACACGATAGTGTCAAAATTTGGCCACTATAAAAAAACGAGGCTTAGTACACAGATGCTACTATGCGCAGATTTTGTGGTTGAGGACGTCCTCTTTCTTGCACAAAAAGTGTCATGTCTGAAATACTTTTAAAACTCGATTAATATAAATTTTAGTGAGGACTAGTTGTCATAATTTGGTTATTCTATCAATTTTAGTGATTATTAGTTCCCATAATTTGACCATTATTAAAAAACGAGGCTGCGTACACATTTGCCACTATGCGCAAATTGTGGCTGAGGACGTCCTCTTTCCTGCATGAAATGTTTACTTTTGGTACTGGAATAATATAAATTTTAGTGAGGACTAGTTGTCATAATTTGGTTATTCTATCAATTTTAGTGGTTATTGGTTGTCATAATTTGGCCATTATAAAAAAACGGGGCTGAGTACACATTTGCTACTATGGGCAAATTTTGGGGCTGAGGACGTCCTCTTTCTTGCACAAAAAGTCTCATGTCCAAAATACTTTTGGGACTCGAATAATATAAATTTTAGTGAGGACTAGTTGTCATAATTTGGTTATTCTATCAATTTTAGTGGTTATTGGTTGTCATAATTTGGCCATTATAAAAAAACGGGGCTGAGTACACATTTGCTACTATGCGCAAATTTTGGGGCTGAGGACGTCCACTTTCTTGCACAAAAAGTCTCATGTCTGAAATACTTTTGGAACTCGAATAATATAAATTTTAGTGAGAACTAGTTGTCATAATTTGGTTATTCTATCAATTTTAGTGGTTATTAGTTGTCATAATTTGGCCATTATAAAAAAACGGGGCTGAGTACACATATGCTACTATGGGCGAATTTTGGGGCTGAGGACGTCCTCTTTCTTGCACAAAAAGTCTAATGTCAAAAATACTTTTGGGACTCGAATAATATAAATTTAACACATGCTCATTACGTGCAGTTTCGGCAACAGACTTACAGGACTGACAAATGTCTCTCCTTTCTATTTACTGCCAGTCTTTTGTAAAACAAGTACAAGAAAGTTTAAAGTCATTTAAATGAAGGTGGTGCAAATTAACTTGCATCACTCCGAGGCAGCGTCGGACGAGCTGTTACGCTTTATGGAGAGGGAGTGCAGATCCGTGGCCTTGATCCTAGAGCCTTGGTTAGTTGCGAATAAGGTTCGGGGCCTTCGGTCACGTTTGTTTACTCTACTCTCTCCTACCACGGAAGGTAAGATTAGAAGTTGTATTCTGATTAGGAAAAACATCAATATTTTTCTTTTATCCCATTACCGCTCTGGCGATCTAACGGTAGCTGCGCTTGAACGCAAGGATCTCCTGTAACGAACCTTAGCATAATCTGGTTATCACTAGACTGCACAACTGGTTTTGCTGCGGACTTAGCTCAGGGAAATGGGAGTGGATGGTGATAACTATAAAAAGGTTATGTTACGTTAATAAAAATATTTGTTCTTGTGTGCAGTATACGAATTAGAAAAAAAAACTTAATATAAAAAGCACAAAGAAGTTATCCAATAATACCACGAAACTTGTCTGTGGGAGACTACTAAGGTGTATTTGGTCTCCTAGGTCATGTTATCCCGCCCAACCATGCTGATGACCACTTTTAAGTATCAGCCCAAAGATATAGTCACATCCCTGTTTACACTCTACTTTTCATCACTTTGAGGGAAATTTTAGCAGAACATAATCGCAAGCAACATTTATTGTAATTCAAAATTCATGATAAATTCATTATGAGCATAGTATGATTTCCCTTCAATGGTATTTATTATTAACTAGTAGGGTTAATTTTCTTATTTTATAAGATAATGATAAAAAGAAATATTAACTCAAATAGGTGACGACAAAAGAAATTTTACAATATGCACCATATTGGTTTCTACTTTTTTCCTGTTGGGGTTTGTGAATGAGAATGAAAAATATCAATGTAAGAGTTCGAAGATTGGCTCTTAATTTTACCTAGTTTTCAATTTAATTTATTTGTTAAAATTTTTCTCTTCCATCTCAATGATTGATATTTTTCTTCCTCATTTACTGATTAAAATTAGTTAAAAATATGTATGTACGTTTGTATGAATATATGTACTTATGTATCTACTTACATGCAAAAATATTATAAAGGGTTGTTTTTATATGATTTCTTTTTATTTCGACTTACGTATGTATCATTTCCAACGCTGTCAGCAGGCCTGTTGATTTCGTGGCTGATGTACATATATATATATGTACGTGTACTTAGATGGGATAGTTAATTAGGGTAGGGTTTTCGATAAAAAAAATATTTTTGCATGATATTCGATTAGGATATTTTGTTTTAGTATATTAAGGGAATTAATAATATTGTTAAGGTAAAATTTAATGCCTGGTTTTAGATAATACTGCACTATTAGTTTTGTTAGGGATTTGATGATGAATGCGAATGTTTCAAGAAAACGTTATAGGTAATTATAAGGGATAGGGTATTTAAGGTTAGGAATTACTTAAGTGGAAATCTTAAGCCTACAATGAATTCGTATATTGGAATTGTGAAGATGTGTTTTTTTTTCCTTTGTTCTGATTGTTTTAATATTTAGGTGAACGAAGTGTTGGGGTAAACTGGTGCAGGTCACAGGAATGTGTGCAATAAGACAGCCGATTTTGGGGACTGTACTAATCAATAAGGCTATGTTATGTTGCTAGTTGTTTCCTTTTTCTCTTGCTTTTTGCGTAATGACCCGTTTAATTAACCAGCAATATGTCACCACCACCTATAAAAACAGTAGCGTTTGCGGAGTTTGGATGCTCTTGGCATAGGGAAACTAATAGGCATGTATGTACTTACGGGCCGAGTTATTCCACGTGGGTGAACGAATTCCGATCTAATTCTAATTGGTTCCCACACTCCGTCGTGTTCTATGTCCACATAAGTATATCTAAAGATGATCGGCCACTTATTTGTACTATCTGGAGCCGGTTTTTATCTTCTACTTAAGCACTTCTAATGTATTCTTTTATTTTTTATTTATTTTTAATATAAAAATATTTAATAATATGATAAGCGTACAGCTTTTGTTTCTAGCAACCAACGTGTATAATTGCTGATGATCGGTAGCAAACTGTACATGATCTCAAGCGTATGGTGTGATGTGCATAAAAAAAATATCATTAATAGGTAGAGACAAAATGCATTTACATACGTATGTACTCCTACACTCTTAGAACGCGCCAACTCTCCAAAATTTTTGTTTTCTTTCATTCTATCTATACATATATTGTGCAGATACCTTATGAACAATAAGCAACTAGCAATTAACATTAGGTTGGCAATAAAACAGATCTCGTTAAATTCAAACAAGTGTACTGATCTGCACAGAAGATAATATAGACTATACCCGTCACAAAGCAGATGGTTCTCTACGTCTACCGTAATGAAACAACTGAAATACGGGTCCTTTAACAAAACTACCAGAATTAACAAAACTACCAGATATCCTTCAAATGATAAGTTGATTTGCTATTGCTGTCCAAATCCTGTAAGACGTAGTGACAATTTCCCAATTTCTCTACCACGCGACTTTTAATTCCAACAGGAGCTAACTTAGCGTTATAATGTTTTAGGAGGCTACTTTGAGTAAAGTTTCTCCTTGTAACGATTTGACCAACCTCAAAATGTCTGGATTTAGATCTTAAGTTGTAACGTTGAGCATTCTTTTCATACGAGGACTTAATTTTGCTTTTGATTATATCTCTAATGAACTGAAATTTATCGGGCCGAGGTAGTTTGGAATCTGGTTCTGTTAAAATGTTCACATTACGAAGGATTTCATAGTCATTACCGTGCGTCAACATATGTTGACCAAAAACGACAAAATAAGGGGAATAGCCGACACTCTGATGTATACTATTTCGTAGTGAACAGTTGATACTACTCAAGTAAACATCCCAATTACGCTGGTCACTACGTATGTACGAACGCAATGCTTCATTTATCGACCTATTCACCCTTTCGGAAGCATTTGCCTGCGGTGAATATGCTGCCGTGAAAATATGCCTTATTCCATATTCCGACAAAAAAGCTATAAATTCCTTACTCTTGAATTGGCTTCCATTATCTGATATAATGGTTTCAGGTACCCCAAAACAGTCGAAAACTCTTTCTTTCAGGTAGGATATAATTAGTCTAGAGTTCAGTTTCTTCAATGGATGCAGAAATGTAAATTTGCTAAAATGGTCAAGGATTACAAAAACCCCTATGTTACCATGTTTGCTGCGAGGGAAAGGGCCAATAAAATCTACGTATAGGCGCTGAAAGGGTCTATCTGACTCCGCCATTTGCCCCATTGGAGGTCGAGTACAATAATTTGGAGTTTTCGATGTGGTACAATACTCACACCCTGCTATGTATCTTTTGACCTCCGCTGCCATTCCCGGCCAATAGAAATATCTTCTAAGTCGGTCCAGAGTCTTTGCAATACCTCCATGGGAGGCTGAAGGCTGATCGTGACAGGCCATCAAGACATGTTCACGTAGCCCTGAAGGAACTACTAATTTCCACGAATAGTTATCTTCGCCAGTTTCTCCTTCAAAACCAATTCTATGATAAATAAATTTATCTATCACCTTATAGTCTGGCAAGTCAGTCCCTGCGAACTTCTGTCTCAACATACTGTATTCGGCTGTGTTGAAAGCATCTGATGAAAGGTCTATCAAAGGTAAATTCTTGAGTACCAATTCTGCTACTATATCATCTTCTCCATCAAAAGTACGGGATAGCGCATCTGCCACAACATTCTCGGTCCCTTTTCGATGTTCTATTGTAAAGTTATACCCCTGCAACTGGAGAGCCCACCTACCTAAACGCCCATATAGGTCTCTTTGGGCCATGAGCCATTTAAGGCTAGCATGGTCGGTAATTACTTTAAATTCGTGTCCCTCAATGTATGCCCTAAACTTCCTTATGGCTAAGACTACGGCCAGGCACTCCAGTTCGGTAACTGAATATTTCCTTTGTGCTTTATTTAATTTATGGGACATAAAAGCGATTGGTCGTTCATCACCTCTTGCATCAGTTTGGGCTAACAGTCCTCCTACGCCAAATTGACTGGCATCACACTGAACAATGAATGGTTTATCGTAGTTCGGATGCGAAAGAAAAGGGGCTGTGGTCAGGCGCTCCTTTAAAGTTTCGAAGGCTTTTTGGGCCTCCGGATTCCAACAAAAAATTTTCTTCTTTGATAACAGCTCAGTTAAATGATAAGTAATCGATGCATAATCTGCCACAAAACGCCTATACCAGCCAGCCAAACCTAAAAACTGGCGCAGCTGACGAACAGTTTTCGGTGCTGGGTATTCTGAAATCGCCTTAACCTTTTCCGGGTCCACCATAAGTGTGCCATTCCCCACCACATAACCCAAGTATTTCACACTTCGCAAGCCGAACCTACTCTTTTTAATGTTAATAGTGAGTCCAGCTTTTCGTAGTTGAGACGCTACCTGGAGTAGATGTATCACATGCTCCTCCAGCGAATTTGATACCACAAGAAGATCGTCCAAATATACAAAAACATAGCTTTTCAACTCGTATGGTATAACTTTATCCATCAACCTACACATTGTTTGGGGAGCATTACAGAGCCCAAAAGGCATCCGTTTAAACTGATACAAAGGTCGATTGGGGACAGTGAATGCAGTTTTTGGACGGGACTCTTTTGACAGATTAATCTGCCAAAAGGCATCCTTTAAATCGATCTTGGATATCACATTCACTGGTGGCAGTCTAGAAATTATGCCATCAATATTTGGGAGGGGATAGGCGTCTTTAACGGTAACACCGTTCAATCTGCGGGAGTCCAGACAAAACCTAACCTTTCCCGGTTTAACTATTAAGACCCCTGGCGAGGACCATGCTGAGTTCTCGGCAATCTCTATAACTCCCAATTGAAGCATTCGATCGATCTCCTCACATAATAATTTTTCCCTAGCCGGAGAAATAGGGTAATATCGCTGTTTTATCGGGGCAGCTAAACCTGTCTCAATGACGTGTTCCACCAGGGTGGTAGTACCTAAGCCTTCCTTCTCGAATGATGGGAATGACCCAATGGCTACGTTAAGTTTTTGTAGATCGCTGGGGCAGAGTTTAAGCATTTCAGAATCATCACATTCACATATAACCTCATTTAACATAGGAAAACGAATTTCTAAGCCAAAGGTTCTCCAGAAGTCTATCCCGCAAATTGCATCCTGTTTTAAGCTAGGAACTATTAAGAATTCTATATTCTTAAGAATTTCATTATATTCGACATTGACCGAAAGCGAACCTACGACCTGTTGATTTTGACCATTGGCGGTCTTTACCATGCCTCTGAACCTCGTAATTAGTTGAGCTGAATTGGATAAAATCTCTTCTGCAAAACTTCCACCTATGAATGACCTGGTAGCTCCACTATCTAGGAGAGCTAAAATCGTTCTATTGAGCATACCTATGCTAATATAGGGCCTTACGTCTCGACAGCCGGCGGTTATGCTGGATAGTATGACATTTTTAAGCTGCTTCTTATGTTTCCAAAAATTTCGCATGCGTTGAGCAGATCTAAGTCGTCTTTTTGAAATTATGGCATCATTACTTGGTTGATTTGAGAATAATTGTTGCCGAACTTGTAAATATTTATTTAATCTTTCATGGTAGGGTAAAAATTTAGTTGAACTTGTAACTAACGAATCATTTTTTGAAGCGCTAGATTGAAATGTGATATTTAAGCTAGAGTTGGTTTTTAGTTCCGTAATGGTTTTTGTGGATGTCCGCGCGGTTTCGTGCGAACATCCTGAATAGAGTTTCCCGACGTCCGCGTGCACTTAGTACAGGCCGGCTTATACGTGTCGGGGGCGCCGCATCCATAGCAAAATACACGCCTAGGAGCAACGCAATCCTGATAGCGGTGATCCGTCGCGTCACAATTCCAACATTTTGCTAAATCACCAATTTCATCTAAGTTCTCGGGTATTAGGTCTCTTTGAACACTATCGCTATCTACGACAGCATCATGAACCAATGCTGAAACCTGAGGGCGGGAACATCTCTGCCTGCTGGAATTTTTTTGCAATAAATCGTCGAAAAACTTCTCGTGCCTTCTGGCCTCCTTCCGAAGGGTTGATATATCAGATATGTTAAAATGAAGTAGTTCATGTCGCAATTCAGTTTTCAGGTTACGTATTATTATTTCAACTAATTCTGCTTCCGCTATTGGTATGCGGAGTTTGTCAGTTAAACTCATAATTGCCTCTAAAAATGAATCAAAACTCTCATTACTCTTTTGTTTTCTACGCCTCATATCGTCTTTTATATCATAGTCTGAAGTAGTGTCTTTAAATTGTCTTCGTAAAGCAGTGCAAATATCAAACCATTCTAGATTATTATCGATCTGCCGGTGATACCTCCAGAACCATTTTAAAGCCTTGCCCTCAAATAAAGAGTGAACATGTTCGCAAAGTAAGTTAAAATTACCATTTAGGTGAATCGACGTAAGCGTATTTACTCTATATATAAATTCATCAACGGAAATACTATCATCGGTACCCGAGTATCTAACGTGCCAATTATAAATTAATGTAGCAATTTTATGCGTATCGACTGTATCACTCCCTAATCGTCCTGGAATGTTAGGGCGACCTGTCCTTCCCTGACGACCTTGTCCCGCTGACTGATTGTCCCTAAAAGGATCCTCTTCAGGCCATTCAGGCTCAAATGCAACGCCTGCGTTTGCAACATTTCCTTGGATACGGCCGGTATTTACAGGCCCCTGGCGATTAGACGGAACATTCACACTATTTCTTGAAACAAGTTCATCCGCTCGGCCCCCATCAATATTCATATTTTGCAACATAGTACGTAGCTCTGATGTAATAGATGTTGTAATATCAGCTCTAAAATTATTCAACGATTCCGTGATTAATTGTTGAACTCTTGGCTCGGTTAGATTTCTGTTGGAAAAATGTGTAGCTCTACGTTTATTGGCGGGAGACTGAGCGTTAACAAACGATTCTAATCCTCCAGGATGTTGTTGAGTATACGCTCTAGTGTTTGGCCTCTCACGGGGAGTAGCACCTCTATTGTGAGATATAGAGGGTTCCAGTGTCAATGGCGGTAAGTTCTGAGAATTCACCTCTATACCTTGTCGACAAATTGGACAAGATGAACTAGTTTCTAACCATCTATTTAAGCACTGAGTGTGAAAAACATGATTGCATGACGTTATACTTTGCTGATTCGTATCTAATTTATCATTGCAAATAGTGCAAATTGATTCTTCGTAATTCTCCCCCCCTTCTGCACCTAGCGTTTCAGGACTATGGGTGACGGGCATTACAACGTTAGTAACCCTCAATTAAGGGAAACAAGAAGAAAAGCTATTTCAGGTTCTTTTTTTTTTTTTTTTTTGAATAAAAGTTCTAGCAAACGCAAAGAAACTATTTAGCTGACTACTTGGTAGAGTGTGAAAGGTGTGAGCAACAAAAATTATATATATACATATATTGTATATAACAATAAGGTTATCTAAATCTTATTAATAAGAATTACAGACACATTCGTGATATAATTGAATAACTTGAAGAATTGAAAATATACATATTAATAAATTTACTTAAAAAAAAAACAAGTTATTCTCTCCCGGTATGAAGAAAATAAATCTCGCCTTCTAGTCAGCAAAGAAACCCGTTAATATATCATCGAACAATTGGTAAGAAAACGCCTGAAGCATTATTCAGAAAGTCCAAATCTGTCGACATCAATATTAACCATAGCGATATGTACATATATATATATATATATATGTGTATCTGCTATGTACTATTTATAAAGTAAAAAACTTTTAAGTTTGTGGTAAATTACGACATAAATCAGTCTAATAAATTGCAAATCCACTATACAATAGCGAAATCTTTTAACGCACCGTAAACGGCAAAATTTTGAATAAAAACATCCAAAGATTGAATTCCGATGTACTAAGCTCATTAAAAGTTAGAAATAGTATGAAACAAAAAGATTCGAAGAAAGAAAAAATATACATATACTGTTGAAGTGGAGCCTTCACATAATCATCAAGTTAAAGTTTTAGGTGTTGTAACTTAATTATGCTTTGTTGAGGGAGGGCCCCACGTTGGGCGCCATTTATTTCTGTAACGAACCTTAGCATAATCTGGTTATCACTAGACTGCACAACTGGTTTTGCTGCGGACTTAGCTCAGGGAAATGGGAGTGGATGGTGATAACTATAAAAAGGTTATGTTACGTTAATAAAAATATTTGTTCTTGTGTGCAGTATACGAATTAGAAAAAAAAACTTAATATAAAAAGCACAAAGAAGTTATCCAATAATACCACGAAACTTGTCTGTGGGAGACTACTAAGGTGTATTTGGTCTCCTAGGTCATGTTATCCCGCCCAACCATGCTGATGACCACTTTTAAGTATCAGCCCAAAGATATAGTCACATCCCTGTTTACACTCTACTTTTCATCACTTTGAGGGAAATTTTAGCAGAACATAATCGCAAGCAACATTTATTGTAATTCAAAATTCATGATAAATTCATTATGAGCATAGTATGATTTCCCTTCAATGGTATTTATTATTAACTAGTAGGGTTAATTTTCTTATTTTATAAGATAATGATAAAAAGAAATATTAACTCAAATAGGTGACGACAAAAGAAATTTTACAATATGCACCATATTGGTTTCTACTTTTTTCCTGTTGGGGTTTGTGAATGAGAATGAAAAATATCAATGTAAGAGTTCGAAGATTGGCTCTTAATTTTACCTAGTTTTCAATTTAATTTATTTGTTAAAATTTTTCTCTTCCATCTCAATGATTGATATTTTTCTTCCTCATTTACTGATTAAAATTAGTTAAAAATATGTATGTACGTTTGTATGAATATATGTACTTATGTATCTACTTACATGCAAAAATATTATAAAGGGTTGTTTTTATATGATTTCTTTTTATTTCGACTTACGTATGTATCATTTCCAACGCTGTCAGCAGGCCTGTTGATTTCGTGGCTGATGTACATATATATATATGTACGTGTACTTAGATGGGATAGTTAATTAGGGTAGGGTTTTCGATAAAAAAAATATTTTTGCATGATATTCGATTAGGATATTTTGTTTTAGTATATTAAGGGAATTAATAATATTGTTAAGGTAAAATTTAATGCCTGGTTTTAGATAATACTGCACTATTAGTTTTGTTAGGGATTTGATGATGAATGCGAATGTTTCAAGAAAACGTTATAGGTAATTATAAGGGATAGGGTATTTAAGGTTAGGAATTACTTAAGTGGAAATCTTAAGCCTACAATGAATTCGTATATTGGAATTGTGAAGATGTGTTTTTTTTTCCTTTGTTCTGATTGTTTTAATATTTAGGTGAACGAAGTGTTGGGGTAAACTGGTGCAGGTCACAGGAATGTGTGCAATAAGACAGCCGATTTTGGGGACTGTACTAATCAATAAGGCTATGTTATGTTGCTAGTTGTTTCCTTTTTCTCTTGCTTTTTGCGTAATGACCCGTTTAATTAACCAGCAATATGTCACCACCACCTATAAAAACAGTAGCGTTTGCGGAGTTTGGATGCTCTTGGCATAGGGAAACTAATAGGCATGTATGTACTTACGGGCCGAGTTATTCCACGTGGGTGAACGAATTCCGATCTAATTCTAATTGGTTCCCACACTCCGTCGTGTTCTATGTCCACATAAGTATATCTAAAGATGATCGGCCACTTATTTGTACTATCTGGAGCCGGTTTTTATCTTCTACTTAAGCACTTCTAATGTATTCTTTTATTTTTTATTTATTTTTAATATAAAAATATTTAATAATATGATAAGCGTACAGCTTTTGTTTCTAGCAACCAACGTGTATAATTGCTGATGATCGGTAGCAAACTGTACATGATCTCAAGCGTATGGTGTGATGTGCATAAAAAAAATATCATTAATAGGTAGAGACAAAATGCATTTACATACGTATGTACTCCTACACTCTTAGAACGCGCCAACTCTCCAAAATTTTTGTTTTCTTTCATTCTATCTATACATATATTGTGCAGATACCTTATGAACAATAAGCAACTAGCAATTAACATTAGGTTGGCAATAAAACAGATCTCGTTAAATTCAAACAAGTGTACTGATCTGCACAGAAGATAATATAGACTATACCCGTCACACTCCCGATGGTGATCCTGGCATCAGCGTATTTACCGTATGAGGTGGATGACCCTCCTCCGAGTGCGGTGCGCACACTCATTGACTGTTGCGGGACACGTGGACATGACCTTGAACTGGGCGGTGATGTAAATGCGCATCACATACTCTGGGGGAGCACGGATATAAATAAACGAGGTGAGGATTTATTACAATTTCTCTTGTCAACCAATATTAGGATTTGCAACAAGGGCAATAGGCCAACGTTTTTCAATAGGATCAGGCAACAGGTCATTGATTTATCTTTGGTTAGTGATAGGGACTCTATTAGAATATCTGACTGGAGGGTGAGCCTTGAGTGCTCATTCTCTGATCATAACAGAATCACTTTTACGATCGATCTTATTCCGAGTGGGGGCAAGCCTTACAGGAACCCTAGGCAAACGGATTGGGGAAGTTTCAGAAAGCTCGTGGAGGCCCTACCACCTCCAGTAGCGGAGCAGGTGGGCAGCATTCAGGAGCTGGAGGACTCTTCAGTCCTTTTGTCAAGGACACTGAGGGACGCCTATCACGCATCTTGTCGGGAGCGGCAGTCTGTCTCAGGACAGACTGCCGGAGACTTTTTAATAAGGCGAAGTGCGACAGAAATCCCATAGACTGGGATAACTATCGTAGGGGTTTCAACGTCTTCAAGAGCGAAACCAGGAAGGCAAAGAGGGAATCGTGGAAGCGTTTCTGTGGTGACTTGGAGGGCACATCTGAGGCTTCCCGCCTAAGAAAACTACTCTCTAAGGAGCCTGGCACGCCGGGATCCCTTATGAGGCCTGACGGGACTTTTACTGAAAGCAGCGAGGATACCCTGGGGCTACTAATGGAAACTCACTTTCCGGATTGCGATGACGGGGCGGACGTACGTGGTACTGTCGTCCCCGTGCAAACAGCTATCCTAGGCTGTGATTTGGTGGACTCCATTGTACAGTCAGCCAGGGTAAGATGGGCAGTGGCATCTTTTAAGCCCTTTAAGTCAGCGGGGCCAGATGGTATTTTCCCAGCGCTGATGCAGCATGCCATGGAGGCGATTTTACCATGGCTGCTAACCATCTTTAGGGGAAGTCTCGTTTACGGGTACATTCCTATGGAGTGGAGGGAGGTTACTGTGGTATTCATTCCAAAAGCGGGGAGGATAAACCACGGTACCGCTAAAGATTACAGACCAATCAGTCTGTCATCTTTTCTATTGAAAACACTGGAGAGACTGGTTGATTTGTATGTCAGGGAACTTCTCTCGCCAGAGAATTTCTGCGGTGCACAACATGCCTACCAGAAGTGTAGGTCGGTGGAGACGGCGCTGCATGATGTTGTCGGCACTATAGAAGATTCCCTTGACAAGAAGGAGTTTGTTATGGCATCCTTCCTAGACATTGAGGGCGCTTTTAACAATCTGAACATATCCTCGATAACTGGGGCGCTCAGAGAAATCGGTGCGGACCAGTTAATTACGGACTGGGCAGGGAACATGCTTAGGAGCAGATCCATAGTATCCAGTTTGGGCATGAGTACGAGGAGGAAGGCTGTAACAAGGGGCACTCCGCAGGGGGGAGTTCTGTCTCCGCTCCTATGGAACCTTGTCCTGAACAGCATCCTTTTCAGGTTGAACGCAGGTGGCCCCAAGGTAGTTGCATATGCTGATGACGTTGTGCTCCTTATAAGGGGTAAATGTCTGCCTACGATAAGTGAACTCATGGAATCGGCGCTGAACGAACTACTGGACTGGGCCAAGGGGAACGGTCTAGGCATAAACCCTTCAAAGACTGTACTGGTACTTTTTACCAAGAGATATAAGATCCCGGCTTTTAGGCCACCATGCCTTGGTGGCATGAGCTTGGGACTCTCGAGGGAAGCGAAGTACCTCGGTATTATTCTAGACACTAAACTATCGTGGAGACGAAATGTGGAGGATACAACGAGGAGGGCTCTATGTGCGTTTTACGCATGCAAGAGAGTTTCAGGGAGGAGATGGGGGTTGAAACCGTACATCCTGCACTGGATGTATACGGCGGTGATCAGACCCATTCTTACTTATGGATCACTTGTTTGGTGGAGGGCTGTGGACAAGAGTACATATCTCTCTATACTGGGCAAGGTACAGAGGCTAGCATGTCTTGCTGTGACTGGCGCAATGAGATCGGCCCCTCAGGCCAGTCTAGAGACAATGCTCGATTTGGCTCCCCTTGAGATATACATCAAGTACATATCTGCCAGATCTGCCCTCAGGCTCATGGAGTCGGGCAGTTTCAGGCATGACCGTACGGGACATGGCATTATCCTACAAAAGGTAGGAGGGCAGGTCCTGGGGGAACGGACTGATTATATGACTCCGGTCATGTGCTTCGACAAATCCTTCTCAGTCGCATTCCCGGAGAGGAAGGACTGGATGGAAAACTCCGCGACACGTAGTAATGCAACTTTGGTTTTTACGGACGGCTCGAAGATGGACACTGGCACTGGTTCGGGGGTATTTTCCGAGGGTCTCGGCCTTTCGGTATCGCTCAGGCTACCCGATACCTCGACAGTTTTCCAAGCAGAGATTTATGCCATTACCGAGGCAGCATTAAGGATTGATGGGCTCAATTTGGAGGCAAGAACTATTGACATCTGTGTAGATAGTCTGGCAGCAATTAGAGCCCTGGGTTCGGAGATGATAAAGTCGAGATGTGTACTGGCATGCATTCAATCTCTGGCCAGACTTAGGGGGCATGATGTCAATGTGGTCTGGGTTCCAGGGCATGAAGGCATTCAGGGGAATGAGATGGCGGACGAATGCGCGAGAGCGGGTTCGGCCTTGGATGAAGCAGTATCGCGTAGGGACATTGACATTCCCTCAGTTGAGCTGCTGGGCAGATTTCAGAGGTGAGCAAGGAGGGAGGTGACAAACAGGTGGTCAAGTATTACTACATGTAGGGTCTCCAAAACTCTATGGCCCTCGATTAGCAGAGCTAGGACTAGGCAACTTCTGTTTTTTGGGAAACAGCCATTAGCACTCCTGGTAGGGGTCTTGACGGGGCACTGTGCAATTGGGCACATGTCGGAGCGTTTGGGCTTTCTCCATGATGGCCGCTGCAGGAGCTGCTTCGATGAGGAGGAGGAGGAGTCAGTACAGCATTTCCTTTGTGACTGTCCGGCCCTGCAGGAGCGTAGGCTTAGACATCTAGGCTCTCGTTTCCTGAGGGATCTTGACTGCCTCAGGGATGCACCGCTGGCTGCCCTGGCGGGCTTTGTGAGAAGTTCTGGGTGGTTCTCAGGAACCACCACTTCGTCTTGAGAAGAGTGTGTAGGGTATAGTCCTCTGGGCATTACAATGGGCCTTTTGATGGCCTCCGAGTGTTTTTCTCGCTTACTGCGGGCAGCCCTTTTAACCTAACCTAACCTAAATGAAAGACACTCTTTGTGCATTATACAGCATTTTACTTTGGACGTATTTGCATAAATTAAGTACAAATTACCAGCAATTACATACTAAATGGCATAGAATTATTATACCATTCACAAAAAAGTGATAGGGTATATATAGGTTTGTCATTCCGTGTTTAATTTCTTCGATATGCATAAAAGTATATATATTCTGGATCCTTATGAATAGCGATGACGATTGAGCGATGTCCGTCTGTTCGTCTATCCGTCCGTCTGTACGTGAAATCGGTTTTCCCAAGCCCCCAGAAGAGCTAAAGACTTCGTTCTTGGACCGTTGGATTGGAAATGAGTTTAAATAGAGTAGTATTGAAATTCGGAAAGATCCGAAGTACGGTTCCAGAGCTGGGAAGCTTACACCTATTTCTCGCCGCAAAATTTATACCAAAAATCGATTATTTTTTTTATGATTGTAAATTAAACCTATTTCTCATGAAGATTTGCATTGATAAAAAGAATTTAAAAAATTAAAATTTCGTTGGGAAGTTCAAATATTTTTTATACATAAAAGTAACCAAAAAGGCAATTGACGTTGTTTTTTTTTGCTATCTAAAACTATTTTATATTTTAGGAAGAACAAAATTGGTATAAAAAAAAAACAAAATTTCGAATCCAGGGATGGACAAGTGCAATATTTTATAGTTCATGAAGGTGACCAAAATGGTTGAAAATTGTAAATTTTTCTTAATGAATACTACTTTATTCCTCATGAAGAGTTGCACTGGTTAAAAATAAAACAAAAAAATTAAAATTTCACCTCCAGGGTTGGGAAGTCTAAAGTGTTTTTGGTACAGGCAATATATTGTAGTACATGAAAGTGACCAAAATGGTTGCAAATTTTTAGTATTTCTTAAATAAAACAATTTTATACCTAATGAAGACTAAAACTGGTAAAAAAATTTTAATTTCGCCTCCAGGGATGGGAAATGGAATTTTTTTTTAAAATAAAAGTAACCAAAAAGGCAACTAACATCGGTTTTTAACTAATTAAAACTACTTTTTAGTTCAGGAAAAACATAATTGGTATCAAAAATTAAAAATCAAAATTTAGATTCCAGAGTTGGATAACTGCAATATTTTGTGGTACAAGAAAGTGACCAAAATGGTTATAAATATTAAGTTTTTCTTAAATAAAACTATTTCATGCCTCGTTAAGAATTGCATTGGTAAAAAATATTTAAATTTCGCTTCCAGGGTTGGGAAATTGAAATATATAAAAGTAATCAAATAGGCAATTGACGTTGTTGTTTTTGCTAATTAAGACTATTTTATAATTCAGGAAGATCAAAATTGGTATTAAAATCTTAAAAAATCAAAATTTCGGTTCCAGTGTTGAACAACTAAAATATTTTATGGTACATGAAAGTGACCAAAAAGTTTAAAATTTAAAATTTTTTTGTCAATTAAAACTATGTTACATCTTTTAATTAAACCTACTTTCTGTTTTAGCAAGAGAGAAAGAAGAATTACATCTGTGAAGGGTGTTTAAGATTCGGCACAGCCGAATATAGCACTATTATTTGTTTTTTATTTATATGAAAATCTGCTCTGTTACTTAGCCAAGCAAAATATGTTTAATAAGTTAAAGCCCTGAGGTATAAATGTTAATCAATATTTTATGAAACTTAAATCAATAAATTTTTTGGAAGCAAACACAATAGCGGTTTCAACACTTTTTACATGAGGCTGTGACAACAAATTCACTGGACTTCTATCTACTTTTAGCGCTGATGTAAAATATCAATTAAAGAGAAATATCAGCATTTGTCCAAAGCCAATAACGTTTTAGCTCATGTACGTCTTTTTATAGCCTTTGTCATTCCGTAGGTAAGACAGATAAATATCCCTCTAAGACCCCAAAACGTATATATATTCTCAATCAGTAATGAAATCTAAGACGATCGAGTCATGTCCGTTTGTCTATCCGTCCGTCTGTCTATGGAAATTACGATTCAGTCCAAACGAAAAGAGCCAAATTTGGTACAGATATTTTCTAAAAATTGGCACATGTCACGTTCGTAAATTTACTGAATCGGGCCTGAGGGAAAAAGGTTTCCCTAAGAAGAGCTAAACAAACTTCTAAAACACAAATAATTCTTAAATTTTTTTTTAACAAATTATATATTTTTATATCAAAGAAGAACCAAAACGTTAAACTTGGAGCAAGAAAAGCAAACAAATTAATTTTTCCACCCTAAAGACTAAATAAGTTCCTAATATTGTTTTTTGATTTTTCATTTTTTTTTTTTTTTTGGTGATTCAAACGTTTTTTATACTTTAGGAAAAATCACATTCGTGTAAAAATTAAAACAATTAAAGGCTCGATTTCGGGGATGGAAAATCTATTTTCTTTTGGTGCATAAAATTAGCCATATAAGTTACTAGTTCTGGATTTTTTTGTGAATTCAAGCTATTTTATATATCAGGAAGAACTAAATTGGTATTTAATACAATAAAAAAAACAAAAAATAAAATTTGAAATTAAATTCCAGGGTTTGAAAATCTACATTTTTTGTTACAATAAAAAAACTAAATAAGTTCCCAATTTTGTTTTTTGATTTTTTATATAACTTTAGGAAAAATTACATTCGTGTAAAAAATTTAAAAAATTAAAAACTTGATTTCAGGGTTGGAAAATCGAATTTTTTGGTACATATAAGTTCCTAGATTTGTATTTTTTGTTAATTATACCTATTTTATATATCAGGAAGAATTATTTTGTAGTTATTTCAAGAATGTTTTTGTAGCTATTTCAACCTTTTTACATAGCCGGCTAATTTTTGCTACAGGGCCGACGAAGGTGGGTGCTGTTACTCTGCTTTTAATATATGATAGTAGTGGCCACTATAAAAAAACGAGGCTTAGTACACATATGCTACTATGCGCAGATTTTGTGGCTGAGGACGCCCTCTTTCTTGCACAAAAAGTGTCATGTCTGAAATACTTTTAAAACTTGATGATTTTCTGAGCGGCTCTGAATTGCGTTCATAGCTAACTGTGTACTTAAATTTTAAAGAAACAGTCTTCTTCGGCTCGTTGAGGATTTAAGGCTGGGATTATTCTCCATATAGATGAGAAAAGGTGCAAATGCAGTCACGGTGCCCAAGATAGAAAAGTTATGGTCCAACATCAAAGAAGAGGCCAAATTGTAACTTGTAAAAAAGTTGTCACAGACGATGTTTCGTCCACTTCCACGAAAACGGTTGCAACACAAATCTTTGACTACTCGTTCACCCTGATTTTTGTCCCTTTCTCCAGAAGGCGCCAAGCCAGTATATATCTGTCCACTGAGTGGATAAGATGCAAGAGAATCACAAACCCACCAAACCTTTATCCCATATTTCGCAGGTTTTGAAAGAATATACTGAGTGAATCCTGTGCCACCACGAAAGGGATAAAGTTGCTCATCAACAGTTATGTTGGCTCCTGCCACATAGTTGTTCTGAAGGTTTCTATTCAGCATCAGAAATATGTCAGATATGGCTGCTGCCTTATCACTTTCTTTACGGTGCTGGCGTGTACCACCATTATCAAATCTGATATAACGGCTTATAGACCAAAAACGTTGAAGGCCCATCGAACCACGATATAAAGGATGGGAATTAGTTTTCCATAAATCAGTTGTATGGAGGAAATTAGAATGTGTCACTCCAGCCATCAAAAGTATTCCAAGATAGGCATTAAACTCTGAAGTTGAAAGTGGTTTCCAAACAGGCGTTGGTGTTTTGGGGTTTTCTTTTTGCTTTTGTTCGTAACACTGCTTTGCTTTTCTATTTGTTTCTCGAATTACTATATCACATATTTCTTCAGACATAATTAATTTGCACGTTTTTATAATACTTATATTTGCTGATTTAGAAGTTGGCCCAGTATTTGAAGATCGGAGAATATTATGTGAAAAAATCCTACGTAGTTCAGGTGGTTGATTCGACCAAATTGTGCCGTCTCTTGCTATATAATTTAATGCAGAAGATTCCACTGGATCACTATACTCTGCTTCCGAATTCGTCTCATCAGCAGGTGTATATTCTTGTAACTGTAATTCCTCAATATCTGAATCATCAATTGTTGAATTATTCCCGTCGCCCTCTTCATCTGCTAATATATGTCCAAATATTTCTTGTTCATCTTCGCTATCAGTTTCCAACATTTCTTCTAATTTTCGATTTATGTATTGCTATCTTGTAATTGGCGGGGAGTTAACCATTCACCATCAGCCATTATACAAATTACTGTTTCTAATCTACAAGTTATTAAAAACTTAAAAATACATGTTTATATACTTTGTGCACATATGTATGTGTGTATGTCAAAATAACCTTTATTAATTAATAAATAAATGTATGAATCAATTTATTGCGTTTTTACCAAATCAAAGCGTTTTTGTGTTTCTGCAATCACAACTCACATTACAAGTGCAAATAAAAACTAATTTGATTTGCTAACAAATTGTCTTTACGATGCCGTGTACAGTCTCCTTTATAGTTTAAACATTGTTACGGATTTTATCTTGTATTTCCCCATCAGCATTTTATGCCAGACCCAGCTAACATATAACATTTAGTAACGAACTTTGCAATTCATAATAAAATGCAACTGTGCAAGAAATAGAACTCTGTTTAACTCTTTTTCTTTATTGACATACTTCTTTTTTATAAGAGCATCGAATGTTAATCCCGTTATGCAAATTAACAAATCAAAAGACGACAATTGTCACTAGAAACTTCTAGAAAGAAAAAGGATAAAAAGGGAAAAGATGAACATGAGGTTTCGCGCGTGGGCTTTGGTTTTAAAAAAGACAGTTGTTAACAGGTGGTTGAAAACAGAAGTCGTGCAAAAGGTTGGTGGTGGTTGGATATATAAAAAGAAAAAAAATTTAATAATTATGCATGTACATACATGTGGTGGCCGTAGCAAAAATTTAGAAAAAAGAAAAAAAAAGCAAAACTAAAAGTTAATTCTATAAAACGAAAAAGACAATAGCAAAACCCTAGCATTTTTTAAACCCAAAAACTTAGACAAACAAAAAAATGTATAATTGAAACAGCAGTTAATTGTGTATAAAAAGAAAAGAACTAAAACTTTAAACCTGCACACTAAGAGAAAACTACATATATTTGAAACCAAAGTTCATCTGGTAGAACAGACGGATCTAAAATATTATAATATTTAAAGAAACACAGGAAAGCTGTAAGAAATTATAATTAAAGTGTAAAGTACACAATCACATTACATAATAATGGCACGTAGTAATTTTGAGGGAAAACCAGCCTCGGCGGAAAAAGTGCATTAATCCGAAACGCATCCCGCAGTGTCAACGCATCTATATGAAACGTTTCCATCAGTATCAACGCATCATGACGCCACTCATCTCTCCATATCAATGCAGCATTATGTTCAACGCATCTATACACATCATTCTACTCAACAGCACCAGCTATAACCTACAACAGTATCGTAAATATACCTAATTACTTTGTATACTATTATTTAACTTACTTCCTTCTGATTATTGTATTTACTTAAGTGATTATTGTTAGAGTTATATATATATTAGAATATTATTAGATTTATCAATTTGAGAATTATTATACTTACCTTTTTATTATACCATACTTACCTCCTTGATCATTATACGTAGTTAATTACACACTATACTTACCTTTATTCATCATTGTTAGTAAATAACCAAGAAAGAATTGTAAATTCCAGTAAGATAATTTCTGAGACAAATGCATTGCTATCTTTTTCCTATTTCTTTTAAATAAAAACTAAAGAAACTCTAAAATGAATTCACAAATGAAATAAATTTATTAAAGGAGAATATTAGGTGAACACCCCTGAACATGGGCTGGAACTGTGGTATTAGGACCACATAATAAGTACGGGGCAGAAACCGTCCTTATTATTATTATTACATAATCAGAATAAATTTCCTTGTGCCAGATATATCTTGATGTCATTATCATATCAAACCGATTACTTCTGAACTCTAGGGTTTTTTTTCTTGCATGGAGGGTTCAGTAATTTTTTTCTTTTTATGTCTGCACTTCGAGAACAAGGGTCAGAAACTTAGCCCTGATAGAGCTAGCCGGCGAACATCCTTACCATGCAAATGTGAGATTCTTGAATACTATTAGAGACAGTGCAACAACATATGAGCTAAGATAAACAATGGGAGTTCCCTTTTTAAGAGCATACAGAAATTCGTAGTCACCTAGTTATAAACGACGACGTTTTTTTCATAATAACGGATGCAAAGCATTCAATTTGATGAGAAAAACAAAAAATATTGGTTTCATCTGAAGAAATTCCCTTGCAAGGTGTACGACTTACCCGGGTATGATGGTTGTTTGTTTAACGGAAATTTTTTGGTTGTAGACATAAAGGTTAATATAAATTTTAGTGAGGACTAGTTGTCATAATTTGGATATTCTATCAATTTTAGTGATTATTAGTTCTCATAATTTGGCCATTATAAAAAAACGAGGCTGAGTACACATGTGCTACTATACGCAAATTTTGGGGCTGAGGACGTCCTCTTTCTTGCACAAAAAGTTTGATGTCTGAAATACTTTTGAAACTCGAATAATATAAATTTTAGGAGGACTAGTTGTTATAATTTGGTTATCCCATCAATTTTAGTGATTATAATTTTTTTTTTTTATCTTGGTCTAGCACTGAGGGGATGAGGGAATAGTATTGAGGGGACAGATTAGGAAAGATGAGAAGATAGATAGTAGTTTTTGTAGCTATTTCAACCTTTTTACTTCGCCAGCTAATTTTTGCTGCAGGCCCGACCAAGGTGGGTGCTTTTACTCTGCTTTTAATACATGATAGTGTCAAAATTTGGCTACTATAAAAAAACGAGGCTTAGTACACATATGCTACTATGCGCAGATTTTGTGGCTGAGGACGTCCTCTTTGTTGCACGAAAAGTCGCATGTCTGAAATACTTTTGGAACTCGATTAACCTTTATGTCTACAACCACCTACCTGGGTAAGTTTTTTATATTCCCTTCAGAATATTTGCGCTATCTGATAAGGTATCGACTTGAAAATTTTAATATGTGCCTAATATATGGTTTTTCAACATCTAAAGAAATAACTAAAAATATTTTTTTTTGGAAAAAATTTACAAGAAGATTTTAAGATTTACCCCTTAAACATGCATCCGACATACCCGGGTAAGCAAAGAACAATTCAAAAACTTTTTTGATTCAAAGTCCAAAAAAATTTACATAATTATTTAATTTAAACCAATTCAAGCTTTATCTTACCATTTTAATATTGATCAAAATTACACACGTAAATAAAAATATTTTAGAATCAGTTCTTGTGTATGTACATTGTACATACATTTATACGTATAAATAATTATATTGTTTTTTTGTATCGATTTTTTTCTACTTTGCTCATAGATGACAAAAAGTTACATCCTCCGAATACTGAAAACAAACTGGTTTTTTACATTCTTACAGGATTTTCTTGTTGATCTCCTCTTTTCACACATGTAGCAATTTCCTTTGTGTTTTTTTCTGCCAGAAGCGTCGCGTTCTTCTTGAACACGTTCTGGTTCAGTAACATTATAAGACTTTACTGTTTGGCCCAACATGCATTCAATTCCACTTCTAGGTGAAAAACGTCTCATAATTTGATGTATTTCTGAGCGGCTCTGAATTGCGTTCATAGCTAACTGTGTACTTAAATTTTAAAGAAACAGTCTTCTTCGGCTCGTTGAGGATTTAAGGCTGGGATTATTCTCCATATAGATGAGAAAAGGTGCAAATGCAGTCACGGTGCCCAAGATAGAAAAGTTATGGTCCAACATCAAAGAAGAGGCCAAATTGTAACTTGTAAAAAAGTTGTCACAGACGATGTTTCGTCCACTTCCACGAAAACGGTTGCAACACAAATCTTTGACTACTCGTTCACCCTGATTTTTGTCCCTTTCTCCAGAAGGCGCCAAGCCAGTATATATCTGTCCACTGAGTGGATAAGATGCAAGAGAATCACAAACCCACCAAACCTTTATCCCATATTTCGCAGGTTTTGAAAGAATATACTGAGTGAATCCTGTGCCACCACGAAAGGGATAAAGTTGCTCATCAACAGTTATGTTGGCTCCTGCCACATAGTTGTTCTGAAGGTTTCTATTCAGCATCAGAAATATGTCAGATATGGCTGCTGCCTTATCACTTTCTTTACGGTGCTGGCGTGTACCACCATTATCAAATCTGATATAACGGCTTATAGACCAAAAACGTTGAAGGCCCATCGAACCACGATATAAAGGATGGGAATTAGTTTTCCATAAATCAGTTGTATGGAGGAAATTAGAATGTGTCACTCCAGCCATCAAAAGTATTCCAAGATAGGCATTAAACTCTGAAGTTGAAAGTGGTTTCCAAACAGGCGTTGGTGTTTTGGGGTTTTCTTTTTGCTTTTGTTCGTAACACTGCTTTGCTTTTCTATTTGTTTCTCGAATTACTATATCACATATTTCTTCAGACATAATTAATTTGCACGTTTTTATAATACTTATATTTGCTGATTTAGAAGTTGGCCCAGTATTTGAAGATCGGAGAATATTATGTGAAAAAATCCTACGTAGTTCAGGTGGTTGATTCGACCAAATTGTGCCGTCTCTTGCTATATAATTTAATGCAGAAGATTCCACTGGATCACTATACTCTGCTTCCGAATTCGTCTCATCAGCAGGTGTATATTCTTGTAACTGTAATTCCTCAATATCTGAATCATCAATTGTTGAATTATTCCCGTCGCCCTCTTCATCTGCTAATATATGTCCAAATATTTCTTGTTCATCTTCGCTATCAGTTTCCAACATTTCTTCTAATTTTCGATTTATGTATTGCTCTCTTTTTTCGAGGCTAAGCCCTTGTAATTGGCGGGGAGTAAACCATTCACCATCAGTCATTATACAAATTACTGTTTTTAATCTACAAGTTATTAAAAACTTAAAAATAGATGTTTATATACTTTGTGCACATATGTATGTGTGTATGTCAAACTAACCTTTATTAATTAATAAATAAATGTATGAATCAATTTATTGGGTTTTTTGTCAAATCAAAACGTTTTAGTGTTTCTGCAATCACACCTCACATTACAAGTGCAAATAAAAACTAATTTGTAAATTGTATTACAGGATGTTAATTTCCCAACAGGCTATAGGTTCAAATCTGCGAAAACTGCAAATTATTTTTTATTTTATTTTTATTTTTAATAAATGAACGTGATTGCATTCTATTTATTAATTTTTTGAGAATGGAATATTTAGAATATTTTTCATAGTCATTAAACCAGCAGAACGGATCAGTACTGATTTCGAGGCCGCTACGCCATCTCATCAGCGTTCTTTGTTCAATTTTTCCACTTTTGCAAGTGGTGCTAGTTAGTAGGAATATCAACTATTTAACCAATATTTTAACGAAAATTGAATATGAGACATTCATATTATTAAGTTATTACATTTTTGGTTAGTACGAAATTTCCCAACCCTAATTTGATTTGCTAACAAATTGTCTTTACGATGCCGTGTACGCTCTCCTTTATACTTTAAACATATGAGCTAAGATGAACAATGGGAATCCCTTTTTTAAGAGCATACAGAAATTCGTAGTCACCTAGTTATAAACGACGACGTTTTTTTCATAATAACGGATTCAATTTGATGAGAAAAATTAAAAATATAGGTTTCATCTGAAGAAATTCCCTTGCAAAGTGTACGTCAACCATCATATTGTATGTTTAACGGAAATTTTTTGGTTGTAGACATAAAGGTTAATATAAATTTTAGTGAGGACTAGTTGTCATAATTTGGATATTCTATCAATTTTAGTGATTATTAGTTCTCATAATTTGGCCATTATAAAAAAACGAGGCTGAGTACACATATGCATTTTGGGGCTGAGGACGTCCCCTTTCTTGCACAAAAAGTCTCAAGTCTGAAATACTTTTGGAACTCGAATAATATAAATTTTAGTGAGGACTAGTTGTCATAATTTGGATATTCTATCAATTTTAGTGATTATTAGTTGTCATAATTTGGCCATTATAAAAAACAAGCCTGAGTACACATATGCATTTTGGGGCTGAGCACGTCCTCTTTCTTGCTCAAAAAGTCTCATGTCTGAAATACTTTTGGAACTCGAATAATATAAATTTTAATGAGGACTAGTTGTCATAATTTGGTTATAATATCAATTTTAGTGATTATTAGCTGTCAAAATTTGGCCATTATAAAAAAAACGAGGCTGAGTACACATATGCTACTATGCGCAAATTTTGGGGCTGAGGACGTCCTCTTTCTTGCACAAAAAAACTCATGTCTGAAATACTTTTGGAACTTGAATAATATAAATTTTAATGAGGACTAGTTGTCATAATTTGGTTATCCTATCAATTTTAGTGATTATCAGCTGTCATAATTTGGCCATTATAAAAAAAAACGAGGTTGAGTACACATATGCATTTTGGGGCCGAGGACGTCCTCTTTCTTGCACAAAAAGTTTCTTGTCTGAAATACTTTTGGAACTCGAATAATATAAATTTTAATGAGGACTAGTTGTCACAATTTGGTTATCCTATCAATTTTATTGATTATTGGTTGTCATAATTTGGCCATTATAAAAAAAACGAGGCTGAGTACACATATGCATTTTGGGGCTAAGGTCGTCCTCTTTCTTGCACAAAAAGCCTCATGTCTGAAATACTTTTGGAACTCGAATAATATGAATTTTATTGAGGACTAGTTTTTTTTTTTTTTTTTTTTAGGAGTAGGACCAGCACTCAGGGGATGACCCCTACATATGCAGTGCATTGCGCTGGAACTGGGAAAATAGATTTTGGGAAGGAGGATAAAGGGAGTAGTGTCTGTGGATATTCGATTTGAACCTGCTCAAATTGTAAGTGGCGGGGAAGACATCTGCGGGTAGTTTGTTCCACATACGGACTGTTCGGCCAAAAAACGAATTTTCTCTGTAATGCGTAGTGCGATTCGTTGGAATATCGACCACAAACGCATGCGCTCTTGATGAAAAACGCGTTGAGCGTAAGAAAGAATGGGTTTCAGGAACAAGTTCCCTAATTTCACCAGAGCACCTGCCATTATAGTAACGATAGAACAACGATACGCACCCCACATTGCGACGATGCTCAAGAGAGTCAATAGAGTTGGCTACTCTACAGTCTCCGATGAGTTTCATCGCCCTCTCCTGTACGCTGTCGAGTAACTTCAAAATAGACTTTGAAGCACCGGCCCAAACATGAGAGTTGTATTCCATCTTCGGTCGGATGTAAGTGGTGTAAATATTAAGGAGATCAGAAGGGGGTCTTAAGAAGCCAAGGCACTTGAATGCTTCTTTTGCGACCTGAAAGACATGTTCCGTCCATCTGACATCACACTGCACTTTCATGCCCAGAACTTCAAGAGCCCCTGACTCCATAATACTTACACCACCCATAGAAACAGATGAAGCAGCTGGTCATACGTACGTCGATGCGTCAGCATACAACACTGGGTCTTACGGGCATTAAAATCGACCCTGTTCGCCTGACCCCACTCGGAAATCTTCGCGAGGTCACTATTCAGAACGTCATTCATAAACTGCCTCCTTGTCTCGAATTCAGACGTTGACGGCCTGCAGTTAAATGAATAGGAATGCGAAAGGCTGCTATCATCTGCGAAAGAGTAAATAGGACAGGAAGTTTGGGAAAGTAAATCGTTAAGAAAAATTAGAAATAGAGTAGGAGAAAGAACGGAGCCCTGCGGTACCCCTGAGTTGACTCTGAACTCATCGGATGAGACCCCATCTATAACAACTCGTATAGAGCGATCCCTGAGAAAGCTCGATATAAACCGAGAGAAGGTGTCTCCGACACCAAATGCAATAAGTTTGGACAGGAGTGCTCCATGCCACACTCTATCGAACGCCTTAGAAATATCTAGAGCCACCACTTTACTTTCGCCAAAACGGTGTATGGAACTACACCAGTTTTCCGAAAGAAGGGCCAATAGGTCACCCGTAGAGCGGCCTCTGCGGAAACCATACTGGCGGTCGTTTAGTAAACTGTTGGACTCCAGATATTTCACAAGATGGAAGTTAAGCATAGTTTGCAGAACATATTGCAATCGGGCGGTAATTTTCGGGGTTAGTAGCCACTCCCTTTTTGGGGATTGGCGTTACATTAGCAACCTTCCAGCACATTGGAAATTTACCGGAGTGGTATAGTGTACTGAAAAGTTTGGCTAATGGACGTGCTAACGTCGAAGAGCACTGCTTCAGGACCAGTGCAGGGATTCCATCCGTCCCAGGAGACTTCCTTGTGCTGAGTTCCGCAAGAACCCTTTTAACTGCACGCGCTCGAAAAAATATCTTAGGCATAGTTACGGATACTCTCTCGAGCGCGGGGAGTGGTTGAGAGCTATCAGGCAAGTGAGAGTTACTTGTAAATATCTCAGCCAATATATTAGCTTTATCAACCGGGTCAGTAAATATTTGGTCATTCCTCAAAAGAGTCGGAATTGAAGAACTAGCACTTTCCTTAACACTTTTGACGAATGACCAGAAACTCTTACTACGCCTGGGGGCAGTGAGAATTCTAGTGCGAATACGCTGCTCGTATAAAGCCTTTTCGCGTCTTAACTCTTTGGCACACGAAGATCTTGCCTTCTTGCGTAGCAAATCAGTATTGGCATTTTTGTTATTACGCCAAGTACTGAATGCTGCCTCTCTGGATCGCAACGCATCTTTACATGCCTGGTTAAACCAAGACTTCGCCCTAGGTTTAACCGAAATTTGCTTACAGGGAATAAAAGCTTTCATCCCCAGTAGAATTGTGTTTTCAACCATTTTCGCCATGGAATCGACATCATTGTCAAGAAAACATAGTTTCCAATTAAAATTCCGAAAGAATTCGTTGAGCTCGGCCCAACTACCCTTTTCGTAAATATATTTACTACGCTTCGTGGCTGCACGCGAAACGTTGCGAAGTTTGGAGAACGGAAAGGTTGCGGAAATGGTGCAATGATCCGAGTTACCGAGAGGTGCATTGACTGTAACTTCATACTTTTCAGGATGTGAAGTTAGAAAAAGGTCAAGAGTATTATGTTGGTGCCCTTCAACACATGGAATATTAACTAATTGCACAAGGTGATTGTGCGCGGCGAACAACTCAGCAAATTGGCCCTCTGAAGTTGTGTGGCTCGAATGGCGAAGCCAAGATGTGTTATGAACATTGAAATCACCAGCAACTACAATTTCACTGCTCGGACAACTATCAAGAATCTTCGATATGGAGTCGGAAAGAGTATCGAAGCCATGTATGGTAGCATCTCTTTCCGCGTTAGGACTTCTATACAGAAACCCGAAATGTAAAAAGTGTGTACCGACTTTGAATTTAACCCAAAGACAGCTAAATTCTGCGTCAGACATGCCTAATGGTTGCTGGCATTGGTACACAACTTCATTACGTACGTATATTGCAAGGCCCCTATGAAGAGTAAAAAGCGACAGGAGGTGATACCCGGGCAAATGAAAATCTTGTGGATCAGCATCCTCATGTACCTGGGTTTCACTTAAGGCGAAAACATCCGGCCGATGGAGACAAACGTGAGCATATACAGAAAAGAAATTAGCTCTTAACCCACGTATGTTACAGAAGTCTATTGTAAACTTACCCACCATCAAAAAATGAGAAAAAAAAACCGAAATCCAAACTCTAGATTAGTGAACACGATGCAATGACAGCAACTGCAGTGACCATTCACTAGTCAGTGTTATGCCTTCACTAGTGAATGATCCAGCCGCTATCAGTACACCGCACCAATAAAATAGAGTTTTATTTTATTTTATTTATGGGAAGAGGGATGGGAGGCGCCTGATACTGCAGAAACACAGGTCATAAAAGCCCTGGTCTGGTCCACTTCCATTTTCCCATAGTGGCTCATAGTGCCAACACTGGTATGGGGTGTCTTCACTGGTGGTGAGGAATGCAGTAATTATTTTATTGTCTGTTGTTTTCTTGTTTTGTTGTTTTTTTTCTTGTTTAAGTTATTCATTTTTTTTGTTTTATTATTGTAGTTGAGGATATTTGTTGCTTTGATTTAATATTTGGGGAGTGGTTAATTTAAAATTTAATTTATTTGGTTTTATTTATTTATTTTTTTTCTATTTATTGGTTTGATTTTTGTTCTTTGAATGTTTGTGTTTATATATTTTTTTATTTTTTTTTTTTGCTTATTTGCTTTCAATTAATTTAATTTTTAATTTTTCTTAAATAACTAAAACACAGCCCGGACTGACAGACACAGAGACGAAAAACGTGTTAACGGCACGAGAGACAGAACACTACTATGCCATAATTTGGTTATTCTATCAATTTTAGTGATTATTAGTTCTCATAATTTGGCCATTATAAAAAAACGAGGCTGCATACAAATATGCTTCCGAATCCGTCTCATCAGCGGGTGTATATTCTGTTGTCATAATTTGGATATTCTCTCAATTTTAGTGATTATTATTTCTCATAATTTGGTAATTATAAAAAAACGAGGCTGAGTACACATATGCTACTATGCGAGAATTTTGGGGCTGAGGACGTCCTCTTTCTTGCACAAAAAGACTCATGTCTGAAATACTTTTGGAACTCGAATAATATAAATTTTAATGAGGACTAGTTGTCATAATTTGGTTATCCTATCAATTTTAGTGATTATTAGTTGTCATAATTTGGCCATTATTAAAAAACGGGGCTGAGTACACATATGCCACTATGCGCAAATTGTGACTGAGGACGTCCACTTCCCTGCATGCCTGAAATACAATTGGAACTCGAATAATATAAATTTTAGTGAGGACGAGTTGTCACAAAAAGCCTCATGTCTGAAATACTTTTGGAACTCGAATAATATAACTTTTAATGAGGATTAGTTTTCATAATTTGGTTATTCTATCAATTTTTGTGATTATTAGTTCTCATAATTTGGCCATTATAAAAAAACGAGGCTACGTACACATATGCATTTTGGGCCTGAGGACGCCCTCTTTCTTGCACAAAAAGTCTAATGTCTGAAAGACTTTTGGAACTCGAATAATATAACTTTTAATGAGGACTAGTTTTCATAATTTGGTTATTCTATCAATTTTTGTGATTATTAGTTCTCTTAATTTGGCAATTATAAAAAAACGAGGCTGAGTACACATATGCATTTTGGGGCTAAGGTCGTCCTCTTTCTTGGACAAAAAGCCTCATGTCTGAAATACTTTTGGAACTCGAATAATATAAATTTTTATGAGGACTAGTTGTCATAATTTGGTTATCTTATCAATTTTAGTGATTATTAGTTGTCATAATTTGGCCATTATAAAAAAACGAGGCTGCGTACACATATGCATTTTGGGCCTGAGGACGTCCTCTTTCTTGCACAAAAAGTCTCATGTCTGAAATACTTTTGGAACTCGAATAATATAACTTTTAATGAGGACTAGTTTTCATAATTTGGTTATTCTATCAATTTTTGTGATTATTATTTCTCTTAATTTGGCCATTATAAAAAAACGAGGCTGCGTACACATATGCATTTTGGGGCTAAGGTCGTCCTCTTTCTTGGACAAAAAGCCTCATGTCTGAAATACTTTTGGAACTCGAATAATATAAATTTTAATGAGGACTAGTTGTCATAATTTGGTTATCTTATCAATTTTAGTGATTATTAGTTGTCATAATTTGGCCATTATAAAAAAACGAGGCTGCGTACACATATGCATTTTGGGCCTGAGGACGTCCTCTTTTTTGCACAAAAAGTCTCATATCTGAAATACTTTTGGAAATCGAATAATATAACTTTTAATGAGGACTAGTTTTCATAATTTGGTTATTCTATAAATTTTTGTGATTATTAGTTCTCATAATTTGGCCATTATAAAAAAACGAGGCTGCGTACACATATGCATTTTGGGCCTGAGGACGTCCTCACTCTTGCACAAAAAGCCTCATGTCTGAAATACTTTTGGAACTCGAATAATATAACTTTTAATGAGGACTAGTTTTCATAATTTGGTTATTCTATCAATTTTTGTGATTATTAGTTCTCTTAATTTGGCCATTATAAAAAAACGAGGCTGCGTACACATATGCATTTTGGGGCTTAGGTCGTCCTCTTTCTTGCACAAAAAGTCTAATGTCTGAAATACTTTTGGAACTCGAATAATATATATTTTAGTGAGGACTAGTTGTCATAATTTGGATATTCTATCAATTTTAGTGATTATTAGTTGTCATAATTTGGCCATTATAAAAAAAAACGAGGCTGAGTACCACATATGCTACTATGCGCAAATTTTGGGGCTGAGGACGTCCTCTTTCTTGCACAAAAAGTCTAATGTCTGAAATACTTTTGGAACTCGAATAATATAAATTTTAGTGAGGACTAGTTGTCATATTTTGGTTATCCTATCAATTTTAGTGATTATTAGTTGTCATAATTTGGCCATTATAAAAAAACGAGGCTGAGTACACATATGCTTTTTGGGGCTGAGGACGTCCTCTTTCTTGCACAAAAAGTCTAATATCTGAAATACTTTTGGAACTCGAATAATATAACTTTTAATGAGGACTAGTTTTCATAATTTGGTTATTCTATCAATTTTTGTGATTATTAGTTCTCATAATTTGGCCATTATAAGAAAACGAGGCTGCGTACACATATGCATTTTGGGCCTGAGGACGTCCTCTTTCTTGCACAAAAAGTCTAATGTCTGAAAGACTTTTGGAACTCGAATAATATAACTTTTAATGAGGACTAGTTTTCATAATTTGGTTATTCTAACAATTTTTGTGATTATTATTTCTCTTAATTTGGCCATTATAAAAAAACGAGGCTGCGTACACATATGCATTTTGGGGCTAAGGTCGTCCTCTTTCTTGGACAAAAAGCCTCATGTCTGAAATACTTTTGGAACTCGAATAATATAAATTTTAATGAGGACTAGTTGTCATAATTTGGTTATCTTATCAATTTTAGTGATTATTAGTTGTCATAATTTGGCCATTATAAAAAAACGAGGCTGCGTACACATATGCATTTTGGGCCTGAGGACGTCCTCTTTTTTGCACAAAAAGTCTCATATCTGAAATACTTTTGGAAATCGAATAATATAACTTTTAATGAGGACTAGTTTTCATAATTTGGTTATTCTATCAATTTTTGTGATTATTAGTTCTCATAATTTGGCCATTATAAAAAAACGAGGCTGCGTACACATATGCATTTTGGGCCTGAGGACGTCCTCACTCTTGCACAAAAAGTCTCATGTCTGAAATACTTTTGGAACTCGAATAATATAACTTTTAATGAGGACTAGTTTTCATAATTTGGTTATTCTATCAATTTTTGTGATTATTAGTTCTCTTAATTTGGCCATTATAAAAAAACGAGGCTGCGTACACATATGCATTTTGGGGCTTAGGTCGTCCTCTTTCTTGCACAAAAAGTCTAATGTCTGAAATACTTTTGGAACTCGAATAATATATATTTTAGTGAGGACTAGTTGTCATAATTTGGATATTCTATCAATTTTAGTGATTATTAGTTGTCATAATTTGGCCATTATAAAAAAAAAAACGAGGCTGAGTACCACATATGCTACTATGCGCAAATTTTGGGGCTGAGGACGTCCTCTTTCTTGCACAAAAAGTCTAATGTCTGAAATACTTTTGGAACTCGAATAATATAAATTTTAGTGAGGACTAGTTGTCATATTTTGGTTATCCTATCAATTTTAGTGATTATTAGTTGTCATAATTTGGCCATTATAAAAAAACGAGGCTGAGTACACATATGCTTTTTGGGGCTGAGGACGTCCTCTTTCTTGCACAAAAAGTCTAATATCTGAAATACTTTTGGAACTCGAATAATATAACTTTTAATGAGGACTAGTTTTCATAATTTGGTTATTCTATCAATTTTTGTGATTATTAGTTCTCATAATTTGGCCATTATAAGAAAACGAGGCTGCGTACACATATGCATTTTGGGCCTGAGGACGTCCTCTTTCTTGCACAAAAAGTCTAATGTCTGAAAGACTTTTGGAACTCGAATAATATAACTTTTAATGAGGACTAGTTTTCATAATTTGGTTATTCTAACAATTTTTGTGATTATTAGTTCTCTTAATTTGGCCTTATTAAAAATAGAGGCTGAGTACACATATGCACTTTGGGGCTAAGGTCGTCCTCTTTCTTGGACAAAAAGCCTCATGTCTGAAATACTTTTGGAACTCGTATAATATAAATTTTAATGAGGACTAGTTGTCATAATTTGGTTATCTTATCAATTTTAGTGATTATTATTTGTCATAATTTGGCCATTATAAAAAAACGAGGCTGAGTACACATATGCATTTTGGGCCTGAGGACGTCCTCTTTCTTGCACAAAAAGTCTCATGTCTGAAATACTTTTGGAACTCGAATAATATAACTTTTAATGAGGACTACTTTTCATAATTTGGTTATTCTATCAATTTTTGTGATTATTAGTTCTCTTAATTTGGCCAGTATAAAAAAACGAGGCTGCGTACACATATGCATTTTGGGCCTGAGGACTTCCTCTTTCTTGCACAAAAAGTCTAATGTCTGAAACACTTTTGGAACTCGAATAATATCAATTTTAGTGAGGACTAGTTGTCTTAATTTGGATATTCTATCAATTTTAGTGACTATTAGTTGTCATAATTTGGCCATTATAAAAAAAACGAGGCTGAGTACACATATGGTACTATGTGCAAATTTTGGGGCTGAGGACGTCCTCTTTCTTGCACAAAAAGTTTAATGTCTGAAATACTTTTGGAACTCGAATAATATAAATTTTAGTGAGGACTAGTTGTCATAATTTGGTTATTCTATAAATTTTAGTGATTTGATTTCGCATGTTTATCAGCCGAAAAACAGAGAGAAGTAGTTTGGTTAACAAAAAACTATCATCATATTAACTGGAATGATGGATCAGTCTCATTTCAAAGCGTTTCCAAGTTTTTAAGATCCAATATAAGAAATTCACATATATATGTTAAGGGAGGAGAGAAGAAAAAATGGTTAGAAAACATGATTCATGAAGCAGTTTATAACATTGAAGACATTGGCTGCATTAATTTTAAACAAATGGAAGCTAAGCATTCAACATATTTCTATTGTAGCTATCACGACTATGGTGTTTGTGCCTTAAGGAATGCAATTTTACTTAAAAATGAAAATGTTAACAAACTTTTAAATAAATGCTCATAAAAATTAAAATAAATGTCTTTTTATTTCAAATAAAAACCTACATACATACATATTTATTTCAGAGAACACACAACAAACATAATGGTTCATTCATTCAAATGGTCAAGGGAATATTTGGGCACAAAGAATAAACGCTTATTATTTGTTTGTATGTATATGCGTAAATGAAATAAATTTGTAGATATTTATGTACGCATGAATATGTACATCTTATCACATTGCGTACTGACCCACTTGCGCTAAATCCAGGAAAGCAACAAAAAAGCGGACTGTCACACAGACTCACCAATCGTCACACACACCCCCTGTCTGACAGGCAGACATTCCAATCGCCACTCAGAACACAAAAACACACACATATTAATATTCTACAAAATACAGAAATCGCACCACCATCCAGATCCCCAAATAAAATCCATCGATGATCGTCATGTATAAAATAAACAAAATATCAAATTCAATATTTATGCAACAGTAATTTTTTTCACAACGTCTTCAAGATCAGAATAATCAAATTATTCCCCCACACTCAAGCATTGCACACAAAAAAGATATAACTGAATTGCTGGACAAAATATCTTAAGTAAACATACACCAAAATTAAAAACAAGCAAAAAATAAAAGAAGAAACCTCACTCCAGCCTGGACAAAATATCTTAAGTAAACACACCAAAATTAAAAACAAGCCAAAAATAAAAGAAGAAATCTCACTCCAGCAAGAAGAAACGAACCATAAACATTAGGGCCATCCATTTATACAACACTTTTAAGATATTGTACTTCCTAAAAAAGTTTTGTGTCAGATACTAAAAATTTCTTATTTTCTATTAGGCCATAGCACACATGGACAGACAGAATTCCTACGCTCACATATGGACAGACAAAAAATTCCCACGGTCTCACGCTCACTTATACAAACTCATTTTGGTTACACAGCACCCCTCCACCAAAATACCATCACATATGGACGGACAGAAATTCCCACGGTCTCATACGGACAGACACAAACTCATAAGCTCACATATGGACGGACAGAAATTCCCACGGTCTCATACGGACAGACACAAACTCATAAGCTCACATATGGACGGACAGAAATTCCCACGGTCTCATACGGACAGACACAAACTCATAAGCTCACATATGGACGGACAGAAATTCCCACGGTCTCATACGGACCGACACAAACTCCCAAGCTCTCATATGGACAGACAAAAATTCCCACGCTCACATATGGACGGACATGTATTCCAAGGTCACATATGGACAGACACAAATTCCCACGCCTACCCCAACATCATAAAAAAAAAAAACAACAACAATGCGAACCCCCTTATTAAACCGTGGGAAAATACACACACAAACATTAAAGTATCAAATTACAACATAAACACATTAAAATCAAAATTTGGGTAATTAACATGCAAATTTTTAAAATTTTACATGAAATTTGAGAATTTTAATTGCCCTGGCACATACATTCCCTAACTACTCTAAGCAGCACCCTTAACCCTCCTAACACCTTTACACTCGGCCATCCTGCTAATCATCGGCCTCCGATGATAATATCTCTTCTTCAGTAGTTCTCCATGGCTTCATGAAGTCGCAACTTGTGGATGTATTGCTTGGACCTTCGAATTCTGCGGCTTTTGAAACATCGTATCGTCCATTGCGCTTAACCTTCACTACTTTATACGGACCTAAATACTCGTTTGCTAATTTCTTGCCTGCTACAAACTGGGTTCGTTTGATAGCTACCAGGTCACCAACTGCATACTCGACATGAGTTTTTCGATTCTTGTCGTACTGCTTCTTGTAGACTTCTTGAGCTTTCAGGATCTTTTGTTTAACCTCATTTCGCAACAGTTGGCGATCCATATCGAACTGGTTAATGAGTTCATCTTGGAGTATTTCAAGAATTTGGTTTTCCGCATTAGTCTTCATTTTGGTACCAAACATAGTTTCAAATGGTGTAGATTTTGTTGAGTTGTTAATGCACGAATTTAATGATTTTTGCACTTGCCCCACATATTTGTACCATTTGGATTAATCTTCATGCGACAGCTTTGAAATAACAGATAAAATACATCGGTTCACCCGTTCGATCTGGCCATTGCCCCTTGGAACGCCTGTTGTGGTTAAAACATGTTCAATTGCATTCTGCTGACAAAAATCTTTGAAACTTTGCGAAGTGAAAGCTGATCCTTTATCACTGATGATACGACCCGGATTGCCAAATGTGTTAGACCACATCGAAAGATTTTTCACAACTTCATCAGTGTTCGTTGTCTTTGTGGTAAAAAGCCAAACAAACTTGGAAAAACCGTCTACTACAGCCAGAATGTATTTATATTGTTTACACGTTGAATCCATTGGCCCCAAGTGGTCAATGTGTATCGTCTGCAACGGGAAATCGCCTTTATCAATACATTGCAACATGCCTTCTTTCTTACTAAGCTTCTTGTTATGTATTATGCATCTTATACAATTTTGTACAATCTGTGCAACCTTTCTCTCAAGATGTGGTATATAAAATCCCTGTTGTACTGAATGCATAGTTTTTGCGACAGAAAAGTGGCCATTGTCGTGACAACTTCGTATTATTTCAACTTCCATTGCTTTTGGAACAAGGAGCAAATCATTTCCATTTACTGCCTTATACACTAAACCACCTTTGATTTTAAAATCTTCATACTCATGCAATTGAAGTATTGACCATATTGCTTTAATATGCTCATCAGTTTGCTGCATACGTTTAATACGGGCTGTTATTTCTGAGGAGATCACCATCACGTTAACTGGGTATCTGCTTAAGCAATCTACGTGCTTCATTCTGCTTCCTGATCGGTGTTCAACCGTATACGAAAAATCTTGCGGGTACATGACCCACTGCGCTACGTCCCTTGGGATATCTTTTTTTGCTGTTGTCTGCTTGAACGCCGAACAATCAGTCACTAATTTAAACTCAATCCCCAATAGATAGTATCGAAACTTTTTGAATGCAAGGTAAGCTGCTTTTACTTCCATGATATAACTGTGCAGTTTACTTTCTTGTGGTGAGGCTCGTTTGCTCCAATAAAAAACAGGGTGTAGTTTTCCATTAAAAAACTTGCAAAAGAGCTGCACCGAAACCTTCCTTAGACGCATCTGTGTGCAGTTCTGTTTCGGCATTTCTGTTGTAAATTTTCAAAACTGGCTCGCTAGTGATGACTGTTTTCAACTGCTCGATTGCTGTTAATTCTTTAGTAGTTATGTGAAATCGTACGTCTTTTTTAAACAAGTCAGTTAAGGGTTTTGCTATTTGGGCATAACATTGCACAAACTTTCTAAAATAACCAGTCAAGCCAAGGAAAGCTTGCACGTCCTTGATGTTTTTCGGTATTGGAAATTTTCCAACAGCTCTCGTTTTTGTTTCGCCGGGTGAAACGCAACCTCTTTCAATACTGTGGCCCAAAAATTCGATTTTAGTTTTTATAAAGGAACATTTTGACCATTTAAATTTTAAATCAAATCTAGCGGCTGTAGCTAAAACGAGTTTTAGTTTATCCAAACATTCCTCAACTGTTTCGCCATATATAATAATATCATCTATATACAGCTCCATGACGTTTGAGTTAATAAGTTTTTGAAAAATATAACTTACATACCTGATGAAACTGGCTGGCGAGTTGCAAAAACCAAATGGTGCTTTGTTGAACTCGTACAAACCTTGTTTTGTAATGAATGCTGTATATTTTTTACTGTGCTCGTGAATAGGAACATGAAAGAAACCGTTTTCAAGATCCATCACAATAAAAAACTTTGCATTTTGCAACTTAAGTAAAACGTCGTCTATAATGGGCACCGGAAAACAATCTTTTAACACCATTCTATTCAACTGACGATAATCTATGCAGACTCGATAGTCACCGCTTTTCTTTTTAGTTAACACAACTCTACTGGCCATATCTGACGTTGACTCTCTGATGATTTCTTTCTCCAACCACTCTGCAACTTGGGAATTCAGTATCTGCTCCTGTTGTATAGGAAGACGACTTGGTGAGTGCCGAAAAGGTTTCATTTCATTATTTGGCATTATTTTCATATATATCATAGATTCTTCGTGCGGTACGATCGGTTTATACGCCCTTATTAAAGTTTCTACTTTTTCTTTATATACATTATCGACATCGATTTCTACGGTATTAATATTATACACGTTAAGCTCATTAGTAAATTCGTGAACGTTTTTATTCTCAAAAGTAAATCCTTTTTCATCACCATAAAATTTAAACTTCTTTGCGAAATCGTAGCCCAAAATGGCATCACATTTAACCGCATTATCAGAAACAACAATAAAATCGTGTTCTGTTTGTATATCATCCACTGTAACAGTTCCACTAAAACGTCCAAGCGGTATTGTCTTTTTATTACCGAAACCGAAAAGTAAGTAATTGCTATCTAGCAAATTACACTGTTCAAAGTTTGTTTTAAACACATATTCTCACATTAACGAAACGTCAGAACCTGTATCAATCAGGCATTCAAGTTCTTTGCCGTTTAAAATTATGGTTTTATACCGACTTTTGTCCACAATGACATTTACATTTTTTTCAACTTGTTTTTTATTAAATGAGCTTAAAGCACAGTTTCTGGCTATGTGCCCAAATTTGTTGCACTTGAAGCATTTTGCAGATGTTCCACACTCAGATCTTCTATGATCTGTGGAACATCTTTCTTTTTTCACACCTTTGTATTGTTTGTTTTTATTTTCATAACAAAAATCGCTCTTCATATGTTCGTACATCTCATATTTTTCGCGGAGTTCTTTGAACGATGTTGCACTGTATAGTTGATATTTGAGTTCCGTTCTAATTTTTAACCCATCTACTATATACCGAATTACTGAAAGTTCATCAAACTTGCCCAATGCTGCAATTTTGCGCATTTGCAACATGTACTCGTGGAATGATTCGCCTTCTAGTTTGCGTTTGCCACTCAACATTTTGTGCACTTCATTACAATTATACGTTTTGCTAAACTCGCTCATCAATTGTTGCCTTAGTTCGTCATAATTGTTAACATCCACTGTTTCTAAAAACAATTTAGCTGTTCCCGACACTTTATTACGCGACTGCACATATTTTTGTTTTTCTGTCAAATCGTAAGCAGATGCATTACTTTCAAATGTATCAAACCAATCTTTTACTGGTATATTTTTACCATCAAAATCGGGTATAATTTTTGCAAAATTTTCGACCGAAATATTAATTTTTTCACCAACATTTTCTTCTTTTGCTATTTTTATAGATAGCAATCTTATTAATTCACTCAATTGTTCATCTGCCATAATACCGATTTTATTAACATCTTTATTTTTAACTTCTTTGTTTTCACCCTCAGTTTCGTCAAAATTCTGATCAATTGTTTTCAAACCTCTTCTTTCAATGTCACCTGATCTTTCGAACTCTTCTTGAACTGTAATATTCTTAACTTCTCCCAATGACTCTAAAACCTGCAAGTCTTCACAGTTTTCTTTTAAATCTCTTTCTGAAAGCCCGTTGGTTTGAATAATATTTCGTGGTGAGTTTAATTCCTTTTGGTGTTGTGCACTGAGAGGGATTCCTTGTGTATTTGTTGTTTTACTTTTCACTCTCGCTCTTGTGTTGTATGCTTCTTTATCACTCACTTTTTTTGCTTTGATCTTTTTATCCTCATTCATTACATATTTCTGTATGTATTCCTGGTTCAAATGTAATTATGAAACTTATTCACATGTGCATATATATATTTACAGCTTCACACCGACAAAACTTTGGTCTCCTTCTTTTTCGTTTCTCTTTCGTTTATGTATGTGTACTTATTTTATTTCGCTGTTCTTTCTTCTATAATTCTGGATTTTTTTTTTCTTTTTTTTTAGAATTTTATGAAATACGGTTTCATTATTCGATTTTCTCCTTGTGTAACCGTTATTCGCACTTATTTAAGCAATGACTTCTATAAAAAAATGTTAAATCAGCAAATGTTTCGACGCAGTTTTGTTCTTGTATTTTTTAATGTATTTAATAGGCAAATCCCAAATGTTTCACAATTTTCTTGCAACTATTGATTTGAAAACCTTTGCTTTTTGTCAAATAACTTTATATATGATTTAAATATTTTTCACACTCGATGTAATTTTCTCGGCTAATTCACGGCCGGTTGAGCCCCCAAATGTAAATATGTATTTTAATTCAAACCAAATAAAAAGCTTTAATTCCCTTTTCCATATTATATATTAGTTCACGTTTTGTTTATTTGATGTAGGAATTATTATAGGTATTTAAATTAAGATAGTTTGTAAGTAAATAGTTTTAACTAAACAACTTTAGATTAATAATTCTGAGGCAACTTCATTAATTCTCGGACAACTTTATAAAAGGCAACTTCAATAATTCTTGATCAACTTTTAATAAAAGAACTTTAAACAACTTTAGCCAACTTTCAAAGTACGCCTCTATTCAACTGAACTTCTTTAAGAACTGCCTCTCTTGTTCAAACATCAACTCGACTACACCGATGTGTGGTGTATTATTCAGAGACTAAGCAGCAGCCTTAACCCTCCTAACACCTTTACATACATATGCTACTATGCGCAAATTTTGGGGCTGGGAACGTCCTCTATCTTGCACAAAGAGTCTCATGTCTAAAATACTTTTAAACCTCGATTAATATAAATTTTATTGAGAACTAGTTGTGATAATTTGGTTATCCTATCAATTTTAGTGATTATTAGTTCTCATAATTTGGCCATTATAAAAAAACGAGGCTGCGTACACATATGCTACGATGCACATTTAGAAAAACGAGGCTACTTTGGGAAAATTTTGGGACTGAGGACGTCCTCTTTCTTGCACAAAAAGTCTCATTGTCATAATTTGTTTATTCTATCAATTTTAGTGATTATTAGTTCTCATAATTTGGCCATTATAGAAAACCCAGGCTGAGTACACATATGCTACTATGCGCAAATTTTGGGGCTGAGGATGTCCTCTTTCTTGCACAAAAAGTCTCATGTCTGAAATACTTTTAAACTCGAATAATATAAATTTTAGGGAGGACTAGGTGTCATAATTTGGTTATCCTATCAATTTTAGTGATTATTATTATTTTTTTTTTATCTTGGTCCAGCACTGAGGGGATAGTATTGGGGGGACAGATTAGGAAAGATGAGAAAATAGACAGTTGTTTTTGTAGCTATGTCAACCTTTTTACTTCGCCGGCTAATTTTTGCTACAGGGCCGACGAAGGTTGGTTCTGTTACTCTGCTTTTAATACATGATAGTGTCATAATTTGGCCACTATAAAAAACGAGGCTTACTACATATATGCTACTATGCGCAAATTTTAGGGCTGAGGACGTCCTCTTTCTTGTACACAAGGTCTCATGTCTGAAATACTTTTGGAACTCGAATAATATAAATTTTAACGAGGACTAGTTGTCATAATTTGGTTATCTTTTTAGTTTTAGTGATTATTTGTTGTCATAATTTGCCCATTATAAAAAAACGAGGCTGAGTACACATATGCTACTATGCGCAAATTTTGGGGCTGACGATGTCCTCTTTCTTGCACAAAAAGTCTCATGTCTGAAATACTTTTGGAACTCCAGTAATATAAATTTTAATGAGGACTAATTGTCATAATTTGGTTATCCTATCAATTTTAGTGATTATTAGTTTATTTTTTATCTTGGTCCAGCACTGAGGGGATAGTATTGAGGGGACAGATTAGGAAAGATGAGAAGATGGACAGTTGTTTTTGTAGGTATCTCAGCCATTTTACTTCGCCGGCTAATTTTTGGTACAGGGCCGACGAAGGTGGGTGCTGTTACTCTGTTTTTAATACATGATAGTGTCATAATTTGGCCACTATAAAAAAACGAGGCTTAGTACACATATGCTACTATGCGCAAATTTTGGTGCTGAGGACGTCCTCTATCTTGCACAAAAAGTCTCATGTCTAAAATACTTTTGGAACTCGATTAATATAAATTTTAATGAGGACTAGTTGTCATAATTTGGTTATCTTATCAAGTTTAGTGATTACTAGTTCTCATAATATGGCCATTATAGAAAAACGAGGCTGAGTACACATATGCTACTATGGGCAAATTCTCATGTCTGAAATACTTTTGGAACTCGATTAATATAAATTTTAGTGAGGACTAGTTGTCATAATTTGGTTATCCTTTCAGTTTTAGTGATTATTTGTTGTCATAATTTGGCCATTATAAAAAAACGAGGCTGCGTACACATATGCTACTATGCACATTTAGAAAAACGAGGCTACTTTGGGAAAATTTTGGGACTGAGGACGTCCTCTTTCTTGCACAAAAAGTCTCATTGTCATAATTTGTTTATTCTATCAATTTTAGTGATTATTAGTTCTCATAATTTGGCCATTATAGAAAACCCAGGCTGAGTACACATATGCTACTATGCTCAAATTTTGGGGCTGAGGATGTCCTCTTTCTTGCACAAAAAGTCTGATGTCTGAAATACTTTTAAACTCGAATAATATAAATTTTAGGGAGGACTAGGTGTCATAATTTGGTTATCCTATCAATTTTAGTGATTATTATTATTTTTTTTTTATCTTGGTCCAGCACTGAAGCGATAGTATTGGGGGGACAGATAAGGAAATATGAGAAAATAGACAGTTGTTTCTGTAGCTATGTCAACCTTTTTACTTCGCCGGCTAATTTTTGCTACAGGGCCGCCGAAGGTTGGTTCTGTTACTCTGCTTTTAATACATGATAGTGTCATAATTTGGCCACTGTAAAAAAACGAGGCTTACTACATATATGCTACTATGCGCAAATTTTAGGGCTGAGGACGTCCTCTTTCTTGCACACAAGGTCTCATGTCTGAAATACTTTTGGAACTTGAATAATATAAATTTTAACGAGGACTAGTTGTCATAATTTGGTTATCTTTTCAGTTTTAGTGATTATTTGTTGTCATAATTTGCCCATTATAAAAAAACGAGGCTGAGCACACATATGCTACTATGCGCAAATTTTGGGACTGAGCACGTCCTCTTTCTAGCATAAAAAGTCTCATATCTTAAATACTTTTGGAACTCGAATAATATAAATTTTAGTGAGGACTAGTTGTCATAATTTGGTTATTCTATCAATTTTAGTGATTATTAGTTGTTATAATTTGGCCATTATAAGAAAACGGGGCTGAGTAGACATATGTTACTATGCGCAAATTTTGGGGCTGGGGACGTCCTCTATCTAGCACAAAAAGTCTCATGTCTAAAATACTTTTGGAACTCGAATAATATAAATTTTAATGAGGACTAGTTGTCATAATTTGGTTATCCTATCAATTTTACTGATTATTAGTTCTCATAATTTGGCCATTATAGAAAAACGAGGCTGAGTACACATATGCCTCGTCCTCTTCTTGCACAAAAAGTCTCATGTCTAATATACTTTTGGAACTCGAATAATATAAATTTTAATGAGGACTAGTTGTCATAATTTGGTTATCCTATCAATTTTAGTGATAATTAGTTCTTATAATTTGGCCATTATAAAAAAAACGAGGCTGAGTACACATATGCTACTATGCGGAAATTTTTGGGCTGAGGACGTCCTCTGTCTTGCACAAAAAGTCTCATGTCTGAAATAGAGGACTAGTTGTCATAATTTGTTTATCCTATCAATTTTAGCGATTATAAGTTTTTTTATCTTGGTCTAGCACTGAGAAGATGAAGGGATAGTACTGAGGGGACAGATTAGGAAAGATGAGAAGATAGACAGTTGTTTTTGCAGCTATTTCAACCTTTTTACTTCGGCGGCTAATTTTTGCAATAGGGCCGACGAAGGTGGGTGCTGTTACTCCGCTTTTAATACATGATAGTGTCAAAATTTGGCCACTATAAAAAAACGAGGCTTAGTACACATTTGCTACTATGCGCAAATTTTGGGGCTGAGGACGTCCTCTTTCTTGCACAAAAAGTCTCATGTCTGAAATACTTTTGGAACTCGATTAATATAAATTTTAGTGAGGACTAGTTGTCATAATTTGGTTATTCTTTCAATTTTAGTGATTATTAGTTCTCATAATTTGGCCATTATAAAAAACCAGGCTGCGTACACATATGCTACTATGGGCAAATTTTGGGGCTGAGGACGTCCTCTTTCTTGGGTTTTAGTTCTCATAATTTGGCCATTATAAAAAACCAGGCTGCGGACACATATGCTACTATGGGCAAATTTTGGGGCTGAGGACGTCCTCTTTCTTGCACAAAAAGTCTCATGTCTAAAATGCTTTTGAAACTCGAATAATATAAATTTTATTGAGGACTAGTTGTCATAATTTGGTTATTCTTTCAATTTTAGAGATTATTATTAGTTCTCATAATATGACCATTATAAAAAACCAGGCTGAGTACACATATGCTACTATGCGCAAATTTTGGGGCTGAGGACGTCCTCTTTCTTGCACAAAAAGTCTCATGTCGGAAATACTTTTGAAACTCGAATAATATTAATTTTAGTGAGGACTAGTTGTCATAATTTGGTTATTCTATCAATTATAGTGATTAGTAGTTCTTATAATTTGGCCATTATAAAAAAACGAGGCTGAGTACACATATGCTACTATGCGCAAATTTTGGGGCTGAGGACGTCCTCTTTCTTGCACAAAAAGTCTCATGTCTGAAATACTTTTGGAACTCGATTAATATAAATTTTAGTGAGGACTAGTTGTCATAATTTGGTTATTCTATCAATTTTAGTGATTATTAGTTCTCATAATATGGCCATTATAGAAAAACGAGGCTGAGTACACATATGCTACTATGGGCAAATTCTCATGTCTGAAATACTTTTGGAACTCGATTAATATAAATTTTTGTGAGGACTAGTTGTCATAATTTGGTTATCCTTTCAGTTTTAGTGATTATTTGTTGTCATAATTTGGCCAAGTTAACAACGGTGGCGACGCTGTCGCCAAAAAATAATTTAGCAACTTAAGCTCATTCTTTATTTTTGTTTCTACACGCGCTTCCGATCCAATTACGAAATTGCCTTCTTGCTGAAATGATGGGAAAATAATTTTGCATGATCAGCGTCTGCATACTCGCGCATGTTGGCGCAACGTGATCAGGGAATCGAACGAGCCAACAAAGTTGGCTGGAAACAATCAGTCTTGGCTACGGTGTCTCTAGAATCGGTCGTCTTTTAAATTGATCTCCTGAATTATTAATTTTGTATTTGCATTAATTCATATTGTGAAATTCAGTTTTATTGATTTATATTGTTAAAATTATTAAAGGTAATTAAAGTTTATAATAATTAAATTTCAAGTGTTTTCCTTAAACAAAGGCGCAGTTGTAAGCGCCTCAAATTATATTTTTTTAATCAACCCGCTTAAAATCCTTTAACTGGCGCCCGAGCAGGGACCCACTTACGTAAAACAGTGGTGTCCTTTAGAATATACAAAATTAAATAATTTAAGAAATAAGTTCTGCGATCTCCACGGAGCACTCCAGAACTAATAATTTAATAAAGAAATAATAAAAAGGCAAGAAATATAAAAGAATAAAAAGTTCTGCGATCTCCAAGGAGCACTCCAGGACCAATAACTGAATCAAAAAATATAATAGGCCCTCCTTCGCCAACCTGATACTCCTGGTGACTAAATAAACCAAAATCACAGAAGGTTATCAGAGCGAAAGTGAAGGTATCTGTACCCCAGTAAGTACCCACGAGTATCAAAGTGGGTGTCCAAAAAGGATAAATACAGACCCTTCCGCGAGGAACAAAAAAAGGATTTTAAACGGTCGCGGCGAGTACCATAGCCAAGGCTCCATATATAAAAAAAATATATATGTATAATAAAAAATATAAATACTAAATTTAAACCAAAAAATAAAAGAAATAAAATATAAATATTCATGTGAAAAAATTTATGAGGAAGAACTTCCCTCGAGTGCCATCAGTGCAAAAATATTTTTTTTGAAAATTATATAAAAAAGATAGAAGCAAAAATCAAAAAAAAAGAAAATATTATATCAAAATCAATATCAGAAATAAAATGAGAAAAGCAAATCGAAAATTCAAGTAAAATATGAAATTGAATGAAAATATAAAAATTGAAAATTGAAAAAGAAAATCGGAAAATTGAAATAGAAAAGAATATATTATTTGAATTGAAAATATCCTCTCAAAATTTAAGAAAAAAGGAGAGTTGAAAATTAAAATAAAAATATGAAATTGAATGAAAGTATAAAAATTTAAAATTAAAAAAAAGAAAAACGAAAAATTAAAACAGAAAAGAATATATTATTTGAATTGAAAATATCCTTTCGAAGTTTAATAAAAAAGAGAGAGTTTAAAAATTAGAATAAAAGTGTAAAATTGAAAAAGAAAAGTATTGCTTTGGAAAGCATAAAAGATTTTTTAAGTGAAGTGGAATTGTGCAACGACCAAGGATCTTCTCCATCAAAGTAAAGTGTTCTGGATATTTCAGGTGAGTGAAATTTTTTTCCACATTGTCAGCTTAGAATAAAAATCAGAATAATGGAAGAAATGAGGGCAACAATAACGAATATGACGGGAGCCATAAATCAGTTTATGGAACAGCTCAAGTCGGTTGAAACTCGGATAGGAACAGTAGAAGCGAGTCTCAACAACAGCTCAATAGGACAGGTTTTATGTAGGTTAGAGCGCCTTGAAAATAGGCAAGCTGCCACGGCAGCCCCGGTGGTCACGGACGAATTACCTCTTCAACGGCCACGAACCGAAATCGAGTTAAAAGATATAAGTCGCCTTCCTGATAGCGTAAAGGAATTAAGGACTTTCGAAGGCAATCCAACTCAGTATGTTTCCTGGGTTCACTCTGTGGAAACCATACTGAAAGACTTTGAAATTGTACGGGATAAGCCGATTTACCGTGCAATCATACAGAGCGTCCGCCAGAAAATTATTGGTGCTGCAGACACAGCTTTGGTGTCCTATAATGTGTTTGACAGTGACTGGGCTGAAATCAAAAGGATACTTTCCCTTCACTACGCTGATAAAAGGGACATCCAAACTCTAGAGCATCAACTCAATCAGCTCTCCCAGGGATCCTCAACTATAGACGAGTTTTATTCAACTATTAATCACCAACTTTCGCTTATCATCAATAAACTGAAGACGGAATCATACAGCGAGGAAACCATCAAAGCCCTAGTGGAAACCTATAGGAATAGAGCATTGGACATTTTCATACGTGGATTAAGACAGGATCTTTCCCGTATGATTATTATACAGCGACCGGGAACGCTCCCTGAAGCATACTCCGCTTGCCTAGAGTTGCAAAATTTAACAATGCGAAATAATATAATTTATGCGAAGACGAAGCCTCAAGAGTCGATTTCCACAGAAACAAGTTATCGTCCTGGGCCTTCAAGACCACCAAAATCATTTCCTACGCGATCGGGTTGGCAGAACCAAAATTTTAGGCCAAGGAATTGGCAACCTAACAACAACTATTCTAACTTTCGGGCGAGTGCATATTCCAATTACAATAAGCCAGCGTTACCCCCACGATATCCCGCCATAAAACACGAACCGATGGAAGTTGATAGGACAATACAGTCTCGACGGGTAAATTACATCAACAACCCAAGGACAGTTGAAAAAAGAGGTGCATTCGAAGTAAGTACAGGTAACAAACAGCCTAAACTGTATCACATAGAGGACTTTTCTGATGCGGATCACATGGCTGAGAACGGGCCAGAAGAAGACGCTCGTCAGGAGGAAACTGTAGGAGAAGTAAATTTTATGGAGGAAGGCCCTCAAGCTTGCCCTATATAGAATACCCTTCTGTCACTGGTGATATTTTATGTTTTTTAATTGACACGGGCTCTAATAAGAACTTTTGCAGCCCACGCTTATCATACGGTAGCATAGCGCTAGAAAAACCAATAAAGGTGCGTTCGGTAGGAGGAGATGTGAATATAGATAGAAAAGTAATTGGACCATTTTTTAAATTTTTAGAGATAAGTGAACCTCTTCAATTTTATGTATTGCCAGCATTGAAAACATTTGATGGAATTATTGGGGATGACACGCTCAAAGAATTAGGTGCTTTAGTAGATAGAAAGGAAAATGTTTTAGTTTTGAGAAATTGCTTTAAAATCCCATTAAAAGAAAAAATAACAACTGAGTCAAATTATATATTAGGCGAGGAGTATGTACTAGAAGTTAGGACAAAAATAGAAAATCTTATTAATAAATATAAACCACTTTTTGGACCACTCGATGGTAGCAAACTCGCATCAACAAACGTTCAGGCCGAAATCAGGACAAGTACGGAGGAGCCAATATATACGAAGAGCTATCCGTACCCAGTCTGTATGAGGGAAGAAGTAGAGAGGCAGGTAAACGAGCTACTTTCAGAGGGAGTAATAAGACCCTCCAAAAGTCCATACAATTCGCCTATTTGGGTTGTTCCTAAAAAACCGAAACCCAATGGTGAAAAACAATATCGAATGGTAGTGGACTTCAAACGCCTAAATGCTGTAACCATCCCAGATACCTACCCAATTCCAGACATTACATCTACTTTAGCTAGTTTTTCACAACAATTGATCTTACTTCAGGTTTTCACCAAATAGCCATGAAACCAAAGGATATCCCAAAAACTGCTTTTTCAACAGCAAACGGTAAATTTGAATCCTTGAGATTGCCTTTTGGCCTAAGGAATGCGCCGGCAATATTTCAGAGAATGATAGATGATGTCCTACGCGAGTACATAGGAAAAATTTGTTTCGTCTGCATAGACGACATAATTGTAATTGGCGAAAATATACAGAATCATTTGAGGAATATAGATACAATTTTTGCGAGACTTCGGGAAGCTAATCTAAAGGTAAATCTCGATAAAACACATTTTATGAAAACTGAGGTGGAATTTCTTGGATATATCGTTGGATCTGAGGGAATCAAACCGGATCCTGCCAAGGTCAAGTCCATTGAAAATCTATTACCGCCTACGAACTTGAAGGAGTTGAAAAGTTTTCTGGGAATGACCTCCTACTATAGAAGATTTATCCGCGACTATGCAAAAGTGGCAAAACCCCTTACGAACCTTACAAGAGGAGAACATGCCCAAATAAAAGCCAGTCAGTCAAAGAAAGTGCCAATCACCTTAAACGACAAGTCTGTGAAGTCTTTTAATAGACTTAAATCTATGTTAACTACAGCTGAACTTCTGTCTTTTCCAGACTTTGAGAAACCGTTTAATTTAACGACGGATGCCTCTAATACTGCGTTAGGTGCAGTCCTGTCACAAGGTGAAATCGGCAAGGACAAACCCATAGCGTATATTTCTCGATCGCTTAACAAAACTGAGGAAAATTACGCTACAAACGAGAAGGAGATGTTAGCCATTGTGTGGGCTCTCGATAATCTCAGAAATTATTTATATGGTGCGAAAAAGATTAAGATCTATACTGATCACCAACCTTTGACTTTTGCATTGGGAAATAGGAATTTTAATGCCAAATTAAAAAGATGGAAGGCACGTATAGAGGAGTATAACCACGAGTTGATTTATAAGCCTGGTAAATCGAACCACGTGGCTGATGCCCTTTCGAGATTAAAAACCATTTCAAATCATTTATATCATTCTTCCACTGATACGGCGAGTGAAGGGATGGCTACGAATTTGGATGAAACTCTAACTGCTTCAGAGGGTCGAGAAGACGATGATATTTCATCAGCGGCAACAGTTCACAGTGCTGAACAAGATGCTTCTGACTTGATACCCCATGTAGATGTACCCATAAACGTCTTTAGAAACCAGATTATACTAGGAATCGGAATGGACATGACAGCAATGGAGGAACCACACCGTGGATATACTAGACATTTTATTTCCTCAAAGAATTGGACTAAAGAAAAACTTGTAACTCTGCTAAAAGAAAAGCTTCGCCCAAATATCCTTAACGGAGTAAAAGCACCAGAAGGTCTTCTTGGTGCTATACAGGAAATTTACATTGATCATTTTTCTAGATATAAGGTAAGAATTACGCAGAAGTTAGTCACAGGCATTACTTCAAAAGAACGTCAATTTGAAATAATTGAAACGGAACATAGAAGAGCGCATCGGAACTCCAGGGAGAACGGTGAACAGATTTTAGAGCAATTTTATTTTCCGCATATGCGCGCTAGTATAAGGAAACACGTTGCCAGTTGCGACGTTTGTAATAGATGTAAGTATGATAGGAAACCTCCACAAATACATCACCAAGAAACACCTGATCCCAAATATCCATGTGAAATTCTTCACATGGACATTATGGAAATTCAGGGACAAAAATTCATTACGTGCATAGATAAGTTTACAAAATTCGCTAAATTCTTTAGTATTAAGGATAGATCGCTGGTACAGGTGAGGAAAAAATTAATTAAAGTATTGCATTATTTCACAGTGCCGAAAATTCTCGTCACTGATAACGAACGCAGCTTCTTAAGCCCTTTAATAGAAACTTTCATCAAATCACTGGGTGTTAAATTATATCTTACGCCAGTACAAAGAAGTGAGGTGAACGGGCAAGTTGAGAGACTGCATTCAACAGTAATTGAAATCTATAGATGTTTAAGAGTTGAATACCCGGATCTATCAGTAAAGGAATTAATCGAAATCTGTGTCGATAGGTACAATAATACTATCCATTCGACAACAAAGAAAAGACCCCGTGACTTATTTTTTAACAGAAATGTCGGAACAAACTACGAAAACCTATTATCAGAACAGAAGAAGGTTAATACAGATCTCAGGCATTTGCTTAAAAGAAATATGGCAGCTCGCAATGCAAGAATGAATAAAAAAAGAAAAAGCCCTAAAAAATATAGAAAGGGTGATAGAATCTATGTAGCTATTAAAACTATTCAGGGAAAAAACAAAGCTTTATATAGAAAAGAAATAGTTGAGAAAGATAATAGGGTAACTGTGCTGACAAGGAGTGGAAGAAAAATTCACAAGGAACACATAAAAAATTTAAATGGGCAAAGCCCAAAGAAAAACGTTGTTTTATAAATAATTATAGATCCTTTTTCGTCTCACTTAATTAACCAATGCTTCTTAAATTTTCTTAATAAAAAAAAAAAGAAAAAAAATATAAAAAAGGGGAAGGGTACTTTTTAAATAAAATAAACCTTTAAAATTAACCATAGGTCATCTAAACATTTCATCGTCATGTCATCGCCTCATTTTTATCGATATAATGAACTTATACTATTTTCAGAAATTAAATTTTTATAACCATGCATCTCAAGTTTATTCTCTTCACCGCATTCAACCTGATTGCTTTTACGAATAGTGTACAAATCTATCAATATAAAACACCGCTGGTTTCACTAAAGATTAGCAATGGATGGATAGTCGATGGGAACTTTAAATTGGTACATGTCATCAACTTGGAACAGTACATGGAAATGGCTGCAAACATATCATCCCTTATTCAAAGGCATATTCCGCCAAGCAAAAACAAAGAATTCATTTTGCACCACGTGCTGCAGATGCAAGAACGCCTTAACGAATTGACAAATGTAAAAAGAAGGACACTTAGATCAATCGATTGGATCGGATCGGCTTGGAAATGGGTCGCCGGAAGTCCTGATTCAACAGACTGGAATAATATACTAAAGAGTCAAGAAAGCATCATCGTAAATAACAATGAGCAATACAAGATTAATAAAGAGCTTCAGCAGACGACGAACCAAGTTGTAAAAAAGATCAATGAAATCATCACCAGAATAAACAATATCACGAGTGGTAAAGACTACACCTTAATGAAGCAAAGTACCATCAACGAGGTCATTATCCTGAGGGACGAAGTAAATGAAATTGTTCGCGCTTGTCAGCTGGCTAAGAGTGGTATTGTCAACACGAATCTGCTAGACCAAACGGAGATAAATAGAATAATTGACGAGCTGGAAACGTTGCCTTATGGCAATGCAATAGAAGCAGTGGAATACGGAACGCCATCAATTTACACAAATGGTTCCTTACTATTGTACATTCTGTCAATACCAAAACTCGAAAGAAGCTTTTATAATTTGCTTCTCACTAGAGCTACAATTAATGAAGGAAAGCAAATAGATCTGCCGTTTGAGAAGGTGCTCGTTAGTGAAGATGAGACCTACGGTATCAAAGGTAACTGCCTTTTAATAAGTAACTCGACAGTCTGCAAGAGATCATCCGTAACTAAATTAGAAGAGGATAATTGCCTCAACCGCATTCTTAAAGGCGGATCGGCAAGATGTAAATATAGATATACCCAAGAAGAGATTGTTGAGTTATTGAGTGACGATGTTATCTACGTGACCAACTTCAAGGGTTCGATTGAGTCAAATGGCAAAACTGTGTTTCTAAATGGCACCTATCTTTTACAACTCTCCAATGAGTCGGTAGTGATAAAGAATCATACTTACACGAGCAGTTCAATCACGAAGGTTCAAGCCCTACCGCCAGTGCTAGCAAACATAACACACGACGACCTGCTGCTGGACATCAAATATGTCCATGAAGTAAGCCTCAATAATATAAACCGATTGAACCAGTTAGGGGTAAGATTCAATGGTACCGTTGGAATCAACGTTATGATTATTGCCTCAATGATCTTCTGCATCGGATGGCTCTGGTATAAGCAAACAAAAAAATTAAATCTCCCAAAACTAAGTATCCAACTACCAACCATAGACTCCCAGATCTGCGGGACGCAGACATTTAAGGAGGGAGGAGTTAACAACGGTGGCGACGCTGTCGCCAAAAAATAATTTAGCAACTTAAGCTCATTCTTTATTTTTGTTTCTACACGCGCTTCCGATCCAATTACGAAATTGCCTTCTTGCTGAAATGATGGGAAAATAATTTTGCATGATCAGCGTCTGCATACTCGCGCATGTTGGTGCAACGTGATCAGGGAATCGAACGAGCCAACAAAGTTGGCTGGAAACAATCAGTCTTGGCTACGGTGTCTCTAGAATCGGTCGTCTTTTAAATTGATCTCCTGAATTATTAATTTTGTATTTGCATTAATTCATATTGTGAAATTCAGTTTTATTGATTTATATTGTTAAAATTATTAAAGGTAATTAAAGTTTATAATAATTAAATTTCAAGTGTTTTCCTTAAACAAAGGCGCAGTTGTAAGCGCCTCAAATTATATTTTTTTAATCAACCCGCTTAAAATCCTTTAACTGCCATTATAAAAAAACGAGGCTGCGTACACATATGCTACTATGCACATTTAGAAAAACGAGGCTACTTTGGGAAAATTTTGGGACTGAGGACGTCCTCTTTCTTGCACAAAAAGTCTCATTGTCACAATTTGTTTATTCTATCAATTTTAGTGATTATTAGTTCTCATAATTTGGCCATTATAGAAAACCCAGGCTGAGTACACATATGCTACTATGCTCAAATTTTGGGGCTGAGGATGTCCTCTTTCTTGCACAAAAAGTCTGATGTCTGAAATACTTTTAAACTCGAATAATATAAATTTTAGGGAGGACTAGGTGTCATAATTTGGTTATCCTATCAATTTTAGTGATTATTATTATTTTTTTTTTATCTTGGTCCAGCACTGAGGGGATAGTATTGGGGGGACAGATAAGGAAATATGAGAAAATAGACAGTTGTTTCTGTAGCTATGTCAACCTTTTTACTTCGCCGGCTAATTTTTGCTACAGGGCCGCCGAAGGTTGGTTCTGTTACTCTGCTTTTAATACATGATAGTGTCATAATTTGGCCACTATAAAAAACGAGGCTTACTACATATATGCTACTATGCGCAAATTTTAGGGCTGAGGACGTCCTCTTTCTTGCACACAAGGTCTCATGTCTGAAATACTTTTGGAACTTGAATAATATAAATTTTAACGAGGACTAGTTGTCATAATTTGGTTATCTTTTCAGTTTTAGTGATTATTAGTTCTCATAATTTGGCCATTATAGAAAAACGAGGCTGAGTACACATATGCCTCGTCCTCTTCTTGCACAAAAAGTCTCATGTCTAATATACTTTTGGAACTCGAATAATATAAATTTTAATGAGGACTAGTTGTCATAATTTGGTTATCCTATCAATTTTAGTGATAATTAGTTCTTATAATTTGGCCATTATAAAAAAAACGAGGCTGAGTACACATATGCTACTATGCGGAAATTTTTGGGCTGAGGACGTCCTCTGTCTTGCACAAAAAGTCTCATGTCTGAAATAGAGGACTAGTTGTCATAATTTGTTTATCCTATCAATTTTAGCGATTATAAGTTTTTTTTATCTTGGTCTAGCACTGAGAAGATGAAGGGATAGTATTGAGGGGACAGATTAGGAAAGATGAGAAGATAGACAGTTGTTTTTGCAGCTATTTCAACCTTTTTACTTCGGCGGCTAATTTTTGCAATAGGGCCGACGAAGGTGGGTGCTGTTACTCCGCTTTTAATACATGATAGTGTCAAAATTTGGCCACTATAAAAAAACGAGGCTTAGTACACATTTGCTACTATGCGCAAATTTTGGGGCTGAGGACGTCCTCTTTCTTGCACAAAAAGTCTCATGTCTGAAATACTTTTGGAACTCGATTAATATAAATTTTAGTGAGGACTAGTTGTCATAATTTGGTTATTCTTTCAATTTTAGTGATTATTAGTTCTCATAATTTGGCCATTATAAAAAACCAGGCTGCGTACACATATGCTACTATGGGCAAATTTTGGGGCTGAGGACGTCCTCTTTCTTGGGTTTTAGTTCTCATAATTTGGCCATTATAAAAAACCAGGCTGCGGACACATATGCTACTATGGGCAAATTTTGGGGCTGAAGACGTCCTCTTTCATGCACAAAAAGTTTTATGTCTGAAATACTTTTGAAACTCGAATAATATATATTTTAGGGAGGACTAGTTGTCATAATTTGGTTATTCTTTCAATTTTAGAGATTATTATTAGTTCTCATAATATGACCATTATAAAAAACAGGCTGAGTACACATGTGCTACTATGCGCAAATTTTGGGGCTGAGGACGTCCTCTTTCATGCACAAAAAGTTTTATGTCTGAAATACTTTTGAAACTCGAATAATATATATTTTAGGGAGGACTAGTTTTCATAATTTGGTTATCCTATCAATTTTAGTGATTATGAGTATTTTTTTTATCTTGGTCTAGCACTGAGAAGATGAAGGGATAGTATTGAGGGGACAGATTAGGAAAGATGAGAAGATAGACAGTTGTTTTTGTAGCTATTTCAACCTTTTTACTTCGGCGGCTAATTTTTGCTATAGGGCCGACGAAGGTGGGTGCTGTTACTCCGCTTTTAATACATGATAGTGTCAAAATTTGGCCACTATAAAAAAACGAGGCTTAGTACACATTTGCTACTATGCGGAGACTTTGGTGCTGAGGACGTCCTCTTTCTTGCACACAAGGTCTCATGTCTGAAATACTTTTGGAACTCGAATAATATAAATTTTAACGAGGACTAGTTGTCATAATTTGGTTATCTTTTCAGTTTTAGTGATTATTTGTTGTCATAATTTGCCCATTATAAAAAAACGAGGCTGAGTACACATATGCTACTATGCGCAAATTTTGGGGCTGAGCACGTCCTCTTTCTAGCATAAAAAGTCTCATATCTTAAATACTTTTGGAACTCGATTAATATAAATTTTAGTGAGGACTAGTTGTCATAATTTGGTTATTCTATCAATTTTGGTGATTATTAGTTCTCATAATTTGGCCATTATAAAAAACCAGGCTGCATACACATATGCTACTATGCGCAAATTTTGGGGCTGAGGACGTCCTCTTTCTTGCACAAAAAGTCTCATGTCTGAAATACTTTTGGAACTCGAATAATATAAATTTTAGTGTGGACTAGTTGTCATAATTTGGTTATTCTTTCAATTTTAGTGATTATTAGTTGTAATAATTTGGCCATTATAAGAAAACGGGGCTGAGTAGACATATGTTACTATGTGCAAATTTTGGGGCTGGGGTTGTCCTCTATCTAGCACAAAAAGTCTCATGTCTAAAATACTTTTGGAACTCGAATATTATAAATTTTAATGAGAACTAGTTGTCATAATTTGGTTATCCTATCAATTTTACTGATTATTAGTTCTCATAATTTGGCCATTATAGAAAAACGAGGCTGAGTACACATATGCTACTATGCGTAAATTTTGGGGCTGAGGACGTCCTCTTTCTTGCACAAAAAGTCTCATGTCTGAAATACTTTTGAAATTCGAATAATATATATTTTAGGGAGGACTAGTTTTCATAATTTGGTTATCCTATCAATTTTAGTGTTTATAAGTCTCTTTTTTTTTATCTTGGTCTAAAACTGAAGGGATGAGGGGATAGTATTGAGGGGACAGATTAGGAAAGATGAGAAGATAGACAGTTGTTTTTGTAGCTATTTCAACCTTTTACTTCGCCGGCTAATTTTTGCTACAGGGCCGACGAAGGTGGGTGCTGTTACTCTGCTTTTAATACATGATAGTGTAAAAATTTGGCCACTATAAAAAAACGAGGCTTAGTACACATATGCTTCTATGCGCAGATTTTGGTGCTGAGGACGTCCTCTTTCTTGCACAAAAAGTGTCATGTCTGAAATACTTTTAAAACTCGATTAATATAAATTTTAGTGAGGACTAGTTGTCATAATTTGGTTATTCTATCAATTTTAGTGATTATAAGTCTTTTTTTTATACCTTTCACAAAAAAGTGAAAGGGTTTGTCATTCCGTGTGTAATTTCTTCGATATGCACATGGGACCCCATAATGTATATATATTCTGGATCCTTATGAATAGCCATGACGACTGAGCGATATCCGTCTGTCCGTCCGTTTGTACGTGAAATCGGTTTTCCCAAGCCCCCAGAAGAGCTAGAGACTTCGTTCTTGGACCGTTGGATTGGAAATGAATTTAAATAGGCTGCGATTGAAATTCAAAAAGATCCAAAGTATGGTTCCAGAGCTGGGAAGCTTACACCTATTTCTCGACGCAAAATGTATACCATAAATCCATTATTTTTTTTAATGTTTGTAAATTAAACCTCCTTCGTGCTTTGGGGAGCCTCAATGGTCTATTAAAAACTAAAAAAATTAAATTTTTTTTTTCGGCCTATTCTGTATTTTGTAGTACATGTAGTAACTAAAATTGTTAAAAATTTCAAGTTTTTCTTTAACAAAACTACTTTATACGGCATGAAGATTTGCATTAGCCAAAAAAAAAAATCAAAAATTGTAAATTCAAATTTTGCTACGAAGGATGGGAAATTGATTTTTTTTTTATACATGAAAGTAATCAAACAGGCAACTAATGTTGTTTTTTTTTTGTTTTTTGCTAACTAAAACTGTCTTATAATTTAGGAAGAACATAATTGGTATCAAATATTCAAAAATAAAAAATAAAATTTCGAATCCAGGGTTGGACAAATGATATATTTTATGGTACATGAAAGTGACCAAAAAGTTTAAAAATTTTAATTTTTTTGTCAAGTAAAACTATGTTACACCTCACTAAGAATTGCATTGGTAAATCGAAATATTTTTCGTACATAAAAGTACATACATAAATTCAAAATTTTGTGCTTTTAGTGAATTAAACCTATTAGATATTTCAGAAAAAATTAAACTAGTATCAAAATATTATAAATTCGGTTCCAGGGTTGGAAAATTGAAATATTTTTGGTATATAGAAGTACATACATATATACCAAATTTTGTGTTTTTAGTGAATTAAAGCTATTTTATATATCAGAAAAAATTAAATTAGTATTAAAAAATTAAAAATTCGGTTCCAGGGTTGGAAAATCGACATTTTCTGATTCCGATTTTAGGGCTGAGGACGTCCTCTTTCTTGGCTTTTAGTTCTCATAATTTGGCCATTATAAAAAACCAGGCTGCGTACACATATGCTACTATGCGCAAATTTTGGGGCTGGGGACGTCCTCTACCTTGCACAAAGAGTCTCATGTCTAAAATACTTTTGGAACTCGATTAATATATATTTTAGTGAGGACTAGTTGTCATAATTTGATTATCCTATCAATTTTAGTGATTATAAGTTTTTTTTTATCTTGGTATAGCACTGAGGGGATGAGGGGATAGTATTGAGGGGACAGATTAGGAAAGATGAGAAGATAGACAGTTGTTTTTGTAGCTATTTCAACCTTTTTACTTCGGCGTCTAATTTTTGCTACAGGGCCGACGAAGGTGGGTGCTGTTACTCTGCTTTTAATAATGATAGTGTCAAAATTTGGCCACTATAAAAAAACGAGGCTTAGTACACATATGCTACTATGCGCAGATTTTGGGGCTGAGGACGTCCTCTTTCTTGGCTTTTAGTTCTCATAATTTGGCCATTATAAAAAAACGTGCTGAGTACACATATGCTACTATGCGGAAATTTTTGGGCTGAGGACGTCCTTTTTCTTGCACAAAAAGTCTCATGTCTGAAATACTTTTGAAACTCGAATAATATAAATTTTAGGGAGGACTAGTTGTCATAATTTGTTTATCCTATCAATTTTAGCGATTATAAGTTTTTTTTTTTTTATCTTGGTCTAGCACTGAGAAGATGAAGGGATAGTATTGAGGGGACAGATTAGGAAAGATGAGAAGATAGACAGTTGTTTTTGTAGCTATTTCAACCTTTTTACTTCGGCGGCTAATTTTTGCTATAGGGCCGACGAAGGTGGGTGCTGTTACTCCGCTTTTAATACATGATAGTGTCAAAATTTGGCCACTATAAAAAAACGAGGCTTAGTACACATTTGCTACTATGCGCAAATTTTGGGGCTGAGGACGTCCTCTTTCTTGCACAAAAAGTCTCATGTCTGAAATACTTTTGGAACTCGATTAACCCATTAAGGCCCTGCGTTGCGTTTTCGCACCACTCATTTCAATCAGCACTCTACCCATATTAATTTATATGAAAACTAAAGATCAGGAAATAGATTCTAGTTTATAAACTAATCGACGTGTTTCAGGATTTTTTTCTTAATTAAGTTTTTTACATAAAAAATAAAAAAAAAAATCAGTTTTTCTTAGTTTTTCGGTAATTTTACAAAAATAAACAAAAAAAATACCAATAAACAATATTTGAACTAGTGAGTTTTAATGAAGGTAGCTAATAGATGTATATTTAGGTATTTGTTATAATAATAAACTTTATTATGCATCTAATATGTTTTTCATGGGTGACAATACGTGTGATGCGAAAACGCAACGCTGGGCCTTAACAGTATGCACTTCTTCGCTTCCTACAAGCTTGTAGTTCATTTATCAAGTTTGGGATATTTTGCAACAGGTGTTGTTTGAAAACAAATTAATTTGTTGGTTTTTTATTTCTACTGACATATGTACGTATATACATACATGATTTTATAGGTGCAGTTAGAGAAAATCGGAAAAGCAATGCGAAACTATCTTCGCCTAAAATGTTTAAGAAAAAGCAACGTGGAAGCTTTGATTACTGCTATGATTCACTAAACGAAATAGCTGCTGTGCGCTGGAATGACAATTCAGTTGTTACTGTTTTATCAAACTGCGTGTCTGTAAAGCCATTGAAACAAGCTAAACGATACGACCGTAAAAATAAAAAAATTATTAATATCCCAATGCCAAACGCCATTTACCATTATAATAAGACAATGGGTGGAATTGACTTATTTGACAACGCGATAAATAATTATCGCATTCAAGCTAGAGGCAAAAAGTGGTACTGGCCACTTTTTACCAATGCCCTAGACGCACTCTTGTAAACGCTTGGAAATTGCATTGTGTCTTGAGAAAAGAGGAAAATACAGCTCCTATTTCGCAACTGGAATTTAGAATGTTCGTGATTGAATGCTTGTTGAAATCATAAAATGTTGAGAGGATAAAAGCCAAAAGCAGTGTTTCACCTACCACCTGTTCGATCAGATCGTATTGATCACACTATTGTTCGCCAAGATAGAAGATTGCGCTGTCGACAATGCAACAGTCAAACCATTTATAAATGTGGGAAATGTAATGTAGGTGTGCATCCCAAGTGCTTCAATGCTTATCATAATTAAAAATTTTTTATGTTTTTTAATAAGTTTATGCTAATTACTTTGATTTTAAGGCATTGAATAAAAATTTTAAGTTTACAAAAAAGGTAAAATTTATATCGTTAAAGCCCAGCGTTGCGTTTTCGCAACACGGATTAACTCGGCTCCCACCGATTCCATTTTTTTTAAATTTTATTCGTATTATATTAGGGCCAAAACAAATATGTTCTGAAAATTTCATCGATGTAGCTCAACGTATACGATGCTGGGCCTTAATGGGTTAATATAAATTTTAGTGAGGACTAGTTGTCATAATTTGGTTATTCTTTCAATTTTAGTGATTATTAGTTCTCATAATTTGGCCATTATAAAAAACCAGGCTGCGGACACATATGCTACTATGGGCAAATTTTGGGGCTGAGGACGTCCTCTTTCTTGCACAAAAAGTCTCATGTCTAAAATGCTTTTGGAACTCGAATAACATAAATTTTATTGAGGACTAGTTGTCATAATTTGGTTATTCTTTCAATTTTAGTGATTATTATTAGTTCTCATAATATGGCCATTATAAAAAACCAGGCTGAGTACACATATGCTACTATGCGCAAATTTTGGGGCTGAGGACGTCCTCTTTCTTGCACAAAAGTCTCATGTCGGAAATACTTTTGAAACTCGAATAATATAAATTTTAGTGAGGACTAGTTGTCATAATTTGGTTATTATATTAATTATAGTGATTATTAGTTCTTATAATTTGGCCATTATAAAAAAACGAGGCTGAGTACACATATGCTACTATGCGCAAATTTTGGGGCTGAGGACGTCCTCTTTCTTGCACAAAAAGTCTCATGTCTGAAATACTTTTGGAACTCGATTAATATAAATTTTAGTGAGGACTAGTTGTCATAATTTGGTTATTCTATCAATTATAGTGATTATTAGTTCTTATAATTTGGCCATTATAAAAAAAAAACGAGGGTAAGTACACATATGCTACTATGCTTAAATTTTGGGGCCGAGGACGTCCTCTTTCTTGCACAAAAAGTCTCATGTCTAAAATACTTTTGAAACTCGAATAATATATATTTTAGGGAGGACTAGTTTTCATAATTTGGTTATCCTATCAATTTTAGTGATTATAAGTCTTTTTTTTTTTATCTTGGTCTAGAACTGAAGGGATGAGGGGATAGTATTGAGGGGACAGATTAGGAAAGATGAGAAGATAGACAGTTGTTTTTGTAGCTATTTCAACCTTTTACTTCGCCGGCTAATTTTTGCTACAGGGCCGACGAAGGTGGGTGCTGTTACTCTGCTTTTAATACATGATAGTGTCAAAATTTGGCCACTATAAAAAAACGAGGCTTAGTACACATATGCTTCTATGCACAGATTTTGGTGCTGAGGACGTCCTCTTTCTTGCACAAAAAGTGTCATGTCTGAAATACTTTTAAAACTCGATTAATATAAATTTTAGTGAGGACTAGTTGTCATAATTTGGTTATTCTATCAATTATAGTGATTACTAGTTCTTATAATTTGGCCATTATAAAAAAAACGAGGGTGAGTACACATATGCTACTATGCGTAAATTTTGGGGCTGAGGACGTCCTCTTTCTTGCACAAAAAGTCTCATGTCTGAAATACTTTTGGAACTCGATTAATATAAATTTTAGTGAGGACTAGTTGTCATAATTTGGTTATTCTATCAATTTTAGTGATTATTAGTTCTTATAATTTGGCCATTATTAAAAAACGAGGCTGAGTACACTTATGCTACTATACGCAAATTTTGGGGCTGAGGACGTCCTCTTTCTTGCACAAAAAGTCTCATGTCTGAAATACTTTTGAAACTCGAATAATATATATTTTAGGGAGGACTAGTTTTCATAATTTGGTTATCCTATCAATTTTAGTGATTATAAGTCTTTTTATTTTATCTTGGTCTAGAACTGAAGGGATGAGGGGATAGTATTGAGGGGACAGATTAGGAAAGATGAGAAGATAGACAGTTATTTTTGTAGCTATTTCAACCTTTTTACTTCGCCGTCTAATTTTTGCTACAGGGCCGACGAAGGTGGGTGCTGTTACTCTGCTTTTAATACATGATAGTGTCAAAATTTGGCCACTATAAAAAAACGAGGCTTAGTACACATATGCTACTATGCGCAGATTTTGGTGCTGAGGACGTCCTCTTTCTTGCACAAAAATTGTCATGTCTGAAATACTTTTAAAACTCGATTAATATAAATTTTAGTGAGGACTAGTTGTCATAATTTGGTTATTATATCAATTTTAGTGATTATTAGTTCCCATAATTTGACCATTATATAAAAACGAGGCTGCGTACACATATGCCACTATGCGCAAATTGTGGGGCTGAGGACGTCCTCTTTCTTGCACAAAAAGTGTCATGTCTTAAATACTTTTAAAACTCGATTAATATAAATTTTAGTGAGGACTAGTTGTCATAATTTGCTTATTCTATCAATTTTAGTGATTATTAGTTCTCATAATTTGGCCATTATAGAAATACGAGGCTGAGTACACATATGCTGCTATGGGCAAATTTTGGGGCTGAGGACGTCCTCTTTCTTGCACAAAAAGTGTCATGTCTGAAATACTTTTGGAACTCGATTAATATAAATTTTAGTTAGGACTAGTTGCCATAATTTGGTTATTCTATCAATTTTAGTGATTATAAGTCTTTTTTTATACCCTTCACAAAAAAGTGAAAGGGTTTGTCATTCCGTGTGTAATTTCTTCGATATGCACATGGGACCCCATAATGTATATATATTCTGGATCCTTATGAATAGCCATGACGACTGAGCGATATCCGTCTGTCCGTCCGTTTGTACGTGAAATCGGTTTTCCCAAGCCCCCAGAAGAGCTAGAGACTTCGTTCTTGGACCGTTGGATTGGAAATGAATTTAAATAGGCTGCGATTGAAATTCAAAAAGATCCAAAGTATGGTTCCAGAGCTGGGAAGCTTACACCTATTTCTCGACGCAAAATGTATACCATAAATCCATTATTTTTTTTAATGTTTGTAAATTAAACCTCCTTCGTGCTTTGGGGAGCCTCAATGGTCTATTAAAAACTAAAAAAATTAAATTTTTTTTTTCGGCCTATTCTGTATTTTGTAGTACATGTAGTAACTAAAATTGTTAAAAATTTCAAGTTTTTCTTTAACAAAACTACTTTATACGGCATGAAGATTTGCATTAGCCAAAAAAAAAAAAATCAAAAATTGTAAATTCAAATTTTGCTACGAAGGATGGGAAATTGATTTTTTTTTATACATGAAAGTAATCAAACAGGCAACTAATGTTGTTTTTTTTTGTTTTTTGCTAACTAAAACTGTCTTATAATTTAGGAAGAACATAATTGGTATCAAATATTCAAAAATAAAAAATAAAATTTCGAATCCAGGGTTGGACAAATGATATATTTTATGGTACATGAAAGTGACCAAAAAGTTTAAAAATTTTAATTTTTTTGTCAAGTAAAACTATGTTACACCTCACTAAGAATTGCATTGGTAAATCGAAATATTTTTCGTACATAAAAGTACATACATAAATTCAAAATTTTGTGCTTTTAGTGAATTAAACCTATTAGATATTTCAGAAAAAATTAAACTAGTATCAAAATATTATAAATTCGGTTCCAGGGATGGAAAATTGAAATATTTTTGGTATATAGAAGTACATACATATATACCAAATTTTGTGTTTTTAGTGAATTAAAGCTATTTTATATATCAGAAAAAATTAAATTAGTATTAAAAAATTAAAAATTCGGTTCCAGGGTTGGAAAATCGACATTTTCCGATTCCGATTTTAGGGCTGAGGACGTCCTCTTTCTTGGCTTTTAGTTCTCATAATTTGGCCATTATAAAAAACCAGGCTGCGTACACATATGCTACTATGCTTAAATTTTGGGGCCGAGGACGTCCTCTTTCTTGCACAAAAAGTCTCATGTCTGAAATACTTTTGAAACTCGAATAATATATATTTTAGGGAGGACTAGTTTTCATAATTTGGTTATCCTATCAATTTTAGTGATTATAAGTCTTTTTTTTTTTTATCTTGGTCTAGAACTGAAGGGATGAGGGGATAATATTGAGGGGACAGATTAGGAAAGATGAGAAGATAGACAGTTGTTTTTGTAGCTATTTCAACCTTTTACTTCGCCGGCTAATTTTTGCTACAGGGCCGACGAAGGTGGGTGCTGTTACTCTGCTTTTAATACATGATAGTGTCAAAATTTGGCCACTATAAAAAAACGAGGCTTAGTACACATATGCTTCTATGCACAGATTTTGGTGCTGAGGACGTCCTCTTTCTTGCACAAAAAGTGTCATGTCTGAAATACTTTTAAAACTCGATTAATATAAATTTTAGTGAGGACTAGTTGTCATAATTTGGTTATTCTATCAATTATAGTGATTACTAGTTCTTATAATTTGGCCATTATAAAAAAAACGAGGGTGAGTACACATATGCTACTATGCGTAAATTTTGGGGCTGAGGACGTCCTCTTTCTTGCACAAAAAGTCTCATGTCTGAAATACTTTTGGAACTCGATTAATATAAATTTTAGTGAGGACTAGTTGTCATAATTTGGTTATTCTATCAATTTTAGTGATTATTAGTTCTTATAATTTGGCCATTATTAAAAAACGAGGCTGAGTACACTTATGCTACTATACGCAAATTTTGGGGCTGAGGACGTCCTCTTTCTTGCACAAAAAGTCTCATGTCTGAAATACTTTTGAAACTCGAATAATATATATTTTAGGGAGGACTAGTTTTCATAATTTGGTTATCCTATCAATTTTAGTGATTATAAGTCTTTTTATTTTATCTTGGTCTAGAACTGAAGGGATGAGGGGATAGTATTGAGGGGACAGATTAGGAAAGATGAGAAGATAGACAGTTATTTTTGTAGCTATTTCAACCTTTTTACTTCGCCGTCTAATTTTTGCTACAGGGCCGACGAAGGTGGGTGCTGTTACTCTGCTTTTAATACATGATAGTGTCAAAATTTGGCCACTATAAAAAAACGAGGCTTAGTACACATATGCTACTATGCGCAGATTTTGGTGCTGAGGACGTCCTCTTTCTTGCACAAAAATTGTCATGTCTGAAATACTTTTAAAACTCGATTAATATAAATTTTAGTGAGGACTAGTTGTCATAATTTGGTTATTATATCAATTTTAGTGATTATTAGTTCCCATAATTTGACCATTATATAAAAACGAGGCTGCGTACACATATGCCACTATGCGCAAAATTGTGGGGCTGAGGACGTCCTCTTTCTTGCACAAAAAGTGTCATGTCTTAAATACTTTTAAAACTCGATTAATATAAATTTTAGTGAGGACTAGTTGTCATAATTTGCTTATTCTATCAATTGTAGTGATTATTAGTTCTCATAATTTGGCCATTATAGAAATACGAGGCTGAGTACACATATGCTGCTATGGGCAAATTTTGGGGCTGAGGACGTCCTCTTTCTTGCACAAAAAGTGTCATGTCTGAAATACTTTTGGAACTCGATTAATATAAATTTTAGTTAGGACTAGTTGCCATAATTTGGTTATTCTATCAATTTTAGTGATTATAAGTCTTTTTTTATACCCTTCACAAAAAAGTGAAAGGGTTTGTCATTCCGTGTGTAATTTCTTCGATATGCACATGGGACCCCATAATGTATATATATTCTGGATCCTTATGAATAGCCATGACGACTGAGCGATATCCGTCTGTCCGTCCGTTTGTACGTGAAATCGGTTTTCCCAAGCCCCCAGAAGAGCTAGAGACTTCGTTCTTGGACCGTTGGATTGGAAATGAATTTAAATAGGCTGCGATTGAAATTCAAAAAGATCCAAAGTATGGTTCCAGAGGTGGGAAGCTTACACCTATTTCTCGACGCAAAATGTATACCATAAATCCATTATTTTTTTTAATGTTTGTAAATTAAACCTCCTTCGTGCTTTGGGGAGCCTCAATGGTCTATTAAAAACTAAAAAAATTAAATTTTTTTTTTCGGCCTATTCTGTATTTTGTAGTACATGTAGTAACTAAAATTGTTAAAAATTTCAAGTTTTTCTTTAACAAAACTACTTTATACGGCATGAAGATTTGCATTAGCCAAAAAAAAAAAAAATCAAAAATTGTAAATTCAAATTTTGCTACGAAGGATGGGAAATTGATTTTTTTTTATACATGAAAGTAATCAAACAGGCAACTAATGTTGTTTTTTTTTGTTTTTTGCTAACTAAAACTGTCTTATAATTTAGGAAGAACATAATTGGTATCAAATATTCAAAAATAAAAAATAAAATTTCGAATCCAGGGTTGGACAAATGATATATTTTATGGTACATGAAAGTGACCAAAAAGTTTAAAAATTTTAATTTTTTTGTCAAGTAAAACTATGTTACACCTCACTAAGAATTGCATTGGTAAATCGAAATATTTTTCGTACATAAAAGTACATACATAAATTCAAAATTTTGTGCTTTTAGTGAATTAAACCTATTAGATATTTCAGAAAAAATTAAACTAGTATCAAAATATTATAAATTCGGTTCCAGGGATGGAAAATTGAAATATTTTTGGTATATAGAAGTACATACATATATACCAAATTTTGTGTTTTTAGTGAATTAAAGCTATTTTATATATCAGAAAAAATTAAATTAGTATTAAAAAATTAAAAATTCGGTTCCAGGGTTGGAAAATCGACATTTTCCGATTCCGATTTTAGGGCTGAGGACGTCCTCTTTCTTGGCTTTTAGTTCTCATAATTTGGCCATTATAAAAAACCAGGCTGCGTACACATATGCTACTATGCGCAAATTTTGGGGCTGAGGACGTCCTCTTTCTTGCACAAAAAGTCTCATGTCTGAAATACTTTTGAAACTCGAATAATATATATATTAGGGAGGACTAGTATTCATAATTTGGTTATCCTATCAATTTTTATGATTATAAGTTTTTTTTTTATCTTAGTCTAGAACTGAAGGGATGAGGGGATAGTATTGAGGGGACAGATTAGGAAAGATGAGAAGATAGACAGTTGTTTTTGTAGCTATTTCAACCTTTTTAATTCGCAGGCTAATTTTTGCTACAGGGCCGACGAAGGTGGGTGCTGTTACTCTGCCTTTAATACATGATAGTGTCAAAATTTGGCCACTATAAAAAAACGAGGCTTAGTACACATATGCTACTATGCGCAGATTTTGGGGCTGAGGACGTCCTCTTTCTTGCACAAAAAGTGTCATGTCTGAAATACTTTTAAAACTCGATTAATATAAATTTTAGTGAGGACTAGTTGTCATAATTTGGTTATTCTATCAATTTTAGTGATTATTAGTTGTCATAATTTGGCCATTATAAGAAAACGGGGCTGAGTAGACATATGCTACTATGCGCAAATTTTGGGGCAGGGGACGTCCTCTATCTTGCAAAAAGAGTATCATGTCTAAAATACTTTTTGAACTCGATTAATATAAATTTTAGTGAGGACTAGTTGTCATAATTTGGTTATTCTTTCAATTTTAGTGATTATTAGTTCTCATAGTTTGTCCATAATAAAAAACCAGGCTGCGTCCACATATGCTACAATGGGCAAATTTTACGGCTGAGGACGTCCTCTTTCTTGGGTTTTAGTTCTCATAATTTGGCCATTTTGGCACAAAGAGTCTCATGTCTAAAAACATTCGGAACTCGATTAATATAAATTTTACTGAGGACTAGTTGTCATAATTTGGTTATTCTATCAATTTTAGTGATTATTAGTTCTTATAATTTGGCCATTATAAAAAACCAGGCTGCGTACACATATGCTACTATGGGCAAATTTTGGGGCTGAGGACATCCTCTTTCTTGCCCAAAAAGTCTCATGTCTAAAATACTTTTGGAACTCGAATAATATAAATTTTAGTGAGGACTAGTTGTCATAATTTGGTTATTCTATCAATTTTAGTGATTATTAGTTCTTATAATTTGGCCATTATTTGCGCATATGCTACTATGCGCAAATTGTGGGGCTGAGGACGTCCTCTTTCTTGCACACAAGGTCTCATGTCTGAAATACTTTTGGAACTCGAATAATATAAATTTTAACGAGGACTAGTTGTCATTATTTGGTTATCCTTTCAGTTTTAGTGATTATTTGTTGTCATAATTTGGCCATTATAAGAAAACGGGGCTGAGTAGACATATGCTACTATGCGCAAATTTTGGGGCAGGGGACGTCCTCTACCTTGCACAAAGAGTCTCATGTCTAAAATACTTTTGGAACTCGATTAATATATATTTTAGTGAGGACTAGTTGTCATAATTTGGTTATCCTATAAATTTTAGTGATTATAAGTTTTTTTTTTTATCTTGGTATAGCACTGAGGGGATGAGGGGATAGTATTGAGGGGACAGATTAGGAAAGATGAGAAGATAGACAGTTGTTTTTGTAGCTATTTCAACCTTTTTACTTCGGCGTCTAATTTTTGCTACAGGGCCGACGAAGGTGGGTGCTGTTACTCTGCTTTTAATACATGATAGTGTCAAAATTTGGCCACTATAAAAAAACGAGGCTTAGTACACATATGCTACTATGCGCAGATTTTGGGGCTGAAGACGTCGTCTTTCTTGCACAAAGAGTGTCATGTCTGAAATACTTTTAAAACTCGATCAATATAAATTTTAGTGAGGACTAGTTGTCATAATTTGGTTATTCTTTCAATTTTAGTGATTATTAGTTCTCATAATTTGGCCATTATAAAAAACCAGGCTGCGTACACATATGCCACTATGGGCAAATTTTGGGGCTGAGGACATCCTCTTTCTGGCACAAAAATTCTAATGTCTAAAATACTTTTTGAACTCGATTAATATAAATTTTAGTGAGGACTAGTTGGCATAATTTGGTTATTCTATCAATTTTAGTGATTATTTGTTCTTATAATTTGGCCATTATAAAGAAACGAGGCTGAGTACACATATGCTACTATGCGTAAATTTTGGGGCTGAGGACGTCCTCTTTCTTTTACAAAAAGTCTCATGTCTGAAATACTTTTGGAACTCGATTAATATAAATTTTAGTGAGGACTACTTGTCATAATTTGGTTATTCTATCAATTTTAGTGATTATTAGTTGTCATAATTTGGCCATTATAAGAAAACGGGGCTGAGTGGACATATGCTACTATGCGCAAATGTTGGGGCAGGGGACGTCCTCTATCTTGCACAAAGAGTCTCTTGTCTAAAATACTTTTGGAACTCGATTAATATTAATTTTAGTGAGGACTAGTTGTCATAATTTGGTTATTATATCAATTTTAGTGATTATTAGTTGTCATAATTTGGCCATTATAAGAAAACGGGGCTGAGTACACATATGCTACTAAGCGCAAATGTTGGGGCAGGGGACGTCCTCTATCTTGCACAAAGAGTCTCATGTCTAAAATACTTTTGGAACTCGATTAATTTAAATTTTAGTGAGGACTAGTTGTCATAATTTGGTTATTCCATCAATTTTAGTGATTATTAGTTCTCATAATTTGGCCATTATAAAAAACGAGGCTTAGTACACATTTGCTACTATGCGCAAATTTTGGGGCTGAGGACGTCCTCTTTCTTGCACAAAAAGTCTCATGTCTGAAATACTTTTGGAACTCGATTAATATAAATTTTAGTGACGACTAGTTGTCATAATTTGGTTATTCTTTCAATTTTAGTGATTGTTTGTTTTCATAATTTGGCCATTATAAAAAACCAGGCTGCGTCCACATATGCTACAATGGGCAAATTTTAGGGCTGAGGACGTCCTCTTTCTTGGGTTTTAGTTCTCATAATTTGGCCATTATAAAAAACCAGGCTGCGTACACATATGATATTATGGGCAAATTTTGGGGCTGATTACGTCCTCTATCTTGCACAAAGAGTCTCATGTCTAAAAAACATTCGGAACTCGATTAATATAAATTTTACTGAGGACTAGTTGTCATAATTTGGTTATTCTATCAATTTTAGTGATTATTAGTTCTCAAAATTTGGCCATTATAAAAAACCAGGCTGCGTTCACATATGCTACTATGGGCAAATTTTGGGGCTGAGGACATCCTCTTTCTTGCACAAAAAGTCTCATGTCTAAAATACTTTTGGAACTCGAATAATATAAATTTTAGTGAGGACTAGTTGTCATAATTTGGTTATTCTATCAATTTTAGTGATTATTAGTTCTTATAATTTGGCCATTATTTGCGCATATGCTACTATGCGCAAATTGTGAAGCTGAGGACGTCCTCTTTCTTGCACAAAAAGTGTCAAGTCTGAAATACTTTTAAAACTCGATTAATATAAATATTTGTGAGGACTAGTTGTCATAATTTGGTTATTCTATCAATTTTAGTGATTATTAGTTGTCATAAAACCAGGCTGCGTACAGATATGCTACTATGGGCGAATTTTGGGGCTGAGGACGTCCTCTTTCTTGCACAAAAAGTCTCATGTCCAAAATACTTTTGGAACTCGAATAATATAAATTTAACACATGCTCATTACGTGCAGTTTCGGCAACAGACTTACAGGACTTACAAATGTCTCTCCTTTCTATTTACTGCCAGTCTTTTGTAAAACAAGTGCAAGAAAGTTTAGAGTCATTTAAATGAAAGACACTCTTTGTGCATTATACAGCATTTTTCTTTGGATGTATTTGCATAAATTAAGTACAAATTACCAGCAATTACATACTAAATGGCATAGAATTATTATACCATTTACAAAAAAGTGAAAGGGTATATATAGGTTTGTCATTCCGTGTGTAATTTCTTCGATATGCATAAAAGTATATATATTCTGGATCCTTATGAATAGCGATGACGATTGAGCGATGTCCGTCTGTTCGTCTATCCGTCCGTCTGTACGTGAAATCGGTTTTTCCAAGCCCCCAGAAGAGCTAAAGACTTCGTTCTTGGACCGTTGGATTGGAAATGAGTTTAAATAGAGTAGTATTGAAATTCGGAAAGATCCGAAGTACGGTTCCAGAGCTGGGAAGCTTACACCTATTTCTCGCCGCAAAATTTATACCAAAAATCGATTATTTTTTTTATGATTGTAAATTAAACCTATTTCTCATGAAGATTTGCATTGATAAAAAGAATTTAAAAAATTAAAATTTCGTTGGGAAGTTCAAATATTTTTTATACATAAAAGTAACCAAAAAGGCAATTGACGTTGTTTTTTTTTTTTTGCTATCTAAAACTATTTTATATTTTAGGAAGAACAAAATTGGTATAAAAAAAAACAAAATTTTGAATCCAGGGATGGACAAGTGCAATATTTTATAGTTCATGAAGGTGACCAAAATGGTTGAAAATTGTAAATTTTTCTTAATGAATACTACTTTATTCCTCATGAAGAGTTGCACTGGTTAAAAATAAAACAAAAAAATTAAAATTTCACCTCCAGGGTTGGGAAGTCTAAAGTGTTTTTGGTACAGGCAATATATTGTAGTACATGAAAGTGACCAAAATGGTTGCAAATTTTTAGTATTTCTTAAATAAAACGATTTTATACCTAATGAAGACTAAAACTGGTAAAAAAAATTTAATTTCGCCTCCAGGGATGGGAAATGGATTTTTTTTTTTTAAATAAAAGTAACCAAAAAGGCAACTAACATCGGTTTTTAACTAATTAAAACTACTTTTTAGTTCAGGAAAAACATAATTGGTATCAAAAATTAAAAAAAAAAATCAAAATTTAGATTCCAGAGTTGGATAACTGCAATATTTTGTGGTACAAGAAAGTGACCAAAATGGTTATAAATATTAAGTTTTTCTTAAATAAAACTATTTCATGCCTCGTTAAGAATTGCATTGGTAAAAAATATTTAAATTTCGCTTCCAGGGTTGGGAAATTGAAATATATAAAAGTAATCAAATAGGCAATTGACGTTGTTGTTTTTGCTAATTAAGACTATTTTATAATTCAGGAAGATCAAAATTGGTATTAAAATCTTAAAAAATCAAAATTTCGGTTCCAGTGTTGAACAACTAAAATATTTTATGGTACATGAAAGTGACCAAAAAGTTTAAAATTTAAAATTTTTTTGTCAATTAAAACTATGTTACATCTTTTAATTAAACCTACTTTCTGTTTTAGCAAGAGAGAAAGAAGAACTACATCTGTGAAGGGTGTTTAAGATTCGGCACAGCCGAATATAGCACTATTATTTGTTTTTTATTTATATGAAAATCTGCTCTGTTACTTAGCCAAGCAAAATATGTTCAATAAGTTAAAGCCCTGAGGTATAAATGTTAATCAATATTTTATGAAACTTAAATCAATAAATGTAGTAAGAATTTTAACGAACATTTTTTTTTATATTGCTATATTAAATTGAATTAAGATTCTATAGGCTAATTGTTCGAAATTTTTAATTTAAATCTCAGAAAGACATGATAAATATTCCAAGGCACAAAGGCAAGTCAACATCAGTTTTTGTTATTCAACTTACACAGCAGAGCAGAACAGCTGTTTTCGAAAGACGCAACCCTTTCATCATCAGTGCTCATGTGTATTGTGTTTGTCACCACTTATTAGGTGGCTTAGTTGAATGTGATAACAGTTCCTATGTACACAAATTTTATTGTGAAAAAGAATACGAGAACTGTATCAAGCTGATGTTAACATGTTATTGTTATAATACCCGTGTTACCGTTTGATTATTTTTTCTTCATGTCCCATTTTTCTGAATTTTTTGTTCCATCATACCTAAGTAAAATTTTTTGGTTTGAATTTTATACTTAAGTACAGTGAACGTTTTTCCAATTTATTATTGGTAGCTCAAGCCATAGCTTAAATTTGTATGTAGTAAGAATTTTAACGAACATCTTTTTTTTATATTGCTATATTAAATTGAATTAAGATTCTATAGGCTAATTGTTCGAAATTTTTAATTTAAATCTCAGAAAGACATGATAAATATTCCAAGGCACAAAGGCAAGTCAACATCAGTTTTTCGAAAACAGCTGTTCTGCTCTGCTGTGTAAGTTGAATAACAAAAACTGATGTTGACTTACCTTTGTGCCTTGGAATATTTATCATGTCTTTCTGAGATTTATATTAAAAATTTCGAACAATTAGCCTATAGAATCTTAATTCAATTTAAATCAATAAATTTTTTGGAAGCAAACACAATAGCGGTTTCAACAATTTTTACATGAGGCTGTGACAACAAATAAATTTACTGAATCGGGCCTGAGGGAAAAAGGTTTCCCCAAGAAGAGCTAAACAAACCTCTAAAACACAAATAATTCTTAAAGCTTTTTAAGCAAATTATATATTTTTATATCAAAGAAGAACCAAAACGTTGAACTTGGAGCAAGAAAAGCAAACAAATTAATTTCTCCACCCCGTTTTCTTTAGTAGGCGTTGACGTAAGATATCATATGCAAAAATAGTGTAAATATTTAACAAATTGTATTCTTTAAGCCCACAGTCCTTAAACATTTAATTTTTAAGCTTTGATAACGAAGCTGAGATGTTGCCAGATCTCCCCTACCCAACACATCCAACTCTACAGCAGGAATTAAATTGGTATTAAAAACCAAAAAAATTAAAAATCCGATTCCAGGGTTTGAAAATCTAAATTTTTTTTACAAAAAAAAAAAAAATAAATAAGTTCCTAATATTGTTTTTTGATTTTTCATATATTTTTTTTTGTGAATCAAACGTTTTTTATACCTTAGGAAAAATCACATTCGTGTAAAAAATTAAAACAATTAAAGGCTCGATTTCGGGGATGGAAAATCTATTTTCTTTTGGTGCATAAAATTAGCCATATAAGTTCTTAGTTCTGGATTTTTTTGTGAATTCAAGCTATTTTTTATATCAGGAAGAACTAAATTGGTATTTAATACAATAAAAAAAAACAAAAAATAAAATTTGAAATTAAATTCCAGGATTTGAAAATCTACATTTTTTGTTACAATAAAAAAACTAAATAAGTTCCCAATTTTGTTCTTTGATTTTTTATATAACTTTAGGAAAAATTACATTCGTGTAAAAAATTTAAAAAATTAAAAACTTGATTTCAGGGTTGGAAAATCGAATTTTTTGTTACATATAAGTTCCTAGATTTGTATTTTTTGTTAATTATACCTATTTTATATATCAGGAAGAATTATTTTGTAGTTATTTCAAGAATGTTTTTGTAGCTATTTCAACCTTTTTACATCACCGGCTAATTTTTGCTACAGGGCCGACGAAGGTGGGTGCGGTTACTCTGCTTTTAATACACGATAGTGTCAAAATTTGGCCACTATAAAAAAACGAGGCTTAGTACACAGATGCTACTATGCGCAGATTTTGTGGTTGAGGACGTCCTCTTTCTTGCACAAAAAGTGTCATGTCTGAAATACTTTTAAAACTCGATTAATATAAATTTTAGTGAGGACTAGTTGTCATAATTTGGTTATTCCATCAATTTTAGTGATTATTAGTTCCCATAATTTGACCATTATTAAAAACGAGGCTGCGTACACATATGCCACTATGCGCAAATTGTGGCTGAGGACGTCCTCTTTCCTGCATGAAACGTTTCATGTCTGAAATACTTTTGGAACTCGAATAATATAAATTTAACACATGCTCATTACGTGCAGTTTCGGCAACAGACTTACAGGACTAACAAATGTCTCTCCTTTCTATTTACTGCCAGTCTTTTGTAAAACAAGTACAAGAAAGTTTAGAGTCATTTAAATGAAAGACACTCTTTGTGCATTATACAGCATCTTCCTTTGGACGTATTTGCATAAATTAAGTACAAATTACCAGCAATTACATACTAAATGGCATAGAATTATTATACCATTCACAAAAAAGTGAAAGGGTATATATAGGTTTGTCATTCCGTGTTTAATTTCTTCGATATGCATAAAAGTATATATATTCTGGATCCTTATGAATAGCGATGACGATTGAGCGATGTCCGTCTGTTCGTCTATCCGTTCGTCTGTACGTGAAATCGGTTTTCCCAAGCCCCCAGAAGAGCTAAAGACTTCGTTCTTGGACCGTTGGATTGGAAATGAGTTTAAATAGAGTAGTATTGAAATTCGGAAAGATCCGAAGTACGGTTCCAGAGCTGGGAAGCTTACACCTATTTCTCGCCGCAAAATGTATACCAAAAATCGATTATTTTTTTTATGATTGTAAATTAAACCTATTTCTCATGAAGATTTGCATTGATAAAAAGAATTTAAAAAATTAAAATTTCGTTGGGAAGTTCAAATATTTTTTATACATAAAAGTAACCAAAAAGGCAATTGACGTTGTTTTTTTTTTTGCTATCTAAAACTATTTTATATTTTAGGAAGAACAAAATTGGTATAAAAAAAAAACAAAATTTCGAATCCAGGGATGGACAAGTGCAATATTTTATAGTTCATGAAGGTGACCAAAATGGTTGAAAATTGTAAATTTTTCTTAATGAATACTACTTTATTCCTCATGAAGAGTTGCACTGGTTAAAAATAAAACAAAAAAATTAAAATTTCACCTCCAGGGTTGGGAAGTCTAAAGTGTTTTTGGTACAGGCAATATATTGTAGTACATGAAAGTGACCAAAATGGTTGCAAATTTTTAGTATTTCTTAAATAAAACAATTTTATACCTAATGAAGACTAAAACTGGTAAAAAAATTTTAATTTCGCCTCCAGGGATGGGAAATGGATTTTTTTTTTTAAATAAAAGTAACCAAAAAGGCAACTAACATCGGTTTTTAACTAATTAAAACTACTTTTTAGTTCAGGAAAAACATAATTGGTATCAAAAATTAAAAATCAAAATTTAGATTCCAGAGTTGGATAACTGCAATATTTTGTGGTACAAGAAAGTGACCAAAATGGTTATAAATATTAAGTTTTTCTTAAATAAAACTATTTCATGCCTCGTTAAGAATTGCATTGGTAAAAAATATTTAAATTTCGCTTCCAGGGTTGGGAAATTGAAATATATAAAAGTAATCAAATAGGCAATTGACGTTGTTGTTTTTGCTAATTAAGACTATTTTATAATTCAGGAAGATCAAAATTGGTATTAAAATCTTAAAAAATCAAAATTTCGGTTCCAGTGTTGAACAACTAAAATATTTTATGGTACATGAAAGTGACCAAAAAGTTTAAAATTTAAAATTTTTTTGTCAATTAAAACTATGTTACATCTTTTAATTAAACCTACTTTCTGTTTTAGCAAGAGAGAAAGAAGAATTACATCTGTGAAGGGTGTTTAAGATTCGGCACAGCCGAATATAGCACTATTATTTGTTTTTTATTTATATGAAAATCTGCTCTGTTACTTAGCCAAGCAAAATATGTTCAATAAGTTAAAGCCCTGAGGTATAAATGTTAATCAATATTTTATGAAACTTAAATCAATAAATTTTTTGGAAGCAAACACAATAGCGGTTTCAACACTTTTTACATGAGGCTGTGACAACAAATTCACTGGACTTCTATCTACTTTTAGCGCTGATGTAAAATATCAATTAAAGAGAAATATCAGCATTTGTCCAAAGCCAATAACGTTTTAGCTCATGTACGTCTTTTTATAGCCTTTGTCATTCCGTAGGTAAGACAGATAAATATCCCTCTAAGACCCCAAAACGTATATATATTCTCAATCAGTAATGAAATCTAAGACGATCGAGTCATGTCCGTTTGTCTATCCGTCCGTCTGTCTATGGAAATTACGATTCAGTCCAAACGAAAAGAGCCAAATTTGGTACATATTTTCTAAAAATTGGCACATGTCACGTTCGTAAATTTACTGAATCGGGCCTGAGGGAAAAGATCTCCCCTACCCAACACATCCAACTCTACAGGAGGAATTAAATTGGTATTAAAAACCAAAAAAATTAAAAATCCGATTCCAGGGTTTGAAAATCTATATTTTTTTACAAAAAAAAAGACTAAATAAGTTCCTAATATTGTTTTTTGATTTTTCATATTTTTTTTTTTTTTGGTGAATCAAACGTTTTTTATACTTTAGGAAAAATCACATTCGTGTAAAAAATTAAAACAATTAAAGGCTCGACTTCGGGGATGGAAAATCTATTTTCTTTTGGTGCATAAAATTAGCCATATAAGTTCCTAGTTCTGGATTTTTTTGTGAATTCAAGCTATTTTATATATCAGGAAGAACTAAATTGGTATTTAATACAATAAAAAAAAAAAAAAAATTTGAAATTAAATTCCAGGGTTTGAAAATCTACATTTTTTGTTACAATAAAAAAACTAAATAAGTTCCCAATTTTGTTTTTTGATTTTTTATATAACTTTAGGAAAAATTACATTCGTGTAAAAAATTTAAAAAATTAAAACCTTGATTTCAGGGTTGGAAAATCGAATTTTTTGGTACATATAAGTTCCTAGATTTGTATTTTTTGTTAATTATAGCTATTTTATATATCAGGAAGAATTATTTTGTAGTTATTTCAAGAATGTTTTTGTAGCTATTTCAACCTTTTTACATCACCGGCTAATTTTTGCTACAGGGCCGACGAAGGTGGGTGCGGTTACTCTGCTTTTAATACACGATAGTGTCAAAATTTGGCCACTATAAAAAAACGAGGCTTAGTACACAGATGCTACTATGCGCAGATTTTGTGGTTGAGGACGTCCTCTTTCTTGCACAAAAAGTGTCATGTCTGAAATACTTTTAAAACTCGATTAATATAAATTTTAGTGAGGACTAGTTGTCATAATTTGGTTATTCTATCAATTTTAGTGATTATTAGTTCCCATAATTTGACCATTATTAAAAAACGAGGCTGCGTACACATTTGCCACTATGCGCAAATTGTGGCTGAGGACGTCCTCTTTCCTGCATGAAATGTTTACTTTTGGTACTGGAATAATATAAATTTTAGTGAGGACTAGTTGTCATAATTTGGTTATTCTATCAATTTTAGTGGTTATTGGTTGTCATAATTTGGCCATTATAAAAAAACGGGGCTGAGTACACATTTGCTACTATGGGCAAATTTTGGGGCTGAGGACGTCCTCTTTCTTGCACAAAAAGTCTCATGTCCAAAATACTTTTGGGACTCGAATAATATAAATTTTAGTGAGGACTAGTTGTCATAATTTGGTTATTCTATCAATTTTAGTGGTTATTGGTTGTCATAATTTGGCCATTATAAAAAAACGGGGCTGAGTACACATTTGCTACTATGCGCAAATTTTGGGGCTGAGGACGTCCACTTTCTTGCACAAAAAGTCTCATGTCTGAAATACTTTTGGAACTCGAATAATATAAATTTTAGTGAGAACTAGTTGTCATAATTTGGTTATTCTATCAATTTTAGTGGTTATTAGTTGTCATAATTTGGCCATTATAAAAAAACGGGGCTGAGTACACATATGCTACTATGGGCGAATTTTGGGGCTGAGGACGTCCTCTTTCTTGCACAAAAAGTCTCATGTCAAAAATACTTTTGGGACTCGAATAATATAAATTTAACACATGCTCATTACGTGCAGTTTCGGCAACAGACTTACAGGACTGACAAATGTCTCTCCTTTCTATTTACTGCCAGTCTTTTGTAAAACAAGTACAAGAAAGTTTAAAGTCATTTAAATGAAGGTGGTGCAAATTAACTTGCATCACTCCGAGGCAGCGTCGGACGAGCTGTTACGCTTTATGGAGAGGGAGTGCAGATCCGTGGCCTTGATCCTAGAGCCTTGGTTAGTTGCGAATAAGGTTCGGGGCCTTCGGTCACGTTTGTTTACTCTACTCTCTCCTACCACGGAAGGTAAGATTAGAAGTTGTATTCTGATTAGGAAAAACATCAATATTTTTCTTTTATCCCATTACCGCTCTGGCGATCTAACGGTAGCTGCGCTTGAACGCAAGGATCTCCCGATGGTGATCCTGGCATCAGCGTATTTACCGTATGAGGTGGATGACCCTCCTCCGAGTGCGGTGCGCACACTCATTGACTGTTGCGGGACACGTGGACATGACCTTGAACTGGGCGGTGATGTAAATGCGCATCACATACTCTGGGGGAGCACGGATATAAATAAACGAGGTGAGGATTTATTACAATTTCTCTTGTCAACCAATATTAGGATTTGCAACAAGGGCAATAGGCCAACGTTTTTCAATAGGATCAGGCAACAGGTCATTGATTTATCTTTGGTTAGTGATAGGGACTCTATTAGAATATCTGACTGGAGGGTGAGCCTTGAGTGCTCATTCTCTGATCATAACAGAATCACTTTTACGATCGATCTTATTCCGAGTGGGGGCAAGCCTTACAAGAACCCTAGGCAAACGGATTGGGGAAGTTTCAGAAAGCTCGTGGAGGCCCTACCACCTCCAGTAGCGGAGCAGGTGGGCAGCATTCAGGAGCTGGAGGACTCTTCAGTCCTTTTGTCAAGGACACTGAGGGACGCCTATCACGCATCTTGTCGGGAGCGGCAACCGTCAACGAAAGTCCATCAGAAGTGGTGGAATCCGAGACTCAAGCAGCTCAGGACAGACTGCCGGAGACTTTTTAATAAGGCGAAGTGCGACAGAAATCCCATAGACTGGGATAACTATCGTAGGGGTTTCAACGTCTTCAAGAGCGAAACCAGGAAGGCAAAGAGGGAATCGTGGAAGCGTTTCTGTGGTGACTTGGAGGGCACATCTGAGGCTTCCCGCCTAAGAAAACTACTCTCTAAGGAGCCTGGCACGCCGGGATCCCTTATGAGGCCTGACGGGACTTTTACTGAAAGCAGCGAGGATACCCTGGGGCTACTAATGGAAACTCACTTTCCGGATTGCGATGACGGGGCGGACGTACGTGGTACTGTCGTCCCCGTGCAAACAGCTATCCTAGGCTGTGATTTGGTGGACTCCATTGTACAGTCAGCCAGGGTAAGATGGGCAGTGGCATCTTTTAAGCCCTTTAAGTCAGCGGGGCCAGATGGTATTTTCCCAGCGCTGATGCAGCATGCCATGGAGGCGATTTTACCATGGCTGCTAACCATCTTTAGGGGAAGTCTCGTTTACGGGTACATTCCTATGGAGTGGAGGGAGGTTACTGTGGTATTCATTCCAAAAGCGGGGAGGATAAACCACGGTACCGCTAAAGATTACAGACCAATCAGTCTGTCATCTTTTCTATTGAAAACACTGGAGAGACTGGTTGATTTGTATGTCAGGGAACTTCTCTCGCCAGAGAATTTCTGCGGTGCACAACATGCCTACCAGAAGTGTAGGTCGGTGGAGACGGCGCTGCATGATGTTGTCGGCACTATAGAAGATTCCCTTGACAAGAAGGAGTTTGTTATGGCATCCTTCCTAGACATTGAGGGCGCTTTTAACAATCTGAACATATCCTCGATAACTGGGGCGCTCAGAGAAATCGGTGCGGACCAGTTAATTACGGACTGGGCAGGGAACATGCTTAGGAGCAGATCCATAGTATCCAGTTTGGGCATGAGTACGAGGAGGAAGGCTGTAACAAGGGGCACTCCGCAGGGGGGAGTTCTGTCTCCGCTCCTATGGAACCTTGTCCTGAACAGCATCCTTTTCAGGTTGAACGCAGGTGGCCCCAAGGTAGTTGCATATGCTGATGACGTTGTGCTCCTTATAAGGGGTAAATGTCTGCCTACGATAAGTGAACTCATGGAATCGGCGCTGAACGAACTACTGGACTGGGCCAAGGGGAACGGTCTAGGCATAAACCCTTCAAAGACTGTACTGGTACTTTTTACCAAGAGATATAAGATCCCGGCTTTTAGGCCACCATGCCTTGGTGGCATGAGCTTGGGACTCTCGAGGGAAGCGAAGTACCTCGGTATTATTCTAGACACTAAACTATCGTGGAGACGAAATGTGGAGGATACAACGAGGAGGGCTCTATGTGCGTTTTACGCATGCAAGAGAGTTTCAGGGAGGAGATGGGGGTTGAAACCGTACATCCTGCACTGGATGTATACGGCGGTGATCAGACCCATTCTTACTTATGGATCACTTGTTTGGTGGAGGGCTGTGGACAAGAGTACATATCTCTCTATACTGGGCAAGGTACAGAGGCTAGCATGTCTTGCTGTGACTGGCGCAATGAGATCGGCCCCTCAGGCCAGTCTAGAGACAATGCTCGATTTGGCTCCCCTTGAGATATACATCAAGTACATATCTGCCAGATCTGCCCTCAGGCTCATGGAGTCGGGCAGTTTCAGGCATGACCGTACGGGACATGGCATTATCCTACAAAAGGTAGGAGGGCAGGTCCTGGGGGAACGGACTGATTATATGACTCCGGTCATGTGCTTCGACAAATCCTTCTCAGTCGCATTCCCGGAGAGGAAGGACTGGATGGAAAACTCCGCGACACGTAGTAATGCAACTTTGGTTTTTACGGACGGCTCGAAGATGGACACTGGCACTGGTTCGGGGGTATTTTCCGAGGGTCTCGGCCTTTCGGTATCGCTCAGGCTACCCGATACCTCGACAGTTTTCCAAGCAGAGATTTATGCCATTACCGAGGCAGCATTAAGGATTGATGGGCTCAATTTGGAGGCAAGAACTATTGACATCTGTGTAGATAGTCTGGCAGCAATTAGAGCCCTGGGTTCGGAGATGATAAAGTCGAGATGTGTACTGGCATGCATTCAATCTCTGGCCAGACTTAGGGGGCATGATGTCAATGTGGTCTGGGTTCCAGGGCATGAAGGCATTCAGGGGAATGAGATGGCGGACGAATGCGCGAGAGCGGGTTCGGCCTTGGATGAAGCAGTATCGCGTAGGGACATTGACATTCCCTCAGTTGAGCTGCTGGGCAGATTTCAGAGGTGAGCAAGGAGGGAGGTGACAAACAGGTGGTCAAGTATTACTACATGTAGGGTCTCCAAAACTCTATGGCCCTCGATTAGCAGAGCTAGGACTAGGCAACTTCTGTTTTTTGGGAAACAGCCATTAGCACTCCTGGTAGGGGTCTTGACGGGGCACTGTGCAATTGGGCACATGTCGGAGCGTTTGGGCTTTCTCCATGATGGCCGCTGCAGGAGCTGCTTCGATGAGGAGGAGGAGGAGTCAGTACAGCATTTCCTTTGTGACTGTCCGGCCCTGCAGGAGCGTAGGCTTAGACATCTAGGCTCTCGTTTCCTGAGGGATCTTGACTGCCTCAGGGATGCACCGCTGGCTGCCCTGGCGGGCTTTGTGAGAAGTTCTGGGTGGTTCTCAGGAACCACCACTTCGTCTTGAGAAGAGTGTGTAGGGTATAGTCCTCTGGGCATTACAATGGGCCTTTTGATGGCCTCCGAGTGTTTTTCTCGCTTACTGCGGGCAGCCCTTTTAACCTAACCTAACCTAAATGAAAGACACTCTTTGTGCATTATACAGCATTTTACTTTGGACGTATTTGCATAAATTAAGTACAAATTACCAGCAATTACATACTAAATGGCATAGAATTATTATACCATTCACAAAAAAGTGATAGGGTATATATAGGTTTGTCATTCCGTGTTTAATTTCTTCGATATGCATAAAAGTATATATATTCTGGATCCTTATGAATAGCGATGACGATTGAGCGATGTCCGTCTGTTCGTCTATCCGTCCGTCTGTACGTGAAATCGGTTTTCCCAAGCCCCCAGAAGAGCTAAAGACTTCGTTCTTGGACCGTTGGATTGGAAATGAGTTTAAATAGAGTAGTATTGAAATTCGGAAAGATCCGAAGTACGGTTGCAGAGCTGGGAAGCTTACACCTATTTCTCGCCGCAAAATTTATACCAAAAATCGATTATTTTTTTTATGATTGTAAATTAAACCTATTTCTCATGAAGATTTGCATTGATAAAAAGAATTTAAAAAATTAAAATTTCGTTGGGAAGTTCAAATATTTTTTATACATAAAAGTAACCAAAAAGGCAATTGACGTTGTTTTTTTTTTTGCTATCTAAAACTATTTTATATTTTAGGAAGAACAAAATTGGTATAAAAAAAAACAAAATTTCGAATCCAGGGATGGACAAGTGCAATATTTTATAGTTCATGAAGGTGACCAAAATGGTTGAAAATTGTAAATTTTTCTTAATGAATACTACTTTATTCCTCATGAAGAGTTGCACTGGTTAAAAATAAAACAAAAAAATTAAAATTTCACCTCCAGGGTTGGGAAGTCTAAAGTGTTTTTGGTACAGGCAATATATTGTAGTACATGAAAGTGACCAAAATGGTTGCAAATTTTTAGTATTTCTTAAATAAAACAATTTTATACCTAATGAAGACTAAAACTGGTAAAAAAATTTTAATTTCGCCTCCAGGGATGGGAAATGGAATTTTTTTTTAAAATAAAAGTAACCAAAAAGGCAACTAACATCGGTTTTTAACTAATTAAAACTACTTTTTAGTTCAGGAAAAACATAATTGGTATCAAAAATTAAAAATCAAAATTTAGATTCCAGAGTTGGATAACTGCAATATTTTGTGGTACAAGAAAGTGACCAAAATGGTTATAAATATTAAGTTTTTCTTAAATAAAACTATTTCATGCCTCGTTAAGAATTGCATTGGTAAAAAATATTTAAATTTCGCTTCCAGGGTTGGGAAATTGAAATATATAAAAGTAATCAAATAGGCAATTGACGTTGTTGTTTTTGCTAATTAAGACTATTTTATAATTCAGGAAGATCAAAATTGGTATTAAAATCTTAAAAAATCAAAATTTCGGTTCCAGTGTTGAACAACTAAAATATTTTATGGTACATGAAAGTGACCAAAAAGTTTAAAATTTAAAATTTTTTTGTCAATTAAAACTATGTTACATCTTCTAATTAAACCTACTTTCTGTTTTAGCAAGAGAGAAAGAAGAATTACATCTGTGAAGGGTGTTTAAGATTCGGCACAGCCGAATATAGCACTATTATTTGTTTTTTATTTATATGAAAATCTGCTCTGTTACTTAGCCAAGCAAAATATGTTTAATAAGTTAAAGCCCTGAGGTATAAATGTTAATCAATATTTTATGAAACTTAAATCAATAAATTTTTTGGAAGCAAACACAATAGCGGTTTCAACACTTTTTACATGAGGCTGTGACAACAAATTCACTGGACTTCTATCTACTTTTAGCGCTGATGTAAAATATCAATTAAAGAGAAATATCAGCATTTGTCCAAAGCCAATAACGTTTTAGCTCATGTACGTCTTTTTATAGCCTTTGTCATTCCGTAGGTAAGACAGATAAATATCCCTCTAAGACCCCAAAACGTATATATATTCTCAATCAGTAATGAAATCTAAGACGATCGAGTCATGTCCGTTTGTCTATCCGTCCGTCTGTCTATGGAAATTACGATTCAGTCCAAACGAAAAGAGCCAAATTTGGTACAGATATTTTCTAAAAATTGGCACATGTCACGTTCGTAAATTTACTGAATCGGGCCTGAGGGAAAAAGGTTTCCCTAAGAAGAGCTAAACAAACTTCTAAAACACAAATAATTCTTAAATTTTTTTTTAACAAATTATATATTTTTATATCAAAGAAGAACCAAAACGTTAAACTTGGAGCAAGAAAAGCAAACAAATTAATTTTTCCACCCTAAAGACTAAATAAGTTCCTAATATTGTTTTTTGATTTTTCATTTTTTTTTTTTTTTTGGTGATTCAAACGTTTTTTATACTTTAGGAAAAATCACATTCGTGTAAAAATTAAAACAATTAAAGGCTCGATTTCGGGGATGGAAAATCTATTTTCTTTTGGTGCATAAAATTAGCCATATAAGTTACTAGTTCTGGATTTTTTTGTGAATTCAAGCTATTTTATATATCAGGAAGAACTAAATTGGTATTTAATACAATAAAAAAAACAAAAAATAAAATTTGAAATTAAATTCCAGGGTTTGAAAATCTACATTTTTTGTTACAATAAAAAAACTAAATAAGTTCCCAATTTTGTTTTTTGATTTTTTATATAACTTTAGGAAAAATTACATTCGTGTAAAAAATTTAAAAAATTAAAAACTTGATTTCAGGGTTGGAAAATCGAATTTTTTGGTACATATAAGTTCCTAGATTTGTATTTTTTGTTAATTATACCTATTTTATATATCAGGAAGAATTATTTTGTAGTTATTTCAAGAATGTTTTTGTAGCTATTTCAACCTTTTTACATAGCCGGCTAATTTTTGCTACAGGGCCGACGAAGGTGGGTGCTGTTACTCTGCTTTTAATATATGATAGTAGTGGCCACTATAAAAAAACGAGGCTTAGTACACATATGCTACTATGCGCAGATTTTGTGGCTGAGGACGCCCTCTTTCTTGCACAAAAAGTGTCATGTCTGAAATACTTTTAAAACTTGATGATTTTCTGAGCGGCTCTGAATTGCGTTCATAGCTAACTGTGTACTTAAATTTTAAAGAAACTGTCTTCTTCGGCTCGTTGAGGATTTAAGGCTGGGATTATTCTCCATATAGATGAGAAAAGGTGCAAATGCAGTCACGGTGCCCAAGATAGAAAAGTTATGGTCCAACATCAAAGAAGAGGCCAAATTGTAACTTGTAAAAAAGTTGTCACAGACGATGTTTCGTCCACTTCCACGAAAACGGTTGCAACACAAATCTTTGACTACTCGTTCACCCTGATTTTTGTCCCTTTCTCCAGAAGGCGCCAAGCCAGTATATATCTGTCCACTGAGTGGATAAGATGCAAGAGAATCACAAACCCACCAAACCTTTATCCCATATTTCGCAGGTTTTGAAAGAATATACTGAGTGAATCCTGTGCCACCACGAAAGGGATAAAGTTGCTCATCAACAGTTATGTTGGCTCCTGCCACATAGTTGTTCTGAAGGTTTCTATTCAGCATCAGAAATATGTCAGATATGGCTGCTGCCTTATCACTTTCTTTACGGTGCTGGCGTGTACCACCATTATCAAATCTGATATAACGGCTTATAGACCAAAAACGTTGAAGGCCCATCGAACCACGATATAAAGGATGGGAATTAGTTTTCCATAAATCAGTTGTATGGAGGAAATTAGAATGTGTCACTCCAGCCATCAAAAGTATTCCAAGATAGGCATTAAACTCTGAAGTTGAAAGTGGTTTCCAAACAGGCGTTGGTGTTTTGGGGTTTTCTTTTTGCTTTTGTTCGTAACACTGCTTTGCTTTTCTATTTGTTTCTCGAATTACTATATCACATATTTCTTCAGACATAATTAATTTGCACGTTTTTATAATACTTATATTTGCTGATTTAGAAGTTGGCCCAGTATTTGAAGATCGGAGAATATTATGTGAAAAAATCCTACGTAGTTCAGGTGGTTGATTCGACCAAATTGTGCCGTCTCTTGCTATATAATTTAATGCAGAAGATTCCACTGGATCACTATACTCTGCTTCCGAATTCGTCTCATCAGCAGGTGTATATTCTTGTAATTGTAATTCCTCAATATCTGAATCATCAATTGTTGAATTATTCCCGTCGCCCTCTTCATCTGCTAATATATGTCCAAATATTTCTTGTTCATCTTCGCTATCAGTTTCCAACATTTCTTCTAATTTTCGATTTATGTATTGCTATCTTGTAATTGGCGGGGAGTTAACCATTCACCATCAGCCATTATACAAATTACTGTTTCTAATCTACAAGTTATTAAAAACTTAAAAATACATGTTTATATACTTTGTGCACATATGTATGTGTGTATGTCAAAATAACCTTTATTAATTAATAAATAAATGTATGAATCAATTTATTGCGTTTTTACCAAATCAAAGCGTTTTTGTGTTTCTGCAATCACAACTCACATTACAAGTGCAAATAAAAACTAATTTGATTTGCTAACAAATTGTCTTTACGATGCCGTGTACAGTCTCCTTTATAGTTTAAACATTGTTACGAATTTTATCTTGTATTTCCCCATCAGCATTTTATGCCAGACCCAGCTAACATATAACATTTAGTAACGAACTTTGCAATTCATAATAAAATGCAACTGTGCAAGAAATAGAACTCTGTTTAACTCTTTTTCTTTATTGACATACTTCTTTTTTATAAGAGCATCGAATGTTAATCCCGTTATGCAAATTAACAAATCAAAAGACGACAATTGTCACTAGAAACTTCTAGAAAGAAAAAGGATAAAAAGGGAAAAGATGAACATGAGGTTTCGCGCGTGGGCTTTGGTTTTAAAAAAGACAGTTGTTAACAGGTGGTTGAAAACAGAAGTCGTGCAAAAGGTTGGTGGTGGTTGGATATATAAAAAGAAAAAAAATTTAATAATTATGCATGTACATACATGTGGTGGCCGTAGCAAAAATTTAGAAAAAAGAAAAAAAAAGCAAAACTAAAAGTTAATTCTATAAAACGAAAAAGACAATAGCAAAACCCTAGCATTTTTTAAACCCAAAAACTTAGACAAACAAAAAAATGTATAATTGAAACAGCAGTTAATTGTGTATAAAAAGAAAAGAACTAAAACTTTAAACCTGCACACTAAGAGAAAACTACATATATTTGAAACCAAAGTTCATCTGGTAGAACAGACGGATCTAAAATATTATAATATTTAAAGAAACACAGGAAAGCTGTAAGAAATTATAATTAAAGTGTAAAGTACACAATCACATTACATAATAATGGCACGTAGTAATTTTGAGGGAAAACCAGCCTCGGCGGAAAAAGTGCATTAATCCGAAACGCATCCCGCAGTGTCAACGCATCTATATGAAACGTTTCCATCAGTATCAACGCATCATGACGCCACTCATCTCTCCATATCAATGCAGCATTATGTTCAACGCATCTATACACATCATTCTACTCAACAGCACCAGCTATAACCTACAACAGTATCGTAAATATACCTAATTACTTTGTATACTATTATTTAACTTACTTCCTTCTGATTATTGTATTTACTTAAGTGATTATTGTTAGAGTTATATATATATATTAGAATATTATTAGATTTATCAATTTGAGAATTATTATACTTACCTTTTTATTATACCATACTTACCTCCTTGATCATTATACGTAGTTAATTACACACTATACTTACCTTTATTCATCATTGTTAGTAAATAACCAAGAAAGAATTGTAAATTCCAGTAAGATAATTTCTGAGACAAATGCATTGCTATCTTTTTCCTATTTCTTTTAAATAAAAACTAAAGAAACTCTAAAATGAATTCACAAATGAAATAAATTTATTAAAGGAGAATATTAGGTGAACACCCCTGAACATGGGCTGGAACTGTGGTATTAGGATAATAATAAGTACGGGGCAGAAACCGTCCTTATTATTATTATTACATAATCAGAATAAATTTCCTTGTGCCAGATATATCTTGATGTCATTATCATATCAAACCGATTACTTCTGAACTCTAGGGTTTTTTTTCTTGCATGGAGGGTTCAGTAATTTTTTTCTTTTTATGTCTGCACTTCGAGAACAAGGGTCAGAAACTTAGCCCTGATAGAGCTAGCCGGCGAACATCCTTACCATGCAAATGTGAGATTCTTGAATACTATTAGAGACAGTGCAACAACATATTAGCTAAGATAACAATGGGAGTTCCCTTTTTAAGAGCATACAGAAATTCGTAGTCACCTAGTTATAAACGACGACGTTTTTTTCATAATAACGGATGCAAAGCATTCAATTTGATGAGAAAAACAAAAAATATTGGTTTCATCTGAAGAAATTCCCTTGCAAGGTGTACGACTTACCCGGGTATGATGGTTGTTTGTTTAACGGAAATTTTTTGGTTGTAGACATAAAGGTTAATATAAATTTTAGTGAGGACTAGTTGTCATAATTTGGATATTCTATCAATTTTAGTGATTATTAGTTCTCATAATTTGGCCATTATAAAAAAACGAGGCTGAGTACACATGTGCTACTATACGCAAATTTTGGGGCTGAGGACGTCCTCTTTCTTGCACAAAAAGTTTGATGTCTGAAATACTTTTGAAACTCGAATAATATAAATTTTAGGAGGACTAGTTGTTATAATTTGGTTATCCCATCAATTTTAGTGATTATAATTTTTTTTTTTTATCTTGGTCTAGCACTGAGGGGATGAGGGAATAGTATTGAGGGGACAGATTAGGAAAGATGAGAAGATAGATAGTAGTTTTTGTAGCTATTTCAACCTTTTTACTTCGCCAGATAATTTTTGCTGCAGGCCCGACCAAGGTGGGTGCTTTTACTCTGCTTTTAATACATGATAGTGTCAAAATTTGGCTACTATAAAAAAACGAGGCTTAGTACACATATGCTACTATGCGCAGATTTTGTGGCTGAGGACGTCCTCTTTGTTGCACGAAAAGTCGCATGTCTGAAATACTTTTGGAACTCGATTAACCTTTATGTCTACAACCACCTACCTGGGTAAGTTTTTTATATTCCCTTCAGAATATTTGCGCTATCTGATAAGGTATCGACTTGAAAATTTTAATATGTGCCTAATATATGGTTTTTCAACATCTAAAGAAATAACTAAAAATATTTTTTTTTGGAAAAAATTTACAAGAAGATTTTAAGATTTACCCCTTAAACATGCATCCGACATACCCGGGTAAGCAAAGAACAATTCAAAAACTTTTTTGATTCAAAGTCCAAAAAAATTTACATAATTATTTAATTTAAACCAATTCAAGCTTTATCTTACCATTTTAATATTGATCAAAATTACACACGTAAATAAAAATATTTTAGAATCAGTTCTTGTGTATGTACATTGTACATACATTTATACGTATAAATAATTATATTGTTTTTTTGTATCGATTTTTTTCTACTTTGCTCATAGATGACAAAAAGTTACATCCTCCGAATACTGAAAACAAACTGGTTTTTTACATTCTTACAGGATTTTCTTGTTGATCTCCTCTTTTCACACATGTAGCAATTTCCTTTGTGTTTTTTTCTGCCAGAAGCGTCGCGTTCTTCTTGAACACGTTCTGGTTCAGTAACATTATAAGACTTTACTGTTTGGCCCAACATGCATTCAATTCCACTTCTAGGTGAAAAACGTCTCATAATTTGATGATTTTCTGAGCGGCTCTGAATTGCGTTCATAGCTAACTGTGTACTTAAATTTTAAAGAAACAGTCTTCTTCGGCTCGTTGAGGATTTAAGGCTGGGATTATTCTCCATATAGATGAGAAAAGGTGCAAATGCAGTCACGGTGCCCAAGATAGAAAAGTTATGGTCCAACATCAAAGAAGAGGCCAAATTGTAACTTGTAAAAAAGTTGTCACAGACGATGTTTCGTCCACTTCCACGAAAACGGTTGCAACACAAATCTTTGACTACTCGTTCACCCTGATTTTTGTCCCTTTCTCCAGAAGGCGCCAGGCCAGTATATATCTGTCCACTGAGTGGATAAGATGCAAGAGAATCACAAACCCACCAAACCTTTATCCCATATTTCGCAGGTTTTGAAAGAATATACTGAGTGAATCCTGTGCCACCACGAAAGGGATAAAGTTGCTCATCAACAGTTATGTTGGCTCCTGCCACATAGTTGTTCTGAAGGTTTCTATTCAGCATCAGAAATATGTCAGATATGGCTGCTGCCTTATCACTTTCTTTACGGTGCTGGCGTGTACCACCATTATCAAATCTGATATAACGGCTTATAGACCAAAAACGTTGAAGGCCCATCGAACCACGATATAAAGGATGGGAATTAGTTTTCCATAAATCAGTTGTATGGAGGAAATTAGAATGTGTCACTCCAGCCATCAAAAGTATTCCAAGATAGGCATTAAACTCTGAAGTTGAAAGTGGTTTCCAAACAGGCGTTGGTGTTTTGGGGTTTTCTTTTTGCTTTTGTTCGTAACACTGCTTTGCTTTTCTATTTGTTTCTCGAATTACTATATCACATATTTCTTCAGACATAATTAATTTGCACGTTTTTATAATACTTATATTTGCTGATTTAGAAGTTGGCCCAGTATTTGAAGATCGGAGAATATTATGTGAAAAAATCCTACGTAGTTCAGGTGGTTGATTCGACCAAATTGTGCCGTCTCTTGCTATATAATTTAATGCAGAAGATTCCACTGGATCACTATACTCTGCTTCCGAATTCGTCTCATCAGCAGGTGTATATTCTTGTAACTGTAATTCCTCAATATCTGAATCATCAATTGTTGAATTATTCCCGTCGCCCTCTTCATCTGCTAATATATGTCCAAATATTTCTTGTTCATCTTCGCTATCAGTTTCCAACATTTCTTCTAATTTTCGATTTATGTATTGCTCTCTTTTTTCGAGGCTAAGCCCTTGTAATTGGCGGGGAGTAAACCATTCACCATCAGTCATTATACAAATTACTGTTTTTAATCTACAAGTTATTAAAAACTTAAAAATAGATGTTTATATACTTTGTGCACATATGTATGTGTGTATGTCAAACTAACCTTTATTAATTAATAAATAAATGTATGAATCAATTTATTGGGTTTTTTGTCAAATCAAAACGTTTTAGTGTTTCTGCAATCACACCTCACATTACAAGTGCAAATAAGAACTAATTTGTAAATTGTATTACAGGATGTTAATTTCCCAACAGGCTATAGGTTCAAATCTGCGAAAACTGCAAATTATTTTTTATTTTATTTTTATTTTTAATAAATGAACGTGATTGCATTCTATTTATTAATTTTTTGAGAATGGAATATTTAGAATATTTTTCATAGTCATTAAACCAGCAGAACGGATCAGTACTGATTTCGAGGCCGCTACGCCATCTCATCAGCGTTCTTTGTTCAATTTTTCCACTTTTGCAAGTGGTGCTAGTTAGTAGGAATATCAACTATTTAACCAATATTTTAACGAAAATTGAATATGAGAAGTTATCACATTCATATTATTAAGTTATTACATTTTTGGTTAGTACGAAATTTCCCAACCCTAATTTGATTTGCTAACAAATTGTCTTTACGATGCCGTGTACGCTCTCCTTTATACTTTAAACATATGAGCTAAGATGAACAATGGGAATCCCTTTTTTAAGAGCATACAGAAATTCGTAGTCACCTAGTTATAAACGACGACGTTTTTTTCATAATAACGGATTCAATTTGATGAGAAAAATTAAAAATATAGGTTTCATCTGAAGTAATTCCCTTGCAAAGTGTACGTCAACCATCATATTGTATGTTTAACGGAAATTTTTTGGTTGTAGACATAAAGGTTAATATAAATTTTAGTGAGGACTAGTTGTCATAATTTCGATATTCTATCAATTTTAGTGATTATTAGTTCTCATAATTTGGCCATTATAAAAAAACGAGGCTGAGTACACATATGCATTTTGGGGCTGAGGACGTCCCCTTTCTTGCACAAAAAGTCTCAAGTCTGAAATACTTTTGGAACTCGAATAATATAAATTTTAGTGAGGACTAGTTGTCATAATTTGGATATTCTATCAATTTTAGTGATTATTAGTTGTCATAATTTGGCCATTATAAAAAACAAGCCTGAGTACACATATGCATTTTGGGGCTGAGCACGTCCTCTTTCTTGCTCAAAAAGTCTCATGTCTGAAATACTTTTGGAACTCGAATAATATAAATTTTAATGAGGACTAGTTGTCATAATTTGGTTATAATATCAATTTTAGTGATTATTAGCTGTCAAAATTTGGCCATTATAAAAAAAACGAGGCTGAGTACACATATGCTACTATGCGCAAATTTTGGGGCTGAGGACGTCCTCTTTCTTGCACAAAAAAACTCATGTCTGAAATACTTTTGGAACTTGAATAATATAAATTTTAATGAGGACTAGTTGTCATAATTTGGTTATCCTATCAATTTTAGTGATTATCAGCTGTCATAATTTGGCCATTATAAAAAAAAACGAGGTTGAGTACACATATGCATTTTGGGGCCGAGGACGTCCTCTTTCTTGCACAAAAAGTTTCTTGTCTGAAATACTTTTGGAACTCGAATAATATAAATTTTAATGAGGACTAGTTGTCACAATTTGGTTATCCTATCAATTTTATTGATTATTGGTTGTCATAATTTGGCCATTATAAAAAAAACGAGGCTGAGTACACATATGCATTTTGGGGCTAAGGTCGTCCTCTTTCTTGCACAAAAAGCCTCATGTCTGAAATACTTTTGGAACTCGAATAATATGAATTTTATTGAGGACTAGTTTTTTTTTTTTTTTTTTTTTTTAGGAGTAGGACCAGCACTCAGGGGATGACCCCTACATATGCAGTGCATTGCGCTGGAACTGGGAAAATAGATTTTGGGAAGGAGGATAAAGGGAGTAGTGTCTGTGGATATTCGATTTGAACCTGCTCAAATTGTAAGTGGCGGGGAAGACATCTGCGGGTAGTTTGTTCCACATACGGACTGTTCGGCCAAAAAACGAATTTTCTCTGTAATGCGTAGTGCGATTCGTTGGAATATCGACCACAAACGCATGCGCTCTTGATGAAAAACGCGTTGAGCGTAAGAAAGAATGGGTTTCAGGAACAAGTTCCCTAATTTCACCAGAGCACCTGCCATTATAGTAACGATAGAACAACGATACGCACCCCACATTGCGACGATGCTCAAGAGAGTCAATAGAGTTGGCTACTCTACAGTCTCCGATGAGTTTCATCGCCCTCTCCTGTACGCTGTCGAGTAACTTCAAAATAGACTTTGAAGCACCGGCCCAAACATGAGAGTTGTATTCCATCTTCGGTCGGATGTAAGTGGTGTAAATATTAAGGAGATCAGAAGGGGGTCTTAAGAAGCCAAGGCACTTGAATGCTTCTTTTGCGACCTGAAAGACATGTTCCGTCCATCTGACATCACACTGCACTTTCATGCCCAGAACTTCAAGAGCCCCTGACTCCATAATACTTACACCACCCATAGAAACAGATGAAGCAGCTGGTCATACGTACGTCGATGCGTCAGCATACAACACTGGGTCTTACGGGCATTAAAATCGACCCTGTTCGCCTGACCCCACTCGGAAATCTTCGCGAGGTCACTATTCAGAACGTCATTCATAAACTGCCTCCTTGTCTCGAATTCAGACGTTGACGGCCTGCAGTTAAATGAATAGGAATGCGAAAGGCTGCTATCATCTGCGAAAGAGTAAATAGGACAGGAAGTTTGGGAAAGTAAATCGTTAAGAAAAATTAGAAATAGAGTAGGAGAAAGAACGGAGCCCTGCGGTACCCCTGAGTTGACTCTGAACTCATCGGATGAGACCCCATCTATAACAACTCGTATAGAGCGATCCCTGAGAAAGCTCGATATAAACCGAGAGAAGGTGTCTCCGACACCAAATGCAATAAGTTTGGACAGGAGTGCTCCATGCCACACTCTATCGAACGCCTTAGAAATATCTAGAGCCACCACTTTACTTTCGCCAAAACGGTGTATGGAACTACACCAGTTTTCCGAAAGAAGGGCCAATAGGTCACCCGTAGAGCGGCCTCTGCGGAAACCATACTGGCGGTCGTTTAGTAAACTGTTGGACTCCAGATATTTCACAAGATGGAAGTTAAGCATAGTTTGCAGAACATATTGCAATCGGGCGGTAATTTTCGGGGTTAGTAGCCACTCCCTTTTTGGGGATTGGCGTTACATTAGCAACCTTCCAGCACATTGGAAATTTACCGGAGTGGTATAGTGTACTGAAAAGTTTGGCTAATGGACGTGCTAACGTCGAAGAGCACTGCTTCAGGACCAGTGCAGGGATTCCATCCGTCCCAGGAGACTTCCTTGTGCTGAGTTCCGCAAGAACCCTTTTAACTGCACGCGCTCGAAAAAATATCTTAGGCATAGTTACGGATACTCTCTCGAGCGCGGGGAGTGGTTGAGAGCTATCAGGCAAGTGAGAGTTACTTGCAAATATCTCAGCCAATATATTAGCTTTATCAACCGGGTCAGTAAATATTTGGTCATTCCTCAAAAGAGTCGGAATTGAAGAACTAGCACTTTCCTTAACACTTTTGACGAATGACCAGAAACTCTTACTACGCCTGGGGGCAGTGAGAATTCTAGTGCGAATACGCTGCTCGTATAAAGCCTTTTCGCGTCTTAACTCTTTGGCACACGAAGATCTTGCCTTCTTGCGTAGCAAATCAGTATTGGCATTTTTGTTATTACGCCAAGTACTGAATGCTGCCTCTCTGGATCGCAACGCATCTTTACATGCCTGGTTAAACCAAGACTTCGCCCTAGGTTTAACCGAAATTTGCTTACAGGGAATAAAAGCTTTCATCCCCAGTAGAATTGTGTTTTCAACCATTTTCGCCATGGAATCGACATCATTGTCAAGAAAACATAGTTTCCAATTAAAATTCCGAAAGAATTCGTTGAGCTCGGCCCAACTACCCTTTTCGTAAATATATTTACTACGCTTCGTGGCTGCACGCGAAACGTTGCGAAGTTTGGAGAACGGAAAGGTTGCGGAAATGGTGCAATGATCCGAGTTACCGAGAGGTGCATTGACTGTAACTTCATACTTTTCAGGATGTGAAGTTAGAAAAAGGTCAAGAGTATTATGTTGGTGCCCTTCAACACATGGAATATTAACTAATTGCACAAGGTGATTGTGCGCGGCGAACAACTCAGCAAATTGGCCCTCTGAAGTTGTGTGGCTCGAATGGCGAAGCCAAGATGTGTTATGAACATTGAAATCACCAGCAACTACAATTTCACTGCTCGGACAACTATCAAGAATCTTCGATATGGAGTCGGAAAGAGTATCGAAGCCATGTATGGTAGCATCTCTTTCCGCGTTAGGACTTCTATACAGAAACCCGAAATGTAAAAAGTGTGTACCGACTTTGAATTTAACCCAAAGACAGCTAAATTCTGCGTCAGACATGCCTAATGGTTGCTGGCATTGGTACACAACTTCATTACGTACGTATATTGCAAGGCCCCTATGAAGAGTAAAAAGCGACAGGAGGTGATACCCGGGCAAATGAAAATCTTGTGGATCAGCATCCTCATGTACCTGGGTTTCACTTAAGGCGAAAACATCCGGCCGATGGAGACAAACGTGAGCATATACAGAAAAGAAATTAGCTCTTAACCCACGTATGTTACAGAAGTCTATTGTAAACTTACCCACCATCAAAAAATGAGAAAAAAAAACCGAAATCCAAACTCTAGATTAGTGAACACGATGCAATGACAGCAACTGCAGTGACCATTCACTAGTCAGTGTTATGCCTTCACTAGTGAATGATCCAGCCGCTATCAGTACACCGCACCAATAAAATAGAGTTTTATTTTATTTTATTTATGGGAAGAGGGATGGGAGGCGCCTGATACTGCAGAAACACAGGTCATAAAAGCCCTGGTCTGGTCCACTTCCATTTTCCCATAGTGGCTCATAGTGCCAACACTGGTATGGGGTGTCTTCACTGGTGGTGAGGAATGCAGTAATTATTTTATTGTCTGTTGTTTTCTTGTTTTGTTGTTTTTTTTCTTGTTTAAGTTATTCATTTTTTTTGTTTTATTATTGTAGTTGAGGATATTTGTTGCTTTGATTTAATATTTGGGGAGTGGTTAATTTAAAATTTAATTTATTTGGTTTTATTTATTTATTTTTTTTCTATTTATTGGTTTGATTTTTGTTCTTTGAATGTTTGTGTTTATATATTTTTTTATTTTTTTTTTTTGCTTATTTGCTTTCAATTAATTTAATTTTTAATTTTTCTTAAATAACTAAAACACAGCCCGGACTGACAGACACAGAGACGAAAAACGTGTTAACGGCACGAGAGACAGAACACTACTATGCCATAATTTGGTTATTCTATCAATTTTAGTGATTATTAGTTCTCATAATTTGGCCATTATAAAAAAACGAGGCTGCATACAAATATGCTTCCGAATCCGTCTCATCAGCGGGTGTATATTCTGTTGTCATAATTTGGATATTCTCTCAATTTTAGTGATTATTATTTCTCATAATTTGGTAATTATAAAAAAACGAGGCTGAGTACACATATGCTACTATGCGAGAATTTTGGGGCTGAGGACGTCCTCTTTCTTGCACAAAAAGACTCATGTCTGAAATACTTTTGGAACTCGAATAATATAAATTTTAATGAGGACTAGTTGTCATAATTTGGTTATCCTATCAATTTTAGTGATTATTAGTTGTCATAATTTGGCCATTATTAAAAAACGGGGCTGAGTACACATATGCCACTATGCGCAAATTGTGACTGAGGACGTCCACTTCCCTGCATGCCTGAAATACAATTGGAACTCGAATAATATAAATTTTAGTGAGGACGAGTTGTCACAAAAAGCCTCATGTCTGAAATACTTTTGGAACTCGAATAATATAACTTTTAATGAGGACTATTTTTCATAATTTGGTTATTCTATCAATTTTTGTGATTATTAGTTCTCATAATTTGGCCATTATAAAAAAACGAGGCTACGTACACATATGCATTTTGGGCCTGAGGACGCCCTCTTTCTTGCACAAAAAGTCTAATGTCTGAAAGACTTTTGGAACTCGAATAATATAACTTTTAATGAGGACTAGTTTTCATAATTTGGTTATTCTATCAATTTTTGTGATTATTAGTTCTCTTAATTTGGCAATTATAAAAAAACGAGGCTGAGTACACATATGCATTTTGGGGCTAAGGTCGTCCTCTTTCTTGGACAAAAAGCCTCATGTCTGAAATACTTTTGGAACTCGAATAATATAAATTTTTATGAGGACTAGTTGTCATAATTTGGTTATCTTATCAATTTTAGTGATTATTAGTTGTCATAATTTGGCCATTATAAAAAAACGAGGCTGCGTACACATATGCATTTTGGGCCTGAGGACGTCCTCTTTCTTGCACAAAAAGTCTCATGTCTGAAATACTTTTGGAACTCGAATAATATAACTTTTAATGAGGACTAGTTTTCATAATTTGGTTATTCTATCAATTTTTGTGATTATTATTTCTCTTAATTTGGCCATTATAAAAAAACGAGGCTGCGTACACATATGCATTTTGGGGCTAAGGTCGTCCTCTTTCTTGGACAAAAAGCCTCATGTCTGAAATACTTTTGGAACTCGAATAATATAAATTTTAATGAGGACTAGTTGTCATAATTTGGTTATCTTATCAATTTTAGTGATTATTAGTTGTCATAATTTGGCCATTATAAAAAAACGAGGCTGCGTACACATATGCATTTTGGGCCTGAGGACGTCCTCTTTTTTGCACAAAAAGTCTCATATCTGAAATACTTTTGGAAATCGAATAATATAACTTTTAATGAGGACTAGTTTTCATAATTTGGTTATTCTATCAATTTTTGTGATTATTAGTTCTCATAATTTGGCCATTATAAAAAAACGAGGCTGCGTACACATATGCATTTTGGGCCTGAGGACGTCCTCACTCTTGCACAAAAAGTCTCATGTCTGAAATACTTTTGGAACTCGAATAATATAACTTTTAATGAGGACTAGTTTTCATAATTTGATTATTCTATCAATTTTTGTGATTATTAGTTCTCTTAATTTGGCCATTATAAAAAAACGAGGCTGCGTACACATATGCATTTTGGGGCTTAGGTCGTCCTCTTTCTTGCACAAAAAGTCTAATGTCTGAAATACTTTTGGAACTCGAATAATATATATTTTAGTGAGGACTAGTTGTCATAATTTGGATATTCTATCAATTTTAGTGATTATTAGTTGTCATAATTTGGCCATTATAAAAAAAAAAACGAGGCTGAGTACCACATATGCTACTATGCGCAAATTTTGGGGCTGAGGACGTCCTCTTTCTTGCACAAAAAGTCTAATGTCTGAAATACTTTTGGAACTCGAATAATATAAATTTTAGTGAGGACTAGTTGTCATATTTTGGTTATCCTATCAATTTTAGTGATTATTAGTTGTCATAATTTGGCCATTATAAAAAAACGAGGCTGAGTACACATATGCTTTTTGGGGCTGAGGACGTCCTCTTTCTTGCACAAAAAGTCTAATATCTGAAATACTTTTGGAACTCGAATAATATAACTTTTAATGAGGACTAGTTTTCATAATTTGGTTATTCTATCAATTTTTGTGATTATTAGTTCTCATAATTTGGCCATTATAAGAAAACGAGGCTGCGTACACATATGCATTTTGGGCCTGAGGACGTCCTCTTTCTTGCACAAAAAGTCTAATGTCTGAAAGACTTTTGGAACTCGAATAATATAACTTTTAATGAGGACTAGTTTTCATAATTTGGTTATTCTATCAATTTTTGTGATTATTAGTTCTCTTAATTTGGCCTTATTAAAAATAGAGGCTGAGTACACATATGCACTTTGGGGCTAAGGTCGTCCTCTTTCTTGGACAAAAAGCCTCATGTCTGAAATACTTTTGGAACTCGTATAATATAAATTTTAATGAGGACTAGTTGTCATAATTTGGTTATCTTATCAATTTTAGTGATTATTATTTGTCATAATTTGGCCATTATAAAAAAACGAGGCTGAGTACACATATGCATTTTGGGCCTGAGGACGTCCTCTTTCTTGCACAAAAAGTCTCATGTCTGAAATACTTTTGGAACTCGAATAATATAACTTTTAATGAGGACTACTTTTCATAATTTGGTTATTCTATCAATTTTTGTGATTATTAGTTCTCTTAATTTGGCCAGTATAAAAAAACGAGGCTGCGTACACATATGCATTTTGGGCCTGAGGACTTCCTCTTTCTTGCACAAAAAGTCTAATGTCTGAAACACTTTTGGAACTCGAATAATATAAATTTTAGTGAGGACTAGTTGTCTTAATTTTGGATATTCTATCAATTTTAGTGACTATTAGTTGTCATAATTTGGCCATTATAAAAAAAACGAGGCTGAGTACACATATGGTACTATGTGCAAATTTTGGGGCTGAGGACGTCCTCTTTCTTGCACAAAAAGTTTAATGTCTGAAATACTTTTGGAACTCGAATAATATAAATTTTAGTGAGGACTAGTTGTCATAATTTGGTTATTCTATAAATTTTAGTGATTGTTACTTGTCATAATTTGGCCATTTTAAAAAAAAGAGGCTGCGTACACATATGACACTATACGCAAATTGTGCCTGAAGACGTCCTCTTTCCTGCATTTCTGAAATACAATTGGAACTCGAATAATATAAATTTTAGTGAGGACTAGTTGTCACAAAAAGTTTTATGTATGAAATACTTTTGGAACTCGAATAATATAAACTATGCGCAAATTTTGGGGCTGAGGACGTCCTCTTTCTTGCACAAAAATTCTCCTGTCTGAAATACTTTTGGAACTCGAATAATATAAATTTTAGTGAGGACTAGTTGTCATAATTTGGATACTTTATCAATTTTAGTGATTATTAGTTCTCATAATTTGGCCATTATAAAAAAAACGAGGCTGAGTACATATATGCAACTATGCGCAAATTTTGGGGCTGAGGACGTCCTCTTTCTTGAACAAATGTTTCATGTCTGAAATACTTTTGAAACTCGAATAATATAATTTTTAATGAGGACTAGTTGTCATAATTTGGTTATCCTATCAATTTTAGTGATTGTTAGTTGTCATAATTTGGCCATTATAAAAAAACGAGGCTGCGTACACATATGACACTATGCGCAAATTGTGACTGAAGACGTCCTCTTTCCTGCATGTCTGAAATACATTTGGAACTCGAATAATATAAATTTTAGTGAGGACTAGTTGTCATAATTTGGTTATTCTATCAATTTTAGTGATTATTAGTTGTCATAATTTGGCCATTATAAAAAAAACGAGGCTGAGTACACATATGCTTTTTTGGGTGAGGTCGTCCTCTTTCTTGCACAAAAAGTCTCATGTCTGAAATACTTTTGGAACTCGAATAATACAAATTTTAGTGAGCACTACTTGTCATAATTTGTTATTCTATCAATTTTAGTGATTATTAGTTGTCATAATTTGGTCATTATAAAAAAAAACGAGGCTGAGTACACATATGCTACTGTGCGCAAATTTTGGGGCTGAGAACGTCCTCTTTCTTGCACAAAAAGTCTCATGTCTGAAATACTTTTGAAACTCGAACAATATAAATTTTAGGGAGGACTACTTGTCATAATTTATTTATCATATCAATTTTAGTGATTATTAGTTGTCATAATTTGGCCATTATAAAAAAACGAGGCTGAGTACACATATGCTTTTTTGGGTGAGGTCGTCCTCTTTCTTGCACAAAAAGTCTAATGTCTGAAATACTTTTGGAACTCGAATAATATAAATTTCAGTGAGGACTAGTTGTCATAATTTGGATATTCTATCAATTTTGGTGATTATTAGTTGTCATAATTTGGTCATTATAAAAAAAAAAACGAGGCTGAGTACACATATGCTACTATGCGCAAATTTTGGGGCTGAGAACGTCCTCTTTCTTGCACAAAAAGTCTCATGCCTGAAATACTTTTGAAACTCGAACACTATAATTTTAGGGAGGACTACTTGTCATAATTTGGTTATCATATCAATTTTAGTGATTATTATAATTTTTTTTTTTATCTTGGACCAGCACTGAGGGGATGAGGGAATAATATTGAGGAGACAGATTGGGAAAGATGAGAAAATAGACAGTTGTTTTTGTAGCTATTTCAACCTTTTTACTTCCCCGGCTAATTTTTGCTACAGGGCCGACGAAGGTGGGTGATGTTACTCTGCTTTTAATACATGATAGTGTCATAATTTGGCCATTATAAAAAAAAACGAGGCTGAGTACACATATGGTACTATGTGCAAATTTTGGGGCTGAGGACGTCCTCTTTGTTGCACAAAAAGTCTAATGTCTGAAATACTTTTGGAACTCGAATAATATAAATTTTAGTGAGGACTAGTTGTCATAATTTGGATATTTTATCAATTCTAGTGATTATTAGTTGTCATAATTTGGCCATTATAAAAAAACGAGGCTGAGTACACATATGGTACTATGCGCAAATTGTGACTGAAGACGTCCTCTTTCCTGCATGTCTGAAATACATTTGGAACTCGAATAATATAAATTTTAGTGAGGACTAGTTGTCATAATTTGGTTATTCTATCAATTTTAGTGATTATTAGTTGTCATAATTTGGCCATTATAAAAAAAAAACGAGGCTGAGTACACATATGCTTTTTTGGGTGAGGTCGTCCTCTTTCTTGCACAAAAAGTCTAATGTCTGAAATACTTTTGGAACTCGAATAATATAAATTTCAGTGAGGACTAGTTGTCACAAAAAGTCTCATGTCTGAAATACTTTTTGAACTCGAATAATATAAGCTATGCGCAAATTTTGAGGCTGAGGTTGTCCTCTTTCTTGCACAAAAAGTCTCATGTCTGAAATACTTTTGGAACTCGAATAATACAAATTTTAGTGAGCACTACTTGTCATAATTTGTTATTCTATCATTTTTAGTGATTGTTAGTTGTCATAATTTGGCCATTTTAAAAAAACGAGGCTGCGTACACATATGACACTATGCGCAAATTGTGACTGAAGACGTCCTCTTTCCTGCATGTCTGAAATACATTTGGAACTCGAATAAAATAAATTTTAGTGAGGACTAGTTGTCATAATTTGGTTATTCTATCAATTTTAGTGATTATTAGTTGTCATAATTTGGCCATTATAAAAAAAACGAGGCTGAGTACACATATGCTTTTTTGGGTGAGGTCGTCCTCTTTCTTGCACAAAAAGTCTAATGTCTGAAATACTTTTGGAACTCGAATAATATAAATTTCAGTGAGGACTAGTTGTCATAATTTGGATATTCTATCAATTTTGGTGATTATTAGTTGTCATAATTTGGTCATTATAAAAAAAAAACGAGGCTGAGTACACATATGCTACTGTGCGCAAATTTTGGGGCTGAGAACGTCCTCTTTCTTGCACAAAAAGTCTCATGTCTGAAATACTTTTGAAACTCGAACAATATAAATTTTAGGGAGGGCTACTTGTCATAATTTATTTATCATATCAATTTTAGTGATTATTAGTTGTCATAATTTGGCCATTATAAAAAAACGAGGCTGAGTACACATATGCTTTTTTGGGTGAGGTCGTCCTCTTTCTTGCACAAAAAGTCTAATGTCTGAAATACTTTTGGAACTCGAATAATATAAATTTCAGTGAGGACTAGTTGTCATAATTTGGATATTCTATCAATTTTGGTGATTATTAGTTGTCATAATTTGGTCATTATAAAAAAAAAACGAGGCTGAGTACACATATGCTACTATGCGCAAATTTTGGGGCTGAGAACGTCCTCTTTCTTGCACAAAAAGTCTCATGTCTGAAATACTTTTCAAACTCGAACAACATAAATTTTAGGGAGGACTACTTGTCATAATTTATTTATCATATCAATTTTAGTGATTATTAGTTGTCATAATTTGGCCATTATAAAAAAACGAGGCTGAGTACACATATGCTTTTTTGGGTGAGGTCGTCCTCTTTCTTGCACAAAAAGTCTAATGTCTGAAATACTTTTGGAAATCGAATAATATAAATTTCAGTGAGGACTAGTTGTCATAATTTGGATATTCTATCAATTTTGGTGATTATTAGTTGTCATAATTTGGTCATTATAAAAAAAAAACGAGGCTGAGTACACATATGCTACTATGCGCAAATTTTGGGGCTGAGAACGTCCTCTTTCTTGCACAAAAAGTCTCATGTCTGAAATACTTTTGAAACTCGAGCACTATAAATTTTAGGGAGGACTACTTGTCATAATTTGGTTATCATATCAATTTTAGTGATTATTATAATTTTTTTTTTTTATCTTGGACCAGCACTGAGGGGATGAGGGAATAATATTGAGGAGACAGATTGGGAAAGATGAGAAAATAGCCAGTTGTTTTTGTAGCTATTTCAACCTTTTTACTTCCCCGGCTAATTTTTGCTACTTTTGGATAAATTTTAGTGGGGAGTAGTTGTCATAATTTGGTTATTCTATCAATTTTAATGATTATTAGTTGTCATAATTTGGCCATTATAAAAAAAACGAGGCTAAGTACATATATGCTACTATGCGCAAATTTTGGGGCTGAGGACGTCCTCTTTCTTGAACAAATGTTTCATGTCTGAAATACTTTTGAAACTCGAATAATATAATTTTTTATGAGGACTAGTTGTCATAATTTGGTTATCCTATCAATTTTAGTGATTGTTAGTTGTCATAATTTGGCCATTATAAAAAAACGAGGCTGCGTACACATATGACACTATGCGCAAATTGTGACTGAAGACGTCCTCTTTCCTGCATGTCTGAAATACATTTGGAACTCGAATAATATAAATTTTAGTGAGGACTAGTTGTCATAATTTGGTTATTCTATCAATTTTAGTGATTATTAGTTGTCATAATTTGGCCATTATAAAAAAAACGAGGCTGAGTACACATATGCTTTTTTGGGTGAGGTCGTCCTCTTTCTTGCACAAAAAGTCTAATGTCTGAAATACTTTTGGAACTCGAATAATATAAATTTCAGTGAGGACTAGTTGTCACAAAAAGTCTCATGTCTGAAATACTTTTTGAACTCGAATAATATAAGCTATACGCAAATTTTGAGGCTGAGGTTGTCCTTTTTCTTGCACAAAAAGTCTCATGTCTGAAATACTTTTGGAACTCGAATAATACAAATTTTAGTGAGCACTACTTGTCATAATTTGTTATTCTATCAATTTTAGTGATTGTTAGTTGTCATAATTTGGCCATTTTAAAAAAACGAGACTGCGTACACATATGACACTATGCGCAAATTGTGACTGAAGACGTCCTCTTTCCTGCATGTCTGAAATACATTTGGAACTCGAATAATATAAATTTTAGTGAGGACTAGTTGTCATAATTTGGTTATTCTATCAATTTTAGTGATTATTAGTTGTCATAATTTGGCCATTATAAAAAAAACGAGGCTGAGTACACATATGCTTTTTTGGGTGAGGTCGTCCTCTTTCTTGCACAAAAAGTCTAATGTCTGAAATACTTTTGGAACTCGAATAATATAAATTTCAGTGAGGACTAGTTGTCATAATTTGGATATTCTATCAATTTTGGTGATTATTAGTTGTCATAATTTGGTCATTATAAAAAAAAAACGAGGCTGAGTACACATATGCTACTGTGCGCAAATTTTGGGGCTGAGAACGTACTCTTTCTTGCACAAAAAGTCTCATGTCTGAAATACTTTTGAAACTCGAACAATATAAATTTTAAGGAGGACTACTTGTCATAATTTATTTATCATATCAATTTTAGTGATTATTAGTTGTCATAATTTGGCCATTATAAAAAAACGAGGCTGAGTACACATATGCTTTTTTGGGTGAGGTCGTCCTCTTTCTTGCACAAAAAGTCTAATGTCTGAAATACTTTTGGAACTCGAATAATATAAATTTCAGTGAGGACTAGTTGTCATAATTTGGATATTCTATCAATTTTGGTGATTATTAGTTGTCATAATTTGGTCATTATAAAAAAAAAACGAGGCTGAGTACACATATGCTACTATGCGCAAATTTTGGGGCTGAGAACGTCCTCTTTCTTGCACAAAAAGTCTCATGTCTGAAATACTTTTGAAACTCGAACACTATAAATTTTAGGTAGGACTACTTGTCATAATTTGGTTATCATATCAATTTTAGTGATTATTATATTTTTTTTTTTTTTATCTTGGACCAGCACTGAGGGGATGAGGGAATAATATTGAGGAGACAGATTAGGAAAGATGAGAAAATAGACAGTTGTTTTTGTAGCTATTTCAACCTTTTTACTTCCCCGGCTAATTTTTGCTACAGGGCCGACGAAGGTGGGTGATGTTACTCTGCTTTTAATACATGATAGTGTCATAATTTGGCCATTATAAAAAAAAACGAGGCTGAGTACACATATGGTACTATGTGCAAATTTTGGGGCTGAGGACGTCCTCTTTGTTGCACCAAAAGTCTAATGTCTGAAATTCTTTTGGAAATCGAATAATATAAATTTTAATGAGGACTAGTTGTCATAATTTGGTTATTCTGTCAATTTTAGTGATTATTAGTTGTCATAATTTGGCCATTATAAAAAAACGAGGCTGAGTACACATATGCATTTTGATGCTGAGGTCGTCCTCTTTCTTGCACAAAAAGTCTAATGTCTGAAATACTTTTGGAACTCGAATAATATAAATTTTAGTGAGGACTAGTTGTCATAATTTGGATATTTTATCAATTCTAGTGATTATTAGTTGTCATAATTTGGCCATTATAAAAAAACGAGGCTGAGTACACATATGGTACTATGCGCAAATTTTGGGGCTGAGGACGTCCTCTTTCTTGAACAAATGTCTCATGTCTGAAATACTTTTGGAACTCGAATAATATAAATTTTAGTGAGGAGTAGTTGTCATAATTTGGTTATTCTATCAATTTTAGTGATTATTAGTTGTCATAATTTGGCCATTATAAAAAAAACGAGGCTGAGTACACATATGCATTTTGGGGCTAAGGTCGTCCTTTTTCTTGCACAAAAAGCCTCATGTCTGAAATACTTTTGGAACTCGAATAATATAAATTTTAATGAGGACTAGTTGTCATAATTTGGATATTCTATCAATTTTGGTGATTATTAGTTGTCATAATTTGGTCATTATAAAAAAAAAACGAGGCTGAGTACACATATGCTACTATGCGCAAATTTTGGGGCTGAGAACGTCCTCTTTCTTGCACAAAAAGTCTCATGTCTGAAATACTTTTGAAACTCGAACAATATAAATTTTAGGGAGGACTACTTGTCATAATTTATTTATCATATCAATTTTAGTGATTATTAGTTGTCATAATTTGGCCATTATAAAAAAACGAGGCTGAGTACACATATGCTTTTTTGGGTGAGGTCGTCCTCTTTCTTGCACAAAAAGTCTAATGTCTGAAATACTTTTGGAACTCGAATAATATAAATTTCAGTGAGGACTAGTTGTCATAATTTGGATATTCTATCAATTTTGGTGATTATTAGTTGTCATAATTTGGTCATTATAAAAAAAAACGAGGCTGAGTACACATATGCTACTATGCGCAAATTTTGGGGCTGAGAACGTCCTCTTTCTTGCACAAAAAGTCTCATGTCTGAAATACTTTTGAAACTCGAGCACTATAAATTTTAGGGAGGACTACTTGTCATAATTTGGTTATCATATCAATTTTAGTGATTATTATAATTTTTTTTTTTATCTTGGACCAGCACTGAGGGGATGAGGGAATAATATTGAGGAGACAGATTGGGAAAGATGAGAAAATAGCCAGTTGTTTTTGTAGCTATTTCAACCTTTTTACTTCCCCGGCTAATTTTTGCTACAGGGCCGACGAAGGTGGGTGATGTTACTCTGCTTTTAATACATGATAGTGTCATAATTTGGCCATTATAAATAAAAACGAGGCTGAGTACACATATGGTACTATGTGCAAATTTTGGGGCTGAGGACGTCCCCTTTGTTGCACCAAAAGTCTAATGTCTGAAATACTTTTGGAAATCGAATAATATAAATTTTAATGAGGACTAGTTGTCATAATTTGGTTATTCTGTCAATTTTAGTGATTATTAGTTGTCATAATTTGGCCATTATAAAAAAACGAGGCTGAGTACACATATGCATTTTGATGCTGAGGTCGTCCTCTTTCTTGCACAAAAAGTCTAATGTCTGAAATACTTTTGGAACTCGAATAATATAAATTTTAGTGAGGACTAGTTGTCATAATTTGGATATTTTATCAATTCTAGTGATTATTAGTTGTCATAATTTGGCCATTATAAAAAAACGAGGCTGAGTACACATATGACACTATGCGCAAATTGTGACTGAAGACGTCCTCTTTCCTGCATGTCTGAAATACATTTGGAACTCGAATAATATAAATTTTAGTGAGGACTAGTTGTCATAATTTGGTTATTCTATCAATTTTAGTGATTATTAGTTGTCATAATTTGGCCATTATAAAAAAAACGAGGCTGAGTACACATATGCTTTTTTGGGTGAGGTCGTCCTCTTTCTTGCACAAAAAGTCTAATGTCTGAAATACTTTTGGAACTCGAATAATATAAATTTCAGTGAGGACTAGTTGTCATAATTTGGATATTCTATCAATTTTGGTGATTATTAGTTGTCATAATTTGGTCATTATAAAAAAAAAAACGAGGCTGAGTACACATATGCTACTGTGCGCAAATTTTGGGGCTGAGAACGTCCTCTTTCTTGCACAAAAAGTCTCATGTCTGAAATACTTTTGAAACTCGAACAATATAAATTTTAAGGAGGACTACTTGTCATAATTTATTTATCATATCAATTTTAGTGATTATTAGTTGTCATAATTTGGCCATTATAAAAAAACGAGGCTGAGTACACATATGCTTTTTTGGGTGAGGTCGTCCTCTTTCTTGCACAAAAAGTCTAATGTCTGAAATACTTTTGGAACTCGAATAATATAAATTTCAGTGAGGACTAGTTGTCATAATTTGGATATTCTATCAATTTTGGTGATTATTAGTTGTCATAATTTGGTCATTATAAAAAAAAAACGAGGCTGAGTACACATATGCTACTATGCGCAAATTTTGGGGCTGAGAACGTCCTCTTTCTTGCACAAAAAGTCTCATGTCTGAAATACTTTTGAAACTCGAACACTATAAATTTTAGGGAGGACTACTTGTCATAATTTGGTTATCATATCAATTTTAGTGATTATTATATTTTTTGTTTTTTTATCTTGGACCAGCACTGAGGGGATGAGGGAATAATATTGAGGAGACAGATTAGGAAAGATGAGAAAATAGACAGTTGTTTTTGTAGCTATTTCAACCTTTTTACTTCCCCGGCTAATTTTTGCTACAGGGCCGACGAAGGTGGGTGATGTTACTCTGCTTTTAATACATGATAGTGTCATAATTTGGCCATTATAAAAAAAAACGAGGCTGAGTACACATATGGTACTATGTGCAAATTTTGGGGCTGAGGACGTCCTCTTTGTTGCACCAAAAGTCTAATGTCTGAAATACTTTTGGAAATCGAATAATATAAATTTTAATGAGGACTAGTTGTCATAATTTGGTTATTCTGTCAATTTTAGTGATTATTAGTTGTCATAATTTGGCCATTATAAAAAAACGAGGCTGAGTACACATATGCATTTTGATGCTGAGGTCGTCCTCTTTCTTGCACAAAAAGTCTAATGTCTGAAATACTTTTGGAACTCGAATAATATAAATTTTAGTGAGGACTAGTTGTCATAATTTGGATATTTTATCAATTCTAGTGATTATTAGTTGTCATAATTTGGCCATTATAAAAAAACGAGGCTGAGTACACATATGCTACTATGCGCAAATTTTGGGGCTGAGAACGTCCTCTTTCTTGCACAAAAAGTCTCATGTCTGAAATACTTTTGAAACTCGAACACTATAAATTTTAGGGATTATTAGTTGTCATAATTTGGCCATTATAAAAAAACAAGGCTGAGTACACATATGCATTTTGATGCTGAGGTCGTCCTCTTTCATGAACAAATGTCTCATGTCTGAAATACTTTTGGAACTCGAATAATATAAATTTTAGTGAGGAGTAGTTGTCATAATTTGGTTATTCTATCAATTTTAGTGATTATTAGTTGTCATAATTTGGCCATTATAAAAAAAAAACGAGGCTGAGTACACATATGCATTTTGGGGCTAAGGTCGTCCTCTTTCTTGCACAAAAAGCCTCATGTCTGAAATACTTTTGGAACTCGAATAATACAAATTTTAATGAGGACTAGTTGTTATAATTTGGTTATTCTATCAATTTTAGTGATTATTAGTTGTCATAATTTGGCCATTATAAAAAAACGAGGCTGAGTACACATATGCATTTTGGGGCTAAGGTCGTCCTCTTTCTTGCACAAAAAGCCTCATGTCTGAAATACTTTTGGAACTCGAATAATATAAATTTTAATGAGGACTAGTTGTCATAATTTGGTTATTCTATCAATTTTAGTGATTATTAGTTCTCATAATTTGGCCATTATAAAAAAACGAGGCTGCGTACACATATGCATTTTGGGCCTGAGGACGTCCACTTTCTTGAACAAATTTCTCATGTCTGAAATACTTTTGGAACTCGAATAATATAAATTTTAGTGAGGACTAGTTGTCATAATTTGGTTATTCTATCAATTTTAGTGATTATTAGTTGTCATAATTTGGCCATTATAAAAAAAAACGAGGCTGAGTACACATATGCATTTTGGGGCTAAGGTCATCCTCTTTCTTGCACAAAAAGCCTCATGTCTGAAATACTTTTGGAACTCGAATAATACAAATTTTAATGAGGACTAGTTGTTATAATTTGGTTATTCTATCAATTTTAGTGATTATTAGTTCTCATAATTTGGCCATTATAAATAAACGAGGCTGCGTACACATATGCATTTTGGGGCTGAGGTCGTCCTCTTTCTTGCACAAAAAGTCTTATGTCTGAAATACTTTTGGAACTCGAATAATATAAATTTTAGTGAGGACTAGTTGTCATAATTTGGTTATTCTGTCAATTTTAGTGATTATTAGTTGTCATAATTAGGCCATTATAAAAAAACGAGGCTGAGTACACATATGCATTTTGATGCTGAGGTCGTCCTCTTTCTTGCACAAAAAGTCTAATGTCTGAAATACTTTTGGAACTCGAATAATATAAATTTTAGTGAGGACTAGTTGTCATAATTTGGATATTTTATCAATTCTAGTGATTATTAGTTGTCATAATTTGGCCATTATAAAAAAAACGAGGCTGTGTACACATATGCTACTATGCGCAAATTTTGGGGCTGAGGACGTCCTCTTTCTTGAACAAATGTCTCATGTCTGAAATACTTTTGGAACTCGAATAATATAAATTTTAGTGAGGAGTAGTTGTCATAATTTGGTTATTCTATCAATTTTAGTGATTATTAGTTGTCATAATTTGGCCATTATAAAAAAACGAGGCTGAGTACTGTGACGGGTATAGTCTATATTATCTTCTGTGCAGATCAGTACACTTGTTTGAATTTAACGAGATCTGTTTTATTGCCAACCTAATGTTAATTGCTAGTTGCTTATTGTTCATAAGGTATCTGCACAATATATGTATAGATAGAATGAAAGAAAACAAAAATTTTGGAGAGTTGGCGCGTTCTAAGAGTGTAGGAGTACATACGTATGTAAATGCATTTTGTCTCTACCTATTAATGATATTTTTTTTATGCACATCACACCATACGCTTGAGATCATGTACAGTTTGCTACCGATCATCAGCAATTATACACATTGGTTGCTAGAAACAAAAGCTTTACGCTTATCATATTATTAAATATTTTTATATTAAAAATAAATAAAAAATAAAAGAATACATTAGAAGTGCTTAAGTAGAAGATAAAAACCGGCTCCAGATAGTACAAATAAGTGGCCGATCATCTTTAGATATACTTATGTGGACATAGAACACGACGGAGTGTGGGAACCAATTAGAATTAGATCGGAATTCGTTCACCCACGTGGAATAACTCGGCCCGTAAGTACATACATGCCTATTAGTTTCCCTATGCCAAGAGCATCCAAACTCCGCAAACGCTACTGTTTTTATAGGTGGTGGTGACATATTGCTGGTTAATTAAACGGGTCATTACGCAAAAAGCAAGAGAAAAAGGAAACAACTAGCAACATAACATAGCCTTATTGATTAGTACAGTCCCCAAAATCGGCTGTCTTATTGCACACATTCCTGTGACCTGCACCAGTTTACCCCAACATTTCGTTCACCTAAATATTAAAACAATCAGAACAAAGGGAAAAAAACACATCTTCACAATTCCAATATACGAATTCATTGTAGGCTTAAGATTTCCACTTAAGTAATTCCTAACCTTAAATACCCTATCCCATATAATTACCTATAACGTTTTCTTGAAACATTCGCATTCATCATCAAATCCCTAACAAAACTAATAGTGCAGTATTATCTAAAACCAGGCATTAAATTTTACCTTAACAATATTATTAATTCCCTTAATATACTAAAACAAAATATCCTAATCGAATATCATGCAAAAATATTTTTTTTTATCGAAAACCCTACCCTAATTAACTATCCCATCTAAGTACACGTACATATATATATATATATGTACATCAGCCACGAAATCAACAGGCCTGCTGACAGCGTTGGAAATGATACATACGTAAGTCGAAATAAAAAGAAATCATATAAAAACAACCCTTTATAATATTTTTGCATGTAAGTAGATACATAAGTACATATATTCATACAAACGTACATACATATTTTTAACTAATTTTAATCAGTAAATGAGGAAGAAAAATATCAATCATTGAGATGGAAGAGAAAAATTTTAACAAATAAATTAAATTGAAAACTAGGTAAAATTAAGAGCCAATCTTCGAACTCTTACATTGATATTTTTCATTCTCATTCACAAACCCCAACAGGAAAAAAGTAGAAACCAATATGGTGCATATTGTAAAATTTCTTTTGTCGTCACCTATTTGAGTTAATATTTCTTTTTATCATTATCTTATAAAATAAGAAAATTAACCCTACTAGTTAATAATAAATACCATTGAAGGGAAATCATACTATGCTCATAATGAATTTATCATGAATTTTGAATTACAATAAATGTTGCTTGCGATTATGTTCTGCTAAAATTTCCCTCAAAGTGATGAAAAGTAGAGTGTAAACAGGGATGTGAGTATATCTTTGGGCTGATACTTAAAAGTGGTCATCAGCATGGTTGGGCGGGATAACATGACCTAGGAGACCAAATACACCTTAGTAGTCTCCCACAGACAAGTTTCGTGGTATTATTGGATAACTTCTTTGTGCTTTTTATATTAAGTTTTTTTTCTAATTCGTATACTGCACACAAGAACAAATATTTTTATTAACGTAACATAACCTTTTTATAGTTATCACCATCCACTCCCATTTCCCTGAGCTAAGTCCGCAGCAAAACCAGTTGTGCAGTCTAGTGATAACCAGATTATGCTAAGGTTCGTTACAGAAATAAATGGCGCCCAACGTGGGGCCCTCCCTCAACAAAGCATAATTAAGTTACAACACCTAAAACTTTAACTTGATGATTATGTGAAGGCTCCACTTCAACAGTATATGTATATTTTTTCTTTCTTCGAATTTTTTGTTTCATACTATTTCTAACTTTTAATGAGCTTAGTACATCGGAATTCAATCTTTGGATGTTTTTATTCAAAATTTTGCCGTTTACGGTGCGTTAAAAGATTTCGCTATTGTATAGTGGATTTGCAATTTATTAGACTGATTTATGTCGTAATTTACCACAAACTTAAAAGTTTTTTACTTTATAAATAGTACATAGCAGATACACATATGTATATATATATATATATATATATATATATATATATGTACATATCGCTATGGTTAATTTTGATGTCGACAGATTTGGACTTTCTGAATAATGCTTCAGGCGTTTTCTTACCAATTGTTCGATGATATATTAACGGGTTTCTTTGCTGACTAGAAGGCGAGATTTATTTTCTTCATACCGGGAGAGAATAACTTGTTTTTTTTTTTAAGTAAATTTATTAATATGTATATTTTCAATTCTTCAAGTTATTCAATTATATCACGAATGTGTCTGTAATTCTTATTAATAAGATTTAGATAACCTTATTGTTATATACAATATATGTATATATATAATTTTTGTTGCTCACACCTTTCACACTCTACCAAGTAGTCAGCTAAATAGTTTCTTTGCGTTTGCTAGAACTTTTATTCAAAAAAAAAAAAAAAAAGAACCTGAAATAGCTTTTCTTCTTGTTTCCCTTAATTGAGGGTTACTAACGTTGTAATGCCCGTCACCCATAGTCCTGAAACGCTAGGTGCAGAAGGGGGGGAGAATTACCAAGAATCAATTTGCACTATTTGCAATGATAAATTAGATACGAATCAGCAAAGTATAACGTCATGCAATCATGTTTTTCACACTCAGTGCTTAAATAGATGGTTAGAAACTAGTTCATCTTGTCCAATTTGTCGACAAGGTATAGAGGTGAATTCTCAGAACTTACCGCCATTGACACTGGAACCCTCTATATCTCACAATAGAGGTGCTACTCCCCGTGAGAGGCCAAACACTAGAGCGTATGCTCAAAAACATCCTGGAGGATTAGAATCGTTTGTTAACGCTCAGTCTCCCGCCAATAAACGTAGAGCTACACATTTTTCCAACAGAAATCTAACCGAGCCAAGAGTTCAACAATTAATCACGGAATCGTTGAATAATTTTAGAGCTGATATTACAACATCTATTACGTCAGAGCTACGTACTATGTTGCAAAATATGAATATTGATGGGGGCCGAGCGGATGAACTTGTTTCAAGAAATAGTGTGAATGTTCCGTCTAATCGCCAGGGGCCTGTAAATACCGGCCGTATCCAAGGAAATGTTGCAAACGCAGGCGTTGCATTTGAGCCTGAATGGCCTGAAGAGGATCCTTTTAGGGACAATCAGTCAGCGGGACAAGGTCGTCAGGGAAGGACAGGTCGCCCTAACATTCCAGGACGATTAGGGAGTGATACAGTCGATACGCATAAAATTGCTACATTAATTTATAATTGGCACGTTAGATACTCGGGTACCGATGATAGTATTTCCGTTGATGAATTTATATATAGAGTAAATACGCTTACGTCGATTCACCTAAATGGTAATTTTAACTTACTTTGCGAACATGTTCACTCTTTATTTGAGGGCAAGGCTTTAAAATGGTTCTGGAGGTATCACCGGCAGATCGATAATAATCTAGAATGGTTTGATATTTGCACTGCTTTACGAAGACAATATAAAGACACTACTTCAGACTATGATATAAAAGACGATATGAGGCGTAGAAAACAAAAGAGTAATGAGAGTTTTGATTCATTTTTAGAGGCAATTATGAGTTTAACTGACAAACTCCGCATACCAATAGCGGAAGCAGAATTAGTTGAAATAATAATACGTAACCTGAAAACTGAATTGCGACATGAACTACTTCATTTTAACATATCTGATATATCAACCCTTCGGAAGGAGGCCAGAAGGCACGAGAAGTTTTTCGACGATTTATTGCAAAAAAATTCCAGCAGGCAGAGATGTTCCCGCCCTCAGGTTTCAGCATTGGTTCATGATGCTGTCGTAGATAGCGATAGTGTTCAAAGAGACCTAATACCCGAGAACTTAGATGAAATTGGTGATTTAGCAAAATGTTGGAATTGTGACGCGACGGATCACCGCTATCAGGATTGCGTTGCTCCTAGGCGTGTATTTTGCTATGGATGCGGCGCCCCCGACACGTATAAGCCGGCCTGTACTAAGTGCACGCGGACGTCGGGAAACTCTATTCAGGATGTTCGCACGAAACCGCGCGGACATCCTCAAAAACCATTACGGAACTAAAAACCAACTCTAGCTTAAATATCACATTTCAATCTAGCGCTTCAAAAAATGATTCGTTAGTTACAAGTTCAACTAAATTTTTACCCTACCATGAAAGATTAAATAAATATTTACAAGTTCGACAACAATTATTCTCAAATCAACCAAGTAATGATGCCATAATTTCAAAAAGACGACTTAGATCTGCTCAACGCATGCGAAATTTTTGGAAACATAAGAAGCAGCTTAAAAATGTCATACTATCCAGCATAACCGCCGGCTGTCGAGACGTAAGGCCCTATATTAGCATAGGTATGCTCAATAGAACGATTTTAGCTCTCCTAGATAGTGGAGCTACCAGGTCATTCATAGGTGGAAGTTTTGCAGAAGAGATTTTATCCAATGCAGCTCAACTAATTACGAGGTTCAGAGGCATGGTAAAGACCGCCAATGGTCAAAATCAACAGGTCGTAGGTTCGCTTTCGGTCAATGTCGAATATAATGGAATTCTTAAGAATATAGTATTCTTAATAGTTCCTAGCTTAAAACAGGACGCAATTTGCGGGATAGACTTCTGGAGAACCTTTGGCTTAGAAATTCGTTTTCCTATGTTAAATGAGGTTATATGTGAATGTGATGATTCTGAAATGCTTAAACTCTGCCCCAGCGATCTACAAAAACTTAACGTAGCCATTGGGTCATTCCCATCATTCGAGAAGGAAGGCTTAGGTACTACCACCCTGGTGGAACACGTCATTGAGACAGGTTTAGCTGCCCCGATAAAACAGCGATATTACCCTATTTCTCCGGCTAGGGAAAAATTATTATGTGAGGAGATCGATCGAATGCTTCAATTGGGAGTCATAGAGATTGCCGAGAACTCAGCATGGTCCTCGCCAGGGGTCTTAATAGTTAAACCGGGAAAGGTTAGGTTTTGTCTGGACTCCCGCAGATTGAACGGTGTTACCGTTAAAGACGCCTATCCCCTCCCAAATATTGATGGCATAATTTCTAGACTGCCACCAGTGAATGTGATATCCAAGATCGATTTAAAGGATGCCTTTTGGCAGATTAATCTGTCAAAGGAGTCCCGTCCAAAAACTGCATTCACTGTCCCCAATCGACCATTGTATCAGTTTAAACGGATGCCTTTTGGGCTCTGTAATGCTCCCCAAACAATGTGTAGGTTGATGGATAAAGTTATACCATACGAGTTGAAGAGCTATGTTTTTGTATATTTGGACGATCTTCTTGTGGTATCAAATTCGGTGGAGGAGCATGTGATACATCTACTCCAGGTAGCGTCTCAACTACGAAAAGCTGGACTCACTATTAACATTAAAAAGAGTAGGTTCGGCTTGCGAAGTGTGAAATACTTGGGTTATGTGGTGGGGAATGGCACACTTATGGTGGACCCGGAAAAGGTTAAGGCGATTTCAGAATACCCAGCACCGAAAACTGTTCGTCAGCTGCGCCAGTTTTTAGGTTTGGCTGGCTGGTATAGGCGTTTTGTGGCAGATTATGCGTCGATTACTTATCATTTAACTGAGCTGTTATCAAAGAAGAAAATTTTTTGTTGGAATCCGGAGGCCCAAAAAGCCTTCGAAACTTTAAAGGAGCGCCTGACCACAGCCCCTTTTCTTTCGCATCCGAACTACGATAAACCATTCATTGTTCAGTGTGATGCCAGTCAATTTGGCGTAGGAGGACTGTTAGCCCAAACTGATGCAAGAGGTGATGAACGACCAATCGCTTTTATGTCCCATAAACTAAATAAAGCACAAAGGAAATATTCAGTTACCGAACTGGAGTGCCTGGCCGTAGTCTTAGCCATAAGGAAGTTTAGGGCATACATTGAGGGACACGAATTTAAAGTAATTACCGACCATGCTAGCCTTAAATGGCTCATGGCCCAAAGAGACCTATATGGGCGTTTAGGTAGGTGGGCTCTCCAGTTGCAGGGGTATAACTTTACAATAGAACATCGAAAAGGGACCGAGAATGTTGTGGCAGATGCGCTATCCCGTACTTTTGATGGAGAAGATGATATAGTAGCAGAATTGGTACTCAAGAATTTACCTTTGATAGACCTTTCATCAGATGCTTTCAACACAGCCGAATACAGTATGTTGAGACAGAAGTTCGCAGGGACTGACTTGCCAGACTATAAGGTGACAGATAAATTTATTTATCATAGAATTGGTTTTGAAGGAGAAACTTGCTTGAGTTGGCGCGTTCTAAGAGTGTAGGAGTACATACGTATGTAAATGCATTTTGTCTCTACCTATTAATGATATTTTTTTTATGCACATCACACCATACGCTTGAGATCATGTACAGTTTGCTACCGATCATCAGCAATTATACACATTGGTTGCTAGAAACAAAAGCTTTACGCTTATCATATTATTAAATATTTTTATATTAAAAATAAATAAAAAATAAAAGAATACATTAGAAGTGCTTAAGTAGAAGATAAAAACCGGCTCCAGATAGTACAAATAAGTGGCCGATCATCTTTAGATATACTTATGTGGACATAGAACACGACGGAGTGTGGGAACCAATTAGAATTAGATCGGAATTCGTTCACCCACGTGGAATAACTCGGCCCGTAAGTACATACATGCCTATTAGTTTCCCTATGCCAAGAGCATCCAAACTCCGCAAACGCTACTGTTTTTATAGGTGGTGGTGACATATTGCTGGTTAATTAAACGGGTCATTACGCAAAAAGCAAGAGAAAAAGGAAACAACTAGCAACATAACATAGCCTTATTGATTAGTACAGTCCCCAAAATCGGCTGTCTTATTGCACACATTCCTGTGACCTGCACCAGTTTACCCCAACATTTCGTTTACCTAAATATTAAAACAATCAGAACAAAGGGAAAAAACACATCTTCACAATTCCAATATACGAATTCATTGTAGGCTTAAGATTTCCACTTAAGTAATTCCTAACCTTAAATACCCTATCCCATATAATTACCTATAACGTTTTCTTGAAACATTCGCATTCATCATCAAATCCCTAACAAAACTAATAGTGCAGTATTATCTAAAACCAGGCATTAAATTTTACCTTAACAATATTATTAATTCCCTTAATATACTAAAACAAAATATCCTAATCGAATATCATGCAAAAATATTTTTTTTATCGAAAACCCTACCCTAATTAACTATCCCATCTAAGTACACGTACATATATATATATGTACATCAGCCACGAAATCAACAGGCCTGCTGACAGCGTTGGAAATGATACATACGTAAGTCGAAATAAAAAGAAATCATATAAAAACAACCCTTTATAATATTTTTGCATGTAAGTAGATACATAAGTACATATATTCATACAAACGTACATACATATTTTTAACTAATTTTAATCAGTAAATGAGGAAGAAAAATATCAATCATTGAGATGGAAGAGAAAAATTTTAACAAATAAATTAAATTGAAAACTAGGTAAAATTAAGAGCCAATCTTCGAACTCTTACATTGATATTTTTCATTCTCATTCACAAACCCCAACAGGAAAAAAGTAGAAACCAATATGGTGCATATTGTAAAATTTCTTTTGTCGTCACCTATTTGAGTTAATATTTCTTTTTATCATTATCTTATAAAATAAGAAAATTAACCCTACTAGTTAATAATAAATACCATTGAAGGGAAATCATACTATGCTCATAATGAATTTATCATGAATTTTGAATTACAATAAATGTTGCTTGCGATTATGTTCTGCTAAAATTTCCCTCAAAGTGATGAAAAGTAGAGTGTAAACAGGGATGTGAGTATATCTTTGGGCTGATACTTAAAAGTGGTCATCAGCATGGTTGGGCGGGATAACATGACCTAGGAGACCAAATACACCTTAGTAGTCTCCCACAGACAAGTTTCGTGGTATTATTGGATAACTTCTTTGTGCTTTTTATATTAAGTTTTTTTTCTAATTCGTATACTGCACACAAGAACAAATATTTTTATTAACGTAACATAACCTTTTTATAGTTATCACCATCCACTCCCATTTCCCTGAGCTAAGTCCGCAGCAAAACCAGTTGTGCAGTCTAGTGATAACCAGATTATGCTAAGGTTCGTTACAGAAATAAATGGCGCCCAACGTGGGGCCCTCCCTCAACAAAGCATAATTAAGTTACAACACCTAAAACTTTAACTTGATGATTATGTGAAGGCTCCACTTCAACAGTATATGTATATTTTTTCTTTCTTCGAATTTTTTGTTTCATACTATTTCTAACTTTTAATGAGCTTAGTACATCGGAATTCAATCTTTGGATGTTTTTATTCAAAATTTTGCCGTTTACGGTGCGTTAAAAGATTTCGCTATTGTATAGTGGATTTGCAATTTATTAGACTGATTTATGTCGTAATTTACCACAAACTTAAAAGTTTTTTACTTTATAAATAGTACATAGCAGATACACATATGTATATATATATATATATATATATATATATATATATATATATATATATATATATATGTACATATCGCTATGGTTAATTTTGATGTCGACAGATTTGGACTTTCTGAATAATGCTTCAGGCGTTTTCTTACCAATTGTTCGATGATATATTAACGGGTTTCTTTGCTGACTAGAAGGCGAGATTTATTTTCTTCATACCGGGAGAGAATAACTTGTTTTTTTTTTTAAGTAAATTTATTAATATGTATATTTTCAATTCTTCAAGTTATTCAATTATATCACGAATGTGTCTGTAATTCTTATTAATAAGATTTAGATAACCTTATTGTTATATACAATATATGTATATATATAATTTTTGTTGCTCACACCTTTCACACTCTACCAAGTAGTCAGCTAAATAGTTTCTTTGCGTTTGCTAGAACTTTTATTCAAAAAAAAAAAAAAAAAGAACCTGAAATAGCTTTTCTTCTTGTTTCCCTTAATTGAGGGTTACTAACGTTGTAATGCCCGTCACCCATAGTCCTGAAACGCTAGGTGCAGAAGGGGGGGAGAATTACCAAGAATCAATTTGCACTATTTGCAATGATAAATTAGATACGAATCAGCAAAGTATAACGTCATGCAATCATGTTTTTCACACTCAGTGCTTAAATAGATGGTTAGAAACTAGTTCATCTTGTCCAATTTGTCGACAAGGTATAGAGGTGAATTCTCAGAACTTACCGCCATTGACACTGGAACCCTCTATATCTCACAATAGAGGTGCTACTCCCCGTGAGAGGCCAAACACTAGAGCGTATGCTCAAAAACATCCTGGAGGATTAGAATCGTTTGTTAACGCTCAGTCTCCCGCCAATAAACGTAGAGCTACACATTTTTCCAACAGAAATCTAACCGAGCCAAGAGTTCAACAATTAATCACGGAATCGTTGAATAATTTTAGAGCTGATATTACAACATCTATTACGTCAGAGCTACGTACTATGTTGCAAAATATGAATATTGATGGGGGCCGAGCGGATGAACTTGTTTCAAGAAATAGTGTGAATGTTCCGTCTAATCGCCAGGGGCCTGTAAATACCGGCCGTATCCAAGGAAATGTTGCAAACGCAGGCGTTGCATTTGAGCCTGAATGGCCTGAAGAGGATCCTTTTAGGGACAATCAGTCAGCGGGACAAGGTCGTCAGGGAAGGACAGGTCGCCCTAACATTCCAGGACGATTAGGGAGTGATACAGTCGATACGCATAAAATTGCTACATTAATTTATAATTGGCACGTTAGATACTCGGGTACCGATGATAGTATTTCCGTTGATGAATTTATATATAGAGTAAATACGCTTACGTCGATTCACCTAAATGGTAATTTTAACTTACTTTGCGAACATGTTCACTCTTTATTTGAGGGCAAGGCTTTAAAATGGTTCTGGAGGTATCACCGGCAGATCGATAATAATCTAGAATGGTTTGATATTTGCACTGCTTTACGAAGACAATATAAAGACACTACTTCAGACTATGATATAAAAGACGATATGAGGCGTAGAAAACAAAAGAGTAATGAGAGTTTTGATTCATTTTTAGAGGCAATTATGAGTTTAACTGACAAACTCCGCATACCAATAGCGGAAGCAGAATTAGTTGAAATAATAATACGTAACCTGAAAACTGAATTGCGACATGAACTACTTCATTTTAACATATCTGATATATCAACCCTTCGGAAGGAGGCCAGAAGGCACGAGAAGTTTTTCGACGATTTATTGCAAAAAAATTCCAGCAGGCAGAGATGTTCCCGCCCTCAGGTTTCAGCATTGGTTCATGATGCTGTCGTAGATAGCGATAGTGTTCAAAGAGACCTAATACCCGAGAACTTAGATGAAATTGGTGATTTAGCAAAATGTTGGAATTGTGACGCGACGGATCACCGCTATCAGGATTGCGTTGCTCCTAGGCGTGTATTTTGCTATGGATGCGGCGCCCCCGACACGTATAAGCCGGCCTGTACTAAGTGCACGCGGACGTCGGGAAACTCTATTCAGGATGTTCGCACGAAACCGCGCGGACATCCTCAAAAACCATTACGGAACTAAAAACCAACTCTAGCTTAAATATCACATTTCAATCTAGCGCTTCAAAAAATGATTCGTTAGTTACAAGTTCAACTAAATTTTTACCCTACCATGAAAGATTAAATAAATATTTACAAGTTCGACAACAATTATTCTCAAATCAACCAAGTAATGATGCCATAATTTCAAAAAGACGACTTAGATCTGCTCAACGCATGCGAAATTTTTGGAAACATAAGAAGCAGCTTAAAAATGTCATACTATCCAGCATAACCGCCGGCTGTCGAGACGTAAGGCCCTATATTAGCATAGGTATGCTCAATAGAACGATTTTAGCTCTCCTAGATAGTGGAGCTACCAGGTCATTCATAGGTGGAAGTTTTGCAGAAGAGATTTTATCCAATGCAGCTCAACTAATTACGAGGTTCAGAGGCATGGTAAAGACCGCCAATGGTCAAAATCAACAGGTCGTAGGTTCGCTTTCGGTCAATGTCGAATATAATGGAATTCTTAAGAATATAGTATTCTTAATAGTTCCTAGCTTAAAACAGGACGCAATTTGCGGGATAGACTTCTGGAGAACCTTTGGCTTAGAAATTCGTTTTCCTATGTTAAATGAGGTTATATGTGAATGTGATGATTCTGAAATGCTTAAACTCTGCCCCAGCGATCTACAAAAACTTAACGTAGCCATTGGGTCATTCCCATCATTCGAGAAGGAAGGCTTAGGTACTACCACCCTGGTGGAACACGTCATTGAGACAGGTTTAGCTGCCCCGATAAAACAGCGATATTACCCTATTTCTCCGGCTAGGGAAAAATTATTATGTGAGGAGATCGATCGAATGCTTCAATTGGGAGTTATAGAGATTGCCGAGAACTCAGCATGGTCCTCGCCAGGGGTCTTAATAGTTAAACCGGGAAAGGTTAGGTTTTGTCTGGACTCCCGCAGATTGAACGGTGTTACCGTTAAAGACGCCTATCCCCTCCCAAATATTGATGGCATAATTTCTAGACTGCCACCAGTGAATGTGATATCCAAGATCGATTTAAAGGATGCCTTTTGGCAGATTAATCTGTCAAAGGAGTCCCGTCCAAAAACTGCATTCACTGTCCCCAATCGACCATTGTATCAGTTTAAACGGATGCCTTTTGGGCTCTGTAATGCTCCCCAAACAATGTGTAGGTTGATGGATAAAGTTATACCATACGAGTTGAAGAGCTATGTTTTTGTATATTTGGACGATCTTCTTGTGGTATCAAATTCGGTGGAGGAGCATGTGATACATCTACTCCAGGTAGCGTCTCAACTACGAAAAGCTGGACTCACTATTAACATTAAAAAGAGTAGGTTCGGCTTGCGAAGTGTGAAATACTTGGGTTATGTGGTGGGGAATGGCACACTTATGGTGGACCCGGAAAAGGTTAAGGCGATTTCAGAATACCCAGCACCGAAAACTGTTCGTCAGCTGCGCCAGTTTTTAGGTTTGGCTGGCTGGTATAGGCGTTTTGTGGCAGATTATGCGTCGATTACTTATCATTTAACTGAGCTGTTATCAAAGAAGAAAATTTTTTGTTGGAATCCGGAGGCCCAAAAAGCCTTCGAAACTTTAAAGGAGCGCCTGACCACAGCCCCTTTTCTTTCGCATCCGAACTACGATAAACCATTCATTGTTCAGTGTGATGCCAGTCAATTTGGCGTAGGAGGACTGTTAGCCCAAACTGATGCAAGAGGTGATGAACGACCAATCGCTTTTATGTCCCATAAACTAAATAAAGCACAAAGGAAATATTCAGTTACCGAACTGGAGTGCCTGGCCGTAGTCTTAGCCATAAGGAAGTTTAGGGCATACATTGAGGGACACGAATTTAAAGTAATTACCGACCATGCTAGCCTTAAATGGCTCATGGCCCAAAGAGACCTATATGGGCGTTTAGGTAGGTGGGCTCTCCAGTTGCAGGGGTATAACTTTACAATAGAACATCGAAAAGGGACCGAGAATGTTGTGGCAGATGCGCTATCCCGTACTTTTGATGGAGAAGATGATATAGTAGCAGAATTGGTACTCAAGAATTTACCTTTGATAGACCTTTCATCAGATGCTTTCAACACAGCCGAATACAGTATGTTGAGACAGAAGTTCGCAGGGACTGACTTGCCAGACTATAAGGTGACAGATAAATTTATTTATCATAGAATTGGTTTTGAAGGAGAAACTGGCGAAGATAACTATTCGTGGAAATTAGTAGTTCCTTCAGGGCTACGTGAACATGTCTTGATGGCCTGTCACGATCAGCCTTCAGCCTCCCATGGAGGTATTGCAAAGACTCTGGACCGACTTAGAAGATATTTCTATTGGCCGGGAATGGCAGCGGAGGTCAAAAGATACATAGCAGGGTGTGAGTATTGTACCACATCGAAAACTCCAAATTATTGTACTCGACCTCCAATGGGGCAAATGGCGGAGTCAGATAGACCCTTTCAGCGCCTATACGTAGATTTTATTGGCCCTTTCCCTCGCAGCAAACATGGTAACATAGGGGTTTTTGTAATCCTTGACCATTTTAGCAAATTTACATTTCTGCATCCATTGAAGAAACTGAACTCTAGACTAATTATATCCTACCTGAAAGAAAGAGTTTTCGACTGTTTTGGGGTACCTGAAACCATTATATCAGATAATGGGAGCCAATTCAAGAGTAAGGAATTTATAGCTTTTTTGTCGGAATATGGAATAAGGCATATTTTCACGGCAGCATATTCACCGCAGGCAAATGCTTCCGAAAGGGTGAATAGGTCGATAAATGAAGCATTGCGTTCGTACATACGTAGTGACCAGCGTAATTGGGATGTTTACTTGAGTAGTATCAACTGTTCACTACGAAATAGTATACATCAGAGTGTCGGCTATTCCCCTTATTTTGTCGTTTTTGGTCAACATATGTTGACGCACGGTAATGACTATGAAATCCTTCGTAATGTGAACATTTTAACAGAACCAGATTCCAAACTACCTCGGCCCGATAAATTTCAGTTCATTAGAGATATAATCAAAAGCAAAATTAAGTCCTCGTATGAAAAGAATGCTCAACGTTACAACTTAAGATCTAAATCCAGACATTTTGAGGTTGGTCAAATCGTTACAAGGAGAAACTTTACTCAAAGTAGCCTCCTAAAACATTATAACGCTAAGTTAGCTCCTGTTGGAATTAAAAGTCGCGTGGTAGAGAAATTGGGAAATTGTCACTACGTCTTACAGGATTTGGACAGCAATAGCAAATCAACTTATCATTTGAAGGATATCTGGTAGTTTTGTTAATTCTGGTAGTTTTGTTAAAGGACCCGTATTTCAGTTGTTTCATTACGGTAGACGTAGAGAACCATCTGCTTTGTGACGGGTATAGTCTATATTATCTTCTGTGCAGATCAGTACACTTGTTTGAATTTAACGAGATCTGTTTTATTGCCAACCTAATGTTAATTGCTAGTTGCTTATTGTTCATAAGGTATCTGCACAATATATGTATAGATAGAATGAAAGAAAACAAAAATTTTGGAGAGTTGGCGCGTTCTAAGAGTGTAGGAGTACATACGTATGTAAATGCATTTTGTCTCTACCTATTAATGATATTTTTTTTATGCACATCACACCATACGCTTGAGATCATGTACAGTTTGCTACCGATCATCAGCAATTATACACATTGGTTGCTAGAAACAAAAGCTTTACGCTTATCATATTATTAAATATTTTTATATTAAAAATAAATAAAAAATAAAAGAATACATTAGAAGTGCTTAAGTAGAAGATAAAAACCGGCTCCAGATAGTACAAATAAGTGGCCGATCATCTTTAGATATACTTATGTGGACATAGAACACGACGGAGTGTGGGAACCAATTAGAATTAGATCGGAATTCGTTCACCCACGTGGAATAACTCGGCCCGTAAGTACATACATGCCTATTAGTTTCCCTATGCCAAGAGCATCCAAACTCCGCAAACGCTACTGTTTTTATAGGTGGTGGTGACATATTGCTGGTTAATTAAACGGGTCATTACGCAAAAAGCAAGAGAAAAAGGAAACAACTAGCAACATAACATAGCCTTATTGATTAGTACAGTCCCCAAAATCGGCTGTCTTATTGCACATATTCCTGTGACCTGCACCAGTTTACCCCAACATTTCGTTCACCTAAATATTAAAACAATCACAACAAAGGGAAAAAAACACATCTTCACAATTCCAATATACGAATTCATTGTAGGCTTAAGATTTCCACTTAAGTAATTCCTAACCTTAAATACCCTATCCCATATAATTACCTATAACGTTTTCTTGAAACATTCGCATTCATCATCAAATCCCTAACAAAACTAATAGTGCAGTATTATCTAAAACCAGGCATTAAATTTTACCTTAACAATATTATTAATTCCCTTAATATACTAAAACAAAATATCCTAATCGAATATCATGCAAAAATATTTTTTTTATCGAAAACCCTACCCTAATTAACTATCCCATCTAAGTACACGTACATATATATATATGTACATCAGCCACGAAATCAACAGGCCTGCTGACAGCGTTGGAAATGATACATACGTAAGTCGAAATAAAAAGAAATCATATAAAAACAACCCTTTATAATATTTTTGCATGTAAGTAGATACATAAGTACATATATTCATACAAACGTACATACATATTTTTAACTAATTTTAATCAGTAAATGAGGAAGAAAAATATCAATCATTGAGATGGAAGAGAAAAATTTTAACAAATAAATTAAATTGAAAACTAGGTAAAATTAACCCATTAGCGCCCACTGTTACATATGCGTAACGATCACATATCATAATCTCAAACTAAACTTTGACATAACTGAACAACAAACAAGTGCCTATTTACGGTTATTTTGTGTATTTATGTTCAGTCTTCAGCTACAAATCATTAAGAAGTTAGTTATGCTCTTGTTGTGTTGGTAAAAGGTTGTTTTGTAAAGTGTGTAATTTGAAAGCTTGAAAAATAACAGATATGACGACACGAAGAAGGTAAGATGTTTAAATATTTATATATAAATTGTTTTAAAGAAAATTAATATATGCAAACATATAAAAAACATATAACATTTTATTATTCAAGTGTAAGAATAAAAAAAATTGGTTTAGAGTGTACGCTAGACAGGAAAAAAGTCAGGTGTTACGTATTTGTAACACTGGGCAGAACACAGCTATTTTTCAACGACTGTTTTTCAGTTACAAAAATGAATAAATATCAACATATTTTGGATTAGATATACATTTAATAGTAATTTTTTTATATATACGCGCTTTTGACCTTAGAAGAAGCCACACAATATCTTGAGGAGCTTATGTCAGAAGAAAGCTAGGGAGATGTAATTGCAGAAGAGGTCATAGAACCACCCAGTGCAGACTGTTTACCGTCTGATGAAGATTCTGGAGATGAAGATGGCATTGTACTTCCGCATAATTTGCCCAAAGCTCTTCTTATACAACCTTGTGAAATAACAATTCGCACGGCCGGAACATTTGGGGACGGTGAACGCCGAAAAACAGAAGATGATGAAGATATACTGATAGACCGAGCATTGCAAGATGTTATGAATAACTCTTCCACTAATTTAGATATCGGTATTAGGTCTATTGCAACCACACCATGTAGTGTAATCAGATGTAGATCATTCTAAGAGAAAAGCAATAGTAAATAAGTTAAAGACCCCTTCTAAGATTCCTCGTTTGCAGCAGTTTGACTCGGCCTCAGGATCTACAAAAACAGCAAGACATTGAAATCCAAAAAATCAAAGTGTGTCAAAACATTAGCTAGGAAAGCGAATCAGTGGATGGAAGATGATGATGTATGCTGTCAGCGTATATTCCTTGAATATAATTTTTCTGATTGCGCTAATTTGCCACCGCACGTACAATTTGAGAAGTTCATCGACGATGAGTTGGTACAAATGTTGTGCAATGAAAGTAACAGCTATGCAGTATATTGTGGACAAGATAACCCAAATTTATCAGTGAATGAATGCGTGTTCTTCTTGGGATCTTGATTGTTACAGGTTATGCCTCAGCTTCTTCAAAGAGATATTGTTGGTCAACTGAAACCGATCTGAAAAATGAACTAGTTTCCGATTCTATGCGTAGAAATCGGTTTGAAAGAATATTTCGACATATAGATTTTATTGATAATTCAAAACAACAATTAGATGGTAAAATCTGGAAACTTATATTTAATAAATAGAAATCTTTCATTTAATAAACTGAAGTTTTTGTTAAGTTTCGTTTGTAAAATATATGATTTTTATTTGAACAACAAAAGGCCAATCAAGTGTTGATACTGCCCACTGTAACGTATATGTAACAGCTCCCAAGACCTATTCTGGAGCAGATACATGTTTTGTTTTTATTAAAATATGTTTATGTAAGTTAGATTACTTGCTATTTAAAATTTTATTGATTTACCTAGTCTAGATCGCTGTGAGCGTTAATGGGTTAAGAGCCAATCTTCGAACTCTTACATTGATATTTTTCATTCTCATTCACAAACCCCAACAGGAAAAAAGTAGAAACCAATATGGTGCATATTGTAAAATTTCTTTTGTCGTCACCTATTTGAGTTAATATTTCTTTTTATCATTATCTTATAAAATAAGAAAATTAACCCTACTAGTTAATAATAAATACCATTGAAGGGAAATCATACTATGCTCATAATGAATTTATCATGAATTTTGAATTACAATAAATGTTGCTTGCGATTATGTTCTGCTAAAATTTCCCTCAAAGTGATGAAAAGTAGAGTGTAAACAGGGATGTGAGTATATCTTTGGGCTGATACTTAAAAGTGGTCATCAGCATGGTTGGGCGGGATAACATGACCTAGGAGACCAAATACACCTTAGTAGTCTCCCACAGACAAGTTTCGTGGTATTATTGGATAACTTCTTTGTGCTTTTTATATTAAGTTTTTTTTTCTAATTCGTATACTGCACACAAGAACAAATATTTTTATTAACGTAACATAACCTTTTTATAGTTATCACCATCCACTCCCATTTCCCTGAGCTAAGTCCGCAGCAAAACCAGTTGTGCAGTCTAGTGATAACCAGATTATGCTAAGGTTCGTTACAGTACACATATGCATTTTGGGGCTAAGGTCGTCCTCTTTCTTGCACAAAAAGCCTCATGTCTGAAATACTTTTGGAACTCGAATAATATAAATTTTAATGAGGACTAGTTGTCATAATTTGGTTACTCTATCAATTTTAGTGATTATTAGTTCTCATAATTTGGCCATTATAAAAAAACGAGGCTGCGTACACATATGCATTTTGGGCCTGAGGACGTCCTCTTTCTTGAACAAATTTCTCATGTCTGAAATACTTTTGGAACTCGAATAATATAAATTTTAGTGAGGACTAGTTGTCATAATTTGGTTATTCTATCAATTTTAGTGATTATTAGTTGTCATAATTTGGCCATTATAAAAAAAAACGAGGCTGAGTACACATATGCATTTTGGGGCTGAGGTCGTCCTCTTTCTTGCACAAAAAGTCTAAAGTCTGAAATACTTTTGGAACTCGAATAATATAAATTTCAGTGAGGACTAGTTGCCTTAATTTGGATATTCTATCAATTTTAGTGACTATTAGTTGTCATAATTTGGCCATTATAAAAAAACGAGGCTGAGTACACATATGCATTTTGGGGCTGAGGTCGTCCTCTTTCTTGCACAAAAAGTCTAAAGTCTGAAATACTTTTGGAACTCGAATAATATAAATTTTAGTGAGGACTAGTTGTCATAATTTGGATATTTTATCAATTCTAGTGATTATTAGTTGTCATAATTTGGCCATTATAAAAAAAACGAGTCTGAGTACACATATGCTACTATGCGCAAATTTTGGGGCTGAGGACGTCCTCTTTCTTGAACAAATGTCTCATGTCTGAAATACTTTTGGAACTCGAATAATATAAATTTTAGTGAGGAGTAGTTGTCATAATTTGGTTATTCTATCAATTTTAGTGATTATTAGTTGTCATAATTTGGCCATTATAAAAAAACGAGGCTGAGTACACATATGCATTTTGGGGCTAAGGTCGTCCTCTTTCTTGCACAAAAAGCCTCATGTCTAAAATACTTTTGGAACTCGAATAATATAAATTTTAATGAGGACTAGTTGTCATAATTTGGTTATTCTATCAATTTTAGTGATTATTAGTTCTCATAATTTGGCCATTATAAAAAAACGAGGCTGCGTACACATATGCATTTTGGGCCTGAGGACGTCCTCTTTCTTGAACAAATTTCTCATGTCTGAAATACTTTTGGAACTCGAATAATATAAATTTTAGTGAGGACTAGTTGTCATAATTTGGTTATTCTATCAATTTTAGTGATTATTAGTTGTCATAATTTGGCCATTATAAAAAAAAACGAGGCTGAGTACACATATGCATTTTGGGGCTAAGGTCGTCCTCTTTCTTGCACAAAAAGCCTCATGTCTGAAATACTTTTGGAACTCGAATAATACAAATTTTAATGAGGACTAGTTGTTATAATTTGGTTATTCTATCAATTTTAGTGATTATTAGTTCTCATAATTTGGCCATTATAAATAAACGAGGCTGCGTACACATATGCATTTTGGGTTGAGGACGTCCTCTTTCTTGCACAAAAAGTCTCATGTCTGAAATACTTTTGGAACTCGAATAATATAACTTTTAATGAGGACTAGTTTTCATAATTTGGTTATTCTATCAATTTTTGTGATTATTAGTTCTCTTAATTTGGCCATTATAAAAAAACGAGGCTGCGTACACATATGCATTTTGGGGCTGAGGTCGTCCTCTTTCTTGCACAAAAAGTCTAATGTCTGAAATACTTTTGGAACTCGAATAATATAAATTTTAGTGAGGACTAGTTGTCATAATTTGGATATTCTATAAATTTTAGTGATTATTAGTTGTCATAATTTGGCCATTATAAAAAAACTAGGCTGCGTACACATATGCATTTTGGGCCTGAGGACGTCCTCTTTCTTGCACAAAAAGTCTCATGTCTGAAATACTTTTGGAACTCGAATAATATAACTTTTAATGAGGACTAGTTTCATAATTTGGTTATTCTATCAATTTTTGTGATTATTAGTTCTCATAATTTGGCCATTATAAAAAAACGAGGCTGAGTACACATATGCTTTTTTGGGTGAGGTCGTCCTCTTTCTTGCACAAAAAGTCTAATGTCTGAAATACTTTTGGAACTCGAATAATATAAATTTCAGTGAGGACTAGTTGTCATAATTTAGATATTCTATCAATTTTGGTGGTTATTAGTTGTCATAATTTGGTCATTATAAAAAAAAAAACGAGGCGGAGTACACATATGCTACTATTTTGGGGCTGAGAACGTCCTCTTTCTTGCACAAAAAGTCTCATGTCTGAAATACTTTTGAAACTCGAACACTATAAATTTTAGGGAGGACTACTTGTCATAATGTGGTTATCATATCAATTTTACTGATTATTATAATTTTTTTTTATCTTGGACCAGCACTGAGGGGATGAGGGGATAATATTGAGGAGACAGATTGGGAAAGATGAGAAAATAGACAGTTGTTTTTGTAGCTATTTCAACCTTTTTACTTCCCCGGCTAATTTTTCCTACAGGGCCGACGAAGGTGGGTGATGTTACTCTGCTTTTAATACATGATAGTGTCATAATTTGGTCATTATAAAAAAAAAACGAGGCTGAGTACACATATGGTACTATGTGCAAATTTTGGGGCTGAGGACGTCCTCTTTGTTGCACCAAAAGTCTAATGTCTGAAATACTTTTGGAAATCGAATAATATAAATTTTAATTAGGACTAGTTGTCATAATTTGGTTATTCTGTCAATTTTAGTGATTATTAGTTGTCATAATTTGGCCATTATAAAAAAACGAGGCTGAGTACACATATGCATTTTGATGCTGAGGTAGTCCTCTTTCTTGCACAAAAAGTCTAATGTCTGAAATACTTTTGGAACTCGAATAATATAAATTTTAGTGAGGATTAGTTGTCATAATTTGGTTATTCTATCAATTTTAGTGATTATTAGTTGTCATAATTTGGCCATTATAAAAAAAAAAACGAGGCTGAGTACACATATGCATTTTGGGGCTGAGGTCGTCCTCTTTCTTGCACAAAAAGCCTCATGTCTGAAATACTTTTGGAACTCGAATAATACAAATTTTAATGAGGACTAGTTGTTATAATTTGGTTATTCTATCAATTTTAGTGATTATTAGTTCTCATAATTTGGCCATTATAAATAAACGAGGCTGCGTACACATAGGCATTTTGGGGCTGAGTTCGTCCTCTTTTATACACAAAAAGCCTCATTACTGAAATACTTATGGAACTCGAATAATATAAATTTTAATGGGGATTAGTTGTCATATTTTGGATATTCTATCAATTTTAGTGATTATTAGTTGTCATAATTTGGCCATTATAAAAAACGAGGCTGAGTACACATATGCATTTTGGGGCTGAGGACGTCCTCTTTCTTGCACAAAAAGTCTAAAGTCTGAAATACTTTTGGAACTCGAATAATATAAATTTCAGTGAGGACTAGTTGCCTTAATTTGGATATTCTATCAATTTTAGTGACTATTAGTTGTCATAATTTGGCCATTATAAAAAAAAGAGGCTGCGTACACATATAACACTATGCGCCAATTGTGACTGAAGACGTCCTCTTTCCTGCATGTCTGAAATACAATTGGAACTCGAATAATATAAATTTTAGTGAGGACTAGTTGTCACAAAAATCTAATGTCTGAAATACTTTTGGAACTCGAATAATATAAATTTTAGTGAGGACTAGTTGTCATAATTTGGATATTTTATCAATTCTAGTGATTATTAGTTGTCATAATTTGGCCATTATAAAAAAGCGAGGCTGAGTACACATATGCTACTATGCGCAAATTTTGGGGCTGAGGACGTCCTCTTTCTTGAACAAATGTCTCATGTCTGAAATACTTTTGGAACTCGAATAATATAAATTTTAGTGAGGAGTAGTTGTCATAATTTGGTTATTCTATCAATTTTAGTGATTATTAGTTGTCATAATTTGGCCATTATAAAAAAACGAGGCTGAGTACACATATGCATTTTGGGGCTAAGGTCGTCCTCTTTCTTGCACAAAAAGCCTCATGTCTGAAATACTTTTGGAACTCGAATAATATAAATTTTAATGAGGACTAGTTGTCATAATTTGGTTATTCTATCAATTTTAGTGATTATTAGTTCTCATAATTTGGCCATTATAAAAAAACGAGGCTGCGTACACATATGCATTTTGGGCCTGAGGACGTCCTCTTTCTTGAACAAATACTGAAATACTTTTGGAACTCGAATAATATAAATTTTAGTGAGGACTAGTTGTCATAATTTGGTTATTCTATCAATTTTAGTGATTATTAGTTGTCATAATTTGGCCATTATAAAAAAAAACGAGGCTGAGTACACATATGCATTTTGGGGCTAAGGTCGTCCTCTTTCTTGCACAAAAAGCCTCATGTCTGAAATACTTTTGGAACTCGAATAATACAAATTTTAATGAGGACTAGTTGTTATAATTTGGTTATTCTATCAATTTTAGTGATTATTAGTTCTCTTAATTTGGCCATTATAAATAAACGAGGCTGCGTACACATATGCATTTTGGGTTGAGGACGTCCTCTTTCTTGCACAAAAAGTCTCATGTCTGAAATACTTTTGGAACTCGAATAATATAACTTTTAATGAGGACTAGTTTTCATAATTTGGTTATTCTATCAATTTTTGTGATTATTAGTTCTCTTAATTTGGCCATTATAAAAAAACGAGGCTGCGTACACATATGCATTTTGGGGCTGAGGTCGTCCTCTTTCTTGCACAAAAAGTCTAATGTCTGAAATACTTTTAAAACTCGAATAATATATATTTTAGTGAGGACTAGTTGTCATAATTTGGATATTCTATCAATTTTAGTGATTATTAGTTGTCATAATTTGGCCATTATAAAAAAACTAGGCTGCGTACACATATGCATTTTGGGCCTGAGGACGTCCTCTTTCTTGCACAAAAAGTCTCATGTCTGAAATACTTTTGGAACTCGAATAATATAACTTTTAATGAGGACTAGTTTTCATAATTTGGTTATTCTATCAATTTTGGTGATTATTAGTTGTCATAATTTGGTCATTATAAAAAAAAAACGAGGCGGAGTACACATATGCTACTATGCGCAAATTTTGGGGCTGAGAACGTCCTCTTTCTTGCACAAAAAGTCTCATGTCTGAAATACTTTTGAAACTCGAACACTATAAATTTTAGGGAGGACTACTTGTCATAATTTGGTTATCATATCAATTTTACTGATTATTATAATTTTTTTTTTATCTTGGACCAGCACTGAGGGGATGAGGGGATAATATTGAGGAGACAGATTGGGAAAGATGAGAAAATAGACAGTTGTTTTTGTAGCTATTTCAACTTTTTTACTTCCCCGGCTAATTTTTGCTACAGGGCCGACGAAGGTGGGTGATGTTACTCTGCTTTTAATACATGATAGTGTCATAATTTGGTCATTATAAAAAAAAAACGAGGCTGAGTACACATATGGTACTATGTGCAAATTTTGGGGCTGAGGACGTCCTCTTTGTTGCACCAAAAGTCTAATGTCTGAAATACTTTTGGAAATCGAATAATATAAATTTTAATGAGGACTAGTTGTCATAATTTGGTTATTCTGTCAATTTTAGTGATTATTAGTTGTCATAATTTGGCCATTATAAAAAAACGAGGCTGAGTACACATATGCATTTTGATGCTGAGGTAGTCCTCTTTCTTGCACAAAAAGTCTAATGTCTGAAATACTTTTGGAACTCGAATAATATAAATTTTAGTGAGGACTAGTTGTCATAATTTGGATATTTTATCAATTCTAGTGATTATTAGTTGTCATAATTTGGCCATTATAAAAAAAACGAGGTTGAGTACACATATGCATTTTGGGGCTAAGGTCGTCCTCTTTCTTGCACAAAAAGCCTCATGTCTGAAATACTTTTGGAACTCGAATAATACAAATTTTAATGAGGACTAGTTGTTATAATTTGGTTATTCTATCAATTTTAGTGATTATTAGTTCTCATAATTTGGCCATTATAAATAAACGAGGCTGCGTACACATATGCATTTTGGGGCTGAGGTCGCCCTCTTTTATGCACAAAAAGCCACATTACTGAAATACTTATGGAACTCGAATAATATAAATTTTAATGGGGATTAGTTGTCATATTTTGGATATTCTATAAATTTTAGTGATTATTAGTTGTTATAATTTGGCCATTATAAAAAAACGAGGCTGAGTACACATATGCATTTTGGGGCTGAGGTCGTCCTCTTTCTTGCACAAAAAGTCTAAAGTCTGAAATACTTTTGGAACTCGAATAATATAAATTTCAGTGAGGACTAGTTGCCTTAATTTGGATATTCTATCAATTTTAGTGACTATTAGTTGTCATAATTTGGCCATTATAAAAAAAACGAGGCTGAGTACACATATGGTACTATGTGCAAATTTTGGGGCTGAGGACGTCCTCTTTGTTGCACAAAAAGTTTAATGTCTGAAATACTTTTGGAACTCGAATAATATAAATTTTAGTGAGGACTAGTTGTCATAATTTGGTTATTCTATCAATTTTAGTGATTGTTACTTGTCATAATTTGGTCATTATAAAAAAAAGAGGCTGCGTACACATATAACACTATGCGCAAATTTTGGGGCTGAACAAATGTTTCATGTCTGAAATACCTTTGAAACTCGAATAATAAAATTTTTAATGAGGACTAGTTGTCATAATTTGGTTATCCTATAAATTTTAGTGATTATTAGTTGTCATAATTTGGCCATTATAAAAAAACGAGGCTGAGTACACATATGCTTTTTTGGGTGAGGTCGTCCTCTTTCTTGCACAAAAAGCCTCATGTCTGAAATACTTTTGGAACTCGAATAATATAAATTTTAATGGGGATTATTTGTCATAATTTGGATATTCTATCAATTTTAGCGATTATTAGTTGTCATAATTTGGCCATTATAAAAAAACGAGGCTGAGTACACATATGCATTTTGGGGCTGAGGTCGTCCTCTTTCTTGCACAAAAAGTCTAATGTCTGAAATACTTTTCGAACTCGAATAATATAAATTTTAGTGAGGACTAGTTGTCATAATTTAGATATTCTATCATTTTTAGTGATTATTAGTTGTCATAATTTGCCCATTATAAAAAAACGAGACTGAGTACACATAGGCTACTGTGCCCAAATTTTGGGGCTGCGGACGTCCTCTTTCTTGCACAAAAAGTCTCATGTCTGAAATACTTTTGGAACTCGAATAATATAAATTTTAGTGAGGACTAGTTGTCATTATTTGGTTATTCTATCAATTTTAGTGATTATTAGTTCTCATAATTTGGCCATTATAGAAAAACGAGGCTGCGTACACATATGCATTTTGGGCCTGAGGACGTCCTCTTTCTTGAACAAATGTCTCATGTCTGAAATACTTTTGGAACTCGAATAATATAAATTTTAGTGAGGATTAGTTGTCATAATTTGGTTATTGTATCAATTTTAGTGATTATTAGTTGTCATAATTTGGCCATTATAAAAAAAACGAAGCTGAGTACACATATGCATTTTGGGGCTAAGGTCGTCCTCTTTCTTGCACAAAAAGCTTCATGTCTGAAATACTTTTGGAACTCGAATAATATAAATTTTAATGAGGACTAGTTGTCATAATTTGGTTATTCTATCAATTTTAGTGATTATTAGTTCTCATAATTTGGCCATTATAGAAAAACGAGGCTGCGTACACATATGCATTTTGGGCCTGAGGACGTCCTCTTTCTTGAACAAATGTCTCATGTCTGAAATACTTTTGGAACTCGAATAATATAAATTTTAGTGAGGATTAGTTGTCATAATTTGGTTATTGTATCAATTTTAGTGATTATTAGTTGTCATAATTTGGCCATTATAAAAAAAAACGAGGCTGAGTACACATATGCATTTTGGGGCTAAGGTCGTCCTCTTTCTTGCACAAAAAGTCTAATGTCTGAAATACTTTTGGAACTCGAATAATACAAATTTTAATGAGGACTAGTTGTTATAATTTGGTTATTCTATCAATTTTAGTGATTATTAGTTCTCATAATTTGGCCATTATAAATAAACGAGGCTGCGTACACATATGCATTTTGGGGCTGAGGTCGTCCTCTTTCTTGCACAAAAAGCCTCATTACTGAAATACTTATGGAACTCGAATAATATAAATTTTAATGGGGATTAGTTGTCATATTTTGGATATTCTATCAATTTTAGTGATTATTAGTTGTCATAATTTGGCCATTATAAAAAAACGAGGCTGAGTACACATATGCATTTTGGGGCTGAGGTCGTCCTCTTTCTTGCACAAAAAGTCTCATGTCTGAAATACTTTTGGAACTCGAATAATATAAATTTCAGTGAGGACTAGTTGCCTTAATTTGGATATTCTATCAATTTTAGTGACTATTAGTTGTCATAATTTGGCCATTATAAAAAAACGAGGCTGAGTACACATAGGCTACTATGCGCAAATTTTGGGGCTGAGGACGTCCTCTTTCTTGCACAAAAAGTCTCATGTCTGAAATACTTTTGGAACTCGAATAATATATGAATTTTAGTGAGGACTAGTTGTCATAATTTGGATATTATATCAATTTTAGTGATTATTAGTTGTCATAATTTGGCCATTATAAAAAAACGAGGCTGAGTACATATATGCTACTATGCGCAAATTTTGGGGCTGAACAAATGTTTCATGTCTGAAATACTTTTGAAACTCGAATAATATAATTTTTAATGAGGACTAGTTGTCATAATTTGGTTATCCTATAAATTTTAGTGATTATTAGTTGTCATAATTTGGCCATAATAAAAAAACGAGGCTGCGTACACATATGCATTTTGGGGCTGAGGTCGTCCTCTTTCTTGCACAAAAAGCCTCATTACTGAAATACTTATGGAACTCGAATAATATAAATTTTAATGGGGATTAGTTGTCATATTTTGGATATTCTATCAATTTTAGTGATTATTAGTTGTCATAATTTGGCCATTATAAAAAAACGAGGCTGCGTACACATATGCATTTTGGGCCTGAGGACGTCTTCTTTCTTGAACAAATTTCTCATGTCTGAAATACTTTTGGAACTCGAATAATATAAATTTTAGTGAGGACTAGTTGTCATAATTTGGTTATTCTATCAATTTTAGTGATTATTAGTTGTCATAATTTGGCCATTATAAAAAAAAACGAGGCTGAGTACACATATGCATTTTGGGGCTAAGGTCGTCCTCTTTCTTGCACAAAAAGCCTCATGTCTGAAATACTTTTGGAACTCGAATAATACAAATTTTAATGAGGACTAGTTGTTATAATTTGGTTATTCTATCAATTTTAGTGATTATTAGTTGTCATAATTTGGCCATTATAAATAAACGAGGCTGCGTACACATATGCATTTTGGGTTGAGGACGTCCTCTTTCTTGCACAAAAAGTCTCATGTCTGAAATACTTTTGGAACGCGAATAATATAACTTTTAATGAGGACTAGTTTTCATAATTTGGTTATTCTATCAATTTTTGTGATTATTAGTTCTCTTAATTTGGCCATTATAAAAAAACGAGGCTGCGTACACATATGCATTTTGGGGCTGAGGTCGTCCTCTTTCTTGCACAAAAAGTCTAATGTCTGAAATACTTTTGGAACTCGAATAATATAAATTTTAGTGAGGACTAGTTGTCATAATTTGGATATTCTATCAATTTTAGTGATTATTAGTTGTCATAATTTGGCCATTATAAAAAAACTAGGCTGCGTACACATATGCATTTTGGGCCTGAGGACGTCCTCTTTCTTGCACAAAAAGTCTCATGTCTAAAATACTTTTGGAACTCGAATAATATAACTTTTAATGAGGACTAGTTTTCATAATTTGGTTATTCTATCAATTTTTGTGATTATTAGTTCTCATAATTTGGCCATTATAAAAAAACGAGGCTGAGTACACATATGCTTTTTTGGGTGAGGTCGTCCTCTTTCTTGCACAAAAAGTCTAATGTCTGAAATACTTTTGGAACTCGAATAATATAAATTTCAGTGAGGACTAGTTGTCATAATTTGGATATTCTATCAATTTTGGTGATTATTAGTTGTCATAATTTAGTCATTATAAAAAAAACGAGGCTGAGTACACATATGCTACTATGCGCAAATTTTGGGGCTGAGAACGTCCTCTTTCTTGCACAAAAAGTCTCATGTCTGAAATACTTTTGAAACTCGAACACTATAAATTTTAGCGAGGACTACTTGTCATAATTTAGTTATCATATCAATTTTACTGATTATTATAATTTTTTTTTATCTTGGACCAGTACTTAGGGGAGGAGGGGATAATATTGAGGAGACAGATTGGGAAAGATGAGAAAATAGACAGTTGTTTTTGTAGCTATTTCAACCTTTTTACTTCCCCGGCTAATTTTTGCTACAGGGCCGACGAAGGTGGGTGATGTTACTCTGCTTTTAATACATGATAGTGTCATAATTTGGTCATTATAAAAAAAAACGAGGCTGAGTACACATATGGTACTATGTGCAAATTTTGGGGCTGAGGACGTCCTCTTTGTTGCACCAAAAGTCTAATGTCTGAAATACTTTTGGAAATCGAATAATATAAATTTTAGTGAGGATTAGTTGTCATAATTTGGTTATTCTGTCAATTTTAGTGATTATTAGTTGTCATAATTATAAAAAAAAACGAGGCTGAGTACACATATGCATTTTGGGGCTAAGGACGTCCTCTTTCTTGACCAAATGTCTCATGTCTGAAATACTTTTGGAACTCGAATAATATAAATTTTAGTGAGGATTAGTTGTCATAATTTGGTTATTCTATCAATTTTAGTGATTATTAGTTGTCATAATTTGGCCATTATAAAAAAAAAAAACGAGGCTGAGTACACGTATGCATTTTGTGGCTAAGGTCGTCCTCTTTTATGCACAAAAAGCCTCATTACTGAAATACTTATGGAACTCGAATAATATAAATTTTAATGGGGATTAGTTGTCATATTTTGGATATTCTATCAATTTTAGTGATTATTAGTTGTCATAATTTGGCCATTATAAAAAAACGAGGCTGAGTACACATATCCATTTTGGGGCTGAGGTCGTCCTCTTTCTTGCACAAAAAGTCTAAAGTCTGAAATACTTTTGGAACTCGAATAATATAAATTTCAGTGAGGACTAGTTGCCTTAATTTGGATATTCTATCAATTTTAGTGACTATTAGTTGTCATAATTTGGCCATTATAAAAAAACGAGGCTGAGTACACATATGGTACTATGTGCAAATTTTGGGGCTGAGGACGTCCTCTTTCTTGCACAAAAAGTTTAATGTCTGAAATACTTTTGGAACTCGAATAATATAAATTTTAGTGAGGACTAGTTGTCATAATTTGGTTATTCTATCAATTTTAGTGATTGTTACTTGTCATAATTTGGTCATTATAAAAAAAAGAGGCTGCGTACACATATAACACTATGCGCAAATTGTGACTGAAGACGTCCTCTTTCCTGCATGTCTGAAATACAATTGGAACTCGAATAATATAAATTTTAGTGAGGACTAGTTGTCACAAAAAGTCTCATGTATGAAATACTTTTGGAACTCGAATAATATAAACTATGCGCAAATTTTGGGGCTGAGGACGTCCTCTTTCTTGCACAAAAAGTCTCATGTCTGAAATACTTTTGGAACCCGAATAATATAAATTTTAGTGAAGACTAGTTGTCATAATTTGGTTATTCTACCAATTTTAGTGATTGTTAGTTGTCATAATTTGGCCATTATAAAAAAAACGAGGCTGAGTACACATAGGCTACTATGCGCAAATTTTGGGGCTGAGGACGTCCTCTTTCTTGCACAAAAAGTCTCATGTCTGAAATACTTTTTGAACTCGAATAATATAAATTTTAGTGAGGAGTAGTTGTCATAATTTGGTTATCCTATAAATTTTAGTGATTATTAGTTGTCATAATTTGGCCATTATAAAAAAACGAGGCTGAGTACATATATGCTACTATGCGCAAATTTTGGGGCTGAACAAATGTTTCATGTCTGAAATACTTTTGAAACTCGAATAATATAATTTTTAATGAGGACTAGTTGTCATAATTTGGTTATCCTATAAATTTTAGTGATTATTAGTTGTCATAATTTGGCCATAATAAAAAAACGAGGCTGCGTACACATATGCATTTTGGGGCTGAGGTCGTCCTCTTTCTTGCACAAAAAGCCTCATTACTGAAATACTTATGGAACTCGAATAATATAAATTTTAATGGGGATTAGTTGTCATATTTTGGATATTCTATCAATTTTAGTGATTATTAGTTGTCATAATTTGGCCATTATAAAAAAACGAGGCTGAGTACACATATGCATTTTGGGGCTGAGGACGTCCTCTTTCTTGCACAAAAAGTCTCATGTCTGAAATACTTTTGGAACTCGAATAATATAAATTTTAGTGAAGACTAGTTGTCATAATTTGGTTATTCTATCAATTTTAATGATTGTTAGTTGTCATAATTTGGCCATTATAAAAAAAACGAGGCTGAGTACACATAGGCTACTATGCGCAAATTTTGGGGCTGAGGACGTCCTCTTTCTTGCACAAAAAGTCTCATGTCTGAAATACTTTTGGAACTCGAATAATATATGAATTTTAGTGAGGACTAGTTTTCATAATTTGGATATTTTATCAATTTTAGTGATTATTAGTTGTCATAATTTGGCCATTATAAAAAAAACGAGGCTGAGTACATATATGCTACTATGCGCAAATTTTGGGGCTGAACAAATGTTTCATGTCTGAAATACTTTTGAAACTCGAATAATATAATTTTTAATGAGGACAAGTTGTCATAATTTGGTTATCCTATAAATTTTAGTGATTATTAGTTGTCATAATTTGGCCATAAGAAAAAAACGAGGCTGAGTACACATATGTTTTTTTGGGTGAGGTCGTCCTCTTTCTTGCACAAAAAGCCTCATGTCTGAAATACTTTTGGAACTCGAATAATATAAATTTTAATGGGGATTATTTGTCATAATTTGGATATTCTATCAATTTTAGCGATTATTAGTTGTCATAATTTGGCCATTATAAAAAAACGAGGCTGAGTACACATATGCATTTTGGGGCTGAGGTCGTCCTCTTTCTTGCACAAAAAGTCTAATGTCTGAAATACTTTTCGAACTCGAATAATATAAATTTTAGTGAGGACTAGTTGTCATAATTTGGATATTCTATCATTTTTAGTGATTATTAGTTGTCATAATTTGCCCATTATAAAAAAACGAGGCTGAGTACACATAGGCTACTGTGCGCAAATTTTGGGGCTGAGGACGTCCTCTTTCTTGCACAAAAAGTCTCATGTCTGAAATACTTTTGGAACTCGAATAATATAAATTATAGTGAGGACTAGTTGTCATTATTTGGTTATTCTATCAATTTTAGTGATTTTTAGTTGTCATAATTTGGCCATTATAAAAAAAACGAGGCTGCGTACACATATGATACTATGCGCAAATTGTGACTGAAGACGTCCTCTTTCCTGCATGTCTGAAATACAATTGGAACTCGAATAATATAAATTTTAGTGAGGACTAGTTGTCACAAAAAGTCTCATGTCTGAAATACTTTTGGAACTCGAATAATATAAGCTATGCGCAAATTTTGGGGCTGAGGTTGTCCTCTTTCTTGCACAAAAAGTCTCATGTCTGAAATACTTTTGGAACTCGAATAATATAAATTTTAGTGAGCACTACTTGTCATAATTTGTTATTCTATCAATTTTAGTGATTGTTAGTTGTCATAATTTGGCCATTTTAAAAAAACGAGGCTGCGTACACATATGACACTATGCGCAAATTGTGACTGAAAACGTCCTCTTTCCTGCATGTCTGAAATACATTTGGAACTCGAATAATATAAATTTTAGTGATTATTAGTTGTCATAATTTAGCCATTATAAAAAAACGAGGCTGCGTACACATATGCATTTTGGGCCTGTGGATGTCCTCTTTTTTGCACAAAAAATCTCATGTCTGAAATACTTTTGGAACTCGAATAATATAATTTTTAATGGGGATTAGTTGTCATAATTTGGATATTCTATCAATTTTAGTGATTATTAGTTGTCATAATTTGGCCATTATAAAAAAACGAGGCTGAGTACACGTATGCATTTTGTGGCTAAGGTCGTCCTCTTTTATGCACAACAAGCCTCATTACTGAAATACTTATGGAACTCGAATAATATAAATTTTAATGGGGATTAGTTGTCATATTTTGGATATTCTATCAATTTTAGTGATTATTAGTTGTCATAATTTGGCCATTATAAAAAAACGAGGCTGAGTACACATATCCATTTTGGGGCTGAGGTCGTCCTCTTTCTTGCACAAAAAGTCTAAAGTCTGAAATACTTTTGGAACTCGAATAATATAAATTTCAGTGAGGACTAGTTGCCTTAATTTGGATATTCTATCAATTTTAGTGACTATTAGTTGTCATAATTTGGCCATTATAAAAAAACGAGGCTGAGTACACATATGGTACTATGTGCAAATTTTGGGGCTGAGGACGTCCTCTTTCTTGCACAAAAAGTTTAATGTCTGAAATACTTTTGGAACTCGAATAATATAAATTTTAGTGAGGACTAGTTGTCATAATTTGGTTATTCTATCAATTTTAGTGATTGTTACTTGTCATAATTTGGTCATTATAAAAAAAAGAGGCTGCGTACACATATAACACTATGCGCAAATTGTGACTGAAGACGTCCTCTTTCCTGCATGTCTGAAATACAATTGGAACTCGAATAATATAAATTTTAGTGAGGACTAGTTGTCACAAAAAGTCTCATGTATGAAATACTTTTGGAACTCGAATAATATAAACTATGCGCAAATTTTGGGGCTGAGGACGTCCTCTTTCTTGCACAAAAAGTCTCATGTCTGAAATACTTTTGGAACCCGAATAATATAAATTTTAGTGAAGACTAGTTGTCATAATTTGGTTATTCTATCAATTTTAATGATTGTTAGTTGTCATAATTTGGCCATTATAAAAAAAACGAGGCTGAGTACACATAGGCTACTATGCGCAAATTTTGGGGCTGAGGACGTCCTCTTTCTTGCACAAAAAGTCTCATGTCTGAAATACTTTTGGAACTCGAATAATATATGAATTTTAGTGAGGACTAGTTTTCATAATTTGGATATTTTATCAATTTTAGTGATTATTAGTTGTCATAATTTGGCCATTATAAAAAAAACGAGGCTGAGTACATATATGCTACTATGCGCAAATTTTGGGGCTGAACAAATGTTTCATGTCTGAAATACTTTTGAAACTCGAATAATATAATTTTTAATGAGGACTAGTTGTCATAATTTGGTTATCCTATAAATTTTAGTGATTATTAGTTGTCATAATTTGGCCATAAGAAAAAAACGAGGCTGAGTACACATATGTTTTTTTGGGTGAGGTCGTCCTCTTTCTTGCACAAAAAGCCTCATGTCTGAAATACTTTTGGAACTCGAATAATATAAATTTTAATGGGGATTATTTGTCATAATTTGGATATTCTATCAATTTTAGCGATTATTAGTTGTCATAATTTGGCCATTATAAAAAAACGAGGCTGAGTACACATATGCATTTTGGGGCTGAGGTCGTCCTCTTTCTTGCACAAAAAGTCTAATGTCTGAAATACTTTTCGAACTCGAATAATATAAATTTTAGTGAGGACTAGTTGTCATAATTTGGATATTCTATCATTTTTAGTGATTATTAGTTGTCATAATTTGCCCATTATAAAAAAACGAGGCTGAGTACACATATGATACTATGCGCAAATTGTGACTGAAGACGTCCTCTTTCCTGCATGTCTGAAATACAATTGGAACTCGAATAATATAAATTTTAGTGAGGACTAGTTGTCACAAAAAGTCTCATGTCTGAAATACTTTTGGAACTCGAATAATATAAGCTATGCGCAAATTTTGGGGCTGAGGTTGTCCTCTTTCTTGCACAAAAAGTCTCATGTCTGAAATACTTTTGGAACTCGAATAATATAAATTTTAGTGAGCACTACTTGTCATAATTTGTTATTCTATCAATTTTAGTGATTGTTAGTTGTCATAATTTGGCCATTTTAAAAAAACGAGGCTGCGTACACATATGACACTATGCGCAAATTGTGACTGAAAACGTCCTCTTTCCTGCATGTCTGAAATACATTTGGAACTCGAATAATATAAATTTTAGTGATTATTAGTTGTCATAATTTAGCCATTATAAAAAAACGAGGCTGCGTACACATATGCATTTTGGGCCTGTGGATGTCCTCTTTTTTGCACAAAAAATCTCATGTCTGAAATACTTTTGGAACTCGAATAATATAATTTTTAATGGGGATTAGTTGTCATAATTTGGATATTCTATCAATTTTAGTGATTATTAGTTGTCATAATTTGGCCATTATAAAAAAACGATGCTGAGTACACATATGCATTTTGGGGCTGAGGACGTCCTCTTTCTTGAACAAATGTCTCATGTCTGAAGTACTTTTGGAACTCGAATAATATAAATTTTAGTGAGGAGTAGTTGTCATAATTTGGTTATTCTATAAATTTTAGTGATTATCAGTTGTCATAATTTGGCCATTATAGAAAAAACGAGGCTGAGTACACATATGCATTTTGGGGCTAAGGTCGTCCTCTTTCTTGCACAAAAAGCCTCATATCTGAAATACTTTTGGAACTCGAATAATATAAATTTTAATGAGGACTAGTTGTCATAATTTGGTTATTCTATCAATTTTAGTGATTATTAGTTCTCATAATTTGGACATTATTAAAAAACGGGGCTGAGTACACATATGCCACTATGCGCAAATTGTGACTGAGGACGTCCTCTTCCCTGCATGCCTGAAATACAATTGGAACTGGAATAATATAAATTTTTGTGAGGACTAGTTGTCATAATTTGGATATTCTCTCAATTTTAGTGATTATTATTTCTCATAATTTGGCAATTATAAAAAGACGATGCTGAGTACACATATGCTACTATGCGAGAATTTTGGGGCTGAAGACGTCTTTTTTCTTGCACAAAAAGTCTCATGTCTGAAATACTTTTGGAACTCGAATAATATAAATTTTAATGAGGACTAGTTGTCATAATTTGGTTATCCTATCAATTTTAGTGATTATTAGTTGTCATAATTTGGCCATTATTAAAAAACGGGGCTGAGTACACATATGCCACTATGCGCAAATTGTGACTGAGGACGTCCTCTTCCCTGCATGCCTGAAATACAATTGGAACTCGAATAATATAAATTTTAGTGAGGACTAGTTGTCACAAAAAGTCTCATGTCTGAAACACTTTTGGAACTCGAATAATATAAATTTTAATGAGGACTAGTTGTCATAATTTGGTAATCCTATCAATTTTAGTGATTATAAGTTGTCATAATTTGGCCATTATAAAAAAAAACGAGGCTGAGTACACATATGCATTTTGGGGCTGAGGATGTCCTCTTTCTTGCACAAAAAGTCTCATGTCTGAAATACTTTTGGAACTCGAATAATATAATTTTTATTGAGGACTATTTGTCATAATTTGTTATCCTATCAATTTTAGTGATTATTAGTTGTCTTAATTTTTTTTTTTTTTTAAGGAGTAGGACCAGCACTCAGGGGATGACCCCTATATATGCAATGCATTGCGCCGGAACTGAAGACGAGTGAATAGTATTGAGAGGACAGATTAGGAAAGATGAGAAGATAGACAGTTTTTTTTTTGTACCTATGTCAACCTTTTACGTCGCCGGCTAATTTTTGCTACAGGGCCAACGAAGGTGGGTGCTGTTACTTTGCTTTTAGTACATGATAGTGTCAGTCGCTGCTAATTATATTCAGTGATCAGTGACTATGCCTTCATCATTGAAACAGGCTGGAAACAACTAACACAAACACGCAATAATGCTGATCAGAAAAATTCAACACAATATATCATGACTCAGTGCGGGCTCGAACTCACGACCCTCCGCTTCATAGTCTCGTGTTCTACTACTTCAGCCAACAGCACCCACGAATTGGCTATCATAAAAAACGAGGCTGCGTTTACATATGCATTTTGGGACTGAGGACGTCCTCTTTCTTGCACAAAAAGTGTCATGTCTGAAATACTTTTGGAACTCGAATAATATAAATTTTAGTGAGGACTAGTTGTCATAATTTGGTTATTCTATCAATTTTAGTGATTATTAGTTGTCATAATTTGGCCATTATAAAAAAAAACGAGGCTGAGTACACATATGCATTTTGGGGCTGAGGTCGTCCTCTTTCTTGCACAAAAAGCCTCATTACTGAAATACTTTTGGAACTCGAATAATATATATTTTAATGGGGATTAGTTGTCATAATTTGGATATTCTATATATTTTAGTGATTATTAGTTGTCATAATTTGGCCATTATAAAAAAACGAGGCTGAGTACACATATGCATTTTGGGGCTGAGGTCGTCCTCTTTCTTGCACAAAAAGTCTAAAGTCTGAAATACTTTTGGAACTCGAATAATATAAATTTCAGTGAGGACTAGTTGTCATAATTTGGGTATTCTATCAATTTTAGTGACTATTAGTTGTCATAATTTGGCCATTATAAAAAAAAAAACGAGGCTGAGTACACATATGCTACTATGCGTAAATTTTGGGGCTGAGGATGTCCTCTTTCTTGTACAAAAAGTCTCATGTCTGAAATACTTTTGAAACTCGAATAAAATAAATTTTAGGGAGGACTACTTGTCATAATATGGTTATCCTATCAATTTTAGTGATTATTATTTTTTGTTTGTTTTTTATCTTGGACCAGCACTGAGGGGATAATATTGAGGAGACAGATTAGGAAAGATGAGAGGATAGACAGTTATTTTTGTAGCTATTTCAACCTTTTTACTTCCACGGCTAATTTTTGCTACAGGGCCGACGAAGGTGGGTGATGTTACTCTGCTTTTAATACATGATAGTGTCATAATTTGGCCATTATAAAAAAACGAGCCTGAGTACACATATGGCACTATGTGCAAATTTTGGGACTGAGGACGTCCTCTCTCTTGCGCAAAAAGTCTAATGTCTGAAATACTTTTGGAAATCGAATAATATAAATTTTAGTGAGGACTAGTTGTCATAATTTGGTTATTCTATCAATTTTAGTGATTGTTAGTTGTCATAATTTGGCCATTATAAAAAAACGAGGCTGCGTACACATGTGACACTATGCGCAAATTGTGACTGAAGACGTCCTCTTTCCTGCATGTCTGAAATACAATTGGAACTCGAATAATATAAATTTTAGTGAGGACTAGTTGTCACAAAAAGTTTCATGTATGAAATACTTTTGGAATTCGAATAATTTAAACTTTGCGCAAATTTTGAGGCTGAGGATGTCCTCTTTCTTGCACAAAAAGTCTCCTGTCTGAAATACTTTTGGAACTCGAATAATATAAATTTTAGTGAGGACTAGTTGTCATAATTTGGTTATCCTATAAATTTTAGTGATTATTAGTTGTCATAATTTGACCATTATAAAAAAACGAGGCTGAGTACACATATGCATTTTGGGGCTGAAGTCGTCCTCTGTCTTGCACAAAAAGTCTAATGTCTGAAATACTTTTGGATCTCGAATAATATAAATTTTAATGAGGACAAGTTGTCATAATTTGGTTATCCTATCAATTTTAGTGATTATTAGTTGTCATAATTTGACCATTATAAAAAAACGAGGCGGAGTACACATATGCATTTTGGGGCTGAGGTCGTCCTCTTTCTTGCACAAAAAGTCTAATGTCTGAAATACTTTTGGAACTCGAATAATATAAACTTTAGTGAGGGCTAGTTGTCAAAATTTGGATATTTTATCAATTTTAGTGATTATTAGTTGTCATAATTTGGCCATTATAAAAAAAAAACGAGGCTGAGTACACATATGCTACTATGCGCAAATTTTGGGGCTGAGGACGTCCTCTTTCTTGAACAAATGTCTTATGTCTGAAATTTTTTTGGAACTCGAATAATATAAATTTTATTGAGGAGTAGTTGTCATAATTTGGTTATTCTATCAATTTTAGTGATTATTAGTTCTCATAATTTGGCCATTATGAAAAAACGAGGCTGCGTACACATATGCATTTTGGGTCTGAGGACGTCTTCTTTCTTGCACCAAAAGTCTCATGTCTGAAATACTTTTGAAACTCGAATAATATAATTTTTATTGAGGACTAGTTGTCATAATTTGTTTATCCTATCAATTTTAGTGATTATTAGTTGTCATAATTTGGCCATTATAAAAAAAAAACGAGGCTGAGTACACTTATGTATTTTGGGGCTAAGGTCGTCGTCTTTCTTGCACAAAAAGTCTAATGCCTGATTTACTTTTGGAACTCGAATAATATAAATTTCAGTGAGGACTAGTTGTTATAATTTGGTTATTCTATCAATTTTAGTGATTGTTAGTTGTCATAATTTGGCCATTATAAAAAAAAACGAGGCTCAGTACACATATGCTACTATGCGCAAATTTTGGGGCTGAGGACGTCCTATTTCTTGAACAAATGTCTCATGTCTGAAATACTTTTGGAACTCGAATAATATAAATTTTAGTGAGGACTAGTTGTCATAATTTGGGTATTCTATAAATTTTTGTGATTATTAGTTCTCATAATTTGGCCATTATAAAAAAACGAGGCTGCAAACACATATGCATTTTGGGCCTGAGGACGTCCTCTTTCTTGCACAAAAAGTCTCATGTCTGAAATAATTTTGGAACTCGAATAATATAATTTTTAATGGGGATTAGCTGTCATAATTTGGATATTCCATCAATTTTAGTGATTATTAGTTGTCATAATTTGGCCATTACAAAAAAACGAGGCAGAGTACACATATGCATTTTGGGGCTGAGGTCGTCCTCTTTCTTGCACAAAAAGTCTAATGCCTGATTTACTTTTGGAACTCGAATAATAGAAATTTCAGCGAGGACTAGTTGTCATAATTTGGTTATTCTATCAATTTTAGTGATTGTTAGTTGTCATAATTTGGCCATTATAAAAAAACGAGTCTGCGTACACATATGACACTATGCGGAAATTGTGACTGAAGACGTCCTCTTTCCTGCATGTCTGAAATACAATTTGAACTCGAATAATATAAATTTTAGTGAGGACTAGTTGTCACAAAAAGTCTCATGTCTGAAATACTTTTGGAAATCGAATAATATAAACTATGCGCAAATTTTGGGGCTGAGGACGTCCTCTTTCTTGCACAAAAAGGTCTCATGTCTGAAATACTTTTGGAACTCCAATAATATATTTTAATGAGGACTAGTTGTCATAATTTGGTTATCCTATCAATTTTAGAGATTATTAGTTGTCATAATTTGGCCATTATAAAAAAACGAGGCTGAGTACACATATGCATTTTGGGGCTGCGACGTCCTCTTTCTTGCACAAAAAGTCTCATGTCTGAAATACTTTTGGAACTCGAATAATATATTTTAATGAGGACTAGTTGTCATAATTTAGATATTCTATCAATTTTAGAGATTATTATTTCTCATAATTTGGCCTTTATAAAAAAACGAGGCTGAGTACACATATGCTGCTATGCGCAAATTTTGGGGCTGAGGACGTCCTCTTTCTTGCACAATAAGTTTTATGTCGGAAATACTTTTGGAACCCGATTAATATAAACTTTAGTGAGGACTAGTTGTCATAATTTGGTTATCCTACCAATTTTAGTGATTGTTAGTTGTCATAATTTGTCCATTATAAAAAAACGAGGCTGCGTACACATATGCCACTATGCGCAAATTTTGACTGAAGGCGTCCTCTTTCCTGCATGTCTGAAATACAATTGGAACTCGAATAATATAAATTTTAGCGAGGACTAGTTGTCACAAAAAGTCTCATGTCTGAAATAGTTTTGGAACTCGAATAATATAAACTATGGGCAAATTTTGGGGCTGAGGACGTCCTCTTTCTTGCACAAAAAGTCGCATGTCTGAAATACTTTTGGAACTCGAATAATATAAATTTTAGTGAGGACTAGTTGTTATAATTTGGTTATCCTACCAATTTTAGTGATTGTTAGCTGTCATAATTTGGCCATTATAAAAAAACGAGGCTGCATACACATATGCTACTATGCGCAAATTTTGGGCTGAGGACGTCCTATTTCATGTACAAAAAGTCTTATGTCTGGAATACCTTTGGAACTCGAATAATATAAATTTTAATGAGGACTAGTTTGTCATTATTTGGTTATCCTATCAATTTTAGTGATTATTAGTTGTCATAATTTGGCCATTATAAAAAAGACGAGACTGAGTACACAAATGCTACTATGCGCAAATTTTTGGGGCTGAGGACGTCTTCTTTGTTGACAAAAAGTCTCATGTCTGAAATACTTTTGGAACTCGAATAATATAAAATTTAATGAGCACTAGTTGTCATAATTTGGTTATCCTATCAATTTTAGTGATTATTAGTTCTCATAATTTAGCCATTATAAAAAAACGAGGCTGAGTATACATATGCTACTATCGAATAATATACATTTTAATGAGGACTAGTTGTCATAATTTGGTTATCCTATCAATTTTAGAGATTATTAGTTGTCATAATTTGGCCATTATAAAAAAACGAGGCTGCGAACACATATGCATTTTGGGCCTGAGGACGTCCTCTTTCTTGCACAAAAAGTCTCATGTCTGAAATACTTTTGGAACTCGATTAATATAATTTTTAATGAGGACTAGTTGTCATAATTTGGTTATCCTATCAATTTTAGTGATTATTAGTTGTCATAATGTGGCCATTATAAAAAAACGAGGCTGAGTACACATATGCATTTTGGGACTGAGGTCGTGCTCTTTCTTGCACAAAAAGTCTACTGTCTGAAATACTTTTGGAGCTCGAATAATATAAATTTTAGTGAGGACTAGTTGTCATAATTGGGTTATCCTATCAATTTTAGTGATTATTAGTTCTCATAATTTGGCCATTATAAAAAAACGAGGCTGCGTACCCATATGCATTTTGGGCCTGAGGACGTCCTCATTCTTGCACAAAAAGTCTCATGTCTGAAATACTTTTGGAACTCGAATAATATAATTTTTAATGAGGACTAGTTGTCATAATTTGGTTATCCTATAAATTTTTGTGATTATTAGTTGTCATAATTTGGCCATTATAAAAAAAAACGAGGCTGAGTACACATATGCTACTATGCGCAAATTTTGGGGCTGAGGACGTCCTCTTTCTTGAACAAATGTCTCATGTCTGAAATACTTTTGGAACTCGAATAATATAAATTTTAGTGAGGACTAGTTGTCATAATTTGGTTATTTTATCAATTTTAGTGATTATTAGTTGTCATAATTTGGCCATTATAAAAAAAAACGAGGCTGAGTACACATATGCATTTTGGGGCTAAGGTCGTCCTCTTTCTTGGACAAAAAGTCTCATGTCTGAAATACTTTTGGAACTCGAATAATATAAATTTTAATGAGGACTAGTTGTCATAATTTGGTTATCCTATCAATTTTAGTGATTATTAGTTGTCATAATTTGGCCATTATAAAAAAACGAGGCTGTGTACACATATGTATTTTGGGGCTGAGGTCGTCCTCTTTCTTGCACAAAAAGCCTCATTACTGAAATACTTTTGGAACTCGAATAATATAATTTTTAATGAGGACTAGTTGTCATAATTTGGTTATCCTATAAATTTTTGTGATTATTAGTTGTCATAATTTGGCCATTATAAAAAAAAACGAGGCTGAGTACACATATGCTACTATGCGCAAATTTTGGGGCTGAGGACGTCCTCTTTCTTGAACAAATGTCTCATGTCTGAAATACTTTTGGAACTCGAATAATATAAATTTCAGTGAGGACTAGTTGTCATAATTTGGGTATTCTATCAATTTTAGTGACTATTAGTTGTCATAATTTGGCCATTATAAAAAAAAAAAACGAGGCTGAGTACACATATGCTACTATGCGTAAATTTTGGGGCTGAGGATGTCCTCTTTCTTGTACAAAAAGTCTCATGTCTGAAATATTTTTGAAACTCGAATAAAATAAATTTTAGGGAGGACTACTTGTCATAATTTGGTTATACTATCAATTTTAGTGATTATTATTTTTTGTTTGTTTTTTATCTTGGACCAGCACTGAGGGGATAATATTGAGGAGACAGATTAGGAAAGATGAGAGGATAGACAGTTGTTTTTGTAGCTATTTCAACCTTTTTACTTCCACGGCTAATTTTTGCTACAGGGCCGACGAAGGTGGGTGATGTTACTCTGCTTTTAATACATGATAGTGTCATAATTTGGCCATTATAAAAAAACGAGCCTGAGTACACATATGGCACTATGTGCAAATTTTGGGACTGAGGACGTCCTCTCTCTTGCGCAAAAAGTCTAATGTCTGAAATACTTTTGGAAATCGAATAATATAAATTTTAGTGAGGACTAGTTGTCATAATTTGGTTATTCTATCAATTTTAGTGATTGTTAGTTGTCATTATTTGGCCATTATAAAAAAACGAGGCTGCGTACACATGTGACACTATGCGCAAATTGTGACTGAAGACGTCCTCTTTCCTGCATGTCTGATATACAATTGGAACTCGAATAATATAAATTTTAGTGAGGACTAGTTGTCACAAAAAGTCTCATGTATGAAATACTTTTGGAATTCGAATAATTTAAACTTTGCGCAAATTTTGGGGCTGAGGATGTCCTCTTTCTTGCACAAAAAGTCTCCTGTCTGAAATACTTTTGGAACTCGAATAATATAAATTTTAGTGAGGACTAGTTGTCATAATTTGGTTATCCTATAAATTTTAGTGATTATTAGTTGTCATAATTTGACCATTATAAAAAAACGAGGCTGAGTACACATATGCATTTTGGGGCTGAGGTCGTCCTCTGTCTTGCACAAAAAGTCTAATGTCTGAAATACTTTTGGATCTCGAATAATATAAATTTTAATGAGGACAAGTTGTCATAATTTGGTTATCCTATCAATTTTAGTGATTATTAGTTGTCATAATTTGACCATTATAAAAAAACGAGGCTGAGTACACATATGCATTTTGGGGCTGAGGTCGTCCTCTTTCTTGCACAAAAAGTCTAATGTCTGAAATACTTTTGGAACTCGAATAATATAAACTTTAGTGAGGGCTAGTTGTCAAAATTTGGATATTTTATCAATTTTAGTGATTATTAGTTGTCATAATTTGGCCATTATAAAAAAAAAACGAGGCTGAGTACACATATGCTACTATGCGCAAATTTTGGGGCTGAGGACGTCCTCTTTCTTGAACAAATGTTTCATGTCTGAAATTTTTTTGGAACTCGAATAATATAAATTTTATTGAGGAGTAGTTGTCATAATTTGGTTATTCTATCAATTTTAGTGATTATTAGTTCTCATAATTTGGCCATTATAAAAAAACGAGGCTGCGTACACATATGCATTTTGGGTCTGAGGACGTCCTCTTTCTTGCACCAAAAGTCTCATGTCTGAAATACTTTTGAAACTCGAATAATATAATTTTTATTGAGGACTAGTTGTCATAATTTGTTTATCCTATCAATTTTAGTGATTATTAGTTGTCATAATTTGGCCATTATAAAAAAAAAACGAGGCTGAGTACACTTATGTATTTTGGGGCTAAGGTCGTCGTCTTTCTTGCACAAAAAGTCTAATGCCTGATTTACTTTTGGAACTCGAATAATATAAATTTCAGTGAGGACTAGTTGTTATAATTTGGTTATTCTATCAATTTTAGTGATTGTTAGTTGTCATAATTTGGCCATTATAAAAAAAACGAGGCTCAGTACACATATGCTACTATGCGCAAATTTTGGGGCTGAGGACGTCCTATTTCTTGAACAAATGTCTCATGTCTGAAATACTTTTGGAACTCGAATAATATAAATTTTAGTGAGGACTAGTTGTCATAATTTGGGTATTCTATAAATTTTTGTGATTATTAGTTCTCATAATTTGGCCATTATAAAAAAACGAGGCTGCAAACACATATGCATTTTGGGCCTGAGGACGTCCTCTTTCTTGCACAAAAAGTCTCATGTCTGAAATAATTTTGGAACTCGAATAATATAATTTTTAATGGGGATTAGCTGTCATAATTTGGATATTCCATCAATTTTAGTGATTATTAGTTGTCATAATTTGGCCATTACAAAAAAACGAGGCAGAGTACACATATGCATTTTGGGGCTGAGGTCGTCCTCTTTCTTGCACAAAAAGTCTAATGCCTGATTTACTTTTGGAACTCGAATAATATAAATTTCAGTGAGGACTAGTTGTCATAATTTGGTTATTCTATCAATTTTAGTGATTGTTAGTTGTCATAATTTGGCCATTATAAAAAAACGAGTCTGCGTACACATATGACACTATGCGGAAATTGTGACTGAAGACGTCCTCTTTCCTGCATGTCTGAAATACAATTTGAACTCGAATAATATAAATTTTAGTGAGGACTAGTTGTCACAAAAAGTCTCATGTCTGAAATACTTTTGGAACTCGAATAATATAAACTATGCGCAAATTTTGGGGCTGAGGACGTCCTCTTTCTTGCACAAAAAGGTCTCATGTCTGAAATACTTTTGGAACTCGAATAATATATTTTAATGAGGACTAGTTGTCATAATTTGGTTATCCTATTAATTTTAGAGATTATTAGTTGTCATAATTTGGCCATTATAAAAAAACGAGGCTGAGTACACATATGCATTTTGGGGCTGCGACGTCCTCTTTCTTGCACAAAAAGTCTCATGTCTGAAATACTTTTGGAACTCGAATAATATATTTTAATGAGGACTAGTTGTCATAATTTAGATATTCTATCAATTTTAGAGATTATTATTTCTCATAATTTGGCCTTTATAAAAAAACGAGGCTGAGTACACATATGCTGCTATGCGCAAATTTTGGGGCTGAGGACGTCCTCTTTCTTGCACAATAAGTTTTATGTCGGAAATACTTTTGGAACCCGATTAATATAAACTTTAGTGAGGACTAGTTGTCATAATTTGGTTATCCTACCAATTTTAGTGATTGTTAGTTGTCATAATTTGTCCATTATAAAAAAACGAGGCTGCGTACACATATGCCACTATGCGCAAATTTTGACTGAAGGCGTCCTCTTTCCTGCATGTCTGAAATACAATTGGAACTCGAATAATATAAATTTTAGCGAGGACTAGTTGTCACAAAAAGTCTCATGTCTGAAATACTTTTGGAACTCGAATAATATAAACTATGGGCAAATTTTGGGGCTGAGGACGTCCTCTTTCTTGCACAAAAAGTCGCATGTCTGAAATACTTTTGGAACTCGAATAATATAAATTTTAGTGAGGACTAGTTGTTATAATTTGGTTATCCTACCAATTTTAGTGATTGTTAGCTGTCATAATTTGGCCATTATAAAAAAACGAGGCTGCATACACATATGCTACTATGCGCAAATTTTGGGCTGAGGACGTCCTATTTCATGTACAAAAAGTCTTATGTCTGGAATACCTTTGGAACTCGAATAATATAAATTTTAATGAGGACTAGTTTGTCATTATTTGGTTATCCTATCAATTTTAGTGATTATTAGTTGTCATAATTTGGCCATTATAAAAAAGACGAGACTGAGTACACAAATGCTACTATGCGCAAATTTTTGGGGCTGAGGACGTCCTCTTTCTTGCACAAAAAGTCGCATGTCTGAAATACTTTTGGAACTCGAATAATATAAATTTTAGTGAGGACTAGTTGTTATAATTTGGTTATCCTATCAATTTTAGTGATTATTAGTTCTCATAATTTAGCCATTATAAAAAAACGAGGCTGAGTATACATATGCTACTATCGAATAATATAAATTTTAATGAGGACTAGTTTGTCATTATTTGGTTATCCTATCAATTTTAGTGATTATTAGTTGTCATAATTTGGCCATTATAAAAAAGACGAGACTGAGTACACAAATGCTACTATGCGCAAATTTTTGGGGCTGAGGACGTCCTCTTTCTTGCACAAAAAGTCGCATGTCTGAAATACTTTTGGAACTCGAATAATATAATTTTTAATGAGGACTAGTTGTCATAATTTGGTTATCCTATCAATTTTAGTGATTATTAGTTGTCATAATGTGGCCATTATAAAAAAACGAGGCTGAGTACACATATGCATTTTGGGACTGAGGTCGTGCTCTTTCTTGCACAAAAAGTCTACTGTCTGAAATACTTTTGGAGCTCGAATAATATAAATTTTAGTGAGGACTAGTTGTCATAATTCGGTTATCCTATCAATTTTAGTGATTATTAGTTCTCATAATTTGGCCATTATAAAAAAACGAGGCTGCGTACCCATATGCATTTTGGGCCTGAGGACGTCCTCATTCTTGCTCAAAAAGTCTCATGTCTGAAATACTTTTGGAACTCGAATAATATAATTTTTAATGAGGACTAGTTGTCATAATTTGGTTATCCTATCAATTTTTGTGATTATTAGTTGTCATAATTTGGCCATTATAAAAAAAAACGAGGCTGAGTACACATATGCTACTATGCGCAAATTTTGGGGCTTAGGACGTCCTCTTTCTTGAACAAATGTCTCATGTCTGAAATACTTTTGGAACTCGAATAATATAAATTTTAGTGAGGACTAGTTGTCATAATTTGGTTATTTTATCAATTTTAGTGATTATTAGTTGTCATAATTTGGCCATTATAAAAAAACGAGCCTGAGTACACATATGCTTTTTGGGGCTAAGGTCGTCCTCTTTCTTGCACAAAAAGCCTCATGTCTGAAATACTTTTGGAACTCGAATAATATAAATTTTAATGAGGACTGGTTGTCATAATTTGGTTATTCTATCAATTTTAGTGATTATTAGTTGTCATAATTTGGCCATTATAAAAAAACGAGGCTGAGTACACATATGCATTTTGGGGCTGAGGACGTCCTCTTTCTTGCACAAAAAGTCTAATGTCTGAAATACTTTTGGAACTTGAATAATATAAGTTTTAATGAGCACTAGTTGTCATAATTTGGTTATCCTATCAATTTTAGTGATTATTAGTTCTCATAATTTGGCCATTATAAAAAAACGAGGCTGAGTATACATATGCTACTATCAAATAATATAAATTTTAATGAGGACTAGTTTTCATATTTTGGTTATTCTATCAATTTTAGTGATTATAAGTTATCATAATTTGGCCATTATAAAAAAACGAGGCTGAGTACACATATGCATTTTGGGGCTGAGGACGTCCTCTTTCTTGCACAAAAAGTCTAATGTCTGAAATACTTTTGGAACTCGAATAATATAAATTTTGGGCCTGAGGACGTCCTCTTTCTTGCACAAAAAGTCTTATGTCTGAAATACTTTTGGAACTCGAATAATATAATTTTTAATGAGGACTAGTTGTCATAATTTGGTTATCCTATCAATTTTAGTGATTATTAGTTGTCATAATTTGGCCATTATAAAAAAACGAGACTGAGTACACATATGCATTTTGGGGCTGAGGACGTCCTCTTTTTTGAACAAATGTGTTATGTCTGAAATACTTTTGGAACTCGAATAATATAAATTTTAATGAGGACTAGTTGTCATAATTTGGATATTCTATCAATTTTAGTGATTATTAGTTGTCATAATTTGGCCATTATAAAAAATCGAGGCTGAGTACACATATGCTACTATGCGCAAATTTTGGGGCTGAGGACGTCCTCTTTCTTGCACAAAAAGTCTCATGTCTGAAATACTTTTGGAACTCGAATAATATAAATTTTAATGAGGACTAGTTGTCATAATTTGGTTATTCTATCAATTTTAGTGATTATTAGTTGTCATAATTTGGCCATTATAAAAAAACGAGGCTGAGTACACATATGCATTTTGGGGCTGAGGACGTCCTCTTTCTTGCACAAAAAGTCTAATGTCTGAAATACTTTTGGAACTCGAATAATATAAATTTTGGGCCTGAGGACGTCCTCTTTCTTGCACAAAAAGTCTTATGTCTGAAATACTTTTGGAACTCGAATAATATAATTTTTAATGAGGACTAGTTGTCATAATTTGGTTATCCTATCAATTTTAGTGATTATTAGTTGTCATAATTTGGCCATTATAAAAAAACGAGACTGAGTACACATATGCATTTTGGGGCTGAGGACGTCCTCTTTCTTGAACAAGTGTGTTATGTCTGAAATACTTTTGGAACTCGAATAATATAAATTTTAATGAGGACTAGTTGTCATAATTTGGATATTCTATCAATTTTAGTGATTATTAGTTGTCATAATTTGGCCATTATAAAAAATCGAGGCTGAGTACACATATGCTACTATGCGCAAATTTTGGGGCTGAGGACGTCCTCTTTCTTGCACAAAAAGTCTCATGTCTGAAATACTTTTGGAACTCGAATAATATAAATTTTAATGAGGACTAGTTGTCATAATTTGGTTATTCTATCAATTTTAGTGATTATTAGTTCTCATAATTTGGCCATTATAAAAAAACGAGGCTGCGTACACATATGCATTTTGGGCCTGAGGACGTCCTCTTTCTTGCACAAAAAGCCTTATGTCTGAAATACTTTTGGAACTCGAATAATATAAATTTTAATGAGGATTAGTTGTCATAATTTGGATATTCTATCAATTTTAGTGATTATTAGTTGTCATAATTTGGCCATTATAAAAAAACGAGTCTGAGTACACATATGCATTTTGAAGCTGAGGTCGTCCTCTTTCTTGCACAAAAAGTCGAATGTCTGAAATATTTTTGGAACTCGAATAATGTAAATTTCAGTGAGGACTAGTTGTCATAATTTAGATATTCTATCAATTTTAGTGATTATTAGTTGACATAATTTGGCCATTATAAAAAAAAACGAGGCCGAGTACACATATGCTACTATGCGCAAATTTTGGGGCTGAGGACGTCCTCTTTCTTGCACAAAAAGTCTCATGTCTGAAATACTTTTGAAACTCGATTAATATAAATTTTAGGGTGGACTACTTGTCATAATTTGGTTATCATATCAATTTTACTGATTATTATAATTTTTTTTTTATCTTGGACCAGCACTGAGGGGATGAGGGGATAATATTGAGGAGACAGATTGGGAAAGATGAGAAAATAGACAGTTGTTTTTGTAGCTATTTCAACCTTTTTACTTCCCCGGTTAATTTTTGCTACAGGGCCGACAAAAGTGGGTGACGTTACTCTGCTTTTAATACATGATAGTGTCATAATTTGGCCATTATAAAAAAACGAGGCTGAGTACACATATTTTACTATGTGCAAATTTTGGGGCTGAGGACGTCCTCTTTCTTGCACAAAAAATCTCATGTCTGAAATACTTTTGGAACTCGAATAATATAAATTTTAGTGAGGACTAGTTGTCATAATTTGGTTATTCTATCAATTTTAGTGATTGTTAGTTGTCATAATTTGGCCATTATAAAAAAACGAGGCTGCGTACACATATGACACTATGCGCAAATTTTGTGACTGAAGACGTCCTCTTTCCTGCATGTCTGAAATACAATTCGAACTCGAATTATATAAATTTTAGTGAGGACTAGTTTTCACAAAAAGTCTCATGTCTGAAATAATTTTTGAACTCGAATAATGTAAACTATTCGCAAATTTTGGGGCTGAGGACGTCCTCTTTCTTGCACAAAAAGTCTCATGTCTGAAATACTTTTGGAACTCAAATAAAATAAATTTTAATGAGGACTAGTTGTCATAATTTGGTTATTCTATCAATTTTAGTGATAATTAGTTGTCATAATTTGGCCATTATAAAAAAACGAGGCTGAGTACACATATGCATTTTGGGGCTAAGGTCGTCCTCTTTCTTGCACAAAAAGCCTCATGTCTGAAATACTTTTGGAACTCGAATAATATAAATTTTAATGAGGACTAGTTGTCATAATTTGGTTATTCTATCAATTTTAGTGATTATTAGTTCTCATAATTTGGCCATTATAAAAAAACAAGGCTGCGTACACATATGCATTTTGGGCCTGAGGACGTCCTCTTTCTTGCACAAAAAGTCTCATGTCTGAAATACTTTTGGAACTCGAATAATATAGTTTTTAATGAGGACTAGTTGTCATAATTTAGTTATCCTATCAATTTTAGTGATTATTAGTTGTCATAATTTGGCCATTATAAAAAAACGAAGCTGAGTACACATATGCATTTTAGGGCTGAGGTCGTCCTCTTTCTTGCACAAAAAGCCTCATGTCTGCAATAGTTTTGGAACTCGAATAATATAAATTTTAATGGGGATTAGTTGTCATAATTTGGATATTCTATCAATTTTAGTGATTATTAGTTGTCATAATTTGGCCATTATAAAAAAACGAGGCTGAGTACACATATGCTACTATGTGCAAATTTAGGGGCTGAGGACGTCCTCTTTCTTGAACAAATGTCTCACGTCTGTAATGCTTTTGGAACTCGAATAATATAAATTTTAGTGAGGACTAGTTGTCATAATTTGGTTATTCTATCAATTTTAGTGATTATTAGTTGTCATAATATGGCCATTATAAAAAAAACGAGGCTGAGTACACATATGCATTTTGGGGCTAAGGTCGTCCTCTTTCTTGCACAAAAAGCCTCATGTCTGAAATACTTTTGGAACTCGAATAATATAAATTTTAATGAGGACTAGTTGCCATAATTTGGTTATTCTATCAATTTTAGTGATTATTAGTTCTCATAATTTGGCCATTATAAAAAAATGAGGCTGAGTACACATATGCATTTTGGGGCTGTGGTCGTGCTCTTTCTTGCACACAAATCCTCATGTCTGAAATACTTTTGGAATTTGAATAATAAAAATTTTAATGGGGATTAGTTGTCATAATTTGGATATTCTATAAATTTTAGTGATTATTAGTTGTCATAATTTGGCCATTATAAAAAAACGAGGCTGAGTACACATATGCATTTTGGGGCTGAGGTCGTCCTCTTTCTTGCACAAAAAGTCTAATGTCTGAAATACTTTTGGAACTCGAATAATATAAATTTCAGTGAGGATTAGTTGTCATAATTTGGATATTCTATCCATTTTAGTGATTATTAGTTGTCATAATTTGGCCATTATAAAAAAAACGAGGCTGAGTACACATATGCTACTATGCGCAAATTTTGGGGCTGAGGACGTCCACTTTCTTGCACAAAAAGTCTCATGTCTGAAATACTTTCGAAACTCGAATAATATACATTTTATGGAGGACTACTTGTCATAATTTGGTTATCCTATCAATTTTAGTGATTATTATTATTTTTTTTGTTTTTTTATCTTAGACCAGCACTGAGGGGATGAGGGGATAATAATGAGGAGACAGATTAGGAAAGATGAGAAAATAGACAGTTGTTTTTGTAGCTATTTGAACCTTTTTACTTCCCCGGCTAATTTTTGCTACAGGGCCGACGAAGGTGGGTGATGTTACTCTGCTTTTAATACATGATAGTGTCATAATTTGGCCATTATAAAAAAAACGAGGCTGAGTACACAAAGGCTACTATGCGCAAATTTTGGGGCTGCGGACGTCCTCTTTCTTGCACAAAAAGTCTCATGTCTGAAATACTTTTGGAACTCGAATAATATAAATTTTAGTGAGGACTAGTTGTCATAATTTGGTTATTCTATCAATTTTAGTGATTATTAGTTCTCATTATTTGGCCATTATAAAAAAACGAAGCTGCGTACACATATGACACTATGCGCAAATTTTGTGACTGAAGACGTCCTCTTTCCTGCATGTCTGAAATACAATTCGAACTCGAATTATATAAATTTTAGTGAGGACTAGTTTTCACAAAAAGTCTCATGTCTGAAATAATTTTTGAACTCGAATAATGTAAACTATTCGCAAATTTTGGGGCTGAGGACGTCCTCTTTCTTGCACAAAAAGTCTCATGTCTGAAATACTTTTGGAACTCAAATAATATAAATTTTAATGAGGACTAGTTGTCATAATTTGGTTATTCTATCAATTTAAGTGATAATTAGTTGTCATAATTTGGCCATTATAAAAAAACGAGGCTGAGTACACATATGCATTTTGGGGCTAAGGTCGTCCTCTTTCTTGCACAAAAAGCCTCATGTCTGAAATACTTTTGGAACTCGAATAATATAAATTTTAATGAGGACTAGTTGTCATAATTTGGTTATTCTATCAATTTTAGTGATTATTAGTTCTCATAATTTGGCCATTATAAAAAAACAAGGCTGCGTACACATATGCATTTTGGGCCTGAGGACGTCCTCTTTCTTGCACAAAAAGTCTCATGTCTGAAATACTTTTGGAACTCGAATAATATAGTTTTTAATGAGGACTAGTTGTCATAATTTAGTTATCCTATCAATTTTAGTGATTATTAGTTGTCATAATTTGGCCATTATAAAAAAACGAAGCTGAGTACACATATGCATTTTAGGGCTGAGGTCGTCCTCTTTCTTGCACAAAAAGCCTCATGTCTGCAATACTTTTGGAACTCGAATAATATAAATTTTAATGGGGATTAGTTGTCATAATTTGGATATTCTATCAATTTTAGTGATTATTAGTTGTCATAATTTGGCCATTATAAAAAAACGAGGCTGAGTACACATATGCTACTATGTGCAAATTTAGGGGCTGAGGACGTCCTCTTTCTTGAACAAATGTCTCACGTCTGTAATACTTTTGGAACTCGAATAATATAAATTTTAGTGAGGACTAGTTGTCATAATTTGGTTATTCTATCAATTTTAGTGATTATTAGTTGTCATAATATGGCCATTATAAAAAAAACGAGGCTGAGTACACATATGCATTTTGGGGCTGAGGTCGTCCTCTTTCTTGCACAAAAAGCCTCATGTCTGAAATACTTTTGGAACTCGAATAATATAAATTTTAATGAGGACTAGTTGCCATAATTTGGTTAATCTATCAATTTTAGTGATTATTAGTTCTCATAATTTGGCCATTATAAAAAAATGAGGCTGAGTACACATATGCATTTTGGGGCTGTGGTCGTGCTCTTTCTTGCACACAAATCCTCATGTCTGAAATACTTTTGGAATTTGAATAATAAAAATTTTAATGGGGATTAGTTGTCATAATTTGGATATTCTATAAATTTTAGTGATTATTAGTTGTCATAATTTGGCCATTATAAAAAAACGAGGCTGAGTACACATATGCATTTTGGGGCTGAGGTCGTCCTCTTTCTTGCACAAAAAGTCTAATGTCTGAAATACTTTTGGAACTCGAATAATATAAATTTCAGTGAGGATTAGTTGTCATAATTTGGATATTCTATCCATTTTAGTGATTATTAGTTGTCATAATTTGGCCATTATAAAAAAAACGAGGCTGAGTACACATATGCTACTATGCGCAAATTTTGGGGCTGAGGACGTCCACTTTCTTGCACAAAAAGTCTCATGTCTGAAATACTTTCGAAACTCGAATAATATACATTTTATGGAGGACTACTTGTCATAATTTGGTTATCCTATCAATTTTAGTGATTATTATTATTTTTTTTGTTTTTTTATCTTAGACCAGCACTGAGGGGATGAGGGGATAATAATGAGGAGACAGATTAGGAAAGATGAGAAAATAGACAGTTGTTTTTGTAGCTATTTGAACCTTTTTACTTCCCCGGCTAATTTTTGCTACAGGGGGGCCGACGAAGGTGGGTGATGTTACTCTGCTTTTAATACATGATAGTGTCATAATTTGGCCATTATAAAAAAAACGAGGCTGAGTACACAAAGGCTACTATGCGCAAATTTTGGGGCTGCGGACGTCCTCTTTCTTGCACAAAAAGTCTCATGTCTGAAATACTTTTGGAACTCGAATAATATAAATTTTAGTGAGGACTAGTTGTCATAATTTGGTTATTCTATCAATTTTAGTGATTATTAGTTCTCATAATTTGGCCATTATAAAAAAACGAAGCTGCGTACACATATGACACTATGCGCAAATTGTGACTGAAGACGTCCTCTTTTCTGCATGTCTGATATACAATTGGAACTCGAATAATATAAATTTTAGTGAGTACTAGTTGTCACAAAAAGTCTCATGTCTGAAATAATTTTGGAACTCGAATAATACAACCTATGCGCAAATTTTGGGGCTGAGGACGTACTCTTTCTTGCAAAAAAAGTCTCATGCCTGAAATACTTTTGGAACTGGAATAATATAAATTTTAATGAGGACTAGTTGTCATAATTTGGTTATCCTATCAATTTTAGTGATTATTAGTTGTCATAATTTGGCCATTATAAAAAAAAAACGAGGCTGAGTACACATATTCTACTATGTGCAAATTTTGGGGCTGAGGACGTCCTCTTTCTTGCAAAAAAATCTCATGCCTGAAATACTTTTGGAACTGGAATAATACAAATTTTAGTGAGGACTAGTTGTTATAATTTGGATATTCTGTCAATTTTAGTGATTATTATTTGTCATTATATGGCCATTGTGACTGAAGACGTCCTCTTTCCTGCATGTCTGAAATACAATTGGAACTCGAATAATATAAATTTTAGTGAGGACTAGTTTTCACAAAAAGTCTCATGTCTGAAATACTTTTGGAACTCGAATAATATAAACTATGCGCAAATTTTGGGGCTGAGGACGTCCTCTTTCTTGCACAAAAAGTCTTAAGTCTGAAATACTTTTGAAACTCGAATAATGTAAATTTTAGGGAGGACTACTTGTCATATATTGGTTATCCTATCAATTTTAGTGATTATTAGTTTTTTTTTTTTGTTTTTTATCTTGGACCAGCACTGAGGGGATGAGGAGATAATATTGAGGAGACAGATTAGGAAAGATGAGAAGATAGACAGTTGTTTTTGTAGCTATTTCAACCTTTTTACTTCCCCGGCTAATCTTTGCTACAGGGCCGACGAAGGTGGGTGATGTTATTCTGCTTTTAATACATGATAGTGTCATAATTTGGCCATTATAAAAAAACGTGGCTGAGTACACATATGGTACTATGTACAAATTTTGGGGCTGAGGACGTCCTCTTTCTTGCACATAATTCTAATGTGTGAAATACTTTTGGAACTCGAATAATATAAATTTTAGTGAGGACTAGTTGTCATAATTTGGATATTATACCAATTTTAGTGATTGTGAGTTGTCATAAATTGGCCATTATAAAAAAACGAGGCTGAGTACACATATGCATTTTGGGGCTAAGGTCGTCCTCTTTCTTGCACAAAAAGCCTCATGTCTGAAATACTTTTGGAACTCGAATAATATAATTTCTAATGAGGACTAGTTGTCATAATTTAGTTATCCTATCAATTTTAGTGATTATTAGTTGTCATAATTTGGCCATTATAAAAAAAACGAGGCTGAGTACACATATGCTACTATGTGCAAATTTTGGGGCTAACGACGTCCTCTTTCTTGCACAAAAAGTCTAATGTCTGAAATACTTTTGGAACTCGAATAATATAAATTTTAGTGAGGACTAGTTGTCATAATTTGGTTATCCTACCAATTTTAGTGATTGTTAGTTGTCATCATTTGGCCATTATAAAAAAAGGAGGCTGCATACACAAATGGTACTATGCGCAAATTTTGGGCTGAGGACGTCCTATTTCATGTACTAAAAGTCTTATGTCTGGCATACCTTTGGAACTCGAATAATATAAATTTTAATGAGGACTAGTTTGTCATAATTTGGTTATCCTATCAATTTTTGTCATAATTTGGCCATTATAAAAAAACGAGGCTGAGTACACATATGCATTTTGGGGCTGAGGACGTCCTCTTTCTTGCACAAAAAGTCTAATGTCTGAAATACTTTTGGAACTCGAATAATATAAATTTTGGGCCTGAGGACGTCCTCTTTCTTGCACAAAAAGTCTTATGTCTGAAATACTTTTGGAACTCGAATAATATAATTTTTAATGAGGACTAGTTGTCATAATTTGGTTATCCTATCAATTTTAGTGATTATTAGTTGTCATAATTTGGCCATTATAAAAAAACGAGACTGAGTACACATATGCATTTTGGGGCTGAGGACGTCCTCTTTCTTGAACAAGTGTGTTATGTCTGAAATACTTTTGGAACTCGAATAATATAAATTTTAATGAGGACTAGTTGTCATAATTTGGATATTCTATCAATTTTAGTGATTATTAGTTGTCATAATTTGGCCATTATAAAAAATCGAGGCTGAGTACACATATGCTACTATGCGCAAATTTTGGGGCTGAGGACGTCCTCTTTCTTGCACAAAAAGTCTCATGTCTGAAATACTTTTGGAACTCGAATAATATAAATTTTAATGAGGACTAGTTGTCATAATTTGGTTATTCTATCAATTTTAGTGATTATTAGTTCTCATAATTTGGCCATTATAAAAAAACGAGGCTGCGTACACATATGCATTTTGGGCCTGAGGACGTCCTCTTTCTTGCACAAAAAGCCTTATGTCTGAAATACTTTTGGAACTCGAATAATATAAATTTTAATGGGGATTAGTTGTCATAATTTGGATATTCTATCAATTTTAGTGATTATTAGTTGTCATAATTTGGCCATTATAAAAAAACGAGTCTGAGTACACATATGCATTTTGAAGCTGAGGTCGTCCTCTTTCTTGCACAAAAAGTCGAATGTCTGAAATATTTTTGGAACTCGAATAATGTAAATTTCAGTGAGGACTAGTTGTCATAATTTAGGTATTCTATCAATTTTAGTGATTATTAGTTGACATAATTTGGCCATTATAAAAAAAAACGAGGCCGAGTACACATATGCTACTATGCGCAAATTTTGGGGCTGAGGACGTCCTCTTTCTTGCACAAAAAGTCTCATGTCTGAAATACTTTTGAAACTCGATTAATATAAATTTTAGGGTGGACTACTTGTCATAATTTGGTTATCCTATCAATTTTAGTGATTATTATTATTTTTTTGGTTTTTTTATCTTGGACCAGCGCTGAGGGGATGAGGGGATAATATTGAGGAGACAGATTAGGAAAGATGAGAAAATAGACAGTTGTTTTTGTAGCTATTTCAACCTTTTTACTTCCCCGGTTAATTTTTGCTACAGGGCCGACAAAAGTGGGTGACGTTACTCTGCTTTTAATACATGATAGTGTCATAATTTGGCCATTATAAAAAAACGAGGCTGAGTACACATATTTTACTATGTGCAAATTTTGGGGCTGAGGACGTCCTCTTTCTTGCACAAAAAATCTCATGTCTGAAATACTTTTGGAACTCGAATAATATAAATTTTAGTGAGGACTAGTTGTCATAATTTGGTTATTCTATAAATTTTAGTGATTGTTAGTTGTCATAATTTGGCCATTATAAAAAAACGAGGCTGCGTACACATATGACACTATGCGCAAATTTTGTGACTGAAGACGTCCTCTTTCCTGCATGTCTGAAATACAATTCGAACTCGAATTATATAAATTTTAGTGAGGACTAGTTTTCACAAAAAGTCTCATGTCTGAAATAATTTTTGAACTCGAATAATGTAAACTATTCGCAAATTTTGGGGCTGAGGACGTCCTCTTTCTTGCACAAAAAGTCTCATGTCTGAAATACTTTTGGAACTCAAATAATATAAATTTTAATGAGGACTAGTTGTCATAATTTGGTTATTCTATCAATTTTAGTGATAATTAGTTGTCATAATTTGGCCATTATAAAAAAACGAGGCTGAGTACACATATGCATTTTGGGGCTAAGGTCGTCCTCTTTCTTGCACAAAAAGCCTCATGTCTGAAATACTTTTGGAACTCGAATAATATAAATTTTAATGAGGACTAGTTGTCATAATTTGGTTATTCTATCAATTTTAGTGATTATTAGTTCTCATAATTTGGCCATTATAAAAAAACAAGGCTGCGTACACATATGCATTTTGGGCCTGAGGACGTCCTCTTTCTTGCACAAAAAGTCTCATGTCTGAAATACTTTTGGAACTCGAATAATATAGTTTTTAATGAGGACTAGTTGTCATAATTTAGTTATCCTATCAATTTTAGTGATTATTAGTTGTCATAATTTGGCCATTATAAAAAAACGAAGCTGAGTACACATATGCATTTTAGGGCTGAGGTCGTCCTCTTTCTTGCACAAAAAGCCTCATGTCTGCAATACTTTTGGAACTCGAATAATATAAATTTTAATGGGGATTAGTTGTCATAATTTGGATATTCTATCAATTTTAGTGATTATTAGTTGTCATAATTTGGCCATTATAAAAAAACGAGGCTGAGTACACATATGCTACTATGTGCAAAATTAGGGGCTGAGGACGTCCTCTTTCTTGAACAAATGTCTCACGTCTGTAATACTTTTGGAACTCGAATAATATAAATTTTAGTGAGGACTAGTTGTCATAATTTGGTTATTCTATCAATTTTAGTGATTATTAGTTGTCATAATATGGCCATTATAAAAAAAACGAGGCTGAGTACACATATGCATTTTGGGGCTAAGGTCGTCCTCTTTCTTGCACAAAAAGCCTCATGTCTGAAATACTTTTGGAACTCTAATAATATAAATTTTAATGAGGACTAGTTGCCATAATTTGGTTATTCTATCAATTTTAGTGATTATTAGTTCTCATAATTTGGCCATTATAAAAAAATGAGGCTGAGTACACATATGCATTTTGGGGCTGTGGTCGTGCTCTTTCTTGCACACAAATCCTCATGTCTGAAATACTTTTGGAATTTGAATAATAAAAATTTTAATGGGGATTAGTTGTCATAATTTGGATATTCTATAAAGTTTAGTGATTATTAGTTGTCATAATTTGGCCATTATAAAAAAACGAGGCTGAGTACACATATGCATTTTGGGGCTGAGGTCGTCCTCTTTCTTGCACAAAAAGTCTAATGTCTGAAATACTTTTGGAACTCGAATAATATAAATTTCAGTGAGGATTAGTTGTCATAATTTGGATATTCTATCCATTTTAGTGATTATTAGTTGTCATAATTTGGCCATTATAAAAAAAACGAGGCTGAGTACACATATGCTACTATGCGCAAATTTTGGGGCTGAGGACGTCCACTTTCTTGCACAAAAAGTCTCATGTCTGAAATACTTTCGAAACTCGAATAATATACATTTTATGGAGGACTACTTGTCATAATTTGGTTATCCTATCAATTTTAGTGATTATTATTATTTTTTTTGTTTTTTTATCTTAGACCAGCACTGAGGGGATGAGGGGATAATAATGAGGAGACAGATTAGGAAAGATGAGAAAATAGACAGTTGTTTTTGTAGCTATTTGAACCTTTTTACTTCCCCTGCTAATTTTTGCTACAGGGCCGACGAAGGTGGGTGATGTTACTCTGCTTTTAATACATGATAGTGTCATAATTTGGCCATTATAAAAAAAACGAGGCTGAGTACACAAAGGCTACTATGCGCAAATTTTGGGGCTGCGGACGTCCTCTTTCTTGCACAAAAAGTCTCATGTCTGAAATACTTTTGGAACTCGAATAATATAAATTTTAGTGAGGACTAGTTGTCATAATTTGGTTATTCTATCAATTTTAGTGATTATTAGTTCTCATAATTTGGCCATTATAAAAAAACGAAGCTGCGTACACATATGACACTATGCGCAAATTTTGTGACTGAAGACGTCCTCTTTCCTGCATGTCTGAAATACAATTCGAACTCGAATTATATAAATTTTAGTGAGGACTAGTTTTCACAAAAAGTCTCATGTCTGAAATAATTTTTGAACTCGAATAATGTAAACTATTCGCAAATTTTGGGGCTGAGGACGTCCTCTTTCTTGCACAAAAAGTCTCATGTCTGAAATACTTTTGGAACTCAAATAATATAAATTTTAATGAGGACTAGTTGTCATAATTTGGTTATTCTATCAATTTTAGTGATAATTAGTTGTCATAATTTGGCCATTATAAAAAAACGAGGCTGAGTACACATATGCATTTTGGGGCTAAGGTCGTCCTCTTTCTTGCACAAAAAGCCTCATGTCTGAAATACTTTTGGAACTCGAATAATATAAATTTTAATGAGGACTAGTTGTCATAATTTGGTTATTCTATCAATTTTAGTGATTATTAGTTCTCATAATTTGGCCATTATAAAAAAACGAAGCTGAGTACACATATGCATTTTAGGGCTGAGGTCGTCCTCTTTCTTGCACAAAAAGCCTCATGTCTGCAATACTTTTGGAACTCGAATAATATAAATTTTAATGGGGATTAGTTGTCATAATTTGGATATTCTATCAATTTTAGTGATTATTAGTTGTCATAATTTGGCCATTATAAAAAAACGAGGCTGAGTACACATATGCTACTATGTGCAAATTTAGGGGCTGAGGACGTCCTCTTTCTTGAACAAATGTCTCACGTCTGTAATACTTTTGGAACTCGAATAATATAAATTTTAGTGAGGACTAGTTGTCATAATTTGGTTATTCTATCAATTTTAGTGATTATTAGTTGTCATAATATGGCCATTATAAAAAAAACGAGGCTGAGTACACATATGCATTTTGGGGCTAAGGTCGTCCTCTTTCTTGCACAAAAAGCCTCATGTCTGAAATACTTTTGGAACTCGAATAATATAAATTTTAATGAGGACTAGTTGCCATAATTTGGTTATTCTATCAATTTTAGTGATTATTAGTTCTCATAATTTGGCCATTATAAAAAAATGAGGCTGAGTACACATATGCATTTTGGGGCTGTGGTCGTGCTCTTTCTTGCACACAAATCCTCATGTCTGAAATACTTTTGGAATTTGAATAATAAAAATTTTAATGGGGATTAGTTGTCATAATTTGGATATTCTATAAATTTTAGTGATTATTAGTTGTCATAATTTGGCCATTATAAAAAAACGAGGCTGAGTACACATATGCATTTTGGGGCTGAGGTCGTCCTCTTTCTTGCACAAAAAGTCTAATGTCTGAAATACTTTTGGAACTCGAATAATATAAATTTCAGTGAGGATTAGTTGTCATAATTTGGATATTCTATCCATTTTAGTGATTATTAGTTGTCATAATTTGGCCATTATAAAAAAAACGAGGCTGAGTACACATATGCTACTATGCGCAAATTTTGGGGCTGAGGACGTCCACTTTCTTGCACAAAAAGTCTCATGTCTGAAATACTTTCGAAACTCGAATAATATACATTTTATGGAGGACTACTTGTCATAATTTGGTTATCCTATCAATTTTAGTGATTATTATTTTTTTTTTTGTTTTTTTATCTTAGACCAGCACTGAGGGGATGAGGGGATAATAATGAGGAGACAGATTAGAAAAGATGAGAAAATAGACAGTTGTTTTTGTAGCTATTTGAACCTTTTTACTTCCCCGGCTAATTTTTGCTACAGGGGGGCCGACGAAGGTGGGTGATGTTACTCTGCTTTTAATACATGATAGTGTCATAATTTGGCCATTATAAAAAAAACGAGGCTGAGTACACAAAGGCTACTATGCGCAAATTTTGGGGCTGCGGACGTCCTCTTTCTTGCACAAAAAGTCTCATGTCTGAAATACTTTTGGAACTCGAATAATATAAATTTTAGTGAGGACTAGTTGTCATAATTTGGTTATTCTATCAATTTTAGTGATTATTAGTTCTCATAATTTGGCCATTATAAAAAAACGAAGCTGCGTACACATATGACACTATGCGCAAATTGTGACTGAAGACGTCCTCTTTTCTGCATGTCTGATATACAATTGGAACTCGAATAATATAAATTTTAGTGAGTACTAGTTGTCACAAAAAGTCTCATGTCTGAAATAATTTTGGAACTCGAATAATACAACCTATGCGCAAATTTTGGGGCTGAGGACGTACTCTTTCTTGCAAAAAAAGTCTCATGCCTGAAATACTTTTGGAACTGGAATAATATAAATTTTAATGAGGACTAGTTGTCATAATTTGGTTATCCTATCAATTTTAGTGATTATTAGTTGTCATAATTTGGCCATTATAAAAAAAAAACGAGGCTGAGTACACATATTCTACTATGTGCAAATTTTGGGGCTGAGGACGTCCTCTTTCTTGCAAAAAAATCTCATGCCTGAAATACTTTTGGAACTGGAATAATACAAATTTTAGTGAGGACTAGTTGTTATAATTTGGATATTCTGTCAATTTTAGTGATTATTATTTGTCATTATATGGCCATTGTGACTGAAGACGTCCTCTTTCCTGCATGTCTGAAATACAATTGGAACTCGAATAATATAAATTTTAGTGAGGACTAGTTTTCACAAAAAGTCTCATGTCTGAAATACTTTTGGAACTCGAATAATATAAACTATGCGCAAATTTTGGGGCTGAGGACGTCCTCTTTCTTGCACAAAAAGTCTTAAGTCTGAAATACTTTTGAAACTCGAATAATGTAAATTTTAGGGAGGACTACTTGTCATATATTGGTTATCCTATCAATTTTAGTGATTATTAGTTTTTTTTTTTTGTTTTTTATCTTGGACCAGCACTGAGGGGATGAGGAGATAATATTGAGGAGACAGATTAGGAAAGATGAGAAGATAGACAGTTGTTTTTGTAGCTATTTCAACCTTTTTACTTCCCCGGCTAATCTTTGCTACAGGGCCGACGAAGGTAGGTGATGTTATTCTGCTTTTAATACATGATAGTGTCATAATTTGGCCATTATAAAAAAACGTGGCTGAGTACACATATGGTACTATGTACAAATTTTGGGGCTGAGGACGTCCTCTTTCTTGCACATAATTCTAATGTGTGAAATACTTTTGGAACTCGAATAATATAAATTTTAGTGAGGACTAGTTGTCATAATTTGGATATTATACCAATTTTAGTGATTGTGAGTTGTCATAAATTGGCCATTATAAAAAAACGAGGCTGAGTACACATATGCATTTTGGGGCTAAGGTCGTCCTCTTTCTTGCACAAAAAGCCTCATGTCTGAAATACTTTTGGAACTCGAATAATATAATTTCTAATGAGGACTAGTTGTCATAATTTAGTTATCCTATCAATTTTAGTGATTATTAGTTGTCATAATTTGGCCATTATAAAAAAAACGAGGCTGAGTACACATATGCTACTATGTGCAAATTTTGGGGCTAACGACGTCCTCTTTCTTGCACAAAAAGTCTAATGTCTGAAATACTTTTGGAACTCGAATAATATAAATTTTAGTGAGGACTAGTTGTCATAATTTGGTTATCCTACCAATTTTAGTGATTGTTAGTTGTCATCATTTGGCCATTATAAAAAAAGGAGGCTGCATACACAAATGGTACTATGCGCAAATTTTGGGCTGAGGACGTCCTATTTCATGTACTAAAAGTCTTATGTCTGGCATACCTTTGGAACTCGAATAATATAAATTTTAATGAGGACTAGTTTGTCATAATTTGGTTATCCTATCAATTTTAGTGATTATTAGTTGTCATAATTTGGCCTTTATAAAAAAACGAGGCTGAGTACACATATCCTGCTATGCGCAAATTTTGGGGCTGAGGACGTCCTATTTCCTGTACAAAAAGTCCTATGACTGAAATACTTTTGGAACTCGAATAATATAAATTTTAATGCGGACTAGTTGTCATAATTTGGTTATCCTATCAATTTTAGTTATTATTAGTTGTCATAATTTGGCCATTATAAAAAAAACGATACTGAGTACACAAATGCTACTATGCGCAAATTTGTGGGGCTGAGGACGTCCTCTTTCTTGACAAAAAGTCTCATGTCTGAAAAACTTTTGGAACTCGAATAATATAAATTTTAATGAGCACTAGTTGTAATAATTTGGTTATCCTATCTATTTTAGTGATTATTAGCTCTCTTAATTTGGCCATTATAAAAAAACGAGGCTGAGTATACGTATGCTACTATGCACAAATTTTGGGGCTGAGGACGTCCTATTTCCTGTACAAAAAGTCTTATGACTGAAATACTTTTGGAACTCGATTAATATAAATTTTAATGCGGACTAGTTGTCATAATTTAGTTATCCTATCAATTTTAGTGATTATTAGTTGTCATAATTTGGCCATTATAAAAAACGAGGCTGAGTACGCATATGCATTTTGGGGCTGAGGTCGTCCTATTTCCTGTACAAAAAGTCCTATGGCTGAAATACTTTTGGAACTCGAATAATATAAATTTTAATGCGGACTAGTTGTCATAATTTGGTTATCCTATCAATTTTAGTTATTATTAGTTGTCATAATTTGGCCATTATAAAAATAACGATACTGAGTACACAAATGCTACTATGCGCAAATTTGTGGGGCTGAGGACGTCCTCTTTCTTGACAAAAAGTCTCATGTCTGAAAAACTTTCGGAACTCGAATAATATAAATTTTAATGAGCACTAGTTGTAATAATTTGGTTATCCTATCTATTTTAGTGATTATTAGCTCTCTTAATTTGGCCATTATAAAAATAACGATACTGAGTACACAAATGCTACTATGCGCAAATTTGTGGGGCTGAGGACGTCCTCCTTCTTGACAAAAAGTCTCATGTCTGAAAAACTTTTGGAACTCGAATAATAAAAATTTTAGTGAGGACTACTTGTTATAATTTGGATATTCTGTCAATTTTAGTGATTATTAGTTGTCATAATTTGGCCATTATAAAAAAAAAACGAGGCTGAGTACACATATGCTACTATGCGCAAATTTTGCGGCTGAGGACGTCCTCTTTCCTGTACAAAAAGTCTTATGGCTGAAATACTTTTGGAACTCGATTAATATAAATTTTAATGCGGACTAGTTGTCATAATTTGGTTATCCTATCAATTTTAGTTATTATTAGTTGTCATAATTTGGCCATTATAAAAATAACGATACTGAGTACACAAATGCTACATGGCGCAAATTTGTGGGGCTGAGGACGTCCTCTTTCTTGACAAAAAGTCTCATGTCTGAAAAACTTTTGGAACTCGAATAATAAAAATTTTAGTGAGGACTACTTGTTATAATTTGGATATTCTGTCAATTTTAGTGATTATTAGTTGTCATAATTTGGCCATTATAAAAAAAAAACGAGGCTGAGTACACATATGCTACTATGCGCAAATTTTGCGGCTGAGGACGTCCTCTTTCTTGCACAAAAAGTCTTATGTCTGAAATACTTATGAAACTCGAATAATATAAATTTTAGGGAGGACTAGTTGTCATAATTTGGTTATCCTATCAATTTAACGATTATTAATATTTTTTTTATTTTTTTATCTTGGACCAGCACTGAGGGGATGAGGGGATAATATTGAGGGGACAGATTAGGAAAGATGAGAAGATAGACAGTTGTTTTTGTAGCTATTTCAACCTTTTTACTTCCCCGGCTAATTTTTGCTACAGGGCCGACGAAGGTGGGTGGTGTTACTCTTTTTTAATACATGATGGTGTCATAATTTGGCCATTATAAAAAAACGAGGCTGCGTACACATATGCTTCCGAATCCGTCTCATCAGCAGGTGTATATTATGTTGTAATAATTTGGATATTCTATCAATTTTAGAGATTATTAGTTCTCATAATTTGGCCATTATAAAAAAACGAGGCTGAGTACGCATGTGCTAATATATGCAAATTTTGGGGCTGAGGACGTCCTCTTTCTTGCACAAGAAGTCTAATGTCTGAAATACTTTTGGAACTCGAATAATATAAATTTTAGTGAGGACTAGTTGTCACAAAAAGTCTCATGTCTGATATACTTTTGGAACTCGAATAATATAATCTATGCGCAAATTTTGGGGCTGAGGACGTCCTCTTTCTTGCACAAAAAGTGTCATGTGTGAAACACTTTAGGAACTCGAATAATATAAATTTTAATGAGGAATAGTTGTCATAATTTGGTTATCCTATAAATTTTAGTGATTATTAGTTGTCATAATTTGGACATTATAAAAAAACGAGGCTGAGTACACATATGCATTTTGGGGCTGAGGACGTCCTCTTTCTTGCACAAAAAGTGTCATGTCTGAAATACTTTTGGAACTTGAATAATATAAATTTTAATGAGGACTAGTTGTCATAATTTGGTTATCCTTTCAATTTTAGTGATTATTAGTTGTCATAATTTAGCCATTATAAAAAAATGAGGCTGAGTACACATATGGTACTATGAGCAAATTTTGGGGCTGAGGTCGTCCTCTTTGTTGCACAAAAAGCTCATGTCTGAAATACTTTTGAAACTCGAATAATGAAAATTTTAATGAGGACTAGTTGGCATAATTTTGTTACCCTATCAATTTTAGTGATTATTAGTTGTCATAATTTGGCCATTATAAAAAAATAAGGCTGAGTACACATATGCTACTATGTGCAAATTTTGGGGCTGAGGACGTCCTCTTTCTTGCACAAAAAGTGTCATGTGTGAAACACTTTAGGAACTCGAATAATATAAATTTTAATGAGGAATAGTTGTCATAATTTGGTTATCCTATAAATTTTAGTGATTATTAGTTGTCATAATTTGGACATTATAAAAAAACGAGGCTGAGTACACATATGCATTTTGGGGCTGAGGACGTCCTCTTTCTTGCACAAAAAGTGTCATGTCTGAAACACTTTAGGAACTCGAATAATATAAATTTTAATGAGGACAAGTTGTCATAATTTGGTTATTCTATCAATTTTAGTGATTACTAGTTGTCATAATTTGGCCATTATAAAAAAAACGAGGCTGAGTACACATATGCATTTTGGGGCTGAGGTCGTCCTCTTTCTTGCACAAAAAGCCTCATGTCTGAAATACTTTTGGAACTTGAATAATATAAATTTTAATGAGGACTAGTTGTCATAATTTGGTTATCCTTTCAATTTTAGTGATTATTAGTTGTCATAATTTAGCCATTATAAAAAAATGAGGCTGAGTACACATATGGTACTATAAGCAAATTTTGGGGCTGAGGTCGTCCTCTTTGTTGCACAAAAAGCTCATGTCTGAAATACTTTTGAAACTCGAATAATGAAAATTTTAATGAGGACTAGTTGGCATAATTTTGTTACCCTATCAATTTTAGTGATTATTAGTTGTCATAATTTGGCCATTATAAAAAAATGAGGCTGAGTACACATATGCTACTATGTGCAAATTTTGGGGCTGAGGACGTCATCTTTCTTGCACAAGAAGTCTAATGTCTGAAATACTTTTGGAACTCGAATAATATAAATTTTAGTGAGGACTAGTTGTCATAATTTGTTTATCCTATCAATTTTAATGCTTATTAGTTTTTTTATTTATTTTTATTTTCGATCAGCACTGAGAGGATAAGGGGATAATATTGAGAGGACAGATTAGGAAAGATGAGAAGATAGACAGTTGTTTTTGTAGCTATTTCAACATTTTTACTTCGCCGGCTAATTTTTGCTACAGGGCAGACGAAGGTGGGTGCTGTTACTCAGCTTTTAATACATGATAGTGTCATAATTTGGCTCTTATAAAAAAACGAGGCTGAGTACACATATGCTACTATGCGCAAATTTTGGGGCTGAGGACGTCCTCTTGCTTGCACAAAAAGTCTCATGCCTGAAATACAATTGGAACTCGAATAATATAAATTTTAAGGAGGACTAGTAGTCATAATTTGGTTATCCTATCAATTTTAGTGACTGGTAGTTGTCATAATTTGGCCATTATAAAAAAACGAGGCTGCGTACACATATGCTACTATGCGCAAATTTTGGGGCTGAAGTCGTCCTCTTTCTTGCCTAAAAGCCTTATGTCTGAAACACTTTTGGAACTCGAATAATATAAATTTTATAGAGGACTAGGTGTCATAATTTGGTAATTCTATCAATTTTAGTGATTATTAGTTCTCATAATTTGGCCATTGTAAAAAACCGAGGCTGCGTACACATATGCTACTATGTGAAAATTGAAGACGTTCTCTTTCCTGCATGTCTGAAATACAATTGGAACTCGAATAATATACATTTTAGTGAGGACTAGTTGTCACAAAAAGTCTCATGTCTGAAATACTTTTGGAACTCGAATAATATAAATTATGCGCAAATTTTGGGGCTGAGGACGTCCTCTTTCTTGCACAAAAACTCTCACGTCTGAAATACTTTTGTAACTCGAATAATATAAATTTTAATGAGGACAAGTTGTCGTAATTTGGTTATACTATCAATTTTAGTGATTATGAGATCTCATAATTTGGCCATTATAAAAAAACGAGACTGCGTACACATATGCTGAAATTGTGACTGAAGACGTCCTCTTTCCTGCATGTCTGAAATACAATTGGAACTCGAATAATATACATTTTAGTGAGGACTAGTTGTCACAAAAAGTCTCATGTCTGAAATACTTTTGGAATTCGAATAATATAAATTATGCGCAAATTTTGGGGCTGAGGACGTCCTCTTTCTTGCACAAAAACTCTCACGTCTGAAGTACTTTTGTAACTCGAATAATATAAATTTTAATGAGGACAAGTTGTCGTAATTTGGTTATACTATCAATTTTAGTGATTATGAGTTCTCATAATTTGGCCATTATAAAAAAACGAGGCTGAGTACACATATGCTACTATGCGCAAATTTTTGGGTCTGAGGACGTCCTTTTTCTTGCACAAAAATAGCATGTCTGAAATACTTTTGGAATGTGAATAATATAAATTTTAGTGAGGACTAGTTGTCAAAATTTGGGTATCCTATTAATTTTAGTGATTGTTAGTTGTCATAATTTAGCCATTGTAAAAAATACGAGGCTGCGTACACATATGCTACTATGCGCAAGTTGTGACTGAAGACGTCCTCTTTCCTGCATGTCTGAAATACAATTGGAACTCGAATAATATAAATTTTAGTGAGGACTAGTTGTCACAAAAAGTCTCATGTCTGAAATACTTTTGGAACTCGCTTGTGCGACTACTTACTTTTGACTCTGTCTTAATAATGATTATTCTCTATATCTAAAAAACAAAGTACTTAAAAATAAGTTACGCTATCGTGAGAAAGTGAATGGTATTCATAAATACATGCATACCAATAGCACTGCTCGTGTGGGCTATTAAATTACAATTTGAGTCAAACACATAAGTATGTGGACGAAAAATAAACAAATGATGTTACCAGCAGAAGGCATGGTAACAACGAATAGCCAAACACACTACACCTCCCTTTTTCGAAAGAATGATCACTACACAAAAATTGATCATTCTTAAGTTATAGTAATTTCAGAGACAGGTGGAGGTTTCTCACGAGAGGGGTCCTGTATATGAACAATCTATTCTAAACTTATGCATAGGTAAACAACGTGATTTAAATATAAGTATACGTAATTTAAAACAAAAACAAATAAAAAAGAAATTTCTCTGTCTGAGGGGAGTGCTCAGTGGCCACAGTTCAGTGCCACCTCACCCTTTTTACGGAAGGAATAATCTCTGCTATTCCGCCAAGTTTTATTCCATTCAAGTATGAATCAAAGAAAGGATGATGGAATTCGAATGTATCCATTCGGCAATTCCCAATAACAAACATAAACAACAATGGAATTCAAAATTGTGATATTTTATAAAAAAACTACTATTTCAAGGAAAAAATCATATGCAGATGTTTCAAAAATCCGCAAAATGAATGATTGGATTGTATGAGACATAACCTGAAAAGGATTGTTATAATTGTACAATAACAAAGCAAAGCGAGCAGGCACTAAGCACCTTCAGTTTATATATATTTTAAGTTAATGGCTTCCTTATTCGTTTCCATCAGGATCAACAAAGGCAGAATTTGTAAAGGAGTCAGCACGGAATCGGGTCAGGAAGGAATTGTAATGATCCCTGCAAATTGGTTAAACCAAGGGTTCACAACTCCAATTGATCCGATTTACTACCTATAATTACCGTAAAGGAACATGACAAGGGTTTATAACACCATCTCTCAGTGGCACACCAAAATGTCACGTATACACATACAAAATGCAAAGAATGTCGAATCAAATGTAATAATCCGAAAGAAGAATTTATCCAGGTCTTCCAGAAGTGAAGGCCATATCAACAATTAAGTTTTGGTATGGAAGTCAAACACAACGTTTGGGAGTTATGAAATATTTTATAGGATTTTGGTTAATTCCAATGGCAAAGTCCATCAGATATCCTCTCTCATCAGTAGAATTAATGTTATGTACGAAAATAACGGAAATCGATAGAGAGAAAAACATATTCCATATGGTTCTGTGTGACTCAAATGGATAAGAAGTAATTCAAATTAACGAATATTTAGCGGAAAACCGATACAAATTTTGCAGCGGTCATCCGCCTAAGGACATTGAAGTCCTCCAAAAAAAAAATTTGTTATTAAGTTCAACAAAAGGAAAATGTTTTCAAAGGTTTTGGATTTCCGGAGGAATAGTCATTCAGGAGTGAATTTCTTCACTCTGTCCCTATGGACCTTAATTAATCTTCCGTCCGTATCCAACATTTCGACATTATTTAGGATGTCATCCAGGCCTATTACTTTGTATGGTCCTTTATAGACCATGTCTAATTTATGTCCTGCATCATTGCGGACTAGTACGAGATCATCTAGAGATATCAATTTTGGATTTGCCTTTTTATTAGAGTTTTGCTGTCTTGAAAATTTAGCATTTTCTATGACATTGACTGCTCTTCGTTGCGCCACTTGAAGTTTAAACTTGACTTCTTTTTCATAGGAATCTGCATTGTACAACGGGTCTATAATGTTTTCCTCTGTACAAGCTAGAGTTTGTGGGATTTTTTCATAAATGAGTTCAAATGGACAGTAACCGTGAGCAGTGGATGGGGTTGTGTTGTAACAATACACAAAGTATTTCAACCACAAGTCCCAATCTGATTTACCTGATGAAATAAATGCTCGTAGGTACTCATTAAATGTTCTGTGAGATCTCTTGACAGTACCCAGTGTTTGATGATGATACGCGGTAGAATTTATTTTCTCTATATTTATCAATGAACACAACTCTGTCAAAACGTGATTCATGTACTCTGTACCCATGTCCGTAAGTATAGTATTCATAGGACCATATGTCAAAACGAAACCTTCCATGGTTGCTTTAGCAACGCATTTGGCAGATTTGTCTTGGATGGGTATTGCTACTAAATATTTGGTCAGGTCGCAAATCATAGTGACAGCATATTCATTTTGTGACTCGGATCTTGGCAAAGGTCCAATTGTGTCTACAATTACTCTGTCAAATGCTTTTAACGGGGTAGGCGTTATAATGAATGGTTCTTTACCCTTGACAACAATTTTATTTGCTTGGCAAACTTTGCACCGTTTTACATAACGTACTATATCTCTAGTCATTCCATTCCAATGATATTGAAGTCTAATTTTCTTTATCATGCGGGTTATTCCCGGATCATCATGATATTTCTGCATGATTTGTAATTTTTCGGCATCGGTGAAAATTTTCTTTAATTTAGGTGTGAGCACTATTATCAATGGCGAATCTCTTAAGATTCCATTGCCTTTATTTTTAAAAGATTCTTTATCTGTACCTAGGAATTTAAGCAGACTATCATCGAAGGGTAGTCGCATGGTTGTAAAGCAAATGTTATCAGCTATTTTTTAAAGCTTTAGAAAGAGGTGACCTAAGTCGACATTTCTATTAACAATCATGTCCCTCAACGAAAATTCAGAGAGAATTTTTCTGCCCTGTTTAATTATAACTTTATTATTTGTAAAATGCAATTGTGGCATTTTAAAGTGCTCTTGTGTGTTATTTGTTTCATAAATATTTAGTTCAACCGATTTTGCCTTTAACTGTATTTTTTCGTTATCATTACAGTTTTTATTAGTTTTTGCCTGAAGTCTAGTAGTGACCTTCAGTATTTTATTTACCTCAATATTTTTAATATCGTCGATCTCGATACGTGACAGCGCGTCTGCCACATAGTTTTCTCTTCCCCTAATGTACTCCACTACGAAATCGTACTCCTCTAGGTCTAGCTTCATGCGTGTTAATTTAGACGACGGATTTTTTAAAGAAAAGAGATATGAAAGGGGTCTGTGATCACTCTTAATCACAAACTTTCTACCGTATATATATGGTCTGAAATATTGTATTGCCCAATGAATTGCAGTTAATTCCTGCTCTATTGTGGATTTGTTGCTTTCACCTTTTGTAAAGGATCTGGATGCGTAGGCGATTGGCAAATGTATACCCTGCTTTTCCTGACTTAAGACAGCTCCGCAAGCATGTTTGCTAGCGTCTGTTGTTATACAAAATTCTTTAGAAAAGTCTGGATATTGAAGGATTTTTGGGCTCAACAGTTGATTTTTGAGATACTGAAATGGTCTCTCACACTGTTCAGTCCATTCGAATGTGACACCTTTTCTAGACAATCTGGTTATATGTCTTGACGACTCAGCGAAGTTAGGAATGAATCTTCTGTAATAATTACAGAAAGCTACGAAGCGTTTTGCTTCATCACCATTTTTAGGTGTGGGGTAATTTTTTACAATTGAAAATTTACTATCGTCAGGTAGAATGCCCTTATCGGTGCACTTATGACCCAAAAATGTTACTTCACGACAAAAAAATGCACATTTATCTGGGTGTAGTTTGAGGTTGTATTTTCTACAAATATTGAAAACTTTTCTTAAATTCTGTAGCATGTGTTCTGATGAACAACCTATTACTACTAAATCATCCATGTATACGAAAGCTTGGGTTGGTGATAGTCCTGAAAAGGCTAAGGACATCATTCTTTGAAATGAATTTGGGGCAATTTTTATACCATATGGTAGTCTTTTAAATCGAAAAGAACCTTTTTCTGTTGAAAAGGACGTTATATCTCTAGATTCTTCTTCTAGTTCAATTTGATGAAATCCTGAGACCAAGTCCAGGCATGAAAAGAATTTAGCTCGACCTAATTGGTCAAGTATGTCATCTATACGAGGCAAAGGGAATTTATCAGCTATTACTTTCTTATTTATTCCCCTATAATCAACCACTAATCTCCATCTCTTCTGATTTGTACCTGGTAATGATTTTTCGGCACTATTAAAATTGGACTATTATATTCCGAAATTGACAGTTCAATTATTTCGTCATTTATCAACTTATCAACTTGTTTATTAACTTCCTCCTTATGAGCGTGAGGAATTCTATAATTCTTCATGTACACCGGTTGCATATCATGAAGTCTTAGCTTTTGCTTATAAAAATTATTGGTGCTTATTTTTTCAGATTCTAAAGCGAATATGTCAATGAATTCAGAACATAATGCTCTTAAGTCTTTCCGAGCGAAATCTGGAAAATTATCAGACAACTTTGTCAATTTTTCTTTATTAGTTTTTGACTTTCCGTTGGTGTTATTGCATCCAATCTGATAGTCGTTAAGACTTTCTGACTTTACTTGGAGATTATTAATGACAACATCTTTGTCTGTAGTATTGACTATTTTAACTAATGGATTTGATTTGGACGTTATTGTATTGGCAATATAAAAGCCTGTTTGAATGGTTTGTTGAGGTATTAGTACCTCATCTTCTGCAGATACGAAAGTTATTGGTCTTATTACTTCTGACCTTGCAGGTTATGATATGGAATTGATATGCGGACCATTTCGCAATGGTATTGCTATATCATATGGAACATCGCTTGTACGTAAGGTAATCCAATCTTGAGTACCTTCAAAATTTAAAATACAATTGTATTTTCGAATAAAGTCCATACCTATTATTCCATCTGCTTCGATTGGAAAATTATCATCCACGACATGAAAATCGTGTGCTATTAAGAGGTCTTCCATTTTCAAATCTGCGGACACTTTTCCTAGTGTCGTTATCAAACCCTGTCCAATGCCATTTATGTTAGTTCGCTTTTGATGATTTATTGGTTCGTGTAGAACTTGATTGTGCTTGACAACTGAAATATCTGCACCTGTATCTAACAAGAAAGTCGATTTAGAGTCATTCATAGAGGTTCTGGTGTAAAGATAGCTGTAGAGGCTGAGGTTAATAGCGTATATTCTATTACCTATTGAGTACCCAGGGGGTTCTGTACGTTTCCCGAATCAGACAAGCAACGTATATTTTGTCTTGCGCCATTTCTGTCATTGGCGTTATTGTTCTTATTGTTGTAGCGATTGGAACCGCTATTGTTAATATAATTTGAATGGTTATTTGGGGTTCTATTTCCCGAATTATAATTTCCACGGAAATTGTTCCGGTTTCTATATGTATTATTTGCATTTCTGTTTTCTTCTGGGTAATTTGGTCTGTTGTTTCTAGTACGTTGACTATTAGAAAAATTATTATTGGTATTATTAGTAAAATTGTTGTTGTTGCGGCGATTATTATTAAATGCCATCACGGAATTCGGTTGACCGTACGCGTCGGTACAACTACTTATAAATTTAGTCAGGACTTGATTCATATCTGAGAAGGTACCTGATTCCATAATCAGTTTAACCCTTTCACGATCATTTTTCACGATCGCTGCTACTGCGGAATGTGTTGCATATTTGGAAGCTGTATTATTTGGTAGAACGTCTGTAATATAGGCGGTCTCCAATTTCTTTGCGAGATCTTCTATCTCATTTGCATATGTATTGGCATTCTTGCCTGATTGTCTTATATTCATTAGTCTGGCTGTAATCACGTCTACGGATTCTCCTTTTACTGTGGATTCTAATTTTGAAATTATTTGTTGGAGAGTTGACTCCGTAGAGATAAGGTTTCTAGCTGTGCCTTTAAGTTTTGTTTTTATCAGACTTGTTCAGTTTTGTAAAAACTAAATGTTTCTTTGTCTGGTTTTTAGTGTCTAGTTAAACCGATTGTGTTTGCTTTAAAACATATTGTTTATGGTGGTAGCGTAGCCTAAACAAATAGTAGCATAAACACATCGGTTATAGATATGAATTAGACAAAGAAACATCATCTGTGTAAATACAATAATTAGTATTTAAAATAAGATTTTACATGTATAAGAGAGTACATCTTGTACGGGTGTATTAGTATTTAGTTAGCGATAAGATTTTTGTATATAAGACAAAACATGATTGAAATAAAGTGGAGTTCTAAATTTAAAGTGAAAGTGAGAGGTTGATTTATTGTTTAGTTGCTGTATTAAACATTTGGTGACCCCGACGTGATTCTTGGAAGTGGTTATAAACATTTGGTCAAACCAGATCAAAACTTGGACAAAAGGAGTTTAAATAATGGATTCCGTAGAACGAATTAAACAGCAGGAAGAGTTAGGGCAAAATATCGCTACTCTTTATAATTCTTTAAGTGCCTTGGTGCAACAAGGTGATGTTAGTACAGAGGAACTAGCAATAAATACAACAAAGCTCAGGGAATCTTTCAAAAGCAGTTATGCTGAATTTGAGAAAAACGACAAGGAACTCCGCCCACCCTCCGCAACATTGGAGCGAAATGCGTATTTTAAAAAAGGGTTTGCAGACAAGGTAAGACAAGCTGCAGAAAATTTTGAAAGTTTATATCAAACAGTGAAGAGTAAAATTAATGAGGAAAACTCGTTATCAAAATTGTCTGGCCAAAGTTTAAAAACACAAAAACTGGCATTTCAGGAAGATAAAAAAACGCCTTCTACACAAATAGGAGAAAGAAAAATAAAAAATTTTGGACTGCAGAGGCAGTTTCAATATATTCTTGATGATTTAGAATCAAAGCTAGAACATTTCAAACAAAAATATGTGACAATTGATAGTGTTAGAGAAAAATTTGAAACAACAGAAAAAGTATTTTTCCAATATATAGGTGAATTTCCCGATGATGAGCTGACAGAAGTTTTTTATTCCTTAAGGGATTCATATCAAGAAATTCCAGATGTAAACAAACTTTTAAGTCCTTGCCATTTACATTACCATCTATTGACATACCACAATTTGATGGAAAGTTTACGGATTGGGATACATTTAAGGAATTGTTTGAAGAATTGATTTTGTCTCAACCAATTTCAAAAACACAAAAAATGTGTATATTAAAATCAAAATTAGTTGGGGAAGCAATAAAGAAAATTTCTAAATTGCCATCCAGGGAAGAAAACTTTGATGTAGCTTGGAATATTTTAAATGAATGTTATTCAAACAATAGAGCAACAACTTCAATTTATTTCAAATCTATCCTAGATGCTCCATTTGTAAAATGCAATTCCAAAAGTGTAAGCAAGTTTTTGAGCATAGTGAATGAAAGTTTGCAAGCACTTTATGCTGTAAAAATAGATACTGAACAAATGTATAAATCGTTCATTTGTTTTATATTGCAACGAAAACTGGACGACCAGATGAGACTTCAATTTGAACAACACTTAGGTAAATCCCGAGATCTCCCAAGGGTAGAGCAACTGGTAGATTTTTTGCAGCAAATGCAATATTCATTGGAAGCGAGCCAACAATTTATAAAATGGGACGATAGCAGATTCCGAGAAACTAATCAACAAGTTTATCATAATTTCAAGAAAGAAGAAGATCAAATAGTAAATCAGTCTAAAACTCCAAACTTTAATAATCCAAAATGTTTGTTAGGCTGCACTTCAAGGCATATTTTGTTTAAATGTTCAAAATTTAGAAGTTTGTCTATTAAAGAAAAATTAGAAAAGGTAAAAAATTTTAAATTATGCTACAAATGTCTTTGTCCAGGTCATCTCACAAAAATGTGTAATAGCCAATTTAATTGTAGAATTTGTAAAAATGAACATAATACGCTGATTCATGAAGACAGAACTAAACCAAAGACTGTTTTGGTGAACAGTGACAATGAAGATAATAATGACTGCGTTTTGTTATCAACAGCAATTGTACAGGTTAAAACAGGAGACAATAAATGGATAGATTGTCGTGTATTACTAGATGGAGGTTCTCAGATAAATCTCGTAACAAAAGAGTTGAAGAACAAATTAAATTTACCTAATGTTATGAAAGTAAATAAAAATATAGAGGGATTACAAATGAAAAAATTACCCATACACGAACAAATTGGCATTAATATGAAATCAAAGGTAACTAAGTATAAAACTTTTTTAAATGCAGCAGTACTAGATAAAATTGTGTCTAACGTCCCAAGTTCAAAAATGTTACCAGGAACTTTTCCAAAGAGCGTTAAGCTAGCAGATCCAAAATATAACATTCCGAAAGGAGTTGACATGCTCCTTTCAAATGAATTTGTATTTGATCTTATATGCAATGGAAAATTACAGGACCCAAAAACTAAAACAAAATTACAAAATACAAAATTAGGTTGGGTTGCTTATAGCATGACACAATTGGTTGATAGTATACCAAAGCAGAATGTTGTAACGATAGATACAACTACAGAAAAAATATTAGAAAAATTCTGGGAAGTAGAAGAAGTGCCGAAAGTGAATAACTTAACGGCCCTTCAGAAAGAATGTGAAAAATCATTCGATGAAAATACAAACAGATTAGCAGACGGTAAATTTCAAGTAACATTACCTTTTAAAGATAATATTAATAAATTAGGTAATTCCTGCCTTATTGCTAAAAGAAGATTTTTTGCTCTGGAGAGAAAATTACAAAAGAATACAGAATTGAAAGAACAATACCATGCATTTATGCGTCAATATTTAGAGATGGGTCATATGGAATTAACAAAAGGTGTTTCTTCAATAGGATATTATTTACCACATCATTGTATTTGTAGACCAGAAAGCACTTCTACAAAATTAAGGGTTGTATTTGATGCTTCCTGTAAGACTACAAGTAATATATCGTTAAACGATTTACTGCACACAGGTCCTAAAATTCAGGAAAATTTATTTAATATTTTGCTGAGATTCAGGAAACATAGATACGTTTTTTCAGCGGATATAGAGAAAATGTACAGACAAATTTGGATGTCAGAAAATGATAGAAAATACCAATTAATATTTTGGCGCTTCAATGAAACAGAGCAAATAGAAACATACGCTCTTAAAACTGTTACTTACGGTACGTCAGCTGCTCCATATTTAGCAGTAAAATGTTTAGAAAAAATTGCGGATTGGAAAAGAAACCAATTTCCGGATGAATCGGCAATAATTAAAAACGATTTTTATATGGACGATTTAATGACAGGAGGCGACTGTTTGAAGAAGGTTACAGTATTAAGAAGGAATTTAGATGCAATTTTGCTGGAATTTGGAATGCCATTAAAAAAGTGGTGCACTAACGAAAAAGTAATATTAAACGAAGTGAACGAAGAACATATAACGGAAAGTCTGGACATAAAATCTGACAACTCTAACTTCACTAGAACACTTGGCGTTATTTGGAATACAGGAATGGATCAACTAAGCTTAAACTGTAAATGGAAAAATTATGAAAAAATCTCAAAAAGAATGATATTACGGGAAATTTCAGGATTATTTGACCCACTTGGTTTAGTAGGACCTGTTACAGTTAGTACGAAGATTTTGTTACAAGAATTGTGGAAATTAAAAATCGATTGGGATGATCAAGTTCCTCAAGAGATAGGTCGCAAATGGCAGGCTATTAGTGATAATCTTAAATTCTTAAACCAGATAGCAGTACCCAGGCATTTTGTTTGTGTTAAACCAGCATACGTTGAATTGCATGGATTCTGCGATGCGTCCATGAAAGCATATGGTGCAGTAATATATATAAGATCAGTGGATTGTCATGGGAAAGTGCATTCATATTTAGCAACGTCAAAATCAAAGGTTGCTCCTATAAAAGTTATTACACTTCCACGATTGGAGCTATGTGCAGCGGTGTTATTATCTGAATTAATGAATGTGGTGATTGAAAGTCTTAAGATGAAATTTACTAATATTTTCTACTACTCTGACTCCACCATTGTTTTAAGCTGGATTAAACTAGATCCAACACGCTTACAAGTGTTTGTATCAAATAGAGTTAGTTTTATACAAACAAATACTAATGTAAATAATTGGAGGCATGTGCAGTCAGAGGAAAATCCAGCCGACCTTATATCGAGAGGATTGAGAGCAGATGAACTAGTTAAAAACAAATTTTGGTTTAATGGTCCCAACTTTTTATTTAATAAGGAACCGTATAATAATAACTCATTTATTACAGATTTTGAAGTTCCAGAAATAAAAAAGGGAATCAAGGTGATGCTTATCAAAAAGGTCGAGTGTATTTATGAGTCCATTAATCATAGAAATAATTTTAATTGTCTTCAAAATATAATAGCATATGTTTTAAAGTTTATTTATTTACTTAAAAAAGACAAATCTAAAACCTTTTTATTTTTCAGGAGAGAAGCATTAACAATAATTATAAAAACTGTTCAGCAAGACCATTTTGCAGAAGAAATAAGGAACTTAAACATGGGAAGAAACCTCCAAAAATCATCAAAATTAGCAACATTATGTCCGTTTTTAGACAAACAAAGACTAATTAGAGTCGGAGGAAGATTAGAAAATAGTTCACTGACCTATGACGTTAAACATCCGATTGTTCTCCCCTATAATGATAATATTGTCCGATTAATTATGACACAATTGCATAAGGACCATTTGCTTGTGGGACCTCAAGGACTATTAGCAATAACCAGACAAAGGTTTTGGCCATTAAGAGGTAGGCAATTAGTAAAAAAAATAGTAAATAAATGTTATAGGTGTTTTAAAAAGGAACCAAGACAGTTACATCAATTAATGGGAAACTTACCGGGAAGCCGGGTCATTAGAACTCGCCCGTTTTTAAATGTAGGTATTGATTTTCTTGGTCCAATTACTATACATTATAAAATAAGGGGAAAAAAGATGGACAAATCTTATGTATGCGTATTTGTCTGTTTCACAACAAAAGCGGTGCACTTAGAAGTGGTATCGGACTTGACCTCCGCAGGGTTTATAGGAGCTCTAAAAAGATTTGTAGCCAGACGGGGGAGCCCACAAAAGATATTTTCAGATAACGCAACAAATTTTGTAGGGGCTGCTAATAGTTTAAATAAGTTAGTTACAGAAGCTAGAAATAACAAAATTGTAAATAATTTTTGTGAAAATAAAGAAATAGAATGGCTTAACATACCAGCAAGGTCACCTCACGTAGGAGGATTATGGGAATCCACAGTAAAATTAGTAAAAAAACACTTTTATAAGGCAACAGAAGGAATATTGACGTATGAAGAACTGTATACAATTATGACCCAAATAGAGGCAATTTTAAATTCACGACCGTTGGCTCCTCTATCAGATGATCCTAATGACTTACAGGTCTTAACACCAGGACATTTTTTGATTGGGGAATCATTAACCACCTTTAATGATTCATCAGATAGTCAATGCTATCACAAAATGCATCAGCATTGGAAGGCTGTACAAGCAAACATAGAAGAATTTTGGAGACGATGGTCTTCAGAATATTTAGTCGAATTACAAAAAAGGTATAAATGGAAAAAATCCGTAGAAAATATTAAACCTGGAACTTTAGTTCTTTTAAAAGAAGATAACACTCCTGCCTTGAGCTGGAGGCGGGGGAGGGTCATCCGAACCATATTAGGATCGAATGGGCTATGCAGAATGGTGGACGTAAGGACCAGCAATGGGGAAACCAAAAGGTCAATTCACAATGTTTGTCCTTTTCCCACTGATAATGATGAAGATGACACAGCTAGTGGTACTAAGGTATCAAATGAACAAAAAGTGTGAACAATACACATTTAACGAATGATGCAAAAAACAAGGGTACTAAAAAGAAAATATATTATAAGAATCAAAATGAACATAAAATAAAGAATAAAAATATGTTATTAACCTTATTATCTTTGTTATCCATATTAAGTCCGGTCAAGACGCAAATTGATGTAAACAATTTTAGTAATAAGTCAGGCATATTCTTTGAAAAGGTAGAGACAGTAGGACTGTCAACGAATTCATGGAACCTGTTAGTACATGTAAACATTTCCAGTTACATAGCAGCCAAGGTATCCCTAGATGAGGCCATGAGTACAATTGAAAACTTAAACGGAAGAAATGAAATGTTTGCGTCGTCAGCTGGACAAAATCTGCATACATTGTATGAACGGATTTTAGACAGACATGAGTTGATAATGTCTTCAGTACCAAACCGTAGGACCCGATCATTGCTGCCGTTCATTGGAAATATTCAACATGCATTATTTGGGTTAATGGATGAAGAACATGCCGAAGAAATATCGTGGAAATTAAAGCAGAACTCTGAAGAAACTTTACAAATGCTAAATGCCGTTCAAAATATTTCAGCTGTTCAGGATATAACAATGGATGTCATTAAGAAAGAGAACATCGTCGTTTTCAAGAATATTGTGAAGCTTAGTGATGCTATTAAATTAGTAGAGTCCGAGATCCATGAGACGAAAGATGAGGCAGAACGGATAAGGGCGATTACAAATATGCTGACATCGGTAAAGTTACTTGAACAAATACAGGAAGACGTAATTGAAATACTCTTAAATCTGAAAGGCAATTTTATTCATCGAATATTGCCTGTGAAGAAATTTAAGCAGCAAATTCAGATTATAAAATCCAATATAAGCTTTTTGGTACAACTTCCTTCAGAAAATCCTCTTGAATTGGCAAGGGTTGCACAAGTGTCAACAAGAACAACGACCGACTTTATTTTGTTTAACATACGCCTCCCACTAATTAATAAAGAGATAATGCAGGCGTATGAAATTCATACATATCCTATTCTTCATGATGGTTTATCGATAAAACTTCATATAAAAAATAGATATATTCTAATCAATTCAAATAAGAAGACATATTACAAGCTAAATTACGACGAATTCGGTCATTGTCAAAAAATTAATAGGATGATGTTATGCCAACAAATTCATCCAATTTTCAACACTAAAGGAGCAACCAGTTGTGAAGTTCAACTTTTTTTAAAGGCAAGAGAAATTCCGAATAGCTGTGAAATTGAAATGAAAAGGTTTCAGAATTATTGGCACCAAATGCACACACCCAACTCGTGGATATTTTCTGTTAAAGAAGACACCCTAGCAGAGGTAATATGTCATGATAAAGTTCATCCTATTAGGATGCAAGGCGCGGGCATTTTAAAATTGCAAGCGAATTGCCACCTCGAGTCAGACGAAGTGAATCTCTGGGCCTATGATCTGTATCATTCTGAAGTTAGCTACGTCTTTCCTGTGGTTAATATTTCTAATTCCGTACCATCACTTGCCCATATTAAAATTAATAGTGAAATGGAAATCTACAAAATTCCGGACATTCCGGCACCTGTAACATTATTTGGTTTCAACACACAACTCGGGTTTCATCATCTAACACACTATGGGATAAGTTTTACAACCCTTATAATCATCAGTATACTAATAATTGTTGTAATCTGCATATTAAGGAAGTTGTGCAGGATGTCCTCAAATTATCTACCAGCAGCTGTTTCTCTACCTAGATTAATATAAGTTTCAATTTGTATTTTATTTATTATTTGTTTGTTAGAAAGATGCGTTCTTTCAAGGCCGGCAGAATGTTCAGTTTTGTAAAAACTAAATGTTTCTTTGTCTGGTTTTTAGTGTCTAGTTAAACCGATTGTGTTTGCTTTAAAACATATTGTTTATGGTGGTAGCGTAGCCTAAACAAATAGTAGCATAAACACATCGGTTATAGATATGAATTAGACAAAGAAACATCATCTGTGTAAATACAATAATTAGTATTTAAGATAAGATTTTACATGTATAAGAGAGTACATCTTGTACGGGTGTATTAGTATTTAGTTAGCGATAAGATTTTTGTATATAAGACAAAACATGATTGAAATAAAGTGGAGTTCTAAATTTAAAGTGAAAGTGAGAGGTTGATTTATTGTTTAGTTGCTGTATTAAACAAGACTAATGGCAATAGACTCATGAGATTCCTTTATTGAATCTAACAAATTAAGGGCATCAATAAAACTTTGTAAGTTTACCGAACTTCCGGCAAAGTCAGGTATTATTCTTGACGCAGTGTTCAAAAATTCAACCACTGTTTGAGGCATTTTTATAGTCTTTATACAACTCTCGGGTAGCGGTTCAATATTTATTTTCTCATGCAAGGTTTCTGGGATATTGAAAATTATTCCCTTTCTTAATGAAACTGTTATCAATTTTTCACGTACTTCCTGGAAGAATGCTTCAGCAGCAGTTCTATGAGCTTGTGTTAGTCTATTATAGTTCACATTCAATAGAACTCTTATTTGTTCGAGCCGACTTACAAGGATGTTAATATGCTTATTGATAGTTTCTGGTTTAGTATCTCTATACGTATTTAAGCATTTATAGGATTTAAGAAATTCCTCTTTTATTGCTCTAGCTCTCTCAAATATTATTTTCCATTCCATGAATATATGGAAGAGAGAGTTGACTAGTGCGGTGCGGTAAGTAAAAGCAAGCTTTATTTTATAATTTTTTTTTATTTTTATAATTGGAAGTAAGTTGACCTAACCGAATTGGGTATTTCTGGCCATTACATAAGCTCTGAACCATACACTCTACGTAAGGGGTTACTTTGACGTCGTTTAAGTAATAAAATTCTGAATAAGGCTTTATTCGAATTGGGTATTTCGGAAATCATTATGTGAGAACTTATTAAACTCTGTCTATGTTATTAGCCAGGGAAGCTGCCCTAAGGTAAGATTTTCTTAAAGATCTTTTATGAAGTTGGTAGACCGTAATAAGGATTTGTAGGATCAATAGACAAATAATTATAATGAGATACCAAGTTGGATTGTCTATTTTAACGATAACTTCGTTAATAACATTTGCATTAGGGTTTGTTATCTTTGAATCATGATTACCCATAATGACTTTTCTTTTGAACTATTTAAGGATTTTTCAATAGAGACTGAAAGAGAGAAATAAATTAGTAAACGATTAAGTAATTGTAATGAATCTTTTATGATTCATGAACTATAATTAATTTAATAATTGTTTGAAGGAATGGTCACTTAAGTAAACCAAATGAATGAGCAAACAATTGCAAGGATGTCTCAAGAAATGCTTGTTTGATAAACAACCTTATCAAGGTTACGAAATTGTATATAAAAGTGAAATAATAAAAAACTGAAGTGAAATATATAGAAATATGTTCTTATAAAAACTTTGTTTCAATATATGGAGAATATGAAAATATATATTAAGTAAAATATTCTTTATTAAAAATTAAATAGTTACTTTTTATTATTTTTCCAATTGAACAATAAAATAATTGTCTTTTCAATTATATTACATAACGACAAACAGTAACATATATTATAAGTTGTTGAAAAATTGATATTTTCAAGCAATACAAAAAATAAGAAGTGTTACGTGGTAAACATAAAAATAACATGAGTACACCATATAACATGGAAATCAATATCAAACGTATAAATTTTATACGTTGGACGAAAATAATGAAGGAATCTAAGCTAAAAATATTAAGGATCTTGCTTAGTTACCTGAAAAAAAAAATCTGATATTAAAACTATCTATCAATATCAATTAAAAGGATACTGAAAGGGAAAATAAACCTGGCAAAACGGTGGGAGATACTCCTAAATCCGTCACGTCAGTTTCCGTGTGGCTGTTCACATAAACAAAAGGCAGGTTTACAATATGCTTACTTATAGTTAAGTTTACACAGCCACACGAATGTTAATATGTAAAAAAAAATGTTAAGTCTGGGTCGTATTAGTAGTTGTACTAAGGGAATCCTTTATGCACCGAAAGCAGTGGATATGGCGTGCTTCGGTTGAACTTAATGGTCAACCGAAGTATTTACCCTTATAGACTATCATAAACCACTGGAGGGAGTCGTAAGTATCGCAGCAATTCATGTGTTAAACTAAATATGTTTAAAAAAATCGTATTTAAAAAAAATTTTTTTTTTGTGTTCGTTTTTTAAAAGTTATTTTATTACATTTATTTTTGTATTTGTGTTCAAAAAGAATAAATAATATTACTTAAGTCATATGGAAAAATTAAAATCAGGCTTATTGATTTCATAACGATTGCAAAAAATTAGAAAATAATGATATATGTTTCTTTCAATATATATAAAAACATAAAGGTATTAACTCGTTCACGTCAATGGGAAACATTTTTCCAAATTCGGTTATTTTAATAACGAACTTTATTTAAATATTTACTTCAACAACTAGCATTCCTTCCATATTGACCAAATTTGAAAGTTTACTCTTACTTGTGGATTGGTGATATATTTTTATATGTTCACAATCGGGGAAAAATTTTAATTTCATTTTACTTATCTTTCTTGTAAATGTTGGTTATAGATGTGGGTATGTAAAGTTGTTGCTGAATTTATATAGCTGGTTTTACTGGTAGATTTTGAAATTTCCTCCGTCTGGATGAAATAAAAGGTGATTTCTTCGTCTGGATGTAGGATTTTTGTTGCCGATGTTGATGTTGTAGCATACCTTGGAGAAAAGTTAATCATTAATAGCTTCGTTGTTTGAAGGCAGGATCGCCATGTAATATTTAAAAACGTTTATTCACAGGATTATTATTTCATATTTGTTTTATTTATTAAGTAGCCGCTTGGGCGACTACTTAGTTTTGACTCTGTCTTAATAATGATTATTCTCTATATCTAAAACACAAAGTACTTAAAAATAACTTACGCTATCGTGAGAAAGTGAATGGTATGCATAAATACATGCATACCAATAGCACTGCTCGTGTGGGCTATTAAATTACAATTTGAGTCAAACACATAAGTATGTGGACGAAAAATAAACAAATGATGTTACCAGCAGAAGGCATGGTAACAACGAATAGCCAAACATACTACAACGTCCTCTTTCTTGCACAAAAATTCGCATGTCTGAAATACTTTTGGAACTTGATTAATATAAATTTAAGTGAGGACTAGTAATCATAATTCGGTTATTCCATCAATTTTAGTGATTATGAGCTCTAATAATTTGGCCATTGTAAAAAAACGAGGCTGAGTACACACATGCTACTATGCGCAAATTTTGGGGCTGAGGACGTCCTCTTTCTTGCACAAAAAGGCTCATGTCTAAAACACTTTTTAAACTAAAATAATATAAATTTTAATGAGGACTAGTTGTCATAATTTGGTTATCCTATCAATTTTAATGATTTAGGGCTGAGGACGTTCTCTTTCTTGTACAAAAAGTCTCATGTCTGATATACTTTTGGAACTCGAATAATATAAATTTTAATGAGGACAAGTTGTCATAATTTGGTTATCCTATCAATTTTAGTGATTATTAGTTGTCATAATTTGGCCATTATGGAAAAACGAGGCTGTGTACACATATGCTACTATGGGCAAATTTTTGGGCTGAGGACGTCCTCTTTCTTGTACAAAAAGTCTCGTGTCTGAAATACTTTTGGAACTCGAATAATATAAATTTTTGTAAGGACTAGTTGTCATAATTTGGTTATCCTTTCAATTTTAGTGATTGTTTGTTCTCATAATTTGGCCATTATAAAAAACGAGACTGCGTACATATATGCTACTATGCGCAAATTTTGGGGCTGAGGACGTTCTCTTTCTTGTACAAAAAGTCTTATGTCTAAAATACTTTTGGAACTCGAATAATAAAAATTTTAATGAGAACAAGTTGTCATAATTTGGTTATCCTATCAATTTTAGTGATTGACGTCCTATTTCTTGCACAAAAAATCTAATGTCTGAAATACTTTTGGAACTCGAATAATAAAAATTTTAGTGAGGACTAGTTGTCATAATTTGGTTATCCTATCACTTTTAGTGATTGTTAGTTGTCATAGTTTGGCCATTATAAAAAACTAGCCTGCGTACACATATGCTACTAAGCGCAAATTTTGGAGCTGAGGACGTTCTTTTTCTTGTACAAAAAGTCTCATGTCTGAAATACTTTTGGAACTCGAATAATATAAATTTTAGTGAGGACTAGTTGTCATAATTTGGTTATACTATCAATTTTAGCGATTGTTAGTTGTCATAAATTGATCATTATAAAAAAACGAGGCTGGGTACACATATGCTACTATGCGCAAATTTTAGAGCTGAACACGTTCTCTTTCTTGTACAAAAAGTCTCATGTCTGAAATACTTTTGGAATTTGATTAATATAAATTTAAGTGAGGACTAGTAATCATAATTCGGTTATTCCATCAATTTTAGTGATTATGAGCTCTAATAATTTGGCCATTGTAAAAAAACGAGGCTGAGTACACACATGCTACTATGCGTAAATTTTGGGGCTGAGGACGTCCTATTTCTTGCACAAAATATCTAATGTCTGAAATACTTTTGGAACTCGAATAATATAAATTTTAATGAGGACTAGTTGTCATAATTTGGTTATCCTATCAATTTTAGTGATTGTTAGTTGTCATAGTTTGGCCATTATAAAAAACGAGGCTGCGTACACATATGCTACTAAGCGCAAATTTTGGAGCTTAGGACGTTCTATTTCTTGTACAAAAAGTCTCATGTCTGAAATACTTTTGGAACTCGAATAATATAAATTTTAATGAGGACAAGTTATCATAATTTGGTTATCCTATCAATTTTAGTGATTCTTAGTTGTCATAATTTGATCATTATAAAAAAACGAGGCTGCGTATACATATGCTGCTATGCGCAAATTGTGACTGAAGACGTCCTCTTTCCTGCACAAAAAGACACATGTCTAAAATACTTTTGGAACTCGAATAATATAAATTTTAGTGAGGACTAGTTTTCTTAATTTGGTTATACTATCAATTTTAGCGATTGTTAGTTGTCATAATTCGGCCATTATAAAAAACGAGGCTGCGTACACATATGCTACTATGCGCAAATTTTGGGGCTGAACACGTTCTCTTTCTTGTACAAAAAGTCTCATGTCTGAAATACTTTTGGAACTCGATTAATATAAATTTGAGTGAGGACTAGTAATCATAATTCGGTTATTCCATCAATTTTAGTTATTATAAGCTCTAATAATTTGGCCATTGTAAAAAAACGTGGCTGAGTACACACATGCTACTATGCGCAAATTTTGGGGCTGAGGACGTCCTCTTTCTGGCACAAAAAACTCATGTCTAAAACACTTTTGGAACTCGAATAATATAAATTTTAATGAGGACTAGTTGTCATAATTTGGTTATCCTATCAATTTAAGTGACTTAGGGCTGAGGACGTTCTCTTTCTTGTACAAAAAGTCTTATGTCTGAAATACTTTTGGAACTCGAATAATAAAAATTTTAATGAGGCAAAGTTGTCATACACATATGCTACTATGCGCAAATTTTGGGGCTGAAGACGTCCTCTTTCTTGTACAAAAAGTCTTATGTCTGAAATACTTTTGGAACTCGAATAATAAAAATTTTAATGAGGCAAAGTTGTCATACACATATGCTACTATGCGCAAATTTTGGGGCTGAAGACGTTCTCTTTCTTGTACAAAAATTCTCATGTCTGAAATACTTTTGGAACTCGAATAATATAACTTTTAATGAGGACAAGTTGTCATAATTTGGTTATCCTATCAGTTTTAGTGATTTTTAGTTGTCATAATTTGGTCATTATAAAAAACGAGGCTACGTACACATATGCTACTATGCGCAAATTTTGGGGCTGAGGACGTTCTCTTTCTTGTACAAAAAGTCTTATGTCTGAAATACTTTTGGAACTCGAATAATAAAAATTTTAATGAGGCAAAGTTGTCATACACATATGCTACTATGCGCAAATTTTGGGGCTGAAGACGTTCTCTTTCTTGTACAAAAATTCTCATGTCTGAAATACTTTTGGAACTCGAATAATATAACTTTTAATGAGGACAAGTTGTCATAATTTGGTTTTCCTATCAATTTTAGTGATTTTTAGTTGTCATAATTTGGTCATTATAAAAAACGAGGCTACGTACACATATGCTACTATGCGCAAATTTTGGGGCTGAGGACGTTCTCTTTCTTGTACAAAAAGTCTCATGTCTGAAATACTTTTGGAACTCGAATAATAAAAATTTTAATGAGGCAAAGTTGTCATACACATATGCTACTATGCGCAAATTTTGGGGCTGAAGACGTTCTCTTTTTTGTACAAAAAGTCTAATGTCTGAAATACTTTTGGAACTCGAATAATATAGCTTTTAATGAGGACAAGTTGTCATAATTTGGTTATCCTATCAATTTTAGTGATTTTTAGTTGTCATAATTTGGTCATTATAAAAAACGAGGCTACGTACACATATGCTACTATGCGCAAATTTTGGGGCTGAGGACGTTCTCTTTCTTGTACAAAAAGTCTCATGTCTGAAATACTTTTGGAACTCGAATAATATAAATTTTAATGAGGACAAGTTGTCATAATTTGGTTATCCTATCAATTTTAGTGATTATTAGTTGTCATAATTTGGTCATTATAAAAAAACGAGGCTGCGTACACATATGCTGCTATGCGCATTGTGACTGAAGACGTCTTCTTTCTTGTACAAAAAGTCTTATGTCTGAAATACTTTTGGAACTCGAATAATATAAATTTTAATGAGGACAAGTTGTCATAATTTGGTTATCCTATCAAATTTAGTGATTATTAGTTGTCATAATTTGGCCATTATAAAATAACGAGGCTGAGTACACATATGCTGCTATGCGCATTGTGACTGAAGACGTCTTCTTTTTTGTACAAAAAGTCTAATGTCTGAAATACTTTTGGAACTCGAATAATATAACTTTTAATGAGGACAAGTTGTCATAATTTGGTTATCCTATCAATTTTAGTGATTTTTAGTTGTCATAATTTGGTCATTATAAAAAACGAGGCTACGTACACATATGCTACTATGCGCAAATTTTGGGGCTGAGGACGTTCTCTTTCTTGTACAAAAAGTCTCATGTCTGAAATACTTTTGGAACTCGAATAATATTAATTTTAATGAGGACAAGTTGTCATAATTTGGTTATCCTATCAATTTTAGTGATTATTAGTTGTCATAATTTGGTCATTATAAAAAAACGAGGCTGCGTACACATATGCTGCTATGCGCATTGTGACTGTAGACGTCTTCTTTTTTGTACAAAAAGTCTAATGTCTGAAATACTTTTGGAACTCGAATAATATAACTTTTAATGAGGACAAGTTGTCATAATTTGGTTATCCTATCAATTTTAGTGATTTTTAGTTGTCATAATTTGGTCATTATAAAAAACGAGGCTACGTACACATATGCTACTATGCGCAAATTTTGGGGCTGAGGACGTTCTCTTTCTTGTACAAAAAGTCTCATGTCTGAAATACTTTTGGAACTCGAATAATATTAATTTTAATGAGGACAAGTTGTCATAATTTGGTTATCCTATCAATTTTAGTGATTATTAGTTGTCATAATTTGGTCATTATAAAAAAACGAGGCTGCGTACACATATGCTGCTATGCGCATTGTGACTGAAGACGTCTTCTTTCTTGTACAAAAAGTCTAATGTCTGAAATACTTTTGGAACTCGAATAATATAACTTTTAATGAGGACAAGTTGTCATAATTTGGTTATCCTATCAATTTTAGTGATTTTTAGTTGTCATAATTTGGTCATTATAAAAAACGAGGCTACGTACACATATGCTACTATGCGCAAATTTTGGGGCTGAGGACGTTCTCTTTCTTGTACAAAAAGTCTCATGTCTGAAATACTTTTGGAACTCGAATAATATAAATTTTAATGAGGACAAGTTGTCATAATTTGGTTATCCTATCAATTTTAGTGATTATTAGTTGTCATAATTTGGTCATTATAAAAAAACGAGGCTGCGTACACATATGCTGCTATGCGCATTGTGACTGAAGACGTCTTCTTTCTTGTACAAAAAGTCTTATGTCTGAAATACTTTTGGAACTCGAATAATATAAATTTTAATGAGGACAAGTTGTCATAATTTGGTTATCCTATCAATTTTAGTGATTGTTAGTTCTCATAATTTGGCCATTCTAAAAAACGAGGCTGCGTACACATATGCTACTATGCGCAAATACTTTTGGAACTCGAATAAAATAAATTTTAATGAGGACAAGTTGTCATAATTTGGTTATCCTATCAATTTTTGTGATTATTAGTTGTCATAATTTGGCCATTATAAAAAAACGAGGCTAAGTACACATATGCTACTATGCGCAAATTTTGGGACTGAGGACGTCCTCTTTCTTGCACAAAAAGACTCATGTCTAAAACACTTTTGGAACTCGAATAATATAAATTTTAATGAGGACTAGTTGTCATATCAATTATCCTATCAATTTTAGTGATTTAGGGCTGAGGACGTTCTCTTTCTTGTACAAAAAGTCTCATGTCTGAAATACTTTTGCAACTCGAATAATATAAATTTTAATGAGGACAAGTTGTCATAATTTGGTTATCCTATCAATTTTAGTGATTATTAGTTGTCATAATTTGGCCATTATGAAAAAACGAGGCTGTGTACACATATGCTACTATGAGCAAATTTTGGGGCTGAGGACGTCCTTTTTCTTGTACAAAAAGTATCGTGTCTGAAATACTTTTGGAACTCGAATAATATAAATTTTAATGAGGACTACTTGTCATAATTTGGTTAGCCTATCAATTTTAGTGATTAACGTCCTCTTTCTTGCACAAAAAATCAAATGTCTGAAATACTTTTGGAACTCGAATAATATAAATGTTAGTGAGGACTAGTTGTCATAATTTGGTTATACTATCAATTTTAGCGATTGTTAGTTGTCATAAATTGATCATTATAAAAAAACGAGGCTGGGTACACATATGCTACTATGCGCAAATTTTAGAGCTGAACACGTTCTCTTTCTTGTACAAAAAGTCTCATGTCTGAAATACTTTTGGAATTTGATTAATATAAATTTAAGTGAGGACTAGTAATCATAATTCGGTTATTCCATCAATTTTAGTGATTATGAGCTCTAATAATTTGGCCATTGTAAAAAAACGAGGCTGAGTACACACATGCTACTATGCGTAAATTTTGGGGCTGAGGACGTCCTATTTCTTGCACAAAATATCTAATGTCTGAAATACTTTTGGAACTCGAATAATATAAATTTTAATGAGGACTAGTTGTCATAATTTGGTTATCCTATCAATTTTAGTGATTGTTAGTTGTCATAGTTTGGCCATTATAAAAAACGAGGCTGCGTACACATATGCTACTAAGCGCAAATTTTGGAGCTTAGGACGTTCTATTTCTTGTACAAAAAGTCTCATGTCTGAAATACTTTTGGAACTCGAATAATATAAATTTTAATGAGGACAAGTTATCATAATTTGGTTATCCTATCAATTTTAGTGATTCTTAGTTGTCATAATTTGATCATTATAAAAAAACGAGGCTGCGTATACATATGCTGCTATGCGCAAATTGTGACTGAAGACGTCCTCTTTCCTGCACAAAAAGACACATGTCTAAAATACTTTTGGAACTCGAATAATATAAATTTTAGTGAGGACTAGTTTTCTTAATTTGGTTATACTATCAATTTTAGCGATTGTTAGTTGTCATAATTCGGCCATTATAAAAAACGATGCTGCGTACACATATGCTACTATGCGCAAATTTTGGGGCTGAACACGTTCTCTTTCTTGTACAAAAAGTCTCATGTCTGAAATACTTTTGGAACTCGATTAATATAAATTTGAGTGAGGACTAGTAATCATAATTCGGTTATTCCATCAATTTTAGTTATTATAAGCTCTAATAATTTGGCCATTGTAAAAAAACGTGGCTGAGTACACACATGCTACTATGCGCAAATTTTGGGGCTGAGGACGTCCTCTTTCTGGCACAAAAAACTCATGTCTAAAACACTTTTGGAACTCGAATAATATAAATTTTAATGAGGACTAGTTGTCATAATTTGGTTATCCTATCAATTTAAGTGACTTAGGGCTGAGGACGTTCTCTTTCTTGTACAAAAAGTCTTATGTCTGAAATACTTTTGGAACTCGAATAATAAAAATTTTAATGAGGCAAAGTTGTCATACACATATGCTACTATGCGCAAATTTTGGGGCTGAAGACGTCCTCTTTCTTGTACAAAAAGTCTTATGTCTGAAATACTTTTGGAACTCGAATAATAAAAATTTTAATGAGGCAAAGTTGTCATACACATATGCTACTATGCGCAAATTTTGGGGCTGAAGACGTTCTCTTTCTTGTACAAAAATTCTCATGTCTGAAATACTTTTGGAACTCGAATAATATAACTTTTAATGAGGACAAGTTGTCATAATTTGGTTATCCTATCAGTTTTAGTGATTTTTAGTTGTCATAATTTGGTCATTATAAAAAACGAGGCTACGTACACATATGCTACTATGCGCAAATTTTGGGGCTGAGGACGTTCTCTTTCTTGTACAAAAAGTCTTATGTCTGAAATACTTTTGGAACTCGAATAATAAAAATTTTAATGAGGCAAAGTTGTCATACACATATGCTACTATGCGCAAATTTTGGGGCTGAAGACGTTCTCTTTCTTGTACAAAAATTCTCATGTCTGAAATACTTTTGGAACTCGAATAATATAACTTTTAATGAGGACAAGTTGTCATAATTTGGTTTTCCTATCAATTTTAGTGATTTTTAGTTGTCATAATTTGGTCATTATAAAAAACGAGGCTACGTACACATATGCTACTATGCGCAAATTTTGGGGCTGAGGACGTTCTCTTTCTTGTACAAAAAGTCTCATGTCTGAAATACTTTTGGAACTCGAATAATAAAAATTTTAATGAGGCAAAGTTGTCATACACATATGCTACTATGCGCAAATTTTGGGGCTGAAGACGTTCTCTTTTTTGTACAAAAAGTCTAATGTCTGAAATACTTTTGGAACTCGAATAATATAGCTTTTAATGAGGACAAGTTGTCATAATTTGGTTATCCTATCAATTTTAGTGATTTTTAGTTGTCATAATTTGGTCATTATAAAAAACGAGGCTACGTACACATATGCTACTATGCGCAAATTTTGGGGCTGAGGACGTTCTCTTTCTTGTACAAAAAGTCTCATGTCTGAAATACTTTTGGAACTCGAATAAAATAAATTTTAATGAGGACAAGTTGTCATAATTTGGTTATCCTATCAATTTTTGTGATTATTAGTTGTCATAATTTGGCCATTATAAAAAAACGAGGCTAAGTACACATATGCTACTATGAGCAAATTTTGGGACTGAGGACGTCCTCTTTCTTGCACAAAAAGACTCATGTCTAAAACACTTTTGGAACTCGAATAATATAAATTTTAATGAGGACTAGTTGTCATATCAATTATCCTATCAATTTTAGTGATTTAGGGCTGAGGACGTTCTCTTTCTTGTACAAAAAGTCTCATGTCTGAAATACTTTTGCAACTCGAATAATATAAATTTTAATGAGGACAAGTTGTCATAATTTGGTTATCCTATCAATTTTAGTGATTATTAGTTGTCATAATTTGGCCATTATGAAAAAACGAGGCTGTGTACACATATGCTACTATGAGCAAATTTTGGGGCTGAGGACGTCCTTTTTCTTGTACAAAAAGTATCGTGTCTGAAATACTTTTGGAACTCGAATAATATAAATTTTAATGAGGACTACTTGTCATAATTTGGTTAGCCTATCAATTTTAGTGATTAACGTCCTCTTTCTTGCACAAAAAATCAAATGTCTGAAATACTTTTGGAACTCGAATAATATAAATGTTAGTGAGGACTAGTTGTCATAATTTGGTTATCCCATCAATTTTAGTGAATGTTAGTTCTCATAATTTGGCCATTATAAAAAACGAGGCTGAGTACACATATGCTACTATGCGCAAATTTTGGGTCTGAGGACGTCCTCTTTCTTGCACAAAAAGTCGCATGTCTGAAATACTTTTGGAACTCGATTAATATCAATTTTAGTGAGGACTAGTAATCATAATTTGGTTATTCCATAAAGTTTAGTGATTATGAGTTCTCATAATTTGGACATTATAAAAAAACGAGGCTAAATACACATATGCTACTATGCGCAAATTTTGGGACTGAGGACGTTCTCTTTCTTGCACAAATCCTAATAATTTTAGTGATTATTAGTTGTCATAATTTGGCCATTATAAAAAAACGGGGCTGAGTATACATATGCTACTATGCGCAAATTTTGTGACTGAGGACGTCCTCTTTCTTGCACAAAAAGTCTCATGTCTGAAGTACTTTTGGAACTCGAATAATATAAATTTTATTGAGGACTAGTTGTCGTAATTCGGCTATTTTAGTCATTATGAGTTCTCATAATTTGGCCATTATAAAAAAACGAGGCTGAGTACACACATGCTACTATGCGCAAATTTTGGGGCTGAGGACGTCCTCTTTCTTGCACAAAAAGTCTCATGTCTAAAACACTTTTGGAACTCGAATAATATAAATTTTAATGAGAACTAGTTGTCAAAATTTGGTTATCCTATCAATTTTAGTGATTATTAGTTGTCATAATTTGGTCATTATAAAAAAACGAGGCTGCGTACACATATGCTGCTATGCGCATTGTGACTGAAGACGTCTTCTTTCTTGTACAAAAAGTCTTATGTCTGAAATACTTTTGGAACTCGAATAATATAAATTTTAATGAGGACAAGTTGTCATAATTTGGTTATCCTATCAATTTTAGTGATTGTTAGTTCTCATAATTTGGCAATTCTAAAAAACGAGGCTGCGTACACATATGCTACTATGCGCAAATACTTTTGGAACTCGAATAAAATAAATTTTAATGAGGACAAGTTGTCATAATTTGGTTATCCTATCAATTTTTGTGATTATTAGTTGTCATAATTTGGCCATTATAAAAAAACGAGGCTAAGTACACATATGCTACTATGCGCAAATTTTGGGACTGAGAACGTCCTCTTTCTTGCACAAAAAGACTCATGTCTAAAACACTTTTGGAACTCGAATAATATAAATTTTAATGAGGACTAGTTGTCATATCAATTATCCTATCAATTTTAGTGATTTAGGGCTGAGGACGTTCTCTTTCTTGTACAAAAAGTCTCATGTCTGAAATACTTTTGCAACTCGAATAATATAAATTTTAATGAGGACAAGTTGTCATAATTTGGTTATCCTATCAATTTTAGTGATTATTAGTTGTCATAATTTGGCCATTATGAAAAAACGAGGCTGTGTACACATATGCTACTATGAGCAAATTTTGGGGCTGAGGACGTCCTTTTTCTTGTACAAAAAGTATCGTGTCTGAAATACTTTTGGAACTCGAATAATATAAATTTTAATGAGGACTACTTGTCATAATTTGGTTAGCCTATCAATTTTAGTGATTAACGTCCTCTTTCTTGCACAAAAAATCAAATGTCTGAAATACTTTTGGAACTCGAATAATATAAATGTTAGTGAGGACTAGTTGTCATAATTTGGTTATCCCATCAATTTTAGTGAATGTTAGTTCTCATAATTTGGCCATTATAAAAAACGAGGCTGAGTACACATATGCTACTATGCGCAAATTTTGGGTCTGAGGACGTCCTCTTTCTTGCACAAAAAGTCGCATGTCTGAAATACTTTTGGAACTCGATTAATATCAATTTTAGTGAGGACTAGTAATCATAATTTGGTTATTCCATAAATTTTAGTGATTATGAGTTCTCATAATTTGGACATTATAAAAAAACGAGGCTAAATACACATATGCTACTATGCGCAAATTTAGGGACTGAGGACGTTCTCTTTCTTGCACAAATCCTAATAATTTTAGTGATTATTAGTTGTCATAATTTGGCCATTATAAAAAAACGGGGCTGAGTATACATATGCTACTATGCGCAAATTTTGTGACTGAGGACGTCCTCTTTCTTGCACAAAAAGTCTCATGTCTGAAGTACTTTTGGAACTCGAATAATATAAATTTTATTGAGGACTAGTTGTCGTAATTCGGCTATTTTAGTCATTATGAGTTCTCATAATTTGGCCATTATAAAAAAACGAGGCTGAGTACACACATGCTACTATGCGCAAATTTTGGGGCTGAGGACGTCCTCTTTCTTGCACAAAAAGTCTCATGTGTAAAACACTTTTGGAACTCGAATAATATAAATTTTAATGAGAACTAGTTGTCAAAATTTGGTTATCCTATCAATTTTAGTGATTATTAGTTCTCATAATTTGGCCATTATAGAAAAACGAGGCTGAGTACACATAGGCTACTATGGGCAAATTTTGGGGCTGAGGACGTTCTCTTTCTTGTACAAAAAGTCTCATGTCTGAAATACTTTTGGAACTCGAATAATATAAATTTTAATGAGGACAAGTTGTCATAATTTGGTTATCCTATCAATTTTAGTGATTATTAGTTGTCATAATTTGGCCATTATAAAAAAACGAGGCTGAGTACACATATGCTACTATGCGCAAATTTTGGGGCTGAGGACGTCCTCTTTCTTGCACAAAAAGTCTCATGTCTGAAATACTTTTGGAACTCGAATAATATAAACTTTAGTGAGGACTAGTTGTCATAATTTGGTTATTCTATCATTTTTAGTGGTTGTTAGTTGTCATAATTTGGCCATTATAAAAAAACGAGGCTGCGTACGCATATGCTACTAAGCGAAAATTGTGACTGAAGACGTCCTCTTTCCTGCATGTCTGAAATACAATTGGAACTCGAATAATATAAATTTTAATGAGGACTATTTGTCACAAAAAGTCTCATGTCTGAAATACTTTTGGAACTCGAATAATATAAACTATGCGCATACTTTGCGGCTGAGGACGTCCTCTTTCTTGCACAAAAAGTCTCACGTCTGAAATACTTTTGGAACTCGAATAATATAAATTTTAATGGGGACAAGTTGTCATAATTTGGTTATTCTATCAAATTTTTTTTTGTTTTGTAGGAGTAGGACCAGCACTCAGGGGATGACCCCTATATATGCAAGGCATTGCGCCGGAACTGAAAACGAGGGGATAGTATTGAGGAGACAGATTTGGAAAGATGAGAAGATAGACAGATTTTTTTTTTTGTAGCTATTTCAACCTTTTACTTCGCCAGCTAATTTTTGCTACACGGCCGACGAAGGTGGGTGCTGTTACTCTGCTTTTACTACATGATAGTGTCAGTCGCTGCTAATTATGTTCAGTGATCAGTGACTATGCCTTCATCATTGAAACAGGCTGGCAACAACTAACACAACCACGCACTAATGCCTATCAATTTTAGTGATTATTAGTTGTCATAATTTGGCCATTATAAAAAAACGAGGCTGTGTACACATATGGTACTATGCGCAAATTTTGGGGCTGAGGACGTCCTCTTTCTTGCACAAAAAGTCTCATGCCTGAAGTACTTTTGGAACTCGAATAATATAAATTTTAGTGAGGACTAGTTGTCATAATTTAGTTATCCTATCAATTTTAGTGATTGTTAGTTCTCATAATTTGGCCATTCTAAAAAACGAGGCTGCGTACACATATGCTACTATGCGCAAATACTTTTGGAACTCGAATAAAATAAATTTTAATGAGGACAAGTTGTCATAATTTGATTATCCTATCAATTTTTGTGATTATGAGTTCTCATAATTTGGCCATTATAAAAAAACGAGGCTGAGTACACATATGCTACTATGCGCAAATTGTGACTGAAGACGTCCTCTTTCCTGCATGTCTGAAATACAATTGGCACTCGAATAATATAAATTTTAATGAGGACTATTTGTCACAAAAAGTCTCATGTCTGAAATACTTTTGGAACTCGAATAATATAAACTATGCGCATACTTTGCGGCTGAGGACGTCCTCTTTCTTGCACAAAAAGTCTCTCGTCTGAAATACTTTTTTAACTCGAATAATATAAATTTTAATGGGGACAAGTTGTCATAATTTGGTTATCCTATCAATTTTTTTTTTGTTTTGTAGGAGTAGGACCAGCACTCAGGGGATGACCCCTATATTTGGGACTGAGGACGTCCTCTTTCTTGCACAAAAAGTTTCACGTCTGAAATACTTTTGGAACTCGAATAATATAATTTTTAATGAGGACTAGTTGTCATAATTTGGTTATCCTATCAATTTTAGTGATTATTAGTTGTCACAATTTGGCCATTATAAAAAAAACGAGGCTGAGTACACATATGCATTTTGGGGCTGAGGTCGTCCTCTTTTTTGCACAAAAAGCCTCATGTCTGAAATACTTTTGGAACTCCAATAATATAAATTTTAATGAGGACTAGTTATCATAATTTGGTTATTCTATAAATTTTAGTGATTATTAGTTGTCATAATTTGGCCATTTTAAAAAAACGAGGCTGAGTACACATATGCTACTATGCGCAAATTTTGGGGCTGAGGACGTCCTCTTTCTTGCACAAAAAGTCGCATGTCTGAAATACTTTTGGAACTCGATTAATATCAATTTTAGTGAGGACTAGTAATCATAATTTGGTTATTCCATCAATTTTAGTGATTATGAGTTCTCATAATTTGGACATTATAAAAAAACGAGGCTAAATACACATATGCTACTATGCGCAAATTTTGGGACTGAGGACGTTCTCTTTCTTGCACAAATCCTAATAATTTTAGTGATTATTAGTTGTCATAATTTGGCCATTATAAAAAAACGGGGCTGAGTATACATATGCTACTATGCGCAAATTTTGTGACTGAGGACGTCCTCTTTCTTGCACAAAAAGTCTCATGTCTAAAACACTTTTGGAACTCGAATAATATAAACTTTAGTGAGGACTAGTTGTCATAATTTGGTTATTCTATCATTTTTGGTGGTTGTTAGTTGTCATAATTTGGCCATTATAAAAAAACGAGGCTGCGTACGCATATGCTACTATGCGCAAATTTTGGGACTGAGGACGTCCTCTTTCTTGCACAAAAAGTTTCACGTCTGAAATACTTTTGGAACTCGAATAATATAATTTTTAATGAGGACTAGTTGTCATAATTTGGTTATCCTATCAATTTTAGTGATTATTAGTTGTCACAATTTGGCCATTATAAAAAAACGAGGCTGAGTACATATATGCCACTATGCGCAAATTTTGGGGCTGAGGACGTCCTCTTTCTTGCACAAAAAGTCTCATGTCTGAAATACTTTTGGAACTCGAATAATATAAATTTTAATGAGGACAAGTTGTCATAATTTGGTTATCCTATCAATTTTAGTGATTATGAGTTCTCATAATTTGGCCATTATAAAAAAACGAGGCTGAGTACACATATGCTACTATGCGCAAATTTTGGGACTGAGGACGTCCTCTTTCTTGCATAAAAAGTTTCACGTCTGAAATACTTTTGGAACTCGAATAATATAATTTTTAATGAGGACTAGTTGTCATAATTTGGTTATCCTATCAATTTTAGTGATTATTAGTTGTCACAATTTGGCCATTATAAAAAAAACGAGGCTGAGCACACATATGCATTTTGGGGCTGAGGTCGTCCTCTTTTTTGCACAAAAAGCCTCATGTCAGAAATACTTTTGGAACTCCAATAATATAAATTTTAATGAGGACTAGTTGTCATAATTTGGTTATTCTATAAATTTTAGTGATTATTAGTTGTCATAATTTGTCCATTATAAAAAAACGAGGCTGAGTACACACATGCTACTATGCGCAAATTTCGGGGCTGAGGACATCCTCTTTCTTGCACAAAAAGACTCATGTCTAAAACACTTTTGGAACTCGAATAATATAAATTTTAATGAGGACTAGTTGTCATATCAATTATCCTATCAATTTTAGTGATTTAGGGCTGAGGACGTTCTCTTTCTTGTACAAAAAGTCTCATGTCTGAAATACTTTTGCAACTCGAATAATATAAATTTTAATGAGGACAAGTTGTCATAATTTGGTTATCCTATCAATTTTAGTGATTATTAGTTGTCATAATTTGGCCATTATGAAAAAACGAGGCTGTGTACACATATGCTACTATGAGAAAATTTTGGGGCTGAGGACGTCCTTTTTCTTGTACAAAAAGTCTCGTGTCTGAAATACTTTTGGAACTCGAATAATATAAATTTTAATGAGGACTACTTGTCATAATTTGGTTATCCTATAAATTTTAGTGATTAACGTCCTCTTTCTTGCACAAAAAATCAAATGTCTGAAATACTTTTGGAACTCGAATAATATAAATGTTAGTGAGGACTAATAATCATAATTTGGTTATTCCATCAATTTTAGTGATTATTAGTTCTCATAGTTTGGCCATTATAAAAAAACGAGGCTGAGTACACATATGCTACTTTGCGCAAATTTTGGGGCTGAGGACGTTCTCTTTCTTGCACAAAAAGTCTCATGTCTAAAACACTTTTGGAACTCGAATAATATAAATTTTAATGAGGACTAGTTGTCGTAATTCGGCTATTTTAGTCATTATGAGTTCTCATAATTTGGCCATTATAAAAAAACGAGGCTGAGTACACACATGCTACTATGCGCAAATTTTGGGGCTGAGGACGTCCTCTTTCTTGCACAAAAAGTCTCATGTCTAAAACACTTTTGGAACTCGATTAATATAAATTTTAATGAGAACTAGTTGTCAAAATTTGGTTATCCTATCAATTTTAGTGATTATTAGTTCTCATAATTTGGCCTTTATAGAAAAACGAGGCTGAGTACACATAGGCTACTATGGGCAAATTTTGGGGCTGAGGACGTTCTCTTTCTTGTACAAAAAGTCTCATGTCTGAAATACTTTTGGAACTCGAATAATATAAATTTTAATGAGGACAAGTTGTCATAATTTGGTTATCCTATCAATTTTAGTGATTATTAGTTGTCATAATTTGGCCATTATAAATAAACGAGGCTGAGTACACATATGCTACTATGCGCAAATTTTGGGGCTGAGGACGTCCTCTTTCTTGCACAAAAAGTCTCATGTCTGAAATACTTTTGGAACTCGAATAATATAAACTTTAGTGAGGACTAGTTGTCATAATTCGGTTATTCTATCATTTTTAGTGGTTGTTAGTTGTCATAATTTGGCCATTATAAAAAAACGAGGCTGCGTACGCATATGCTACTAAGCGCAAATTGTGACTGAAGACGTCCTCTTTCCTGCATGTCTGAAATACAATTGGAACTCGAATAATATAAATTTTAATGAGGACTATTTGTCACAAAAAGTCTCATGTCTGAAATACTTTTGGAACTCGAATAATATAAACTATGCGCATACTTTGCGGCTGAGGACGTCCTCTTTCTTGCACAAAAAGTCTCACGTCTGAAATACTTTTTTAACTCGAATAATATAAATTTTAATGGGGACAAGTTGTCATAATTTGGTTATCCTATCAATTTTTTTTTTGTTTTGTAGGAGTAGGACCAGCACTCAGGGGATGACCCCTATATATGCAAGGCATTGCGCCGGAACTGAAAACGAGGGGATAGTATTGAGGAGACAGATTTGGAAAGATGAGAAGATAGACAGATTTTTTTTTTTTTTTGTAGCTATATCAACCTTTTACTTCGCCAGCTAATTTTTGCTACTGGGCCGACGAAGGTGGGTGCTGTTACTCTGCTTTTAGTACATGATAGTGTCAGTCGCTGCTAATTATGTTCAGTGATCAGTGACTATGCCTTCATCATTGAAACAGGCTGGCAACAACTAACACAACCACGCACTAATGCCTATCAATTTTAGTGATTATTAGTTGTCATAATTTGGCCATTATAAAAAAACGAGGCTGTGTACACATATGGTACTATGCGCAAATTTTGGGGCTGAGGACGTCCTCTTTCTTGCACAAAAAGTCTCATGCCTGAAGTACTTTTGGAACTCGAATAATATAAATTTTAGTGAGGACTAGTTGTCATAATTTGGTTATCCTATCAATTTTAGTGATTGTTAGTTCTCATAATTTGGCCATTCTAAAAAACGAGGCTGCGTACACATATGCTACTATGCGCAAATACTTTTGGAACTCGAATAAAATAAATTTTAATGAGGACAAGTTGTCATAATTTGGTTATCCTATCAATTTTTGTGATTATGAGTTCTCATAATTTGGCCATTATAAAAAAACGAGGCTGAGTACACATATGCTACTATGCGCAAATTGTGACTGAAGACGTCCTCTTTCCTGCATGTCTGAAATACAATTGGAACTCGAATAATATAAATTTTAATGAGGACTATTTGTCACAAAAAGTCTCATGTCTGAAATACTTTTGGAACTCGAATAATATAAACTATGCGCATACTTTGCGGCTGAGGACGTCCTCTTTCTTGCACAAAAAGTCTCACGTCTGAAATACTTTTTTAACTCGAATAATATAAATTTTAATGGGGACAAGTTGTCATAATTTGGTTATCCTATCAATTTTTTTTTTGTTTTGTAGGAGTAGGACCAGCACTCAGGGGATGACCCCTATATTTGGGACTGAGGACGTCCTCTTTCTTGCACAAAAAGTTTCACGTCTGAAATACTTTTGGAACTCGAATAATATAATTTTTAATGAGGACTAGTTGTCATAATTTGGTTATCCTATCAATTTTAGTGATTATTAGTTGTCACAATTTGGCCATTATAAAAAAAAACGAGGCTGAGTACACATATGCATTTTGGGGCTGAGGTCGTCCTCTTTTTTGCACAAAAAGCCTCATGTCTGAAATACTTTTGGAACTCCAATAATATAAATTTTAATGAGGACTAGTTATCATAATTTGGTTATTCTATAAATTTTAGTGATTATTAGTTGTCATAATTTGGCCATTTTAAAAAAACGAGGCTGAGTACACATATGCTACTATGCGCAAATTTTGGGGCTGAGGACGTCCTCTTTCTTGCACAAAAAGTCGCATGTCTGAAATACTTTTGGAACTCGATTAATATCAATTTTAGTGAGGACTAGTAATCATAATTTGGTTATTCCATCAATTTTAGTGATTATGAGTTCTCATAATTTGGACATTATAAAAAAACGAGGCTAAATACACATATGCTACTATGCGCAAATTTTGGGACTGAGGACGTTCTCTTTCTTGCACAAATCCTAATAATTTTAGTGATTATTAGTTGTCATAATTTGGCCATTATAAAAAAACAGGGCTGAGTATACATATGCTACTATGCGCAAATTTTGTGACTGAGGACGTCCTCTTTCTTGCACAAAAAGTCTCATGTCTGAAGTACTTTTGGAACTCGAATAATGTAAATTTTATTGAGGACTAGTTGTCGTAATTCGGCTATTTTAGTCATTATGAGTTCTCATAATTTGGCCATTATAAAAAAACGAGGCTGAGTACACACATGCTACTATGCGCAAATTTTGGGGCTGAGGACGTCCTCTTTCTTGCACAAAAAGTCTCATGTCTAAAACACTTTTGGAACTCGAATAATATAAATTTTAATGAGGACAAGTTGTCATAATTTGGTTATCCTATCAATTTTAGTGATTATTAGTTGTCATAATTTGGCCATTATAAAAAAACGAGGCTGAGTACACATATGCTACTATGGGCAAATTTTGGGGCTGAGGACGTTCTCTTTCTTGTACAAAAAGCCTCATGTCTGAAATACTTTTGGAACTCGAATAATATAAATTTTAATGAGGTCAAGTTGTCATAATTTGGTTATCCTATCAATTTTAGTGATTATTAGTTGTCATAATTTGGCCATTATAAAAAAACGAGGCTGAGTACACATATGCTACTAAGCGCAAATTGTGACTGAAGACGTCCTCTTTCCTGCATGTCTGAAATACAATTGGAACTCGAATAATATAAATTTTAATGAGGACTATTTGTCACAAAAAGTCTCATGTCTGAAATACTTTTGGAACTCGAATAATATAAACTATGCGCATACTTTGCGGCTGAGGACGTCCTCTTTCTTGCACAAAAAGTCTCACGTCTGAAATACTTTTGGAACTCGAATAATATAAATTTTAATGGGGACAAGTTGTCATAATTTGGTTATCCTATCAAATTTTTTTTTTGTTTTGTAGGAGTAGGACCAGCACTCAGGGGATGACCCCTATATATGCAAGGCATTGCGCCGGAACTGAAAATGAGGGGATAGTATTGAGGAGACAGATTTGGAAAGATGAGAAGATAGACAGATTTTTTTTTTGTAGCTATTTCAACCTTTTACTTCGCCAGCTAATTTTTGCTACAGGGCCGACGAAGGTGGGTGCTGTTACTCTGCTTTTAGTACATGATAGTGTCAGTCGCTGCTAGTTATGTTCAGTGATCAGTGACTATGCCTTCATCATTGAAACAGGCTGGCAACAACTAACACAACCACGCACTAATGCCTATCAATTTTAGTGATTATTAGTTGTCATAATTTGGCCATTATAAAAAAACGAGGCTGTGTACACATATGGTACTATGCGCAAATTTTGGGGCTGAGGACGTCCTCTTTCTTGCACAAAAAGTCTCATGCCTGAAAAACTTTTGGAACTCGAATAATATAAATTTTAGTGAGGACTAGTTGTCATAATTTGGTTATCCTATCAATTTTAGTGATTGTTAGTTCTCATAATTTGGCCATTCTAAAAAACGAGGCTGCGTACACATATGCTACTATGCGCAAATACTTTTGGAACTCGAATAAAATAAATTTTAATGAGGACAAGTTGTCATAATTTGGTTATCCTATCAATTTTTGTGATTATTAGTTGTCATAATTTGGCCATTATAAAAAAACGAGGCTAAGTACACATATGCTACTATGCGCAAATTTTGGGACTGAGGACGTCCTCTTTCTTGCACAAAAAGCCTCATGTCTGAAATACTTTTGGAACTCGAATAATATAAATTTTAATGAGGACAAGTTGTCATAATTTGGTTAACCTATAAATTTTAGTGATTATTAGTTGTCACAATTTGGCCATTATGAAAAAACGAGGCTGTGTACACATATGCTACTATGAGCAAATTTTGGGGCTGAGGACGTCCTTTTTCTTGTACAAAAAGTCTCGTGTCTGAAATACTTTTGGAACTCGAATAATATAAATTTTAATGAGGACTACTTGTCATAATTTGGTTATCCTATCAATTTTAGTGATTAACGTCCTCTTTCTTGCACAAAAAATCAAATGTCTGAAATACTTTTGGAACTCGAATAATATAAATGTTAGTGAGGACTAGTTGTCATAATTTGGTTATCCCATCAATTTTAGTGAATGTTAGTTCTCATAATTTGGCCATTATAAAAAACGAGGCTGAGTACACATATGCTACTATGCGCAAATTTTGGGTCTGAGGACGTCCTCTTTCTTGCACAAAAAGTCGCATGTCTGAAATACTTTTGGAACTCGATTAATATAAATTTTAGTGAGGACTAATAATCATAATTTGGTTATTCCATCAATTTTAGTGATTATTAGTTCTCATAGTTTGGCCATTATAAAAAAACGAGGCTGAGTACACATATGCTACTTTGCGCAAATTTTGGGGCTGAGGACGTTCTCTTTCTTGCACAAAAAGTCTCATGTCTAAAACACTTTTGGAACTCGAATAATATAAATTTTAATGAGGACTAGTTGTCGTAATTCGGCTATTTTAGTCATTATGAGTTCTCATAATTTGGCCATTATAAAAAAACGAGGCTGAGTACACACATGCTACTATGCGCAAATTTTGGGGCTGAGGACGTCCTCTTTCTTGCACAAAAAGTCTCATGTCTAAAACACTTTTGGAACTCGAATAATATAAATTTTAATGAGGACTAGTTGTCAAAATTTGGTTATCCTATCAATTTTAGTGATTATTAGTTCTCATAATTTGGCCATTATAGAAAAACGAGGCTGAGTACACATATGCTACTATGGGCAAATTTTGGGGCTGAGGACGTTCTCTTTCTTGTACAAAAAGTCTCATGTCTGAAATACTTTTGGAACTCGAATAATATAAATTTTAATGAGGACAAGTTGTCATAATTTGGTTATCCTATCAATTTTAGTGATTATTAGTTGTCATAATTTGGCCATTATAAAAAAACAAGGCTGAGTACACATATGCTACTATGCGCAAATTTTGGGGCTGAGGACGTCCTCTTTCTTGCACAAAAAGTCTCATGTCTGAAATACTTTTGGAACTCGAATAATATAAACTTTAGTGAGGACTAGTTGTCATAATTTGGTTATTCTATCATTTTTAGTGGTTGTTAGTTGTCATAATTTGGCCATTATAAAAAAACGAGGCTGAGTACACATATGCATTTTGGGGCTGAGGTCGTCCTCTTTTTTGCACAAAAAGCCTCATGTCTGAAATACTTTTGGAACTCCAATAATATAAATTTTAATGAGGACTAGTTGTCATAATTTGGTTATTCTATAAATTTTAGTGAATGTTAGTTCTCATAATTTGGCCATTATAAAAAACGAGGCTGAGTACACATATGCTACTATGCGCAAATTTTGGGTCTGAGGACGTCCTCTTTCTTGCACAAAAAGTCGCATGTCTGAAATTCTTTTGGAACTCGATTAATATAAATTTTAGTGAGGACTAATAATCATAATTTGGTTATTCCATCAATTTTAGTGATTATGAGTTCTCATAGTTTGGCCATTATAAAAAAACGAGGCTGAGTACACATATGCTACTATGCGCAAATTTTGGGGCTGAGGACGTTCTCTTTCTTGCAAAAATCCTAAAAATTTTAGTGATTATTAGTTGTCATAATTTGGCCATTATAAAAAAACGGGGCTGAGTATGCATATGCTACTATGCGCAAATTTTGTGACTGAGGACGTCCTCTTTCTTGCACAAAAAGTCTCATGTCTGAAATACTTTTGCAACTCGAATAATATAAATTTTAATGAGGACAAGTTGTCATAATTTGGTTATCCTATCAATTTTAGTGATTATTAGTTGTCATAATTTGGCCATTATGAAAAAACGAGGCTGTGTACACATATGCTACTATGAGCAAATTTTGGGGCTGAGGACGTCCTTTTTCTTGTACAAAAAGTCTCGTGTCTGAAATACTTTTGGAACTCGAATAATATAAATTTTAATGAGGACTACTTGTCATAATTTGGTTATCCTATCAATTTTAGTGATTAACGTCCTCTTTCTTGCACAAAAAATCAAATGTCTGAAATACTTTTGGAACTCGAATAATATAAATGTTAGTGAGGACTAGTTGTCATAATTTGGTTATCCCATCAATTTTAGTGAATGTTAGTTCTCATAATTTGGCCATTATAAAAAACGAGGCTGAGTACACATATGCTACTATGCACAAATTTTGGGTCTGAGGACGTCCTCTTTCTTGCACAAAAAGTCGCATGTCTGAAATACTTTTGGAACTCGATTAATATAAATTTTAGTGAGGACTAATAATCATAATTTGGTTATTCCATCAATTTTAGTGATTATTAGTTCTCATAGTTTGGCCATTATAAAAAAACGAGGCTGAGTACACATATGCTACTTTGCGCAAATTTTGGGGCTGAGGACGTTCTCTTTCTTGCACAAAAAGTCTCATGTCTAAAACACTTTTGGAACTCGAATAATATAAATTTTAATGAGGACTAGTTGTCGTAATTCGGCTATTTTAGTCATTATGAGTTCTCATAATTTGGCCATTATAAAAAAACGAGGCTGAGTACACACATGCTACTATGCGCAAATTTTGGGGCTGAGGACGTCCTCTTTCTTGCACAAAAAGTCTCATGTCTAAAACACTTTTGGAACTCGAATAATATAAATTTTAATGAGGACTAGTTGTCAAAATTTGGTTATCCTATCAATTTTAGTGATTATTAGTTCTCATAATTTGGCCATTATAGAAAAACGAGGCTGAGTACACATATGCTACTATGGGCAAATTTTGGGGCTGAGGACGTCCTCTTTCTTGCACAAAAAGTCTCATGTCTAAAACACTTTTGGAACTCGAATAATATAAATTTTAATGAGGACTAGTTGTCAAAATTTGGTTATCCTATCAATTTTAGTGATTATTAGTTCTCATAATTTGGCCATTATAGAAAAACGAGGCTGAGTACACATATGCTACTATGCGCAAATTTTGGGGCTGAGGACGTCCTCTTTCTTGCACAAAAAGTCTCATGTCTGAAATACTTTTGGAACTCGAATAATATAAACTTTAGTGAGGACTAGTTGTCATAATTTGGTTATTCTATCATTTTTAGTGGTTGTTAGTTTCATAATTTGGCCATTATAAAAAAAACGAGGCTGAGTACACATATGCTACTATGCGCAAATTTTGGGACTGAGGACGTCCTCTTTCTTGCACAAAAAGTTTCACGTCTGAAATACTTTTGGAACTCGAATAATATAATTTTTAATGAGGACTAGTTGTCATAATTTGGTTATCCTATCAATTTTAGTGATTATTAGTTGTCACAATTTGGCCATTATAAAAAAAACGAGGCTGAGTACACATATGCATTTTGGGGCTGAGGTCGTCCTCTTTTTTGCACAAAAAGCCTCATGTCTGAAATACTTTTGGAACTCCAATAATATAAATTTTAATGAGGACTAGTTGTCATAATTTGGTTATTCTATAAATTTTAGTGAATGTTAGTTCTCATAATTTGGCTATTATAAAAAACCAGGCTGAGTACACATATGCTACTATGCGCAAATTTTGGGTCTGAGGACGTCCTCTTTCTTGCACAAAAAGTCGCATGTCTGAAATACTTTTGGAACTCGATTAATATAAATTTTAGTGAGGACTAATAATCATAATTTGGTTATTCCATCAATTTTAGTGATTATGAGTTCTCATAGTTTGGCCATTATAAAAAAACGAGGCTGAGTACACATATGCTACTATGCGCAAATTTTGGGGCTGAGGACGTTCTCTTTCTTGCACAAATCCTAACAATTTTAGTGATTATTAGTTGTCATAATTTGGCCATTATAAAAAAACGGGGCTGAGTATGCATATGCTACTATGCGCAAATTTTGTGACTGAGGACGTCCTCTTTCTTGCACAAAAAGTCTCATGTCTGAAATACTTTTGCAACTCGAATAATATAAATTTTAAGGAGGACAAGTTGTCATAATTTGGTTATCCTATCAATTTTAGTGATTATTAGTTGTCATAATTTGGCCATTATGAAAAAACGAGGCTGTGTACACACATGCTACTATGGGCAAATTTTGGGGCTGAGGACGTCCTCTTTCTTGCACAAAAAGTCTCATGTCTAAAACACTTTTGGAACTCGAATAATATAAATTTTAATGAGGACTAGTTGTCAAAATTTGGTTATCCTATCAATTTTAGTGATTATTAGTTCTCATAATTTGGCCATTATAGAAAAACGAGGCTGAGTACACATATGCTACTATGCGCAAATTTTGGGGCTGAGGACGTCCTCTTTCTTGCACAAAAAGTCTCATGTCTAAAACACTTTTGGAACTCGATTAATATAAATTTTAATGAGGACTAGTTGTCGTAATTCGGCTATTTTAGTCATTATGAGTTCTCATAATTTGGCCATTATAAAAAAACGAGGCTGAGTACACACATGCTACTATGCGCAAATTTTGGGGCTGAGGACGTCCTCTTTCTTGCACAAAAAGTCTCATGTCTAAAACACTTTTGGAACTCGAATAATATAAATTTTAATGAGGACTAGTTGTCAAAATTTGGTTATCCTATCAATTTTAGTGATTATTAGTTCTCATAATTTGGCCATTATAGAAAAACGAGGCTGAGTACACATATGCTACTATGGGCAAATTTTGGGGCTGAGGACGTCCTCTTTCTTGCACAAAAAGTCTCATGTCTAAAACACTTTTGGAACTCGAATAATATAAATTTTAATGAGGACTAGTTGTCAAAATTTGGTTATCCTATCAATTTTAGTGATTATTAGTTCTCATAATTTGGCCATTATAGAAAAACGAGGCTGAGTACACATATGCTACTATGCGCAAATTTTGGGGCTGAGGACGTCCTCTTTCTTGCACAAAAAGTCTCATGTCTGAAATACTTTTGGAACTCGAATAATATAAACTTTAGTGAGGACTAGTTGTCATAATTTGGTTATTCTATCATTTTTAGTGGTTGTTAGTTTCATAATTTGGCCATTATAAAAAAAACGAGGCTGAGTACACATATGCTACTATGCGCAAATTTTGGGACTGAGGACGTCCTCTTTCTTGCACAAAAAGTTTCACGTCTGAAATACTTTTGGAACTCGAATAATATAATTTTTAATGAGGACTAGTTGTCATAATTTGGTTATCCTATCAATTTTAGTGATTATTAGTTGTCACAATTTGGCCATTATAAAAAAAACGAGGCTGAGTACACATATGCATTTTGGGGCTGAGGTCGTCCTCTTTTTTGCACAAAAAGCCTCATGTCTGAAATACTTTTGGAACTCCAATAATATAAATTTTAATGAGGACTAGTTGCCATAATTTGGTTATTCTATAAATTTTAGTGAATGTTAGTTCTCATAATTTGGCTATTATAAAAAACCAGGCTGAGTACACATATGCTACTATGCGCAAATTTTGGGTCTGAGGACGTCCTCTTTCTTGCACAAAAAGTCGCATGTCTGAAATACTTTTGGAACTCGATTAATATAAATTTTAGTGAGGACTAATAATCATAATTTGGTTATTCCATCAATTTTAGTGATTATGAGTTCTCATAGTTTGGCCATTATAAAAAAACGAGGCTGAGTACACATATGCTACTATGCGCAAATTTTGGGGCTGAGGACGTTCTCTTTCTTGCACAAATCCTAACAATTTTAGTGATTATTAGTTGTCATAATTTGGCCATTATAAAAAAACGAGGCTGAGTACACATATGCATTTTGGGGCTGAGGTCGTCCTCTTTTTTGCACAAAAAGCCTCATGTCTGAAATACTTTTGGAACTCCAATAATATAAATTTTAATGAGGACTAGTTGCCATAATTTGGTTATTCTATAAATTTTAGTGAATGTTAGTTCTCATAATTTGGCTATTATAAAAAACCAGGCTGAGTACACATATGCTACTATGCGCAAATTTTGGGTCTGAGGACGTCCTCTTTCTTGCACAAAAAGTCGCATGCCTGAAATACTTTTGGAACTCGATTAATATAAATTTTAGTGAGGACTAATAATCATAATTTGGTTATTCCATCAATTTTAGTGATTATGAGTTCTCATAGTTTGGCCATTATAAAAAAACGAGGCTGAGTACACATATGCTACTATGCGCAAATTTTGGGGCTGAGGACGTTCTCTTTCTTGCACAAATCCTAACAATTTTAGTGATTATTAGTTGTCATAATTTGGCCATTATAAAAAAACGAGGCTGAGTATGCATATGCTACTATGCGCAAATTTTGTGACTGAGGACGTCCTCTTTCTTGCACAAAAAGTCTCATGTCTGAAATACTTTTGCAACTCGAATAATATAAATTTTAAGGAGGACAAGTTGTCATAATTTGGTTATCCTATCAATTTTAGTGATTATTAGTTGTCATAATTTGGCCATTATGAAAAAACGAGGCTGTGTACACACATGCTACTATGCGCAAATTTCGGGGCTGAGGACATCCTCTTTCTTGCACAAAAAGACTCACGTCTAAAACACTTTTGGAACTCGAATAATATAAATTTTAATGAGGACTAGTTGTCATATCAATTATCCTATCAATTTTAGTGATTTAGGGCTGAGGACGTTCTCTTTCTTGTACAAAAAGTCTCATGTCTGAAATACTTTTGCAACTCGAATAATATAAATTTTAATGAGGACAAGTTGTCATAATTTGGTTATCCTATCAATTTTAGTGATTATTAGTTGTCATAATTTGGCCATTATGAAAAAACGAGGCTGTGTACACATATGCTACTATGAGCAAATTTTGGGGCTGAGGACGTCCTTTTTCTTGTACAAAAAGTCTCGTGTCTGAAATACTTTTGGAACTCGAATAATATAAATTTTAATGAGGACTACTTGTCATAATTTGGTTATCCTATCAATTTTAGTGATTAACGTCCTCTTTCTTGCACAAAAAATCAAATGTCTGAAATACTTTTGGAACTCGAATAATATAAATGTTAGTGAGGACTAGTTGTCATAATTTGCTTATCCCATCAATTTTAGTGAATGTTAGTTCTCATAATTTGGCCATTATAAAAAACGAGGCTGAGTACACATATGCTACTATGCGCAAATTTTGGGTCTGAGGACGTCCTCTTTCTTGCACAAAAAGTCGCATGTCTGAAATACTTTTGGAACTCGATTAATATAAATTTTAGTGAGGACTAATAATCATAATTTGGTTATTCCATCAATTTTAGTGATTATGAGTTCTCATAGTTTGGCCATTATAAAAAAACGAGGCTGAGTACACATATGCTACTATGCGCAAATTTTGGGGCTGAGGACGTTCTCTTTCTTGCACAAATCCTAACAATTTTAGTGATTATTAGTTGTCATAATTTGGCCATTATAAAAAAACGGGGCTGAGTATGCATATGCTACTATGCGCAAATTTTGTGACTGAGGACGTCCTCTTTCTTGCACAAAAAGTCTCATGTCTGAAGTACTTTTGGAACTCGAATAATATAAATTTTATTGAGGACTAGTTGTCGTAATTCGGCTATTTTAGTCATTATGAGTTCTCATAATTTGGCCATTATAAAAAAACGAGGCTGAGTACACACATGCTACTATGCGCAAATTTTGGGGCTGAGGACGTCCTCTTTCTTGCACAAAAATTCTCATGTCTAAAACACTTTTGGAACTCGAATAATATAAATTTTAATGAGGACTAGTTGTCAAAATTTGGTTATCCTATCAATTTTAGTGATTATTAGTTCTCATAATTTGGCCATTATAGAAAAACGAGGCTGAGTACACATATGCTACTATGGGCAAATTTTGGGGCTGAGGACATTCTCTTTCTTGTACAAAAAGTCTCATGTCTGAAATACTTTTGGAACTCGAATAATATAAATTTTAATGAGGACAAGTTGTCATAATTTGGTTATCCTATCAATTTTAGTGATTATTAGTTGTCATAATTTGGCCATTATAAAAAAACGAGGCTGAGTACACATATGCTACTATGCGCAAATTTTGGGGCTGAGGACGTCCTCTTTCTTGCACAAAAAGTCTCATGTCTGAAATACTTTTGGAACTCGAAAAGTATAAACTTTAGTGAGGACTAGTTGTCATAATTTGGTTATTCTATCATTTTTAGTGGTTGTTAGTTGTCATAATTTGGCCATTATAAAAAAACGAGGCTGCGTAGCGCATATGCTACTAAGCACAAATTGTGACTGAAGACGTCCTCTTTCCTGCATGTATGAAATACAATTGGAACTCGAATAATATAAATTTTAATGAGGACTATTTGTCACAAAAAGTCTCATGTCTGAAATACTTTTGGAACTCGAATAATATAAACTATGCGCATACTTTGGGGCTGAGGACGTCCTCTTTCTTGCACAAAAATTCTCACGTCTGAAATACTTTTGGAACTCGAATAATATAAATTTTAATGAGGACAAGTTGTCATAATTTGGTTATCCTATCAATTTTTTTTTTTTGTTTTGTAGGAGTAGGACCAGCACTCAGGGGATGACCCCTATATATGCAAGGCATTGCGCCGGAACTGAAAACGAGGGGATAGTATTGAGGAGACAGATTAGGAAAGATGAGAAGATAGACAGATTTTTTTTTTTTTGTAGCTATTTCAACCTTTTATTTCGCCAGCTAATTTTTGCTACAGGGCCGACGAAGGTGGGTGCTGTTACTCTGCTTTTAGTACATGATAGTGTCAGTCGCTGCTAATTATGTTCAGTGATCAGTGACTATGCCTTCATCATTGAAACAGGCTTGCAACAACTAACACAACCACGCACTAATGCCTATCAATTTTAGTGATTATTAGTTGTCATAATTTGGCCATTATAAAAAAACGAGGCTGTGTACACATATGGTACTATGCGCAAATTTTGGGGCTGAGGACGTCCTCTTTCTTGCACAAAAAGTCTCATGCCTGAAGTAGTTTTGGAACTCGAATAATATCAATTTTAGTGTGGACTAGTTGTCATAATTTGGTTTTTATCAATTTTAGTGATTGTTAGTTCTCATAATTTGGCCATTCTAAAAAACGAGGCTGCGTACACATATGCTACTATGCGCAAATACTTTTGGAACTCGAATAAAATAAATTTTAATGAGGACAAGTTGTCATAATTTGGTTATCCTATCAATTTTTGTGATTATTAGTTGTCATAATTTGGCCATTATAAAAAAACGAGGCTAAGTACACATATGCTACTATGCGCAAATTTTGGGACTGACGACGTCCTCTTTCTTGCACAAAAAGCCTCATGTCTGAAATACTTTTGGAACTCGAATAATATAAATTTTAATGAGGACAAGTTGTCATAATTTGGTTAACCTATAAATTTTAGTGATTATTAGTTGTCATAAATTGGCCATTATAAAAAAAAGAGGCTGAGTACACATATGCTACTATGCGCAAATTTTGGGGCTGAGGACGTCCTCTTTCTTGCACAAAAAGTCGCATGTCTGAAATACTTTTGGAACTCGATTAATATAAATTTTAGTGAGGACTAGTAATCATAATTTGGTTATTCCATCAATTTTAGTGATTATGAGTTCTCATAATTTGGCCATTATAAAAAAACGAGGCTAAGTACACATATGCTACTATGCGCAAATTTTGGGACTGAGGACGTCCTCTTTCTTGCACAAAAAGTTTCACGTCTGAAATACTTTTGGAACTCGAATAATATAATTTTTAATGAGGACTAGTTGTCATAATTTGGTTATCCTATCAATTTTAGTGATTATTAGTTGTCACAATTTGGCCATTATAAAAAAAAACGAGGCTGAGTACACATATGCATTTTGGGGCTGAGGTCGTCCTCTTTTTTGCACAAAAAGCTTCATGTCTGAAATACTTTTGGAACTCCAATAATATAAATTTTAATGAGGACAAGTTGTCATAATTTGGTTATCCTATCAATTTTAGTGATTATGAGTTCTCATAATTTGGCCATTATAAAAAAACGAGGCTGAGTACACATATGCTACTATGCGCAAATTTTGGGACTGAGGACGAGTAGTTAATAACTGTATGTGCGAGAACAATTAAAATACTCAAATTTCAGCAATTAAATTTTAAAATTTTTAAATTTTAATTGCCAAATTTGTGTTAATGGGTTTTTTTGTAATTTGATACTTTAATGTGTGTGTGTGTATTTTCCCACGGTTAAATAGGGATGTTCACATTGTTGTTGTTTAATTTTTTATGATGTTGGGGTAGGCGTGGGAATTTTTGTCTGTCCATATGAGACCTTGGGAGTTTGTGTCTGTCCGTATGAGACCGTGGGAATTTCTGTCCGTCCATATGTGGGGGGTAGTTTGGTGGAGGGGTGCTGTAGTAACCAAAATGAGTTTGTATAAGTGAGCGTGAGACCGTGGGAATTTTTGTCTGTCCATATGAGAGCTTGGGAGTTTGTGTCTGTCCATATGTGACCTTGGGAATACATGTCCGTCGGTATGTGAGCGTGGGAATTTCTGTCTGTCCATATGTGAGCGTAGGAATTCTGTCTCTACATGGGTGCTATGGCCTAATAGAAAATAATAAATTTTTAGTATCTGACACAACATTTTTTAGGAAGTACAATATCTCAAAAGTGTTGTATAAATGGATGGCCCTAATGTTTGTGGTTCGTTTCTTCTTGCTGGAGTGAGATTTCTTCTTTTATTTTTTAGCTTGTTTTTAATTGTGGTGTGTGTTTACTTAAGATATTTTTAATTTTGGTGTGTGTTTCCTTAAGATATTTTGTCCAGCAATTCAGTTATTTCTTTTTTGTGTGCAATGCTTGAGTGTGGGGGAATAATTTGATTATTCTGATCTTGAAGACGTTGTGAAAAAAATTACTATTGCATAAATATTGAATTTGATATTTTGTTTATTTTATACATGACGATCATCGATGAATTTTATTTGGGGATCTGGATGGTGGTGCGATTTCTGTATTTTGTAGAATATTAATATGTGTGTGTTTTTGTGTTCTGAGTGGCGATTGGAATGTCTGCCTGTCAGACAGGGAGTGTGTGTGTGACGATTGGTGAGTCTGTGTGACAGTCCGCTTTTTTGTTGCTTTCCTGGATTTAGCGCAAGTGGGTCAGTATGAAATGAAATAAATTTGTAGATATTTATGTACGCATATACATACAAACAAATAATAAGCGTTTATTCGTTGTGCCCAAATATTCCCTTGACCATTTGAATGAATGAACCACTGTGTTTATTTGTTTGTGTGTTCTCTGAAATAAATATGTATATAGGTGTTTATTTGAAATAAAAGACATTTATTTTAATTTTTATAAGCATTTATTTAAAAGTTTGTTAACATTTTCATTTTTAAGTAAAATTGCATTCCTTAAGGCACAAACACCATAGTCGTGATAGCTACAATAGAAATATGTTGAATGGTTAGTTTCCATTTGTTTAAAATTAATGCAGCCAATGTCTTCAATGTTATAAACTGTTTGATGAATCATTTTTTCTAGCCATTTTTTCTTCTCTCCCCCCTTAACATATATTTGTGAATTTCTTATATTGGATTTTAAAAACTTGCAAACGCTTTGAAGTGAGACTGATCCATCATTCCAGTTAATATGATGATAGTTTTTTGTTAACCAAACTGCTTCTCTCTGTTTTTTGACCGATAAACATGCGAAATCAAAAGGAGGTTTTATGATGAAATTGAGGCATTCGTTGTTGCTGAAAACTACAGCTAGTTCTTTTGCGATGAAGTCATTTGAATTATTTTTGAAACCTTGCAAGTCTACAAAAACAATATCACCATCCATGTTATTTAATTTATAAGACCTTCCGGACTTGACCTTTTATTGGTATGTATTCTATTACGCGGTCATGAATAAGAACGCAGTAAGCTGATGTCGTTGCTGGAATATTTGTTGCTGTTTCAAATTCAATTTTTATGTCAATCGGTCCGGTATTGACTGATTCGTTCTGATAGCTTACATCTACTACAATAATTGGAGCGTCGTCTTTAAACTCCTGGGCAGTTAATAATGGTTGAGGCTCATTCATATAGTAGCTTTGTTGAAATCTTACATACATATCATATAGAATTGCATACCGTTCATTTTTAAATTTTATGTTAAGATCATCATATGGGTAAGAGGTTGAATTTAAATGTACTTTTAAATTAGTGAGGTCACAGTGAACAAATTTGTTACCTCGTTGAAATGCGACCAATACAAAACGTGGTCGCTCTTTACTTGCAGCTAATTTAACATTCCAAATATGACTTGTTCCTGTATTCAATTGTGGATTCATATGACAATCCCAGCTACGAAATGCCATCGGTATAGAAGCACCTTGCTCTGATCAGATAATTGTACGTGTGGAATTCTCCAGGAGATGAGTGAAATTGTAAGTTTCGATTTTTCAGTAGAAACGCTCGAGTGTACAAGAGCTTCATCATTTTTATTGCGCAAGAGTATCAATTCATGCTTTCCATTAAGTATAACTTTGTTGTAGTCTTCAGCAAACCCCAAAAGCATTTTTAGTGGTACATAAAAATTAAAATATCCATTCTTAAGATTCAAATCATCAGTTTTATGCCATCCACCATTTTGCATTACAACGCTTTGAGTTGGTGATAGAGATACCAAATTTTTTATTGTGGTTGTTGTTCCTAAATACCTTGTATGATCGATTTCAATACCATTAAGCTCATAGCGGATTTCATCAAATAGATGTGCAACAAAGTTGTTTTTCAATTTAAAATTTTCTGAAAATTTTCCAGTTTTTTCATCTACAACGAAACCTTCCACATATATATAGCTCTCACTAGGTAACACGTACAAATCTTGATTTTGTATTGAGATTCGAATCTCATCATTATTATTGTACGATTGTAGATATGGTATGTAGGTATGATAGTCCTTTTTTATTATATTTTCGTCAGACAATGGCTTATCCAATACGTTTATTATTGAGCTCATTTTGTGACGGATATAGATATGTACAATTTCTTCAAGAAAGGAATACGTGGTGGGCTTGTACAATGTAGTAATCGTTTTTCAAAAGCTAACAATAAATATTTAGCTGATTATGATAGAGAGAAGCCCTCAGAATTTATTGTGTACTTAGACGCAAATAACCTTTACGGTTGGGCAATGTCTGAGTATCTACCTTATGGTGGATTCAAATGGATGTCAACTGAAGAGCTAAATCTAGTTCAAGCGATGGATATGTCTATGAAGTTACTTTAGACTATCCTTCTCATTTGCATGACTCTCACAATGACCTTCCTTTCTGTCCAGAAAATAAAAAAATTTTGCAAACAAAGCACATTAAATTACTAGCAGATTTTTCTACAAAACAAACATATGTCATACATTATAGAGTTCTTAAACAATGTTTGCAGTATGGTCTAGTTCTAAAGAAAGTACATCGAATTCTCACCTATAAGCAATCAACCTGGTTGAAAAGTTATATAGACTTGAATACCAAACATAGGGCTACTGCAAAAAATGTTTTTGAAAAAAATTTCTTTAAATTGTTAAATAATGCAGTATATGGTAAAACTATGGAGAATGTGGAAAAGAGAAAAGATGTACGAATAGTTACTAACTGGAATAGGACAAACTGTAATCATTTAGGAGCTCAAGATTGGATATCTAAACCTAATTTTCATAGTTTGTCAATATTTTCTGAGGATATGGTAGCGATTGAAATGAAAAGAGTGAAAACCTATTACAATAAACCCATATATTTAGGATTTTGTGTATTAGAGCTTTCCAAATGGAAAATGTATGATTTCCATTATGGGTACATGCAACCCAAATTCAAGACAAACCTATCATTAAACTATATGGACACAGACTCTTTCATTTACACAGTACAAACTGAAGATTTCTATGCTGACATAAAAACTGACGTCGACCATAAGTTTGATACTTCAGATTACCCAAAAGACAATGTATATGGATTTCCTCTGGTAAACAAAAAGGTGTTGGGTATGATGAAGGATGAGAATTGTGGAAAGGTAATGAAGGAATTTGTAGGATTGCGATCAAAAATGTACTCTTTTAGTGTGCAAATCAATGTGATATTAAAAAATCGAAAGGAGTAAAGAACTGCATTCTTAATAATTATAGTATAGCTTCATATAGAAATTGCTTATTCAATAAGTCGACTGTGTATGATGATATGCTAACATTTAAATCAAAAATTCATCAAATTTACTCAAATCAAATTAATAAAGTAGTATTAAATTATGCAGATGATAAAAGAAAAATAAGAAGTGATGATAAAAGTACGTATGCATGGTATCATTTTCGAATCGAAGAAACCAATCCCGATTACGAACTTGATATGCTATTGTGGGAAATTTCAAGATTAGAAAAGGAAGAAGCAATGGAATAACTGCAACTAATTTTTTAGGTAATAATTTCTATGTGTAAGTAGTTAAATCTAGTAATAAAAGAAAACATGTTTTATGTTTAAGTTAAATATTGTTTTATTGTTAAGAGAGAGTGAGAAAAAACCAGAATTTTACAAATATATTATATATTAAAAAACATTAAAGATTTTGTTTTATTCTGAATATTTACTTTTAATGAAATAATGCATAATATGAATTAATTAAATGGCTAATTGCCATTTTTCTTAAATAATATACCGAACACCGGCAGGTGTCTGGTCCCTCCACACAATCCGGATGGCTCCAAGGACAGGATTTGAAATGGCCATCGTCCTTGTCTTCATCTTCCATTATACCCATTTCTTCGTTTTGATCCAACATGTCTAGGAAATATTTCATCATATCCCGGTGTTCATGTAGTTGACATCCTTCAAAGTTGATTAGGAATTGCACAATCTTGTCTCTTATTTGACTCATGTTTTTTATTTTAAATTTAATCTTTTTATTAGCAAAATTTACTTGCGTTCCGTTTTACTGTTACTTTGCAACTATAATTGATCATTTCAACGAACCAGTACGAAGGTGCATGTTATGAAATTTAAAAAACGAAGCCTGATCGTTTTTAATCCGAAAAATAATTTAAAATTTTGTGTGAACGACTCAAAAAAATGTATACATATTTGTATCATCTCTCTATCTTTTTTCAACTACTTAGTTTTAAATACTTATATAGATTTCATTTCTCCTCACTTCGTCTTTTGTCAAAATAAAACAAAAAAATCATTGTATAACGATTTTCTGTTAGGCTTCTTACAGTCTAGAAATCTAAAATCGAGATTAGTTTGCAATAAAAGTTCAAAGCTATAAGTTGTGAAAAATTTCTACCGCAATGGATCTGGTGAAAAAATTTAATTCGTGCAATACAAAAACCTTAATACATATAAAGGATCTAGATGATTCAATCAAATACAACATCCTACGTGCAAAGCGGGTAACAACAAAGTACGGAGAAACAATTCAACTTGAGCTGGAAAACCATATAATGTTTCTCCCGAACCGATATAATGCATTAACCAATGTAGAATTAGAAGATCTTTCGAATGATAAATATCGACTACAAAGAAAAGGAGAGCGAAACCTGATCTTAGATAGCGAGATGCACGGGTTTTTGATACCAAACTCCCAGTACCCTGTTTGGCAGTAAAAATAAAAAAATAAAAATGTTATGTACATATATTTTGTAACTAATACAATAAAACAACGAAAGAATTTTTTAAAATATACAAATATATGCTTATGTTTTATTTCAACTCTTTAGTTGCTTCATAAAGAAATTTTAAACATAAATGACCACAATTAAATGTATTAAAGTTTTGATATTGATTGTAGTTGTATTCAATATTTCTACCTAGATATTTTATTAATTCTAAAGGAGGTTGTAAATTTCCAAAGCTGTCGAAATATTGTTTTTCATCCTTGTTTCTATAGTATGCTACCCAATGAGTACCTGGTCCTGCTGATAAATCTAAATTAATTATTCCACATTCTACTGTCCTTGGCCGTTTTGGTAGAGAATCCAACATATAAACTCCTCTAAAGTGTGGAATATTTCTTGAAAATTTTCTTAGATCAAATTCTGATAATGGTCTGTTGGGTAGCATTTCTAATAGTTTTTTGAATGATCTTTAGAAACAAGTCCATAACCCTTTTTATATGGTTTAAGGTACAGTCCTTCTCCCACAGCAATAGACTCCATTGCCTTATTGTGTCTGGTGGCTTCCTCAAGTTGTTTTTTTGCGTCCTTTGTTGCATTTACAGCCTTAGCTATAGCGGCACCTCCAGTTGTTAGACTACCAAGTGCACCTAGAGCAGTTAGAATTGGAATTAGCGGTAAAAATCCACCAATTTTTGGAACATTGATTATGCGTGGTATTACAACGCGTGCCTTTTTCCCCTTAAGTGATCTGTTGATAACTTTACGAGCGATTTTAATGGCCGAGTTAATGTCTTGTGGTTTTTCTTCCCGTAATGTTTTTGTTGCTGCTCTAATTGAACTATTGAACAGCTTTTTATCATTTAAATGAGTTCGTAACGATAGTCTTTGCCTATTTCTGCTCTTCTTCTCCATACCCATACCAAATTTAGTTTTTGCTTTCATTGCATTGGTCACCATATATGCAAATGATTTTTGTGCAAGACTGCTATTGTTTGAAAGAACTCTTTCCCAAGCTTTATTTTCAAGAATTTTATCAGCTTGGTGTCTACTGTTTAATTCTTTGTTTTTGGAGTAAGCTATATCGTGATTTTTGCAAGCAGCATCCAATAAATTAATTCCTTTATCTCCTCTATCTAAACGCTTTTGTAATCTTGTGCCAGGTCCACAGTACTGATATCCAGGAAGATGTAATTCAAAAGGTAGAGAATTTATTGTTTTATTTAGTAAACCTTCTCCAACGATAGTTTTCTTATGACTGAATGTTTTTTTATAAAACGTAACCATATTATTTTATTCTAGAATAAAAGATATTGTTTTGTGAATTTTACAAGTAGTTATTGAAATGCGCTTAGTAAAACAACACAAAAATATTTTAGTTCGTAATGTGGATGTATTTTCAAATGACAGTACAAAAATAAGACATAGTTCCTTACTACCAAATTCTATTCGAGCATTAATAGTTGGTCCCTCCATTTGTGGAAAAACTAATGTAATGATCAGTTTGCTAGAAAGTCCTAATGGTCTCAAGTTTGAAAATATCTATTTGTACTCAAAATCTCTGTATCAACCTAAATATGAATACCTAAAGAATTTAATTTCGCCAATTAAAGGAATGGGATACTACACATTCGCAGACAATGAGTCCGTTGTTCCTCCTAGTGAAGCTAAAAGCAATTCAATTATGATTTTCGATGATGTTGCATGTGAAAACCAAAACAATATACGTGCATATTTTTGTATGGGGCGTCATAAGAATGTAGATTCATTTTACTTGTGTCAAACCTACACAAGAATTCCAAAACATTTAATAAGAGATAATGCCAATTTAATTATAATGTTTAAACAAGATGCGAAAAATATGAGACATGTATACGATGATCATGTTGCCAGCGATATGAAATTTGAAAAGTTTCAGTATATATGTCAAGAATGTTGGAAGGATAAATATGGATTTTTGATGATAAGTAAAGATAATGAACTAAACAATGGTCGCTATAGAAAATCATTTGATTACTTCATCGTAATATAAATTACTGTTCATCAAGGGTATCGCTTAGTACATAATCTGGCTTTAAACTTTATACATGTGATTGTTATAACTGGTCATCTAAGCAAAAACTTGATCTGATACATAATAATCTGATCAGATACCTAACAAGCTGATCTGATAACCTCATCTGATAAACTGATCTGATAACCTGATAAACTCATCTAATACGTGATCTGATAACCTGATCTGACACCTGATAAGCTGATCTGATACCTGATAAACTGATCTGATACCTGATCTGATAACCTGATCTGACACCTGATAAGCTGATCTGATACCTGATAAACTGATCTGATACCTGATCTGATAACCTGATCTGACACCTGATAAGCTGATCTGATACCTGATAAACTGATCTGATACCTGATCTGATACCTGATCTGATAACCTGATCTGATACTTGATAAGCTGATCTGATAGCTGAAAAGCTAAAATGAATGAAAAAATTCTAAAAGACTTGGTGACAACAAGAAATATATTAAAGAAAAAGCTTCGTAGTATAAAAAATGGTGAAATAGATACACATCAGCAATTAAGTGATACATTCAAGCCCATAACAGAACCTTTAAAAGAATTTATAAATAGCTCTAAATATATTGATATACCGAATAAAAAAGAAAAGAATGATAAGAAAACTGAATATGAGGACAGTGTCAGTTTTCATCCTCAGAACTCAACAATGAAGTTGGAAGCAAGTACCCCTAAGAAACTAATTGAAGAATCAATGTTTAAACAGTCTAATAGTAAAAGTAACAGCGATTTTGATGAAGATGACTTTTATTCACAACATTCTAATCATGACGAGAGTTATCCTGACTTATCACTATTGCAATCGAGAAATGAACTAGATACTAACTATGGTCCACATAGAGATTATAATAACGAATGGAAATTTGGTAGTAGCAACATCGAGTTAAATCAAGATAAAATACAAGTTGGTGGTCAAATATGGGCTCTCACCCCAGGACTGTTTTCTTTGATGTTTCATAAAACACCAAAAAACTATGATAAATTCGAGCTTGAAATCTATAAAAAAATATTACTTACTACCAATGCACACAGAAGAGATTATAAGTCCGATGGTCAAATCAAGGGGACTAGAGGGTACAAGTACAAACATATTATTGGAAAACTTTTTAAAGAGAAAAATCATAAGACCTCATCGGAATTAACAAAGGCTACTTATTTAGGTAAGGGATTGATGCAGGTAAATCCTCATAAATCAAACTATATATACTGGGATGATCCAAACGAGTTGGTAGATCGACTTAGACTACTGCTTGCATCACAATCTGCAGGTCATACTAATCACAACAACGAGATTGTCTCAATTATTGAAGAACTACGTGAAGCTAATATAATAGTATAAACTATATAAACGCATACACATTTTAAATATAAATTATGTCTGTTGATAAATTCGGACATTATCTAAACGACACTAGCAGTATAATTTCATTGAAAAATGCACCTAAATTGTTGGGCTTATTTTTGGATGCGAACAACAACAACAATGTCCAAAACAAAAGAATCAAAAATGTTGCAAAAGCTTTGGAGGAAAACGATGCTATCAATAAATTGTTTTTGCAAACTCAAATGGAAGAAGTAGAACACAAAATTATAAAAGAATTTAAAGAAGATAACAACAAAATGCACAATACTCTAAAAAATCAAATCGAAATGCAACAACATGAAATAATATTACAGTTGGAAGAGAATAAAAAATTGCAAGAAAGCATTTCCAAGATCAGAGCATCCTTCGAAGAAGAAATTGAAAGATTAAATGAGAAAATGTATAGATTTGAAAATTACATGTTTGTGTCAATTGGTGAAAGCGCATCAGATAGATCACAACACACCCCAAAGACTTCTTAAAGCTTAGACATGGATACAAAAAGAAATTTAGTGAACGAGCTCCATAAGCAAGCTCGAAAAATGTTTGGACGTCGTAGAGTTGTTATGAAAGGAATAGACGATCTTTGGCAAGCGGATTTAGTTGAAATGGGGAACTATTCTACATACAATAAAAATTATAGATTTTTGCTAACTGTAATTGACACATTCTCCAAATATGCTTGGGCAGTACCTCTGAGAAGAAAAACAGCTGTTGACACAACGCAGGCAATGGAGACTATTTTTCAGTTGGGGCGTGTGCCAAAAAACTTACAAACAGATGATGGTAAAGAATTCTTCAACAAACACTTTAATCAATTGATGGATAAATACAACATCAAACACTACTCAACGTATAGCATCATGAAAGCATCAATAGTAGAACGATTCAATAGAACATTAAAAGGAATGATGTGGAAAGAGTTTAGTTTTAATGGTTCCTACAACTGGCTTGATATATACAAAGATTTACTTAATGCATACAATAGAAAAGTTCATCGCACCATTAAAATGCCACCGATTAAAGTCAACTCAAAAAATGAAAAACAACTTCTAAATACAGTATACAGTCATTTAAAGATGTACAAAATGTCAAAATTTAATGCAGGAGACCATGTACGTATTAGCAAATATAAACATATTTTTGAGAAAGGCTATACTCCGAATTGGACAACAGAAATTTTCACAATCCAAAGAGTTCAGAATACATATCCTACAACATACATATTAGAAGATTATCTTGGAAATCCTATTAAAGGTGGCTTCTATACGGAAGAACTGTCAAGAACTAGATTTCCAAATACATATCTAGTTGAAAAGGTGATTCGACTGAAAGGGGGCAAAGCATTAGTTAAATGGTTGGGATTTTCTAATCAACACAATTCCTGGATAAGCAAAGATGAAATACTATAGATGGAAAACGAAATAAATCGTCATCCGCAATGATAACAACGACAATAACATCAATATTTTTAATAACTAATGTTAATTTTAAAATAAGATTATGAAATATATATGCAAATTATTCTTATAAACCATGGTGTGTATTAAACTTTATTTATTTGTGAACAGGCTGTTATAATGTCAATAACACTTACTCTGAGCTCTAACTCATCAGCGCTATTGTAACGAACCTTAGCATAATCTGGTTATCACTAGACTGCACAACTGGTTTTGCTGCGGACTTAGCTCAGGGAAATGGGAGTGGATGGTGATAACTATAAAAAGGTTATGTTACGTTAATAAAAATATTTGTTCTTGTGTGCAGTATACGAATTAGAAAAAAAAACTTAATATAAAAAGCACAAAGAAGTTATCCAATAATACCACGAAACTTGTCTGTGGGAGACTACTAAGGTGTATTTGGTCTCCTAGGTCATGTTATCCCGCCCAACCATGCTGATGACCACTTTTAAGTATCAGCCCAAAGATATAGTCACATCCCTGTTTACACTCTACTTTTCATCACTTTGAGGGAAATTTTAGCAGAACATAATCGCAAGCAACATTTATTGTAATTCAAAATTCATGATAAATTCATTATGAGCATAGTATGATTTCCCTTCAATGGTATTTATTATTAACTAGTAGGGTTAATTTTCTTATTTTATAAGATAATGATAAAAAGAAATATTAACTCAAATAGGTGACGACAAAAGAAATTTTACAATATGCACCATATTGGTTTCTACTTTTTTCCTGTTGGGGTTTGTGAATGAGAATGAAAAATATCAATGTAAGAGTTCGAAGATTGGCTCTTAATTTTACCTAGTTTTCAATTTAATTTATTTGTTAAAATTTTTCTCTTCCATCTCAATGATTGATATTTTTCTTCCTCATTTACTGATTAAAATTAGTTAAAAATATGTATGTACGTTTGTATGAATATATGTACTTATGTATCTACTTACATGCAAAAATATTATAAAGGGTTGTTTTTATATGATTTCTTTTTATTTCGACTTACGTATGTATCATTTCCAACGCTGTCAGCAGGCCTGTTGATTTCGTGGCTGATGTACATATATATATATGTACGTGTACTTAGATGGGATAGTTAATTAGGGTAGGGTTTTCGATAAAAAAAATATTTTTGCATGATATTCGATTAGGATATTTTGTTTTAGTATATTAAGGGAATTAATAATATTGTTAAGGTAAAATTTAATGCCTGGTTTTAGATAATACTGCACTATTAGTTTTGTTAGGGATTTGATGATGAATGCGAATGTTTCAAGAAAACGTTATAGGTAATTATAAGGGATAGGGTATTTAAGGTTAGGAATTACTTAAGTGGAAATCTTAAGCCTACAATGAATTCGTATATTGGAATTGTGAAGATGTGTTTTTTTTTCCTTTGTTCTGATTGTTTTAATATTTAGGTGAACGAAGTGTTGGGGTAAACTGGTGCAGGTCACAGGAATGTGTGCAATAAGACAGCCGATTTTGGGGACTGTACTAATCAATAAGGCTATGTTATGTTGCTAGTTGTTTCCTTTTTCTCTTGCTTTTTGCGTAATGACCCGTTTAATTAACCAGCAATATGTCACCACCACCTATAAAAACAGTAGCGTTTGCGGAGTTTGGATGCTCTTGGCATAGGGAAACTAATAGGCATGTATGTACTTACGGGCCGAGTTATTCCACGTGGGTGAACGAATTCCGATCTAATTCTAATTGGTTCCCACACTCCGTCGTGTTCTATGTCCACATAAGTATATCTAAAGATGATCGGCCACTTATTTGTACTATCTGGAGCCGGTTTTTATCTTCTACTTAAGCACTTCTAATGTATTCTTTTATTTTTTATTTATTTTTAATATAAAAATATTTAATAATATGATAAGCGTACAGCTTTTGTTTCTAGCAACCAACGTGTATAATTGCTGATGATCGGTAGCAAACTGTACATGATCTCAAGCGTATGGTGTGATGTGCATAAAAAAAATATCATTAATAGGTAGAGACAAAATGCATTTACATACGTATGTACTCCTACACTCTTAGAACGCGCCAACTCTCCAAAATTTTTGTTTTCTTTCATTCTATCTATACATATATTGTGCAGATACCTTATGAACAATAAGCAACTAGCAATTAACATTAGGTTGGCAATAAAACAGATCTCGTTAAATTCAAACAAGTGTACTGATCTGCACAGAAGATAATATAGACTATACCCGTCACAAAGCAGATGGTTCTCTACGTCTACCGTAATGAAACAACTGAAATACGGGTCCTTTAACAAAACTACCAGAATTAACAAAACTACCAGATATCCTTCAAATGATAAGTTGATTTGCTATTGCTGTCCAAATCCTGTAAGACGTAGTGACAATTTCCCAATTTCTCTACCACGCGACTTTTAATTCCAACAGGAGCTAACTTAGCGTTATAATGTTTTAGGAGGCTACTTTGAGTAAAGTTTCTCCTTGTAACGATTTGACCAACCTCAAAATGTCTGGATTTAGATCTTAAGTTGTAACGTTGAGCATTCTTTTCATACGAGGACTTAATTTTGCTTTTGATTATATCTCTAATGAACTGAAATTTATCGGGCCGAGGTAGTTTGGAATCTGGTTCTGTTAAAATGTTCACATTACGAAGGATTTCATAGTCATTACCGTGCGTCAACATATGTTGACCAAAAACGACAAAATAAGGGGAATAGCCGACACTCTGATGTATACTATTTCGTAGTGAACAGTTGATACTACTCAAGTAAACATCCCAATTACGCTGGTCACTACGTATGTACGAACGCAATGCTTCATTTATCGACCTATTCACCCTTTCGGAAGCATTTGCCTGCGGTGAATATGCTGCCGTGAAAATATGCCTTATTCCATATTCCGACAAAAAAGCTATAAATTCCTTACTCTTGAATTGGCTTCCATTATCTGATATAATGGTTTCAGGTACCCCAAAACAGTCGAAAACTCTTTCTTTCAGGTAGGATATAATTAGTCTAGAGTTCAGTTTCTTCAATGGATGCAGAAATGTAAATTTGCTAAAATGGTCAAGGATTACAAAAACCCCTATGTTACCATGTTTGCTGCGAGGGAAAGGGCCAATAAAATCTACGTATAGGCGCTGAAAGGGTCTATCTGACTCCGCCATTTGCCCCATTGGAGGTCGAGTACAATAATTTGGAGTTTTCGATGTGGTACAATACTCACACCCTGCTATGTATCTTTTGACCTCCGCTGCCATTCCCGGCCAATAGAAATATCTTCTAAGTCGGTCCAGAGTCTTTGCAATACCTCCATGGGAGGCTGAAGGCTGATCGTGACAGGCCATCAAGACATGTTCACGTAGCCCTGAAGGAACTACTAATTTCCACGAATAGTTATCTTCGCCAGTTTCTCCTTCAAAACCAATTCTATGATAAATAAATTTATCTATCACCTTATAGTCTGGCAAGTCAGTCCCTGCGAACTTCTGTCTCAACATACTGTATTCGGCTGTGTTGAAAGCATCTGATGAAAGGTCTATCAAAGGTAAATTCTTGAGTACCAATTCTGCTACTATATCATCTTCTCCATCAAAAGTACGGGATAGCGCATCTGCCACAACATTCTCGGTCCCTTTTCGATGTTCTATTGTAAAGTTATACCCCTGCAACTGGAGAGCCCACCTACCTAAACGCCCATATAGGTCTCTTTGGGCCATGAGCCATTTAAGGCTAGCATGGTCGGTAATTACTTTAAATTCGTGTCCCTCAATGTATGCCCTAAACTTCCTTATGGCTAAGACTACGGCCAGGCACTCCAGTTCGGTAACTGAATATTTCCTTTGTGCTTTATTTAATTTATGGGACATAAAAGCGATTGGTCGTTCATCACCTCTTGCATCAGTTTGGGCTAACAGTCCTCCTACGCCAAATTGACTGGCATCACACTGAACAATGAATGGTTTATCGTAGTTCGGATGCGAAAGAAAAGGGGCTGTGGTCAGGCGCTCCTTTAAAGTTTCGAAGGCTTTTTGGGCCTCCGGATTCCAACAAAAAATTTTCTTCTTTGATAACAGCTCAGTTAAATGATAAGTAATCGATGCATAATCTGCCACAAAACGCCTATACCAGCCAGCCAAACCTAAAAACTGGCGCAGCTGACGAACAGTTTTCGGTGCTGGGTATTCTGAAATCGCCTTAACCTTTTCCGGGTCCACCATAAGTGTGCCATTCCCCACCACATAACCCAAGTATTTCACACTTCGCAAGCCGAACCTACTCTTTTTAATGTTAATAGTGAGTCCAGCTTTTCGTAGTTGAGACGCTACCTGGAGTAGATGTATCACATGCTCCTCCAGCGAATTTGATACCACAAGAAGATCGTCCAAATATACAAAAACATAGCTTTTCAACTCGTATGGTATAACTTTATCCATCAACCTACACATTGTTTGGGGAGCATTACAGAGCCCAAAAGGCATCCGTTTAAACTGATACAAAGGTCGATTGGGGACAGTGAATGCAGTTTTTGGACGGGACTCTTTTGACAGATTAATCTGCCAAAAGGCATCCTTTAAATCGATCTTGGATATCACATTCACTGGTGGCAGTCTAGAAATTATGCCATCAATATTTGGGAGGGGATAGGCGTCTTTAACGGTAACACCGTTCAATCTGCGGGAGTCCAGACAAAACCTAACCTTTCCCGGTTTAACTATTAAGACCCCTGGCGAGGACCATGCTGAGTTCTCGGCAATCTCTATAACTCCCAATTGAAGCATTCGATCGATCTCCTCACATAATAATTTTTCCCTAGCCGGAGAAATAGGGTAATATCGCTGTTTTATCGGGGCAGCTAAACCTGTCTCAATGACGTGTTCCACCAGGGTGGTAGTACCTAAGCCTTCCTTCTCGAATGATGGGAATGACCCAATGGCTACGTTAAGTTTTTGTAGATCGCTGGGGCAGAGTTTAAGCATTTCAGAATCATCACATTCACATATAACCTCATTTAACATAGGAAAACGAATTTCTAAGCCAAAGGTTCTCCAGAAGTCTATCCCGCAAATTGCATCCTGTTTTAAGCTAGGAACTATTAAGAATTCTATATTCTTAAGAATTTCATTATATTCGACATTGACCGAAAGCGAACCTACGACCTGTTGATTTTGACCATTGGCGGTCTTTACCATGCCTCTGAACCTCGTAATTAGTTGAGCTGAATTGGATAAAATCTCTTCTGCAAAACTTCCACCTATGAATGACCTGGTAGCTCCACTATCTAGGAGAGCTAAAATCGTTCTATTGAGCATACCTATGCTAATATAGGGCCTTACGTCTCGACAGCCGGCGGTTATGCTGGATAGTATGACATTTTTAAGCTGCTTCTTATGTTTCCAAAAATTTCGCATGCGTTGAGCAGATCTAAGTCGTCTTTTTGAAATTATGGCATCATTACTTGGTTGATTTGAGAATAATTGTTGCCGAACTTGTAAATATTTATTTAATCTTTCATGGTAGGGTAAAAATTTAGTTGAACTTGTAACTAACGAATCATTTTTTGAAGCGCTAGATTGAAATGTGATATTTAAGCTAGAGTTGGTTTTTAGTTCCGTAATGGTTTTTGTGGATGTCCGCGCGGTTTCGTGCGAACATCCTGAATAGAGTTTCCCGACGTCCGCGTGCACTTAGTACAGGCCGGCTTATACGTGTCGGGGGCGCCGCATCCATAGCAAAATACACGCCTAGGAGCAACGCAATCCTGATAGCGGTGATCCGTCGCGTCACAATTCCAACATTTTGCTAAATCACCAATTTCATCTAAGTTCTCGGGTATTAGGTCTCTTTGAACACTATCGCTATCTACGACAGCATCATGAACCAATGCTGAAACCTGAGGGCGGGAACATCTCTGCCTGCTGGAATTTTTTTGCAATAAATCGTCGAAAAACTTCTCGTGCCTTCTGGCCTCCTTCCGAAGGGTTGATATATCAGATATGTTAAAATGAAGTAGTTCATGTCGCAATTCAGTTTTCAGGTTACGTATTATTATTTCAACTAATTCTGCTTCCGCTATTGGTATGCGGAGTTTGTCAGTTAAACTCATAATTGCCTCTAAAAATGAATCAAAACTCTCATTACTCTTTTGTTTTCTACGCCTCATATCGTCTTTTATATCATAGTCTGAAGTAGTGTCTTTAAATTGTCTTCGTAAAGCAGTGCAAATATCAAACCATTCTAGATTATTATCGATCTGCCGGTGATACCTCCAGAACCATTTTAAAGCCTTGCCCTCAAATAAAGAGTGAACATGTTCGCAAAGTAAGTTAAAATTACCATTTAGGTGAATCGACGTAAGCGTATTTACTCTATATATAAATTCATCAACGGAAATACTATCATCGGTACCCGAGTATCTAACGTGCCAATTATAAATTAATGTAGCAATTTTATGCGTATCGACTGTATCACTCCCTAATCGTCCTGGAATGTTAGGGCGACCTGTCCTTCCCTGACGACCTTGTCCCGCTGACTGATTGTCCCTAAAAGGATCCTCTTCAGGCCATTCAGGCTCAAATGCAACGCCTGCGTTTGCAACATTTCCTTGGATACGGCCGGTATTTACAGGCCCCTGGCGATTAGACGGAACATTCACACTATTTCTTGAAACAAGTTCATCCGCTCGGCCCCCATCAATATTCATATTTTGCAACATAGTACGTAGCTCTGATGTAATAGATGTTGTAATATCAGCTCTAAAATTATTCAACGATTCCGTGATTAATTGTTGAACTCTTGGCTCGGTTAGATTTCTGTTGGAAAAATGTGTAGCTCTACGTTTATTGGCGGGAGACTGAGCGTTAACAAACGATTCTAATCCTCCAGGATGTTGTTGAGTATACGCTCTAGTGTTTGGCCTCTCACGGGGAGTAGCACCTCTATTGTGAGATATAGAGGGTTCCAGTGTCAATGGCGGTAAGTTCTGAGAATTCACCTCTATACCTTGTCGACAAATTGGACAAGATGAACTAGTTTCTAACCATCTATTTAAGCACTGAGTGTGAAAAACATGATTGCATGACGTTATACTTTGCTGATTCGTATCTAATTTATCATTGCAAATAGTGCAAATTGATTCTTCGTAATTCTCCCCCCCTTCTGCACCTAGCGTTTCAGGACTATGGGTGACGGGCATTACAACGTTAGTAACCCTCAATTAAGGGAAACAAGAAGAAAAGCTATTTCAGGTTCTTTTTTTTTTTTTTTTTTTGAATAAAAGTTCTAGCAAACGCAAAGAAACTATTTAGCTGACTACTTGGTAGAGTGTGAAAGGTGTGAGCAACAAAAATTATATATATACATATATTGTATATAACAATAAGGTTATCTAAATCTTATTAATAAGAATTACAGACACATTCGTGATATAATTGAATAACTTGAAGAATTGAAAATATACATATTAATAAATTTACTTAAAAAAAAAACAAGTTATTCTCTCCCGGTATGAAGAAAATAAATCTCGCCTTCTAGTCAGCAAAGAAACCCGTTAATATATCATCGAACAATTGGTAAGAAAACGCCTGAAGCATTATTCAGAAAGTCCAAATCTGTCGACATCAATATTAACCATAGCGATATGTACATATATATATATATATATATGTGTATCTGCTATGTACTATTTATAAAGTAAAAAACTTTTAAGTTTGTGGTAAATTACGACATAAATCAGTCTAATAAATTGCAAATCCACTATACAATAGCGAAATCTTTTAACGCACCGTAAACGGCAAAATTTTGAATAAAAACATCCAAAGATTGAATTCCGATGTACTAAGCTCATTAAAAGTTAGAAATAGTATGAAACAAAAAGATTCGAAGAAAGAAAAAATATACATATACTGTTGAAGTGGAGCCTTCACATAATCATCAAGTTAAAGTTTTAGGTGTTGTAACTTAATTATGCTTTGTTGAGGGAGGGCCCCACGTTGGGCGCCATTTATTTCTGTAACGAACCTTAGCATAATCTGGTTATCACTAGACTGCACAACTGGTTTTGCTGCGGACTTAGCTCAGGGAAATGGGAGTGGATGGTGATAACTATAAAAAGGTTATGTTACGTTAATAAAAATATTTGTTCTTGTGTGCAGTATACGAATTAGAAAAAAAAACTTAATATAAAAAGCACAAAGAAGTTATCCAATAATACCACGAAACTTGTCTGTGGGAGACTACTAAGGTGTATTTGGTCTCCTAGGTCATGTTATCCCGCCCAACCATGCTGATGACCACTTTTAAGTATCAGCCCAAAGATATAGTCACATCCCTGTTTACACTCTACTTTTCATCACTTTGAGGGAAATTTTAGCAGAACATAATCGCAAGCAACATTTATTGTAATTCAAAATTCATGATAAATTCATTATGAGCATAGTATGATTTCCCTTCAATGGTATTTATTATTAACTAGTAGGGTTAATTTTCTTATTTTATAAGATAATGATAAAAAGAAATATTAACTCAAATAGGTGACGACAAAAGAAATTTTACAATATGCACCATATTGGTTTCTACTTTTTTCCTGTTGGGGTTTGTGAATGAGAATGAAAAATATCAATGTAAGAGTTCGAAGATTGGCTCTTAATTTTACCTAGTTTTCAATTTAATTTATTTGTTAAAATTTTTCTCTTCCATCTCAATGATTGATATTTTTCTTCCTCATTTACTGATTAAAATTAGTTAAAAATATGTATGTACGTTTGTATGAATATATGTACTTATGTATCTACTTACATGCAAAAATATTATAAAGGGTTGTTTTTATATGATTTCTTTTTATTTCGACTTACGTATGTATCATTTCCAACGCTGTCAGCAGGCCTGTTGATTTCGTGGCTGATGTACATATATATATATGTACGTGTACTTAGATGGGATAGTTAATTAGGGTAGGGTTTTCGATAAAAAAAATATTTTTGCATGATATTCGATTAGGATATTTTGTTTTAGTATATTAAGGGAATTAATAATATTGTTAAGGTAAAATTTAATGCCTGGTTTTAGATAATACTGCACTATTAGTTTTGTTAGGGATTTGATGATGAATGCGAATGTTTCAAGAAAACGTTATAGGTAATTATAAGGGATAGGGTATTTAAGGTTAGGAATTACTTAAGTGGAAATCTTAAGCCTACAATGAATTCGTATATTGGAATTGTGAAGATGTGTTTTTTTTTCCTTTGTTCTGATTGTTTTAATATTTAGGTGAACGAAGTGTTGGGGTAAACTGGTGCAGGTCACAGGAATGTGTGCAATAAGACAGCCGATTTTGGGGACTGTACTAATCAATAAGGCTATGTTATGTTGCTAGTTGTTTCCTTTTTCTCTTGCTTTTTGCGTAATGACCCGTTTAATTAACCAGCAATATGTCACCACCACCTATAAAAACAGTAGCGTTTGCGGAGTTTGGATGCTCTTGGCATAGGGAAACTAATAGGCATGTATGTACTTACGGGCCGAGTTATTCCACGTGGGTGAACGAATTCCGATCTAATTCTAATTGGTTCCCACACTCCGTCGTGTTCTATGTCCACATAAGTATATCTAAAGATGATCGGCCACTTATTTGTACTATCTGGAGCCGGTTTTTATCTTCTACTTAAGCACTTCTAATGTATTCTTTTATTTTTTATTTATTTTTAATATAAAAATATTTAATAATATGATAAGCGTACAGCTTTTGTTTCTAGCAACCAACGTGTATAATTGCTGATGATCGGTAGCAAACTGTACATGATCTCAAGCGTATGGTGTGATGTGCATAAAAAAAATATCATTAATAGGTAGAGACAAAATGCATTTACATACGTATGTACTCCTACACTCTTAGAACGCGCCAACTCTCCAAAATTTTTGTTTTCTTTCATTCTATCTATACATATATTGTGCAGATACCTTATGAACAATAAGCAACTAGCAATTAACATTAGGTTGGCAATAAAACAGATCTCGTTAAATTCAAACAAGTGTACTGATCTGCACAGAAGATAATATAGACTATACCCGTCACACTATATGCTAATTATTTTCCTCCCATTGACTTAAACGACTCATATGAGTGTGCGCTAACTGATTTTCATTCATACAACAGTATTCCAAATGTAGACTCCTATAACAATATGTTTCATATAGGGGAATATGTAATTGAAATACCAATTGGATCTTATGAATTGAAAGATATAGTTGACTACATAGAAGAGCAATACAAACGACTCAGTCCTGGAGAGCATATTTTTATAGAAGCTAACAACAATACGATGAAAGTTAAAATAAATAGTTCTAAAGACCCGATATATTTTAATAAAGAAAATACAATTGGGAATCTTTTAGGATTCAATAGTAAAATCCTAACACCGACCGAAGATCATTACTCAGATCTTCCAGTTAATATTTTTAAAGTAAATCTCTTGCGAATTGAAAGTAGTATCGCTACTAACACATATATGAACAATTCAAAATCACACACACTTCATGAGTTTCCGATTAATGTACCTGCAGGCTATAAAATAGATGAGATTCCACGGAATCTCATCTATTTACCTGTAAACACCAAAGAGATAAGTTCTCTATCACTGCGCGTGGTTGATCAGAACGGTGATTTAATTAATTTCAGAGGAGAGGAAATTACAATACGAATACATTTAAGACCAACTAAGTAATGATAATATACAATACAAGTATATCACAAAATACGGCAGCCACGTCTCATCCACAGATATTACAACCTAAACCACAATTGAAAAGATCTGCTCGTCAAAGGTCACTTACAACAACAAACAAAAGTTTTCTCAAGTCTTTGAATTTCAAACTGAAAACAAAATGAGCTCAATAATAAACGTATTGGATAAGCCATTGTCTGATGAAAATATAATAAAAAAGGACTATCATACCTACATACCATATCTACAATCGTACAATAATAATGATGAGATTCGAATCTCAATACAAAATCAAGATTTGTACGTGTTACCTAGTGAGAGCTATATATATGTGGAAGGTTTCGTTGTAGATGAAAAAACTGGAAAATTTTCAGAAAATTTTAAATTGAAAAACAACTTTGTTGCACATCTATTTGATGAAATCCGCTATGAGCTTAATGGTATTGAAATCGATCATACAAGGTATTTAGGAACAACAACCACAATAAAAAATTTGGTATCTCTATCACCAACTCAAAGCGTTGTAATGCAAAATGGTGGATGGCATAAAACTGATGATTTGAATCTTAAGAATGGATATTTTAATTTTTATGTACCACTAAAAATGCTTTTGGGGTTTGCTGAAGACTACAACAAAGTTATACTTAATGGAAAGCATGAATTGATACTCTTGCGCAATAAAAATGATGAAGCTCTTGTACACTCGAGCGTTTCTACTGAAAAATCGAAACTTACAATTTCACTCATCTCCTGGAGAATTCCACACGTACAATTATCTGATCAGAGCAAGTTGAATATGATTAAAATTATTAACAATGGTGCTTCTATACCGATGGCATTTCGTAGCTGGGATTGTCATATGAATCCACAATTGAATACAGGAACAAGTCATATTTGGAATGTTAAATTAGCTGCAAGTAAAGAGCGACCACGTTTTGTATTGGTCGCATTTCAACGAGGTAACAAATTTGTTCACTGTGACCTCACTAATTTAAAAGTACATTTAAATTCAACCTCTTACCCATATGATGATCTTAACATAAAATTTAAAAATGAACGGTATGCAATTCTATATGATATGTATGTAAGATTTCAACAAAGCTACTATATGAATGAGCCTCAACCATTATTAACTGCCCAGGAGTTTAAAGACGACGCTCCAATTATTGTAGTAGATGTAAGCTATCAGAACGAATCAGTCAATACCGGACCGATTGACATAAAAATTGAATTTGAAACAGCAACAAATATTCCAGCAACGACATCAGCTTACTGCGTTCTTATTCATGACCGCGTAATAGAATACATACCAATAAAAGGTCAAGTCCGGAAGGTCTTATAAATTAAATAACATGGATGGTGATATTGTTTTTGTAGACTTGCAAGGTTTCAAAAATAATTCAAATGACTTCATCGCAAAAGAACTAGCTGTAGTTTTCAGCAACAACGAATGCCTCAATTTCATCATAAAACCTCCTTTTGATTTCGCATGTTTATCGGTCAAAAAACAGAGAGAAGCAGTTTGGTTAACAAAAAACTATCATCATATTAACTGGAATGATGGATCAGTCTCACTTCAAAGCGTTTGCAAGTTTTTAAAATCCAATATAAGAAATTCACAAATATATGTTAAGGGGGGAGAGAAGAAAAAATGGCTAGAAAAAATGATTCATCAAACAGTTTATAACATTGAAGACATTGGCTGCATTAATTTTAAACAAATGGAAACTAACCATTCAACATATTTCTATTGTAGCTATCACGACTATGGTGTTTGTGCCTTAAGGAATGCAATTTTACTTAAAAATGAAAATGTTAACAAACTTTTAAATAAATGCTTATAAAAATTAAAATAAATGTCTTTTATTTCAAATAAACACCTATATACATATTTATTTCAGAGAACACACAAACAAATAAACACAGTGGTTCATTCATTCAAATGGTCAAGGGAATATTTGGGCACAACGAATAAACGCTTATTATTTGTTTGTATGTATATGCGTACATAAATATCTACAAATTTATTTCATTTCATACTGACCCACTTGCGCTAAATCCAGGAAAGCAACAAAAAAGCGGACTGTCACACAGACTCACCAATCGTCACACACACACCCCCTGTCTGACAGGCAGACATTCCAATCGCCACTCAGAACACAAAAACACACACATATTAATATTCTACAAAATACAGAAATCGCACCACCATCCAGATCCCCAAATAAAATCCATCGATGATCGTCATGTATAAAATAAACAAAATATCAAATTCAATATTTATGCAATAGTAATTTTTTTCACAACGTCTTCAAGATCAGAATAATCAAATTATTCCCCCACACTCAAGCATTGCACACAAAAAAGAAATAACTGAATTGCTGGACAAAATATCTTAAGTAAACACACACCAAAATTAAAAATATCTTAAGTAAACACACACCACAATTAAAAACAAGCTAAAAAATAAAAGAAGAAATCTCACTCCAGCAAGAAGAAACGAACCACAAACATTAGGGCCATCCATTTATACAACACTTTTGAGATATTGTACTTCCTAAAAAATGTTGTGTCAGATACTAAAAATTTATTATTTTCTATTAGGCCATAGCACCCATGTAGAGACAGAATTCCTACGCTCACATATGGACAGACAGAAATTCCCACGCTCACATACCGACGGACATGTATTCCCAAGGTCACATATGGACAGACACAAACTCCCAAGCTCTCATATGGACAGACAAAAATTCCCACGGTCTCACGCTCACTTATACAAACTCATTTTGGTTACTACAGCACCCCTCCACCAAACTACCCCCCACATATGGACGGACAGAAATTCCCACGGTCTCATACGGACAGACACAAACTCCCAAGGTCTCATATGGACAGACAAAAATTCCCACGCCTACCCCAACATCATAAAAAATTAAACAACAACAATGTGAACATCCCTATTTAACCGTGGGAAAATACACACACACACATTAAAGTATCAAATTACAAAAAAACCCATTAACACAAATTTGGCAATTAAAATTTAAAAATTTTAAAATTTAATTGCTGAAATTTGAGTATTTTAATTGTTCTCGCACATACAGTTATTAACTACTAGGACGTCCTCTTTCTTGCACAAAAAGTTTCACGTCTGAAATACTTTTGGAACTCGAATAATATAATTTTTAATGAGGACTAGTTGTCATAATTTGGTTATCCTATCAATTTTAGTGATTATTAGTTGTCACAATTTGGCCATTATAAAAAAAACGAGGCTGAGTACACATATGCATTTTGGGGCTGAGGTCGTCCTCTTTTTTGCACAAAAAGCTTCATGTCTGAAATACTTTTGGAACTCCAATAATATAAATTTTAATGAGGACTAGTTGTCATAATGTGGTTATTCTATAAATTTTAGTGATTATTAGTTGTCATAATTTGTCCATTATAAAAAACGAGGCTGAGTACACATATGCTACTATGCGCAAATTTTGGGGCTGAGGACGTCCTCTTTCTTGAACAATTGTGTCATGTCTGAAATACTTTTGGAACTCGAATAATATAAACTTTAGTGAGGACTAGTTGTCATAATTTGGTTATTCTATCATTTTTAGTGGTTGTTAGTTGTCATAATTTGGCCATTATAAAAAAACGAGGCTGCGTACGCATATGCTACTAAGCGCAAATTGTGACTGAAGACGTCCTCTTTCCTGCATGTCTAAAATACTTTTGGGACTCGAATAATATAAACTATGCGCAAACTTTGGGGCTGAGGACGTCCTCTTTCTTGCACAAAAAGTCTTATGTCTGAAATACTTTTGGAACTCGAATAATATAAATTTTAATGAGGACAAGTTGTCATAATTTGGTTATCCTATCAATTTTAGTGATTATGAGTTCTCATAATTTGGCCATTATAAAAAAACGAGGCTGAGTACACATATGCTACTATGCGCAAATTTTGGGGCTGAGGATGTCCTCTTTCTTGCACAAAAAGTCTCATGTCTGAAATACTTTTGGAACTCGAATAATATAAATTTTAATGAGGACAAGTTGTCATAATTTGGTTATCCTATCAATTTTAGTGATTATGAGTTCTAATAATTTGGCCATTATAAAAAAAATGGGGCTGAGTACACATATGCTACTATACGCAAATTTTGGGACTGAGGACGTCCTCTTTCTTGCACAAAAAGTTTCACGTTTGAAATACTTTTGGAACTCGACTAATATCAGTTTTAATGAGGACAAGTTGTCATAATTTGGTTATCCTATCAATTTTAGTGAATGTTAGTTGTCATAATTTGGCCATTATAAAAAAACGAGGCTTAGTACACATATGCTACTTTGCGCAAATTTTGGGGCTGAGGACGTCCTCTTTCTTGCACAAAAAGTCTCATGTCTGAAGTACTTTTGGAACTCGAATAATATAAATTTTAATGAGGACAAGTTGTCATAATTTGGTTATCCTATCAATTTTAGTGATTATGAGTTCTCATAATTTGGCCAATATAAAAAAACGAGGCTGAGTACACATATGCTACTATGCGCAAATTGTGACTGAAGACGTCCTCTTTCCTGCATGTCTGAAATACAATTGGAACTCGAATAAATTTTAGTGAGTGTAGCATAATATGAATTAATTCTCTTAAACAACATCAACATGAAAGAATTAATCGTTTTAAGGGCATCAACAAAATAACCAAAAGAATATCAAGTGTCACAAAATATCAGCACAGGCCGACAAACATATTTGAATAGTTTTAATACACCGCCGCCTTTGCACCTCTTGCAGTGACCATGAAATATTAATGTCTTGTGTGTGTGTGTGTCACAATACTGTCATGATAAAATTTGTTTATTTCTTTTAATATGCCATACATATTCGGTTACATCAAAATATTCGCCGCCGTGGGAAAGAACAAATATTTTTAGGGAAAATCAAATTTCAACCAAAGTTCCCACATTGTTAATACTTAAACATTTATAAAAATAATCTAGTAAGTAGTATATAAGCTGAACTAATTTTAAGCTAAATTTAATCTTAATTTGGAAACAACATTGAAAGCATTATTTGCTAAGTTGTTTTTAATAAAAGATTTTCTAAAAAACAAACATTGATTACCTTTTTCATTTTGATTGGTTTTATGGCGATCCTGCCTTTGCTTATCCTAATTCAGAAAGGATTAAAGGATCCAACACAGACAGCTTATGCTTAGTTGGATCTCTATCCTAAATTGATTTAATATTCAAAAGCAGCACTTTGCATGAATGGAACAAAGCCTAGAGGAAATCCTGAAGGAACTAGAAGAAGCCGAGTCCAGGTGGAAAGCAGAATTAGTTAAGGGTGCCGACCACGCAAATAAGCCACCAATTCTTTCAGTGGGACCAAAGCCAAAGAAGTTGAAACAAAAAGAACCAGAAGAACCTACATATCCAATTTTTCCACTCCCAAATATAAACAAAACAAGAGGAGGACGGAGAAATAAACTAAAAGTGCAGCTGCGTGCACTCCAATACCATAAAACATACGCTACAGGCGAAGAACTACAAATCGTAATACAAAAGATATCCGAAATTCAATATGAAATAAAAAAAAAAAAAAAAACATGTACAGTGTACATGTTTTTTTTTTTTTTTTTTTCCAGAGCCATCGTTGATAAAATTAACAATTTACATAAGAATGTTCGACTAATAAAAATTCATACATAATTTAAAAAACATTGCGGGGGCACGCGCACTTGTTCATTGTAAATTGACAACTAAATTCAATTACTTGAACATAAATAACATAGAAGCTTTAGTTATCAGCAGCCGATGGCTCTGGAAAAAACGAAAGAGATACATGGAATATTGGGAATATTAATCGTCAGGGTTGGGGAATTTCGTACTAACCAAAAATGTAATAACTTAAAAATATGAATGTGATAACTTTTCATATTCAATTTTCGTTAAAATATTGGTTAAATAGTTGATATTCCTACTAACTAGCACCACTTGCAAAAGTGGAAAAATTGAACAAAGAACGCTGATGAAATGGCGTAGCGGCCTCGAAATCAGTACTGATCCGTTCAGCTGGTTTGATGATTATTGAAAATATATTCTTAATATTCCAATCTTAATATATAAATTAATAAAATAGAATTTGAACAAATTCATTTATTAATAAAATAATAAAAAATGGTTTGCAGTCTTGCAGATTCGAACTTAAGCCCGTTGATAAAATTAACAATTTACATATGAAAGTTCGACTAATAAAACTTCATATATAATTTAAAAAATCTATTTACTTCAAAAAAAATCTCTGAAAAGGAAATATATTAGTAGAGCCGACAATTTAGACAAAATCTAAATATATTTTTCAATGGAATGGAAGACTATTCTTACTAAAGCCAGACTAATTAAGGAAGATTTTGACCGTTCATATAAATGCCTTAATGTTGACAGACCAGTTAAGGAAGAAACGGTTACACAACATATGCAAATAATTCTCGACAGCTTATAGAATATAAGAATTTTATTTAACGTACACTTTAACAGGTTTACGGCAGCTCATAAAATCGCAGCCGAAGCATTTTTTTAGATTTAAAGAATAGAATTTTGAAATTAGCTGCAAAGAAATCTATTTCAGTAAAATTACCAAATTCACTACACGAAAGTGTGTACCCTAATATAGTAACACCAAACACTATAAACACAATGACACAAACAGCAATAGAAATTCTTAATACAGCTTCAAAGCTGATAACAGACTTCGATGGTAAGTCTGAAAATTTAAGTGCATTTATTGATTCTTTGTCCTTGGTCAATGAAATCAAAGGTACACATGAGACAATGGCAGTTTCCCTAATAAAAACAAAATTAAAAGGGAACGCCAGAAACGTAATAAATACCGAATCAACTATAACTGAAATTATAAACAAACTAAAAAATTCAGTTAAAGGAGAATCAGTTGAGGTTCTCACTGCAAAAATAATGAACATTAAACAAAACAATAAAACTGCTAACGCATATTGCAGCAAAATAGAAAGTTTAAGTAAATCATTAGAAAACGCATACATTTCGGATGGATTGTCATGTGACTTGGCTACCAAATATTCAACACAAGTAGCCGTAAAAGCACTTACCAAAAACTGCACCATAGAAAAAGTAAAACTTATCATGGAAGCAGGGCAATTCAATAGCATGAATGACGCTATTAGTAAATTTGTGAATAGTTGCACTGAGGCAACTGAGCAACAAAGTTCCATATTATATTACAAACAAAAACAAAACAATCGTAATATCTTTTTCCGTGGGAACTACAGAAAATTTCGTGGAAGAAACAATTGCCCACATAATAACAGTAATAGACAAAACAATAACGGCAATAACAATAAATACAACCAACGTCCTAACAACAATCGTAGAAACGGAAACTACTTTAGGGCAACAGAATCAAACGAATTTGATTCGGAAAACCAAGACGATCCCCTAAGACAAATTCAATAAATAACAAAATATACAATCTTTTTCTCAACTTATGTTTCTGTGTTCAATTTCATATAAATAAAACTAACACTCCAATAACCTTACTAATTGATACCGGAGCAGATATTTCATTAATAAAACTAATACACTTCCATATAAATGAAATAAATGCTAAAAAAGTAACAACATTAAGCGGAATAGGGCATGGTAAAATACGATCACTTGGAAGTATATTTTTCGACCTGAAACACAAAAATTTTCTAATACCACATAATTTCCAAGTGGTTAAAAATGATTTTCCAGTACCATGTGATGGAATCATCGGTATGGACTTTATTAAAAAATATAACTGTATTTTAGATTTTAATAACACATGTGTTTACTTCGTCCTACGCCCCTTTTACATAACACACCCAATAGAAATACCAATCACAAATAATGGCGACGACATAATTCTGCCACCAAGATCAGAAATCATACGCCAAGTAAAATTACTATCCACAGAACACGAACTATTAATTCCTAACCAACAAACAGAACCAGGTATTTTTATAGCAAATACAATTGTAACAACAAATAAAGCTTTCATTCGTATCCTAAACACTAATAATAGTATTGGTAAATTTAACCAAAGCAATATAAAAACCGAAAACATCGCAAACTATAACATATTTAAAAGTAAATCTAAAACAAACACAGAGAGAAATAAGAAAGTTTTGCAAATTTTAAAGAAAAATTTTCCTGAACAATTTAACAATACATTAACACAACTTTGTAGTTCATATTGTGATATTTTCGGTTTAGAAACTGAAACAATAACCACAAATAATTTTTATGAACAAAAGTTGAGAGTAAAAGATAAACAACCTGTATACATTAAAAACTATAGAATTCCACATTCCGACAAAGAAGAAATAGACAAACAAGTAAAGAAATTAATAGATGACAAAATAGTGGAACAATCATATTCTGAATATAACAGCCCAATTCTGTTGGTACCAAAGAAATCACTACCCAACTCAGAAGGCAAAAGATGGAGACTCGTAATAGACTACAGACAAATAAACAAGAAATTAGTAGCGGATAAATTTCCATTACCAAGAATAGATGATATTTTAGATCAACTTGGAAGAGCTAAGTATTTTTCTTGCCTTGATTTAATGTCAGGATTTCATCAAATAGCCCTAGATAAAAATTCACGAGACTTAACGTCGTTCTCCACAACTAACGGTTCTTACAGATTTACAAGATTACCATATGGTTTGAAAATTGCTCCCAATTCTTTTCAAAGAATGATGACATTAGCTTTCAGTGGACTTAAACCCAACCAAGCGTTTTTTTATATGGATGACTTAGTCGTCCTGGGGTGTTCTGAATAACACATGCTTTCCAATTTACAAAATGTTTTCGATCTATGTCGCAAATACAACCTTAAATTACATTCTGAAAAATTTTCATTCTTCATGAAAGAAGTGACATACCTTAGTCATAAATGTACAGATAAAGGGATATTACCAGATGATAGTAAATACTCCATAATTAAATATTATCCAACACCAACAGATGCGGATAGGGCAAAAAGATTTATCGCGTTTTGTAATTACTATCGAAGATTTATAAACAATTTTTCTGAATACTCCAGACATTTATCAAGATTAACCAGGAAAAACATTCCGTTCGAATGGACAAAGGATAGTGATTTCGCGTTTAAGTACTTAAAAAAGGCATTCATGAGTCCTACTTTGCTACAATACCCACACTTTACAAAAGAATTTTGTATTACAACAGACGCAAGCAAATATGCTTGTGGAGCAGTGTTAACCCAAGAATATGGTGGTAAACATTTACCAATAGCATACGCCTCAAAACATTTACTAAAGGCGAAAGCAACAAGTCAACAATTGAACAAGAATTAAGTGCCATACATTGGGCTATGACGCATTTCAGACCATACATATATGGAAAACATTTTCTTGTCCGTACTGACCATAGACCACTATCTTATTTATTTTCGATGAAAAACCCAAGCTCAAAATTAACAAGAATGAGACTTGATCTCGAAGAATACAATTTTACAGTTGAATATCTTAGGGGAAAAGATAATTATGTTGCCGACGCATTATTCCGAATTAGCATAAATGACCTAAAAGACATGAATAATAAAATTTGTTCTATATTAATAGTCACGACTAGATCGATGACCAATGAAAAAGAAAAAAGGAAGGATAGAAAAATTATCAACAAACAGCATATGAATACTAATAATAAGAAAAATAATGAGCCCAGTATATATGTACCATTAAATAACACTGACGTCAGAAAATATTACAAACTAAAGATTTCTCCCGGAAGATGTTACATCAAACGAGGAAAATATATAGTTACATATATACAAATTACTGATTTGTTTACTAAAGGGATCTTTGACTTAGGACAATTTTTTCCTAGGCTCGAATATGTGGCCGGTAAGCAAAATATAAATAAATTACAAGTGGCACCTAGTGAGAAAATTTTCGAATTTATCTCAATTAATGAATTTAAAAATATGGGCAATAAAATATTAAAGAATATTAAAGTAGCGCTACTAAATGAGGTGACCCAAATCGATAGTAAGAATGCCAAGGCAATTCTCGAAATAATGCTGAATTATCACGATGATCCAATAGAAGGAGGACATTGTGGAATATATAGAAAAAATAAAAAGATATTAATGTATGGATTTCTATTTTAATGTGAACCTTTTGTTTTATGTAAATTGTATTACAGGATGTTAATTTCCCAACAGGCTATAGGTTCAAATCTGCGAAACTGCAAATTATTTTTTATTTTTAATAAATGAACGTGATTGCATTCTATTTATTAATTTTTTTGAGAATGGAATATTTAGAATACCAATATTTTAACGAAAATTGAATATGAGAAGTTATCACATTCATATTATTAAGTTATTACATTTTTGGTTAGTACGAAATTCCCCAACCCTGACAATTAATATTCCCAATATTCCATGTATTTCTTTCGCTTTTTCCAGAGCCATTGGTTGCTGATAACTAAAGCTTCTTTGTTATTTATGTTCAAGTAATTGAATCTAGTTGTCAATTTACAATGAACATGTAAACAAGTGCGCGTGCCCTCGCAACGTTTTAAATTGATGTATGGATTTCTATTTTAATAGTGAACCTTTTGTTTTATGTAAATTGTATTACAGGATGTTAATTTCCCAACAGGCTATAGGTTCAAATCTGCGAAACTGCAAATTATTTTTTATTTTATTTTTATTTTTAATAAATGAACGTGATTGCATTCTATTTCTTAATTTTTTTGAGAATGGAATATTTAGAATATTTTTCATAGTCATTAAACCAGCAGAACGGATCAGTACTGATTTCGAGGCCGCTACGCCATCTCATCAGCGTTCTTTGTTCAATTTTTCCACTTTTGCAAGTGGTGCTAGTTAGTAGGAATATCAACTATTTAACCAATATTTTAACGAAAATTGAATATGAGAAGTTATCACATTCATATTATTAAGTTATTACATTTTTGGTTAGTACGAAATTCCCCAACCCTGACAATTAATATTCCCAATATTCCATGTATTTCTTTCGCTTTTTCCAGAGCCATCGGCTGCTGATAACTAAAGCTTCTTTGTTATTTATGTTCAAGTAATTGGATCTAGTTGTCAATTTACAATGAACATGTAAACAAGTGCGCGTGCCCTCGCATCGTTTTAAATTAATGTATGGATTTCTATTTTAATAGTGAACTTTTTGTTTTATGTAAATTGTATTACAGGATGTTAATTTCCCTACAGGCTATAGGTTCAAATCTGCGAAACTGCAAATAATTTTTTATTTTATTTTTATTTTTAATAAATGAACGTGATTGCATTCTATTTATTAATTTTTTTGAGAATGGAATATTTAGAATATTTTTCATAGTCATTAAACCAGCAGAACGGAGCAGTACTGATTTCGAGGCCGCTACGCCATCTCATAAGCGTTCTTTTTTCAATTTTTCCACTTTTGCAAGTGGTGCTAGTTAGTAGGAATATCAACTATTTAACCAATATTTTAACGAAAATTGAATATGAGAAGTTATCACATTCATATTATTAAGTTATTACATTTTTGGTTAGTACGAAATTCCCCAACCCTGACAATTAATATTCCCAATATTCCATGTATTTCTTTCGCTTTTTCCAGAGCCATCGGCTGCTGATAACTAAAGCTTTTTTGTTATTTATGTTCAAGTAATTGAATCTAGTTGTCAATTTACAATGAACATGTAAACAAGTGCGCGTGCCCTCGCAACGTTTTAAATTAATGTATGGATTTCTATTTTAATAGTGAACCTTTTGTTTTATGTAAATTGTATTACAGGATGTTAATTTCCCAACAGGCTATAGGTTCAAATCTGCGAAACTGCAAATTATTTTTTATTTTATTTTTATTTTTAATAAATGAACGTGATTGCATTCTATTTATTAATTTTTTTGAGAATGGAATATTTAGAATATTTTTCATAGTCATTAAACCAGCAGAACGGATCAGTACTGATTTCGAGGCCGCTACGCCATCTCATCAGCGTTCTTTGTTCAATTTTTCCACTTTTGCAAGTGGTGCTAGTTAGTAGGAATATCAACTATTTAACCAATATTTTAACGAAAATTGAATATGAGAAGTTATCACATTCATATTATTAAGTTATTACATTTTTGGTTAGTACGAAATTCCCCAACCCTGACAATTAATATTCCCAATATTCCATGTATTTCTTTCGCTTTTTCCAGAGCCATCGGCTGCTGATAACTAAAGCTTCTTTGTTATTTATGTTCAAGTAATTGAATCTAGTTGTCAATTTGCAATGAACATGTAAACAAGTGCGCGTGCCCTCGCAACGTTTTATATTAATGTATGGATTTCTATTTTAATAGTGAACCTTTTGTTTTATGTAAATTGTATTACAGGATGTTAATTTCCCAACAGGCTATAGGTTCAAATCTGCGAAACTGCAAATTATTTTTTATTTTATTTTTATTTTTAATAAATGAACGTGATTGCATTCTATTTATTAATTTTTTTGAGAATGGAATATTTAGAATATTTTTCATAGTCATTAAACCAGCAGAACGGATCAGTACTGATTTCGAGGCCGCTACGCCATCTCATCAGCGTTCTTTGTTCAATTTTTCCACTTTTGCAAGTGGTGCTAGTTAGTAGGAATATCAACTATTTAACCAATATTTTAACGAAAATTGAATATGAGAAGTTATCACATTCATATTATTAAGTTATTACATTTTTGGTTAGTACGAAATTCCCCTAACCCTGACAATTAATATTCCCAATATTCCATGTATTTCTTTCGCTTTTTCCAGAGCCATCGGCTGCTGATAACTAAAGCTTCTTTGTTATTTATGTTCAAGTAATTGAATCTAGTTGTCAATTTGCAATGAACATGTAAACAAGTGCGCGTGCCCTCGCAACGTTTTAAATTAAAGTATGGATTTCTATTTTAATAGTGAACCTTTTGTTTTATGTAAATTGTATAAAAAATATTATTACTGGAAAAATATGTCCAAAGACATATCAAATTATGTTAAATCATGTCATAAATGTCAAACATCAAAAACATTTAAAAGGTCCAATGACCATTACAGAAACACCAGATAAACCATTTAACACGGTGTATGTAGATACAATAGGTCCATTTCCAAAATCAATTTATGGAAATGAATATGCAATCACATTAATATGTGACTTAACTAAATATTTAGTAACTATACCAATACAAGACAAAAGCGCTAAAACAGTCGCTAAAGCGATTTTTGAAAACTTTATACTTACCTATGGTCCAATGAAGACGTTCATTTCGGACATGGGTACTGAATATACAAGTGCAATATTGCAAGAAATCTGTAAATTTTTAAAGATTGAAGAACTAACTTCAATTGCCTATCACCATCAAACGCTAGGAACAATAGAAAGGAGCCATAGAACTTTCAATGAATATGTACGCTCTTACATTAAAGTTGATAAGAGAGATTGGGATGAATGGTTAAAATATTTTACATACTGTTTAAATACAACCCCATCAACAGTTCACAATTACTGTCCATATGAACTAGTTTTTTCAAAGCTTCCTAACAAGTTTAAACAATTTCATGAAATAGATAGAATTACTCCTTTATACAATATAGATGATTATGCCAAAGAGGCAAAATTTAGATTAGAAGTAGCATATAAAAGGGCCCAACAATTATTAGATAGGAATAAAATTAAGCAAAAACACAATTATGATAAAAATATTCTAGACTACAATTTAAAAATAGGAGATTTAGTTTTACTTAAAAACGAAGCAGGTCACAAAGTAGAACCAAATTACAAAGGACCATACCAAATTAAATACATAGACATAAGAAATAATGTAACTATAGTTGATAAGAAAAATAATAAAGAACAAATAGTCCATAAAAATAGACTTAAGCTATATCATAACACATAATACAACCGCTTAATAATACAAAACCCTTAATTAAACAATCCGGATTAATAATTTAACCAATGTAACACTATAAACAACTGTAATATACAAATATATGTAACAATTTAACAGATAATATTATTAATTTGTTTTTCCTAGTTTTTCTTAAATTTTTTTTCTTATAAAACATATTTGTAAAAGAATGTACATAAAACGATCGTTATATAAACATTCTTGCGAAAAGTGGAGGTGTAGCATAATATGAATTAATTCTCTTAAACAACATCAACATGAAAGAATTAATCGTTTTAAGGGCATCAACAAAATAACCAAAAGAATATCAAGTGTCACAAAATATCAGCACAGGCCGGCAAACATATTTGAATAGTTTTAATACTTCGCCGTTTTTACACCTCTTGCAGTGACCATGAAATATTAATGTCTTGTGTGTGTGTGTGTCACAATACTGTCATGATAAAATTTGTTTATTTCTTTTAAAATGCCATACATATTCGGTTACACCAAAATATTCGCCGCCGTGGGAAAGAACAAATATTTTTAGGGAAAATCAAATTTCAACCAAATTTCCCACATTGTTAATACTTAAACATTTATAAAAATAATCTAGTAAGTAGTATATAAGCTGAACTAATTTTAAGCTAAATTTAATCTTAATTTGGAAACAACATTGAAAGCATTATTTGCTAAGTTGTTTTTAATAAAAGATTTTCTAAAAAAGAAACATTGATTACCTTTTTCATTTTGATTGGTTTTATGAGGACTAGTTGTCACAAAAAGTCTCATGTCTGAAATACTTTTGGAACTCGAATAATATAAACTATGCGCAAATTTTGGGGCTGAGGACGTCCTCTTTCTTACACAAAAAGTCTCATGTCTGAAATACTTTTGGAACTCGATTAATATAAATTTTAGTGAGGACTAGTTGTCATAATTTGGTTATTCCATCAATTTTAGTGATTGTTAGTTGTTATAATTTGGTCATTATAAAAAAACGAGGCTGAGTACACATATGCTACTATGCGCAAATTTTGGGGCTGAGGACGTCCTGAGGACTAGATGTCATAATTTGGTTATCCTATCAATTGTAGTGATTGTTAGTTGTAATAATTTGGTCACTATAAAAAAACAAGGGTGCGTACACATATGCTACTATGCGCAAATTGTGACTGAAGACGCCCTCTTTCCTGCATGTCTGAAATACAATTGGAACTCGAATAATATAAATTTCAGTGAGGACTAGTTGTCACAAAAACTCTCATGTCTGAAATACTTTTGGATCCCGAATAATATATACTATGCGCAAATTTTGGGGCTGAGGACGTTATCTTTCTTGCACAAAAAGTCTCATGTCTGAAATACTTTTAGAACTCGAATAATATAAATTTTAGTGAGGACTAGTTGTCATAATTTGGTTATCCTATCAATTTTAGTGATTGTTAGTTGTCATAATTTGGCCATTATAAAAAACGAGGCTGCGTACACATATGCTACTATGCGCAAATTTTGGGCTGAGGACGTTCTCTTTCTTGTACAAAAAGTCTCATGTCTGAAATACTTTTGGAACTCGAATAATATAAATTTTAATGAGGACAAGTTGTCATAATTTGGTTATCCTATCAATTTTAGTGATTGACGTCCTCTTTCTTGCACAAAAAGTCTCATGTCTAAAACACTTTTGGAACTCGAATAATATAAATTTTAGTGAGGACTAGTGGTCATAATTTGGTTATCCTATCAATTTTAGTGATTGTTAGTTGTCATAATTTGGCCATTATAAAAAACGACGCTGCGTACACATATGCTACTATGCGCAAATTTTGGGCTGAGGACGTTCTCTTTTTGTACAAAAAGTCTCATGTCTGAAATATTTTTGGAACTCGAATAATATAAATTTTAATGAGTCCAAGTTGTCATAATTTGGTTATTCCATCAATTTTAGTGATTATGAGTTCTCATAAATTGGCCATTATAAAAAAACGAGGCTGAGTACACATATGCTACTATGCGCAAATTTTGGGGCTGAGGACGTCCTCTTTCTTGCACAAATCCTAACAATTTTAGTGATTATTAGTTGTCATAATTTGACCATTATAAAAAAACGAGGCTGAGTACACACATTCTACTATACGCAAATTTTGGGGCTGAGGACGTTGTCTTTCTTGTACAAAAAGTCTCATGTCTGAAATACTTATGGAACTCGAATAATATAAATTTTAATGAGGACAAGTTGTCATAATTTGGTTATCCTATCAATTTTAGTGATTATTAGTTGTCATAATTTGGCCATTATAGAAAAACGAGGCTGAGTACACTTATGCTACTATGGGCAAATTTTGGGGCTGAGGACGTCCTCTTTCTTGCAGAAAAAGTCTCATGTCTGAAATGCTTTTGGAACTCGAATAATATAAATTTTAATGGGGACAAGTTGTCATAATTTGGTTATCCTATAAATTTTAGTAATTAATAGTTGTCATAATTTGGCCATTATAAAAAAACGAGGCTGAGTACACATATGCTGCTATGCGCAAATTTTGGGGCTGAGGACGTTCTCTTTCTTGTACAAAAAGTCTCATGTCTGAAATACTTTTGAAACTCGAATAAAATAAATTTTAATGAGGACAAGTTGTCATAATTTGGTTATCCTATCAATTTTAGTGATTATTAGTTGTCATAATTTGGCCATTATAAAAAACGAGGCTGCGTACACATATGCTACTATGCGCAAATTTTGGGGCTGAGGACATTCTCTTTCCTGCATGTCTGAAATACAATTGGAACTCGAATAATATAAATTTTAGTGAGGACTAGTTGTCATAATTTGGTTATCCTATTAATTTTAGTGATTGTTAGTTGTCATAATTTGGCCATTATAAAAAACGAGGCTGCGTACACATATGCTACTATGCGCAAATTTTGGGGCTGAGGACGTCCTCTTTCTTGCACAAATCCTAACAATTTTAGTGATTATTAGTTGTCATAAGTTGGCCATTAGAAAAAAACGAGGCTGAGTACACACATTCTACTATACGCAAATTTTGGGGCTGAGGACGTCCTCTTTCTTGCACAAAAAGTCTCATGTCTAAAACACTTTTGGAACTCGAATAATATAAATTTTAGTGAGGACTAGTTGTAGTAATTCGGCTATTCCATCAATTTTAGTGATTATGAGTTCTCATAATTTGGCCATTATAAAAAAACGAGGCTGAGTACACACATGCTACTATACGCAAATTTTGGGGCTGAGGACGTCCTCTTTCTTGCACAAAAAGTCTCATGTCTAAAACACTTTTGGAACTCGAATAATATAAATTTTAGTGAGACTAGTTGTCGTAATTCGGCTATTCCATCAATTTTAGTGATTATGAGTTCTAATAATTTGGCCATTATAAAAAAACGGGGCTGAGTACACATATGCTACTATGCGCAAATTTTGGGCTGAGGACGTTGTCTTTCTTGTACAAAAAGTCTCATGTCTGAAATACTTTTGGAACTCGAATAATATAAATTTTAATGAGGACAAGTTGTCATAATTTGGTTATCCTATCAATTTTAGTGATTGTTAGTTGTCATAATTTGGTCATTATAAAAAAACGAGGCTGCTTACACATATGCTACTATGCGCAAATTGTGACTGAAGACGTCCTCTTTCCTGCATGTCTGAAATACAATTGGAACTCGAATAATATAAATTTTAGTGAGGACTAGTTGTCACAAAAAGCCTCATGTCTAAAATACTTTTGGAACTCGAATAATATAAACTATGCGCAAATTTTGGGGCTGAGGACGTCCTCTTTCTTACACAAAAAGTCTCATGTCTGAAATACTTTTGGAACTCGAATAATATAAATTTTAGTGTGGACTACTTGTCATAATTTGGTTATCCTATAAATTTTAGTGATTGACGTCCTTTTTCTTCCACAAAAAGTCTAATGTCTGAAATACTTTTGGAACTCGAATAATATAAATTTTAGTGCGGACTAGTTGTCATAAAATGGTTATCCTATCAATTTAAGTGATTGTTAGTTGCCATAATTTGGCCATTATAAAAAACGAGGCTGAGTACACATACGCTACTATGTGCAATTTTTGGGGCTGAGGACGTCCTCTTTCTTGCACAAATCCTAACAATTTTAGTGATTATTAGTTGTCATAATTTGACCATTATAAAAAAACGAGGCTGAGTACACACATTCTACTATACGCAAACTTTGGGGCTGAGGACGTCCTTTTTCTTGCACAAAAAGTCTCATGTCCAAAACACTTTTGGAACTCGAATAATATAAATTTTAATGAGGACTAGTTGTCATAATTTGCTTATCCTATAAATTTTAGTGATTATTAGTTCTCTTAATTTGGCCATTATAGAAAAACGAGGCTGAGTACACATATGCTACTATAGGCAAATTTTGGGGCTGAGGACGTTCTCTTTCTTGTACAAAAAGCCTCATGTCTGAAATACTTATGGAACTCGAATAATATAAATTTTAATGAGGACAAGTTGTCATAATTTGGTTATCCTATCAATTTTAGTGATTATTAGTTGTCATAATTTGGCCATTATAGAAAAACGAGGCTGAGTACACTTATGCTACTATGGGCAAATTTTGGGGCAGAGGACGTCCTCTTTCTTGCAGCAAAAGTCTCATGTCTGAAATGCTTTTGGAACTCGAATAATATAAATTTTAATGGGGACAAGTTGTCATAATTTGGTTATCCTATAAATTTTAGTAATTAATAGTTGTCATAATTTGGCCATTATAAAAAAACGAGGCTGAGTACACATATGCTGCTATGCGCAAATTTTGGGGCTGAGGACGTTCTCTTTCTTGTAGAAAAAGTCTCATGTCTGAAATACTTTTGAAACTCGAATAAAATAAATTTTAATGAGGACAAGTTGTCATAATTTGGTTATCCTATCAATTTTAGTGATTATTAGTTGTCATAATTTGGCCATTATAAAAAACGAGGCTGCGTACACATATGCTACTATGCGCAAATTTTGGGGCTGAGGACATTCTCTTTCCTGCATGTCTGAAATACAATTGGAACTCGAATAATATAAATTTTAGTGAGGACTAGTTGTCATAATTTGGTTATCCTATTAATTTTAGTGATTGTTAGTTGTCATAATTTGGCCATTATAAAAAACGAGGCTGCGTACACATATGCTACTATGCGCAAATTTTGGGGCTGAGGACGTCCTCTTTCTTGCACAAATCCTAACAATTTTAGTGATTATTAGTTGTCATAAGTTGGCCATTAGAAAAAAACGAGGCTGAGTACACACATTCTACTATACGCAAATTTTGGGACTGAGGACGTCCTCTTTCTTGCACAAAAAGTCTCATGTCTAAAACACTTTTGGAACTCGAATAATATAAATTTTAGTGAGGACTAGTTGTAGTAATTCGGCTATTCCATCAATTTTAGTGATTATGAGTTCTCATAATTTGGCCATTATAAAAAAACGAGGCTGAGTACACACATGCTACTATACGCAAATTTTGGGGCTGAGGACGTCCTCTTTCTTGCACAAAAAGTCTTATGTCCAAAACACTTTTGGAACTCGAATAATATAAATTTTAATGAGGACTAATTGTCATAATTTGGTTATCATATCAATTTTAGTGATTATTAGTTCTCATAATTTGGCCATTATAGAAAAACGAGGCTGAGTACGTATATGCTACTATGGGCAAATTTTGGGTCTGAGGACGTCCTCTTTCTTGCACAAAAAGTCGCATGTCTGAAATACTTTTGGAACTCGATTAATATAAATTTTAATAAGGACTAGTAATCAAAATTTGGTTATTCCATCAATTTTAGTGATTATGAGTTCTCATAATTTGGCCATTATAAAAAAACGAGGCTGAGTACACATATGCTACTATGCGCAAGTTTTGGGGCTGAGGACGTCCTCTTTCTTGCACAAAAAGTCTCATGTCTAAAACACTTTTGGAACTCGAATAATATAAATTTTAGTGAGGACTAGTTGTAGTAATTCGGCTATTCCATCAATTTTAGTGATTATGAGTTTTCATAATTTGGCCATTATAAAAAAACGAGGCTGAGTACACACATGCTACTATACGCAAATTTTGGGGCTGAGGACGTACTCTTTCTTGCACAAAAAGTCTCATGTCCAAAACACTTTTGGAACTCGAATAATATAAATTTTAATGAGGACTAATTGTCATAATTTGGTTATCATATCAATTTTAGTGATTATTAGTTCTCATAATTTGGCCATTATAGAAAAACGAGGCTGAGTACGTATATGCTACTATGGGCAAATTTTTGGGCTGAGGACGTCCTCTTTCTTGCACAAAAAGTCTCACGTCTGAAATACTTTTGGAACTCGAATAATATAAATTTTAATGAGGACAAGTTGTCATAATTTGGTTATCCTATAAATTTTAGTGATTATTAGTGGTCATAATTTGGCCATTATAAAAAAACGAGGCTGAGTACACATATGCTACTATGCGCACATTTTGGGGCTGAGGACGTCCTCTTTCTTGCACAAAAAGTCTCATGTCTGAAGTACTTTTGGGACTCGAATAATATAAATTTTAGTGAGGACTAGTTGTAGTAATTCGGCTATTCCATCAATTATAGTGATTATGAGTTCTCATAATTTGGCCATTATAAAAAAACGAGGCTGAGTACACACATGCTACTATACGCAAATTTTGGGGCTGAGGACGTCCTCTTTCTTGCACAAAAAGTCTCACGTCTGAAATACTTTTGGAACTCGAATAATATAAATTTTAATGAGGACAAGTTGTCATAATTTGGTTATCCTATAAATTTTAGTGGTTATTAGTTGTCATAATTTGGCCATTATAAAAAAACGAGGCTGAGTACACATATGCTACTATGCCCACATTTTGGGGCTGAGGACGTCCTCTTTCTTGCACAAAAAGTCTCATGTCTGAAGTACTTTTGGAACTCGAATGATATAAATTTTAGTGAGGACGAGTTGTCATAATTTGGTTATCCTAACAATTTTAGTGATTGTTAGTTCTCATAATTTGGCCATTCTAAAAAACGAGGCTGCGTACACATATGCTACTATGCGCAAATTTTGGGGCTGAGAACGGTCTCTATCTTGTACAAAAAGCCTCATGTCGGAAATACTTTTGGAACTCGATTAATATAAATTTTAATGAGGACAAGTTGTCATAATTTGGTTATCCTATCAATTTTAGTGATTATTAGTTGTCATAATTTGGCCGTTATAAAAATACGAGGCTGAGTACACATATGCTACTATGCGCAAATTTTGGGGCTGAGGACGTCCTCTTTCTTGCACAAAAAGTCGCATGTCTGAAATACTTTTGCAACTCGATTAATATAAATTTTGGTGAGGACTAGTAATCATAATTTGCTGATTCCATCAATTTTAGTGATTATGAGTTCTCATAATTTGGCCATTATAAAAAAACGAGGCTGAGTACACATATGCTACTATGCGCAAATTTTGGGGCTGAGGACGTCCTCTTTCTTGCACAAATCCTATCAATTTTAGTGATTATTAGTTATCAAAATTTGGCCATTATAAAAAAACGAGGCTGAGTACACATATGCTACTATGTGCAAGTTTTGGGGCTGAGGACGTCCTCTTTCTTGCACAAAAAGTCTCATGTCTGAAGTACTTTTTGAACTCGAATAATATAAATTTTAGTGAGGACTAGTTGTCGTAATTCGGTTATTCCATCAATTTTAGTGATTATGAGTTCTCATAATTTGGCCATTATAAAAAAACGAGGCTGAGTACACACATGCTACTATGCGCAAATTTTGGGGCTGAGGACGTCCTCTTTCTTGCAAAAAAATCGCATGTCTGAAATAATTTTGGAACTCGATTAATAAAAATTTTAGTGAGAACTAGCAATCATAATTTGGTTATTCCATAAATTTTAGTGATTATGAGTTCTCATAATTTGGCCATTATAAAAAAACGAGGCTGAGTACACACATGCTACTATGCGCAAATTTTGGGGCTGAGGACGTCCTCTTTCTTGCACAAAAAGTCTCATGTCTAAAGTACTTTTGGAACTCGATTAATATAAATTTTAGTTAGGACTAGTTGTCATAATTTGGTTATCCTATCAATTTTATTGATTGTTAGTTGTCATAATTTGGTTATTATAAAAAAACGAGGCTGCGTACACATATGCTACTACGCTCAAATTGTGACTAAAGACGTCCTTTTTCCTGCATGTCTGAAATACAATTGGAACTCGAATAATATAAATTTTAGTGAGGACTAGTTGTCACAAAAAGTCTCATGTCTGAAATAGTTTTGGAACTCGAATAATATAAACTATGCGCAAATTTTGGGGCTGAGGACGTGCTCTTTCATGCACAATAAGGATTATGTCTAAAACACTTTTGGAACTCGAATAATTTAAATTTTAGTGGGGACTAGTTGTCATAATTTGATTATCATATCAATTTTAGTGATTGTTTTTTGTCATAATTTGGCCATTATAAAAAAACTCGATTAATATAAATTTTAGTTAGGACTAGTTGTCATAATTTGGTTATCCTATCAATTTTATTGATTGTTAGTTGTCATAATTTGGTTATTATAAAAAAACGAGGCTGCGTACACATATGCTACTATGCTCAAATTGTGACTAAGGACGTCCTCTTTCCTGCATGTCTGAAATACAATTGGAACTCGAATAATATAAATTTTAGTGAGGACTAGTTGTCACAAAAAGTCTCATGTCTGAAATAGTTTTGGAACTCGAATAATATAAACTATGCGCAAATTTTGGGGCTGAGGACGTGCTCTTTCTTGCACAAAAAGTCTCATGTCTGAAATACTTTTGGAACTCGAATAATATAAATTTTAGTGCGGACTAGTTGTCATAATTTGGTTATCCTATCAATTTTAGTGATTGACGCCCTCTTTCTTCCACAAAAAGTCTAATGTCTGAAATAGTTTTGGAACTCGAATAATATAAATTTTAGTGCCGACTAGTTGTCATAATTTGGTTATCCTATCAATTTTAGTGATTGTTAGTTGTCATAATTTGGTCACTATAAAAAAAACAAGGGTGCGTACACTTATGCTACTATGCGCAAATTGTGACTGAAGATGTCCTCTTTCCTGCATGTCTGAAATACAATTAGAAATCGAATAATATAAATTTTAGTGAGGACTAGTTGTCACAAAAACTCTCATGTCTGAAATACTTTTGGAACTCGAATAATATATACTATGCGCAAATTTTGGGGCTGAGGACGTCCTCATTCTTGCACAAAAAGTCTCATGTCTGAAATACTTTTGGAACTCGAATAATATAAATTTTAATGAGGACTAGTTGTCATAATTTGGTTATCCTATCAATTTTAGTGATTATTAGTTGTAATAATTTTTTTCATTATAAAAAAACGAGGCTGAGTACACATATGCTACTATGCGCAAATTTTGGGGCTGAGGACGTCCTCTTTCTTGCACAAATCCTATCAATTTTAGTGATTATTAGTTGTTATAATTTGGCCATTTTAAAAAAACGAGGCTGAGTACACATATGCTACTATGCGCAAATTTTGGGGCTGAGGACGTCCTCTTTCTTGCACAAAAAGTCTCATGTCTGAAGTACTTTTTGAACTCGAATAATTTAAATTTTAGTGGGGACTAGTTGTCATAATTTGATTATCATATCAATTTTAGTGATTGTTTTTTGTCATAATTTGGCCATTATAAAAAAACGAGGCTGCGTACGCATATGCTACTATGCGCAAATTTTGGGGATGAGGACGTCCTCTTTCTTGCACAAAAAGTCGCATGTCTGAAATACTTTTGGAACTCGAATAATATAAATTTTAATGAGGACTAGTTGTCATAATTTGGTTATCCTATCAATTTTAGTGATTGACGTCCTCTTTCTTCCACAAAAAGTCTAATGTCTGAAATACTTTTGGAACTCGAATAATATAAATTTTAGTGAGGAATAGATCTCATAATTTGGTTATTCCATCAATTTTAGTGATTATGAGTTCTCATAATTTGGCCATTATAAAAAAACGAGGCTGAGTACACATATGCTACTATGCGCAAATTTTGGGGCTTAGGACGTCCTCTTTCTTGCACAAAAAGTCTAATGTCTGAAATACTTTTGGAATTAGAATAATATAAATTTTAGTGAGGACTAGTTGTCATAATTTGGTTATCCTATCAATTGTTGTGATTGTTAGTTGTCATAATTTGGCCATTATAAAAAACGAGGCTGAGTACACGTATGCTACTATGCGCAAATTTCGGGGCTGAGGACGTCCTCTTTCTTGGACAAAAGGTCGCATGTCTGAAATACTTTTGAAACTCGATTAATATAAATTTTATTGAGGACTAGTAATCATAATTTGGTTATTCCACCAATTTTAGTGATTATGAGTTCTCATAATTTGGCCATTATAAAAAAACGAGGCTGAGTACAAATATGCTACTATGCGAAAATTTTGGGGCTGAGGACGTCCTCTTTCTTGCACAAAAATCTCATGTCTGAAATACTTTTGGAACTCGATTAATATAAATTTTAGTTAGGACTAGTTGTCATAATTTGGTTATCCTATCAATTTTATTGATTGTTGGTTGTCATAATTTGGTTATTATAAAAAAACGAGGCTGCGTACACATATGCTACTATGCTCAAATTGTGACTAAGGACGTCCTCTTTCCTGCATGTCTGAAATACAATTGGAACTCGAATAATATAAATTTTAGTGAGGACTAGTTGTCACAAAAAGTCTCATGTCTGAAATAGTTTTGGAACTCGAATAATATAAACTATGCGCAAATTTTGGGGCTGAGGACGTGCTCTTTCTTGCACAAAGAGTCTCATGTCTGAAATACTTTTGGAACTCGAATAATATAAATTTTAGTGCGGACTAGTTGTCATAATTTGGTTATCCTATCAATTTTAGTGATTGACGCCCTCTTTCTTCCACAAAAAGTCTAATGTCTGAAATAGTTTTGGAACTCGAATAATATAAATTTTAGTGCCGACTAGTTGTCATAATTTGGTTATCCTATCAATTTTAGTGATTGTTAGTTGTCATAATTTGGTCACTATAAAAAAAACAAGGGTGCGTACACATATGCTACTATGCGCAAATTGTGACTGAAGACGTCCTCTTTCCTGCATGTCTGAAATACAATTAGAAATCGAATAATATAAATTTTAGTGAGGACTAGTTGTCACAAAAACTCTCATGTCTGAGACACTTTTGGAACTCGAATAATATATACTATGCGCAAATTTTGGGGCTGAGGACGTCCTCATTCTTGCACAAAAAGTCTCATGTCTGAAATACTTTTGGAACTCGAATAATATAAATTTTAATGAGGACTAGTTGTCATAATTTGGTTATCCTATCAATTTTAGTGATTATTAGTTGTAATAATTTTTTTCATTATAAAATAACGAGGCTGAGTACACATATGCTACTATGCGCAAATTTTGGGGCTGAGGACGTCCTCTTTCTTGCACAAATCCTATAAATTTTAGTGATTATTAGTTGTTATAATTTGGCCATTTTAAAAAAACGAAGCTGAGTACACATATGCTACTATGCGCAAATTTTGGGGCTGAGGACGTCCTCTTTCTTGCACAAAAAGTCTCATGTCTGAAGTACTTTTTGAACTCGAATAATTTAAATTTTAGTGGGGACTAGTTGTCATAATTTGATTATCATATCAATTTTAGTGATTGTTTTTTGTCATAATTTGGCCATTATAAGAAAACGAGGCTGAGTACACATATGCTACTATGCGCAAATTTTGGGGCTGAGGACGTCCTCTATCTTGCACAAAAAAACGCATGTCTGAAATACTTTTGGAACTCGATTAATATAAATTTTAGTGAGAGCTAGTAATCATAATTTGGTTATTCAATCAATTTTAGTGATTATGAGTTCTCATAATTTGGCCAATATAAAAAAACGAGGCTGAGTACACATATGCTACTATGCGCAAATTTAGGGGCTGAGGACGTCCTCTTTCTTGCACAAAAAGTCTTATGTCTCAAACACTTTTGGAACTCGAATAATATAAATTTTAATGAGGACTAATTGTCAAAATTTGGTTATCCTATCAATTTTAGTGATTGTTAGTTGTCATAATTTGGCCATTATAAAAAACGAGGCTGCATACACATATGCTACTATGCGCAAATTGTGACTGAAGACGTCCTCTTTCCTGCATGTCTGAAATACAATTGGAACTCGAATAATATAAATTTTAGTGAGGACTAGTTGTCACAAAAAGTCTCATGTCTGAAATACTTTTGGAACGCGAATAATATAAATTTTAATGAGGACTAGTTGTCATAATTTGGTTATCCTATCAATTTTAGTGATTGACGTCCTCTTTCCTCCACAAAAAGTGCAATGTCTGAAATACTTTTGGAACTCGAATAATATAAATTTTAGTGAGGACTAGTTGTCGTAATTCGGTTATTCCATCAATTTTAGTGATTATGAGTTCTCATAATTTGGCCATTATAAAAAAACGAAGCTGAGTACACATATGCTACTATGGGCAAATTTTGGGGCTGAGGACATTCTCCTTCTTGTACAAAAAGTCTCATGTCTGAAATACTTTTGGAACTCGAATAATATAAATTTTAATGAGGACTAGTTGTCATAATTTGGTTATCCTATCAATTTTAGTGATTATTAGTTGTCATAATTTGGCCATTATAAGAAAACGAGGCTGAGTACACATATGCTACTATGCGCAAATTTTGGGGCTGAGGACGTCCTCTATCTTGCACAAAAAAACGCATGTCTGAAATACTTTTGGAACTCGATTAATATAAATTTTAGTGAGAGCTAGCAATCATAATTTGGTTATTCAATCAATTTTAGTGATTATGAGTTCTCATAATTTGGCCATTATAAAAAAACGAGGCTGAGTACACATATGCTACTATGCGCAAATTTAGGGGCTGAGGACGTCCTCTTTCTTGCACAAAAAGTCTTATGTCTCAAACACTTTTGGAACTCGAATAATATAAATTTTAATGAGGACTAATTGTAAAAATTTGGTTATCCTATCAATTTTAGTGATTGTTAGTTGTCATAATTTGGCCATTATAAAAAAACGAGGCTGCATACACATATGCTACTATGCGCAAATTGTGACTGAAGACGTCCTCTTTCCTGCATGTCTGAAATACAATTGGAACTCGAATAATATAAATTTTAGTGAGGACTAGTTGTCACAAAAAGTCTCATGTCTGAAATACTTTTGGAACGCGAATAATATAAATTTTAATGAGGACTAGTTGTCATAATTTGGTTATCCTATCAATTTTAGTGATTGACGTCCTCTTTCCTCCACAAAAAGTGCAATGTCTGAAATACTTTTGGAACTCGAATAATATAAATTTTAGTGAGGACTAGTTGTCGTAATTCGGTTATTCCATCAATTTTAGTGATTATGAGTTCTCATAATTTGGCCATTATAAAAAAACGAAGCTGAGTACACATATGCTACTATGGGCAAATTTTGGGGCTGAGGACATTCTCCTTCTTGTACAAAAAGTCTCATGTCTGAAATACTTTTGGAACTCGAATAATATAAATTTTAATGAGGACTAGTTGTCATAATTTGGTTATCCTATCAATTTTAGTGATTATTAGTTGTCATAATTTGGCCATTATAAGAAAACGAGGCTGAGTACACATATGCTACTATGCGCAAATTTTGGGGCTGAGGACGTCCTCTATCTTGCACAAAAAAACGCATGTCTGAAATACTTTTGGAACTCGATTAATATAAATTTTAGTGAGAACTAGTAATCATAATTTGGTTATTCAATCAATTTTAGTGATTATGAGTTCTCATAATTTGGCCATTATAAAAAAACGAGGCTGAGTACACATATGCTACTATGCGCAAATTTAGGGGCTGAGGACGTCCTCTTTCTTGCACAAAAAGTCTTATGTCTCAAACACTTTTGGAACTCGAATAATATAAATTTTAATGAGGACTAATTGTCAAAATTTGGTTATCCTATCAATTTTAGTGATTGTTAGTTGTCATAATTTGGCCATTATAAAAAAACGAGGCTGCATACACATACGCTACTATGCGCAAATTTTGGGGCTGAGGACGTTCTCTTCCTTGTAAAAAAAGTCTCATGTCTGAAATACTTTTGGAACTCGAATAATATAAATTTTAATGAGGACAAGTTGCCATAAATTGGTTATCCTATCAATTTTAGTGATTATTAGTTTTCATAATTTGGCCATTATAGAAAAACGAGGATGAGTACACATATGCTGCTATGCGCAAATTTTGGGGCTGAGGACGTCCTCTTTCTTGAACAAAAAGTCGAATGTCTGAAATACTTTTGGAACTCGATTAATATAAATTTTAGTGAGGACTAGTAATCATAATTTGGTTATTCCATCAATTCTAGTGATTATGAGTTGTCATATTTTAACCATTATAAAAAAAACTAAACTGAGTACACACATGCTACTATGCACAAATATTAGGGCTGAGGACGTCCTCTTTCTTGCACAAAAAGTCTCATGTCTAAAACACTTTTGGAATTTGAATTATATAAATTTTAATGAGGACTAGTTGTCATAATTTGGTTATCTTATCAATTTTAGTGATTATTAGTTCTCATAATTTGGCCATTATAAAAAAACGAGGCTGAGTACGCATATGCTACTATACGCAAATTTTGGGGCTGAGGACGTTCTCTTCCTTGTAAAAAAAGTCTCATGTCTGAAATACTTTTGGAACTCGAATAATATACATTTTAATGAGGACAAGTTGCCATAAATTGGTTATCCTAGTGATTTAGTGATTATTAGTTTTCATAATTTGGCCATTATAGAAAAACGAGGCTGAGTACACATATGCTGCTATGCGCAAATTTTGGGGCTGAGGACGTCCTCTTTCTTGAACAAAAAATCGAATGTCTGCAATACTTTTGGAACTCCATTAATATAAATTTTAGTGAGGGCTAGTAATCATAATTTGGTTATTCCATCAATTTTAGTGATTATTAGTTTTCATAATTTGGCCATTATAGAAAAACGAGGCTGAGTACACATTTGCTGCTATGCGCAAATTTTGGGGCTGAGGACGTCCTATTTCTTTCACAAAAAAACCCATGTCTGAAATACTTTTGGAACTCGATTAATATAAATTTTAGTGAGGACTAGTAATCACAATTTGGTTATTCCATCAATTTTAGTGATTAAGAGTTGTCATATTTTGGCCAATATAAAAAAACGAGGCTGCGTACACATATGCTACTATGCGGAAATTGTGACTGAAGACGTCCTCTTTCCTGCATGTCTGAAATACAATTGGAACTCGAATAATATAAATCTTAGTGAGGACTAGTTGTCACAAAAAGTCTCATGTCTGAAATACTTTTGGAACTGGAATAATATAAACTATGCGAAAATTTTGGGTCTGAGGACGTTTTCTTTCTTGTAAAAAAAGTCTCATGTCTAAAACACTTTTGTAACTCGAATAATATAAATTTTAATGAGGACTAGTTGTCATAATTTGGTTATCCTATCAATTGTAGTGATTATTAGTTCTCATAATTTGGCCATTATAAAAAACGAGGGTGAGTACACATATGCTACTATGTGCAAATATTGGGGCTGAGGACGTCCTCTTTCTTGCACAAAAAGTCTCATGTCTAAAACACTTTTGGAACTCGAATAATATAAATTTTAATAAGGACTAGTTGTCATAATTTGGTTATCCTATGAATTTTAATGATTATTAGTTCTCATAATTTGGCCATTATAAAGAAACGAGGCTGAGTACACACATGCTATTATGCGCAAATTTTGGGGCTGAGGACGTCCTCTTTCTTGCACAAAAAGTCGAATGTCTGAAATACTTTTGGAACTCAATTAATATAAATTTTAGTGAGGACTAGTAATCATAATTTATTTATTCCATCAATTTTAGTGATTATGAGTTGTCATAATTTGGCCATTATAAAAAAACGAGGCTGCGTACACATATGCTACTATGCGCAAATTGTGACTGAAGACGTCCTCTTTCCTGCATGTCTGAAATACAATTGGAACTCGAATAATATAAATCTTAGTGAGGACTAGTTGTCACAAAAAGTCTCATGTCTGAAATACTTTTGGAACTGGAATAATATAAACTATGCGAAAATTTTGGGTCTGAGGACGTTTTCTTTCTTGTAAAAAAAGTCTCATGTCTAAAACACTTTTGTAACTCGAAAAATATAAATTTTAATGAGGACTAGTTGTCATAATTTGGTTATCCTATCAATTGTAGTGATTATTAGTTCTCATAATTTGGCCATTATAAAAAACGAGGGTGAGTACACATATGCTACTATGTGCAAATATTGGGGCTGAGGACGTCCTCTTTCTTGCACAAAAAGTCTCATGTCTAAAACACTTTTGGAACTCGAATAATATAAATTTTAATAAGGACTAGTTGTCATAATTTGGTTATCCTATGAATTTTAATGATTATTAGTTTTCATAATTTGGCCATTATAGAAAAACGAGGATGAGTACACATATGCTGCTATGGGCAAATTTTGGGGCTGAGGACGTCCTCTTTCTTGAACAAAAAGTCGAATGTCTGAAATACTTTTGGAACTCGATTAATATAAATTTTAGTGAGGACTAGTAATCATAATTTGGTTATTCCATCAATTTTAGTGATTATGAGTTGTCATATTTTAACCATTATAAAAAAAACTAAACTGAGTACACACATGCTACTATGCACAAATATTAGGGCTGAGGACGTCCTCTTTCTTGCACAAAAAGTCTCATGTCTAAAACACTTTTGGAATTTGAATTATATAAATTTTAATGAGGACTAGTTGTCATAATTTGGTTATCTTATCAATTTTAGTGATTATTAGTTCTCATAATTTGGCCATTATAAAAAAACGAGGCTGAGTACGCATATGCTACTATACGCAAATTTTGGGGCTGAGGACGTTCTCTTCCTTGTAAAAAAAGTCTCATGTCTGAAATACTTTTGGAACTCGAATAATATACATTTTAATGAGGACAAGTTGCCATAAATTGGTTATCCTAGTGATTTAGTGATTATTAGTTTTCATAATTTGGCCATTATAGAAAAACGAGGCTGAGTACACATATGCTGCTATGCGCAAATTTTGGGGCTGAGGACGTCCTCTTTCTTGAACAAAAAATCGAATGTCTGCAATACTTTTGGAACTCCATTAATATAAATTTTAGTGAGGGCTAGTAATCATAATTTGGTTATTCCATCAATTTTAGTGATTATTTGTTGTCATAATTTGGCCATTATAAAAAAACGAGGCTGCGTACACATAAGCTACTATGCGCAAATTTTGACTTAAGACGTCGTCTTTCCTGCATGTCTGAAGTACAATTGGAACTCGAATAATATAAATTTTAGTGAGGAATAGTTGTCACAAAAAGTCTCATGTCTGAAATACTTTTGGAACTCGAATAATATAAACTATGGGAAAATTTTTGGGCTGAGGACGTCCTCTTTCTTGCACAAAAAGTGTCATGTCTGAAATACTTTTGGAACTCGAATAATATAAATTTTAATGAGGACTAGTTGTCATAATTTGGTTATCCTATAAATTTTAGTGATTATTAGTTTTCATAATTTGGCCATTATAGAAAAACGAGGCTGAGTACACATTTGCTGCTATGCGCAAATTTTGGGGCTGAGGACGTCCTATTTCTTTCACAAAAAAACCCATGTCTGAAATACTTTTGGAACTCGATTAATATAAATTTTAGTGAGGACTAGTAATCACAATTTGGTTATTCCATCAATTTTAGTGATTAAGAGTTGTCATATTTTGGCCAATATAAAAAAACGAGGCTGCGTACACATATGCTACTATGCGGAAATTGTGACTGAAGACGTCCTCTTTCCTGCATGTCTGAAATACAATTGGAACTCGAATAATATAAATCTTAGTGAGGACTAGTTGTCACAAAAAGTCTCATGTCTGAAATACTTTTGGAACTGGAATAATATAAACTATGCGAAAATTTTGGGTCTGAGGACGTTTTCTTTCTTGTAAAAAAAGTCTCATGTCTAAAACACTTTTGTAACTCGAATAATATAAATTTTAATGAGGACTAGTTGTCATAATTTGGTTATCCTATGAATTTTAATGATTATTAGTTCTCATAATTTGGCCATTATAAAGAAACGAGGCTGAGTACACACATGCTATTTTGCGCAAATATTGGGGCTGAGGACGTCCTCTTTCTTGCACAAAAAGTCTCATGTCTAAAACACTTTTGGAACTCGAATAATATAAATTTTAATGAGGACAAGTTGCCATTAATTGGTTATCCCATCAATTTTAGTGATTATTAGTTTTCATAATTTGGCCATTATAGAAAAACGAGGCTGAGTACACATATGCTGCTATGCGCAAATTTTGGGGCTGAGGACGTCCTCTTTCTTGCACAAAAAGTCTCATGTCTAAAACACTTTTGGAACTCGAATAATATAAACTTTAATGAGGACTAGTTGTCATAATTAGGTTATCCTATCAATTTTAATGATTATTAGTTCTCATAATTTGGCCATTATAAAGAAACGAGGCTGAGTACACACATGCTATTATGCGCAAATATTGGGGCTGAGGACGTCCTATTTCTTGCACAAAAAGTCTCATGTCTAAAACACTTTTGAATCTCGAATAATATAAATTTTAATGAGGACAAGTTGCCATTAATTGGTTATCCTATCAATTTTAGTGATTATTAGTTTTCATAATTTGGCCATTATAGAAAAACGAGGCTGAGTACACATATGCTGCTATGCGCAAATTTTGGGGCTGAGAACGTCCTCTTTCTTGCACAAAAAGTCGAATGTCTGAAATACTTTTGGAACTCGATTAATATAAATTTTATTGAGGACTAGTAATCATAATTTGGTTATTCCATCAATTTTAGTGATTATGAGTTGTCATATTTTGGCCATTATAAAAAAAATTAGGCTGAGTACACACATGCTACTATGCGCAAATATTAGGGCTGAGGACGTCCTCTTTCTTTCACAAAAAGTCGCATGTCTGAAATACTTTTGGAACTCGATTAATATAAATTTTAGTGAGGACTAGTAATCATAATTTGGTTATTCCATCAATTTTAGTGATTATGAGTTCTCATAATTTGGCCATTATAAAAAAAACGAGGCTGAGTACACATATGCTACTATGCCCAAGTTTTGGGGCTGAGGACGTCCTCTTTCTTGCATAAAAAGTCTCATGTCTGAAATACTTTTGGAACTTGATTAAAATAAATTTTATTGAGGACTAGTAATCATAATTTGGTTATTCCATCAATTTTAGTGATTATGAGTTGTCATATTTTGGCCATTATAAAAAAACTAGGCAGCGTACACATATGCTACTATGCGCAAATTGTGACTGAAGACGTCCTCTTTCCTCCATGTCTGAAATGCAATTGGAACTCGAATAATATAAATTTTAGTGAGGACTAGTTGTCACAAAAAGTCTCATGTCTGAAATACTTTTGGAACTGGAATAATATAAACTATGCGAAAATTTTGGGGCTGAGGACGTTCTCTATCTTGTAAAAAAAAGTCTCATGTCTGAAATACTTTTGGAACTCGAATAATATAAATTTTAATGAGGAAAAGTTGCCATAATTTGGTTATCCTATCAATTTTAGTGATTATTACTTGTCATAATTTGGCCTTTATAGAAAAACGAGGCTAGTACACATATGCTACTATGTGCAAATTTTGGGGCTGAGCACGTCCTCTTTCTTTCACAAAAAAACCCATGTCTGAAATACTTTTGGAACTCGATTAATATAAATTTTAGTGAGGACTAGTAATCATAGTTTGGTTATTCCATCAATTTTAGTGATTATGAGTTGTCATATTTTGGCCATTACAAAAATCTAGGCTGAGTACACATATGCTACTAAGCGCAAATATTGGGGCTGAGGACGTCCTCTTTCTTGCACAAAAAGTCTCATGTCTAAAACACTTTTGGAACTCGAATAATATAAATCTTAATGAGGACTAGTTGTCATAATTTGGTTAGCCCATCAATTTTAATGATTATTAGTTCTCATAATTTGGCCATTATAAAGAAACGAGGCTGAGTACACACATGCTACTATGCGCAAATTTTGGGGCTGAGGACGTCCTATTTCTTTCACAAAAAACCCATGTCTGAAATACTTTTGGAACTCGATTAATATAAATTTTAGTGAGGACTAGTAATCGTAATTTGGTTATTCTATCAATTTTAGTGATTAAGAGTTGTCATATTTTGGCCATTATAAAAAAACGAGACTGCGTACACATATGCTACTATGCGCAAATTGTGACTGAAGACGTCCTCTTTCCTGCATGTCTGAAATACAATTGGAACTCGAATAATATAAATTTTAGTGAGGACTAGTTGTCACAAAAAGTCTCATGTCTGAAATACTTTTGGATCTGGAATAATATAAACTATGCGAAAATTTTGGGGCTGAGGACGTTCTCTTTCTTGTAAAAAAAGTCTCATGTCTAAAACACTTTTGGAACTCGAATAATATAAATTTTAATGAGGACTAGTTGTCATAATTTGGTTATCCTATCAATTGTAGTGATTATTAGTTCTCATAATTTGGCCATTATAAAAAAACGAGGGTGAGTACACATATGCTACTATGCGCAAATATTGGGGCTGAGGACGTCCTCTTTCTTGTACAAAAAGTCTCATGTCTAAAACACTTTTGGAACTCGAATAATATAAATCTTAATGAGGACTAGTTGTCATAATTTGGTTATCCCATCAATTTTAATGATTATTAGTTTTCATAATTTGGCCATTATAAAAAAACGAGGCTGAGTACACACATGCTATTATGCGCAAATATTGGGGCTGAGGACGTCCTCTTTCTTGCACAAAAAGTATCATGTCTTAAACACTTTTGGAACTCGAATAACATAAATTTTAGTGAGCACTAGTTGTCATAATTTGGTTATCCTATCAATTTAAGTGATTACTAGTTCTCATAATTTGGCCATTATAGAAATACGAGGCTGAGTACACACATGCTATTATGTGCAAATTTTGGGGCTGAGGACGTCCTCTTTCTTGCACAAAAAGTATCATGTCTAAAACACTTTTGGAACTCGAATAACATAAATTTTAGTGAGCACTAGTTGTCATAATTTGGTTATCCTATCAATTTAAGTGATTACTAGTTCTCATAATTTGGCCATTATAGAAATACGAGGCTGAGTACACACATGCTATTATGCGCAAATTTTGGGGCTGAGGACGTCCTCTTTCTTGCACAAAAAGTCGAATGTCTGAAATACTTTTGGAACTCAATTAATATAAATTTTAGTGAGGACTAGTAATCATAATTTATTTATTCCATCAATTTTAGTGATTATGAGTTGTCATATTTTGGTATTATAAAAAAAACTAGGCAGCGTACACATATGCTACTATGCGCAAATTGTGACTGAAGACGTCCTCTTTACTGCATGTCTGAATTACAATTGGAACTGGAATAATATAAATTTTAGTGAGGACTAGTTGTCATAATTTGGTTATCCTATCAATTGTAGTGATTATTAGTTCTCATAATTTGGCCATTATAAAGAAACGAGGCTGAGTACACACATGCTATTATGCGCAAATATTGGGACTGAGGACGTCCTCTTTCTTGCACAAAAAGTCTCATGTCTAAAACACTTTTGGAACTCGAATAATATAAATTTTAATGAGGACAAGTTGCCATTAATTGGTTATCCCATCAATTTTAGTGATTATTAGTTTTCATAATTTGGCCATTATAGAAAAACGAGCCTGAGTACACATATGCTGCTATGCGCAAATTTTGGGGCTGAGGACGTCCTCTTTCTTGCACAAAAAGTCTCATGTCTAAAACACTTTTGGAACTCGAATAATATAAATTTTAATGAGGACTAGTTGTCATAATTAGGTTATCCTATCAAATTTAATGATTATTAGTTCTCATAATTTGGCCATTATAAAGAAACGAGGCTGAGTACACACATGCTATTATGCGCAAATATTGGGGCTGAGGACGTCCTATTTCTTGCACAAAAAGTCTCATGTCTAAAACACTTTTGAATCTCGAATAATATAAATTTTAATGAGGACAAGTTGCCATTAATTGGTTATCCTATCAATTTTAGTGATTATTAGTTTTCATAATTTGGCCATTATAGAAAAACGAGGCTGAGTACACATATGCTGCTATGCGCAAATTTTGGGGCTGAGGACGTCCTCTTTCTTGCACAAAAAGTCGAATGTCTGAAATACTTTTGGAACTCGATTAATATAAATTTTATTGAGGACTAGTAATCATAATTTGGTTATTCCATCAATTTTAGTGATTATGAGTTGTCATATTTTGGCCATTATAAAAAAAATTAGGCTGAGTACACACATGCTACTATGCGCAAATATTAGGGCTGAGGACGTCCTCTTTCTTTCACAAAAAGTCGCATGTCTGAAATACTTTTGGAACTCGATTAATATAAATTTTAGTGAGGACTTGTAATCATAATTTGGTTATTCCATCAATTTTAGTGATTATGAGTTCTCATAATTTGGCCATTATAAAAAAAAACGAGGCTGAGTACACATATGCTACTATGCCCAAATTTTGGGGCTGAGGACGTCCTCTTTCTTGCATAAAAAGTCTCATGTCTGAAATACTTTTGGAACTTGATTAAAATAAATTTTATTGAGGACTATTAATCATAATTTGGTTATTCCATCAATTTTAGTGATTATGAGTTGTCATATTTTGGCCATTATAAAAAAACTAGGCAGCGTACACATATGCTACTATGCGCAAATTGTGACTGAAGACGTCCTCTTTCCTGCATGTCTGAAATGCAATTGGAACTCGAATAATATAAATTTTAGTGAGGACTAGTTGTCACAAAAAGTCTCATGTCTGAAATACTTTTGGAACTGGAATAATATAAACTATGCGAAAATTTTGGGGCTGAGGACGTTCTCTATCTTGTAAAAAAAGTCTCATGTATGAAATACTTTTGGAACTCGAATAATATAAATTTTAATGAGGAAAAGTTGCCATAATTTGGTTATCCTATCAATTCTAGTGATTATTAATTGTCATAATTTGGCCTTTATAGAAAAACGAGGCTAGTACACATATGCTACTATGCGCAAATTTTGGGGCTGAGCACGTCCTCTTTCTTTCACAAAAAAACCCATGTCTGAAATACTTTTGGAACTCGATTAATATAAATTTTAGTGAGGACTAGTAATCATAGTTTGGTTATTCCATCAATTTTAGTGATTATGAGTTGTCATATTTTGGCCATTACAAAAATCTAGGCTGAGTACACATATGCTACTAAGCGCAAATATTGGGGCTGAGGACGTCCTCTTTCTTGCACAAAAAGTCTCATGTCTAAAACACTTTAGGAACTCGAATAATATAAATCTTAATGAGGACTAGTTGTCATAATTTGGTTAGCCCATCAATTTTAATGATTATTAGTTCTCATAATTTGGCCATTATAAAGAAACGAGGCTGAGTACACACATGCTACTATGCGCAAATTTTGGGGCTGAGGACGTCCTATTTCTTTCACAAAAAACCCATGTCTGAAATACTTTTGGAACTCGATTAATATAAATTTTAGTGAGGACTAGTAATCATAATTTGGTTATTCTATCAATTTTAGTGATTAAGAGTTGTCATATTTTGGCCATTATAAAAAAACGAGGCTGCGTACACATATGCTACTATGCGGAAATTGTGACTGAAGACGTCCTCTTTCCTGCATGTCTGAAATACAATTGGAACTCGAATAATATAAATTTTAGTGAGGACTAGTTGTCACAAAAAGTATCATGCTGAAATACTTTTGGAACTGGAATAATATAAACTATGCGAAAATTTTGGGGCTGAGGACGTTCTCTTTCTTGTAAAAAAAGTCTCATGTCTAAAACACTTTTGGAACTCGAATAATATAAATCTTAATGAGGACTAGTTGTCATAATTTGGTTATCCTATCAATTGTAGTGATTATTAGTTCTCATAATTTGGCCATTATAAAAAAACGAGGCTGAGTACACACATGCTATTATGCGCAAATATTGGGGCTGAGGACGTCCTCTTTCTTGCACAAAAAGTCTGATGTCATAAACACTTTTGGAACTCGAATAATATAGATTTTAATCAGGACTAGTTGTCATAATTTGGTTATCCTATCAATTTTAGTGATTATTAGTTCTCATAATTTGGCCATTATAGAAATACGAGGCTGAGTATACATATGCTACTATGGGCAAATTTTGGGGCTGAGGACGTTCTCTTTCGTGTACAAAAAGTCTGATGTCATAAACACTTTTGGAACTCGAATAATATAGATTTTAATCAGGACTAGTTGTCATAATTTGGTTATCCTATCAATTTTAGTGATTATTAGTTCTCATAATTTGGCCATTATAGAAATACGAGGCTGAGTATACATATGCTACTATGGGCAAATTTTGGGGCTGAAGACGTTCTCTTTCGTGTACAAAAAGTCTGATGTCATAAACACTTTTGGAACTCGAATAATATAGATTTTAATCAGGACTAGTTGTCATAATTTGGTTATCCTATCAATTGTAGTGATTATTAGTTCTCATAATTTGGCCATTATAAAAAAACGAGGGTGAGTACACATATGCTACTATGCGCAAATATTGGGGCTGAGGACGTCCTCTTTCTTGTACAAAAAGTCTCATGTCTGAAATACTTTTGGAACTCGATTAATATAAATTTTAGTGAGGACTAGTAATCATAATTTGGTTATTCCATCAATTTTAGTGATTATGAGTTGTCATATTTTGGCCATTATAAAAAAACTAGGCTGAGTACACACATGCTACTATGCGCAAATATTGGGGCTGAGGACGTCCTCTTTCTTGCACAAAAAGTCTGATGTCATAAACACTTTTGGAACTCGAATAATATAGATTTTAATCAGGACTAGTTGTCATAATTTGGTTATCCTATCAATTTTAGTGATTATTAGTTCTCATAATTTGGCCATTATAGAAATACGAGGCTAAATATACATATGCTACTATGGGCAAATTTTGGGGCTGAGGACGTTCTCTTTCGTGTACAAAAAGTCTCATGTCTGAAATACTTTTGGAACTCGAATAATATAAATTTTAATGAGGACAAGTTGTCACAATTTGGTTATCCTATCAATTTTAGTGATTATAAGTTGTCATAATTTGGCCATTATAAAAAAACGAGGCTGAGTACACATATGCTACAATGCGCAAATTTTGGGGCTGAGGACGTACTCTTTCTTGCACAAAAGTCTCATGTCTGAAATACTTTTGGAACTCGAATAATATAAATTTTAATGAGGACTAGTTGTCATAATTTGGTTATCCGATCAATTTTAGTGATTATTAGTTGTCATAATTTGGCCATTATAAAAAAACGAGGCTAGGTACACATATGCTACTATGCGCAAATTGTGACTGAAGACCTCCTCTTTCCTGCATGTCTGAAATACAATTGGAACTCGAATAATATAAATTTTAGTGAGGACTAGTTGTCACAAAAAGTCTCATGTCTGAAATACTTTTGGATCTGGAATAATATAAACTATGCAAAAATTTTGGGGCTGAGGACGTTCTCTTTCTTGTAAAAAAAGTCTCATGTCTGAATTACTTTTGGAATTCGAATAATATAAATTTTAATGAGGACAAGTTGCCATAATTTGGATATCCTATCAATTTTAGTGATTATTAGTTGTCATAATTTGGCCATTATTGGGCCAAATTATGACAAATTATGATTATTAGTTGTCATAATTTGGCCATTATAAAAAAACGAGGCTGAGTACACATAAGCTACAATGCGCAAATTTGGAATTAGAATAATATAAATTTTAGTGAGGACTAGTTGTCATAATTTTTTTATCCTATCAATTGTTGTTATTGTTAGTTAGTTGTCATAATTTGGCCATTATAAAAAAACGAGGCTGAGTACACATATGCTACTATGCGCAAATTTTGGGGCTGAGGACGTCCTCTTTCTTGCACAAAAAGTCTCATGTCTAAAACACTATTGGAACTTGAATAATATAAATTTTAATGAGGACTAGTTGTCATAATTTGGTTATCCTATCAATTTTAGTGATTATTAGTTCTCATAATTTGGCCATTATAAAAAAAACGAGGCTGAGTACACACATGCTATTATGCGCAAATACTGGGGCTGAGGACGTCCTCTTTCTTGCACAAAAAGTATCATGTCTAAAACACTTTTGGAACTCGAATAACATAAATTTTAGTGAGCACTAGTTGTCATAATTTGGTTATCCTATCAATTTAAGTGATTACTAGTTCTCATAATTTGGCCATTATAGAAATACGAGGCTGAGTACACATATGCTACTATGGGCAAATTTTGGGGCTGAGGACGTTCTCTTCCTTTTACAAAAAAACCTATGTCTGAAATACTTTTGGAACTCGAATAATATAAATTTTAATGAGGACTAGTTGTCATAATTTGGTTATCCTATGAATTTTAGTGATTATTAGTTCTCATAATTTGGCCATTATAAAAAAACGAGGCTAAGTACACACATGCTATTATGCGCAAATTTTGGGGCTGAGGACGTCCTCTTTCTTTCACAAAAAGTCGAATGTCTGAAATACTTTTGGAACTAGATTAATATACATTTTAGTGAGGACTAGTAATCATAATTTGGTTATTCTCTCAATTTTAGTGATTTTGAGTTGTCATATTTTGGCCATTATAAAAAAAAACTAGGCTGAGTACACACATGCTACTATGCGCAAATATTGGGGCTGAGGACGTCCTTTTTCTTGCACAAAAAGTCTGATGTCTTAACACTTTTGGAACTCGAATAATATAAATTTTAATCAGTACTATTTGTCATAATTTGGTTATCCTATCAATTTTAGTGATTATTAGTTCTCATAATTTGGCCATTATAGAAATACGAGGCTGAGTACACATATGCTACTATGAGCAAATTTTGGGGCTGAGGATGTTCTCTTTCTTGTACAAAAAGCCTCATGTCTGAAATACTTTTGGAACTCGAATAATATAAATTTTAATGAGGACAAGTTGTCACAATTTGGTTATCCTATCAATTTTAGTGATTATTAGTTGTCATAATTTGGCCATTATAAAAAAACGAGGCTGAGTACACATAAGCTACAATGCGCAAATTTGGAATTAGAATAATATAAATTTTAGTGAGGACTAGTTGTCATAATTTGGTTATCCTATCAATTGTTGTGATTGTTAGTTAGTTGTCATAATTTGGCCATTATAAAAAACGAGGCTGAGTACACGTATGCTACTATGCTCAAATTTTGGGGCTGAGGACGTTCTCTTTCTTGTAAAAAAAGTCTCATGTCTGAAATACTTTTGGAACTCGAATAATATAAATTTTAATGAGGACAAGTTGTCACAATTTGGTTATCCTATCAATTTTAGTGATTATTAGTTGTCATAATTTGGCCATTATAAAAAAACGAGGCTGAGTACACATAAGCTACAATGCGCAAATTTGGAATTAGAATAATATAAATTTTAGTGAGGACTAGTTGTCATAATTTGGTTATCCTATCAATTGTTGTGATTGTTAGTTAGTTGTCATAATTTGGCCATTATAAAAAACGAGGCTGAGTACACGTATGCTACTATGCTCAAATTTTGGGGCTGAGGACGTTCTCTTTCTTGTAAAAAAAGTCTCATGTCTGAAATACTTTTGGAACTCGAATAATATAAATTTTAATGAGGACAAGTTGTCACAATTTGGTTATCCTATCAATTTTAGTGATTATTAGTTGTCATAATTTGGCCATTATAAAAAAACGAGGCTGAGTACACATAAGCTACTATGCGCAAATTTGGAATTAGAATAATATAAATTTTAGTGAGGACTAGTTGTCATAATTTGGTTATCCTATCAATTGTTGTGATTGTTAGTTAGTTGTCATAATTTGGCCATTATAAAAAACGAGGCTGAGTACACGTGTGCTACTATGAGCAAATTTTGGGGCTGAGGATGTTCTCTTTCTTGTACAAAAAGCCTCATGTCTGAAATACTTTTGGAACTCGAATAATATAAATTTTAATGAGGACAAGTTGTCACAATTTGGTTATCCTATCAATTTTAGTGATTATTAGTTGTCATAATTTGGCCATTATAAAAAAACGAGGCTGAGTACACATAAGCTACAATGCGCAAATTTGGAATTAGAATAATATAAATTTTAGTGAGGACTAGTTGTCATAATTTGGTTATCCTATCAATTGTTGTGATTGTTAGTTAGTTGTCATAATTTGGCCATTATAAAAAACGAGGCTGAGTACACATATGCTACTAAGCGCAAATATTGGGGCTGAAGACGTCCTCTTTCTTGCACAAAAAGTCTTATGTCTAAAACACTTTTGGAACTCGAATAATATAAATTTTAATGAGGACTAGTTGTCATAATTTGGTTATCCTATGAATTTTAGTGATTATTAGTTCTCATAATTTGGCCATTATAAAAAAACGAGGCTAAGTACACACATGCTATTATGCGCAAATTTTGGGGCTGAGGACGTCCTCTTTCTTTCACAAAAAGTCGAATGTCTGAAATACTTTTGGAACTAGATTAATATACATTTTAGTGAGGACTAGTAATCATAATTTGGTTAATCTCTCAATTTTAGTGATTTTGAGTTGTCATATTTTGGCCATTATAAAAAAAAACTAGGCTGAGTACACACATGCTACTATGCGCAAATATTGGGGCTGAGGACGTCCTTTTTCTTGCACAAAAAGTCTGATGTCTTAACACTTTTGGAACTCGAATAATATAAATTTTAATCAGTACTATTTGTCATAATTTGGTTATCCTATCAATTTTAGTGATTATTAGTTCTCATAATTTGGCCATTATAGAAATACGAGGCTGAGTACACATATGCTACTATGAGCAAATTTTGGGGCTGAGGATGTTCTCTTTCTTGTACAAAAAGCCTCATGTCTGAAATACTTTTGGAACTCGAATAATATAAATTTTAATGAGGACAAGTTGTCACAATTTGGTTATCCTATCAATTTTAGTGATTATTAGTTGTCATAATTTGGCCATTATAAAAAAACGAGGCTGAGTACACATAAGCTACAACGCGCAAATTTGGAATTAGAATAATATAAATTTTAGTGAGGACTAGTTGTCATAATTTGGTTATCCTATCAATTGTTGTGATTGTTAGTTAGTTGTCATAATTTGGCCATTATAAAAAACGAGGCTGAGTACACGTATGCTACTATGCTCAAATTTTGGGGCTGAGGACGTTCTCTTTCTTGTAAAAAAAGTCTCATGTCTGAAATACTTTTGGAACTCGAATAATATAAATTTTAATGAGGACAAGTTGTCACAATTTGGTTATCCTATCAATTTTAGTGATTATTAGTTGTCATAATTTGGCCATTATAAAAAAACGAGGCTGAGTACACATAAGCTACAATGCGCAAATTTGGAATTAGAATAATATAAATTTTAGTGAGGACTAGTTGTCATAATTTGGTTATCCTATCAATTGTTGTGATTGTTAGTTAGTTGTCATAATTTGGCCATTATAAAAAACGAGGCTGAGTACACGTATGCTACTATGCTCAAATTTTGGGGCTGAGGACGTTCTCTTTCTTGTAAAAAAAGTCTCATGTCTGAAATACTTTTGGAACACGAATAATATAAATTTTAATGAGGACAAGTTGTCACAATTTGGTTATCCTATCAATTTTAGTGATTATTAGTTGTCATAATTTGGCCATTATAAAAAAACGAGGCTGAGTACACATAAGCTACAATGCGCAAATTTGGAATTAGAATAATATAAATTTTAGTGAGGACTAGTTGTCATAATTTGGTTATCCTATCAATTGTTGTGATTGTTAGTTAGTTGTCATAATTTGGCCATTATAAAAAACGAGGCTGAGTACACGTATGCTACTATGCGCAAATTTTGGGGCTGAGGACGTCCTCTTTCATGTATAAATCCTATCAATTTTAGTGATTATTAGTTGTCATAATTTGGCCATTATTAAAAAACGAGGCTGAGTACACATATGCTACTATGCGCAAATTTTGGGGCTGAGGACGTCCTCTTTCTTGCACAAAAATTCTCATGTCTGAAGTACTTTTTGAACTCGAATAATATAAATTTTAGTGAGGACTATTTGTCGTAATTCGGTTATTCCATCAATTTTAGTGATTATGAGTTCTCGTAATTTGGCCATTATAAAAAAACGAGGCTGAGTACGCATTTGCTACTATACGCAAATTTTGGGGCTGAGGACGTTCTCTTCCTTGTAAAAAAGTCTCATGTCTGAAATACTTTTGGAAATCGAATAATATACATTTTAATGAGGACAAGTTGCCATAAATTGGTTATCCTATCAATTTTAGTGATTATTAGTTTTCATAATTTGGCCATTATAGAAAAACGAGGCTGAGTACACATATGCTGCTATGCGCAAATTTTGGGGCTGAGGACGTCCTCTTTCTTGAACAAAAAGTCGAATGTCTGAAATACTTTTGGAACTCGATTAATATAAATTTTAGTGAGGGCTAGTAATCATAATTTGGTTATTCCATCAATTTTAGTGGTTATGAGTTCTCATAATTTGGCCATTATAAAAAAACGAGGCTGAGTACACATATGCTACTATGCCCAAATTTTGGGGCTGAGGACGTCCTCTTTCTTGCATAAAAAGTCATATGTCCAAAACACTTTTGGAACTCGATTAATATAAATTTTAGTGAGGACTAGTTGTCATAATTTGGTTATCCTATAAATTTTAGTGATTGTTAGTTGTCATAATTTGGCCATTATAAAAAACGAGGCTGCGTACACATATGCTACTATGCGCAAATTTTTGGGCTGAGGACGTTCTCTTTCTTGTACAAAAAGTCCCATGTTTTAATGACGACAAGTTGTCATAATCAGGTTATCCTATCAATTTTAGTGATTATTAGTTGTCATAATTTGGCCATTATAAAAAAACGAGGCTGGGTACACATATGCTACTATGCGCAAATTTTGGGGCTGAGGACGTCCTATTTCTTTCACAAAAAAACCCATGTCTGAAATACTTTTGGAACTCGATTAATATAAATTTTAGTGAGGACTAGTAATCACAATTTGGTTATTCCATCAATTTTAGTGATTAAGAGTTGTCATATTTTGGTCATTATAAAAAAAACGAGGCTGCGTACACATATGCTACTATGCGCAAATTGTGACTGAAGACGTCCTCTTTCCTGCATGTCTGAAATACAATTGGAACTCGAATAATATAAATTTTAGTGAGGACTAGTTGTCACAAAAAGTCTCATGTCTGAAATACTTTTGGAACTGGAATATTATAAACTATGCGAAAATTTTGGGGCTGAGGACGTTCTCTTTCTTGTAAAAAAATCTCATGTCTGAAATACTTTTGGAACTCGAATAATATAAATTTTAATGAGGACAAATTGCCATAATTTGGTTACCCCTATCAATTTTAGTGATTATTAGTTTTCATAATTTGGCCATTATAGAAAAACGAGGCTGAGTACACATATGCTGCTATGCGCAAATTTTGGGGCTGAGGACGTCCTCTTTCTTGCACAAAAAGTCGAATGTCTGAAATACTTTTGGAACTCGATTAATATAAATTTTATTGAGGACTAGTAATCATAATTTGGTTATTCCACCATTTTAGTGATTATGAGTTGTCATATTTTGGCCATTATAAAAAAAAACTAGGCTGAGTACATACATGCTACTATGCGCAAATATTAGGGCTGAGACCGTCCTCTTTCTTGCACAAAAAGTCTCATGTCTAAAACACTTTTGGAACTCGAATAATATAAATCTTAATGAGGACTAGTTGTCATAATTTGGTTATCCCATCAATTTTAATGATTATTAGTTCTCATAATTTGGCCATTATAAAGAAACGAGGCTGAGTACACACATGCTATTATGCGCAAATTTTAGGGCTGAGGACGTCCTCTTTCTTGTACAAAAAGTCCCATGTTTTAATGACGACAAGTTGTCATAATTTGGTTATCCTATCAATTTTAGTGATTATTAGTTGTCATAATTTGGCCATTATAAAAAAACGAGGCTGGGTACACATATGCTTCTATGCGCAAATTTTGGGACTGAGGACGTCCTATTTCTTTCACAAAAAACCCATGTCTGAAATACTTTTGGAACTCGATTAATATAAATTTTATTGAGGACTAGTAATCATAATTTGGTTATTCCATCATTTTAGTGATTATGAGTTGTCATATTTTGGCCATTATAAAAAAAACTAGGCTGAGTACATACATGCTACTATGCGCAAATATTAGGGCTGAGGACGTCCTCTTTCTTTCACAAAAAGTCGCATGTCTGAAATACTTTTGGAACTCGATTAATATAAATTTTAGTGAGGACTAGTAATCATAATTTGGTTATTCCATCAATTTTAGTGATTATGAGTTCTCATAATTTGGCCATTATAAAAAAACGAGGCTGAGTACACATATGCTACTATGCCCAAATTTTGGGGCTGAGGACGTCCTATTTCTTTCACAAAAAAACCCATGTCTGAAATACTTTTGGAACTCGATTAATATAAATTTTAGTGAGGGCTAGTAATCACAATTTGGTTATTCCATCAATTTTAGTGATTAAGAGTTGTCATATTTTGGTCATTATAAAAAAAACGAGGCTGCGTACACATATGCTACTATGCGCAAATTGTGACTGAAGACGTCCTCTTTCCTGCATGTCTGAAATACAATTGGAACTCGAATAATATAAATTTTAGTGAGGACTAGTTGTCACAAAAAGTCTCATGTCTGAAATACTTTTGGAACTGGAATATTATAAACTATGCGAAAATTTTGGGGCTGAGGACGTTCTCTTTCTTGTAAAAAAATCTCATGTCTGAAATACTTTTGGAACTCGAATAATATAAATTTTAATGAGGACAAGTTGCCATAATTTGGTTACCCCTATCAATTTTAGTGATTATTAGTTTTCATAATTTGGGCTTTACAGAAAAACGAGGCTGAGTACACATATGCTACTATGCGCAAATTTTGGGGCTGAGCACGTCCTCTTTCTTTCACAAAAAAACCCATGTCTGAAATACTTTTGGAACTCGATTAATATAAATTTTAGTGAGGACTAGTAATCATAGTTTGGTTATTCCATCAATTTTAGTGATTATGAGTTGTCATATTTTGGCCATTACAAAAATCTAGGCTGAGTACACATATGCTACTAAGCGCAAATATTGGGGCTGAGGACGTCCTCTTTCTTGCACAAAAAGTCTCATGTCTAAAACACTTTTGGAACTCGAATAATATAAATCTTAATGAGGACTAGTTGTCATAATTTGGTTATCCCATCAATTTTAATGATTATTAGTTCTCATAATTTGGCCATTATAAAGAAACGAGGCTGAGTACACACATGCTATTATGCGCAAATTTTGGGGCTGAGGACGTCCTCTTTCTTGTGCAAAAAGTCCCATGTTTTAATGACGACAAGTTGTCATAATTTGGTTATCCTATCAATTTTAGTGATTATTAGTTGCTGAGACCGTCCTCTTTCTTGCACAAAAAGTCTCATGTCTAAAACACTTTTGGAACTCGAATAATATAAATCTTAATGAGGACTAGTTGTCATAATTTGGTTATCCCATCAATTTTAATGATTATTAGTTCTCATAATTTGGCCATTATAAAGAAACGAGGCTGAGTACACACATGCTATTATGCGCAAATTTTAGGGCTGAGGACGTTCTCTTTCTTGTACAAAAAGTCCCATGTTTTAATGACGACAAGTTGTCATAATTTGGTTATCCTATCAATTTTAGTGATTATTAGTTGTCATAATTTGGCCATTATAAAAAAACGAGGCTGGGTACACATATGCTTCTATGCGCAAATTTTGGGACTGAGGACGTCCTATTTCTTTCACAAAAAACCCATGTCTGAAATACTTTTGGAACTCGATTAATATAAATTTTATTGAGGACTAGTAATCATAATTTGGTTATTCCATCATTTTAGTGATTATGAGTTGTCATATTTTGGCCATTATAAAAAAAAACTAGGCTGAGTACATACATGCTACTATGCGCAAATATTAGGGCTGAGGACGTCCTCTTTCTTTCACAAAAAGTCGCATGTCTGAAATACTTTTGGAACTCGATTAATATAAATTTTAGTGAGGACTAGTAATCATAATTTGGTTATTCCATCAATTTTAGTGATTATGAGTTCTCATAATTTGGCCATTATAAAAAAACGAGGCTGAGTACACATATGCTACTATGCCCAAATTTTGGGGCTGAGGACGTCCTCTTTCTTGCATAAAAAGTCTCATGTCTGAAATACTTTTGGAACTCGATTAATATAAATTTTATTGAGGACTAGTAATCATAATTTGGTTATTCCATCAATTTTAGTGATTATGAGTTGTCATATTTTGGCCATTATAAAAAAACTAGGCAGCGTACACATATGCTACTATGCGCAAATTGTGACTGAAGACGTCCTCTTTCCTGCATGTCTGAAATGCAATTGGAACTCGAATAATATAAATTTTAGTGAGGACTAGTTGTCACAAAAAGTCTCATGTCTGAAATACTTTTGGAACTGGAATAATATAAACTATGCGAAAATTTTGGGGCTGAGGACGTTCTCTTTCTTGTAAAAATATCTCATGTCTGAAATACTTTTGGAACTCGAATAATATAAATTTTAATGAGGACAAGTTGCCATAATTTGGTTATCCTATCAATTTTAGTGATTATTAATTGTCATAATTTGGGCTTTACAGAAAAACGAGGCTGAGTACACATATGCTACTATGCGCAAATTTTGGGGCTGAGCACGTCCTCTTCCTTTCACAAAAAAACCCATGTCTGAAATACTTTTGGAACTCGATTAATATAAATTTTAGTGAGGACTAGTAATCATAGTTTGGTTATTCCATCAATTTTAGTGATTATGAGTTGTCATATTTTGGCCATTACAAAAATCTAGGCTGAGTACACATATGCTACTAAGCGCAAATATTGGGGCTGAGGACGTCCTCTTTCTTGCACAAAAAGTCTCATGTCTAAAACACTTTTGGAACTCGAATAATATAAATCTTAATGAGGACTAGTTGTCATAATTTGGTTATCCCATCAATTTTAATGATTATTAGTTCTCATAATTTGGCCATTATAAAGAAACGAGGCTGAGTACACACATGCTATTATGCGCAAATTTTGGGGCTGAGGACGTCCTCTTTCTTGTGCAAAAAGTCCCATGTTTTAATGACGACAAGTTGTCATAATTTGGTTATCCTATCAATTTTAGTGATTATTAGTTGTCATAATTTGGCCATTATAAAAAAACGAGGCTGGGTACACATATGCTTCTATGCGCAAATTTTGGGACTGAGGACGTCCTATTTCTTTTACAAAAAACCCATGTCTGAAATACTTTTGGAACTCGATTAATATAAATTTTAGTGAGGACTAGTAATCATAATTTGGTTATTCCATCAATTTTAGTGATTAAGTGTTGTCATATTTTGGCCATTATAAAAAAACGAGGCTGCGTACACATATGCTACTATGCGCAAATTGTGACTGAAGACGTCCTCTTTCCTGCATGTCTGAAATACAATTGGAACTCGATTAATATAAATTTTAATGAGGACAAGTTGTCATAATTTGGTTATCCTATCAATTTTATTGATTATTAGTTGTCATAATTTGGCCATTATAAAAAAACGAGGCTGAGTACACATATGCTACTATGCCCAAATTTTGGGGCTGAGGACGTCCTCTTTCTTGCATAAAAAGTCTCATGTCTGAAATACTTTTGGAACTCGATTAATATAAATTTTATTGAGGACTAGTAATCATAATTTGGTTATTCCATCAATTTTAGTGATTATGAGTTGTCATATTTTGGCCATTATAAAAAAACTAGGCAGCGTACACATATGCTACTATGCGCAAATTGTGACTGAAGACGTCCTCTTTCCTGCATGTCTGAAATGCAATTGGAACTCGAATAATATAAATTTTAGTGAGGACTAGTTGTCACAAAAAGTCTCATGTCTGAAATACTTTTGGAACTGGAATAATATAAACTATGCGAAAATTTTTGGGGCTGAGGACGTTCTCTTTCTTGTAAAAAAATCTCATGTCTGAAATACTTTTGGAACTCGAATAATATAAATTTTAATGAGGACAAGTTGCCATAATTTGGTTATCCTATCAATTTTAGTGATTATTAGTTTTCATAATTTGGCCATTATAGAAAAACGAGGCTGAGTACACATATGCTGCTATGCGCAAATTTTGGGGCTGAGGACGTCCTCTTTCTTGCACAAAAAGTCGAATGTCTGAAATACTTTTGGAACTCGATTAATATAAATTTTATTGAGGACTAGTAATCATAATTTGGTTATTCCACCATTTTAGTGATTATGAGTTGTCATATTTTGGCCATTATAAAAAAAAACTAGGCTGAGTACATACATGCTACTATGCGCAAATATTAGGGCTGAGGACGTCCTCTTTCTTTCACAAAAAGTCGCATGTCTGAAATACTTTTGGAACTCGATTAATATAAATTTTATTGAGGACTAGTAATCATAATTTGGTTATTCCATCATTTTAGTAATTATGAGTTGTCATATTTTGGCCATTATAAAAAAAAACTAGGCTGAGTACATACATGCTACTATGCGCAAATATTAGGGCTGAGGACGTCCTCTTTCTTTCACAAAAAGTCGCATGTCTGAAATACTTTTGGAACTCGATTAATATAAATTTTAGTGAGGACTAGTAATCATAATTTGGTTATTCCATCAATTTTAGTGATTATGAGTTCTCATAATTTGGCCATTATAAAAAAACGAGGCTGAGTACACACATGCTATTATGCGCAAATTTTGGGGCTGAGGACGTCCTCTTTCTTGTGCAAAAAGTCCCATGTTTTAATGACGACAAGTTGTCATAATTTGGTTATCCTATCAATTTTAGTGATTATTAGTTGTCATAATTTGGCCATTATAAAAAAACGAGGCTGGGTACACATATGCTTCTATGCGCAAATTTTGGGACTGAGGACGTCCTATTTCTTTTACAAAAAACCCATGTCTGAAATACTTTTGGAACTCGATTAATATAAATTTTAGTGAGGACTAGTAATCATAATTTGGTTATTCCATCAATTTTAGTGATTAAGAGTTGTCATATTTTGGCCATTATAAAAAAACGAGGCTGCGTACACATGTGCTACTATGCGCAAATTGTGACTGAAGACGTCCTCTTTCCTGCATGTCTGAAATACAATTGGAACTCGATTAATATAAATTTTAATGAGGACAAGTTGTCATAATTTGGTTATCCTATCAATTTTATTGATTATTAGTTGTCATAATTTGGCCATTATAAAAAAACGAGGCTGAGTACACATATGCTACTATGCCCAAATTTTGGGGCTGAGGACGTCCTCTTTCTTGCATAAAAAGTCTCATGTCTGAAATACTTTTGGAACTCGATTAATATAAATTTTATTGAGGACTAGTAATCATAATTTGGTTATTCCATCAATTTTAGTGATTATGAGTTGTCATATTTTGGCCATTATAAAAAAACTAGGCAGCGTACACATATGCTACTATGCGCAAATTGTGACTGAAGACGTCCTCTTTCCTGCATGTCTGAAATGCAATTGGAACTCGAATAATATAAATTTTAGTGAGGACTAGTTGTCACAAAAAGTCTCATGTCTGAAATACTTTTGGAACTGGAATAATAAAAACTATGCGAAAATTTTTGGGGCTGAGGACGTTCTCTTTCTTGTAAAAAAATCTCATGTCTGAAATACTTTTGGAACTCGAATAATATAAATTTTAATGAGGACAAGTTGCCATAATTTGGTTATCCTATCAATTTTAGTGATTATTAGTTTTCATAATTTGGCCATTATAGAAAAACGAGGCTGAGTACACATATGCTGCTATGCGCAAATTTTGGGGCTGAGGACGTTCTCTTTCTTGCACAAAAAGTCGAATGTCTGAAATACTTTTGGAACTCGATTAATATAAATTTTATTGAGGACTAGTAATCATAATTTGGTTATTCCACCATTTTAGTGATTATGAGTTGTCATATTTTGGCCATTATAAAAAAAAACTAGGCTGAGTACATACATGCTACTATGCGCAAATATTAGGGCTGAGGACGTCCTCTTTCTTTCACAAAAAGTCGCATGTCTGAAATACTTTTGGAACTCGATTAATATAAATTTTATTGAGGACTAGTAATCATAATTTGGTTATTCCATCATTTTAGTAATTATGAGTTGTCATATTTTGGCCATTATAAAAAAAAACTAGGCTGAGTACATACATGCTACTATGCGCAAATATTAGGGCTGAGGACGTCCTCTTTCTTTCACAAAAAGTCGCATGTCTGAAATACTTTTGGAACTCGATTAATATAAATTTTAGTGAGGACTAGTAATCATAATTTGGTTATTCCATCAAATTTAGTGATTATGAGTTCTCATAATTTGGCCATTATAAAAAAACGAGGCTGAGTACACATATGCTACTATGCCCAAATTTTGGGGCTGAGGACGTCCTCTTTCTTGCATAAAAAGTCTCATGTCTGAAATACTTTTGGAACTCGATTAATATAAACTATGCGAAAATTTTGGGGCTGAGGACGTTCTCTTTCTTGTAAAAAAATCTCATGTCTGAAATACTTTTGGAACTCGAATAATATAAATTTTAGTGAGGACTAGTTGTCACAAAAAGTCTCATGTCTGAAATACTTTTGGAACTGGAATAATATAAACTATGCGAAAATTTTGGGGCTGAGGACGTTCTCTTTCTTGTAAAAAAATCTCATGTCTGAAATACTTTTGGAACTCGAATAATATAAATTTTAATGAGGACAAGTTGCCATAATTTGGTTATCCTATCAATTTTAGTGATTATTAGTTTTCATAATTTGGCCATTATAGAAAAACGAGGCTGAGTACACATATGATGCTATGCGCAAATTTTGGGGCTGAGGACGTCCTCTTTCTTGCACAAAAAGTCGAATGTCTGAAATACTTTTGGAACTCGATTAATATAAATTTTATTGAGGACTAGTAATCATAATTTGGTTATTCCACCATTTTAGTGATTATGAGTTGTCATATTTTGGCCATTATAAAAAAAACTAGGCTGAGTACATACATGCTACTATGCGCAAATATTAGGGCTGAGGACGTCCTCTTTCTTTCACAAAAAGTCGCATGTCTGAAATACTTTTGGAACTCGATTAATATAAATTTTATTGAGGACTAGTAATCATAATTTGGTTATTCCATCATTTTAGTGATTATGAGTTGTCATATTTTGGCCATTATAAAAAAAACTAGGGTGAGTACATACATGCTACTATGCGCAAATATTAGGGCTGAGGACGTCCTCTTTCTTTCACAAAAAGTCGCATGTCTGAAATACTTTTGGAACTCGATTAATATAAATTTTAGTGAGGACTAGTAATCATAATTTGGTTATTCCATCAATTTTAGTGATTATGAGTTCTCATAATTTGGCCATAATAAAAAAACGAGGCTGAGTACACATATGCTACTATGCCCAAATTTTGGGGCTGAGGACGTCCTCTTTCTTGCATAAAAAGTCTCATGTCTGAAATACTTTTGGAACTCGATTAATATAAATTTTATTGAGGACTAGTAATCATAATTTGGTTATTCCATCAATTTTAGTGATTATGAGTTGTCATATTTTGGCCATTATAAAAAAACTAGGCAGCGTACACATATGCTACTATGCGCAAATTGTGACTGAAGACGTCCTCTTTCCTGCATGTCTGAAATGCAATTGGAACTCGAATAATATAAATTTTAGTGAGGACTAGTTGTCACAAAAAGTCTCATGTCTGAAATACTTTTGGAACTGGAATAATATAAACTATGCGAAAATTTTGGGGCTGAGGACGTTCTCTTTCTTGTAAAAAAATCTCATGTCTGAAATACTTTTGGAACTCGAATAATATAAATTTTAATGAGGACAAGTTGCCATAATTTGGTTATCCTATCAATTTTAGTGATTATTAATTGTCATAATTTGGCCTTTACAGAAAAACGAGGCTGAGTACACATAATCCATGTCTGAAATACTTTTAGAACTCGATTAATATAAATTTTAGTGAGGACTAGTTGTCAAAATTTGGTTATTCCATCAATTTTAGTGATTATGAGTTGTCATATTTTGGCCATTACAAAAATCTAGGCTGAGTACACATATGCTACTAAGCGCAAATATTGGGGCTGAGGACGTCCTCTTTCTTGCACAAAAAGTCTCATGTCTAAAACACTTTTGGAACTCGAATAATATAAATCTTAATGAGGACTAGTTGTCATAATTTGGTTATCCCATCAATTTTAATGATTATTAGTTCTCATAATTTGGCCATTATAAAGAAACGAGGCTGAGTACACACATGCTATTATGCGCAAATTTTGGGGCTGAGGACGTCCTCTTTCTTGTACAAAAAGTCCCATGTTTTAATGACGACAAGTTGTCATAATTTGGTTATCCTATCAATTTTAGTGATTATTAGTTGTCATAATTTGGCCATTATAAAAAAACGAGGCTGGGTACACATATGCTTCTATGCGCAAATTTTGGGACTGAGGACGTCCTATTTCTTTCACAAAAAACCCATGTCTGAAATACTTTTGGAACTCGATTAATATAAATTTTAGTGAGGACTAGTAATCATAATTTGGTTATTCCATCAATTTTAGTGATTAAGAGTTGTCATATTTTGGCCATTATAAAAAAACGAGGCTGCGTACACATATGCTACTATGCGCAAATTGTGACTGAAGACGTCCTCTTTCCTGCATGTCTGAAATACAATTGGAACTCGATTAATATAAATTTTAATGAGGACAAGTTGTCATAATTTGGTTATCCTATCAATTTTAGTGATTATTAGTTGTCATAATTTGGCCGTTATAAAAAAACGAGGCTGAGTACACATATGCTACTATGCGCAACTATTGGGGCTGAGGACGTCCTCTTTCTTGTACAAAAAGTCTCATGTCTAAAACACTTTTGCAACTCGAATAATATAAATCTTAATGAGGACTAGTTGTCATAATTTGGTTATCCCATCAATTTTAATGATTATTAGTTTTCATAATTTGGCCATTATAAAGAAACGAGGCTGAGTACACACATGCTATTATGCGCAAATTTTGGGGCTGAGGACGTCCTCTTTCTTGCACAAAAAGTCGAATGTCTGAAATTCTTTTGGAACTCGATTAATATAAATTTTAGTGAGGACTAGTAACCATAATTTGGTTATTCCATAATTTTTAGTCATTATGAGTTGTCATATTTTGGCCATTATAAAAAAACGAGGCTGAGTACACATATGCTACTATGCGCAAATATTGGGGCTGAGGACGTCCTATTTCTTGCACAAAAAGTCGAATGTCTGAAATACTTTTGGAACTCGATTAATATAAATTTTAGTGAGGACTAGTAATCATAATTTGGTTATTCCATCAATTTTAGTGATTATGAGTTGTCATATTTTGGCCATTATAAAAAAAACTAGGCTGAGTACACACATGCTACTATGCGCAAATATTGGGGCTGAGGACGTCCTCTTTCTTGCACAAAAAGTCTCATGTCTAAAACACTTTTGTAACCAGAATAATATAAATTTTAATGAGGACTAGTTGCCATAATTTGGTTATCCTATCAATTGTTGTTATTGTTAGTTAGTTGTCATAATTTGGCCTTTATAAAGAAACGAGGCTGAGTACACACATGCTATTATGCGCAAATTTTGGGGCTGAGGACGTCCTCTTTCTTGCACAAAAAGTCGAATGTCTGAAATACTTTTGGAACTCGATTAATATAAATTTTAGTGAGGACTAGTAATCATAATTTGGTTATTCCATAATTTTTAGTCATTATGAGTTGTCATATTTTGGCCATTATAAAAAAACGAGGCTGAGTACACATATGCTACTATGCGCAAATATTGGGGCTGAGGACGTCCTATTTCTTGCACAAAAAGTCGAATGTCTGAAATACTTTTGGAACTCGATTAATATAAGTTTTAGTGAGGACTAGTAATCATAATTTGGTTATTCCATCAATTTTAGTGATTATGAGTTGTCATATTTTGGCCATTATAAAAAAAACTAGGCTGAGTACACACATGCTACTATGCGCAAATATTGGGGCTGAGGACGTCCAATTTCTTGCACAAAAAGTCTGATGTCTTAAACACTTTTGGAACTCGAATAATATAAATTTTAATCAGGACTAGTTGTCATAATTTGGTTATCCTATCAATTTTAGTGATTATTAGTTCTCATAATTTGGCCATTATAGAAATACGAGGCTGAGTATACATATGCTACTATGGGCAAATTTTGGGGCTGAGGACGTTCTCTTTCGTGTACAAAAAGTCTCATGTCTGAAATACTTTTGGAACTCGAATAATATAAATTTTAATGAGGACAAGTTGTCACAATTTGGTTATCCTATCAATTTTAGTGATTATAAGTTGTCATAATTTGGCCATTATAAAAAACGAGGCTGAGTACACATATGCTACAATGCGCAAATTTTGGGGCTGAGGACGTACTCTTTCTTGCACAAAAGTCTCATGTCTGAAATACTTTTGGAACTCGAATAATATGAATTTTAATGAGGACTAGTTGTCATAATTTGGTTATCCGATCAATTTTAGTGATTATTAGTTGTCATAATTTGGCCATTATAAAAAAACGAGGCTGAGTACACACATCCTATTATGCGCAAATATTGGGGCTGAGGACGTCCTCTTTCTTGCAAAAAAAGTCTCATGTCTAAAACACTTTTGTAACCAGAATAATATAAATTTTAATGAGGACTAGTTGCCATAATTTGGTTATCCTATCAATTGTTGTGATTGTTAGTTAGTTGTCATAATTTGGCCATTATAAAGAAACGAGGCTGAATACACACATGCTATTATGCGCAAATTTTGGGGCTGAGGACGTCCTCTTTCTTGCACAAAAAGTCGAATGTCTGAAATACTTTTGGAACTCGATTAATATAAATTTTAGTGAGGACTAGTAATCATAATTTGGTTATTCCATAATTTTTAGTCATTATGAGTTGTCATATTTTGGCCATTATAAAAAAACGAGGCTGAGTACACATATGCTACTATGCGCAACTATTGGGGCTGAGGACGTCCTCTTTCTTGTACAAAAAGTCTCATGTCTAAAACACTTTTGCAACTCGAATAATATAAATCTTAATGAGGACTAGTTGTCATAATTTGGTTATCCCATCAATTTTAATGATTATTAGTTTTCATAATTTGGCCATTATAAAGAAACGAGGCTGAGTACACACATGCTATTATGCGCAAATTTTGGGGCTGAGGACGTCCTCTTTCTTGCACAAAAAGTCGAATGTCTGAAATACTTTTGGAACTCGATTAATATAAATTTTAGTGAGGACTAGTAATCATAATTTGGTTATTCCATAATTTTTAGTCATTATGAGTTGTCATATTTTGGCCATTATAAAAAAACGAGGCTGAGTACACATATGCTACTATGCGCAAATATTGGGGCTGAGGACGTCCTATTTCTTGCACAAAAAGTCGAATGTCTGAAATACTTTTGGAACTCGATTAATATAAATTTTAGTGAGGACTAGTAATCATAATTTGGTTATTCCATCAATTTTAGTGATTATGAGTTGTCATATTTTGGCCATTATAAAAAAACTAGGCTGAGTACACACATGCTACTATGCGCAAATATTGGGGCTGAGGACGTCCTCTTTCTTGCACAAAAAGTCTGATGTCTTAAACACTTTTGGAACTCGAATAATATAAATTTTAATCAGGACTAGTTGTCATAATTTGGTTATCCTATCAATTTTAGTGATTATTAGTTCTCATAATTTGGCCATTATAGAAATACGAGGCTGAGTATACATATGCTACTATGGGCAAATTTTGGGGCTGAGGACGTTCTCTTTCGTGTACAAAAAGTCTCATGTCTGAAATACTTTTGGAACTCGAATAATATAAATTTTAATGAGGACAAGTTGTCACAATTTGGTTATCCTATCAATTTTAGTGATTATAAGTTGTCATAATTTGGCCATTATAAAAAACGAGGCTGAGTACACATATGCTACAATGCGCAAATTTTGGGGCTGAGGACGTACTCTTTCTTGCACAAAAGTCTCATGTCTGAAATACTTTTGGAACTCGAATAATATGAATTTTAATGAGGACTAGTTGTCATAATTTGGTTATCCGATCAATTTTAGTGATTATTAGTTGTCATAATTTGGCCATTATAAAAAAACGAGGCTGAGTACACACATCCTATTATGCGCAAATATTGGGGCTGAGGACGTCCTCTTTCTTGCACAAAAAGTCTCATGTCTAAAACACTTTTGTAACCAGAATAATATAAATTTTAATGAGGACTAGTTGCCATAATTTGGTTATCCTATCAATTGTTGTGATTGTTAGTTAGTTGTCATAATTTGGCCATTATAAAGAAACGAGGCTGAGTACACACATGCTATTATGCGCAAATTTTGGGGCTGAGGACGTCCTCTTTCTTGCACAAAAAGTCGAATGTCTGAAATACTTTTGGAACTCGATTAATATAAATTTTAGTGAGGACTAGTAATCATAATTTGGTTATTCCATAATTTTTAGTCATTATGAGTTGTCATATTTTGGCCATTATAAAAAAACGAGGCTGAGTACACATATGCTACTATGCGCAAATATTGGGGCTGAGGACGTCCTATTTCTTGCACAAAAAGTCGAATGTCTGAAATACTTTTGGAACTCGATTAATATAAATTTTAGTGAGGACTAGTAATCATAATTTGGTTATTCCATCAATTTTAGTGATTATGAGTTGTCATATTTTGGCCATTATAAAAAAAACTAGGCTGAGTACACACATGCTACTATGCGCAAATATTGGGGCTGAGGACGTCCTCTTTCTTGCACAAAAAGTCTGATGTCTTAAACACTTTTGGAACTCGAATAATATAAATTTTAATCAGGACTAGTTGTCATAATTTGGTTATCCTATCAATTTTAGTGATTATAAGTTGTCATAATTTGGCCATTATAAAAAACGAGGCTGAGTACACATATGCTACAATGCGCAAATTTTGGGGCTGAGGACGTACTCTTTCTTGCACAAAAGTCTCATGTCTGAAATACTTTTGGAACTCGAATAATATAAATTTTAATGAGGACTAGTTGTCATAATTTGGTTATCCGATCAATTTTAGTGATTATTAGTTGTCATAATTTGGCCATTATAAAAAAACGAGGCTGAGTACACACATCCTATTATAAGCAAATATTGGGGCTGAGGACGTCCTCTTTCTTGCACAAAAAGTATCATGTCTAAAACACTTTTGGAACTCGAATAACATAAATTTTAGTGAGGACTAGTTGTCATAATTTGGTTATCCTATCAATTTTAGTGATTATTAGTTCTCATAATTTGGCCATTATAGAAATACGAGGCTGAGTACACATATGCTACTATGCGCAACTATTGGGGCTGAGGACGTCCTCATGTCTAAAACACTTTTGTAACCAGAATAATATAAATTTTAATGAGGACTAGTTGCCATAATTTGGTTATCCTATCAATTGTTGTGATTGTTAGTTAGTTGTCATAATTTGGCCATTATAAAGAAACGAGGCTGAGTACACACATGCTATTATGCGCAAATTTTGGGGCTGAGGACGTCCTCTTTCTTGCACAAAAAGTCGAATGTCTGAAATACTTTTGGAACTCGATTAATATAAATTTTAGTGAGGACTAGTAATCATAATTTGGTTATTCCATAATTTTTAGTCATTATGAGTTGTCATATTTTGGCCATTATAAAAAAACGAGGCTGAGTACACATATGCTACTATGCGCAAATATTGGGGCTGAGGACGTCCTATTTCTTGCACAAAAAGTCGAATGTCTGAAATACTTTTGGTACTCGATTAATATAAATTTTAGTGAGGACTAGTAATCATAATTTGGTTATTCCATCAATTTTAGTGATTATGAGTTGTCATATTTTGGCCATTATAAAAAAAACTAGGCTGAGTACACACATGCTACTATGCGCAAATATTGGGGCTGAGGACGTCCTCTTTCTTGCACAAAAAGTCTGATGTCTTAAACACTTTTGGAACTCGAATAATATAAATTTTAATCAGGACTAGTTGTCATAATTTGGTTATCCTATCAATTTTAGTGATTATAAGTTGTCATAATTTGGCCATTATAAAAAACGAGGCTGAGTACACATATGCTACAATGCGCAAATTTTGGGGCTGAGGACGTACTCTTTCTTGCACAAAAGTCTCATGTCTGAAATACTTTTGGAACTCGAATAATATAAATTTTAATGAGGACTAGTTGTCATAATTTGGTTATCCGATCAATTTTAGTGATTATTAGTTGTCATAATTTGGCCATTATAAAAAAACGAGGCTGAGTACACACATCCTATTATAAGCAAATATTGGGGCTGAGGACGTCCTCTTTCTTGCACAAAAAGTATCATGTCTAAAACACTTTTGGAACTCGAATAACATAAATTTTAGTGAGGACTAGTTGTCATAATTTGGTTATCCTATCAATTTTAGTGATTATTAGTTCTCATAATTTGGCCATTATAGAAATACGAGGCTGAGTACACATATGCTACTATAAGCAAATTTTGGGGCTGAGGACGTTCTCTTTCGTTTACAAAAAAACCCATGTCTGAAATACTTTTGGAACTCGATTAATATAAATTTTAATGAGGACTAGTAATCATAATTTGGTTATTCCATCAATTTTAGTGATTATGAGTTGTCATAATTTGGCCATTATAAAAAAACGAGGCTGAGTACACATATGCTACTATGCGCAACTATTGGGGCTGAGGACGTCCTCTTTCTTGTACAAAAAGTCTCATGTCTAAAACACTTTTGCAACTCGAATAATATAAATCTTAATGAGGACTAGTTGTCATAATTTGGTTATCCCATCAATTTTAATGATTATTAGTTTTCATAATTTGGCCATTATAAAGAAACGAGGCTGAGTACACACATGCTATTATGCGCAAATTTTGGGGCTGAGGACGTCCTCTTTCTTGCACAAAAAGTCGAATGTCTGAAATACTTTTGGAACTCGATTAATATAAATTTTAGTGAGGACTAGTAATCATAATTTGGTTATTCCATAATTTTTAGTCATTATTAATTGTCATATTTTGGCCATTATAAAAAAACGAGGCTGAGTACACATATGCTACTATGCGCAAATATTGGGGCTGAGGACGTCCTATTTCTTGCACAAAAAGTCTGATGTCTTAAACACTTTTGGAACTCGAATAATATAAATTTTAATCAGGACTAGTTGTCATAATTTGGTTATCCTATCAATTTTAGTGATTATTAGTTCTCATAATTTGGCCATTATAGAAATACGAGGCTGAGTATACATATGCTACTATGGGCAAATTTTAAGGCTGAGGACGTTCTCTTTCGTGTACAAAAAGTCTCATGTCTGAAATACTTTTGGAACTCGAATAATATAAATTTTAATGAGGACAAGTTGTCACAATTTGGTTATCCTATCAATTTTAGTGATTATAAGTTGTCATAATTTGGCCATTATAAAAAATGAGGCTGAGTACACATATGCTACAATGCGCAAATTTTGGGGCTGAGGACGTACTCTTTCTTGCACAAAAGTCTCATGTCTGAAATACTTTTGGAACTTGAATAATATAAATTTTAATGAGGACTAGTTGTCATAATTTGGTTATCCGATCAATTTTAGTTATTATTAGTTGTCATAATTTGGCCATTATAAAAAAACGAGGCTGAGTACACACATCCTATTATGCGCAAATATTGGGGCTGAGGACGTCCTCTTTCTTGCACAAAAAGTCTCATGTCTAAAACACTTTTGTAACCAGAATAATATAAATTTTAATGAGGACTAGTTGCCATAATTTGGTTATCCTATCAATTGTTTTGATTGTTAGTTAGTTGTCATAATTTGGCCATTATAAAGAAACGAGGCTGAGTACACACATGCTATTATGCGCAAATTTTGGGGCTGAGGACGTCCTCTTTCTTGCACAAAAAGTCGAATGTCTGAAATACTTTTGGAACTCGATTAATATAAATTTTAGTGAGGACTAGTAATCATAATTTGGTTATTCCATAATTTTTAGTCATTATGAGTTGTCATAATTTGGCCATTATAAAAAAACGAGGCTGAGTACACATATGCTACTATGCGCAAATATTGGGGCTGAGGACGTCCTATTTCTTGCACAAAAAGTCGAATGTCTGAAATACTTTTGGAACTCGATTAATATAAATTTTAGTGAGGACTAGTAATCATAATTTGGTTATTCCATAAATTTTAGTGATTATGAGTTGTCATATTTTGGCCATTATAAAAAAAACTAGGCTGAGTACACACATGCTACTATGTGCAAATATTGGGGCTGAGGACGTCCTCTTTCTTGCACAAAAAGTCTGATGTCTTAAACACTTTTGGAACTCGAATAATATAAATTTTAATCAGGACTAGTTGTCATAATTTGGTTATCCTATCAATTTTAGTGATTATTAGTTCTCATAATTTGGCCATTATAGAAATACGAAGCTGAGTATACATATGCTACTATGGGCAAATTTTGGGGCTGAGGACGTACTCTTGCTTGCACAAAAGTCTCATGTCTGAAATACTTTTGGAACTCGAATAATATAAATTTTAATGAGGACTAGTTGTCATAATTTGGTTATCCGATCAATTTTAGTGATTATTAGTTGTCATAATTTGGCCATTATAAAAAAACGAGGCTGAGTACACACATCCTATTATGCGCAAATATTGGGGCTGAGGACGTCCTCTTTCTTGCACAAAAAGTATCATGTCTAAAACACTTTTGGAACTCGAATAACATAAATTTTAGTGAGGACTAGTTGTCATAATTTGGTTATCCTATCAATTTTAGTGATTATTAGTTCTCATAATTTGGCCATTATAGAAATACGAGGCTGAGTACACATATGCTACTATAAGCAAATTTTGGGGCTGAGGACGTTCTCTTTCGTTTATAAAAAAAATCATGTCTGAAATACTTTTGGAACTTGATTAATATAAATTTTAATGAGGACTAGTAATCATAATTTGGTTATTCCATCAATTTTAGTGATTATGAGTTGTCATAATTTGGCCATTATAAAAAAACTAGGCTGAGTACACATATGCTACTAAGCGCAAATATTGGGGCTGAAGACGTCCTCTTTCTTGTACAAAAAGTCTTATGTCTAAAACACTTTTGGAACTCGAATAATATAAATTTTAATGAGGACTAGTTGTCATAATTTGGTTATCCTATGAATTTTAGTGATTATTAGTTCTCATAATTTGGCCATTATAAAAAAACGAGGCTAAGTACACACATGCTATTATGCGCAAATTTTGGGGCTGAGGACGTCCTCTTTCTTGCACAAAAAGTCGAATGTCTGAAATACTTTTGGAACTAGATTAATACACATTTTAGTGAGGACTAGTAATCATAATTTGGTTATTCTCTCAATTTTAGTGATTATGAGTTGTCATATTTTGGCCATTATAAAAAAAACGAGGCTGAGTACACATATGCTACTATGCCCAAATTTTGGGGCTGAGAACGTCCTCTTTCTTGCATAAAAAGTCTCATGTCTGAAATACTTTTGGAACTCGATTAATATAAATTTTATTGAGGACTAGTAATCATAATTTGGTTATTCCATCAATTTTAGTGATTATGAGTTGTCATATTTTGGCCATTATAAAAAAACTAGGCAGCGTACACATATGCTACTATGCGCAAATTGTGACTGAAGACGTCCTCTTTCCTGCATGTCTGAAATGCAATTGGAACTCGAATAATATAAATTTTAGTGAGGACTAGTTGTCACAAAAAGTCTCATGTCTGAAATACTTTTGGAACTGGAATAATATAAACTATGCGAAAATTTTGGGGCTGAGGACGTTCTCTTTCTTGTAAAAAAATCTCATGTCTGAAATACTTTTGGAACTCGAATAATATAAATTTTAATGGGGACAAGTTGCCATAATTTGGTTATCCTATCAATTTTAGTGATTATTAATTGTCATAATTTGGCCTTTACAGAAAAACGAGGCTGAGTACACATATGCTACTATGCGCAACTATTGGGGCTGAGGACGTCCTCTTTCTTGTACAAAAAGTCTCATGTCTAAAACACTTTTGCAACTCGAATAATATAAATCTTAATGAGGACTAGTTGTCATAATTTGGTTATCCCATCAATTTTAATGATTATTAGTTTTCATAATTTGGCCATTATAAAGAAACGAGGCTGAGTACACACATGCTATTATGCGCAAATTTTGGGGCTGAGGACGTCCTCTTTCTTGTACAAAAAGTCTTATGTCTAAAACACTTTTGGAACTCGAATAATATAAATTTTAATGAGGACTAGTTGTCATAATTTGGTTATCCTATGATTTTAGTGATTATTAGTTCTCATAATTTGGCCATTATAAAAAAACGAGGCTAAGTACACACATGATATTATGCGCAAATTTTGGGGCTGAGGACGTCCTCTTTCTTGCACAAAAAGTCGAATGTCTGAAATACTTTTGGAACTAGATTAATACACATTTTAGTGAGGACTAGTAATCATAATTTGGTTATTCTCTCAATTTTAGTGATTTTGAGTTGTCATATTTTGGCCATTATAAAAAAACTAGGCTGAGTACACACATGCTACTATGCGCAAATATTGGGGCTGAGGACGTCCTCTTTCTTGCACAAAAATTCTGATGTCTTAAACACTTTTGGAACTCGAACAATATAAATTTTAATCAGTACTAGTTGTCATAATTTGGTTATCCTATCAATTTTAGTGATTATTAGTTCTCATAATTTGGCCATTATAGAAATACGAGGCTGAGTACACATATGCTACCATGAGCAAATTTTGGGGCTGAGGATGTTCTCTTTCTTGTACAAAAAGCCTCATGTCTGAAATACTTTTGGAACTCGAATAATATAAATTTTAATGAGGACAAGTTGTCACAATTTGGTTATCCTATCAATTTTAGTGATTATTAGTTCTCATAATTTGGCCATTATAAAAAAACGAGGCTGAGTACACATATGCTTCAATGCGCAAATTTTAGGGCTAAGGACGTACTCTTTCTTGCACAAAAAGTCTCATGTCTGAAATACTTTTGGAACTCGAATAATATAAATTTTAATGAGGACTAGTTGTCATAATTTGGTTATCCGATTAATTTTAGTGATTATTAGTTGTCATAATTTGGCCATTATAAAAAAACGAGGCAGGGTACACATATGCTACTATGCGCAAATTGTGACTGAAGACGTCCTCTTTCCTGCATGTCTGAAATACAATTGGAATTCGAATAATATAAAATTTAGTGAGGACTAGTTGTCACAAAAAGTCTCATGTCTGAAATACTTTTGGAACTGGAATAATATAAACTATGTGCAAATATTGGGGCTGAGGACGTCCTCTTTCTTGTAAAAAAAGTCTCATGTCTGAAATACTTTTGGAACTCGAATAATATAAATTTTAGTGAGGACTAGTAATCATAATTTGGTTATTCCATCAATTTTTGTGATTATGAGTTGTCATATTTTGACCATTATAAAAAAAACTAGGCTGAGTACACATATGCTACTATTCGCAAATATTGGGGCTGAGGACGTCCTCTTTCTTGCACAAAAAGTCTCATGTCTAAAACACTTTTGTAACCAGAATAATATAATTTTTAATGAGGACTAGTTGTCATAATTTGGTTATCCTATCAATTGTTGTGATTGTTAGTTAGTTGTCATAATTTGGCCATTATAAAAAACGAGGCTGAGTACACGTATGCTACTATGCTCAAATTTTGGGGCTAAGGACGTTCTCTTTCTTGTAAAAAAAGTCTCATGTCTGAAATACTTTTGGAACTCGAATAATATAAATTTTAATGAGGACAAGTTGTCATAATCTGGTTATCCTATCAATTTTAGTGATTATGAGTTCTCATAATTTGGCCATTATAAAAAAACGAGGCTGAGTACACATATGGTACTATGCGCAAATTTTGGGGCTGAGGACGTCCTCTTTCTTGTACAAATCCTATCAATTTTAGTGATTATTAGTTGTCATAATTTGGCCATTATTAAAAAACGAGGCTGAGTACACATATGCTACTATGCGCAAATTTTGGGGCTGAGGACGTCCTCTTTCTTGCACAAAAATTCTCGTGTCTGAAGTACTTTTTGAACTCGAATAATATAAATTTTAGTGAGGTTTATTTGTCGTAATTCGGTTATTCCATCAATTTTAGTGATTATGAGTTCTCATAATTTGGCCATTATAAAAAAACGAGGCTGAGTACACACATGCTACTATGCGCAAATTTTGGGGCTGAGGACGTCCTCTTTCTTGCTCAAAAAGTCTCATGTCTAAAACATTTTTGGAACTCGAATAATATAAATTTTGATGAGGACTAGTTGTCATAATTTGGTTATCCTATCAATTTTAGTGATTATTAGTTCTCATAATTTGGCCATTATAGAAAAACGAGGCTGAGTACACATATGCTACTATGGGCAAATTTTGGGGCCGAGGACGTTCTCTTTCTTGTACAAAAAGTCTCATGTCTGAAATACTTTTGGAACTCGATTAATATAAATTTTAGTGAGAACTAGTAATCATAATTTGGTTATTCCATCAATTTTTGTGATTAAGAGTTCTCATAATTTGGCCATTATAAAAGAACGAGGCTGAGTAGACATTTGCTACTATGCGCAAATTTAGGAGCTGAGGACGTCTTCTTTCTTGCACAAAAAGTCTCATGTCTAAAACATTTTTGGAACTCGAATAATATAAATTTTAATGAGGACAAGTTGTCATAATTTGGTTATCCTATCAATTTTAGTGATTATTAGTTGTCACAATTTGGCCATTATAAAAAAACAAGGCTGAGTACACATATGCTACTATGCGCAAATTTTGGGGCTGAGGACGTCCTCTTTCTTGCACAAAAAAACGCATGTCTGAAATACTTTTGGAACTCGATTAATATAAATTTTAGTGAGAACTAGTAATCATAATTTGGTTATTCCATCAATTTTAGTGATTATGAGTTCTCATAATTTGGCCATTATAAAAGAACGAGGCTGAGTAGACATTTGCTACTATGCGCAAATTTAGGAGCTGAGGACGTCTTCTTTCTTGCACAAAAAGTCTTATGTCTCAAACACTTTTGGAACTCGAATAACATAAATTTTAGTGAGGACTAATTGTCAAAATTTGGTTATCCTATCAATTTTAGTGATTGTTAGTTGTCATAATTTGGCCATTATAAAAAAACGAGGCTGCATACACATATGCTACTATGCGCAAATTGTGACTGAAGACGTCCTCTTTCCTGCATGTCTGAAATACAATTGGAACTCGAATAATATAAATTTTAGTGAGGACTAGTTGTCACAAAAAGTCTCATGTCTGAAATACTTTTGGAACTCGAATAATATAAACTATGCGCAAATTTTGGGGCTGAGGACGTCCTCTTTCTTGCACAAACCCTATCAATTTTAGTGATTATTAGTTGTCATAATTTGGCCATTATAAAAAAACGAGGCTGAGTACACATATGCTACTATGCGCAAATTTTGGGGCTGAGGACGTCCTCTTTCTTGCACAAAAAGTCCCATGTCTGAAATACTTTTGGAACTCGAATAATATAAATTTTAGTAAGGACTAGTTGACATAATTTGGTTATCCTATCAATTTTAGTGATTGTTAGTTGTCATAATTTGGCCATTATAAAAAACGAGGCTGCGTACACATATGCTACTATGCGCAAATTTTGGGGCTGAGGACGTTCTCTTTCTTGTACAAAAAGTCTCATGTCTGAAATACTTTTGGAACTCGATTAATATAAATTTTGGTGAGGACTAGTAATCATAATTTGGTTATTCCATCAATTTTAGTGATTATGAGTTCTCATAATTTGTTATAAAAAACGAGGCTGAGTACACATATGCTACTGTAAAGATTCGGTTTTCGATATAACAAATTTTTGACTGCCTATTTTTGTGCCGGCGCTTAAGAACGCCACGGGCAAGAATTTTGTAGAGGCAATTTAATATGCCTATTTAAAGTAGCAAGTTTATATGCTTTTTAAATAAAACTGCCGATTTGAAGGCAAGATATTGATTGAATTTTATTTACGAAATTTGATCCTTTTTATATGTAATTAACAGGATAATTCCAGATAAGTGTTTTACTAATTACAATAACTAATATTGATAAATGTTTAGATACATGTTTGTATTTAGCATAATAACTTTCTTAAAAATAAAGTAAAAATTGTTGGTGGCAATTAAAAAGAAATTCCTAAGTTTACACTCGAGAAAAAATGTTCGTAAAAAGTGTGAACATTGAACATATGTGTATGCTTATGTTTATTATTTTATAATACTCTACACCCTAACCCCTAAGAAAAATTTACATGATTTAATGGAAATTTTATAATTATGAATTTTTTTTTATTTTTTTTTTATATTGATAACAAGTGTTCTAGTATAAAAAGTAATATTCTACGACTTACATATTTATAATGATAAATATAACAAAGATTTTATAATTATATATTTACGAATTATATATATATTCATCTTTCAATATTTCTTTAAATTATTATTGTGCATTTTTTTTGTTTTATCTCCTATTTCTAAGATAGAATTTACTCCTTCTGTTTTTAATACTTTATAGGGACCGTGGTATGGTGAGTGATTTTTCTTTCTGTTGAAATTTCTTACCATTACCATGTCTCCTTCTTTTATATTCAACGGATTTAATCTTGTTGAATTCTCTACGCGTTTTGTTTTCACAATTTTCATCAATTCTCTCGCTTTTGACAAGGAAAATTTCAACCTTGCTCTTAACTCTGATGCGTAACTTTCTGTATCATATATTGGTTTGTTACCAATTATGTTGTCAGTTGGTAAATTAGGAAGTTTTCCAAATATTAGTTCAAATGGCGTACAGTTTGTATCTACATGAGGAGTTGTATTATAGGCAAAACAAAAGTATGGGATCCAATAATCCCGTTCGACATTCTTACAAAAATTCAGTAGAAATTCATTAAGTACTCTATGATTTCTTTCTATGGACCCCATTGTTTCATGGTGGTACGGTGTGCTAAACTTTTGGTTTATTTCTAATAATTTACATACCTCTGACATCATCTCATTTACAAATTCGGTGCCTTTGTCAGATTTAAGAATCTTGAAGTGACCATATACTAAAATTAAATTTTCGACAAAAGCCCTAGCGATTGTTTTTGCTTCTTTTGTCTCAATCGGACATGCTATTACGTATTTTGTCAGATCGCATTGCATAGTCAATACATATCTGAAATTGTTAGTATATCGAAGAGGTCCTACTGTGTCTATTGAGACAAGCTCAAAACTACCTTTTGGGGTATCTGTTATAATTAACCTTTCTCTCGTATGCTTTGTTTGTTTGTTCAATTTACATTCTTTGCAGTTTGATATGTACGCCTTTATCATTTTACTCATTCCTTTCCATATATACCTTTGTTTAAGTTTCATAATTGTTTTTCGTATGCCCAAATGTCGTCCTAACGCTGAACTGTGGTGTTCCGCAATAAGTTTGTTCTGTACATTCTTATCGTTTATCCTTGTTGGTTCCCTGTATAACAAAATTACTAATTTCTCATTTTTGTTTCTTTTTAATTTGTTAAATATATCTTTAAATGTTTCTTTCTCTACCACTTTAAATATTTCTTCACTATCTCTTAACGCAACCTCCTTTATATTCGACGATAGCATTTTTGATGAAAGCTTCTCCAAAGACATCTTAATGTTCAGAGGATTATCACTACACCTTACTATCACTTCTATATCTTTAATTAAAATCTGTGGTTTCCGTGAACCGGGGTCTATCTCGAAATGAAGTCTCTTTACGTTTTTTACGTCAGATAGTGATGCACATTCCCAAATGAAAAGTTGATCAGGTTTTTCATTAGGTTTTACGCCACTGTCCTGATGTAAATTTCCGTTATTATTCATGCTTCGAGTTATTGCTAAGATTTCTTTTGTATCTCTTTCTTTTTCCCTAGGCATCATTGCTCTTAATGCGTTGCTATCTAAAATTATCCTCGATAATGCATCCGCATTAGTATTCATTTTTCCTTTTTTGTATGAAATCTCAAAGTCATAATCACACAAATCTAACCTAATACGAGTCATCTTGGATGACGGATTCTTATGAGAAAATAAGGACACCAATGGTCTGTGATCTGTTATCACGTAAAATTTTCTGCCATAAAGGTATGGACGGAAAAAGTTTATGGCCCAATGTATGGCTAATAATTCCTTTTCTATAACTGGTTTATTCAAATCATGTTTCGAAAGTGTTTTACTGGCAAATGATATTGGTAAATCAGAGCCTATTTCTCCTTGCGACAAAACTGCTCCGAGTGCATAATTTGAGGCATCTGTTGTTAACACGAATGGTTTAGAAAAATTCGGATACTGAAGGATTGGCGGGTTCATCAACTTGCTTTTTAGCTGTTCAAAGGATTCTTGACAACTTTTATCGAAAACGAAAGGTTTACCTTTCTTAAGTAAATTATTCAAATCTTTTGCTATATGTGCAAAGTTAGGTATAAAACGTCTATAATAGTTACAAAAGGCCACAAAACGTCTGACCTCGTCAACATTTTTCGGCACAGGGTAGTTTTTTATAACTTCATATTTCGTTGGATCTGTCCGCACTCCTTTGTTTGTTATTAGATGCCCAAGGTAAATTACTTCTGCTTGTAAAAAACAACATTTGCTGGGATTTATCTTCAAATTGTATTGCCTCAACTTTTTCAGGACTTCTCCTAAATTTTCGTTATGGTGTTGTAAACTACATCCAAAGACAATAATGTCATCTACATATAAAAACGCTTCTGCATTAAGACCACTCAATGCTATAGTCAACATTCGTTGAAAACTGTTCGACGATATTTTCAACCGGAATGGTAATCTCGTAAACTGAAAATGTCCGTTGCCTGTAGAAAATGCTGTCAACGGTCTCGAATCTTTTTCCAAACCAATTTGGTGGAAAGAACTTGTCATATCCAACGTAGAGAAATATTTCGCTCTACCTAATTTATCAAGAACATCTTCTATTCGTGTTAACGGGAATTTATGGTTCACGATCTTTTCATTCAACTTTCTAAAATCAACTACAAGTCTCCATTTTTTTTCTCCACTAGATGATTTTTTTGGTACCACCAATAATGGAGAATTGTATGGGCTACAAGAAGGTTCAATAATGTTATCACTTAAAAGTTTATCCACCTGCTTATTTATTTCATTTCTTTGTGCTTCTGGTAGTCTGTAAGGTTTGATATATACTGGTGCAGAATCTATTGTTTGTATTTTTTGCGTATAAAAATTATTATTGGTTAGTTCCTCTCCATCCAAATGAAAAATATCACTGTAATCTTTTATCATATCTACGACTGATTGTCTTGCCACAGGATCAATCGATTCCAAATGCAAACTGTTAAGTAACCTTTCTAACCTTTCATTGTTCACCGTGCTGCCATTAGAATAAGTGTATACAGTGTAATTTGCCAGACGTTCAACCTCAAAATCTACATCCTTTAACACCACATCTCTATGAGTTGTATTTAGTACTTTTACATGTGAAATGCCTGTAGATGGGATTATGCTGTTTCCTATATATACACCCTTGATCACCTCTTTATTCAAAACTATACTTTCCTCTTGTGGACGTATACTTGTTGGTACTATTACCTCCGAACGAGCTGGTACCGAAATCTCTGTTTTATAAATACGTTTGGGATTGATTGGTACTGATATTTCAGTGCTATTAACTACAAAATTTATTAAATACGTTTCAAAATCTATTTTACACAAATATTTCTCCAAAATATCTCGGCCTATTATCCCATCTGCAGGGATTTGAAAATTATTTTCAACAACATGAAATTTATGTTTGATTTCTTCAGTACCAATCATTAAATGCAGCTCTGATGTCCCAATGCTATCTACCTTTTCACTTGTTATAACAGAAAGTGACGATATGATTTTGGTATCAATGTTCTTTAAATTCCCTAATTTACAAATAGATATCTCTGCTCCAGTATCTACCAAAAATTTAAGTTCTTCATCTACACTTTTGCATGTTATTGTTATCGTATTATCCGTACTTGCTGAAAGTTTGAACATTTTCGGGCGCTCTGCATAACAATTTTTGTTATACGGCCCTAGTAGTTTCCCTCATAATTAGTATTTCTTCTCTGTGAATTAACGCGTGGTGGTAAATTTCTATTCCTAGCACCATTATTATACGTGGTATTATCTCTTACTCTATTTCCCATATAGCTACTCGAATTGTTGTTCCTGTTGTTGGTACGAAAAGTATTATGATTTTGTGAAGTGTGGTGATTGTTGGCGCTGTAACCTCTGTTGAAATCACGGTTTTGATTATAATAACCGTTGCCACGATTTTGTGTGTTATGGTTTCTGTTTCTATTTGTTGCAAAATTATTACTAGACCTTTCCACTCTAAATACTGTACTATCATTTGTTTTCATATTTCTCTCTAGTGTCACACACTTTTCTACAGCCTCTATAAAAGTTTTTGGTGAACTAGCCTGTAAAACATTGTGATATTCCACGTTGACCCCCTTTGTAAAAACATTTAAGGCCATATTTTCGCTCATTTTATAAATCGCGTCTTTTGTTTCTACTGTTGGGTTCTCTATTGATTTTATCTCAAAATCACTTAGTTGTTCAGTCAACATAGCAAGTTTCTCTCTATATTCTGAAATACTTAATCTGCCCTGTTTAGCTGTACCTAGCTCTGTTAACACTTGTTGTAATGTTCTAGGATTCGGAAAACCTTTTTCCAATTGACTTTTCAATTCTATAAATGTTGTTGGTTTATTAGAGCGCCCCAAAATTCTGCGTACATGAGTCGAAAGCTTGAAATTGTAGACATACTTAATGATCATTCCTCTGTCCTCTGGTTTTAAAATATCATGTAGCAATCCTGTCTGTACTATAAAATCTTCCAACTACTCATAAGTACCCTTAAAAATATGTAGGTTTTTACCTACTACAGATATGTCAAATTGCGCCATTTTAGAACTCAATAATTCTTCAACTTTCTTACCTACCTCCTTGACTTTTAAATTTGAAACTGTAGTTACTAATTTTTCATACAATTCATGAAAATTGTTCAACTCTTCTATCGGAATTTTTTTTGATAATAAATCTATTTCCGCATATACTGTTTTCAAATATTCTAGCTTATCGCCTATATAATTTGCAGAGTAAATTCTATCTTTACTTTTTTTATATTTGTGTATAACTTCCTTAATTCTTCATAATATCTATTAAATTCTTCCATATGTACTAATATTTACTAATTTCCTTATATATGCCGCCACTATACTAGACATATATGTTAATGTCACTGATACAAGTGTATTAAATACTACTTATTTTACAACACTGCATCGGAGAGCACTAAAATTGCATTTGTGTTTTCTATCAATTTTACTTTGTGCGGGATTTCAATTACATTAATTCAATTTCTCACTTATTTATAATATTATTTAAATGTGCCAAAGTGTTGTTTAACTCATAAAAAAAGTAGAAAGTTTTAGTTAATTAAATTAATAAACATTTTACAAAAACATTTAAAAAAAAAAATTTTATTTGTGGTAGTGGTGCAATTTTTGTTTTTCCAATTGGTCGATTTGCAGCCACAGTTCACTGGCTATTTCCCAATGTGGTGGTGGATCTGCGTTGACTGCTGCTTTCAACGCTGCCAGCTTCCGCCTTATCTTCACCAGCTTACCTCCACGCCTGTGTTTCGGCTTATCCACTTTTGGAACCGCGGTAAGTCGTTGATCTTTTCTCTTTTCCTGGCGTATTCTATATTCCTCCAAAGTTAAACGCTTCGGACCTGCCTCTTTATTTGCGCTATCCACGGGCACAAACTCCTCCACTGGTATATTTTTTTTATATTATTTGGCAGGATCGCCATGTAAAGGTTCGGTTTTCGATATAACAAATTTTTGACTGCCTATTTTTGTGCCGGCGCTTAAGAACGCCACGGGCAAGAATTTTGTAGAGACAATTTAATATGCCTATTTAAAGTAGCAAGTTTATATGCTTTTTAAATAAAACTGCCGATTTGAAGGCAAGATATTGATTGAATTTTATTTACGAAATTTGATCCTTTTTATATGTAATTAACAGGATAATTCCAGATAAGTGTTTTACTAATTACAATAACTAATATTGATAAATGTTTAGATACATGTTTGTATTTAGCATAATAACTTTCTTAAAAATAAAGTAAAAATTGTTGGTGGCAATTAAGAAGAAATTCCTAAGTTTACACTCGAGAAAAAATGTTCGTAAAAAGTGTGAACATTGAACATATGTGTATGCTTATGTTTATTATTTTATAATACTCTACACTACTATGCGCAAATTTAGGGGCTGAGGACGTCGTCTTTCTTGCAAAAAAGTCTTATGTCCCAAACACTTTTGGAACTCGAATAATATAAATTTTAGTGAGGACTAGTTGTCATAATTTGATTATCCTATCAATTTTAGTGATTGTTAGTTGTCATAATTTGGCCATTATAAAAAAACGAGGCTGCGTACACATATGCTACTATGCGCAAATATTAGGGCTGAGGACGTCCTCTTTCTTGCACAAAAAGTCTTATGTCTAAAACACTTTTGGAACTCGATTAATATAAATTTTAGTGAGGACTAGTTGTCATAATTTGGTTATCCTATCAATTTTAGTGATTATTTGTTGTCATAATTTGGCCATTATAAAAAAACGAGGCTGCGTACACATAAGCTACTATGCGCAAATTGTGACTGAAGACGTCCTTTTTCCTGCATGTCTGAAATACTATTGGAGCTCGAATAATATAAATTTTAGTGAATAATAGTTGTCACAAAAATTCTCATGTCTGAAATACTTTTGGAACTCGAATAATATAAACTATGCGAAAATTTTGGGGCTGAGGACGTCCTCTTTCTTTCACAAAAAAACCTATGTCCGATTTTGACACTATCACGTGATAAAGAGTATCCTCCTCGTCGGATCTGTAGCCAAAATTATTTGGTTAAGTAAAAAGTTAAAATAGCTACAAAAATGCTATATTTTCCCATTTTTCTTCATCTGTATTCTCAATACTATCGCTTCCTGTCTAGTTCCGGTGCAATACATAACATTTAACTTTTTGTTTATTTATTTATTTACTAGCTTTTACCAGCGACCTTGTCCGCGAAGTACATGTGATACTTCAGCTAATGTGTATGTTATGCCAATGATGTGTTGTATTTTTACTGTATAAAAGTTTAAAACGTTCTTCGTTATCAGTTTAATATTTTCATATGTCTATACAATATTTTCGAACAGCGTTGACCACTCATTAGGATCATTAACAAAAACAAACAACACTCTATGTTATTCCTAGGATTTTAAAATATCGCTGTGACAAATTTCATCTAAAACGGCTCAGCGGTTTGAACAAGAAAAGGTAACAGACAGATAGAATTGTGACTGAAGACGTCCTCTTTCCTGCATGTCTGAAATACAATTGGAACTCGAATAACATAAATTTTAGTGAGGACTATTTGTCACAAAAAGTCTCATGTCTGAAATACTTTTGGAACTGGAATAATATAAACTATGCGAAAATTTTGGGGCTGAATACGTTCTCTTTCTTGTAAAAAAAGTCTCATGTCTAAAACACTTTTGGAACTCGAGTAATATAAATTTTAATGAGGACTAGTTGTCATAATTTGGTTATCCTATCAATTGTAGTGATTATTAGTTCTCATAATTTGGCCATTATAAAAAAAACGAGGGTGAGTACACATATGCTGCTATGCGCAAATATTGGGGCTGAGGACGTCCTCATGTCTAAAACACTTTTGGAACTCGAATAATATAAATTTTAATGAGGACTAGTTGTCATAATTTGGTTATCCTATCAATTTTAATGATTATTAGTTCTCATAATTTGGCCATTATAAAGAAACGAGGCTGAGTACACACATGCTATTATGCGCAAATTTTGGGGCTGAGGACGTCCTCTTTCTTGCACAAAAAGTCGAATGTCTGAAATACTTTTGGAACTCGATTAATATAAATTTTAGTGAGGACTAGTGATCATAATTTGGTTATTGCATCAATTTTAGTGATTATGAGTTGTTTAATACAGCAACTCCGCAATAAATCAACCTCTCACTTTCACTTTAAATTTAGAACTCTCCTTTATTTCAATCATGTTTAGTCTTATATACAAAAATCTTATCGCTAACTAAATACTAATACACCCGTACAAGATGTATTCTCTTGTACATGTAAAATCTTATCTTAACTACTAATTATTGTATTTACACAGTTGATGTTTCTTTGTCTAATTCATATCTATAACCGATGTGTTTATGCTACTATTTGTTTAGGCTACGCTACCACCATAAACAATATGTTTTAAAGCAAACACAATCGGTTTAACTAGACACTAAAGACCAGACAAAGAAACATTTAGTTTTTACAAAACTGAACATTCTGCCGGCCTTGAAAGAACGCATCTTTCTAACAAACAAATAATAAATAAAATACAAATTGAAACTTATATTAATCTAGGTAGAGCAACAGCTGCTGGTAGATAATTTGAGGACATCCTGCACAACTTCCTTAATATGCAGATTACAACAATTATTAGTATAATGATGATTATAAGGGTTGTAAAACTTATCCCATAGTGTGTTAGATGATGGAACCCGAGTTGTGTGTTGAAACCAAATAATTTTACAGGTGCCGGAATGTCCGGAATTTTGTAGATTTCCATTTCACTATTAATTTTAATATGGGGAAGTGATGGTACGGAATTAGAAATATTAACCACAGGAAAGACGTAGCTAACTTCAGAATGATACAGATCATAGGCCCAGAGATTCACTTCGTCTGACTCGAGGTGGCAATTCGCTTGCAATTTTAAAATGCCCGCGCCTTGCATCCTAATAGGATGAAGTTTATCATGACATATTACCTAGGGTGTCTTCTTTAACAGAAAATATCCAAGAGTTGGGTGTGTGCATTTGGTGCCAATAATTCTGAAACCTTTTCATTTCAATTTCACAGCTATTCGGAATTTCTCTTGCCTTTAAAAAAAGTTGAACTTCACAACTGGTTGCTTCTTTAGTGTTGAAAATTGGATGAATTTGTTGGCATAACATCATCCTGTTAATTTTTTGACAATGACCGAATTCATCGTAATTTAGCTTGTAATATGTCTTCTTATTTGAATTGATTAGAATATATCTATTTTTTATATGAAGTTTTATCGATAAACCATCATGAAGAATAGGATATGTATGAATTTCATACGCCTGCATTATCTCTTTATTAATTAGTGGGAGGCGTATGTTAAACAAAATAAAGTCGGTCGTTGTTCTTGTTGAGACTTGTGCAACCCTTGCCAGTTCAAGAGGATTTTCTGAAGGAAGTTGTACCAAAAGGCTTATATTGGATTTTATAATCTGAATTTGCTGCTTAAATTTCTTCACAGGCAATATTCGATGAATAAAATTGCCTTTCAGATTTAAGAGTACTTCAATTACGTCTTCCTGTATTTGTTCAAGTAACTTTACCGATGTCAGCATATTTGTAATCGCCCTTATCCGTTCTGCCTCATCTTTCGTCTCATGGATCTCGGACTCTACTAATTTAATAGCATCACTAAGCTTCACAATATTCTTGAAAACGACGGTGTTCTCTTTCTTAATGACATCCATTGTTATATCCTGAACAGATGAAATATTTTGAACGGCATTTAGCATTTGTAAAGTTTCTTCAGAGTTCTGCTTTAATTTCCACGATATTTCTTCGGCATGTTCTTCATCCATTAACCCAAATAATGCATGTTGAATATTTCCAATGAACGGCAGCAATGATCGGGTCCTACGATTTTGTCCAGCTGACGACGCAAACATTTCATTTCTTCCCTTTAAGTTTTCAATTGTACTCATGGCCTCATCTAGGGATACCTTGGCTGCTATGTAACTGGAAATGTTTACATGTACTAACAGGTTCCACGAATTCGTTGACAGTCCTACTGTCTCTACCTTTTCAAAGAATATGCCTGACTTATTACTAAAATTGTTTACATCAATTTGCGTCTTGACCGGACTTAATATGGATAACAAAGATAATAAGGTTACTAACATATTTTTATTCTTTATTTTATGTTCATTTTGATTCTTATAATATATTTTCTTTTTAGTACCCTTGTTTTGGGCATCATTCGTTAAATGTGTATTGTTCACACTTTTTTGTTCATTTGGTACCTTAGTACCACTAGCTGTGTCATCTTCATCATTATCAGTGGGAAAAGGACAAACATTGTGAATTGACCTTTTGGTTTCCCCATTGCTGGTCCTTACGTCCACCATTCTGCATAGCCCATCCGATCCTAATATGGTTCGGATGACCCTCCCCCGCCTCCAGCTCAAGGCAGGAGTGTTATCTTCTTTTAAAAGAACTAAAGTTCCAGGTTTAATATTTTCTATGGATTTTTTCCATTTATACCTTTTTTGTAATTCGACTAAATATTCTGAAGACCATCGTCTCCAAAATTCTTCTATGTTTGCTTGTACAGCCTTCCAATGCTGACGCATTTTGTGATAGCATTGATTATTTGATGAATCATTAAAGGTGGTTAATGATTCCCCAATCAAAAAATGTCCTGGTGTTAAGACATGTAAGTCATTAGGATCATCTGATAGAGGGGCCAACGGTCGTGAATTTAAAATTGCCTCTATTTGGGTCATAATTGTATACAGTTCTTCATACGTCAATATTCCTTCTGTTGCCTTATAAAAGTGTTTTTTTACTAATTTTACTGTGGATTCCCATAATCCTCCTACGTGAGGTGACCTTGCTGGTATGTTAAGCCATTCTATTTCTTTATTTTCACAAAAATTATTTACAATTTTTTTATTTCTAGCTTCTGTAGCTAACTTATTTAAACTATTAGCAGCCCCTACAAAATTTGTTGCGTTATCTGAAAATATCTTTTGTGGGCTCCCCCGTCTGGCTACAAATCTTTTTAGAGCTTCTATAAACCCTGCGGAGGTCAAGTCCGATACCACTTCTAAGTGCACCGCTTTTGTTGTGAAACAGACAAATACGCATACATAAGATTTGTCCATCTTTTTTCCCCTTATTTTATAATGTATAGTAATTGGACCAAGAAAATCAATACCTACATTTAAAAACGGGCGAGTTCTAATGACCCGGCTTCCCGGTAAGTTTCCCATTAATTGATGTAACTGTCTTGGTTCCTTTTTAAAACACCTATAACATTTATTTACTGTTGTTTTTACTAATTGCCTACCTCTTAATGGCCAAAACCTTTGTCTGGTTATTGCTAATAGTCCTTGAGGTCCCACATGTAAATGATCCTAATGCAATTGTTCCATAATTAATCGGACAATATTATCATTATAGGGGAGAACAATCGGATGTTTAACGTCATAGGTCAGTGAACTATTTTCTAATCTTCCTCCGACTCTAATTAGTCTTTGTTTGTCTAAAAACGGACATAATGTTGCTAATTTTGATGATTTTTGGAGGTTTCTTCCCATGTTTAAGTTCCTTATTTCTTCTGCAAAATGGTCTTGCTGAATAGTTTTTATAATTATTGTTAATGCTTCTCTCCTGAAAAATAAAAAGGTTTTAGATTTGTCTTTTTTAAGTAAATAAATAAACTTTAAAACATATGCTATTATATTTTGAAGACAATTAAAATTATTTCTATGATTAATTGACTCATAAATACTCTCGACCTTTTTGATAAGCATCACCTTGATTCCCTTTTTTATTTCTGGAACTTCAAAATCTGTAATAAATGAGTTATTATTATACGGTTCCTTATTAAATAAAAAGTTGGAACCATTAAACCAAAATTTGTTTGTAACTAGTTCATCTGCTCTCAATCCTCTCGATATAAGGCCGGCTGGATTTTCCTCTGACTGCACATGCCTCCAATTATTTACATTAGTATTTGTTTGTATAAAACTAACTCTATTTGATACAAACACTTGTAAGCGTGTTGGATCTAGTTTAATCCAGCTTAAAACAATGGTGGAGTCAGAGTAGTAGAAAATATTAGTAAATTCCATCTTAAGACTTTCAATCACCACGTTCATTAGTTCAGATAATAACACCGCTGCACATAGCTCCAATCGTGGAAGTGTAATAACTTTTATAGGAGCAACCTTTGATTTTGACGTTGCTAAATATGAATGCACTTTCCCATGACAATCCACTGATCTTACATATATTACTGCACCATATGCTTTCATGGACGCATCGCAGAATCCATGCAATTCAACGTATGCTGGTTTAACACAAACAAAATGTTTAAGAATTTAAGATTATCACTAATAGCCTGCCATTTGCGACCTATTTCTTGAGGAACTTTATCATCCCAATCGATTTTTAATTTCCACAATTCTTGTAACAAAATCTTCGTACTAACTGTAACAGGTCCTACTAAACCAAGTGGATCAAATAATCCTGAAATTTCCCGTAATATCATTCTTTTTGAGATTTTTCCATAATTTTTCCATTTACAGTTTAAGCTTAGTTGATCCATTCGTGTATTCCAAATAACGCCAAGTGTTCTAGTGAAGTTAGAGTTGTCAGATTTTATGTCCAGACTTTCCGTTATATGTTCTTCGTTCACTTCATTTAATATTACTTTTTCGTTTGTGCACCACTTTTTTAATGGCATTCCAAATTCCAGCAAATATTGCATCTAAGTTCCTTCTTAATACTGTAACCTTCTTCAAACAGTCGCCTCCTGTCATTAAATCATCCATATAAAAATCGTTTTTAATTATTGCCGATTCATCCGGAAATTGGTTTCTTTTATAATCCGCAATTTTTTCTAAACATTTTACTGCTAAATATGGAGCAGCTGACGTACCGTAAGTAACAGTTTTAAGAGCGTATGTTTTTATTTGCTCTGTTTCATTGAAGCGCCAAAATATTAATTGGTATTTTCTATCATTTTCTGACATCCAAATTTGTCTGTACATTTTCTCTATATCCGCTGAAAAAACGTATCTATATTTCCTGAATCTCAGCAAAATATTAAATAAATTTTCTTGAATTTTAGGACCTGTGTGCAGTAAATCGTTTAACGATATATTACTTGTAGTCTTACAGGAAGCATCAAATACAACCCTTAATTTTGTAGAAGTGCTTTCTGGTCTACAAATACAATGATGTAGTAAGTAATATCCTATTGAAGAAACACCTTTTGTTAATTCCATATGACCCATCTCTAAATATTGACGCATAAATGCATGGTATTGTTCTTTCAATTCTGTATTCTTTTGTAATTTTCTCTCCAGAGCAAAAAATCTTCTTTTAGCAATGAGGCAGGAATTACCTAATTTATTAATATTATCTTTAAAAGGTAATGTTACTTCAAATTTACCGTCTGCTAATCTATTTGTATTTTCATCGAATGATTTTTCACATTCTTTCTGAAGGGCCGTTAAGTTATTCACTTTCGGCACTTCTTCTACTTCCCAGAATTTTTCTAATATTTTTTCTGTAGTTGTATCTATCGTTACAACATTCTGCTTTGGTATACTATCATCCAATTGTGTCATGCTATAAGCAACCCAACCTAATTTTGTATTTTGTAATTTTGTTTTAGTTTTTGGGTCCTGTAATTTTCCATTGCATATAAGATCAAATACAAATTCATTTGAAAGGAGCATGTCAACTCCTTTCGGAATGTTATATTTTGGATCTGCTAGCTTAACGCTATTTGGAAAAGTTCCTGGTAACATTTTTGAACATGGGACGTTAGACACAATTTTATCCAGTACTGCTGCATTTAAAAAAGTTTTATACTTAGTTACCTTTGATTTCATATTAATGCCAATTTGTTCGTGTATGGGTAATTTTTTCATTTGTAATTCCTCTATATTTTTATTTACCTTCATAACATTAGGCAAATTTAATTTGTTCTTCAACTCTTTTGTTACTAGATTTATCTGAGAACCTCCATCTAGTAATACACGACAATCTATCCATTTATTGTCACCTGTTTTAACCTGTACAATTGCTGTTGATAACAAAACGCAGTCATTATTATCTTCATTGTCACTGTTCACCAACACAGTCTTTGGTTTAGTTCTGTCTTCATGAATCAGCGTATTATGTTCATTTTTACAAATTCTACAATTTGCTATTACACATTTTTGTGAGATGACCTGGACAAAGACATTTGTAGCATAATTTAAAATTTTTTACCTTTTCTAATTTTTCTTTTATAGACAAACTTCTAAATTTTGAACATTTAAACAAAATATGCCTTGAAGTGCAGCCTAACAAACATTTTGGATTATTGAAGTTTGGAGTTTTATACTGATTTACTATTTGATCTTCTTCTTTCTTGAAATTATGATAAACTTGTTGATTAGTTTACGGAATCTGCTATTTCTATCGTCCCATTTTATAAATTGTTGGCTCGCTTCCAATGAATATTGCATTTGCTGCAAAAAATCTACCAGTTGCTCTACCCTTGGGAGATCTCGCGATTTACCTAAGTGTTGTTCAAATTGAAGTCTCATCTGGTCGTCCAGTTTTCGTTGCAATATAAAACAAATGAACGATTTATACATTTGTTCAGTATCTATTTTTACAGCATAAAGTGCTTGCAAACTTTCATTCACTATGCTCAAAAAAATTGCTTACACTTTTGGAATTGCATTTTACAAATGGAGCATCTAGGATAGGTTTGAAATAAATTGAAGTTGTTGCTCTATTGTTTGAATAACATTCATTTAAAATATTCCAAGCTACATCAAAGTTTTCTTCCCTGGATGGCAATTTAGAAATTTTCTTTATTGCTTCCCCAACTAATTTTGATTTTAATATACACATTTTTTGTATTTTTGAAATTGGTTGAGACAAAATCAATTGTTCAAACAATTCCTTAAATGTATCCCAATCCGTAAACTTTCCATCAAACTGTGGTATGTCAATAGATGGTAATGTAAATGGCAAGGACTTAAAACTTTTGTTTACATCTGCAATTTCTTGATATGAATCCCTTAAGGAATAAAAAACTTCTGTTAACTCATCATCGGGAAATTCACCTATATATTGGAAAAATACTTTTTCTGTTATTTCAAATTTTTCTCTAACACTATCAATTGTCACATTTTTTTGTTTGAAATGTTCTAGATTTGATTCTAAATCATCAAGAATATATTGAAACAGCCTCTGCAGTCCAAAATTTTTTATTTTACTTTCTCCTATTTGTGTAGAAGGTGTTTTTTTATCTTCCTGATTTTCTTGGCCAGAAAATTTTGATAACGAGTTTTCCTCATTAATTTTACTCTTCACTGTTTGATATAAACTTTCAAAATTTTCTGCAGCTTGTCTTACCTTGTCTGCAAACCCAGTTTTAAAATACGCATTTCGCTCCAATGTTGCGGAAGGTGGGCGGAGTTCCTTGTCGTTTTTCTCAAATTCAGCATAACTGCTTTTGAAAGATTCCCTGAGCTTTGTTGTATTTATTGCTAGTTCCTCTGTACTAACATCACCTTGTTGCACCAAGGCACTTAAAGAATTATAAAGAGTAGCGATATTTTGCCCTAACTCTTCCTGCTATTTAATTCGTTCTATGGAATCCATTATTTAAACTCCTTTTGTCCAAGTTTTGATCTGGTTTGACCAAATGTTTATAACCACTTCCAAAGAATCACGTCGGGGTCACCAAATGTTTAATACAGCAACTCCGCAATAAATCAACCTCTCACTTTCACTTTAAATTTAGAACTCTTCTTTATTTCAATCATTTTTAGTCTTATATACAAAAATCTTATCAAATTATGTATGAATTTTTATTAGTCGAACTTTGTAATGTAAATTGTTAATTTTTGGGCTTAAGTTCGAATCTGCATGACTGCAAATGATTTTTTATTATTTTATTAATAAATGAATTTGTTCAAATTCTATTTATTATTTTTTATATATATATAAAAAATAATAAATAGAATTGTTCAAATTCTATTTATTATTTTTTATATATATATTATAATACACCCGTACAAGATTTGTATTTACACAGTTGATGTTTCTTTGTCTAATTCATATCTATAACCGATGTGTTTATGCTACTATTTGTTTAGGCTACCCTACCACCATAAACAATATGTTTTAAAGCAAACACAATCGGTTTAACTAGACACTAAAAGCCAGACAAAGAAAGTACTTAAACGCGAAATCACTATCCTTTGTCCATTCGAACGGAATGTTTTTCCTGGTTAATCTTGATAAATGTCTGGAGTATTCAGAAAAATTTTTTATAAATCTTCGATAGTAATTACAAAACGCGATAAATCTTTTCGCACTATCCACATCTGTTGGTGTTGGATAATTTTTAATTATGGAGTATTTACTATCATCTGGTAATATCCCTTTATCTGTACATTTATGACCAAGGTATGTCACTTCTTTCATGAAGAATGAACATTTTTCAGGATGTAATTTAAGGTTGTATTTGCGACATAGATCGAAAACATTTTGTAAATTGGAAAGCATGTGTTTTTCAGAACACCCCAGGACGACTAAGTCATCCATATAAAGAAACGCTTGGTTGGGTTTAAGTCCACTGAAAGCTAGTGTCATCATTCTTTGAAAAGAATTAGGAGCAATTTTCAAACCATATGGTAATCTTGTAAATCTGTAAGAACCGTTAGTTGTGGAGAACGACGTTAAGTCTCGTGAATTTTTATCTAGGGCTATTTGATGAAATCCTGACATTAAATCAAGGCAAGAAAAATACTTAGCTCTTCCAAGTTGATCTAATATATCATCTATTCTTGGTAATGGAAATTTATCCGCTACTAATTTCTTGTTTATTTGCCTGTAGTCTATTACGAGTCTCCATCTTTTGCCTTCTGAGTTGGGTAGTGATTTCTTTGGTACCAACAGAATTGGGCTGTTATATTCAGAATATGATTGTTCCACTATTTTGTCATCTATTAATTTCTTTACTTGTTTGTCTATTTCTTCTTTGTCGGAATGTGGAATTCTATAGTTTTTAATGTATACAGGTTGTTTATCTTTTACTCTCAACTTTTGTTCATAAAAATTATTTGTGGTTATTGTTTCAGTTTCTAAACCGAAAATATCACAATATGAACTACAAAGTTGTGTTAATGTATTGTTAAATTGTTCAGGAAAATTTTTCTTTAAAATTTGCAAAACTTTCTTATTTCTCTCTGTGTTTGTTTTAGATTTACTTTTAAATATGTTATAGTTTGCGATGTTTTCGGTTTTTATATTGCTTTGGTAAAATTTACCAATACTATTATTAGTGTTTAGGATGCGAATGAAAGCTTTATTTGTTGTTACTATTGTATTTGCTATAAAAATACCTGGTTCTACAATATTTGTTGGTTAGGAATTAGTAGTTCGTGTTCTGTGGATAGTAATTTTACTTGGCGTATGATTACTGATCTTGGTGGCAGAATTATGTCGTCGCCATTATTTGTGATTGGTATTTCTATTGGGTGTGTTATGTAAAAGGGGCGTAGGACGAAGTAATCACATGTGTTATTAAAATCTAAAATACAGTTATATTTTTTAATAAAGTCCATACCGATGATTCCATCACATGGTATTGGAAAATCATTTTTAACCACTTGGAAATTATGTGGTATTAGAAAATTTTTGTGTTTTAGGTCGAAAAATATACTTCCAAGTGATCGTATTTTACCATGTCCTATTCCGCTTAATGTTGTTACTTTTTTAGCATTTATTTCATTTATATGGAAGTGTATTAGTTTTATTAATGAAATATCTGCTCCGGTATCAATTAGTAAGGTTATTGAAGTGTTAGTTTTATTTATATGAAATTGAACACAGAAACATAAGTTGAGAAAAAGATTGTATATTTTGTTATTTATTGAATTTGTCTTAGGGGATCGTCTTGGTTTTCCGAATCAAATTCGTTTGAATCTGTTGCCCTAATGTAGTTTCCGTTTCTACGATTGTTGTTAGGACGTTGGTTGTATTTATTGTTATTGCCGTTATTGTTTTGTCTATTACTGTTATTATGTGGGTAATTGTTTCTTCCACGAAATTTTCTGTAGTTCCCACGGAAAAAGATATTACGATTGTTTTGTTTTTGTTTGTAATATAATATGGAATTTTGTTGCTCAGTTGCCTCAGTGCAACTATTCACAAATTTACGTCATAGCGTCATTCATGGTATTGAATTGCACTGCTTCCATGAAAAGTTTTACTTTTTCTATGGTGCAGTTTTTGGTAAGTGCTTTTACGGCTACTTGTGTTGAATATTTGGTAGCCAAGTCACATGACAATCCATCCGAAATGTATGCGTTTTCTAATGATTTACTTAAACGTTCTATTTCGGTGCAATATGCGTTAGCAGTTTCATTGTTTTGTTTAATGTTCATTCTTTTTGCAGTGAGAACCTCTAGCTGTATTAAGAAATTCTATTGCTGTTTGTGTCATTGTGTTTTTAGTGTTTGGTGTTACTATATTAGGGTATACTGAAGTAGATTTCTTTGCAGCTAATTTCAAAATTCTATTCTTTAAATCTAAAAAAAATGCTTCGGCTGCGATTTTATGAGCTGCCGTAAACCTGTTAAAGTGTACGTTAAATAAAATTCTTATTGTAATGTATAATATTTCAATATTTGTACTTTTGTTTTTGCCGGCGCTTAAAAACGCCACTGGCTTATCTATTCCTTGAGGCAGTTTAATGCCTTTTTTTCAGCAGATGATATGCTTCTTGAAATTAAACAGCCGATTTTGAAGGCTAAGTCAAGATTAATTTTTATTTAATAATTTCTTCCTTTTTATATGTAACTAGCGGTATTCTTAAAATTACAATATTTAATAATTGTTGTTTTATATAAGTGGATAGTATTTGTTGTTTGACATGCCTCTGGGAAAGTGCACCTATTGACTTATTATACTTATATAGGTACACTACATAGTACATATATATGGGTACACTACATAGTATATATATATGGGTACACTACACCCTACCCCTTAAGAAAAATTTTACAATTTTATGGTTTTTAAAATTAAAATTTTTTTTTTTTTTTTTTTTACAATTATAACATATTAATATTTCTTTAAATTATTATTATGTATTTCTCTTAACTTACTTCCTAGGTCTATGACAGAGTTTACTCCTTTAGTTTGTACTATTCTATATGGACCATGGTATGGTGGTTGATTTTTTTTTCTATTAAAGGTTTTTACTAAGACCATATCTCCTATATTCAAATTTAACGGATTACATTGTACATGTTGTTCAATGCGTTTCCTTTTTGATATCTCCAATAACTCTCGTGCTTTTTGCAAAGAAAATTTTAATCTAGCTTTTAATTCTTTCGAATAATTATCTATATTATAGATTGGTTCAAAATGTAATAAGTTATCATTAGGCAAGTTTGGCAATCTACCGAATATTAGCTCGTATGGAGTGTAGTTTGTGTCTATATGTGGTGTTGTGTTATACGCAAAACAGAAATAAGGTATCCAATGATCCCATTCATTGTCTTTACAGAAGCCTAAGAGAAACTCATTCAGTACTCTATGACTTCTTTCAACTGATCCAAGAGTTTCATGGTGGTACGGAGCGCTGAAAATCTGTTTTATTTCCAGTAGCTCACATACTTCTGACATTAATTCATTTACGAACTCAGTACTGTTATTATGTGGGTAATTGTTTCTTCCACGAAATTTTCTGTAGTTCCCACGGAAAAAGATATTACGATTGTTTTGTTTTTGTTTGTAATATAATATGGAATTTTGTTGCTCAGTTGCCTCAGTGCAACTATTCACAAATTTACGTCATAGCGTCATTCATGGTATTGAATTGCACTGCTTCCATGAAAAGTTTTACTTTTTCTATGGTGCAGTTTTTGGTAAGTGCTTTTACGGCTACTTGTGTTGAATATTTGGTAGCCAAGTCACATGACAATCCATCCGAAATGTATGCGTTTTCTAATGATTTACTTAAACGTTCTATTTCGGTGCAATATGCGTTAGCAGTTTCATTGTTTTGTTTAATGTTCATTCTTTTTGCAGTGAGAACCTCTAGCTGTATTAAGAAATTCTATTGCTGTTTGTGTCATTGTGTTTTTAGTGTTTGGTGTTACTATATTAGGGTATACTGAAGTAGATTTCTTTGCAGCTAATTTCAAAATTCTATTCTTTAAATCTAAAAAAAATGCTTCGGCTGCGATTTTATGAGCTGCCGTAAACCTGTTAAAGTGTACGTTAAATAAAATTCTTATTGTAATGTATAATATTTCAATATTTGTACTTTTGTTTTTGCCGGCGCTTAAAAACGCCACTGGCTTATCTATTCCTTGAGGCAGTTTAATGCCTTTTTTTCAGCAGATGATATGCTTCTTGAAATTAAACAGCCGATTTTGAAGGCTAAGTCAAGATTAATTTTTATTTAATAATTTCTTCCTTTTTATATGTAACTAGCGGTATTCTTAAAATTACAATATTTAATAATTGTTGTTTTATATAAGTGGATAGTATTTGTTGTTTGACATGCCTCTGGGAAAGTGCACCTATTGACTTATTATACTTATATAGGTACACTACATAGTACATATATATGGGTACACTACATAGTATATATATATGGGTACACTACACCCTACCCCTTAAGAAAAATTTTACAATTTTATGGTTTTTAAAATTAAAATTTTTTTTTTTTTTTTTTTTACAATTATAACATATTAATATTTCTTTAAATTATTATTATGTATTTCTCTTAACTTACTTCCTAGGTCTATGACAGAGTTTACTCCTTTAGTTTGTACTATTCTATATGGACCATGGTATGGTGGTTGATTTTTTTTTCTATTAAAGGTTTTTACTAAGACCATATCTCCTATATTCAAATTTAACGGATTACATTGTACATGTTGTTCAATGCGTTTCCTTTTTGATATCTCCAATAACTCTCGTGCTTTTTGCAAAGAAAATTTTAATCTAGCTTTTAATTCTTTCGAATAATTATCTATATTATAGATTGGTTCAAAATGTAATAAGTTATCATTAGGCAAGTTTGGCAATCTACCGAATATTAGCTCGTATGGAGTGTAGTTTGTGTCTATATGTGGTGTTGTGTTATACGCAAAACAGAAATAAGGTATCCAATGATCCCATTCATTGTCTTTACAGAAGCCTAAGAGAAACTCATTCAGTACTCTATGACTTCTTTCAACTGATCCAAGAGTTTCATGGTGGTACGGAGCGCTGAAAATCTGTTTTATTTCCAGTAGCTCACATACTTCTGACATTAATTCATTTACGAACTCAGTACCTCTGTCTGACTTAAGAATTTTGAAATGCCCGTATCTTAAAACCACGTTCTCTACAAGAGCCTTTGCAACAGTTTTAGCATCCTTCGTCTCAATGGGGCATGCAATAATATACTTTGTTAAATCGCACTGTATTGTTAGTATGTATCTAAAATTATTTGAAAATCTAAGGGGACCCACCGTGTCTATTGACACTGTTTCGAAGCTAGTCCCTGGCGTATCCGTTAGTGTTAGCTTTTCTTTGGTGTGTTTCGTTTGCTTGTTGATTTTGCATTCTTTACAATTTAATATATGCTGCTTAATCATTCTACCCATATTCTTCCATATGTATTTTTGTTTAATTTTTAGCGTCGTTTTTCTGACACCTAGGTGTCCTCCTATAGTTGAACTATGGTACTCATTAATGAGAGTATCCTGTACTTTCCTATCATATACCCTTACCGGCTCTTTATATATTAATATTATTAAATTTGCTTTATTTTTAACTCTTAATTTGTTGAACGTATCTTTAAACTGTTCCTTTGTTACTAATTTGAAAATTTCATCCTGAGCATTTAATGCCAGTTCTTTTACATTTATTGATAGTAGTTTCGATAGTAGTTTCTCCAAATACGGCTTTGCGTTTAATGGATTATCACTACATCTCACTACAACCTCTTAATCATTTGCTACAACTTGAGGTGCTTTAATTGTTTTTATTACTTCAAACCTGAGTCTCTTCATCGATTTAATGTCTGAGATTGAAGTGCATTCCCAAATAAAAAGTTGATCAGGCTCTTTACTGGAGACGCCACCTCCATGCTCAACATCTTTTTCTATATCCTGTTTATTTTTCATGTTTCGAGTCATCACTAATATATCATTATTCACTTGTACTTTTTCGGTAGGGATTAACGTTTTTAATGATTCGCTGTTCAATACTATTCTTGACAACGCATGTGCATTGCTATTCATTTTGCCTTTCTTATAAGATATTTCAAAATCGTAGTCACATAAATCCAACCTAATTCTGGTCATTTTTGATGAGGGATTTTTGTGAGAAAATAACGATACTAAGGGTCTATGGTCTGATACTACGTAGAATTTTCTACCATAAAGATACGGACGGAAAAAGTTTATAGCCCAATGTATAGCTAACAGCTCTTTTTCTATAACTGGCTTGTTTATATCATGCTTACCTAACGATTTGCTCGCGTACGATATGGGCATATCTGACCCAATTTCGCCTTGTGATAAGACTGCCCCAAGTGCATAATTAGATGCATCAGTAGTTAATATAAACGGTTTCCTGAAATCAGGATATTGGAGTATTGGTGGGTTAATTAATTTTGATTTTAATGTTTCAAAAGACTTTTGACAACCTTCATCCCACTTGAAAACGGTATTTTTCTTTAACAATTTATTTAAATTTCTAGCTATTTCAGCAAAGTTTTTAACGAAACGCCTGTAGTAATTACAGAACGCTACAAAACGTCTGACTTCATCTACATTTTTGGGAACTGGATAATTTTCTATCACTTCGTGTTTGGCAGGGTCGGTACTTATACCCTTATCAGTTATAAGGTGACCTAGATAAACTACTTCTGTTTTTAAAAAACAGCATTTACACGTATTTAGTTTTAAATTGTACTGCTTCAATTTTTCAAAGACTTTTACCAAGTTCTCGTGATGGTGTTGAATACTACAACCAAAAACAATAATGTCATCGACATATAAAAACACTTCCGCACCCAAGCCACTCAACGCAATTGTAAGCATCCTTTGAAAACTATTCGACGATATCTTCAGTCCAAAAGGTAACCGAGTAAATTGAAAATGACCATTCCTGGTAGAAAATCGGTCTTGATTCTTTATCCAAGGCGATTTGATGAAATGAACTAGTCATATCCATTGTAGAAAAATATTTAGCCCTACCTAACTTGTCTAAGACATCTTCGATTCTTGTTAATGGAAACTTGTCGCTTACTATTTTTTCATTTACTTTCCGGAAATCGACTACTAATCTCCATTTCTTTGTATCACTTGCTGATTTTTTCGGTACCACCAATAACGGAGAATTGTAAGGACTCACAGATGGTTCAATGATACCATCTTCTAACAATTTATTTACCTGTTTGTTTATTTCGCTTATTTGTGATTCAGGTAATCTGTACGATTTTATGTAAACAGGTGAAGAATCTGCCACCTGAATGTTTTGACTATAAAAATTATTTGTTGTTAATTTGTCACCATCAAGGTGGAATATATCATTATACTCTGTAACTATGTTTTTTAAGGACTGCCTAGCTAACGGATCTATAGATTCGATATTTAAATCTTCTAAAACTTTTTGTATTCTGTTTTTACTTGTACTGATATTGCTGCCGCAATTGTATATATTGTAATTTGCTAATGGCTTTGTTTCTAAATTCAGATCATCTAAAACTACATCTTTGTTAGTTGTGTTCAACAATCTTATGTATTGTAGACCTGTTGATGGTACAATACTATTTCCTACGAAAATTCCCGGACATAATTCTTTGTTCAAAACAATGCTTTCCTGATTCGTACATATGCTGACTGGTGCTATTAGTTCTGAGCGTGCTGGTATACATATTTCAGTTTTATAAACGCGTTTTGGGGTAATCGGTAAAATAACTTCTTCATCAGCTATATTGATGGTTAGCGTGTATGTTTCAAAATCAATCTTGCATTTATACTTTTCTAAAAAGTCCCTGCCAATGATTCCATTAGTATTAATTGGGAAATTATCTTCAACTATGTGAAATTTGTGAGTTATCTGCTTATTTTCGAATTTTAAGGTTAAATATGCGGTGCCAAGACTTTCAATCGTATCTAAAGTAATACCACTTAGTGATGATATATTACGATCATTTATGTTTTCTATATTACTTCGCTTGCAAATGGAAATATCTGCTCCGGTGTCCACCAAAAATTTAAGCTCTTTATTTATGGTAACGCAACTTATTGTTATTGAATTATCAGTATTATTTGAGATTTTGAAACATTTTTGCCCTCCTGGATAACAATCTTTGCTATCCGGCGCAATTAGTTTCCCTGGTTATGTCTACTATCACTGGGTTTATATGACGAATTGTTCCCATCATTACCATTTCTATATAAGGAATTCATATTATTATCATTATTTCTTGTTGCAAAGTTTCTATTCGCATTATTACTACTGTTTCTATACCTATTGTTGTTATTGTTGTTGTCATATCCATTGCGATCGTAGTTAGCATTATTACCGTAAAATCTATTATTATAATCGTTGTTATTTCTGCTATTATTTTGGTTCGGATATCTCTGACCTCTGTACCCTTTATGATCCCCATACGTTCTCTGCGAATTGTACCTATGTTCATTTTCACGCCTATTGATTCTAAAAATACTACAATCATTAGTTTGCATGTTTCTTTCCACTATAATGCATTTCTCTACAGCTTCATTAAGAGTTTTTGGACCACTTGCTACCAATATATTTTTATATTCAGCATTAACACCTTTTGTAAACACATTTAAAGCCATATTTTCACTCATATTAAATATTGCGTTTTTTGTTTCCTGCGATGGATTTTCTATTGCTTTGAGTTCAAAATCACTTAATTGTTCTGCCAACAATGCAACTTTCTCTCTAAAGGCTGATACACTCAAGTTTCCTTGCATTGTCGATCCTAACTCACTTAAGACTTGTTGCAGAGTTCTTGGGTTTGGGTACGCATTGACTAACAATTTCTTCAATTCATTAAACGTAGTAGGTCTGTTGGAACGTCCCAAAACACTCCTGACATTTGCAGCTAGTTTGAAATTATAGACATACTTTATAAATATCTCTCGGTCTTCTGTTCTTAAAATATCATGCAATAGCTCTGTTTGCACTATAAAATCTTCTAACACCTCATATGACCCTTTAAAAACGTTAAGGTTTTTACTCACAACTCCAATATCGAATTGTGCCATATTAGTAATTTCCCCTGCAACACCTGCATGCGAGTTATTTGTTAAATCTGTACTTTTTTTAATATTTATATTATTTACTAAGTTCAACACTCTTGTGTACAACTCATTGAATTTGATTATAAACGATTTGGTCTCTTCTTCCAGCAAACGACTACAAATATTGTCGATTTCTAATTTAATCTCAATTAAGCGCGATAATTTTTCAATTTTATAGCTAGAGGAGTAAATTCTGTCTTTACTTTTTTTTATATTCTTTTCTAATTTTTCTAGTTCAATATAATAATCTTTAACTTCTTCCATTAAAACTATGGCATATTAATTATAAAACCAATATTTAAAAAAAAATTTTCTTACTGGCAACACTTAATTCAAAAAAAAGTAGTAGTGCCATCTACTGTTAATATTACGAATAAAAATTACGTTTTCGCTAAGACAGGGCTGATTGTGCTGTCAATTATTCACAGCTGCTTAGTTTGCTTCTTCGCGTTTTATACGATTCAGTTCTTTTGTTTTTTATCTTGTGAAATGTTTAATTTTAATGTTGAGTTTGTTTTATAGTAACATTTTTATTATTTACTGTATATGTTAATTATGTTTTAAATATATATGTGCATATATGTGAAAAAAAAGAAATTTATTGTGTTTTTTTTTATTTATTTCGATGGGAATGCAACAAGGCCTCATATGCTTCAATCTGCATCCAGAGATCCGATGCTATTTCCCAGGCTGGCGGAGGATCAGCATTCACTATCGCTCTTAACGCTGCTAATTTGCGGCGGATTCTCACCAGTTTACCACCTCGTTTATGCTTTGGTTTTGCTGTAGTTGGGATGGTGGTGAGCTTCTGCTCCGATCGCCGTTCCTGTCTTCTCCTATATTCTTCTACTGTGAGGGGTCTGGGGCCGGATTGAAGTGTCGCCTCCTTGATTTCAGTGACCGGTGTGTAGTCCTCTACGGGAAGCTCCTGTTTGTTTGGCAGGATCGCCATGTAATGTATAATATTTCAATATTTGTACTTTTGTTTTTGCCGGCGCTTAAAAACGCCACTGGCTTATCTATTCCTTGAGGCAGTTTAATGCCTTTTTTCAGCAGATGATATGCTTCTTGAAATTAAACAGCCGATTTTGAAGGCTAAGTCAAGATTAATTTTTATTTAACAATTTCTTCCTTTTTATATGTAACTAGCGGTATTCTTAAAATTACAATATTTAATAATTGTTGTTTTATATAAGTGGATAGTATTTGTTGTTTGACATTCCTCTGGGAAAGTGCACCTATTGACTTATTATACTTATATAGGTACACTACATGGTACATATATATGGGTACACTACATAGTATATATATATGGGTACACTACATTATATTCTCTAAGCTGTCGAGATTTATTTGCATATGTTGTGTAACCGTTTCTTCCTTAACTGGTCTGTCAACATTAAGGCATTTATATGAACGGTCAAAATCGTCCTTAATTAGTCTGGCTTTAGTAAGAATAGTCTTCCATTCCATTGAAAAATATCTTTAGATTTTGTCTAAATTGCCGGCTCTACTAATATATTTCTTTTTCAGAGATTTTTTATGAAGTAAATAGATTTTAATAACGAGATTTATTATTGATATTATTACCAAAACTAGCATTAATTTCCATAATGAGTTCATTTCTTCAGTGTGGTTAATGACTTCTACGTTGTTAACTACATTTGCATTGGGGTTCTCAATCTTTGATTGAGGTGATTTTAAAAGAATTTTATGTAATTATATAAAATTATTATTTTTATTTTTATTTAGTGTGCATGTTTTTTTTTTTGTTTTTTTTTTATTTCATATTGAATTTCGGATATCTTTTGTATTACGATTTGTAGTTCTTCGCCTGTAGCGTATGTTTTATGGTATTGGAGTGCACGCAGCTGCACTTTTAGTTTATTTCTCCGTCCTCCTCTTGTTTTGTTTATATTTGGGAGTGGAAAAATTGGATATCGTTAGCTACACATTCAAATGTGCTAAGTACATTTTTTTGAAAACTAAGATTTAGACGCAGTTCGATAGATAAACACCAAATAATATTTTGGAAAAAAAAATTTAAGTTTTTATTGTTTTTACTTAACGTTGGCAATGATATATAAATGTGCTAAGTACACAGCTGTAAAAAAGCACGTGCTATGTGACAGAAAATTTTAAATTAATTATTGTTTGTACAAAATAAAAAGTTAATTTGTTTCATTTTTACAAAAAGGTAAGAAATTGTTATTATTATTAAATTAAACAAGATTTATAACAGTAAATTATTACAGAATATAATGAATTTGAACATAAATAACAATGCAGCCCAGTTGCTTCAGCCATCCGATGATTATTTTGGGATAGAACCAGACGATGGTGTTTTTGGGTTAGTGCCCTATGGATTCCATAGTGATTCTGACAATTCCAGTGATATGCCAATAAAAAATAAAAAGCGAAAGAAAAGAATTCAGGTGAAAAATGATGCATGGTTTCAGGCAAAAAATAAAAAAAGAAGGGAAATTGGCAAAAATTATTGGGGTACTCGAAAAGAAAGTGGTTCGTGGAACTACAGAAACAAAAAGGAAGCACGGGCTATGAAGCCAAGATGTAAGTGCGCACATAAAAAAAACAACGCTGCCATGAAATGCCCATTAATTACTGATCTTCAAAGACAAGAAATGTTTACCAATTTTTGGAAAATGGATTGGAACCAAAAAAAAATTTATATAAACACCTTAGTGAACACAACACATCCTTATCGACTCCACAATCGAACAAAGCCTACTGTCTCTAGGAGATCCCGATCTTTGCAATATCACTTGAAATTAAATAATGAGACTGTACGGGTGTGTAGAACATTTTTCATAAACACCTTGAATATAGGTAGGCGATCTGTGCTTACTTGGGTGAAGACGCCTTTGGTTGCAAATAAGAATGCTACTGAAAGTGTTAAAAAAATCTGTCCAAGAAAACAAAATTTAAATATATTTTTTGACAACCTTCCACTGATGGAATCGCACTACTGTCGATCTGTGACTAAAAAAAAATATATTTTGCCAGAATGGCGTTCTAAAAAAATGATTTTCGATTTGTATGCTACGGATTGGTGTCAACTAACAATGTTCAACCGCTTTCGCCATCATTGTTTTATTCAGAATTTGAGAAAAGAAATATTAGCTTGTTTACACCGAAAAAAGACCAATGCGAGAAATGTGCTCTTTATTCAGTCGGAAATCTATCAAATGAGAAATATAATTGTCACCAAGAGAGAAAAGAAGCATTTATTTGTGTTTTACATTTTAATTGATCAAACAGGCAGACAAAGAAGAAGCTTGCATTTAAATTTTTATGAAATAATGATTTTTGCAAAAATTTATGAGTTATTTAGCTCTCCTGTAAAAACTGATATTTGTAACTTAGCACATTTGAATGTGTAGCTAACAATATGTAGGTTCTTCTGGTTCTTTTTGTTTCAGCTTCTTTGGCTTTGGTCCTACTGAAAGAATTGGTGGCTTATTTGCGTGGTCGGCACCCTTAACTAATTCTGCTTTCCACCTGGACTCGGCTTCTTCTAATGTCTGAAATACTTTTGGAACTCGAATAATATAAATTTTAGTGAGGAATAGTAATCATAATTTGGTTATTCCATCAATTTTTGTGATTATGAGTTCTCATAGTTTGGCCATTATAAAAAAACGAGGCTGAGTACACATATGCTACTATGCGCAAATTTTGGGGCTGAGGACGTTCTCTTTCTTGCACAAATCCTAACAATTTTAGTGATTATTAGTTGTCATAATTTGACCATTATAAAAAAACGAGGCTGAGTACACATATGCTACTATGCGCAAATTTTGGGGCTGAGGACGTCCTCTTTCTTGCACAAAAAGTCTCATGTCTGAAGTACTTTTTGAACTCGAATAATATAAATTTTAGTGAGGAATAGTTGTCGTAATTCGGTTATTCCAGCAATTTTAGTGATTATGAGTTCTCATAATTTGGCCATTATAAAAAAACGAGGCTGAGTACACAAATGCTACTATGCCCAAATTTTGGGGCTGAGGACGTCCTCTTTCTTGCACAAAAAGTCTCATGTCTAAAACACTTTTGGAACTCGAATAATATAAATTTTGATGAGGACTAGTTGTCATAATTTGGTTATCCTATCAATTTTAGTGATTGTTAGTTCTCATAATTTGGCCATTATAGAAAAACGAGGCTGAGTACACATATGCTACTATGCGCAAATTTAGGGGCTGAGGACGTCCTCTTTCTTGCACAAAAAGTCTTATGTCTGAAATACCTTTGGAACTCAATTAATATAAATTTTAGTGAGAACTAGTAATCATAATTTGGTTATTCCATCAATTTTAGTGATTATGAGTTCTCACAATTTGGCCATTATAAAAAAACGAGGCTGAGTACACAAATGCTGCTATGCGCAAATTTAGGGGCTGAGGACGTCCTCTTTCTTGCACAAAAAGTCTTATGTCTCAAACACTTTTGGAACTAGAATAATATAAATTTTAGTGAGGACTAATTGTCAAAATTTGGTTATCCTATCAATTTTAGTGATTGTTAGTTGTCATAATTTGGCCATTTTAAAAAAACGAGGCTGCGTACACATATGCTACTATGCGCAAATTTTGGGGCTGAGGACGTTCTCTTTCTTGTTTAAAAAGTCTCATGTCTGAAACACTTTTGGAACTCGAATAATATAAATTTTAATGAGGAGTAGTTGTCATAATTTGGTTATCCTATCAATTTTAGTGATTATTAGTTGTCATAATTTGGCCATTATAAAAAAACGAGGCTGAGTACAAATATGCTACAATGCGCAAATTTTGGGGCTGAGGACGTCCTCTTTCTTGCACAAAAAGTCGCATGTCTGAAATACTTTTGGAACTCGATTAATATAAATTTTAGTGAGGACTAGTAATCATAATTTGGTTATTCCATCAATTTTAGTGATTATGAGTTCTCATAATATGGCCATTATAAAAAAACGAGGCTGAGTACACATAAGCTACTATGCGCAAATTGTGACTGAAGACGTTCTTTTTCCTGCATGTCTGAAATACAATTGGAACTCGAATAATATAAATTTTAGTGAAGAATAGTTGTCACAAAAAGTCTCATGTCTGAAATACTTTTGGAACTCGAATAATATAAACATGCGAAAATTTTGGGGCTGAGGACGTCCTCTTTCTTGCACAAAAAGTGTCATGTCTGAAATACTTTTGGAACTCGAATAATATAAATTTTAATGAGGACTAGTTGCCATAATTTGGTTATCCTATAAATTTTAGTGATTGTTAGTTGTCATAATTTGGCCATTATAAAAAATTAAGCTGCGTACACATATGCTACTATGCGCAAATTTTTGGGCTGAGGACGTTCTCTTTCTTGTACAAAAAGTCCCATGTTTTAATGACGACAAGTTGTCATAAATTGGTTATCCTATCAATTTTAGTGATTATTAGTTGTCATAATTTGGCCATTATAAAAAAACGAGGCTGGGTACACATATGCTACTATGCGCAAATTTTGGGGCTAAGGACGTCCTCTTTCTTGCACAAAAAGTCGCATGTCTGAAATACTTTTGGAACTCGATTAATATAAATTTTAGTGAGGACTAGTAATCATAATTTGGTTATTCCATCAATTTTAGTGATTATGAGTTCTCATAATATGGCCATTATAAAAAAACGAGGCTGAGTACACATATGCTACTATGCCCAAATGTTGGGGCTGAGAACGTCCTCTTTCTTGCATAAAAAGTCTTATGTCTAAAACACTTTTGGAACTCGATTAATATAAATTTTAGTGAGGACTAGTTGTCATAATTTGGTTATCCTATCAATTTTAGTGATTATTTGTTGTCTTAATTTGGCCATTATAAAAAAACGAGGCTGCGTACACATAAGCTACTATGCGCAAATTGTGACTGAAGACGTCCTTTTTCCTGCATGTCTGAAATACTATTGGAGCTCGAATAATATAAATTTTAGTGAAGAATAGTTGTCACAAAAATTCTCAAGTCTGAAATACTTTTGGAACTCGAATAATATAAACTATGCGAAAATTTTGGGGCTGAGGACGTCCTCTTTCTTTCACAAAAAAACCTATGTCCGATTTTGACACTATCACGTGATAAAGAGTATCCTCCTCGTCGGATCTGTAGCCAAAATTATTTGGTTAAGTAAAAAGTTAAAATAGCTACAAAAATGCTATATTTTCCCATTTTTCTTCATCTGTATTCTCAATACTATCGCTTCCTGTCTAGTTCCGGTGCAATACATAACATTTAACTTTTTGTTTATTTATTTATTTACTAGCTTTTACCAGCGACCTTGTCCGCGAAGTACATGTGATACTTCAGCTAATGTGTATGTTATGCCAATGATGTGTTGTATTTTTACTGTATAAAAGTTTAAAACGTTCTTCGTTATCAGTTTAATATTTTCATATGTCTATACAATATTTTCGAACAGCGTTGACCACTCATTAGGATCATTAACAAAAACAAACACCACTCTATGTTATTCCTAGGATTTTAAAATATCGCTGTGCCAAATTTCATCTAAAACGGCTCAGCGGTTTGAACAAGAAAAGGTAACAGACAGATAGAATTGTGACCGAAGACGTCCTCTTTCCTGCATGGCTGAAATACAATTGGAACTCGAATAACATAAATTTTAGTGAGGACTAGTTGTCACAAAAAGTCTCATGTCTGAAATACTTTTGGAACTGGAATAATATAAACTATGCGAAAATTTTGGGGCTGAGGACGTTCTCTTTCTTGTAAAAAAAGTCTCATGTCTAAAACACTTTTGGAACTCGAATAATATAAATTTTAATGAGGACTAGTTGTCATAATTTGGTTATCCTATCAATTGTAGTGATTATTAGTTCTCATAATTTGGCCATTATAAAAAAACGAGGGTGAGCACACATGTGCTACTATGCGCAAATATTGGGGCTGAGGACGTCCTCTTTCTTGCACAAAAAGTCTCATGTCTAAAACACTTTTGGAACTCGAATAATATAAATTTTAATGACGACTAGTTGCCATAATTTGGTTATCCTATCAATTTTAATGATTATTAGTACTCATAATTTGGCCATTATAAAGAAACGAGGCTGAGTACACACATGCTATTATGCGCAAATTTTGGGGCTGAGGACGTCCTCTTTCTTGCACAAAAAGTCGAATGTCGGAAATACTTTTGGAACTCGATTAATATAAATTTTAGTGAGGACTAGTAATCATAATTTGGTTATTCCATCAATTTTAGTGATTATGAGTTGTTTAATACAGCAACTCCGCAATAAATCAACCTCTCACTTTCACTTTAAATTTAGAACTTTCCTTTATTTCAATCATGTTTAGTCTAATACTAATACACCCGTACAAGATGTATTCTCTTGTACATGTAAAATCTTATCTTAACTACTAATTATTGTATTTACACAGTTGATGTTTCTTTGTCTAATTCATATCTATAACCGATGTGTTTATGCTACTATTTGTTTAGGCTACGCTACCACCATAAACAATATGTTTTAAAGCAAACACAATCGGTTTAGCTAGACACTAAAGACCAGACAAAGAAACATTTAGTTTTTACAACACTGAACTTTCTGCCGGCCTTGAAAGAACGCATCTTTCTAACAAACAAATAATTAATAAAATACAAATTGAAACTTATATTAATCTAGGTAGAGCAACAGCTGCTGGTAGATAATTTGAGGACATCCTGCACAACTTCCTTAATATGCAGATTACAACAATTATTAGTATAATGATGATTATAAGGGTTGTAAAACTTATCCCATAGTGTGTTAGATGATGGAACCCGAGTTGTGTGTTGAAACCAAATAATTTTACAGGTGCCGGAATGTCCGGAATTTTGTAGATTTCCATTTCACTATTAATTTTAATATGGGGAAGTGATGGTACGGAATTAGAAATATTAACCACAGGAAAGACGTAGCTAACTTCAGAATGATACAGATCATAGGCCCAGAGATTCACTTCGTCAGACTCGAGGTGGCAATTCGCTTGCAATTTTAAAATGCCCGCGCCTTGCATCCTAATAGGATGAGGACGTTCTCTTTCTTGTACAAAAAGTCACATGTCTAAAATACTTTTCAAACTCGAATAATATAAATTTTAATGAGGACAAGTTGTCATAATTTGGTTATCCTAACAATTTTAGTGATTATTAGTTGTCATAATTTGGCCATTATAGAAAAACGAGGCTGAGTACACATATGCTACTATGCTCAAATTTTGGGGCTGAGGACGTTCTCTTTCTTGCACAAATCCTAATAATTTTAGTGATTATTAGTTGTCATCATTTGACCATTATAAAAAAACGAGGCTGAGTACACATATGCTATTATGCGCAAATTTAGGGGCTGAGGACGTCCTCTTTCTTGCACAAAAAGTCTTATGTCTGAAATACTTTTGGAACTCAATTAATATAAATTTTAGTGAGAACTAGTAATCATAATTTGGTTATTCCATCAATTTTAGTGATTATGAGTTCTCATAATTTGGCCATTATAAAAAAACGAGGCTGAGTACACAAATGCTACTATGCACAAATTTTGGGACTGAGGACGTCCTCTTTCTTGCACAAAAAGTCTCATGTCTAAAACACTTTTGGAACTCGAATAATATAAATTTTGATGAGGACTAGTTGTCATAATTTGGTTATCTTATCAATTTTAGTGATTATTAGTTCTCATAATTTGGCCATTATAGAAAAACGAGGCTGAGTACACATATGCTACTATGCGCAAATTTAGGGGCTGAGGACGTCCTCTTTCTTGCACAAAAAGTCTCATGTCCAAAACACTTTTGGAACTCGAATAATATAAATTTTGATGAGGACTAGTTGTCATAATTTGGTTATCTTATCAATTTTAGTGATTATTAGTTCTCATAATTTGGCCATTATAGAAAAACGAGGCTGAGTACACATATGCTACTATGCGCAAATTTAGGGACTGAGGACGTCCTCTTTCTTGCACAAAAATCTTATGTCTCAAACACTTTTGGAACTAGAATAATATAAATTTTAGTGAGGACTAATTGTCAAAATTTGGTTATCCTATCAATTTTAGTGATTGTTAGTTGTCATAATTTGGCCATTATAAAAAAACGAGGCTGCGTACACATATGCTACTATGCGCAAATTGTGTCTGAAGACGTCCTCTTTCCTGCATGTCTGAAATACAATTGGAACTCGAATAATATAAATTTTAGTGAGGTCTAGTTGTCACAAAAAGTCTCATGTCTGAAATACTTTTGGAACTCGAATAATATAAACTATGCGCAAATTTTGGGGCTGAGGACGTCCTCTTTCTTGCAAAAAAAGTCTCATGTCTGAAATACTTTTGGAACTCGAATAATATAAATTTTAATGAGGACTAGTTGTCATAATTTGGTTATCCTATCAATTTTAGTGATTGACGTCCTCTTTCTTCCATAAAAAGTCTAATGTCTGAAATACTTTTAGAACTCGAATAATATAAATTTTAGTGAGGACTAGTAATCATAATTTGGTTATTCCATCAATTTTAGTGATTATGAGTTTTCCTAATTTGGCCATTATAAAAAAACGAGGCTGAGTACACATATGGTACTATGCGCAAATTTTGGGGCTGAGGACGTCCTCTTTCTTGCACAAAAAGTCTCATGTCTGAAATACTTTTGGAACTCGAATAATATAAATTTTAGTAAGGACTAGTTGTCATAATTTGGTTATCCTATCAATTTTAGTGATTGTTAGTTGTCATAATTTGGCCATTATAAAAAACGAGGCTGCGTACACATATGCTACTATGCGCAAATTTTGGGGCTGAAGATGTTCTCTTTTTTGTACAAAAAGTCTCATGTCTGAAATACTTTTGGAACTCGAATAATATAAATTTTAATGAGGACAAGTTGCCATAAATTGGTTATCCTATCAATTTTAGTGATTATTAGTTTTCATAATTTGGCCATTATAGAAAAACGAGGCTGAGTACACATATGCTGCTATGCGCAAATTTTGGGGCTGAGGACGTCCTCTTTCTTGCACAAAAAGTCGAATGTCTTAAATACTTTTGGAACTCGATTAATATAAATTTTAGTGAGGACTAGTAATCATAATTTGGTTATTCCATCAATTTTAGTGATTAAGAGTTGTCATATTTTGGCCATTATAGAAAAACGAGGCTGAGTACACATATGCTACTATGCGCAAATTTTGGGGCTGAAGATGTTCTCTTTTTTGTACAAAAAGTCTCATGGCTGAAATACTTTTGGAACTCGATTAATATAAATTTTAGTGAGGACTAGTAATCATAATTTGGTTATTCCATCAATTTTAGTGATTATGAGTTCTCATAATATGGCCATTATAAAAAAACGAGGCTGAGTACACATATGCTACTATGCCCAAATGTTGGGGCTGAGAACGTCCTCTTTCTTGCATAAAAAGTCTTATGTCTAAAACACTTTTGGAACTCGATTAATATAAATTTTAGTGAGGACTAGTTGTCATAATTTGGTTATCCTATCAATTTTAGTGATTATTTGTTGTCTTAATTTGGCCATTATAAAAAAACGAGGCTGCGTACACATAAGCGACTATGCGCAAATTTTGACTGAAGACGTCCTTTTTCCTGCATGTCTGAAATACAATTGGAACTCGAATAATATAAATTTTAGTGAAGAATAGTTGTCACAAAAAGTCTCATGTCTGAAATACTTTTGGAACTCGAATAATATAAACATGCGAAAATTTTGGGGCTGAGGACGTCCTCTTTCTTGCACAAAAAGTGTCATGTCTGAAATACTTTTGGAACTCGAATAATATAAATTTTAATGAGGACTAGTTGCCATAATTTGGTTATCCTATAAATTTTAGTGATTGTTAGTTGTCATAATTTGGCCATTATAAAAAATGAGGCTGCGTACACATATGCTACTATGCGCAAATTTTTGGGCTGAGGACGTTCTCTTTCTTGTACAAAAAGTCCCATGTTTTAATGACGACAAGTTGTCATAATTTGGTTATCCTATCAATTTTAGTGATTATTAGTTGTCATAATTTGGCCATTATAAAAAAAACGAGGCTGGGTACACATATGCTACTATGCGCAAATTTTTGGGGCTGAGGACGTCCTCTTTCTTGCACAAATCCTAATAATTTTAGTGATTATTAGTTGTCATCATTTGACCATTATAAAAAAACGAGGCTGAGTACACATATGCTATTATGCGCAAATTTAGGGGCTGAGGACGTCCTCTTTCTTGCACAAAAAGTCTTATGTCTGAAATACTTTTGGAACTCAATTAATATAAATTTTAGTGAGAACTAGTAATCATAATTTGGTTATTCCATCAATTTTAGTGATTATGAGTTCTCATAATTTGGCCATTATAAAAAAACGAGGCTGAGTACACAAATGCTACTATGCACAAATTTTGGGACTGAGGACGTCCTCTTTCTTGCACAAAAAGTCTCATGTCTAAAACACTTTTGGAACTCGAATAATATAAATTTTGATGAGGACTAGTTGTCATAATTTGGTTATCTTATCAATTTTAGTGATTATTAGTTCTCATAATTTGGCCATTATAGAAAAACGAGGCTGAGTACACATATGCTACTATGCGCAAATTTAGGGGCTGAGGACGTCCTCTTTCTTGCACAAAAAGTCTCATGTCCAAAACACTTTTGGAACTCGAATAATATAAATTTTGATGAGGACTAGTTGTCATAATTTGGTTATCTTATCAATTTTAGTGATTATTAGTTCTCATAATTTGGCCATTATAGAAAAACGAGGCTGAGTACACATATGCTACTATGCGCAAATTTAGGGACTGAGGACGTCCTCTTTCTTGCACAAAAATCTTATGTCTCAAACACTTTTGGAACTAGAATAATATAAATTTTAGTGAGGACTAATTGTCAAAATTTGGTTATCCTATCAATTTTAGTGATTGTTAGTTGTCATAATTTGGCCATTATAAAAAAACGAGGCTGCGTACACATATGCTACTATGCGCAAATTGTGTCTGAAGACGTCCTCTTTCCTGCATGTCTGAAATACAATTGGAACTCGAATAATATAAATTTTAGTGAGGTCTAGTTGTCACAAAAAGTCTCATGTCTGAAATACTTTTGGAACTCGAATAATATAAACTATGCGCAAATTTTGGGGCTGAGGACGTCCTCTTTCTTGCAAAAAAAGTCTCATGTCTGAAATACTTTTGGAACTCGAATAATATAAATTTTAATGAGGACTAGTTGTCATAATTTGGTTATCCTATCAATTTTAGTGATTGACGTCCTCTTTCTTCCATAAAAAGTCTAATGTCTGAAATACTTTTAGAACTCGAATAATATAAATTTTAGTGAGGACTAGTAATCATAATTTGGTTATTCCATCAATTTTAGTGATTATGAGTTTTCCTAATTTGGCCATTATAAAAAAACGAGGCTGAGTACACATATGGTACTATGCGCAAATTTTGGGGCTGAGGACGTCCTCTTTCTTGCACAAAAAGTCTCATGTCTGAAATACTTTTGGAACTCGAATAATATAAATTTTAGTAAGGACTAGTTGTCATAATTTGGTTATCCTATCAATTTTAGTGATTGTTAGTTGTCATAATTTGGCCATTATAAAAAACGAGGCTGCGTACACATATGCTACTATGCGCAAATTTTGGGGCTGAAGATGTTCTCTTTTTTGTACAAAAAGTCTCATGTCTGAAATACTTTTGGAACTCGAATAATATAAATTTTAATGAGGACAAGTTGCCATAAATTGGTTATCCTATCAATTTTAGTTATTATTAGTTTTCATAATTTGGCCATTATAGAAAAACGAGGCTGAGTACACATATGCTGCTATGCGCAAATTTTGGGGCTGAGGACGTCCTCTTTCTTGCACAAAAAGTCGAATGTCTTAAATACTTTTGGAACTCGATTAATATAAATTTTAGTGAGGACTAGTAATCATAATTTGGTTATTCCATCAATTTTAGTGATTAAGAGTTGTCATATTTTGGCCATTATAGAAAAACGAGGCTGAGTACACATATGCTACTATGCGCAAATTTTGGGGCTGAAGATGTTCTCTTTTTTGTACAAAAAGTCTCATGGCTGAAATACTTTTGGAACTCGATTAATATAAATTTTAGTGAGGACTAGTAATCATAATTTGGTTATTCCATCAATTTTAGTGATTATGAGTTCTCATAATATGGCCATTATAAAAAAACGAGGCTGAGTACACATATGCTACTATGCCCAAATGTTGGGGCTGAGAACGTCCTCTTTCTTGCATAAAAAGTCTTATGTCTAAAACAGTTTTGGAACTCGATTAATATAAATTTTAGTGAGGACTAGTTGTCATAATTTGGTTATCCTATCAATTTTAGTGATTATTTGTTGTCTTAATTTGGCCATTATAAAAAAACGAGGCTGCGTACACATAAGCGACTATGCGCAAATTTTGACTGAAGACGTCCTTTTTCCTGCATGTCTGAAATACAATTGGAACTCGAATAATATAAATTTTAGTGAAGAATAGTTGTCACAAAAAGTCTCATGTCTGAAATACTTTTGGAACTCGAATAATATAAACATGCGAAAATTTTGGGGCTGAGGACGTCCTCTTTCTTGCACAAAAAGTGTCATGTCTGAAATACTTTTGGAACTCGAATAATATAAATTTTAATGAGGACTAGTTGCCATAATTTGGTTATCCTATAAATTTTAGTGATTGTTAGTTGTCATAATTTGGCCATTATAAAAAATGAGGCTGCGTACACATATGCTACTATGCGCAAATTTTTGGGCTGAGGACGTTCTCTTTCTTGTACAAAAAGTCCCATGTTTTAATGACGACAAGTTGTCATAATTTGGTTATCCTATCAATTTTAGTGATTATTAGTTGTCATAATTTGGCCATTATAAAAAAAACGAGGCTGGGTACACATATGCTACTATGCGCAAATTTTGGGGCTGAGGACGTCCTCTTTCTTTCAGAAAAAAACGCATGTCCGATTTTGACACTATCACGTGATAAAGAGTATCCTCCTCGTCGGATCTGTAGCCAAAATTATTTGGTTAAGTAAAAAGTTAAAATAGCTACAAAAATGCTATATTTTCTCATTTTTCTTCATCTGTATTCTCAATACTATCTCTTCCTGTCTAGTTCCGGTGCAATACATGACATTTAACTTTTTGTTTATTTATTTATTTACTAGCTTTTACCAGCGAGCTTGTCCGCGAAGAACATGTGATACTTCAGCTAATGTGTATGTTATGCCAATGATGTGTTGTATTTTTACTGTATAAAAGTTTAAAACGTTCTTCGTTATCAGTTTAATATTTTCATATGTTTATACAATATTTTCGAACAGCGTTGACCACTCATTAGGATCATTAACAAAAACAAACACCACTCTATGTTATTCCTAGGATTTTAAAATATCGCTGTGCCAAATTTCATCTAAAACGGCTCAGCGGTTTGAACAAGAAAAGGTAACAGACAGATAGAATTGTGACTGAAGACGTCCTCTTTCCTGCATGGCGGAAATACAATTGGAACTCGAATAACATAAATTTTAGTGAGGACTAGTTGTCACAAAAAGTCTCATGTCTGAAATACTTTTGGAACTGGAATAATATAAACTATGCGAAAATTTTGGGGCTGAGGACGTTCTCTTTCTTGTAAAAAAAGTCTCATGTCTAAAACACTTTTGGAACTCGAATACTATAAATTTTAATGAGGACTAGTTGTCATAATTTGGTTATCCTATCAATTGTAGTGATTATTAGTTCTCATAATTTGGCCATTATAAAAAAACGAGGGTGAGTACACATATGCTACTATGCGCAAATATTGGGGCTGAGGACGTCCTCTTTCTTGCACAAAAAGTCTCATGTCTAAAACACTTTTGGAACTCGAATACTATAAATTTTAATGAGGACTAGTTGTCATAATTTGGTTATCCTATCAATTGTAGTGATTATTAGTTCTCATAATTTGGCCAATATAAAAAAACGAGGCTGAGTACACATATGGTACTATGCGCAAATTTTGGGGCTGAGGACGTCCTCTTTCTTGCACAAAAAGTCTCATGTCTGAAATACTTTTGGAACTCGAATAATATAAATTTTAGTAAGGACTAGTTGTCATAATTTGGTTATCCTAACAATTTTAGTGATTATTAGTTGTCATAATTTGGCCATTATAGAAAAACGAGGCTGAGTACACATATGCTACTATGCTCAAATTTTGGGGCTGAGGACGTTCTCTTTCTTGCACAAATCCTAATAATTTTAGTGATTATTAGTTGTCATAATTTGACCATTATAAAAAAACGAGGCTGAGTACACATATGCTATTATGCGCAAATTTAGGGGCTGAGGACGTCCTCTTTCTTGCACAAAAAGTCTTATGTCTGAAATACTTTTGGAACTCAATTAATATAAATTTTAGTGAGAACTAGTAATCATAATTTGGTTATTCCATCAATTTTAGTGATTATGAGTTCTCATAATTTGGCCATTATAAAAAAACGAGGCTGAGTACACAAATACTACTATGCACAAATTTTGGACTGAGGACGTCCTCTTTCTTGCACAAAAAGTCTCATGTCTAAAACACTTTTGGAACTCGAATAATATAAATTTTGATGAGGACTAGTTGTCATAATTTGGTTATCTTATCAATTTTAGTGATTATTAGTTCTCATAATTTGGCCATTATAGAAAAACGAGGCTGAGTACACATATGCTACTATGCGCAAATTTAGGGGCTGAGGACGTCCTCTTTCTTGCATAAAAAGTCTCATGTCCAAAACACTTTTGGAACTCGAATAATATAAATTTTGATGAGGACTAGTTGTCATAATTTGGTTATCTTATCAATTTTAGTGATTATTAGTTCTCATAATTTGGCCATTATAGAAACACGAGGCTGAGTACACATATGCTACTATGCGCAAATTTAGGGACTGAGGACGTCCTCTTTCTTGCACAAAAATCTTATGTCTCAAACACTTTTGGAACTAGAATAATATAAATTTTAGTGAGGACTAATTGTCAAAATTTGGTTATCCTATCAATTTTAGTGATTGTTAGTTGTCATAATTTGGCCATTATAAAAAAACGAGGCTGCGTACACATATGCTACTATGCGCAAATTGTGTCTGAAGACGTCCTCTTTCCTGCATGTCTGAAATACAATTGGAACTCGAATAATATAAATTTTAGTGAGGTCTAGTTGTCACAGAAAGTCTCATGTCTGAAATACTTTTGGAACTCGAATAATATAAACTATGCGCAAATTTTGGGGCTGAGGACGTCCTCTTTCTTGCAAAAAAGTCTCATGTCTGAAATACTTTTGGAACTCGAATAATATAAATTTTAATGAGGACTAGTTGTCATAATTTGGTTATCCTATCAATTTTAGTGATTGACGTCCTCTTTCTTCCACAAAAAGTCTAATGTCTGAAATACTTTTAGAACTCGAATAATATAAATTTTAGTGAGGACTAGTAATCATAATTTGGTTATTCCATCAATTTTAGTGATTATGAGTTTTCCTAATTTGGCCATTATAAAAAAACGAGGCTGAGTACACATATGGTACTATGCGCAAATTTTGGGGCTGAGGACGTCCTCTTTCTTGCACAAAAAGTCTCATGTCTGAAATACTTTTGGAACTCGAATAATATAAATTTTAGTAAGGACTAGTTGTCATAATTTGGTTATCCTATCAATTTTAGTGATTGTTAGTTGTCATAATTTGGCCATTATAAAAAACGAGGCTGCGTACACATATGCTACTATGCTCAAATTTTGGGGCTGAAGATGTTCTCTTTTTTGTACAAAAAGTCTCATGTCTGAAATACTTTTGGAACTCGAATAATATAAATTTTAATGAGGACAAGTTGCCATAAATTGGTTATCCTATCAATTTTAGTGATTATTAGTTTTCATAATTTGGCCATTATAGAAAAACGAGGCTGAGTACACATATGCTGCTATGCGCAAATTTTGGGGCTGAGGACGTCCTCTTTCTTGCACAAAAAGTCGAATGTCTTAAATACTTTTGGAACTCGATTAATATAAATTTTAGTGAGGACTAGTAATCATAATTTGGTTATTCCATCAATTTTAGTGATTAAGAGTTGTCATATTTTGGCCATTATAGAAAAACGAGGCTGAGTACACATATGCTACTATGCGCAAATTTTGGGGCTGAAGATGTTCTCTTTTTTGTACAAAAAGTCTCATGGCTGAAATACTTTTGGAACTCGATTAATATAAATTTTAGTGAGGACTAGTAATCATAATTTGGTTATTCCATCAATTTTAGTGATTATGAGTTCTCATAATATGGCCATTATAAAAAAACGAGGCTGAGTACACATATGCTACTATGCCCAAATGTTGGGGCTGAGAACGTCCTCTTTCTTGCATAAAAAGTCTTATGTCTAAAACACTTTTGGAACTCGATTAATATAAATTTTAGTGAGGACTAGTTGTCATAATTTGGTTATCCTATCAATTTTAGTGATTATTTGTTGTCTTAATTTGGCCATTATAAAAAAACGAGGCTGCGTACACATAAGCGACTATGCGCAAATTTTGACTGAAGACGTCCTTTTTCCTGCATGTCTGAAATACAATTGGAACTCGAATAATATAAATTTTAGTGAAGAATAGTTGTCACAAAAAGTCTCATGTCTGAAATACTTTTGGAACTCGAATAATATAAACATGCGAAAATTTTGGGGCTGAGGACGTCCTCTTTCTTGCACAAAAAGTGTCATGTCTGAAATACTTTTGGAACTCGAATAATATAAATTTTAATGAGGACTAGTTGCCATAATTTGGTTATCCTATAAATTTTAGTGATTGTTAGTTGTCATAATTTGGCCATTATAAAAAATGAGGCTGCGTACACATATGCTACTATGCGCAAATTTTTGGGCTGAGGACGTTCTCTTTCTTGTACAAAAAGTCCCATGTTTTAATGACGACAAGTTGTCATAATTTGGTTATCCTATCAATTTTAGTGATTATTAGTTGTCATAATTTGGCCATTATAAAAAAAACGAGGCTGGGTACACATATGCTACTATGCGCAAATTTTGGGGCTGAGGACGTCCTCTTTCTTTCAGAAAAAAAACGCATGTCCGATTTTGACACTATCACGTGATAAAGAGTATCCTCCTCGTCGGATCTGTAGCCAAAATTATTTGGTTAAGTAAAAAGTTAAAATAGCTACAAAAATGCTATATTTTCTCATTTTTCTTCATCTGTATTCTCAATACTATCTCTTCCTGTCTAGTTCCGGTGCAATACATGACATTTAACATTTTGTTTATTTATTTATTTACTAGCTTTTACCAGCGAGCTTGTCCGCGAAGAACATGTGATACTTCAGCTAATGTGTATGTTATGCCAATGATGTGTTGTATTTTTACTGTATAAAAGTTTAAAACGTTCTTCGTTATCAGTTTAATATTTTCATATGTCTATACAATATTTTCGAACAGCGTTGACCACTCATTAGGATCATTAACAAAAACAAACACCACTCTATGTTATTCCTAGGATTTTAAAATATCGCTGTGCCAAATTTCATCTAAAACGGCTCAGCGGTTTGAACAAGAAAAGGTAACAGACAGATAGAATTGTGACTGAAGACGTCCTCTTTCCTGCATGGCTGAAATACAATTGGAACTCGAATAACATAAATTTTAGTGAGGACTAGTTGTCACAAAAAGTCTCATGTCTGAAATACTTTTGGAACTGGAATAATATAAACTATGCGAAAATTTTGGGGCTGAGGACGTTCTCTTTCTTGTAAAAAAAGTCTCATGTCTAAAACACTTTTGGAACTCGAATACTATAAATTTTAATGAGGACTAGTTGTCATAATTTGGTTATCCTATCAATTGTAGTGATTATTAGTTCTCATAATTTGGCCATTATAAAAAAACGAGGGTGAGTACACATATGCTACTATGCGCAAATATTGGGGCTGAGGACGTCCTCTTTCTTGCACAAAAAGTCTCATGTCTAAAACACTTTTGGAACTCGAATAATATAAATTTTAATGACGACTAGTTGTCATAATTTGGTTATCCTATCAATTTTAATGATTATTAGTACTCATAATTTGGCCATTATAAAGAAACGAGGCTGAGTACACACATGCTATTATGCGCAAATTTTGATGCTGAGGACGTCCTCTTTCTTGCACAAAAAGTCGAATGTCTGAAATACTTTTGGAACTCGATTAATATAAATTTTAGTGAGGACTAGTAATCATAATTTGGTTATTCCATCATTTATAGTCATTATGAGTTGTCATATTTTGGCCATAGTAGTATGAATAAGGGGTTTCTAGATAGAAATGTGCAAAAGAAAAATGTGCATACCTTAACCCTTTAACGGTCGATGGGGTTAAATTCGACCCCATGATATTTTGTGTTATGAGGCGGCAGCGTGTTCGGTTTTGCTTAAAGTGAAGTCGTGGTGGGGGTTCGGTTTTGCTTAAAGTGAAGTCGTGGTGGGGGTTCGGTTTTGCTTAAAGTGAAGTCGTGGTGGAGGGTTCGGTTTTGCTTAAAGTGAAGTCGTAGTGGGGGGGTTCGGTTTTGCTTAAAGTGAAGTCGTGGTGGATGTTATTTTTGTTGAAGTGAAGTCGTAACATTTAATGTGTTCGTTAGAGGGTTAATACAATATGAATTAAACTACATTAGGGCGGTTTACGAAAGTCTGTGATTTTTTGCTAGTATTTAATAAATAAAATTCATTTACTGCGGTATATATTAATATCCCTAATACTACTCGTATTTGTTATCAGTATAAAATGTTAACCACATTATTTAATTAAGTGTAGTGGTAATAAAATAAAATCAAATTAATAAAACATATTCATTGTTGTACTAAACTCTAAGGTGTGATTATACTTTTAGTTATTTATTCACAAAAAAAAAAAAAATTAATAAAATAAATCAAATTAAAATGGGTGGCAACTTTATTTGTGATATCTGTGGAAAAGTGTACAGCCGCAACTTTTCATTAAATAGACATATCAGGATGCATCATCATCAAGGTTATTCATTAAGGTGTACGACTTGCAACATTAATTTTTCAAGTAAGCAAGATTATCTTAAACATATCCACTTAATAGAGCATCAAAATAATCAAAAGAAAGAAATTATACACTGTAAGGAGTGTAAAGAAGATGTAGTAAGGAAACTGTGGATATATCATCAACGCACAAACAAACATAAAGATAATTGTTTAAAAATTGTTGATGAAATCAATAATATAAAGTGTTTAGATGCTTGTTTCAAAAACCGTATTACTACATTTCGGTTTAAAAACAACAATATGGATAATCTAAATCCCGAATTGTTTTTCAATAACATAAAGGATAATGTAGCATGTGTTTTGAAAGATCATCTACAAAAACATACAAGTTTAAAATTTAATTTCGAATTACTCTGTGAATATATGAAGATGAAAGACGATGAAGAACCCATAATTACTATAATACTACATCAAACAAAAATGTATATTTTGTCTTTAACTAACCATATGAATGATATTGAAAGATTTTATGCAAATAAATGTGAAATAATTATGCAAAAAATGGATGAGTTCCAAGAACGTGATAGTGGTTTTGCGTTAACAAAAATTAATCACCTTGATGTTAATATTAATAAATATGCATGTATAAAAGGTTCACAGTATATTTCTTTACCAACATACATATCAAAAAAAAAAGCTTGTGTTAATATACAAAACAATGACGTATACTGTTTTTAATGGGCTATTATATCAGCGCTATATCCAATAGAAAATAATAGTGTAATTTGTTCTTCGTATAACATAACCAACATTCAAGATGATATTATAGTCCTGGAAAATAATATATTATTAAATTTTAAAAATTTAAATTTCCCGCTATCTGTCAACAAAATACAGCAGTTTGAAGACAACAACCCGGGAATAAGCATAAATGTCTTTGGTCTGGAAAGATCTTTTGAAAAGAAGAAAACATCTATACTTGAAAAAGATACGTATTTAGAAGTTTATAATGTTGTGGGACCATATTATTTCTCTCAAGAAGAAAAAAGTAAACATATAAATTTATTATTGATGGAAGATGAAGAACGATTCCATTATGTCTGGATAAAAAATATATCAAGGTATGTTTATCGTTATTTAAATTTATACTCAAAGTGAAATTAAACTAATTAAAAAAATGTTTCCTTTTATATTTCTTTAATTATAGATTATTAAGAAGTCAATTTACAAAACATAAAAATAAGGTGTATATTTGTAATACATGCCTCATACACTTTTACAAAGAATCATCTTTAAAGAAACATAAGGAGGAATGCAACAAAATTGTAACTATAATGCCAACCGATAAAAATTCTATACTTAGATTTAAGAATCATAAAAACCAACTAGATGTTCCGTTTGTAGTTTATGCAGATTTCGAATGTATTCTGGAATCAGTTGATATTCAAAACTCAGCTAATATTAATTCAGTACAAAAGCATATTCCATTAGCATTTAGTTATTATATTAAATGTTCCTATAATTCGAGTTTAGATATACATAGAATTTATAGTGGTGAAAATGCATCAACACATTTTTTTAAAAGTTTAGTCGAGGACGCATTATATATTTATAGTAACTATTTGAGTGTAGTAATACCAATGAAACCTTTAACGTTTATACAACAAAAAAGACAAGATGAAGATATGAATTGTCATATATGCGGTGAAATCATATCTATTGGAGATAAAGTAACTGACCATTGTCATCTAACAGGTGATAATAGAGGTCCTGCACATAATATATGTAACTTAGAGTATCAAATTGGAAATTTTATCCCTATATTTTTTCACAACCTTTCGGCATATGATTGTCATTTATTTATAAGAGAACTTTCATCAGTAGCAGGTGATATAAAAATCATTCCTTTAAATAAGGAATTATATGTATCCGTATCGAAGAGAATTAGGGTGAGTGAAAAAGATACTATTGAGCTACGTTTTCTGGATTCATATCGTTTTATAGCATCAAGTTTAGATCAACTTGCAGGTTTCTTGTCTGATGATGATTTGAAAACTATAAAATCGGTTTGTTTAAATGATAATGAATTTGATTTAATGAAACGTAAAGGTGTCTTTCCCTATGATTATTTGGATTCAAAGAATCGTCTCATGGAAACACAATTACCACCTCGTTCTCTCTTCTTTAATAAACTAACTGATGAAGCGTGTAGTGAAGATAATTATAAACATGCTGAAAAGGTATGGAATACATTTAGATGTACGACTCTCTTGGACTATTTACTATTATACTTGAAAGTAGATGTTTTATTACTATGTGATGTTTTTGAAAATTTCCGTAAAGTTTGCAAAAACATTTATAATTTAGATCCATGCCAATATTATACTGTTCCTGGATTATCTTGGGATGCAATGTTGAAAAAAACAAGAATAGAGTTAGAACTATTAACTGACATTAACATGTATAATTTTGTTACACGTGGTATTAGGGGAGGAATTGTTCAATGTTGTAAACGACATTCTGTAGCTAACAATAAATATGTAAGCGATTATCATTCTACTAAAGAATCGAATTATCTTATTTATTTAGATGTAAACAATATATACGGTTATGTCATGTCGCAGTACCTTCCTTATAAAAATTTTGAATGGGTTGAAAACATTGAAAATTTTAATTTTAATGCTGTGGAAGATGATTCACCATTAGGGTATATATTGGAAGTGGATTTAGAATATCCATCCACCATACACGATCATCACAATGATTTCCCATTTTGTGCAGAAAATAAAAAAAATGAACATATGAAACAGTCTAAATTAATAACGGATTTAAATGATAAAACTAAATATGTAATACACTATAGAAATCTTAAACAATGTATTAAACATGGTCTTATTCTAAAGAAAATTCATAGAATTCTTAAATTCAATCAGTCGGATTGGTTGAAAAGGTATATTGATTTAAATAATTATCATAGAACCAATGCCGAAAATGAATTTGAAAAAAAATTTTTTTTAAACTTTTAAATAATGCGGTATACGGTAAAACAATGGAAAATGTAGCTAAGAGAAAAGATGTTAAAATAGTTTGTTCATGGGAGAGTAGAGGTAAGAGGTTGGGAGCTAGAGCTCTTATAGCTAAGCCAAATTTCCATAGTTTACTTAAGATTCAAGAAGAAATGATTGTCATTGAAATGAGTCGAGTGCGAACGGAATATAATAAACCAATTTATATTGGGTTTTCTGTTCTAGAATTATCTAAGTTGAAAATGTATAATTTCCATTATGAATACATGAAACCTAAATATCAGGAAAATATTTATCTGAATTATATGGATACTGATTCCTTTGTTTACGATATTAAGACATATGATCTATATAAGGATATTCTAGATGATATCATCTTACAGTTTGATACGTCTGCTTATCCGAAAGATAATGTTTTTAATATACCCTTGTTAAACAAAAAGGTTTTAGGAATGATGAAGGATGAATGTAATGGTAAAATAATTAAAGAGTTCATTGGTTTACGCGCTAAAATGTATTCAATTAAAATTGATGAAGAGGAAAAAGAAATTAAAAAAATTAAAGGAGTTAAAAAATGCGTAACCAATAGACTAACGATTAATGACTTTAGAAAATGTTTATTTGAAAAAAAAATGTACTATGATTCTATGTATGTATTTAGATCAAAGATTCATGAAATATATACTCAACACATTAGTAAATTAGCATTAAGTTATTTAGATGATAAGCGATTTATTAGAGATAATAGTATTAATACATATGCATGGGGACATTATGCAATAAATAGTCAACAACCATCATCATCATCATCATATCCCAATGAAAATGTATTAACATCATCTTCAAGTGATAATATTGTACAATAGTATTAAGTGATTTTAGATTGTAAGTGAATATATATATAACGTGAAAAAACAATAAATAAATAAAGAATATCATTAAAATATTTTAGTTTGTTTTTATTTTAAACTATAGTTATCTATTGAATAGGAATTTTAAACACAAGTAACCACAATTTGTTTTTGTGTGAATAAAATTTAATCGTGCTTGTTCTTAACCTTACTCAACTAAGTTGATATAAAATTTAATCGTTTAGAAATAAAAAAATCAAAACAAAACTTTTTTATATATTATTTTATTTTTTTTGAGAATTTTATAATATAATAAAAATAAATCTCATATTGAAGTATATATAATATTATTGAAGTTCATCTTTATTGATCCAAGAATTATGTTGATTGGAAAATCCCAACCATTTTACGTACGCCTGGTGCCCCTTAGTTTTAATAACATTTTCAATCCAGTATGTATTTGGAAAATGTGTCTTTAATAGTTCATGTTCATAGAATCCACCAACAATCGGATTCCTTTGATAGTCTTCCAATAAATAAGTAATGGGGTTTGTGTTTTGTAAAGTACGAATTTTAAAAATTTCAGTTGTCCAATTTGGAGTATATCCTTTTGAAAAAATATGTTTATATTTGCTAATTCGAACGTGATCTCCAACTTTTAGTTTACCAAATTTATATATTTTGGGATGATTATAGGCTTGTTTTAGTATAGAACTTTCATTTTCTGTGTTAACAGACTTTGGCGTCATTCCAATTGTTCTATGCTTTTTATTATTATATTGATTAATTAAATCCTTGCATATATGTATCCATTGATAATTTCCTTGTAGACTAAAATTTTTCCACATCATTCCTTTTAGAGTTCTATTAAATCGTTCTACAATGGACGCTTTCATGATACTATATGTAGAATAGTGGTTGATATTATGTTTTATCATCAAGTTTTGAAATATTTTATTATAGAACTCCTTACCATTATCTGTTTGCAAGTTTTTTGGAATTCTCTTTAGCGAAAAAATAGATTGCATAGCATTGGTTATATCTTCACTACTTTTAGATTTTACGGGTACAGCCCAAGCAAACTTTGAAAATGTATCTATAACTGTTAAAATAAATCTATAGCCTTTGTTATATTTTGAGTAAACACCCATTTCAACAAGATCTGCTTGCCAAAGATCATCAATTCCCTTGATCACCACTCGACGTCGAATGAAATTTCTACGTGCTTGCTTATGAAGCTCCTGAACCACTTCTTGTCGCTCCATTTCTAACGTCTATCTTAGATTACATCAATTTAAATGCTGTTGATATTGAATTTAAATCAAAAACGATTTATATATCTATGTTTAAATGGTGTGTAATGAGCTTCGTTTTTTCATTTAGACGTTCTTCAACTGAATCAATTTTGTGATTAAATAATGATCTCATTTCTTTTAGTGATTGATTGAGATTATTTAGTATTATACTTTGATCATGTATTAATTTACTTAAACGTGTTTCTACATTATCAAATTTTTCTGTAATCAACACGTTTTGTTGTTGTATTATTTCGTTAAAACGATCCTCCATTCCCTTAATTCTCTCCATATACATTGTATCCAGTTGTTTCTTTATTTCACTTAAATAACTTTTCATGTAAATTTTGTTTACAGCATCGTTTTCCAATACAGGACTAGCAATATTTTTTATTCTCCGCAAGTTAAAGTTGAAATTACGATCACTATCCAAATGAATCTTGAAATGTTGATTTTGGTATCTTACAGATTTTTCAATATAATGTCCAAACTTATCGATAGGCATTTTATGAATATGAATTGTTAAACATTTTTAAGTCTATTTATATAATAATTTTTGCTTCTCTCAATTCCTCAATAATTGATACAATTTCATTATTATGATTTGAGTGACCAGCTGTTGTTGATGAAATCAAAAGACGCAATCTATCAACCAATTCGTTAGGATCATTCCAATAAACATAGTTATGCTTTTTTCTATTCAGTTTCATTAAACCTTTTCCCTCATGAATTTTCTGTTGTTTAAATAGGTTTTTAATAATCGTTGTATATTTAATTGAACGATTTCCTTTAATTTGACCATTAATACTGTTATTTCGTTTATGAACATTAGTCATCTCCAATATTTGTTTATAATTATTTAAATCTGTTTTATTATAACTGATTGGTTTCTTATAAACTAACAATTCATATAAACCTGATGTGAAGGGCCATTTTAAATTACCTACAGTAATATTGGTTGCATTGAAAGCGATGGGTTCATCACCCAGTCTCCATATTTGATTTTTATCCTTATGAGGACCATAGGTTTTATCATATATATTTAAGTTAACTTCTGATAAATTATATTGAACACTTTGATTGGGATGTATTGTAATGGTGTTATCAGCATCATTGTTATCATCCTCATTATCAACATTATCATTATTATCATCATCATCATCATAGTCATCATGATCATTTTCATCATCAAATGATTGAAACGTGTTTGAACTTTTCTCGAATTTCTTGTTATCAAATCTTGGAGAAAACGTGCTATAATCAAGCTTACTCTTTTTATAGGGCGTACTGAAGGCAACTTTATTATTCTCAAGATCATGTTTAAAAGAGTTATCCGGATATTTTTCATGTTTTATAATGTTATTATTATTAGTTGATTGAACTAATTCTTTTAACGGTTTTGATATTGGTTTCAATGTCTTTTCCAACAATTCATCATTTGCAATTTCTCCAAGCAAAATATTCTTATATTTCTTTTTTAAAATATTTCGAGTTTTAATAAGATTATTAACTAGATTTGTGTTCATATTTATAGATTGAATTAGAAACAGATTCAAAACAGATCAGTTTAGCAGTTAGCGGTTTAATAGTTGAGAAGCTATTAGTTTAATAATTAATCTTGTACTGATTTTAAAATATCTGTATGTATTTCTTTTATAGATTTATAAATATATCGAAACCTTTTCTATATCGACCATTATTCATAGAATCATCTTTGTTAATAACTAGAAAACCATATTTTTCTTTCCAACAGTCAGCACATAATTTATGAAATGTTTTCAAAGTCATATCAGAACCAACATGATCATTGTAAATATGCTTAATATTCATTACATCCTGTTTAAAAATTATAATCATATTAGCATTATCGCGAATCAAGTGTTTTGGTATACGTGTATAAGTTTGACATAAATAAAAACTATCAATATCTTTATGACGACCCATACAGAAGTAAGAACGTACATGATTTTGTTTCTCACAAGCTATATCGTCGAATATAAATACTGAATTTGGTTTAACTTCGTCTGGGGATAGAACATCATCATTATTGGAAAATGATGAAAAATTTATCTCCTTGATAGGTTTAATTAGACTTTCTAAGTACTTATATTTCGGTTGTTGTGTTGACTTTGAATATAAGTAAATATTTTTAAATTTCAATCCATTAGGACTTTCAATAAGACTGATCATCACATTTGTTTTTCCACAATTTGATGGACCCACAATAAGAGCTCGAATAGAATTCGGTAGTAATGAACTATGACGAATTTTATTTGATGAACCGAACTTTGATTCGATATTCCTTACATCAATCCTTTTATGTTGTTTAAAAAAACGCATTCTGAAATCTAATGATAACATAATATATAAACCAGTCTCTTTTATTTATTTTCAATCAATTTGATTTTAATCTTTAATCGACAAAGCACCAATAGATATGACAATCATTTATAAAAAGATATTCAGTCGTCAACCATACTTCATCGGTAATGGTTTGCTGAATAAAATAATTAATAAACTTCCTATTGAACTTCATTTACCCGGTTATCAATTTTGTGGACCTGGAACAAAATTAAAGAAACGTTTAGAAAGAGGTGATCAAGGAATCAATCCATTGGATACTGCTTGCAGAGAGCACGATATGGCATACTCAAACAATAAAGATTTAGAGAAAAGACATATTGCTGATAGAATCTTAGCTGAAAAAGCTTGGCAAAGGGTTAATGCTAGCGATAGTAGTTTCGGTGAAAAATCAAACGCTTGGTTTGTTACTACTGCAATGAAAACAAAAACAAAATTCGGAATGGGTAACGTTATTAGTAAAACTAAAAGATTGTCTTCAGTAAATAAACATCAACTATTTAGACATGCATTGAAAAGTGCAAGAAAGAATATAAAAAAAACTGAAAACTTGAAAGATGCTATAAAGATTTCACGAAAAGTAGTAAACAATATTTTCAAGGGGGAAAAAAAATCATTAATAAAAACACCTCGAATAATACCTCTACCTAAATCTGGAGGTTTTCTTCCACTTGCACCTATATTCGCTGCACTGGGCGCACTTGGTGGTTTAGCTGGTGGTGTATCTGGCATTACAAAAGCAATCAATGCAGTCAAAAATGGAAAGGAACAATTGACTGAAGCAAAACGACATAATAGTACAATGGAAGCCATTGCGATGGGAAAAGGCATGTTCTTAAAACCATATAAAAAAGGATTTGGATTATATTTAAAACCTTATCAACAAAATTTTTAATGAAGCTACCTAAAAGGGCTCTTTCTGATGTAGACTTGAGAAAATATGCAAAACATATTCCAAATTTTAGAGGTGTGTTTATGTGTAACACCCTTCCAAGCAAACCATTTAAAAAAGAATGTGGAATAATCAACCTGGATACTTCAAAGGGACCTGGCACACATTGGGTAGCATACTGGAAAAACAACCACCAAAACAATTAAAAAATATTTAGGAAAAGACATTAGTTATAATTATGATAGATATCAAAATTTGAATACAATAAATTGTGGTCATTTATGTTTAAAATTTTTGTTTTCGAAGCTAAACTAAAAAGAAACTATAAATGTTTTAATAAAATACATTGATTAAGAATTAAAAAGATCTTGTTTTATTTATATATTATTTTTCATTTATTAAAAATTTTAAAAGAAATATTATAATTAAATAATTTTTCTAATTTCACTTGTTAGAGGTGAGTATTCGATTAGGCGATCATGAATAACTAAACAGTAAGCTGATTTTTTTTCTGGAATTGGTTTGTTTGCTTCAGTATCAAATTCAATTCGTACATCAATAGGTCCAATTTTAACAGTTTCATTTTGATGTGAAACATCCACAACAATAAGCGGTGCGTAAGACTTGTAATCATTAACATTCAGCAATGGTTCAGGTTCTCGCATGTAAAAGCTTTGTTGAAATTTTGCATACATATTATATAGTACAGAATACTGGCCATTTTCAAAACGATTATTTAAATCATCATATGGATATGACCCTGAGTTTAGATATACTTTTAAATTAGAGATATTACAATGGTCAAATATATTTCCTTGTTCTTTACTTTTCACTTTTTGTAAACCAATTATAAGAAATCGTGGTCTTTCGTTTTGTGGTGAAAGCTTCACATTCCATAAAACCTTTGTATTCGTTGGTAGGGCAGGATTTACATGACAATCCCAACTACGAAATGCAATTGGTATAGAATTTTTGCTGTTGATTATCTTAAACATTTCCAATTTTGCAAAGTCTGATAGTTGAATATGCGGCATTTTCCATGTTATATCCAGAATTGTTAATTTCAACTGATCAGTTGTATTTGTAGAATAATATGATCTCTCATCGGATGTAGAACGTTGAAGAATGAGCTCATGTTTCGAATTTAATAGTATTTTGTTATAATCTTCAGCAAACCCCATCAACATTTTCAGAGGTATACAACAGCTAAAATGACTTTTTTCTAAAACAAAAGTTTCGTTAAGACACCAACCAGCGTTTTTTAGTGTAGCACTTTCAGCCTTATTCAATGATACAAAATTTTTCATGGTGGATGAAATTCCAAGTTTGCGTGTACGATCAACTTCAAAACCATTAATTTCATAACGAATTTCATCAAACAAATATGAAACAAAGTTGTTTTTAAATTTCACATCTATAGCTGGAACCTCTTTGTTTGCTTCCTTCTTTACTATAAAACCATGAATGTAAATCATACTCTCACTTGGTAAGACAAAGAGATCCTGATTTTGAATTGGTATACGAATTTCATCATTGTTGTTGAATGATTTTAGATATGGAGAGTAACTATGATATTCTCTTTTTACAATACTCTCATCATATATAGGTTTTTGAAGGACATTTAGTATTTCATTCATGGTTGAAGATTAAATCCTAATGATTTTAAGTATTCTGTATTATATGATGTTAACGGGTTTTTATTTTTTGTACTTTCTCGAATGTGAGTTGATGAGGGATTGAATGGAAATCCTCTTTGCACTATGTTTTTATTGTAAATGATCATTATTCTGGTTTGAAGTGGAGTCTAAGAGTGATTTTTTCTCCTCTAAAATTTATAAGTTCACCGTCTTGATTTAAGATTCTAATCGTTATGTTGTTTATTTTTTGACAGTTGACGGGTAAATAAATAACATTTCGAGGTTTTTCGTTTATTTTATATCCTGGAGGAACATCAAGAGGAAATTCATGAATAGTATGATTCGAAGTATTATTAATAAATGAACCGGTTGTTAAGTTGCTTTCAATGCGTATTGTATTAACATTCGTAATATGTGTAGGTAAGTCAGATTCAAATAACGTTGTAGTATTCAATTGATTAATATCTACAATCGTCACTTCCACAGATTTATCATCTTGAAGATTTTGATCAGTGTTATAATATTCAGTTGAATTTACTTCTAATTTTCTTTTGCTAAATCCGAGCAACTTTCCTATACTGTTTGGCTGTGAAAAATCTATATCCATTGATGAGGTTATTTCAGTTTTAAGTGTGTTATTGTTAGCTTCAATTATTAGATAAATTGATTCATCAATATCTTTTAAGCTTGAGTTTAAGAAAAAATCAATATCCTCAAGTTCATATGAACCAACCGGAATAGTAATAATATGATTTCCTATATGAAACAAATTGTTGTGAACATCTACATTGGGTATGGAATTGAATGTTACAAAATCAATAAGTCCACAAACATATTTTGTAGGGAGTTCAATTGGAGGAAAATATTCTCCAACCAGAGTTGAAGTCTTTCCGTTTAAAGATATTGTTATTGACATTTCAAGTATTCAGAATGAACTGATGTTTGATGATTATTTTATCTGATTTAAGTGTTAAATAATAAATCAAAAAATGTCTTTTATAATTTTATGTTTTCTTTATTAATATTTGATTTAATAAACTTTCTTAAGAGTATTACATTTTTTTGAGCACATATACAATATTTTCTATGATAACAACAAACATTTACAGATTTATCATTTTGATATAATGTTTTTAAATTTGGACAATTTAGATCATCTAGGTTATAAAAATTAATGTTATCCTTAAAAATATTTTGAATCCACTTTATTTCTTCTAATCCTTTAGCATAACAAATAAAATTTTTATCTTTAACATGCGCAATATAATATTCCACAATATTTGTTAAGGTTGAATCGCCATCTTCCCATTTTAATCCATGATGATGATTATAAAGCCAATTAATTGAATATTTTTCTTTTGTTGTCAACAATGAATATGGAAAAGGTGATTTAATAATAAATGTTTGTACTTGTATATCGTTAATTGAAATACTCAGTTCTTTTGCAATGAATTTATTGTTGAGATAAAAGCCTTGTACATCTACAACTAATATTCTCTCCTCAAACATTGTGTAATACTAATCAAGTCACAACGACGACTGTAGAACTGTTTATAAAGTCTATGTTTTTAAATTATTATAAAAATTCATTATACATAATGCTTGTTCCCAACTTTTATCGATACGCGAACATTTACAGCTATCAGAACCACAAGTTGTTTCATTGTTGAACCACACACAATTGGCGTAATGATATCCAAATTTTGATTTACTTTTCTTATAAAATGCATATTCATCGAATTGAGTTTTTAATTTCTTCAAAATAATCTCATGTTCATACCACAAAAACCTTTCTTCATTCAAGAAGTCATGTAAAATTTTCGAATAAAACTGATTATTCATTATTTTTTTTTTTTATTTTAATTTTTTTTTTATTTATGCTAAATAAATCTTCTTAACACATCAACAACAAAGTTTATACTAAGTAGTAGTAAATGTATTTCATCATATTAGTTAATTTATACTATTTCCATATCCAAATCATGTGTATAATCTTCAATGTTGATTAATGTCATATCGGATCGGTATGTAGTATCATCCTCTGAAACCGCCTCAATATCATCATTACTTAAAATTCTCTCGTATTCAACTTGACGGTATTCGAAACATGAAATATTTAATCGACGTTTCAAGTAATTGCTGTCATATGTACAACGGATTCTCAATTTTATATTATCTTTGTATTGAAGTTGAAAATGTCTATAAAATGGAGCCGAACTTTCAATTATTCCTGCAATATTTTTTTCTTTTTTTATTAAATCTTGCCTAAATGTTTCAATAGCTTGTTCAACAGTAAAAGATTGATTTATAGGTGGTGGTGGGGAGTCTTCTTGTTCTTCGTTTCATTTATATTCTGTTTCTGTTGTTGACTCGATGTTTTTATTTAAATCATTATTAAACTTTAAAAGTTTGAAATTTAGTTGTATGCTCACAGTATCATTATTTGGTAATTTAATTGCAAATTCTGTATTTTTAAGTTCATTGTCACTCAAATCAATAGGTAATGAAGCTGAAAACACTTGTATGATATAGATATTTGAAAACAATATGATAAATATATATGTTCTTAAGTTAGCGATATATTTTTGAAGGAGATGATAAGAATTGTTTCTCATATTTATATACTAATTTAATAATCTTCATATTGAAATGAGTCATCATCACCACTAGCACTACCAGCTGCTTTCTTAACTATACTATTATTAACCATTTTTTGAGGGAGGGGAGGTTTTTGTTGATTTTTATTCAATGAGTGGATACCAGTCTTACCATTATAAGATTTAGTTGCATTCAATGAGCGGATACCAGTCTTACCATTATAAGATTTAGTTGCATCACTAAAAACATGTTCATCTATTTCACTATAAACGCATGATGGTTTGTATGAGTATACATTTATATCTTTAAAACCACCCTCATAGACTGTGCCGACTAGTGATATCATACCACCAATAACCTCAATTTTTATATGTTGATTGTGACTAAATTGGAATATTGGAATATTTGTTGGCATTTGTTGTCCTCTATTAAGAGAAAAAATTTGCGTTCTAGTTCCTCCTTCTGCGGTTAGAAACACCTGCATTATAATATCCAAAACTATTGTATTTATTATTTGAAAAGTTTTCCACTGTGCATGACAAGTACAATATTTATCACCAGTTTTTAAAAATTGACCCCAATACATATTTATCAAAGTTTTTAATTTAACTGAATCTCTTTATATATATATATATATATATATATATATATATATATATATATGTATGTATATATGCATACACGTATACTTAACCGCAATTGATAAGAAGTTATTGAAATATCTAAAAACGTCTTATACTATCAATTATTGAATATAAAGAATCAGTTTAAAATTTCGTTTTACGGTGAAAAGTTGAAAGCAAAAAAAAAAAAAAAAAAAAAAAAAGATGAGGGCAAGCTTAAGAAAATTGTTTCAAAGTCCTAATATTACATACTTACCTTTAAAGGATATGGAAGAAAATACTATATATGAAATCAACAAGATAGATCGAGTAGATACAAAATATGGTGAAAGTATAAGATGTCTTCTAAATAAAGAATATTACATTTATTTACCTAAACGATTTCTGATTATTACTAAAAATCAGATGGATTATCTAAACACAACTCCACACATTTTAAAGAAAGTTAAAGAAGTGAAGGGATTATATACTCTAATCCTTAAAAAGAAGAAGCAATATGTATTCTACAACGACTTGTATGATAGTACTGAAGAAGAAGATGACGATAATGATGGTGAAATAGAAGAAACATTTTAAACAGAACAGATATATATATATATATATATATATATATATATATATATATATATATATATATATATATATATATATATCAACAAAATTCTGCATACATTAAAATTTCTTTCACATTTGATTAAATAGAAACTTTATAAAAAAAAACGGAAAAACCGCAACAGAAACTTTTTAAAATTTTCTCACACCTTTTAATTAAATAGAAACTTTATAAACAACGGACAAACCGTATCAGAAACATTGTTTTAAAATTTTATTGAAAAGAATGATAAGCTATAAAATTACTTCTCATAATTTTATATAAAAACCGCATCAGAAACATTGCTTTAAAATTTTATTGAAAAGAATGATAAGCTATAAAATTACTTCTCATAATTTTATATAAAAACCCACCCCCCATCTAGTTTTTCTTTAATTACTATTCAAGTTAAGTACAGAAATGGAAGCACACCTAAAATCAATTTTCAAAAAAAACCAAACAAAAAGCATTCTCCCCATAAAGGAGATGCTTTTTGAATATAAATATAAAATCACAAAAATGAAGCGTGTCCAGACGCCTTATGGGAAAAAAGTACGTTGTTTGGTGGAAAACACCAAATACATATACCTACCTGGAATATTCAACGAAACTCTAGACGATGATAGTATAGAAGAATTCCAGCGCAATACCTACTATCTTACTAAAGATAGAAAAGGTAGCAAAGGTAGCAGCAGCAATGAATATTACGAGCTGAATATACATGCAGCTGCAACAGGTAATTTTTGGTAAATAGTTTTTTTATTTATTTTATTATTATTAAATCTAAATATTATGTTTTTTTTTGGTTATCGTTCTAGCTCAAGATACACTAAAGAAACAATATGAATCTTAAATGTCGTCGACGACACTGATAAAACGGAAGCCGAAATTATTTGATGAATTTGAATTGAGAGTTGAAGTGGAAAATTTTCTAAACTATTATAGAGGATATATTCCGGGAGATCTCATCAGATATATGGAAAATTTCCTAGAAATCATACCTTTATATGAAGATTTGGAGTTAGTAGATTCATCAGTTCATGGTGTTCATTTTGAAAATTGTTTTAAATTGAAACAAATTACGGCTTATTCGATTGTTATGTGTAATTGTAAATTATTTAGTCTACAAAAATATAGAATTGTTGCTAATATACATATGTTTTATAAGTATGTAGGTATATGATTAACACTAAAAATAAATAAGTGTTTTGTTTTTAAATAATGTGGTTAACATTTTATACTGATAACAAATACGAGTAGTATTAGGGATATTAATATATACCGCAGTAAATGAATTTTATTTATTAAATACTAGCAAAAAAATCACAGACTTTCGTAAACCGCCCTAATGTAGTTTAATTCATATTGTATTAACCCTCTAACGAACACATTAAATGTTACGACTTCACTTCAACAAAAATAACATCCACCACGACTTCACTTTAAGCAAAACCGAACCCCCCCACTACGACTTCACTTTAAGCAAAACCGAACCCCCACCACGACTTCACTTTAAGCAAAACCGAACCCCCACCACGACTTCACTTTAAGCAAAACCGAACACGCTGCCGCCTCATAACACAAAATATCATGGGGTCGAATTTAACCCCATCGACCGTTAAAGGGTTAAGGTATGCACATTTTTCCTTTGCACATTTCTATCTAGAAACCCCTTATTCATACTACTGGCCATTATAAAAAAACGAGACTGAGTACACATATGCTACTATGCGCAAATATTGGGGCTGAGGACGTCCTCTTCTTGCACAAAAAGTCGAATGTCTGAAATACTTTTGGAACTCGATTAATATAAATTTTAGTGAGGACTAGTAATCATAATTTGGTTATTCCATCAATTTTAGTGATTATGAGTTGTTTAATACAGCAACTCCGCAATAAATCAACCTCTCACTTTCACTTTAAATTTAGAACTCTCCTTTATTTCAATCATGTTTAGTCTTATATACAAAAATCTTATCGCTAACTAAATACTAATACACCCGTACAAGATGTATTCTCTTGTACATGTAAAATCTTATCTTAACTACTAATTATTGTATTTACACAGTTGATGTTTCTTTGTCTAATTCATATCTATAACCGATGTGTTTATGCTACTATTTGTTTAGGCTACGCTACCACCATAAACAATATGTTTTAAAGCAAACACAATCGGTTTAGCTAGACACTAAAGACCAGACAAAGAAACATTTAGTTTTTACAAAACTGAACATTCTGCCGGCCTTGAAAGAACGCATCTTTCTAACAAACAAATAATAAATAAAATACAAATTGAAACTTATATTAATCTAGGTAGGTAGAGCTGCTGGTAGATAATTTGAGGACATCCTGCACAACTTCCTTAATATGCAGATTACAACAATTATTAGTATAATGATGATTATAAGGGTTGTAAAACTTATCCCATAGTGTGTTAGATGATGGAACCCGAGTTGTGTGTTGAAACCAAATAATTTTACAGGTGCCGGAATGTCCGGAATTTTGTAGATTTCTATTTCACTATTAATTTTAATATGGGGAAGTGATGGTACGGAATTAGAAATATTAACCACAGGAAAGAGGTAGCTAACTTCAGAATGATACAGATCATAGGCCCAGAAATTCACTTTGTCTGACTCGAGGTGGCAATTCGCTTGCAATTTTAAAATGCCCGCGCCTTGCATCCTAATAGGATGAGGACGTTCTCTTTCTTGTACAAAAAGTCACATGTCTAAAATACTTTTCAAACTCGAATAATATAAATTTTAATGAGGACAAGTTGTCATAATTTGGTTATCCTATCAATTTTAGTGATTGACGCCCTCTTTCTTGCACAAAAAATCTAATGTCTGAAATACTTTTGGAGCTCGAATAATATAAATCTTAATGAGGACAAGTTGTCATAATTTGGTTATCCTATCAATTTTAGTGATTATTAGTTGTCATAATTTGGCCATTATAGAAAAACGAGGCTGAGTACACATATGCTACTATGGGCAAATTTTGGGGCTGAGGACGTCCCCTTTCTTGCACAAAAATTCGCATGTCTGAAATACTTTTGGAACTCGATTAATATAACTTTTAATGAGGAATAGCAATCATAATTTGGTTATTCCATCAATTTTAGTGATTATGAGTTCTCATAATTTGGCCATTATAAAAAAAACGAGGCTGAATACACATATGCTACTATGCGCAAATTTTGGGGCTGAGGACGTCCTCTTTCTTGCACAAAAAGTCCCATGTCTAAAACACTTTAGGAACTCGAATAATATAAATTTTAGTGAGGACTAGATCTCATAATTTGGTTATCCTATCAATTTTAGTGATTGTTAGTTCTCATAATTTGGCCATTATAAAAAAACGAGTCTGGGTACACATATGATACTATGCGCAAATTGTGACTGAAGACGTCCTCTTTCCTGCATGTCTGAAAAACAATTGGAACTCGAATAATATAAATTTTAGTGAGGACTAGTTGTCACAAAAAGTCTCATGTCTGAATTAATTTTGGATTTCGAATAATATAAACTATGCGCAAATTTTGGGGCTGAGGACGTCCTCTTTCTTGCACAAAATGTCTCATGTCTGAAATACTTTTGGAACTCGATTAATATAAATTTTAGTGAGGACTAGTTGTCATAATTTGGTTATCCTATTAACTTTAGTGATTGTTAGTTGTCATAATTTGGCCATTATAAAAAAACGAGGCTGCGTACACATATGCTACTATGCGCAAATTGTGACTGAAGACGTCCTCTTTTCTGCATGTCTGAAATACGATTGGAACTCGAATAATATAAATTTTAATGAGGAATAGTTGTCACAAAAAGTGTCATGTCTGAAATACTTTTGGAACTCGAATAATATAGACTATGCGAAAATTTTGGGGCTGAGGACGTCCTCTTTCTTGCTCAAAAAGTCTCATGTCTGAAATACTTTTGGAACTCGAATAATATAAATTTTAGTGAGGACTAGTTGTCATAATTTGGTTATCCTATCAATTTTAGTGATTGTTAGTTGTCATAATTTGGCCATTATAAAAAAAACGAGGCTGGGTACACATATGATACTATGCGCAAATTTTGTGACTGAAGTCGTCCTCTTTCCTACATGTCTGAAATTTAATTGGAACTCGAATAATATAAATTTTAGTGAGGACTAGTTGTCATAATTTGGTTATCCTACCAATTTTAGTGATTGACGTCCTCTTTCTTCCACAAGAAGTCTAATGTCTGAAATACTTTTGGAACTCGAATAATATAAATTTTAATGAGGACTAGTTGTCATAATTTGGTTATCCTACCAATTTTAGTGGTTGACGTCCTCTTTCTTCCACAAAAAGTCTAATGTCTGAAATACTTTTGAAACTCGAATAATATAAATTTTAGTGAGGACTAGTTGTCATAATTTGGTTATCCTATCAATTTTAGTGATTGTTAGTTGTCATAATTTGGCTATTATAAAAAAACGAGGCTGGGTACACATATGCTACTATGCGCAAATTTTGTGACTGAAGTCGTCCTCTTTCCTGCACAAAAAGTCTTATGGCTGAAATTCTTTTGGAACTGGATTAATATAAATTTTATTGAGGACTAGTTGTCATAATTTGGTTATCCTATTAGTTTTAGTGATTGACGTCCTCTTTCTTCCACAAAAAGTCTAATGTCTGAAATACTTTTGGAACTCGAATAATATAAATTTTAGTGAGATCTAGTTGTCATAATTTGGACATTCTATCAATTTTGGTGATTATAAGTTCTCATAGTTTGGATATTATATAAAAACGAGGCTGAATACTCATATGCCACTATGCGCAAATTTTGGGGCTGAGGACGTCATCTTTCTTGCACATAAAGTCTCATGTCTGAAATACTTTTGGAACTCGAATAATATAAATTTTAGTGAGGACTAGTTGTCATAATTTGGTTATCCTATCAATTTTAGTGATTTTTAGTTCTCATAATTTGGCCATTATAAAAAAACGAGGCTGAGTACACATATGCTACTATGCGCAAATTATGGGGCTGATTACGTCCTCTTTCTTGCAAAAAAGTCGCATGTCTGATTTACTTTTGGAACTCGAATAATATAAATTTTAATGAGGACTAGTTGTCATAATTTGGTTATCCTATCAATTTTAGTGATTGGCGTCCTCTTTCTTCCACAAATAGTCTAATGTCTGAAATACTTTTGGAACTCGAATAATATAAATTTTAGTGAGGACTAGTTGTCATAATTTGGTTATCCTATCAATTTTAGTGATTGTTAGTGGTTATAATTTGGCCATTATAAAAAAACGAGGCTGCGTAAAAATATGCTACTATGCGTAAATTGTGACTGAAGACGTCCTCTTTCCTGCATGTCAGAAATTCAATTGGAACTCGAATAATATAAATTTTAGTGAGGACTAGTTGTTACAAAAAGTCTCATGTCTGAAATACTTTTGGAACTCGAATAATATAAACTATGCAAAAATTTTGGGGCTGAGGACGTCCTCTTTCTTGCACAAAAAGTCTCATGTTTGAACTACTTTTGGATATCGAATAATATAAATTTTAATGAGGACTAGTTGTTATAATTTGGTTATCCTATCAATTTTAGTGATTGACGTCCTCTTTCTTGCACAAAAAATCTAATGTGTGAAATAATTTTGGAACTCGAATAATATAAATTTTAATGAGGACAAGTTGTCATAATTTGGTTATCCTATCAATTTTAGTGATTGACGTCCTCTTTCTTGCACAAAAAGGCTAATGTCTGAAATTCTTTTCGAACTCGAATAATATAAATGTAAGTGAGGACTAGTTGTCATAAATTGGACATTCTATGAAATTTAGTGATTATTTGTTCTCATAATTTAGCTATTATAAAAAAACGAGGCTGCGTACACATATGCTACTATGCGCAAATTGTGACTGAAAACGTCCTCTTTCCTGCATGTCTGAAATTCAATTGGAACTCGAATAATATAAATTTTAGTGAGGACTAGTTGTCACAAAAAGTCTCATGTCTGATATACTTTTTGGACTCGAATAATATAAACTATGCGCAAATTTTGGGGCTGAGGACGGCCTCTTTCTTGCACAAAAAGTCTCATGTCTGAAATACTATTGGAACTCGATTAATATAAATTTTATTGAGGACTAGTTGTCATAATTTGGTTATCCTATTAATTTTAGTGATTGACGTCCTCTTTCTTCCACAAAAAGTCTAATGTCTGAAATACTTTTGGAACTCGAATAATATAAATTTTAGTGAGGACTAGTTGTCATAATTTGGTTATCCTATCAATTTTAGTGATTGTTAGTTCTCATAATTTGGCCATTATAAAAAAACGAGGCTGAGTACACATATGCTACTATGCGCAAATTATGGGGCTGATTACGTCCTCTTTCTTGCAAAAAAGTCGCATGTCTGATTTACTTTTGGAACTCGAATAATATAAATTTTAATGAGGACTAATTGTCATAATTTGGTTATCCTATCAATTTTAGTGATTGGCGACCTCTTTCTTCCACAAATAGTCTAATGTCTGAAATACTTTTGGAACTCGAATAATATAAATTTTAGTGAGGACTAGTTGTCATAATTTGGTTATCCTATCAATTTTAGTGATTGACGTCCTCTTTCTTGCACAAAAAATCTAATGTGTGAAATACTTTTGGAACTCCAATAATATAAATTTTAATGAGGACAAGTTGTCATAATTTGGTTATCCTATCAATTTTAGTGATTATTAGTTGTCATAATTTGGCCATTATAAAAAAACCAGGCTGAGTACACATATGCTACTATGCTCAAATTATGGGGCTGATTACGTCCTCTTTCTTGCATGTCTGAAATCCTTTTGGAACTCGAATAATATAAATTTTAGTGAGGACTAGTAATCAGAATTTGGTTATTCCATCAATTTTAGTGATTATGAGTTCTCATAACTTGGCCATTATAAAAAAACGAGGCTGAGTACACATATGCTACTAATTGCAAATTTTGGGGATGAGGACGTCCTCTTCCTTGCACAAAAAGTCTCATGTGTATAACACTTTTGGAAATCGAATAATATAAATTTTAGTGAGGACTAGTTGTCATAATTTGGTTATCCTAACAATTTTAGTAATTGACGTCCGCTTTCTTCCACAAAAAGTCTAATGTCTGAAATACTTTTGGAACTCGAATAATATAAATTTTAGTGAGGACTAAAAATCATAATTTGGTTATTCCATCAATTTTAGTGATTATGAGTTCTCATAATTTTGCCATTATAAAAAAACGATGCTGAGTACACATATGCTACTATGCGCAAATTTTGGGGCTGAGGACGTCCTCTTTCTTGCACAAAAAGTCTCATGTATTTAACACTTTTGGAACTCGATTAATATAAATTTTAGTGAGGACTAGTTGTCATAATTTGGTTGTACTATCCCTTTTAGTGATTGTTAGTTCTCATAATTTGGCCATTATAAAAAAACGAGGCTGCGTACACATATGCTACTATGCGCAAATTTTTGGGCTGAGGACGTCCTCTTTCTTGCACAAAAAGTCTCATGTCTAAAATACTTTTGGCATATGTATAATATAAATTTTAGTGAGGACTACTTGTCATAATTTGGTTATCCTATCAAATTTAGTGATTGTTAGTTGTCATAATCTAGCCATTATAGAAAAACGAGGCTGCGTACACATATGCTACTATGCGCAAATTGTGACTGAAGGCGTCCTCTTTCCTGCATGTCTGAAATACAATTGGAACTCGAATAATATAAATTTTAGTGAGGACTAGTTGTGACAAAAAGTCTAATGTCTGAAATACTTTTGGAACTCGAATAATATAAATTTTAATGAGGACTAGTTGTCATAATTTGGTTATCCTATCAATTTTAGTGATTGACGTCCTCTTTCTTGCAAAAAAAATCTAATATCTGAAATACTTTTGGAACTCGAATAATATAAATTTTAATGGGGACAAGTTGTCATAATTTGGTTATCCTATAAATTTTAGTGATTATTAGTTGTCATAATTTGGCCATTAAAAGAAAACGAGGCTGAGTACACATATGCTACTATGCGCTAATTATGGGGCTGAGGACGTCCTCTTTCTTGCACAAAAAGTCGAATGTCTGAAATACTTTTGGAGCTCCATTAATATAAATTTTAATGAGGACTGCTAATCATAATTTGGTTATTCCATAAATTTTAGTGATTATGAGTTCTCATAATTTGGCCATTATAAAAAAACGAGGCTAAGTAAACATATGCTACTATGCGCAAATTTTTGGGCTGAGGACGTTCTCTTTCTTGCACACAAAAGTCTCATGTCTAAAATACTTTTGGCATATGAATAATATAAATTTTAGTGAGGACTACTTGTCATAATTTGGTTATCCTATCAAATTTAGTGATTGTTAGTTGTCATAATCTAGCCATTATAGAAAAACGAGGCTGCGTACACATATGCTACTATGCGCAAATTGTGACTGAAGGCGTCCTCTTTCCTGCATGTCTGAAATACAATTGGAACTCGAATAATATAAATTTTAGTGAGGACTAGTTGTCATAATTTGGTTATCCTATCAATTTTAGTGATTGACGTCCTCTTTCTTCCGCAAAAAGTCTTATGTCTGAAATACTTTTGGAACTCGAATAATATAAATTTTAGTGAGAACTAGTTGTCATAATTTGGACATTCTATCAATTTTAGTGATTATAAGTTCTCATAGTTTGTATATTATAAAAAAAAACGAGGCAGAATACACATATGCTACTACGCGCAAATTTTGGGGCTGAGGACGTCCTCTTTCTGGCACAAAAAGTCTCATGTCTGAAATACTTTTGGAACTCGAATTATATAAATTTTAATGAGGACTAGTTGTCATAATTTTGTTATCCTATAAATTTTAGTGATTGACGTCCTCTTTCTTCCACAAAAAGTCTAATGTCTGAAATACTTTTCGAACTCGAATAATATAAATGTTAGTGAGGACTAGTTGTCATAAATTGGACATTCTACCAATTTTAGTGATTATTAGTTCTGATAATTTGGCTATTATAAAGAAACGAGGCTGAGTACACATATGCTACTATGCGCAAATTGTGACTGAAGACGTCCTCTTTCCTGCATGTCTGAAATACAATTGGAACTCGAATAATATAAATTTTAGTGAGGACTAGTTGTCACAAAAAGTCTCATGTCTGAAAAACTTTTGGAACTCGAATAATATAAACAATGCGCAAATTTTGGGGCTGAGGACGTCCTCTTTCTTGCACAAAAAGTCTAATGTCTGAAATACTTTTGGAACTCGAATTATATAAATTTTAATGATTACTAGTTGTCATAATTTGTTTATCCTATCAATTTTAGTGATTGACGTACTCTTTCTTCCAAAAAAAGTCTAATGCCTGAAATACTTTTCGAACTCCAATAATATAAATGTTAGTGAGGACTAGTTGTCATAAATTGGACATTCTACGAATTTTAGTGATTATTAGTTCTCATAATTTGGCTATTATAAAAAAACGAGGCTGAGTACACATATGCTACTATGCGCAAATTTTGGAGCTGAGGACGTCCTCTTTCTTGCATAAAAAGTCTCATGTCTGAAATACTTTTAGAACTCGAAGAATATAAATTTTAATGACGACTAGTTGTCATAATTTGGTTATCCTATCACTTTTAGTTATTGACGTCCTCTTTCTTGCACAAAAAATCTAATGTCTGAAATACTTTTGGAACTCGAATTATATAAATTTTAGTGAGGACTAGTAATCATAATTTGGTTATTCCATCAATTTTAGTGATTATGAGTTCTCATAATTTGGCCATTATAAAAAAACGAGGCTGAGTACACATATGCTACTATGCGCAAATTTTTTGGCTGAGGACGTCCTCTTTCTTGCACAAAAAGTCTAATGTCTGAATTACTTTTGTAACTCGAATAATATAATTTTTAGTGAGGACTAGTTGTCATAATTTAGACATTCTATCAATTTTAGTGATTATTAGTTCTCATAATTTGGCTATTATAAAAAAACGAGGCTGAATACACATATGCTTGAATGCTTGCGTGTAGCGGGCAGCCACGTATACATACCAACACATATGCTACTATGCGCAAATTTTGGGGCTGAGGACGTCATCTTTCTTGCACAAAAAGTTTCATGTCTGAAATACATTTGGAACTCGAATAATATAAATTTTAGCTAAGACTAGTTGTCATAATTTGGTTATCCTATCAATTTTAGTGATTGTTAGTTGTCATAATTTGGGCATTATAAAAAAACGAGGCTGCGTACACTTATGCTACTATTCGCAAATTGTGACTGAAAACGTCCTCTTTCCTGCACGTCGGAAATGCAATTGGAACTCGAATAATATAAATTTTATTGAGGACTAGTTGTCATAATTTGGTTATCCTATAAATTTTAGTGATTGACGTCCTCTTACTTGCACAAAAAGTCTAATGTCTGAAATACTTTTGTAACTCGAATAATATAATTTTTAGTGAGGACTAGTTGTCATAATTTGGACATTCTATCAATTTTAGTGATTATTAGTTCTCATAATTTGGCTATTATAAAAAAACGAGGCTGAATATACATATGCTTGAATGCTTGCGTGTAGCGGGCAGCCACGTATTCCAACACATATGCTACTACGCGCAAATTTTGGGGCTGAGGACGTCATCTTTCTTGCACAAAAAGTCTCATGTCTGAAATACTTTTGGAACTCGAATTATATAAACTATGCGCAAATTTTGTGGCTGAGGACGTCCTCTTTCTTGCACAAAAAGTCTCATGTCTGAAATACTTTTGGAACTCGAATAATATAAATTTTAGTGAGGACTAGTTCTCATAATTTGGTTATCCTATCAATTTTAGTGATTGTTAGTTGTCATAATTTGGCCATTATAAAAAAACGAGGCTGCGTACACATATGCTACTATGCGCAAATTGTGACTGAAGACGTCCTCTTTACTGAATGTCTGAAATACAATTGGAACTCGAATAATATAAATTTTAGTGAGGACTAGTGGTCACAAAAAGCCTCATGTCTGAAATACTTTTGGAACTCGAATAATATAAACTATGCGCAAATTTTGGGGCTGGGGACGTCCTCTTTCGTGCACAAAAAGTCTTATGTCTGAAATACTTATGGAACTCGAATAACATAAATTTTAATAAGGACTAGTTTTCATAATTTGGTTATCCTATCAATTTTAGTGATTGACGTCCTCTTTCTTGCACAAAAAATCTAATGTCTGAAATACTTTTGGAACTCGAATAGTATAAATTTTAATGAGGACAAGTTGTCATAATTTGGTTATCCTATCAATTTTAGTGATTATTGGTTGCCATAGTTTGGCCATTATAAAAAAACGAGGCTGAGTACACATATGCTACTATGCTTAAATTATGGGGCTGAGGACGTCCTCTTTTTTGCACAAAAAGTCGCATGTCTGAAATACTTTTGGAAATCGATTAATATTAATTTTAGTAAGGACTAGTAATCATAATTTGGTTATTCCATCAATTTTAGTGATTATGAGTTCTCATAATTTGGCCATTATAAAAAAAGAGGCTGAGTACACATATGCTACTATGCACAAATTTTGAGGCTGAGGTCGTCCTCTTTCTTGCACAAAAAGTCTAATGTCCTAAACACTTTTGGAACTCGAATAATATAAATTTTAGTGAGGACTAGTTGTCATAATTTGATTATCCTATCAATTTTAGTGATTGTTAGTTCTCATAATTTGGCCATTATGAAAAAACGAGGCTGCGTACACATATGCCACTATGCGCAAATTGTGACTGAAGACGTTTTTTTTCCAGCATGTCTGAAATACAATTGGAACTCGAATAATATAAATTTTAGTGAGGACTAGTTGTCACAAAAAGACTCATGTCTGAATTACTTTTGGAACTCGAATAATATAAACTATGCGCAAATTTTGGGGCTGAGGACGTTCTATTTCTTGAACAAAAAGTAGCATTTCTGAAATACTTTTGGAACTCGATTAATATAAATTTTAGTGAGGACTAGTAATAATAATTTGGTTATTCCATCGATTTTAGTGATTATGAGTTCTCATAATTTAGCCATTATAAAAAAACGAGGCTGAGTACACATATGCTACTATGCGCAAATTTTGGGGCTGAGGACGTCCCCTTTCTTGCACAAAAAGCATCATGTCTAAAACACTTTTGGAATTTGAATAATATAAATTTTAATGAGGACTAGTTGTCATAAATTGGACATTCTATCAAATTTAGTTATTATTAGTTCTCATAATTTGGCTATAATAAAAAAGAGGCTGAGTACACATATGCTACTATGCGCAAATTTTGAGGCTGAGGACGTCCTCTTTCTTGCACAAAAAGTCTCATGTCTGAAATACTTTTGGAACTCGAATAATATAAATTTTAGTGAGGACTAGTATTCATAATTTTGTTATTCCATCAATTTTAGTGATTATGAGTTCCCATAATTTGGCCATTATAAAAAAACGAAGCTGAGTACACATATGCTGCTATGCGCAAATTTTGGGGCTGAAGACCTCCTCTTTCTAGCACAAAAAGTCTCATGTCTGAATTACTTTTGGAACTCGAATAATATAAATTTTAGTGTGGACAAGTTGTCATAATTTGGTTATTCTATCAATTTTAGTGATTATTAGTTGTCATAATTTGGCCATTATAAGAAAACGGGGCTGAGTAGGCATATGCTACTATGCGCCAATTTTGGGGCTGAGGACGTCCTCTTTCTTGCACAAAAATTTCATGTCTGAAATACTTTTGGAACTCGAATAATATAAATTTTAGTGTGGACTAGTTGTCATAATTTGGTTATCCTATCAATTTTAGTGATTGTTAGTTGTCATAATTTGGGCATTTAAAAAAAACGAGGCTGCGTACACTTATGCTACTATTCGCAAATTGTGACTGAAAACGTCCTCTTTCCTGCACGTCGGAAATGCAATTGGAACTCGAATAATATAAATTTTATTGAGGACTAGTTGTCATAATTTGGTTATCCTATAAATTTTAGTGATTGACGTCCTCTTACTTGCACAAAAAGTCTAATGTCTGAAATACTTTTGTAACTCGAATAATATAATTTTTAGTGAGGACTAGTTGTCATAATTTGATTATCCTATCAATTTTAGTGATTGTTAGTTCTCATAATTTGGCCATTATGAAAAAACGAGGCTGCGTACACATATGCTACTATGCGCAAATTTTGGGGCTCAGGACGTCCCTTTTCTTGCACAAAAAGTCTCATGTCTGAAATACTTTTGGAACTCGAATAATATAAATTTTAGTGAGGACTAGTATTCATAATTTTGTTATTCCATCAATTTTAGTGATTATGAGTTCCCATAATTTGGCCATTATAAAAAAGAGGCTGAGTACACATATGCTACTATGCGCAAATTTTGAGGCTGAGGACGTCCTCTTTCTTGCACAAAAAGTCTCATGTCTAAAACACTTTTGGAACTCGAATAATAAAAATTTTAGTGAGGACTAGTTGTCATAATTTGGTTATCCTATCAATTTTAATGATTGTTAGTTGTCATAATTTGGCCATTATAAAAAAAACGAGGCTGCGTACACTTATGCTACTATTCGCAAAATGTGACTGAAGACGTCCTCTTTCCTGCATGTCGGAAATACAATTGGAACTCGAATAATATAAATTTTAGTGAAGACTAGTTGTCACAAAAAGTCTCATATCTGAAATGCATTTGAAACTCGAATAATATAAACTATGCGCAAATTTCGGTGCTGAGAACGTCCTCTTTCTTGCTCAAAAGGTCTCATGTCTGAAATACTTTTGGAAATCGAATAATATAAACTATACGCAAATTTTAGGGCTGAGGACGTCCTCTTTCTTGCACAAAAAGTCTCATGTCTAAATTACTTTTGGAACTCGAATTATATAAATTTTAGTGAGGACTAGTTGTCATAATTTGGTTATCCTACCAATTTTAGTGATTATGAGTTCTCATAATTTGGCCATTATAAAAAAACGAGGCTGCGTACACTTATGCTACTATTCGCAAATTGTGACTGAAGACGTCTTCTTTCCTGCATGTCGGAAATACAATTGGAACTCGAATAATATAAATTTTAGTGAAGACTAGTTGTCACAAAAAGTCTCATGTCTGAAATACTTTTGGAACTCGAATAATATAAACTGTGCGCAAATTTTGGGGCTGAGGACGTCCTCTTTCTTGCACAAAAAGTCTCATGTCTGAAATACTTTTGGAACTCGAATAATATAAACTATGCGCAAATTTTTGGGCTGAGGACGTCCTCTTTCTTGCACAAAAAGTCTCATGTCTAAATTACTTTTGGAACTCGAATAATATAAATTTTAGTGAGGACTAGTTGTCACAAAAAGTCTCATGTCTGAAATACTTTTGGAACTCGAATAATATAAACTATGCGCAAATTTGGGGGCTAAGTACATCCTCTTTCTTGCACAAAAAGTAGCAGTTCTGAAATACTTTTGGAACTCGATTAATATAAATTTTAGTGAGGACTAGTAATCATAATGTGGTTATTCCTTCAATTTTAGTGATTTTGAGTTCTCATAATTTGGCCATTATAAAAAAACGAGGCTGCGTACACATATGCTAGTATGCACAAATTGTGACTGAAGACGTCCTCTTTCCTGCATGTCTGAAATACAATTGGAACTCGAATAAAAAAATTTTAGTGAGGACTAGTTGTCATAAAAAGTCTCATGTCTGAAATACTTTTGGAACTCGAAAAATATAAACTATGCGCTAATTTTGGGGCTGAGGACGTCCTCTTTCTTGCACAAAAAGTCTCATGTCTGAAATACCTTTGGAACTCGAATAATATTAATTTTAATGAGGACTAGTTGTCATAATTTGGTTATCCTATCAATTTTAGTGATTGACGTCCTCTTTCTTGCACAAAAACTCTAATGTCTAAATTACTTTTGGAACTCGAATTATATAAATTTTAGTGAGGACTAGTTGTCATAATTTGGTTATCCTATCATTTTAGTGATTGTTAGTTGTCATAAATTGGCCATTATAAAAAAACGAGACTGCGTACACATATGCTAGTATGCACAAATTGTGACTGAAGACGTCCTCTTTCCTGCATGTCTGAAATACAATTGGAACTCGAATAAAAAAATTTTAGTGAGGACTAGTTGTCATAAAAAGTCTCATGTCTGAAATACTTTTGGAACTCGAATAATATAAACTATGCGCAAATTTTGGGGCTGGGGACGTCCTCTTTCGTGCACAAAAAGTCTCATGTCTGAAATACTTATGGAACTCGAATAACATAAATTTTAATGAGGACTAGTTTTCATAATTTGGTTATCCTATCAATTTTAGTGATTGACGTCCTCTTTTTTGCACAAAAAATCTAATGTCTGAAATACTTTTGGAACTCAAATAGTATAAATTGTAATGAGGACAAGTTGTCATAATTTGGTTATGCTATCAATTTTAGTGATTATTAGTTGCCATAGTTTGGCCATTATCAAAAAACGAGGCTGAGTACACATATGCTACTATGCACAAGTTTTGAGGCTGAGGTCGTCCTCTTTCTTGCACAAAAAGTCTAATGTCCTAAACACTTTTGGAACTCGAATAATATAAATTTTAGTGAGGACTAGTTGTCATAATTTGATTATCCTATCAATTTTAGTGATTGTTAGTTCTCATAATTTGGCCATTATGAAAAAACGAGGCTGCGTACACATATGCCACTATGCGCAAATTGTGACTGAAGACGTTTTTTTTCCTGCATGTCTGAAATACAATTGGAACTCGAATAATATAAATTTTAGTGTCTTAAATACTTTTGGAACTCGATTAATATTAATTTTAGTAAGGACTAGTAATCATAATTTGGTTATTCCATCAATTTTAGTGATTATGAGTTCTCATAATTTGGCCATTATAAAAAAAGAGGCTGAGTACACATATGCTACTATGCACAAGTTTTGAGGCTGAGGTCGTCCTCTTTCTTGCACAAAAAGTCTAATGTCCTAAACACTTTTGGAACTCGAATAATATAAATTTTAGTGAGGACTAGTTGTCATAATTTGATTATCCTATCAATTTTAGTGATTGTTAGTTCTCATAATTAGGCCATTATGAAAAAACGAGGCTGCGTACACATATGCCACTATGCGCAAATTGTGACTGAAGACGTTTTTTTTCCTGCATGTCTGAAATACAATTGGAACTCGAATAATATAAATTTTAGTGTCTTAAATACTTTTGGAACTCGAATAATATAAATTTTAGTGAGGACTAGTTGTCATAATTTGATTATCCTATCAATTTTAGTGATTGTTAGTTCTCATAATTTGGCCATTATGAAAAAACGAGGCTGCGTACACATATGCCACTATGCGCAAATTGTGACTGAAGACGTTTTTTTTCCTGCATGTCTGAAATACAATTGGAACTCGAATAATATAAATTTTAGTGAGGACTAGTTGTCACAAAAAGACTCATGTCTGAAATACTTTTGGAACTCGAATAATAAAAACTATGCGCAAATTTTGGGGCTGAGGACGTTCTCTTTCTTGAACAAAAAATAGCATTTCTGAAATACTTTTAGAACTCGATTAATATAAATTTTAGTGAGGACTAGTAATCATAATTTGGTTATTCCATCGATTTTAGTGATTATGAGTTCTCATAATTTGGCCATTATAAAAAAACGAGGCTGCGTACACTTATGCTACTATTCGCAAATTGTGACTGAAGACGTCTTCTTTCCTGCATGTCGGAAATACAATTGGAACTCGAATAATATAAATTTTAGTGAAGACTAGTTGTCACAAAAAGTCTCATGTCTGAAATACTTTTGGAACTCGAATAATATAAATTTTAGTGAGGACTAGTTGTCATAATTTGGTTATCCTACCAATTTTAGTGATTATGAGTTCTCATAATTTGGCCATTATAAAAAAACGAGGCTGCGTACACTTATGCTACTATTCGCAAATTGTGACTGAAGACGTCTTCTTTCCTGCATGTCGGAAATACAATTGGAACTCGAATAATATAAATTTTAGTGAAGACTAGTTGTCACAAAAAGTCTCATGTCTGAAATACTTTTGGAACTCGAATAATATAAACTGTGCGCAAATTTTGGGGCTGAGGACGTCCTCTTTCTTGCACAAAAAGTCTCATGTCTGAAATACTTTTGGAACTCGAATAATATAAACTATGCGCAAATTTTTGGGCTGAGGACGTCCTCTTTCTTGCACAAAAAGTCTCATGTCTAAATTACTTTTGGAACTCGAATAATATAAATTTTAGTGAGGACTAGTTGTCACAAAAAGTCTCATGTCTGAAATACTTTTGGAACTCGAATAATATAAACTATGCGCAAATTTGGGGGCTAAGTACATCCTCTTTCTTGCACAAAAAGTAGCAGTTCTGAAATACTTTTGGAACTCGATTAATATAAATTTTAGTGAGGACTAGTAATCATAATGTGGTTATTCCTTCAATTTTAGTGATTTTGAGTTCTCATAATTTGGCCATTATAAAAAAACGAGGCTGCGTACACTTATGCTACTATTCGCAAATTGTGACTGAAGACGTCTTCTTGCCTGCATGTCGGAAATACAATTGGAACTCGAATAATATAAATTTTAGTGAAGACTAGTTGTCACAAAAAGTCTCATGTCTGAAATACTTTTGGAACTCTAATAATATAAATTTTAGTGAGGACTAGTTGTCATAATTTGGTTATCCTACCAATTTTAGTGATTATGAGTTCTCATAATTTGGCCATTATAAAAAAACGAGGCTGCGTACACTTATGCTACTATTCGCAAATTGTGACTGAAGACGTCTTCTTTCCTGCATGTCGGAAATACAATTGGAACTCGAATAATATAAATTTTAGTGAAGACTAGTTGTCACAAAAAGTCTCATGTCTGAAATACTTTTGGAACTCGAATAATATAAACTGTGCGCAAATTTTGGGGCTGAGGACGTCCTCTTTCTTGCACAAAAAGTCTCATGTCTGAAATACCTTTGGAACTCGAATAATATTAATTTTAATGAGGACTAGTTGTCATAATTTGGTTATCCTATCAATTTTAGTGATTGACGTCCTCTTTCTTGCACAAAAACTCTAATGTCTAAATTACTTTTGGAACTCGAATTATATAAATTTTAGTGAGGACTAGTTGTCATAATTTGGTTATCCTATCATTTTAGTGATTGTTAGTTGTCATAAATTGGCCATTATAAAAAAACGAGGCTGCGTACACATATGCTAGTATGCACAAATTGTGACTGAAGACGTCCTCTTTCCTGCATGTCTGAAATACAATTGGAACTCGAATAAGAAAATTTTAGTGAGGACTAGTTGTCATAAAAAGTCTCATGTCTGAAATACTTTTGGAACTCGAATAATATAAACTATGCGCAAATTTTGGGGCTGGGGACGTCCTCTTTCGTGCACAAAAAGTCTCATGTCTGAAATACTTATGGAACTCGAATAACATAAATTTTAATGAGGACTAGTTTTCATAATTTGGTTATCCTATCAATTTTAGTGATTGACGTCCTCTTTTTTGCACAAAAAATCTAATGTCTGAAATACTTTTGGAACTCAAATAGTATAAATTGTAATGAGGACAAGTTGTCATAATTTGGTTATGCTATCAATTTTAGTGATTATTAGTTGCCATAGTTTGGCCATTATCAAAAAACGAGGCTGAGTACACATATGCTACTATGCACAAGTTTTGAGGCTGAGGTCGTCCTCTTTCTTGCACAAAAAGTCTAATGTCCTAAACACTTTTGGAACTCGAATAATATAAATTTTAGTGAGGACTAGTTGTCATAATTTGATTATCCTATCAATTTTAGTGATTGTTAGTTCTCATAATTTGGCCATTATGAAAAAACGAGGCTGCGTACACATATGCCACTATGCGCAAATTGTGACTGAAGACGTTTTTTTTCCTGCATGTCTGAGATACAATTGGAACTCGAATAATATAAATTTTAGTGTCTTAAATACTTTTGGAACTCGATTAATATTAATTTTAGTAAGGACTAGTAATCATAATTTGGTTATTCCATCAATTTTAGTGATTATGAGTTCTCATAATTTGGCCATTATAAAAAAAGAGGCTGAGTACACATATGCTACTATGCACAAGTTTTGAGGCTGAGGTCGTCCTCTTTCTTGCACAAAAAGTCTAATGTCCTAAACACTTTTGGAACTCGAATAATATAAATTTTAGTGAGGACTAGTTGTCATAATTTGATTATCCTATCAATTTTAGTGATTGTTAGTTCTCATAATTTGGCCATTATGAAAAAACGAGGCTGCGTACACATATGCCACTATGCGCAAATTGTGACTGAAGACGTTTTTTTTCCTGCATGTCTGAAATACAATTGGAACTCGAATAATATAAATTTTAGTGAGGACTAGTTGTCACAAAAATACTCATGTCTGAAATACTTTTGGAACTCGAATAATAAAAACTATGCGCAAATTTTGGGGCTGAGGACGTTCTCTTTCTTGAACAAAAAATAGCATTTCTGAAATACTTTTAGAACTCGATTAATATAAATTTTAGTGAGGACTAGTAATCATAATTTGGTTATTCCATCGATTTTAGTGATTATGAGTTCTCATAATTTGGCCATTATAAAAAAACGAGGCTGCGTACACTTATGCTACTATTCGCAAATTGTGACTGAAGACGTCTTCTTTCCTGCATGTCGGAAATACAATTGGAACTCGAATAATATAAATTTTAGTGAAGACTAGTTGTCACAAAAAGTCTCATGTCTGAAATACTTTTGGAACTCGAATAATATAAACTGTGCGCAAATTTTGGGGCTGAGGACGTCCTCTTTCTTGCACAAAAAGTCTCATGTCTGAAATACTTTTGGAACTCGAATAATATAAACTATGCGCAAATTTTTGGGCTGAGGACGTCCTCTTTCTTGCACAAAAAGTCTCATGTCTAAATTACTTTTGGAACTCGAATAATATAAATTTTAGTGAGGACTAGTTGTCACAAAAAGTCTCATGTCTGAAATACTTTTGGAACTCGAATAATATAAACTATGCGCAAATTTGGGGGCTAAGTACATCCTCTTTCTTGCACAAAAAGTAGCAGTTCTGAAATACTTTTGGAACTCGATTAATATAAATTTTAGTGAGGACTAGTAATCATAATGTGGTTATTCCTTCAATTTTAGTGATTTTGAGTTCTCATAATTTGGCCATTATAAAAAAACGAGGCTGGGTACACATATGCTACTATGCGCAAATTGTGACTGAAGACGTCCTCTTTCCTGCATGTCGGAAATACAATTGGAACTCGAATAATATAAATTTTAGTGAGGACTAGTTGTCATAAAAAGTCTCATGTCTGAAATACTTTTGGAACTCGAATAATATAAACTATGCGCAAATTTTGGGGCTGGGGACGTCCTCTTTCGTGCACAAAAAGTCTCATGTCTGAAATACTTATGGAACTCGAATAACATAAATTTTAATGAGGACTAGTTTTCATAATTTGGTTATCCTATCAATTTTAGTGATTGACGTCCTCTTTCTTGCACAAAAAATCTAATGTCTGAAATACTTTTGGAACTCAAATAGTATAAATTTTAATGAGGACAAGTTGTCATAATTTGGTTATGCTATCAATTTTAGTGATTATTAGTTGCCATAGTTTGGCCATTATAAAAAAACGAGGCTGAGTACACATATGCTACTATGCGCAAATTATGGGGCTGAGGACGTCCTCTTTTTTGCACAAAAAGTCGCATGTCTGAAATACTTTTGGAACTCGATTAATATTAATTTTAGTAAGGACTAGTAATCATAATTTGGTTATTCCATCAATTTTAGTGATTATGAGTTCTCATAATTTGGCCATTATAAAAAAAGAGGCTGAGTACACATATGCTACTATGCACAAATTTTGAGGCTGAGGTCGTCCTCTTTCTTCCACAAAAAGTCTAATGTCCTAAACACTTTTGGAACTCGAATAATATAAATTTTAGTGAGGACTAGTTGTCATAATTTGATTATCCTATCAATTTTAGTGATTGTTAGTTCTCATAATTTGGCCATTATGAAAAAACGAGGCTGAGTACACATATGCCACTATGCGCAAATTGTGACTGAAGACGTTTTTTTTCCTGCACGTCGGAAATACAATTGGAACTTCGAATAATATAAATATTAGTGAGGACTAGTTGTCACAAAAATTTCATATCTGAAATGCTTTTGGAACTCGAATAATATAAACTATGCGCAAGTTTTGGGGCTGAGGACGTCCTCTTTCTTGCACAAAAAGTCTCATGTCTGAAATACTTTTGGAACTCGAATAATATAAATTTTAGTGAGGACTAGTATTCATAATTTTGTTATTCCATCAATTTTAGTGATTATGAGTTCCCATTATTTGGCCATTATAAAAAAGAGGCTGAGTACACATATGCTACTATGCGCTAATTTTGAGGCTGAGGACGTCCTCTTTCTTGCATAAAAAGTCTCATGTCTAAAACACTTTTGGAACTCGAATAATAAAAATTTTAGTGAGGACTAGTTGTCATAATTTGGTTATCCTATCAATTTTAGTGATTGTTAGTTGTCATAATTTGGCCATTATAAAAAAAACGAGGCTGCGTACACTTATGCTACTATTCGCAAAATGTGACTGAAGACGTCCTCTTTCCTGCATCTCGGAAATACAATTGGAACTCGAATAATATAAATTTTAGTGAAGACTAGTTGTCACAAAAAGTCTCATGTCTAAAACACTTTTGGAACTCGAATAATATAAATTTTAGTGAGGACTAGTATTCATAATTTTGTTATTCCATCAATTTTAGTGATTATGAGTACCCATTATTTGGCCATTATAAAAAAGAGGCTGAGTACACATATGCTACTATGCGCAAATTTTGAGGCTGGGGACGTCCTCTTTCGTGCACAAAAAGTCTCATGTCTGAAATACTTATGGAACTCGAATAACATAAATTTTAATGAGGACTTGTTTTCATAATTTGGTTATCCTATCAATTTTAGTGATTGACGTCCTCTTTCTTGCACAAAAAATCTAATGTCTGAAATACTTTTGGAACTCGAATAGTATAAATTTTAATGAGGACAAGTTGTCACAAAAAGTCTCATGTCTGAAATACTTATGGAACTCGAATAATATAAATTTTAGTGAAGACTAGTTGTCACAAAAAGTCTCATGTCTGAAATACTTTTGGAACTCGAATAATATAAACTATGCGCAAATTTTGGGGCTGAGGACGTCCTCTTTCTTGCACAAAAAGTCTCATGTCTGAAATACTTTTGGAACTCGAATAATATAAACTATGCGCAAATTTTTGGGCTGAGGACGTCCTCTTTCTTGCACAAAAAGTCTCATGTCTAAATTACTTTTGGAACTCGAATAATATAAATTTTAGTGAGGACTAGTTGTCACAAAAAGTCTCATGTCTGAAATACTTTTGGAACTCGAATAATATAAACTATGCGCAAATTTGGGGGCTAAGTACATCCTCTTTCTTGCACAAAAAGTAGCAGTTCTGAAATACTTTTGGAACTCATTAATATAAATTTTAGTGAGGACTAGTAATCATAATGTGGTTATTCCTTCAATTTTAGTAATTATGAGTTCTCATAATTTGGCCATTATAAAAAAACGAGGCTGAGTACACATATGCTACTATGCGCAAATTGTGACTGAAGACGTCCTCTTTCCTGCATGTCGGAAATACAATTGGAACTCGAATAATATAAATTTTAGTGAGGACTAGTTGTCACAAAAAGTCTCATATCTGAAATGCTTTTGGAACTCGAATAATATAAACTATGCGCAAATTTTGGGGCTGAGGACGTCCTCTTTCTTGCACAAAAAGTCTCATGTCTGAAATACCTTTGGAACTCGAATAATATGAATTTTAATGAGGACTAGTTGTCATAATTTGGTTATCCTATCAATTTTAGTGATTGACGTCCTCCTTCTTGCACAAAAATTCTAATGTCTAAATTACTTTTGGAACTCGAATTATATAAATTTTAGTGAGGACTAGTTGTCATAATTTGGTTATCCTATTAATTTTAGTGATTGACGTCCTCTTTCTTGCACAAAAAATCTAATGTCTGAAATACTTTTGGAACTCGAATAATATAAATTTTAGTGAGGACTAGTAATCATAATTTGGTTATTCCATCAATTTTAGTGATTATGAGTTCTCATAATTAGGCCATTATAAAAAAACGAGGCTGAGTACACATATGCTGCTATGCGCAAATTTCGGGGCTGAGGACGTTCTTTTTCTTGTACAAAAAGTCTCATGTCTGAAATACTTTTGGAACTCGAATTATATAAATTTTAGTGAGGACTAGTTGTCATAATTTGGTTATTCTATCAATTTTATTGATTATGAGTTCTCATAATTTGGCCATTATAAAAAAACGAGGCTGAGTACACATATGCTACTATGCGCAAATTTCGGTTCTGAGGACGTTATCTTTCTTGTACAAAAAGTCTCATGTCTGAAATACTTTTGGAACTCGAATAATATAAATTTTAGTGAGGACTAATTGTCATAATTTGGTTATCCTATCAATTTAAGTGATTATGAGTTCTCATAATTTAGCCATTATAAAAAACGAGGCTGAGTACACATATGCTACTTTGCGCAAATTTTGGGGCTGAGGACGTCCTCTTTCTTGCACAAAAAGTCTTATGTCTGAAATACTTTTGGAACTCGAATAATATAAATTTTAGTGAGGACTAATTGTCATAATTTGGACATTCTATCAATTTTAGTGATTATTAGTTCTCATAATTTGGCCATTATAAAAAACGAGGCTGCGTACACATATGCTACTATGCACAAATTGTGACTGAAGACGTCCTCTTTCCTGCATGTCTGAAATACCAGTGGAGCTCGAATAATATAAATTTTAGTAAGGACTAGTTGTCACAAAAAGTCTCATGTCTGAAATACTTTTGTAACTCGAATAATATAAACTATGCGCAAATTTTGGGGCTGAGGACGTCCTCTTTCTTCCACAAAAAGTCGCATGTCTGAAATACTTTTGGAACTCGAATAATATATATGTTAATGAGGACTAGTTGTCATAATTTGGTTATCCTATCAATTTTAGTGATTATGGGTTCTCATAATTTAGCCATTATAAAAAAACGAGGCTGAGTACACATATGCTACTTTGCGCAAATTTTGGGTCTGAGGACGTCCTCTTTCTTGCACAAAAAGTCTAATGTCTGAAATACTTTTGGAACTCGAATAATATAAATTTTAGTGAGGACTAATTGTCATAATTTGGTTATCCTATCAATTTTAGTGATTATGAGTTCTCATAATTTGGCCATTATAAAAAAACGAGGCTGAGTACACATATGCTACTATGCGCAAATTTCGGGGCTGAAGACGTTCTCTTTCTTGTACAAAAAGTCTCATGTCTGAAATACTTTTGGAACTCGAATAATATAAATTTTAGTGAGGACTAATTGTCATAATTTGGTTATCCTATCAATTTAAGTGATTATGAGTTCTCATAATTTAGCCATTATAAAAAACGAGGCTGAGTACACATATGCTACTTTGCGCAAATTTTGGGGCTGAGGACGTCCTCTTTCTTGCACAACAAGTCTCATGTCTGAAATACTTTTGGAACTCGAATAATATAAATTTTAGTGAGGACTAATTGTCATAATTTGGACATTCTATCAATTTTAGTGATTATTAGTTCTCATAATTTGCCCATTATAAAAAACGAGGCTGCGTACACATATGCTGCTATGCAAAAATTGTGACTGAAGACGTCCTCTTTCCTGCATGTCTGAAATACCAGTGGAGCTCGAATAATATAAATTTTAGTGAGGACTAGTTGTCACAAAAAGTCTCATGTCTGAAATACTTTTGGAACTCGAATAATATAAACTATACGCAAATTTTGGGGCTGAGGACGTCCTCTTTCTTGCACAAAAAGTATCGTGTCTGAAATACTTTTGGAACTCGAAAAATATAAATTTTAATGAGGACTGTTTGTTATAATTTGGTCATAATTTGAGTGTTCTGTCTGTCGTGCCGTTAACACGTTTTTCGTCTTTGTGTCTGTTAGTCCGGGCTGTGTCTTAGTTATTTAAGAAAAATACAAATTAAAAATTAATTGAAATCACATAAGCAAAAAAATATATAAACACAAACATTCAAAGAACAAAAATTCAACCAATTAATGGAAAAAAAGAAAACCAAATAAATTAAATTTTAAATAAGCACGCACCAAATATTAAATAAAAGCAAGAAATAGCTTCAACTGCAATAATAAAATACAAAATCAATAACTTAAACAAGAAAAAAAAAAACAACAAAACAAGAAAACAACAGACAATAAAATAAACAGTGCATTCCTCACCACCAGTGACGACACCCCATACCAGTGTTGGCACTATGAGCCACTATGGGAAAATGGAAGCGGACCAGACCAGGGCTTTTATGACCTGTGTTTCTGCAGTGTTAGGCGCCTCCCATCGTATTCGCTAATCTAGAGTTTGGATTTCGGTTTTTTCTCTCATCTTGTGATGGTGGGTAAGTTTAGAATCGACTTCTGTAACATACGTGGGTTAAGAGCAAATTTCTTTTCTGTATATGCTCACGTTTGTCTCCATCGGCCGGATGTTTTCGCGTTAAGTGATCGCGTTAAGTGAAACCCAGGTACATGAGGATGCTGATCCACAGGATTTTCACTTGCCCGGGTATCACGTCCTGTCGCTTTTTATTATTCATAGGGGCCTTGAAATATTCGTACGTAATGAAGTTGTGTACTAATGCCAGCAACCATTAGGCATGTCTGACGCAGAAATTAGCTGTCTTTGGGTTAAATTCAAAGTCGATACACACTTTTTACATTCCGGGTTTCTGTATAGAAGTCCAAACGCGGAAAGATATGCTACCATACATGGCTTCGATACTCTTTCCGACTCCATATCGAAGATTCTTGATAGTTGTCCGAGCAGTGAAATTGTAATTGCTGGTGGTTTCAATGTTCATAACACATCTTGGCTTCGCCATTCGAGCCACACAACCTCAGAGGGCAAATTTGCTGAGTTGTTCGCCGCGCACAATCACCTTGTGCAATTAGTTAATGAACCAACACATATTCCATGTGTTGAAGGGCACCAACATAATACTCTTGACCTTTTTCTAACTTCACATCCTGAAAAGTATGAAGTTACTGTCAATGCACCTCTCGGTAACTCGGATCATTGCACCATTTCCGCAACCTTTCCGTTCTCCAAACTTCGCAACGTTTCGCGTGCGGCCACAACGAGTAGTAAATATATTTACGAAAAGGGTCGTTGGGCCGAGAACAACGAATTCTTTCGGAATTTTAATTAGAAACTATGTTTTCTTGACAATGATGTCGATCCCATTGCGAAAATGGTTGAAAACACAATTCTACTGGGGATGAAAGCTTTTATTCCCTGTAAGTAAATTTCGGTCAAACCTAGGGCGAAGTCTTGGTTTAACCAGGCATGTAAATATGCGTTGCGATCCAGAGAGGCAGCATTCAGTACTTGGCGTAATAACAAAACTGCCAATACTGATTTGCTACGCAAGAAGGCAAGATCTTCGTGTGCCAAAGTGTTAAGACGCGAAAAGGCTTTATACGGGCAGCGTATTCGCACTAGAATTCTCACTGCCTCCAGGGGTAATAAGAGTTTTTGGTCATTCGTCAAAAGTGTTAAGGAAAGTGCTAGTTCTTCAATTCCGACTCTTTTGAGGAATGACCAAATATTTACTGACCCGGTTGATAAAGCTAATATATTGGCTGAAATATGTGCAAGTAACTCTCACTTGCCTGATAGCTCTCAACCACTCCCCGCGCTCTAGAGAGTATCCGTAACTATGCCTAAGATATTTTTTCGAGTGCGTGCAGTTAAAAGGGTTCTTGCGGAACTGAGCACAAGGAAGTCTCCTGGGCCGGATGGAGTGCTCCTGAGTGGTCCTGAAGCAGTGCTCTTCGACGTTAGCACGTCCATTAGCCAAACTTTTCAGTACACTATACCACTCCGGTAGATTTCCAAAGTGCTGGAAGGTTGCTAATGTAACGCCAATCGCCAAAAAGGGAGTGGCTAATAACCCTGAAAATATCCGCCCGATTGCAATATGTTCTGCTATATCGAAGGTGATGGAAACTATGCTTAACTTCCATCTTGTGAAATATCTGGAGTCCAACAGTTTACTAAACGACCGCCAGTATGGTTTCCGCAGAGGCCGCTCTACGGGTGACCTATTGGCCCTCCTTTCGGAAAACTGGTGTGGTTCCATACACCGTTTTGGCGGAAGTAAAGTGGTGGCTCTAGATATTTCTAAGGCGTTCGATAGAGTGTGGCATGGAGCACTCCTGTCCAAACTTATTGCATTTTTTGTCGGAGATACCTTCTCTCGGTTTATATCGAGCTTTCTCAGGGATCGCTCTATACGATATAGATGGGGTCTCATCCGATGAGTTCAGAGTCAACTCAGGGGTACCGCAGGGCTCCGTTCTTTCTCCTACTCTATTTCTAATTTTTCTTAACGATCTACTTTCCCAAACTTCCTGTCCTATTTACTATTTCCCAGATGATAGCAGCCTTTCGCATTCCTATTCATTTAACTGTAGGCCGTCAACGTCTGAAATCGAGACGAGGAGGCAGTTTATGAATGACGTTCTGGATAGTGACCTCGCGAAGATTTCCGAATGGGGTCAGGCGTACAGGGTCGCTTTTAATGCCCGTAAGGCTCAGTGTTGTATGCTTACGCATCGACGAACGTATGACCAGCTGCTTCATCTGTTTCTATGGGTGGTGTAAGTATTATGGAGTCAGGGGCTCTTGATGTTCTGGGCATGAAAGTGCAGTGTGATGTCAGATGGACGGAACATGTCTTTCAGGTCGCAAAAGAAGCATTCAAGTGCCTTGGCTTCTTAAGACGGTGCAAGAGATACTTCACCTTCTCTGATCTTCTTAAGATTTATACCACTTACATCCGACCGAAGATGGAATACAACTCTCATGTTTGGGCCGGTGCTTCAAAGTCTATTTAGAAGTTACTCGACCGCGTACAGGAGAGGGCGATAAAACTCATCGGAGACAGTAGGGTAGTCAACTCTATTGACTCTCTTGAGCATCGTCGCAATGTGGGGTGCGTATCGTTGTTCTATCGTTACTATAATGGCAGGTGCTCTGGTGAAATTAGGGAACTTGTCCCTGAAACCCATTCTTTCTTACGCTCAAGACGTTTTTCATCACGAGCGCATGAGTCTGTAGTCGATATTCCAACGAATCGCACTATGCATTACAGAGAAAATTCGTTTTTTGGCCGAACAGTCCGTATGTGGAACAAACTACCTGCAGATGTCTTCCCCTCCACTTACAATTTGAGGGGGTTCAAGTCGAATATCCACAGACACTACTCCCTTTATCCTCCTTCCCAAAATCTATTTTCCTAGTTCCAGCGCAATGCACTGCATATTTTGGGGTTATCCCCTGAGTGCTGGTCCTACTCCTAAAAAAAAAAAATCCTATCAATTTTAGTGATTGACGTCCTCTTTCTTCCACAAAAAGTCTAATGTCTAAAATACTTTTGGAACTCGAATAATATAAAATTTAGTGAGGACTAGTAATCATAATTTGGTTATTCCATCAATTTTAGTGATTATGAGTTCTCATAATTTGGCCATTATAAAATAACGAGGCTGAGTACACATATGCTACTATGCGAAAATTTTGGGGCTGAGGACGTCCTCTTTCTTGCACAAAAAGTCTCATGTCTGAAATACTTTTGGAACTCGAATAATATAAATTTTAGTGAGGACTAGTTCTCATAATTTTTTTTTTTTAGGAGTAGGACCAGCAATCAGGGGATGACCCCTATATATGCAATGCATTGCGCCGGAACTGAAAACGAGTGTATAGTATTAAGAGGACAGATTAGGAAAGATGAGAAGATAGACAGTTTTTTTTTTGTAGCTATTTCAACCTTTTACTTCGCACAATATTTCATGACTCAGCGCGGGCTCGAACTCACGACCCTCCGCTTCATAGTCTCGTGTTCTACTACTTCTGCCAACAGCACCCACAAATTTTGTTATACTATCAATTTTAGTGATAATGAGTTTTCATAATTTGGCCATTATAAAAAAACTAGGCTGAGTACACATATGCTACTATGCGCAAATATTGGGACAGAGGACGTCCTCTTTCTTGCACAAAAAGTCTCATATCTGAAACACTTTTGGAACTCGAATAATATAAATTTTACTGAGGACTAGTTGTCATAATTTGGTTATCCTATCAATTTTAGTGATTATTAGTTCTCATAATTTGGCCATTATAGACAAACGAGGCTGAGTACACATATGCTACTATGGGCAAATTTTAGGGCTGAGGACGTTCTCTTTCTTGTACAAAAAGTCTCATGTCTGGAATACTTTTGGAACTCGAATAATATAAATGTTAGTGAGGACTAGTTGTCATAATTTGGTTATCCTATCAATTTTAGTGATTGTTAGTTGTCATAAGTTGGCCATTATAAAAAAACGAGGCTGCGTACACATATGCTACTATGCGTACATTGTGACTGTTAAGCGCGGGCTCGTTTGCCTTGCTTAACCTTATAAAATGGGATAACTTGGTGATTCACCAAGTTATTAGAATGTTTAGTGGTTTATTATCCTAGTAGTTCACCAGGATAATGCAATGTCCAATTCAGTCGTTCAAGTCGTACACAAGAATAACAAAAAGTTGGCTTGTTGAAAATTAAGTAACAAGTTAATTTTAATGTTGACTGGATGAATGACAATAGTTCAATCACACATTTTATTAAAACCTTATTGTATTTAAAGAAAAATTACAAATACAAATAATAACAGAATATAAAATTTACAATACAAAATAAAATTAAGAAGTAAAAAAATTGGTTTCATGATAAATAAAAAAAATTGCAATGTAATCAATAACATTTTAAAGTGTTAAAATGTAAAATGATACAAAGAATTTTTTAGGCCAGAGACCGTTCACTCTTCTGCTGCACTAATTACTTTCCCACCGTTGGCAGAAAACAGATATTGGATTTCATAACCGTATGGCTGGTGAATTAAGTAAACGAATTATTTTCCCAGTAAAAGCCAAACATATATTATATTTCTCCAATATCTGACTTGTTCTTTGCTTTAGCCCGTGTACGAGTAAATAAATATTTTGTTTTAATTTAGAACTGAATTGTGCAAACGCGGTAATTCTCACGGCAAAGTGTGGGAAAATAAAAACGTAAAAAGAGGTACGGATTTTGTTCAAATATTATTAATTCTATTGAGAGTTTTTTATTTTATTTTTATTTTTAATACGAAACAAAAAAAAAAAAAAAACTCAAAGGAATTAACATATTGCGGCCCCAAGGGGATTGAAAAGTGCGAATGAGCGATCTCCGGCAATTTATTTTGAAGTGCGTTAAGGTGTTGGTTCCAATGAAACATTCCAGTTGGATCGTGGAGACGGTTGTGGTGCTTCGGGGAGCGGTTCACGACTTCTCTTCATCCTTTGTTTTGCTATCAGGGTAATTATCACTGTTAAAATCAAGGCCAGTCCAACATAGCTAATTGTTAAGCTATGCACTTTATGGGTTGTTGCTAGTGGAACTTCTTGTCGTTGTGCCCTGACCTCTTCCTGCAGATGGGTTATCTTTTCAATTGTCGAAGTATATGACAGGGGTTGTGTCGTGTTGTTTACGTTTTCTTGGAGATGAAGGAATGATATCCCATTGCTTGTATATGATGAATGCAAGTTAGATGAGATGGTTCGATGCCCGTAGATGGTAATAACATCATTTTTCATTGCACATCCTGCTGGAAGCGTGAGCAACCCGGTACCTTCCAGCAATTGAGAACTGCTTTCACCCTTGCATACTGTGCTCAATTTGAGTTGCTGTTGAGTTGCAAGCAGCCACTGGTTCTTGTTATAAAGTTGGTACCATACATGATTGCTGCTTATCAACTCTATATTGCAGCTTGAGTCGGGTTCATTGTTGAATAAATGTATCTCACAGCGACAAATTGGAGAGCCTCTATGATATGCAGCTTGAATGTGTGGGCATAAGAAAATTTTATGCTCAAGCTTATTGCAGGTACTTAGCTTCAAGTCATCTAGAGGGAAATATTCGTCACGATGAGCGTTGAGAGCCATCATTTTAGTTGTTGGTATGACAGCCATTAAAGAGTTGTTCATTGGCTGTGGTACTGGAGTAATATAGAATAGGTCATATTGCCCTTGATGAGCTAGCGGAATAAACAAAGTGCAAATAATGTGCTGAGTTGAACTTGCTGCCTGAACGGTGACTACACCGTATAAATGAATAATGTCTGCAACTGGTAGTGTTAGATCCGTGGGAAGGTTCGCTTTTATTTTATCGACTTCACCCGAAAATTGTTGTGGGGTCAGTAGAACCGGACTAATTCGACCATGGTAAGTGTCCGCTAATAACGTGATCATAGATGTATGCATTTTTTGCAAATTGTTAGCAATTGCAAGTAACTGGATACTCAGTGATAAGATGATTTCCGATCGATGGTAGCTGTCATTGTTTGTGAGGTAGAGTAGTTTGTTTATTTTATCGTTCATTTTTTCGAAGTTATCTTGCGTGCGTTGTTCAGACTGCTTCATGAGATTGAGGGTCGAATCGAGAAACGATGTTTGATTCCGCAGAAGGCTCTGCAAGTGGGCTTCGTTGTTTTTTATACTATTAATAGTATCGGCCATTTCTGCTGCATATTTGGAGTCTAGAATGCCAAACAAGGAGCTTGCTATATTTCCAACAACGTCTATTGCTCCTCGTCGCTTCCTTCTTATGAAATTTTCCAAACCGTGCTCCATTTCATCCCTGAGATTTTGAAAATGGGATAGAAGTCCGTTGCATTGATGATTAAGGGATGAGTAATCGCATGCCCTTTTCAGCGCAGATGTACCATTCCTTAAAAGCTTTAATTCGTTATAGAACGGAGTCAGTTCGAAATAAATGAGGAGCTTCCATTCAGAGATGACAGGTTTAACTTGGCCAATGTTTTCAAAATGTAATCCAGGGGTACTGATGATTTGGGTGTACGTCACTTGTTGACATAGTATTACAGGGAGAACTAACGCTACGAGCATTAGAAAACCTGTCGTGTTTAGAGTACACCGTTTTGAGGGTGGCTCATTTATGGTTTTGCTCTTGGGTGAATTGTCTCTTTTTCGTGTTGGTTTCTCATCTGTTGTTTCATCGTTAACATTTGTTCCTTGTGGCTCCACAGGAAGAGGAGCCAGCAAGTGAATCGCTCGCTTAACGATACCACCAGATGTTTTTACATCAGCTGCTCTGACGAATCCGTCTTGACCGGGGTATATTTCAGTTACTTTTCCAAGACGCCATTTCATAACTGGTGTGTTGTCCTTAATTATAACTATGGTACCCCGTTGCAAATTTTGAGCCCGGTTTGCCACTTGTTCCGTTCCTGGAGTTCACTGAGGTATTCCTGCGACCATCGCTTCCAAAATTGATGTTTTATTTGTGACACTAACTCCCATCGCTTTGTAAGAGTGGTTGAAGGTGAACTGGCAGTTGCATCCACTTGTGCTGTAAGAGGTTCACCAATCAAAAAGTGGCCTGGTGTTAGTGCAGCCTCATCATTCGGATTACCCGGCAACGGTGCAATCGGTCTCGAATTAAGGATTGCTTCGACTTCTACGATCACGGTTTCCATTTCTTCATAGGTCAAAGACGCGTTTGCCATTTCTTTCACAAGTAATCTTTTAGCAGATTTGACTGCAGCCTCCCATAGTCCGCCGAAGTGCGGGGCTCGTGGAGGTATGAAATGAAAACTGATGCCTTTGCTGACACACTCTTGTTGAATTTTTTCTTGAGTAGCTGTGGCGAAAAGAGCAGGTGACAACTCTTCTAATTGATTGCGAGCTCCCACAAAGTTTGTTGCGTTGTCACAGTAGAGATGCTGACAGTGACCCCTTCGGCCGATGAATCTTTTGAGCGCTCCAATGAAGGCGTCAGTTGTAGGGTCTGTTACAAGCTCCAGATGCACTGCCTTTGTCGAGAAGCAACAGAATACTGCGATATACGCCTTTTGGGGTCGCTTTCCTCGTGTTTTGAAGTGAACCCAGATTGGACCACAGTAGTCAACTCCTGCATTAATAAAGGGTCTTGCAGGTATTACTCTTGCTTCTGGCAAGTTTCCCATAATTTGTTGCAGAAGTTTTGGTTTCGCTCATGCACATTGCACACATTTGTGCACAGTTTCCCGAGCCAAATGTTTACCTTTAATGGGCCAAAAACGTTGTCTTACGATTGCTAGAAGTGCTCCAGGGCCACAATGTTTGTTTTCCCTATGTATCGATTCAAATATTAGTTTACTTATTGTATCGTTATAAGGAAGCAACATTGGATGTTTGGCATTGAACGATAACGTGGATGCTTCTAATCTACCTCCGACTCTTAGTATGTTATGTTCGTCTAAAAATGGGGATAAGCTTTTTATTTGACTCGATCCTTTAAGTTCCTTTTTCTGTTGCAGCTGTTTAATGTCTTCTGTGAACGTACATCGTTGGGTGGTTCGAACAATGATGGCAAGCGCTTCGTGAAGTTCAAGAGGCGTCAGAGTTTGTTGGGTTTCTCTCTCGGGCTTGCAAGTTCTGGCGGTTTTGATGAATCTTAAAATGTATCCTATGATACGTTGGAGCCTTTTTAGTGAATTTCTATGGTTGATGCTGTGCAAAAAGTTTTCACCATTGACAGCAATGAGTGAGTTGTAGGATCTTTGCTTCTGTTCAGGGGTGGGCAAATTAGGATCCAGGCCAAATCTGGGAGGCCAGTGCTTCTCGTCTCCATGCAGAAAAAATGGCCCATACATCCATTGGGGTGTATGCTGTAACTGTTGTGGATCCAATCCTCTTGATATGATGTCCGCTGGGTTATCTTTAGAACTCACATGTCGCCATTGCTCAGGTAGCGTGTTTTCTTGAATTGAAGCGATTCGATTTGCCACAAATGTGTGAAACGAAGAAGATCTTGAATGTATCCATGATAATACTATTTTTGAGTCGGACCAATAGAATGTTGGCGTTGTATTCATATCTAAGTCTAGTTTCACTTTTGCAGCTAAGTTAGCACCCAATTGTGCGGCACATAGCTCCAGTCTAGGCAGCGTTTGCTGCTTGAGTGGAGTTATACGTGATTTCGCACATAACATGTATACTCTTATTGTTTTGTTTGGTAGTATTGTTCTCACATAAATTGCAGCGCCATACGCCCTTTCGGAGGCGTCGGAAAAAACATGAAGTTGAGTCTTGTTAGGAAGAACTCCTTTATAGATATGCCGATGCACTTGAAAGCTTTCAAGTTCACTTAGGTTGCTTCGAAAGGTTCGCCAGCGTGAGTCAAATTCTGAAGGAACTGCCTCGTCCCATGCAAGATTCAAGGTCCATAATTCCTGGATGAACATTTTGGCTCTGGCAATTACTGGCGACAGTATTCCTAGTGGATCAAAGATACGCGCCAAGTCTGACGTGACTGTTCCTTTAGTCACGGCTTTAATTGTTTGAATGTTGACCTTGATTTTAAGAAGGTCATCTTTAGGTACCCATACCAATCCCAGTGTTTTCGTGTAATCAGTTTCGTCGGAGAAGTCAAGACTGACTTCTTGGTCATAACTGGGAATGTTCCGGAGCAGCTGGGCATGATTAGCGCACCACTTTCGTAGATGGAATCCGTACTTAGCCAAGACGTCTCGCAGCTGGCGCTGAGTTTCCAGGGCTGTATTCAAGCTATCGGCTCCACCTAGCCCATCATCGACATAAAAGTTCTTTTCCAAGAAACAGGCTGCTAAAGGAGCTTGCATCTTATTATCCTTGACTATTTCCTTCACACATTTGATTGCCAGATATGGTGCTGGTCTAGTACCATAGGTAACGGTATTTAATTGGAAATAACTAATGGGCTCAGAGGAGTGATTTCGCCAGAGGACAATCTGGTACTGCCGGTCCTTGGGGTGGATATAGATTTGACGGTACATTTTCTCGATATCTGTTGTGAATACGAAACGCGGCAGCCGAAATCGCAATAGAACCGTAAATAGATCATTTTGTAGTGGTGGTCCAGTGTGCAGATATCATTTAAGGATTTTCCTGAGGACGTTTTTGCTGACGCATCGAAGACGACTCTGAGTTTAGTTGTACTACTTTCGGGTCGCAAAACGCAGTGGTGAGGAATAAAGTATTTATGCCCCATTATTTCGTCTATATTGATTTTCGACATGTGCCCCATTGTTTCGTAGTCTTTCATAAATATCGCATATTATTCCTTCAATGAAGCGTTTTTAGATAATCGACGTTCTAGTGCGAGGAACCGGTTGAATGCAATACTGTGTGAGGACCCTAATAACGATGTTTCAGCACAAAGCGGCAATCGTGCTATGAATCGACCTTCATTGTCGCGTGTGGTATGCTGATTGAAATGTGCTTCGCACTGTGTATCATTCGGTGATAAATTTTGCTCTCTTCCTTCAACCTGCTCGAGTTTCCAAAATCGCTCAATAGCTGTATTAATTTTATCCTCTTCAGTTAATACTCCGCAAATTGCTGTTGAGAGTTGTTCACTAGATACTTTTCCCGATACGATCCATCCAAAAGTTGTATTTTGCAGCAGTGGAAGGTCCTTGCCTAATTTAATTTGTCCGATCGTGAGTAGTTGATGATAATATTCCGCCCCTAACAAAATATCGATTTTTTCTGGACGGTTGAAGGTTGGGTCCGCTAATGCTACATTGCTGGGAATTGACCACCTGTCGATTGTAAGCGATTGAGCGGGTTGAGGGGAAATAATTTGCGGCAATACGAATGCTTCAAGCAGTGTTGAAAAATTGTTGAGCCGAGATTGTAGCGTAATGTTGACTCGGTGTTGAACCTTGGTGCGGCTTTTTCCAATACCGTTAATTGAAACAGAAGTAGTCCTTGCTGGGAGTCCAAGACGGTTGACTAATCGTTCTGTGATCAAATTGACTTGTTATCCTGAATCAAGGATTGCCTTGCATTCAGTTTCCAAACCATTAGCCTTGACCTTTACCAACGCTGTTCCCAGTAGAACATATGGTCTTTTGTTAATGTAACTTCCCGACATGCTTTCAACTTCTGTTGGTGTGCTGACTAGAGATGTCGCGTGTTGTGTCGAGGAGTTATTCCTGATAACTGCTTCATTGGTTGACTCTGTTTCCCCCTTTGATTTGTTACGCTTCCTGGATATTGAATTCTTTTGCGGGGCCTGTTCCAAGTGTAGCAGGGTGTTGTGCATTTTTCCACATTTTTGACAGCGGCCTGAAATTGTACACTGTTTGGTCAAATGACTGTGACTAAAACAATTAACACATAGTTTATGTTTCTGTATCAAATTTAGTCTGTTTGCGGGGCTTAGCTGGATGAATTCTCTGCATCTATACAATGGGTGGCATTCTTGCTTGCAAACTAGGCATCGTTGGTTCTCATGGCGGGGATACGCCGTAAGCGTGCATGTTTTGCTAGCAGGAGAAAATGTCTTCTCTTCGTGTCCCATTGCCTCCAGAGTATGGAAGTAGTTCTCCAGAAAGGTAAGAAATTGGCTGACTGGTTGCATTTCCTTTGGGTTGGTGATCGATTGCTCATATTGAGTGTAGACAGGTTTGTCCAACTTTTTTACCGGAAGGTGTAGTAGGAGTGGATCCCATGTTGAGACTTCGATCCCCATATTAGAAAGAGCTGCCAGACATTCTTTCGTTGTATCGTGCAATCGCTTAACGGCCATTAATGTCGACGCACCCGATGGTTGATCTAGCAGTCTCTGAACCGCTGTTGCCACTATTAGTCGTTTATTATCATAACGATCCTGTAGTAACTGCCACGCGGCTTTATAATTGTCTGCAGTAACAGCGAGATGATTAATAAGCTTCGCTGCTTCACTAGTAACGTTGGTCTTTAGATAATACATTTTGTGAGCGTCTGACATCCGTTGCTCATGAACAGTTTTCTTAAATAAGTCAGAAAACGATGTCCATTTCATATAATCACCTTCAAATTTAGAGATAGTGATTGTGGGTAAAGGTAGGGTAGATGGTCTAGCCATAGTCTCTGTGGATGAGTGGTGGTTGTTGTTAGCCGTGGTAAGCTGGATGATCGCTAACTGAGCGGCTTGTTCGAGGTGGATGTATCTGCTTGTGTCATAACCAGCGAGGTCTGGATCGGGATATTTATCCAACACTTCATCATTAAGTAGTTCTACCTGCTGCCATAGTTTGGTGATGGTGATCTTTTTAACATCGTAATAAGGCCCATCCTGACCTGACTGCAACTGGAGGCCGTCTAGCTGTCTAGCCAGAGCTGCCATCTTTCCAAGGGAGCGACTGATTAAACCAACGTGGCCACTTGTAGGTTGTGGGGGGTTGCTAATGACTTTGGGCTCGTCGCCCACCTTTGACGGTAGGTCATTAGGGTTTTTGGCGATTGCTCCATTGCCTTGGTAAGTGAGCTCGTGTTCCATTAGAGCTATATATTTGGATGCCATTGACTGGATTTGATTATAGCGGTCAGCAGTGAAGTATTCATCTTCCATATGAATATCCTTCAGAGTCCGTAATTTGGTATCTGCCTCATCAAATTCTGTCCAAGCTGTAGTCAGCCGCGACAATCGTTCTTTGTAGTACGTTGGGGTTTTGCGGCTAGCTGAGTCCTTGGTAAAGTTGCGGATGATTGTGGCGATATGCTCGCCGGTCTCCTTCAGTTGGTGAAGAAGCTGCTCTGCGGATTCCATATTGCTTTGTTGATGCCTTTTGGGAGGTTATTTAAGAGTTGTAGTAGGCTGCTTGTTGCTTGTGATGCAACGTTGTCTGTGATTGGGCGCCTGTAGTTTGTGGTTGGTCGCTGATGTAATGGTTGTGAATTGTTCACTTGAAGGACTTTTTGGTTTTCCTAACCTCGTGTCATGTCACGGTCGCCAAAATGTTAAGCGCGGGCTCGTTTGCCTTGCTTATCCTTATAAAATGGGATAACTTGGTGATTCACCAAGTTATTAGAATGTTTAGTGGTTTATTATCCTAGTAGTTCACCAGGATAATGCAATGTCCAATTCAGTCGTTCAAGTGGTACACAAGAATAACAAAAAATTGGCTTGTTGAAAATTAAGTAACAAGTTAATTTTAATGTTGACTGGATGAATGACAATAGTTCAATCACACATTTTATTAAAACCTTATTGTATTTAAAGAAAAATTACATATACAAATAATAACAGACTATAAAATTTACTATACAAAATAAAATTAAGAAGTAAAAAAATTGGTTTCATAATAAATAAAAAAAATTGCAATGTAATCAATAACAATTTAAAGTGTTAAAATGTAAAATGATACAAAGAATTTTTTAGGCCAGAGACCGTTCACTCTTCTGCTGCACTAATTAATTTCCCACCGTTGGCAGAAAACAGATATTGGATTTCATAACCGTATGGCTGGTGAATTAAGTAAACATATATTATATTTCTCCAATATCTGACTTGTTCTTTGCTTTAGCCCGTGTACGAGTAAATAAATATTTTGTTTTAATTTAGAACTGAATTGTGCAAACGCGGTAATTCTCACGGCAAAGTGTGGGAAAATAAAAACGTAAAAAGAGGTACGGATTTTGTTCAAATATTATTAATTCTATTGAGAGTTTTTTTTTTTATTTTTATTTTTATTTTTATTTTTAATACGAAACAAAAAAAAAAAAAAAAACCTCAAAGGAATTAACAGTGACTGAAGACGTCCTCTTTCCTGCATGTCTGAAATATCCTATCCTATAAATTTTAGTGATTGACGTCCTCTTTCTTGCACAAAAAATCTAATGTCTGAAATACTTTTGGAACTCGAATAATATAAATTTTAATGAGGACAAGTTGTCATAATTTGGTTATCCTATCAATTTGAGTGATTATTAGTTGTCATAATTTGGCCATTATAAAAAAACGAGGCTGAGTACACATATGCTACTATGCGCAAATTATGGGGCTGAGGACGTCCTCTTTCTTGCACAAAAAGTCGCATGTCTGAGATACTATTGGAACTCGATTAATATAAATTTTAGTGAGGACTAGTAATCATAATTTGGTTATTCCATCAATTTTAGTGATGATGAGTTCCCATAATTTGGCCATTATAAAAAAACGAGGCTGAGTACACATATGCTACTATGCGCAAATTGTGGGTCTGAGGACGTCCTCTTTCCTGCGTGTCTGAAATACAATTGGAACTCGAATAATATAAATTTTAGTGAGGAATAGTTGTCACAAAAAGTCTCATGTCTGAAATACTTTTGGAACTCGAATAATATAAACTATGCGCAAATTTTGGGGCTGAGGACGTCATCTTTCTTGCACAAAAAGTCTCATGTCTGAAATACTTTTGGAACTCGAATAATATAAAATTTAATGAGGACTAGTTGTCATAATTTGGTTATCCTATAAATTTTAGTGATTGACGTCCTCTTTCTTGCACAAAAAATCTAATGTCTGAAATACTTTTGGAACTCGAATAATATAAATTTTAATGAGGACAAGTTGTCATAATTTGGTTATCCTATCAATTTGAGTGATTATTAGTTGTCATAACTTGGCCATTATAAAAAAACGAGGCTGAGTACACATATGCTACTATGCGCAAATTATGGGGCTGAGGACGTCCTCTTTCTTGCACAAAAAGTCGCATATCTGAGATACTTTTGGAACTCGATTAATATAAATTTTAGTGAGGACTAGTAATCATAATTTGGTTATTCCATCAATTTTAGTGATGATGAGTTCTCATAATTTGGCCATTATAAAAAAACGAGGCTGAGTACACATATGCTACTATGCGCAAATTTTGGGTCTGAGGACGTCCTCTTTCCTGCGTGTCTGAAATACAATTGGAACTCGAATAATATAAATTTTAGTAAGGACTAGTTGTCACAAAAAGTCTCATGTCTGAAATACTTTTGGAACTCGAATAATATAAACTATGCGCAAATTTTGGGGCTGAGGACGTCCTCTTTCTTGCACAAAATCTCATGTCTGAAATACTTTTGGAACTCGATTAATATAAATTTTATTGAGGACTAGTAATCATAATTTGGTTATTCCATCAATTTTAGTGATTATGAGATCTCATAATTTGGACATTATAAAAAAACGAGGCTGAGTACACATATGCTACTATGCGCAAATTGTGACTGAAGACGTCCTCTTTCTTGCATGTCTGAAACACTTTTGGAACTCGAATAATATAAACTATGCGCAAATTTTGGGGCTGAGGACGTCCTCTTTCTTGCACAAAAAGTCTCATGTCTGAAATACTTTTGGAACTCGAATAATATAAATTTTAATGAGGACTAGTTGTCATAATTTGGTTATCCTATCAATTTTAGTGATTGACGTCCTCTTTCTTGCACAAAAAATCTAATGTCTGAAATACTTTTGGAACTCGAATAATATAAATTTTAATGAGGACAAGTTGTCATAATTTGGTTATCCTATCAATTTTAGTGATTATTAGTTGTCATAATTTAGCCATTATAAAAAACGAGGCTAAGTACACATATGCTACTATGCGCAAATTTTGGGGCTGAGGACGTCCTCTTTCTTGCACAAAAAGTCGCATGTCTGAAATAATTTTGGAACTCGATTAATATAAATTTTAGTGAGGACTAGTAATCATAATTTGGTTATTCCATCAATTTTAGTGATTATGAGTTCTCATAATTTGGCCATTATAAAAAAAACGAGGCTGAGTACACATATGCTACTATGCGCAAATTTTGGGGCTGAGGACGTCCTCTTTCTTGCACAAAAAGTCTAATGTCTAAAACACTTTTGGAACTCGAATAATATAAATTTTAGTGAGGACTAGTTGTCATAATTTGGTTATCCTATCAATTTTAGTGCTTGTTAGTTGTCATAATTTGGGCATTATAAAAATACGAGGCTGCAGGAACTTATATTACAGAATCTATAGCCTGTTGGGAAATTAACATCCTGTAATACAGTTTCCTAAAACAAAAGGTTCACTATTGAAATAGAAATTCATACATTAATTTAAAACGTTGCGAGGGCACGCGCACTTGTTTACATGTCCATTGTAAATTGAAAACTAAATTCAATTACTTGAAGATAAATAACAAAGAAGCTTTAGTAATCAGCAGACGATGGCTCTGGAAAAAGCGAAAGAAATACATGGAATATTGGGAATATTAATTGTCAGGGTTGGGGAATTTCGTACTAGCCAAAAATGTAATAACTTAATAATATGAATGTGATAACTTCTCATATTCAATTTTCGTTAAAAATATTGGTTAAATAGTTGATATTCCTACTAACTAGCACCACTTGCAAAAGTGGAAAAATTGAACAAAGAACGCTGATGAGATGGCGTAGCGGCCTCGAAATCAGTACTGATCCGTTCTGCTGGTTTAATGACTATGAAAAAAATTCTTAATATTCCACTCTCAAAAAAAAAATTAATAAATAGAATGCAATCACGTTCATTTATTAAAAATAAAAATAAATAAAAAATAATTTGCAGTTTCGCAGATTTTAACCTATAGCCTATTGGGAAATTAACATCCTGTAATACAAATAACATAAACAAAAGGTTCACTATTAAAATAGAAATTCATACATTAATATAAATTTTAATGAGGACAAGTTGTCATAATTTGGTTATCCTATCAATTTTAGTGATTATTAGTTGTCATAATTTGGCCATTATAAAAAAACGAGGCTGAGTACACATATGCTACTATTATGGGCCTGAGGAGGTCCTCTTTCTTGCACAAAAAGTCGCATGTCTGAAATACTTTTGGAACTCGAATAATATAAATTTTAGTGAGGACTAGTTGTCATAATTTGGTTATCCTATCAATTTTAGTGATTGTTAGTTGTCATAATTTGGCCATTATAAAAAAACGAGGCTGCGTACACATATGCTACTATGCGCAAAAAGTCTCATGTCTGAAATACTTTTGGAACTCGAATAATATAAATTTTAGTGAGGACTAGTTGTAATAATTTGGACATTCTATCAATTTTAGTGATTATTAGTTCTCATAATTTGGCTATTATAAAAAAACGAGGCTGAGTACACATATGTTACTATGCGCAAATTATGGGCCTGAGGACGTCCTCTTTCTTGCACAAAAAGTCTCATGTCTGAAAAACTTTTGGAACTCGAATAATATAAATTTTAAAGAGGACTAGTTGTCATAATTTGGTTATCCTATCAATTTTAGTGATTGACGTCCTCTTTCTTTCACAAAAAGTCTAAGGTATGAAATACTTTTGGAACTCGAATAATATAAATTTTAGTGAGTACTAGTTGTCATAATTTGGACACTCTATCAATTTTAGTGATTATTAGTGCTCATAATTTGGCTATTATAAAAAAACGAGGCTGAGTACACATATGCTACTATGCGCAAATTTTGGGGCTGAGGACGTCCTCTTTCTTGCACAAAAAGTATCATGTCTGAAATACTTTTGGAACTCGAATAATATAAATTTTAATGAGGACTAGTTGTCATAATTTGGTTATCCTATCAATTTTAGTAATTGATTTCCTCTTTCTTGCACAAAAAATCTAATGTCTGAAATACTTTTGGAACTCGAATAATATAAATTTTAATGAGGACAAGTTGTCACACTTTGGTTATCCTATCAATTTTAGTGATTGACGTCCTCTTTCTTACACAAAAAATTTAATGTCTGAAATACTATTGGAACTCGAATAATATAAATTTTAGTGATGACTAGTTGTCATAATTTGGTTATCCTATCAATTTTAGTGATTGTTAGTTGTCATAATTTGGCCATTATAAAAAAACGAGGCTCAGTACACATATGCTACTATGCGCAAACTTTGAGGCTGAGGACATCCTCTTTCTTGCACAAAAAGTCGCATGTCTGAAATACTTTTGGAATTCGAATAATATAAATTATAATGAGGACTAGTTGTCACACTTTGGTTATCCTATCAATTTTAGTGATTGACGTCCTCTTTCTTACACAAAAAATTTAATGTCTGAAATACTTTTGGAACTCGAATAATATAAATTTTAGTGAGAACTAGTTGTTATAATTTGGTTATTCCATCAATTTTAATGATTATGAGTTGTCATATTTTGGCCATTATAAAAAAACGAGGCTGAGTACACATATGCTACTATGCGCAAATTTTGGGGCTGAGGACGTCCTCTTTCTTGCACAAAAAGTCTCATGTCTAAAACAATTTTGGAACTCGAATAATATAAATTTTAATGAGGACTAGTGATGGTTGTTCCATCAATTTTAGTGATTATGAGTTCTCCTAATTTGGCCATCATAAAAAAACGAGGCTGAGTACACATATGGTACTATGCGCAAATTTTGGGGCTGAGAACGTCCTCTTTTTTGCACAAAAAGTCTCATGTCTGAAATACTTTTGGAATTTGAATAATATAAATTTTAATTAGGACTAGTAATCATAATTTGGTTATTACATCAATTTTAGGGATTATTAGTTCTCCTAATTTGGCCATTATAAAAAAACGAGGCTGAGTACACTTATGGTACTATGCGCAAATTTTGGGGCTGAGGACGTCCTCTTTTTTGCACAAAAAGTCTCCTGTCTGAAATACTTTTGGAACTCGAATAATATAAATTTTAGTGAGGACTAGTAATCATAATTTGGTTATTCCATCAATTTTAGGGATAGTGGGTTGTCATATTTTGGCCATTATAAAAAAACGAGGCTGAGTACACATATGCTACTATGCGCAAATATTGGGGCTGAGGACGTCCTCTTTCTTGCACAAAAAGCCTCATGTCTAAAACAATTTCGGAATTTGATTAATATAAAATTTAATGAGGACTAGTTGTCATAATTTGGTTATCCTATCAATTTTAGTGATTATTAGTTCTCATAATTTGGCCATTATAGAAAAACGAGGCTGAGTACACATATGCTGCTATGCGCAAATTTTGGGGCTGAGGAAGTTCTCTTTCTTGTAAAAAAAGTCTAATGTCTGAAATACTTTTGGAACTCGAATAATATAAATTTTAATGAGGACAAGTTGCCATAATTAGGTTATCCTATCAATTTTAGTGATTATTAGTTCTCATAATTTGGCCATTATAGAAAAACGAGGCTGAGTACATTTATGCTGCTATGCGCAAATTTTGGGGCTGAGGAAGTCCTCTTTCTTGCACAAAAAGTAGAATGTCTGAAATACTTTTGGAACTCGAATAATATAAATTTTAGTGAGGACTAGTAATTATAATTTGGTTATTACATCAATTTTAGTGATTATGAGTTCTCATAATTTGGCCATTATAAAAAAACGAGGCTCAGTACACATATGGTACTATGCGCAAATTTTGGGGCTGAGGACGTCCTCTTTTTTGCACAAAAAGTCTAATGTCTGAAATACTTTTGGAACTCGAATAATATAAATTTTAGTGAGGACTAGTTGTCATAATTTGGTTATTCTATCAATTTTAGTGATTATGAGTTCTCATAATTTGGCCATTATAAAAAAACAAGGCTGAGTACACACATGCTACTATGTGCAAATTTTGGCGCTGAGGACGTCCTTTTTCTTGCACAAAATGTCTTATGTCTAAAACACTTTTGGAACTCGAATATTATAAATTTTAGTGAGGACTAGTTGTCATAATTTGGTTATTCTATAAATTTTAGTGATTGTTAGTTGTCATAATTTGGTCATTATAAAAAAACGTGTCTGCGTACACATATGGTACTATGCGCAAATTGTGACTGAAGACGTCCTCTTTCCTGCATGTCTGTAATACAATTGGAACTCGAATTATATAAATTTTAGTAAGGACTAGTATTCACAAAAAGACTCATGTCTGAAATACTTTTGGAACTCGAATAATATAAATTATAATGAGAACTAGTTGTCATATTTTGGTTACCCTATCAATTTTAATGATTGACGTCCTCTTTCTTGCACAAAATATCTAATGTCTGAAATACTTTTGGAACTCGAATAATATAAATTTTAGTGAGGACTAGTTGTCATAAATTGGTTATCCTTTCAATTTTAGTGATTGTTAGTTGTCATAATTTGGCCATTATAAAAAACGAGGCTGCGTACACATATGCTACTATGCGCAAATTTTGGGTCTGGGGACGTCCTCTTTCTTGCACAAAAAGTAGAATGTCTGAAATACTTTTGGAACTCGAATAATATAAATTTTAGTGAGGACTAGTAATTATAATTTGGTTATTACATCAATTTTAGTGATTATGAGTTCTCATAATTTGGCCATTATAAAAAAACGAGGCTCAGTACACATATGGTACTATGCGCAACTTTTGGGGCTGAGGACGTCCTCTTTTTTGCACAAAAAGTCTAATGTCTGAAATACTTTTGGAACTCGAATAATATAAATTTTAATGAGGACTAGTTGTCATAATTTGGTTATTACATCAATTTTAGTGATTATGAGTTCTCAATATTTGGCCATTTTAAAAAAACGAGGCTCAGTACACATATGGTACTATGCGCAAATTTTGGGGCTGAGGACGTCCTCTTTTTTGCACAAAAAGTCTCATGTCTGAAATACTTTTGGAACTCGAATAATATAAATTTTAGTGAGGACTAGTTGTCATAATTTGGTTATTCTATCAATTTTAGTGATTATGAGTTCTCATAATTTGGCGATTATAAAAAAACGAGGCTGAGTACACATATGCTACTATGCGCAAATATTGGGGCTGAGGACGTCCTCTTTCTTGCACAAAAAGCCTCATGTCTAAAACACTTTTGGAATTTGAATAATATAAAATTTAATGAGGACTAGTTGTCATAATTTGGTTATCCTATCAATTTTAGTGATTATTAGTTCTCATAATTTGGCCATTATAAAAAAACGAGGCTGAGCACACATATGCTACTATACGCAAATTTTGGAGCTGAGGACGTTCTCTTTCTTGTAAAAAAAGTCTAATGTCTGAAATACTTTTGGAACTCGAATAATATAAATTTTAGTGAGGACTAGTTGTCATAATTTGGTTATCCTATCAATTTTAGTGATTGTTAGTTGTCATAATTTGGCCATTATAAAAAACGAGGCTGCGTACACATATGCTACTATGCGCAAATTTTGGGGCTGAGGACGTCCTCTTTCCTGCATGTCTGTAATACAATTGGAACTTGAATTATATAAATTTTAGTAAGGACTAGTATTCACAAAAAGACTCATGTCTGAAATACTTTTGGAACTCGAATAATATAAATTATAATGAGAACTAGTTGTCATATTTTGGTTACCCTATCAATTTTAATGATTGACGTCCTCTTTCTTGCACAAAATATCTAATGTCTGAAATACTTTTGGAACTCGAATAATATAAATTTTAGTGAGGACTAGTTGTCATAAATTGGTTATCCTTTCAATTTTAGTGATTGTTAGTTGTCATAATTTGGCCATTATAAAAAAACGAGGCTGAGTACACATATGCTACTATGCGCAAATATTGGGGCTGAGGACGTCCTATTTCTTGCACAAAAAGTCTCATGTCTAAAACACTTTTGGAACTCGAATAATATAAATTTTAATGAGGACTAGTAATCATAATTTGGGTTTTTCATCAATTTTAGTGATTATGAGTTCTCCTAATTTGGCTATCATAAAAAAACGAGGCTGAGTACACATATGGTACTATGCGCAAATTTTGGGGCTGAGAACGTCCTCTTTTTTGCACAAAAAGTCTTATGTCTGAAATACTTTTGGAACTCGAATAATATAAATTTTAGTGAGGACTAGTTGTCATAATTTGGTTATTCTATCAATTTTAGTGATTATGAGTTCTCATAATTTGGCGATTATAAAAAAACGAGGCTGAGTACACATATGCTACTATGCGCAAATATTGGGGCTGAGGACGTCCTCTTTCTTGCACAAAAAGCCTCATGTCTAAAACACTTTTGGAATTTGAATAATATAAAATTTAATGAGGACTAGTTGTCATAATTTGGTTATCCTATCAATTTTAGTGATTATTAGTTCTCATAATTTGGCCATTATAAAAAAACGAGGCTGAGCACACATATGCTACTATACGCAAATTTTGGAGCTGAGGACGTTCTCTTTCTTGTAAAAAAAGTCTAATGTCTGAAATACTTTTGGAACTCGAATAATATAAATTTTTGTGAGGACTAGTTGTCATAATTTGGTTATCCTATCAATTTTAGTGATTGTTAGTTGTCATAATTTGGCCATTATAAAAAACGAGGCTGCGTACACATATGCTACTATGCGCAAATTTTGGGGCTGAGGACGTCCTCTTTCCTGCATGTCTGTAATACAATTGGAACTTGAATTATATAAATTTTAATAAGGACTAGTATTCACAAAAAGACTCATGTCTGAAATACTTTTGGAACTCGAATAATATAAATTATAATGAGAACTAGTTGTCATATTTTGGTTACCCTATCAATTTTAATAATTGACGTCCTCTTTCTTGCACAAAATATCTAATGTCTGAAATACTTTTGGAACTCGAATAATATAAATTTTAGTGAGGACTAGTTGTCATAAATTGGTTATCCTTTCAATTTTAGTGATTGTTAGTTGTCATAATTTGGCCATTATAAAAAAACGAGGCTGAGTACACATATGCTACTATGCGCAAATATTGGGGCTGAGGACGTCCTATTTCTTGCACAAAAAGTCTCATGTCTAAAACACTTTTGGAACTCGAATAATATAAATTTTAATGAGGACTAGTAATCATAATTTGGTTTTTCCATCAATTTTAGTGATTATGAGTTCTCCTAATTTGGCAATCATAAAAAAACGAGGCTGAGTACACATATGGTACTATGCGCAAATTTTGGGGCTGAGAACGTCCTCTTTTTTGCACAAAAAGTCTTATGTCTGAAATACTTTTGGAATTTGAATAATATAAATTTTAGTGAGGACTAGTTGTCATAATTTGGTTATTACATCAATTTTAGTGATTATGAGTTCACAATATTTGGCCATTTTAAAAAAACGAGGCTCAGTACACATATGGTACTAAGTATGCGCAAATTTTGGGGCTGAGGACGCCGTCTTTCTTGCACAAAAAGTCTCATGTCTGAAATACTTTTGGAACTCGATTAATATAAATTTTAGTGAGGACTAGATCTCATAATTTGGTTATTACATCAATTTTAGTGATTATGAGTTCTCAATATTTGGCCATTTTAAAAAAACGAGGCTCAGTACACATATGGTACTATGCGCAAATTTTGGGGCTGAGGACGTCCTCTTTTTTGCACAAAAAGTCTCATGTCTGAAATACTTTGGGAACTCGAATAATATAAATTTTAGTGAGGACTAGTAAACATAATTTGGTTATTCCATCAATTTTAGTGATTATGAGTTGTCATATTTTGGCCATTATAAAAAAACGAGGCTGAGTACACATATGCTACTATGCGCAAATACTGGGGCTGAGGACGTCCTCTTTCTTGCACAAAAAGTCTTATGTTTAAAACACTTTTGGAACTCGAATAATATAAATTGTAATGAGGACTAGTTGTCATAATTTGGTTATCCTATCAATTTAAGTGATTATTAGTTCTCATAATTTGGCCATTATAGAAAAACTAGGCTGGTTACACATATGCTACTATGGGCAAATTTTGGGGCTGAGGACGTTCTCTTTCTTGTTCAAAAAGTCTCATGTCTGAAATACTTTTGGAACTCGATTAATAAAAATTTTAGTGAGAACTAGTAATTATAATTTGGTTATTCCATCAATTTTAGTGATTATGAGTTCTCATAATTTGGCCATTATAAAAAAACGAGGCTGAGTACACATATGCTACTATGCGCAAATTTTGGGGCTGAGGACGTTCTCTTTTTTGTACAAAAAGTCTCATGTCTGAAATACTTTTGAAACTCGAAAAATATAAATTTTAATGAGGACAAGTTGTCATAATTTGGTTGTCCTATCAATTTTATTGATTGTTAGTTGTCATAATTTGGTCATTATAAAAAACGAGGCCGCGTACACATATGCTACTATGCGCAAACTTTGGGGCTGAGGAAGTCCTCTTTCTTGCACAAAAAGTCGAATGTCTGAAATACTTTTGGAACTTGATTAATATAAATTTTAGTGAGGACTAGTAATCATAATTTGATTATTCCATCAATTTTAGTGATTATGAGTTGTCATATTTTGGCCATTATAAAAAACGAGGCTGAGTACACATATGCTACTATGCGCAAATACTGGGGCTGAGGACGTCCTCTTTCTTGCACAAAAAGTCTTATGTTTAAAACACTTTTGGAACTCGAATAATATAAATTGTAATGAGGACTAGTTGTCATAATTTGGTTATCCTATCAATTTAAGTGATTATTAGTTCTCATAATTTGGCCATTATAGAAAAACTAGGCTGGTTACACATATGCTACTATGAGCAAATTTTGGGGCTGAGGACGTTCTCTTTCTTGTTCAAAAAGTCTCATGTCTGAAATACTTTTGGAACTCGAATAATATAAATTTTAATGAGGACAAGTCGTCATAATTTGGTTATCCTATCAATTTTAGTGATTATTAGTTGTCATAATTTGGCCATTATAAAAAAACGAGGCTGAGTACACATATGCTACTATGCGCAAATTTTGGGGCTGAGGACGTCCTCTTTCTTGCACAAAAAAACGCATGTCTGAAATACTTTTGGAACTCGATTAATATAAATTTTAGTGAGAACTAGTAATTATAATTTGGTTATTCCATCAATTTTAGTGATTATGAGTTCTCATAATTTGGCCATTATAAAAAAAAGAGCTGAGTACACATATGCTACTATGAGCAAATTTTGGGGCTGAGGACGTCCTCTTTCTTGCACTAGAAGTCTTATGTCTCAAACACTTTTGGAACTCGAATAATATAAATTTTAGTGAGGACTAGTTGTCATAATTTGGTTATTCCATCAATTTTAGTGATTGTTAGTTGTCATAGTTTGGTCATTATAAAAAACGAGGCTGCGTACACATATGCTACTATGAGCAAATTGTGACTGAAGACGTCCTCTTTCCTGCATGTGTGAAATACAATTGGAACTCGAATAATATAAATTTTAGTGAGGACTAGTTGTCACAAAAAGTCTCATGTCTGAAATACTTTTGGAACTCGAATAATATAAGTTGTCATAATTTGGTTATCCTATCAATTTTAGTGATTATTAGTTGTCATAATTTGGCCATTATAAAAAAACGAGTCTGAGTACACATAAGCTACTATGCGCAAATTTTGGCGCCGAGGACGTCCTCTTTCTTGCACAAAAAGTCGCATGTTTGAAATACTTTTGGAACTCGATTAATATAAATTTTAGTGAGGACTAGTAATCATAATTTGGTAATTCCATCAATTTTAGTGATTATGAGTTGTCATATTTTGACCACTATAATAAAACGAGTCTGAGTACACATATGCGCAAATATAGGGGCTGAGGACGTCCTCTTTCTTGCACAAAAAGTCTCATGTCTAAAACACTTTTGGATCTCGAATAATATACATTTTAATGAGGACTAGTTGTCATAATTTGGTTATCCTATCAATTTTAGTGATTATTAGTTCTCATAATTTGGCCATTATAGAAAAACGAGGCTGAGTACACTATGGGCAAATTTTGTGACTGAAGACGTCCTCTTTCTTGCACAAAAAGTCTCATGTCTGAAATACTTTTGGAACTCGAATAATATAAATTTTAATGAGGACAAGTTGTCATAATTTGGTTATCCTATCAATTTTAGTGATTATTAGTTGTCATAATTTGGCCATTATAAAAAAACGAGGCTGAGTACACACATGCTACTATGCGCAAATTTTGGGGCTGAGGACGTCCTCTTTCTTGCACAAAAAACACATGTCTGAAATACTTTTGGAACTCGATTAATATAAATTTTAGTGAGAACTAATAATCATAATTTGGTTATTCCATCAATTTTAGTGATTATGAGTTCTCATAATTTGGCCATTATAAAAAAAACGAGGCTGAGTACACATATGCTACTATGCGCAAATTTTGGGGCTGAGGACGTCCTCTTTCTTGCACAAAAAGTCTTGTCTCAAACACTTTTGGAACTCGAATAATATAAATTTTAGTAAGGACTAGTTGTCATAATTTGGATATCCTATCAATTTTAGTGATTGTTAGTTGTCATAATTTGGCCATTATAAAAAAAACGAGGCTGCGTACACATATGCTACTATGCGCAAATTGTGACTGAAGTCGTCCTCTTTCCTGCATTAAAAGTCTCATGTCTGATAAACAATTTGAACTCGAATAATATCAATTTTAATGAGGACTTGTTGTCATAATTTGGTTATCCTATAAATTTTAGTGATTATTAGCTGTCATAATTTGGCCATTATACAAAAACGAGGCTGAGTACACATATGCTACTATGCGGAAATTTTGGGGCTGAGGATGTCCTCTTTCTTGCACAAAAAGTGTCATGTCTGAAATACTTTTGGAACGAATAATATAAATTTTAATGAGAACTAGTTGTCATAATTTGGTTATCCTATCAATTTCAGTGACTTTTAGTTGTTATAATTTGGCAGTTATAAAAAATGAGGCTGAGTACACATATTCTACTATGCGCAAATTTTGGGTCTGAGGACGTCCTCTTTCTTGCACAAAAAGTCTCATGTCTGAAATACTTTTGGAACTCAAATTGAATAATTTGCAGTATGCAGATTTATTAAAGTATAAGATATTACTTATACACAATGGTAAGTATAATTTGTATAACCAAGTAAGTATAATTTGTATAGCAAGTAAGTATAATTTGTATAGCAAGGTAAGTATAATTTGTATACAAAACTATTAATGTATGCTTCTTGAAATCTCAAATATAAGTAAGTAATGTATGCTTCTCAAAGGCGCAAAGGTAAGTAAGTTTTAAATATTAAAAAGGTTGCGAAAAAGGTACCAATGTAAATTATTGCGAACTTATTCCACTGGATTTAACAACGAGAAAATTCCCGTGCAATGTTTCAACTTTCGTTTTAATTATCTAAGCGACTTTTACATTGGTATCTTTACACATCCGAGTATTACATTTCAATTCAAGTTACATTTCAATTCAATTCAATTCTATTAAGCATATAGACTTATATAATACAAATAATGGATTTATTTTATTTTAGTGTTCAATGGGATTGAACATGGCGCCGGCCTTGGCCTGCCTAAGACCTACTGCTCCGCTTGGGTGTACAGCACATTCGCCAACGACCTAATCGCCTCTACCAGCACTTTAGTATTAGATGGTTCAGACGTGTTGATAGCTTGCTTTGGAGTACTTTCCAGTTTCGGCTTGCGTTGACGCTTGTGGTTTGCAGTCTTTGAGCCTTTGGTTTGACGACTCGACCTTGCCTTCATGTGCAACAACGTATGATGATAACCCCCACACTTTCGGCAGGTGTCATTAGAATCACATGGTCGTAAATCATGGCTCTTGGCCAAGCAATTGGAGCAGTAACGGTGCTTCGCTACGACCTCTTCCCTCTGCCGCGGATGCATGTTTAGAAATCTGCCACAAAACCTTAGCGGGTGGTATTTTGTGCATAGAGCGAACTTGTAATTGTCTGCCACAATTCTGCTGCGGTTGCGATGACGTCTCCGGTTTTCTGCGGCGGGACGTGTTGCTTCTAACCGTCTGTTTGGCCTAGGAAATGAAAAAAAAAGAAACTAATAAATTGACGTTTTAATTTTGGGGAAGAGGACTAATAATTGAGTTGGGTAATGTTGTTATTTGGAATGTATGATAGATGAGGAAAATATTCTAATCATAAGGGTTCACAAACGCATGATTCTGCTAATTCTCTTTCGTCAGGAACGGAAGATAACACAATTTGACTATTGGGCGAACTATAGTGCCGGTGCTTATACGCACCTCGGCCGTACGTATATTGTGATCTGCCCCTGAAAAGGTTTTCTCTATCCTTCCCAACCGCCATTCGTGAGGTGGTTGTAAATCGTCCATGATTACCACTAAGTCGCCGATCTGGAGGTTTGGGTGGGAGTTCTTCCACTTGTACCTTTTATGTAAAGCCTTCAGGTAGTCTTCTTTCCATCGTATGGCGAACTGATGGTGTATCACCTTCAATTTCTCCCACCTGTTTATCATCGACATATTTTGGCAATTTTGTTCGGGTAGTGCCATTAAGGGAGCTCCTCTCAAGAAATGCCCGGGGGTTAAAGCAGTCATCTCCGCTGGATCTTCTGAAATGGCAGATATTGGTCGGGAGTTGAGTACACCTTCAATTTTCGCTAAAATTGTGGTGAATTCTTCGAACGTGAATCTTTGCCCTCCTGCGATTCGTTTCAGATGAAATTTGAAACTCTTGACTGCGGCCTCCCATAAGCCGCCCATGTGTGGAGCGTGTGGTGGTATAAATTTCCACTCAAACCCTTGCGCAATGTATCTCTGAGCTACGTCCTGGGCTGCCTGGTCCACAAAATTGTTAAATTCTTGTTCTAGCACCTTGCTAGCACCGAGGAAGTTACGACCATTATCCGTAACTACCCTTTGGGGGAGCCCCCGCCTCCCGACGAATCGGGCAAACGCGGCTTGGAATGCGGCAGAGGACAGATCTGAGCAGAGCTCCAAGTGTATTGCCTTCGTACTAAAGCAAACGAATACACTTACATATGCCTTTAGTACCGGTGTTTTTCGTAGAGGAGATGATTTTATTTCAAACGGCCCGGCAAAGTCGATTCCTGTAATTTGGAAGGGAAGTGATAAATTACATCTTTCTGGGGGTAAGGGTGCCATTATTTGATTGCAAGGATTCTGTTTGAAAATGATGCACCTATTACAGTGACGTATTATCCTTTTTACACGGTTCTTCAATCTTGCGATGTAAAATTCAGTTTGTACCATGCGACACATTTGACTGCATTCCGCGTGCTGTAAAAACTGATGTAGGTGCCACAAATACAATTCACAAAACCTAGAGTTGCCGGGCAGAATTATAGGGTAACGCTCGCTGTATGGGAGTGCCGATCGCGCTAATCTACCATTTACTCTAAGTATCGAAGCTTCGTCTGCAAAGGGATTCAGAGTCTTCAACGAACTTTTATTTGAAATGCGCTGTGACTCTACCAGACACTTATACTCCTCTGCGTAAAATCTTTTTTGGGCCTGTATAATAAGTCTATCCTTTACAAACTTCATCTCTTCTTGTGTTAGCTCACCGTACCTTATTCCAGTATTCCCTTGCTTATTGGGTCCTGCCAACCGGTTGAAGAATCTAAAAATATAGCATAGGACTCGTAGGGCCCTCGTATACGATGAAAATCTGTCTAATATCTCTATTGATTCTACCTGAGAATGAAATGCCTGTGTTTCCAAACCCTTTTCATTTTTCTCCAGCGGATTTCTACATGGCCATTCGGATGCTGGATTTGTTAACCACGACGGACCATGCCACCATAACAAGCTCTTCGAAAGGTCTTCCGGGCTACATCCACGTGTCCCTAAGTCCGCTGGATTGTCATGAGTCGGGACATGTCGCCAACTCGCGCTCGGTACTAAGTGATGTATTTTTGCCGTCCGGTTAGCCACATACGTTTCCCATGACGACGGAGGTTTTGATAACCAACCTAAAACAATGGATGAGTCGGTCCATAAATAAATATCATCCGATTTTAAATTAAGGGGCATGCGGACATGATTCACCAGTTTTGCCAACAGCAGAGCGCCATTAAGCTCCAGCCGCGGTAAACACACTGTCTGTATTGGTGCGACCTTGCATTTTGCCACTAGCAAATTGGTAAATGTATCTTGAGTACTTGTTTCGCATCTCATATATACTGTCGCACAATACGCAGATTTCGAAGCATCAGAAAACCCATGCACTTGCATTTTGTCCTGGGGTTGGTACTGCAGCCAGCGTGGAATTTTTATGGCATCTATTTTGGCGAGGTCTTGAACTAAACTGTTCCAATTCTGTAGCGAATCCTCCGAAACTTCTTCGTCCCACTGTAGGCCCTCTAGCCATAAGCGTTGCATAAGAATTTTCGCTCTGATGACTACAGGCGATAGCCATCCGGCTGGGTCAAACAGCTTCGCCACTGCCGATAAAATCTGACGCTTAGTTATGCTAGACGCCACACTAATTGGAGTGAAACTGTATGAGAAGGAATCGTTGAGTGCATTCCATTTAATACCAAGAGTTTTGGTAGAGCTTGTCTCGTGGAATCGCAAGAACTCTGAATCATAGAGATCTTCTTTTGATAAATGTGTGAGTAGACTAGGTTCGTTTGCAGTTATCTTTTTCAAAGGGAGACCTGCCGAATCTAACACTTTTATTAGTTGTTTTTGGGCGTTAAGGGTTTCCTCCAACGTATGCCCACCAGATAGTATGTCGTCCACATAGGTTTCTGATCGTAAAATCGAGGCAACCCTTGGATAGCTAGCTTCTGAGTCTGAGGCAAGTTGGAGCAGAGTACGAATTGCAAGGAAAGGGGCACAATTTACACCAAATGTGACAGTTTTCAACTGAAAATCCTGCGTAGGGCCGTCTGGGTTGGGTTGAAATAAAATTCGCTGAAACTGTCTGTCTTCGGGGTGAACTAGAATTTGGCGATACATTTTTTGTATGTCGCCGCTGAATACGTATTTGTATTTCCTCCAATTGAGTATTATGGTCATTAAATCATTTTGAAGTGTAGGACCTGTGTAGAGAACATCATTTAATGAAGACTGAGTTTTAGTCTTCCTTGAGGACGACCCTTACCTTCGTGGTTTTATGCTCTGGGCGAACCACTGCATGATGGGGCAGATAAAAAGAATGATATTTACCCTGCACGACTATTTCCTGAGCAGAAGTTTCTTCCATGTGACCTAGTGTCCTATATTCTTCTAAAACTGCTGTGTACTGAGATTGCAGTTGAGGACTCTTCGCCAATGTTTTCTCCATCCTACAATTCTGGGCTAGCGCTATGAACCTAGAGGGACCGAGAAAAATTTCGTTAGGAAATTCCGGTTTGAATGGAAGTCTCACAATGTACCTCCCATTTACATCGCGTGTAGTTGTGCTTGTATAAAGTTTCTCACAGAACACGTCTTCCTCTGACGATACTGCAGCACAAGGGATCTCTTCATCTTCCCAGAATTTCCTTAATATGACACTAAGATCCGCATCTTCAGAGGCGACTACTTCCGTTGTAAAAGACTGAATTGGACTAGTTCTTATGGGACCACTAAGTACCCACCCAAATATGGTGTTATACGCAGAAGTGCTTCCGCATATGCCTTTTCTAATACCTTCAATATTTATGGAGTGCTCATAGTCATTTCCTAAAATTAAATCTATTTGCGAGGACTTATTGAAATTAGGGTCGGCCAGATCCAAATCTTCTAGCTCTTTAGTACGCTGAACTTCGAAAGAATGACATGGAAGTTTCTTCGTGACCTTTGGCAAAACTATAGCTTTCACCGACATTCTTGTATTCGTACGTCTCGCATACAAGGTAAAGCTACACTCCTTATTTGCCGACTGCCTTTGCCCACCAATACCGACGATCTCGTAATGAGCCCTTTCATAGGGAAGTTGAAGCCTCTGCCTAATCTTTTCAGCTATAAACGTTCTTTGAGAACCGGGATCTATTAGCGCTCTTACCGTGAAGTATTCTCCTCTGCACTCAATTTGCATCAATGCAGTACGTAACAGAATACTTTCGTCGTTGATGGAGCAATTCGCATGTATGCGCTTTGATGTACTGGGTTGTTCATCTTGAGCTTCAATTCGTGCTGCGTTTGCTTTGGGCGCGTCTTCTACTTTCTTTACATATTCAGTGTTATCGTTTGTGTTCTGAAATTTTCTTGCCATGTGTAAGAGAGTGTGATGAGACATCCTGCAGTACATACACGTGTGTCTACTTTTGCAATTTGCCTTTATATGGGCATGACCTAGGCAATTGCTGCAGTAATTATTCTTGTACACGTAGTCCATTCTTTGCTGGACCGAAAAAGCTCTGAACTTAGGGCATGTTCTGAGTGGATGTACTACTTTGCATAATTTGCATGATACAGACGAACTTTCTTGAGCCATATATGTCTGCACTTTGGGAGCCTTTGTTAGGCTTAAGCCATCCTTTGACCTTTGGATGCTTGTGACACGTTCAACAGTTTCATACCTGTTTATCAGGAACTGTGACATTTGGGACCACTTTGGGAGCTCACGAGGTGATGTGAGTGACTGTTCCCATAGGGCGAGCGTAACCTCTGGCAGTTTTGTAGAGATTAGCCTTATGAGAATGGGATCCCAACTTTCCACTTGGACACCTAGGGTTGCCAGCGTTGCTAATGAGTCATTGACAGACGATTGAATCCTCCTAATGGACTCGCTGTCCTCACTAGTCGCCGCAGGGATATCAAACAAAATTCTTATTTGGTTGTCCACGAGGACCCGCTTATTCTCATAGCGGGCCTTCAAAGCATTCCATGCTAGTTGGAAATTATCATGGGAAAGGGGATATCTTTTTACAATATCACCAGCTTCGCCTATTGTTTTATTGCGGAGGTGATATAGTTTAGTAACTGGGGAGAGTTTAGAGTGATTAATGTACACTGCAGTGAACATATCACGAAATGAGGGCCATTGTTCATAACTCCCCTTAAAAACCTCTGTTTCACAGGGCGGGAGCTTTATACAATTATTGGAGCTATTGTTTTCTAAGTTTTGATCAAAGCCTAAATTAGGGACCGAATAACGTGATGTGGACTGAAATCCCGCTACATTAGCCGCTTCTGACCGCGCTGCCTTCCGCTATTTGGCCATGGCATTGAAAGTAGGTGGTCACATGGGCCGCATAGTCACCCTTCGCTGACTGTTTAAATTCTGGATCCACTGCGTCATCTTGGGACAACATTAACTCCTGGTAAGAAGCTTCCATCTTCTTGTACCTTGCCTCCAGATCCTTGAGCTTGACCTCTAGGATTGATTCCGTCTGCTCCTCGCTTCCAGCTTTGCTGAAAATGTCACAAAAGACGAGCAGATTTTCACAATCGAAGAGGAACATATCCTGAAGATAAGTGAACGACGACTTGTCTAAAGAGGACTGATTGGCCTTGGGGTTCATGGTTATGATTAAACAAAATTTTACTATGAGAAAAAGATTCTACAATTAAGAAAGCGGGCCTTTTATTTTTATAATTAACTAATATATGAGTTATATTTCTTTTTTCTTAATTCTGAAATATAACTCTGGACTTGGACACTAGATATCTCTTATCTGAGTGTGACTATGAGACTTTTAAATGTTTACTTGAGCGAGTTTTTTTTTTCTTTTTAGGTATATGACTTTGTGCAACAAAGGGTTACTGTGTAGTAATACTAAATACTTCCTATTTAGTCAACACACAAAGTATATACTTTCAAAGACTACTGTATGGGAGAGCTTTCTTTATTGTATTGCTTCTAACTGAATCTCTAAATTTTAGTTAACATCAGACGTATTTCCGGAAGGGGACCTGGTTGGTACGTAACTTTCCTAATTCGAGTATGTAACATCAACGACATAATATAATAACAATTCAGATTTCAATTCACCCTTATCTATTTCTTTTCAGGCGAGGGATGGGGTATATTGAAGGGATTAATTGCCTCCAATATTAAGAAATAATATTTATTCTATTTTCAGAAATAAATTTTATTTCCTCATATACTAGGGGGAATCGCACTATACTGGCAACACCGATTATTTATTTGCTATATTGCCCTTATTCATCAATTTTGTTTTTATATTTGCTAGTTCAAAGGTTGTATGTATTTCAATTGAAATTGTCTTCTTTCTTTTTCATTTCATTCTGTTTAACATAATTTTTCGAGTGTATATTTATTATTGTGTGCAGATTTGCTTATCTTGCTATATACGTGCGTATATTTATATACACAGAGTGTCGTTTTGTTTCTTCTTCAAGTGGACTGTATGTAAATGTTAAACCTCATGAAATAAAAGTAAGAGTACCATAATCAAGAGCGATCAAATGATTTTAAGAGAGGTTTCCCACCACCATGCAAATACCAACTGCTAATTGCATGAGCACATACTTGTAAGTAAGAATCTCAATTTTCCTTTGTGTTTAAATTTGCTTTTATTTTCAGCGAGCTACTGATCTTCAATTCTTGCAAGTATGTATATGCATGTGTGGAATTTGTGGTTTGGTATGTAGGTATATTTAAATAGATATTTGGATATGTGTAAATATGTATGTATAGTAATTATTGTAAATATGTGGGTAAATATGATTAAATTCTATTTATGTATATAGCTATGTATGGGAATTGTTGTAAATATTTGAGTAAGTATGTATGTTTAAATTTTATTTATTTGCATTTGTACATGAGTGTACATTTTCCCCTGTACGTACATATGCAATTTTTTGCGTATATATATATATCTGTGTAATTGCGAATTATATAGGTATGTATGTATGAATTTTATAATGTATGTATATATGTAGGTATAATGTATGAAATGAACTGTGCATATATGAAGGTAAGTATTTAATTCTTTTTCGTATTTATGCATGTATATGAGTTATTTGTATTGTATGTATATTTATATCAAATACCTTTATTCTTCTTGTGGGTTGTATTTAATTAAATATCCAATGACTTCGTTTCTTCACTTCCAAATTTATTTTGTTCTTCTTTTATGTTGTTTTTCTTATTTATTTTTTATTTTCAAATTTATTCCGAAATGTTTTACTTCAAAATAATTTGTTATATTTTTATTAATATTTTTTTTTTTTTTCACCAAACTAATTTGATTTGTTTCTTATATACCGTGCACCAATACAAATATGACATACATGTCCAAAGAATTAAATTTCTTTTAGTTTCGTGTTTCTTTGAAACGGTACTTTGTTGCTGATGTATACACTTATATGTAGATATGCACTTATATGTAGATATGTTTGTATTCAGATGTGTATAGCTTAGCGGTATTTCTTTCTTTCTTTATTATATTCTTCTTTTTTGTACCAATTTGGTTATTGGAATTTTAAAATTTGGGTTTTTCTGTACACTTGCACTCAGTATAACTGTAAATTTTGCGGATTCTTCTTGAAAAATACATATAGTATATACACTTAGTATATGCACTTTATCAGTAAAATTAACTGTTTTCATTTATTTAAACTTTGGTTTTTTGGGTTCTTTGCTTTTGTTTCTCAATTTGAATTTACCTTTCTACACACATCCCTACGCACCTACATATGTAATTAGTGGATTTCCCAACATACCTGTATTTAAATTTATACATACATCCATAAGTATATACACAATTATTTTCACCATATACCTTTTCCTTTTTTTTTTGCTGTTAATTTTCTGTTTTTACTGTTAATTTTTCTTCTATATATATAGGTATATCTTTTTTTTTTTTATTTTTTATATATATATTTTTTTTATATATATATATATAACTTCCACATACATTACTTTAATTTTGTTTTATGTTTTCTTTAACTTATTCCGTGACCACCGATATTCAACTGATTTTCATAATGTTTTATTTTAAGTACATACCTCATATTAAATGTCGCGAGTATTACTTGCCAAATTCTTCACTCTCCTTTTTCTCAGGCAGATGATATTTAAGTTGCTTCTTGTATTCTCTTTTTGCAGATGAATGTTGGTGTTTGTTTTGTTTTACCAGCAAGATTGGACTTTTTTGTTTTCTCCCTTTGCAGATTAATGTTCTTGTTGATTTTTTTTTTTTATTGTTGTTACCAGCACGATTGGACCATGAATAATTTGCAGTATGCAGATTTATTAAAGTATAAGATATTACTTATACACAATGGTAAGTATAATTTGTATAACCAAGTAAGTATAATTTGTATAGCAAGTAAGTATAATTTGTATAGCAAGGTAAGTATAATTTGTATACAAAACTATTAATGTATGCTTCTTGAAATCTCAAATATAAGTAAGTAATGTATGCTTCTCAAAGGCGCAAAGGTAAGTAAGTTTTAAATATTAAAAAGGTTGCGAAAAAGGTACCAATGTAAATTATTGCGAACTTATTCCACTGGATTTAACAACGAGAAAATTCCCGTGCAATGTTTCAACTTTCGTTTTAATTATCTAAGCGACTTTTACATTGGTATCTTTACACATCCGAGTATTACATTTCAATTCAAGTTACATTTCAATTCAATTCAATTCAATTCAATTCTATTAAGCATATAGACTTATATAATACAAATAATGGATTTATTTTATTTTAGTGTTCAATGGGATTGAACACAAATAATATAAATTTTAGTGAGGACTAGTTGTCATAATTTGGTTATCCTATCAATTTTAGTGATTATTAGTTGTCATTATTTGGCCATTATAAAAAAACGAGGCCGACTACACATATGTCACTATCAGCAAATTGTGGCTGTGGACGTCATCTTTCCTGCATAAAAAGTGTCTTGTCTGATATACAATTTGAACTTGAATAATATAAATTATAGTGAGGACTAGTTGTCACAAAAGGTCTCACGTCTAAAATACTTTTGGAACTCGAATAATATAAATTTTAGTGAGGATTAGTTGTCATAATTTGGTTATTCTGTCAATTTTAGTGATTATTAGTTGTCATAACTTGGCCATTATAAAAAAAATGAGGCTGCGTACACATATGCTACTATGCGCAAATTTTGGGGCTGAGGATGTCCTCTTTCTTGCACAAAAAGCCTCATGTCTGAAATACTTTTGGAACTCGAATAATATAAATTTTAATGAGGACTAGTTGTCATAATTTGGTTATCCTATTATTTTAGTGATTATTAGTTGTCATAATTTGACCTTTATAAAAAAACAAGTCTGAGTACACATATGCTACTATGCGCAAATTTTGGGGCTGAGGACGTGCTCTTTCTTGTGCAAAAAGTCTCATGTCTGAAATACTTTTGGAACTCGAATAATATAAATTTTAATGAGGACAAGTTGTCATAATTTGGTTATCCTATCAATTTTAGTGATTATTAGTTGTCATAATTTGGCCATTATAGAAAAACGAGGCTGAGTACACACATGCTACTATGCGCAAATTTTGGGGCTGAGAACGTCCTCTTTCTTGCACAAAAAACGCATGTCTGAAATACTTTTGGAACTCGAATAATATAAATTTTAGTGATCATAATTTGGTTATTCCATCAATTTTAGTGATTATGAGTTCTCATAATTTGGCCATTATAAAAAAAACGAGGCTGAGTACACATATGCTACTATGCGCAAATTTTGGGGCTGAGGACGTCCTCTTTCTTGCACAAAAAGTCTTGTCTCAAACACTTTTGGAACTCGAATAATATAAATTTTAGTGAGGACTAGTTGTCATAATTTGGATATCCTATCAATTTTAGTGATTGTTAGTTGTCATAATTTGGCCATTATAAAAAAACGAGGCTGCGTACACATATGCTACTATGCGCAAATTGTGACTGAAGTCGTCCTCTTTCCTGCATAAAAAGTCTCATGTCTGATAAACAATTTGAACTCGAATAATATAAATTTTAATGAAAACTAGTTGTCATAATTTGGTTATGCTATCAATTTCAGTGACTTTTAGTTGTTATAATTTGGCAATTATAAAAAATGAGGCTGAGTACACATATTCTACTACGCGCAAATTTTTGGGCTGAGGACGTGCTCTTTCTTGTACAAAAAGTCTCATGTCTGAAATAATTTTGGAACTCGAATAATATAAATTTTAATGAGGACAAGTTGTCATAATTTGGTTATCCTATCAATTTTAGAGATTTTATTAGTTGTCATAATTTGGCCATTTTAGAAAAACGAGGCTGGGTACACATATGCTACTATGGGAAAATTTTAGGGCTGAGGACGTTCTCTTTCTTGTACAAAAAGTCTCATGTCTGAAATACTTTTGGAACTCGAATAATATAAATTTTAATGAGGACAAGTTGTCATAATTTGGTTATCCTATCAATTTTAGTGATTATTAGTTGTCATAATTTGGCCATTATAAAAAAACGAGGCTGAGTACACATATGCTACTATGCGCAAATTTTGAGCTGTGGACATCCTCTTTCTTGCACAAAAAAACGCATGTCTGAAATACTTTTGGAACTCGATTAATAAAAATTTTAGTGAGAACTAGTAATTATAATTTGGTTATTCCATCAATTTTAGTGATTATGAGTTCTCATAATTTGGCCATTATAAAAAAAACGAGCTGAGTACACATATGCTACTATGAGCAAATTTTGGGGCTGAGGACGTCCTCTTTCTTGCACTAGAAATCTTATGTCTCAAACACTTTTGGAACTCAAATAATATAAATTTTAGTGAGGACTAGTTGTCATAATTTGGTTATTAAATCAATTTTAGTGATTGTTAGTTGTCATAATTTGGTCATTATAAAAAACGAGGCTGCGTACACACATGCTACTATGCCCAAATTTTGGGGCTGAGGACGTCCTCTTTCTTGCACAAAAAATGCATGTCTGAAATACTTTTGGAACTCGAATAATATAAATTTTAGTGAGAACTAGTAATCATAATTTGGTTATTCCATCAATTTTAGTGATTATGAGTTCTCATATTTTGGCCATTTTATAGAAAAAAACAAGGCTGAATACACATATGCTACTATGCGCAAATTTTGGGGCTGAGGACGTCCTCTTTCTTGCACAAAAAGTCTTGTCTCAAACACTTTTGGAACTCGAATAATATAAATTTTAGTAAGGACTAGTTGTCATAATTTGGATATCCTATCAATTTTAGTGATTGTTAGTTGTCATAATTTGGCCATTATAATAAAACTAGGCTGCGTACACATATGCTACTATGCGCAAATTGTGACTGAAGTCGTCCTCTTTCCTGCATGTGTGAAATACAATTGGAACTCGAATAAAATAAATTTTAGTGAGGACTAGTTGTCACAAAAAGTCTCATGTCTGAAATACTTTGGAACTTGAATTATATAAACTATGCGCAAATTTTGGGGCTGAGATCGTCCTCTTTCTTGCACAAAAAGTCTCATGTCTGAAATACTTTTGGAACTCGAATAATATAAATTTTAATGAGGACAAGTTGTCATAATTTGGTTATCCTATCAATTTTAGTGATTATTAGTTGTCATAATTTGGCCATTATAAAAAATGAGGCTGAGTACACATATTCTACTACGCGCAAATTTTGGGGCTGAGGACGTGCTCTTTCTTGTACAAAAAGTCTCATGTCTGAAATAATTTTGGAACTCGAATAATATAAATTTTAATGAGCACAAGTTGTCATAATTTGGTTATCCTATCAATTTTAGAGATTTTATTAGTTGTCATAATTTGGCCATTATAGAAAAACGAGGCTGGGTACACATATGCTACTATGGGAAAATTTTGGGGCTGAGGACGTTCTCTTTCTTGTACAAAAAGTCTCATGTCTGAAATAATTTTGGAACTCGAATAATATAAATTTTAATGAGGACAAGTTGTCATAATTTGGTTATCCTATCAATTTTAGTGATTATTAGTTGTCATAATTTGGCCATTATAAAAAAACGAGGCTGAGTACACATATGCTACTATGCGCAAATTTTGAGCTGTGGACATCCTCTTTCTTGCACAAAAAAACGCATGTCTGAAATACTTTTGGAACTCGATTAATAAAAATTTTAGTGAGAACTAGTAATTATAATTTGGTTATTCCATCAATTTTAGTGATTATGAGTTCTCATAATTTGGCCATTATAAAAAAAAACGAGCTGAGTACACATATGCTACTATGAGCAAATTTTGGGGCTGAGGACGTCCTCTTTCTTGCACTAGAAGTCTTATGTCTCAAACACTTTTGGAACTCAAATAATATAAATTTTAGTGAGGACTAGTTGTCATAATTTGGTTATTAAATCAATTTTAGTGATTGTTAGTTGTCATAATTTGGTCATTATAAAAAACGAGGCTGCGTACACATATGCTACTATGCGCAAATTGTGACTGAAGACGTCCTCTTTCCTGCATGTGTGAAATACAATTGGAACTCGAATAAAATAAATTTTAGTGAGGACTAGTTGTCACAAAAAGTCTCATGTCTGAAATACTTTTGGAACTCGAATTATATAAACTATGCGCAAATTTTGGGGCTGAGAACGTCTTCTTTCTTGCACAAAAATCTCATGTCTGAAATACTTTTGGAACTCGAATAATATAAATTTTAATGAGGACAAGTTGTCATAATTTGGTTATCCTATCAATTTTAGTGATTGACGTCCTCTTTCTTGCACAAAAAATCTGATGTCTGAAATACTTTTGCAACTCGAATAATATAAATTTTAGTGATTATTAGTTGTCATAATTTGGCCATTATAAAAAAATGAGGCCTAGTACACATATACTACTATGCGCAAATATTGGGGCTGAGGACGTCCTCTTTCTTGCACAAAAAGTCTCATGTCTGAAATACTTTTGGAACTCAAATAATAAAAATTTTAATGAGGACTAGTTGTCATAATTTAGTCATCCTATCAATTTTAGTGATTATTGGTTGTCACAATTTGGCCATTATAAAAAAAAACGAGCTGAGTACACATATGCTACTATGAGCAAATTTTGGGGCTGAGGACGTCCTCTTTCTTGCACAAAAAGTCTTGTCTCAAACACTTTTGGAACTCGAATAATATAAATTTTAGTAAGGACTAGTTGTCATAATTTGGATATCCTATCAATTTTAGTGATTGTTAGTTGTCATAATTTGGCCATTATAGAAAAACGAGGCTGGGTACACATATGCTACTATGCGCAAATTGTGACTGAAGACGTCCTCTTTCCTGCATGTGTGAAATACAATTGGAACTCGAATAATATAAATTGAGGAGGACTAGTTGTCACAAAAAGTCTCATGTCTGAAATACTTTTGGAACTCGAATTATATAAACTATGCGCAAATTTTGGGGCTGAGAACGTCTTCTTTCTTGCACAAAAATCTCATGTCTGAAATACTTTTGGAACTCGAATAATATAAATTTTAATGAGGACAAGTTGTCATAATTTGGTTATCCTATCAATTTTAGTGATAATTAGTTGTCATAATTTGGCCATTATAGAAAAACGAGGCTGGGTACACATATGCTACTATGAGCAAATTTTTGGGGCTGAGAACGTCCTCTTTCTTGCACTAGAAGTCTTATGTCTCAAACACTTTTGGAACTCGAATAATATAAATTTTAGTGAGGACTAGTTGTCATAATTTGGTTATTAAATCAATTTTAGTGATTGTTAGTTGTCATAATTTGGTCATTATAAAAAACGAGGCTGCGTACACATATGCTACTATGCGCAAATTGTGACTGAAGACGTCCTCTTTCCCGCATGTGTGAAATACAATTGGAACTCGAATAATATAAATTGAGGAGGACTAGTTGTCACAAAAAGTCTCATGTCTGCAATACTTTTGGAACTCGAATTATATAAACTATGCGCAAATTTTGGGGCTGAGAACGTCTTCTTTCTTGCACAAAAATCTCATGTCTGAAATACTTTTGGAACTCGAATAATATAAATTTTAATGCGGACTAGTTGTCATAATTTGGTTATCCTATCAATTTTAGTGATTGACGTCCTCTTTCTTGCACAAAAAATCTAATGTCTGAAATACTTTTGCAACTCGAATAATATAAATTTTAGTGATTATTAGTTGTCATAATTTGGCCATTATAAAAAAATGAGGCCTAGTACACATATACTACTATGCGCAAATATTGGGGCTGAGGACGTCCTCTTTCTTGCACAAAAAGTCTCATGTCTGAAATACTTTTGGAACTCAAATAATAAAAATTTTAATGAGGACTAGTTGTCATAATTTAGTCATCCTATCAATTTTAGTGATTATTGGTTGTCACAATTTGGCCATTATAAAAAAAAACGAGCTGAGTACACATATGCTACTATGAGCAAATTTTGGGGCTGAGGACGTCCTCTTTCTTGCACTAGAAGTCTTATGTGTCAAACACTTTTGGAACTCAAATAATATAAATTTTAGTGAGGACTAGTTGTCTTAATTTGGTTATTAAACCAATTTTAGTGATTGTTAGTTGTCATAATTTGGTCATTATAAAAAACGAGGCTGCGTACACATATGCTACTATGCGCAAATTGTGACTGAAGACGTCCTCTTTCCTGCATGTGTGAAATACAATTGGAACTCGAATAAAATAAATTTTAGTGAGGACTAGTTGTCACAAAAAGTCTCATGTCTGAAATACTTTGGAACTTGAATTATATAAACTATGCGCAAATTTTGGGGCTGAAAACGTCCTCTTTCTTGCACAAAAAGTCTCATGTCTGAAATACTTTTGGAACTCGAATAATATAAATTTTAATGCGGACTAGTTGTCATAATTTGGTTATCCTATCAATTTTAGTGATTATTAGTTGTCATAATTTGGCCATTATAGAAAAACGAGGCTGTGTACACATATGCTACTATGGGCAAATTTTGTGACTGAAGACGACCTCTTTCTTGCACAAAAAGTCTCATGTCTGAAATACTTTTGGAACTCGAATAATATAAATTTTAATGAAGACAAGTTGTCATAATTTGGTTATCCTATCAATTTTAGTGATTATTAGTTGTCATAATTTGGCCATTATAAAAAACGAGGCTGAGTACACACATGCTACTATGCGCAAATTTTGGGGCTGAGGACGTCCTCTTTCTTGCACAAAAAACGCATGTCTGAAATACTTTTGGAACTCGAATAATATAAATTTTAGTGAGAACTAGTAATCATAATTTGGTTATTCCATCAATTTTAGTGATTATGAGTTCTCATATTTTGGCCATTATAAAAAAAAACAAGGCCGAGTACACATATGCTACTATGCGCAAATTTTGAGGCTGAGGACGTCCTCTTTCTTGCACAAAAAGTCTTGTCTCAAACACTTTTGGAACTCGAATAATATAAATTTAAGTAAGGACTAGTTGTCATAATTTGGATATCCTATCAATTTTAGTGATTGTTAGTTGTCATAATTTGGCCATTATAGAAAAACGAGGCTGGGTACACATATGCTACTATGCGCAAATTGTGACTGGAGACGTCCTCTTTCCTGCATGTGTGAAATACAATTGGAACTCGAATAATATAAATTGAGGAGGACTAGTTGTCACAAAAAGTCTCATGTCTGAAATACTTTTTGAACTCGAATTATATAAACTATGCGCAAATTTTGGGGCTGAGAACGTCTTCTTTCTTGCACAAAAATCTCATGTCTGAAATACTTTTGGAACTCGAATAATATAAATTTTAATGAGGACAAGTTGTCATAATTTGATTATCCTATCAATTTTAGTGATTATTAGTTGTCATAATTTGGCCATTATAGAAAAACGAGGCTGGGTACACATATGCTGCTATGCGCAAATTTTGGGGCTGAGGACGTCCTCTTTCTTGCACAAAAAAACGCATGTATGAAATACTTTTGGAACTCCATTAATAAAAATTTTAGTGAGAACTAGTAATTATAATTTGGTTATTCCATCAATTTTAGTGATTATGAGTTCTCATAATTTGGCCATTATAAAAAAACGAGCTGAGTACACATATGCTACTATGAGCAAATTTTTGGGGCTGAGAACGTCCTCTTTCTTGCACTAGAAGTCTTATGTCTCAAACACTTTTGGAACTCGAATAATATAAATTTTAGTGAGGACTAGTTGTCATAATTTGGTTATTAAATCAATTTTAGTGATTGTTAGTTGTCATAATTTGGTCATTATAAAAAACTAGGCTGCGTACACATATGCTACTATGCGCAAATTGTGACTGAAGACGTCCTCTTTCCTGCATGTGTGAAATACAATTGGAACTCGAATAATATAAATTGAGGAGGACTAGTTGTCACAAAAAGTCTCATGTCTGAAATACTTTTGGAACTCGAATTATATAAACTATGCGCAAATTTTGGGGCTGAGAACGTCTTCTTTCTTGCACAAAAATCTCATGTCTGAAATACTTTTGGAACTCGAATAATATAAATTTTAATGCGGACTAGTTGTCATAATTTGGTTATCCTATCAATTTTAGTGATTGACGTCCTCTTTCTTGCACAAAAAATCTAATGTCTGAAATACTTTTGCAACTCGAATAATATAAATTTTTGTGAGGACTAGTTGTCATAATTTGGTTATCCTATAAATTTTAGTGATTATTAGTTGTCATAATTTGGCCATTATAAAAAAATGAGGCCTAGTACACATATACTACTATGCGCAAATATTGGGGCTGAGGACGTCCTCTTTCTTGCACAAAAAGTCTCATGTCTGAAATACTTTTGGAACTCGAATAATAAAAATTTTAATGAGGACTAGTTGTCATAATTTGGTTATCCTATCAATTTTAGTGATTATTAGTTGTCACAATTTGGCCATTATAAAAAAACGAAGCCGACTACACATATGTCACTATGCGCAAATTGTGGCTGTGTACGACCTCTTTCCTGCATAAAAAGTCTCATGTCTGATATACAATTTGAACTCGAATAATATAAATTTTAGTGGAGTTTAGTTGTCACAAAAAGTCTCACGTATAAAATACTTTTGGAACTCGAATAATATAAATTTTAGTGAGGAGTAGTTGTTATAATTTGGTTATTCTGTCAATTTTAGTGATTATTAGTTGTCATAACTTTGTCATTATAAAAAAAACGAGGCTGAGTACACATATGATTCTATGCGCAAATTTTGGGGCTGAGGACGTCCTCTTTCTTGCACAACAAGTCCCTTGTCTGAAATACTTTTGGAACTCGAATAATATAAAGTTTAGTGAGGACCAGTTGTCATAATTTGGTTATCCTATCAATTTTAGTGATTATGAGTTGTCATAATTTGGCCATTATACAAAAACGAGGCTGAGTACACATATGCTACTATGCGCAAATTTCGGGGCTGAGGCTGTCGTCTTTCTTGCACAAAAAGTGTCATGTCTGAAATACTTTTGGAATTCGAATAATATAAATTTAAGTGAGGACTAGTTGTCATAATTTGGTTATCCTATCAATTTTAGTGATTATTAATTGTCATAATTTGGCCATTATAAAAAACGGGGCTGAGTACACATATGCCACTATTCGCAAATTGTGGCTGAGGACGCGATCTTTACTGCATAAAAAGTGTCATGTCTGAAATACAATTGGAACTCGAATAATATAAATTTTAGGGAGGACTAGTTGTCATAAAAAGTCTCATGTCTAAAATACTTTTGGAACTCCAATAATATAAATTTTAGTGAGGGCTAGTTGTCATAATTTGGTTATTCTATCAATTTTTGTGATTATTAGTTTTCATAATTTGACCATTATAAAAAACGAGGCTGAGAACACATATGCGCAAATTTTGGGGCTGAGGACGTCCTCTTTCTTGCGAAAAAAGTCTCATGTCTGAAATACTTTTGGAAATTGAATAATATACATTTTAGTGAGGGCTAGTTGTCATAATATGGTTATTCTATCAATTTTAGTGATTATTAGCTATCATAATTTGGCCATTATAAAAAACGAGGCTGAGAACACATATGCTACTATGCGCAAATTTTTGGGGCTGAGGACGTCCTCTTTCTTGCGCAAAAAGTCTCATGTCTGAAATACTTTTGGAACTTGAATAACATAAATTTTAGTGAGGGCTAGCTGTCACAATTTGGTTATTCTATCAATTTTAGTGATTATGAGTTCTCATAATTTGGCCATTATAAAAAATCGAAGCTGAGAACACATATGCTACTGTGCGCAAATTTTGGGGCTGAAGACGTTCTCTTTATTGCACAAAAAGTCGAATGTCTGAAATATTTTTGGAACTCGAATAATATAAATTTTAGTGAGGGCTGGTTGTCATAATTTTGTTATTCTATCAATTTAATGATTATTAGTTGTCATAATTTGGCCATTATAAAAAAAAAGGGGCTGAGTACACATATGCCACAATTAGCAAATTGTGGCTGAGGACGCCATCTTTCCTGCATAAAAAGTCCCATGTCTAAAATACAATTGGAACTCGAATAATATAAATTTTAGTGATTACTAGTTGTCACTAAAAGTCGCATGTCTAAAATACTTTTAGAACTCGAATAATATAAATTTTAGTGGGGGCTAGTTGTCATGATTTGGTTATTCTATCAATTGCTACTATGCTCAACTTTTGGGGCTGAGGACGTCCTCTTTCTTGCGCAAAAAGTCTCATGTCTGAAATACTTTTGGAACTCGAATAATATGAATTTTAGTGAGGACTAGTTGTCATAATTTGGTTATTCTATCAATTTTATTGATTATTAGGTCTCATAATTTGGCCATTATAAAAAAGCGAAGATGAGAGCACATATGCTACTGTGCGCAAATTTTGGGGCTGAAGACGTTCTCTTTATTGCACAAAAAGTCGAATGTCTGAAATACTTTTGGAACTCGAATAATATAAATTTTAGTGAGGGCTGGTTGTTATAATATGGTTATTCTATCAATTTAATGATTATTAGGTCTCATAATTTGGCCATTATAAAAAAGCGAAGATGAGAGCACATATGCTACTGTGCGCAAATTTTGGGGCTGAAGACGTTCTCTTTATTGCACAAAAAGTCGAATGTCTGAAATACTTTTGGAACTCGAATAATATAAATTTTAGTGAGGGCTGGTTGTTATAATATGGTTATTCTATCAATTTAATGATTATTAGTTGTCATAATTTGGCCATTATAAAAAAACGGGGCTGAGTACACATATGCCACAATAAGCAAATTGTGGCTGAGGACGCCCTCTTTCCTGCATAAAAACTCTCATGTCTGAAATACAATTGGAACTCGAATAATATATTTTAGTGATTACTAGTTGTCACAAAAAGTCGCATGTCTAAAATACTTTTGGAATTCGAATAATATAAATTTTAGTAAGGGCTAGTTGTCATGATTTGGTTATTCTATAAATTTTTGTGATTATTAGTTTTCATATTTTGGCCATTATAAAAAACGAGGCTGAGAACACATATGCTACTATGCGCAAATTTTGGGGCTGAGGACGTCCTCTTTCTTGCGAAAAAAGTCTCATGTCTGAAATAGTTTTGCAACTTGAATAATATAAATTTTAGTGAGGACTAGTTGTCATAATTTGGTTATTCTATCAATTTTAGTGATTATTAGTTATCATAATTTTGCCATTATAAAAAAATTAATCTGTGAACACATATGCTACTATGCGAAAATTTTGGGGCTGAGGACCTACTCTTTCTTGCACAAAAAGTCGCATGTCTAAAATACTTTTGGAACTCGAATAATATAAATTTTAGTGAGGGCTAGTTGTCATGATTTGGTTATTCTATCAATTTTTGTGATTATTAGTTTTCATAATTTGGCCATTATAAAAAACGAGGCTGAGAACACATATGCTACTATGCGCAAATTTTGGGGCTGAGGACGTCCTCTTTCTTGCGAAAAAAGTCTGATGACTGAAATACTTTTGGAACTTGAATAATATAAATTTTAGTGAGGGCTAGTTGTCATGATTTGGTTATTCTATCAATTTTTGTGATTATTAGTTTTCATAATTTTGCCATTATAAAAAAAATAATCTGTGAACACATATGCTACTATGCTCAAATTTTGGGGCTGAGGACGTCCTCTTTCTTGCACAAAAAGTTTCATGTCTGAAATACTTTTGGAACTCGAATAATATAAATTTTAGTGAGGACCAGTTGTCATAATTTGGTTATTCTATCAATTTTATTGATTATTAGTTCTCATAATTTGGCCAATAAAAAAGCGAAGCTGAGAACACATATGCTACTATGCGCAAATTTGGGGCTGAGAACGTCCTCTTTCTTGCACAGAAAGTCGCATGTCTAAAATACTTTTGGAACTTGAATAATATAAATTTTAGTGAGGGATAGTTGTCATAATTTGGTTATTCTATCAATTTTAGTGATTACTAGTTTTCATAATTTGGCCATTATAAAAACCGAGGCTGAGAACACATATGCTACTATGCGCAACTTTTGGGGCTGAGGACATCCACTTTCTTGCGCAAAAAGTCTCATGTCTGAAATACTTTTTGAACTTCAATAATATAAATTTTAGTGAGGGCTAGTTGTCATAATTTGGTTATTCTATCAATTTTAGTGATTATTAGCTATCATAATTTTGTCATTTAAAAAAAAATTAAGCTGTGGACACATATGCTACTATGCGCAAATTTTGGGGCTGAGGACGTCCTCTTTCTTGTGCAAAAAGTCTCATGTCTGAAACACTTTTGGAACTCGAATAATATAAATTTTAGTGAGGGCTAGTTGTCATAATTTGGTTATTCTCTCAATTATATTGATTATTAGTTCTCATAATTTGGCCATTATAAAAAACCGAAGCTGAGAACACATATGCTACTGTGCGCAAATTTTGGGGCAGAAGACGGTCTCTTTATTGCACAAAAAGTCGCATGTCTGAAGTACTTTTGGAACTCGAATAATATAAATTTTAGTGAGGGCTGGTTGTCATAATTTGGTTATTCTATCAATTTAATGATTATTAGTTGTCATAATTTGGCCATTATAAAAAACCGGGGCTGAGTACACATATGCCACAATTAACAAATTGTGGCTGAGGACGCCCTCTTTCCTGCATAAAAAGTCTCATGTCTGAAATACAATTGGAACTCGAATAGTGAGGACTAGTTGTCATAATTTGGTTATTCTATCAATTTTATTGATTATTAGTTCTCATAATTTGGCCATTATAAAAAAGCGAAGCTGAGAACACATATGCCACAATGCGCAAATTTTGGGGCTGAGGACGTCCTCTTTCTTGCACAGAAAGTCTCATGTCTGAAATACTTTTGGAACTTGAATAATATAAATTTTAGTGAGGACTAGTTGTCATAATTTGGTTATCCTATCAATTTTAGCGATTGACGTCTTCTTTCTTCCACAAAAAGTCGCATGTCTGAAATACTTTTGGAACTCGATTAATATAAATTTTAGTGAGGACTAGTAATCATAATTTGGTTATTCCATCAATTTTAGTGATTATGAGTTCTCATAATTTGGCCATTATAAAAAAACGAGGCTGGGTACACATATGCTACTATGTGCAAATTTTGGGGCTGAGGACGTCTTCTTTCTAGCACAAAAAGTCTCATGTATGAAATACTTTTGGAATTAGAATAATATAAATTTTAGTGAGGACTAGTTGTCATAATTTGGTTATCCTATAAATTTAAGTTATTGTTAGTTGTAATAGTTTGGTCATTATAAAAAACGAGGCTGCGTTCACATATGCTACTATGCGCAAATTTTGGGGCTGAGGACGTTTTCTTTCTTGTACAAAAAGTCTCATGTCTGAAATACTTTTGGAACTCGATTAATATAAATTTTAGTGAGGACTAGTAATTATAATTTGGTTATTCCATCAATTTTAGTGGTTATGAGTTCTCATAATTTGGCCATTATAAAGAAACGATGCTGAGTACACATATGCTACTATACGCAAATTTTTGGGCTGAGGACGTTCCCTTTCTTGCACAAAAAGTCTCATGTCTGAAATACTTTTGGAATTAGAATAATATAAATTTTAGTGAGGACTAGTTGTCATAATGTTTTTATCCTATCAATTTTAGTGATTGTTAGTTGTTATAACTTGGTCATTATAAAAAATCGAGGCTGCGTACACATATGCTACGATGCGCAAATTGTGACTGAAGACGTCCTCTTTCCTGCATGTGTGAAATACAATTGGAACTCGAATAATATAGATTTTAGTGAGAACTAGTTGTCACAAAAAGTCTCATGTCTGAAATACTTTTGGAACTCGAATAATACAAACTATGCGCAAATATAAATTTTAGTGAGGACTAGTAATCATAATTTGGTTATTCCATCAATTTTAGTGATTATGAGTTCTTATAATTTGGCCATTATAAAAAAACAAGGCTGAGTACACATATGCTACTATGCGGAAATTTTGGGGCTGAGAACGTCCGCTTTCTTGCACAAAAAGTTTCATGTCTCAAATACTTTTGGAACTCGAATAATATAAATTTTAGTGAGGACTAGTAATCATAATTTGGTTATTCGATCAATTTTAGTGATTATGAGTTCTCATAATTTGGCAATTAAAAAAAACGAGGCTGAGTACACATATGCTACTATGCGCAAATTTTGGGGCCGAGGACGTCCTCTTTCTTGCACAAAATGTCTCATGTCTGAAATACTTTTGGAACTCGAATAATATAAATTTTAGTGAGGACTAGTTGTCATAATTTGGTTATTCTATCAATTTTAGTGATTGTTAGTTGTCATAATTTGGTCATTATAAAAAAACGATGCTGCGTACATATATGCTACTATGCGCAAATTGTGACTGAAGACGTCCTCTTTCCTGCATGTGTGAAATACAATTGGAACTCGAATAATATAAATTTTAGTGAGGACTAGTTGTCACAAAAAGTCTCATGTCTGAAATACTTTTGGAAGTCGAACAATATAAACTATGCGCTAATTTTGGGGCTGAGAACGTCCTCTTTCTTGCACAAAAAGTCTCATGTCTGAAACACTTTTGGAACTCGAATAATATAAATTTTGGTGAGGACAAGTTGTCATAATTTGGTTATCCTATCAATTTTAGTGATTATTAGTTTCTCATAATTTGGCCATTATAGAAAAACGAGGCTGAGTACACATACGCTACTATGGGCAAATTTTGGGGCTGGGGACGTTCTCTTTCTTGTACAAAAAGTCTCATGTCTGGAATACTTTTGGAACTCGAATAATATAAATTTTAATGAGGACAAGTTGTCATAATTTGGTTATCCTATCAATTTTAGTGATTATTAGTTGTAATAATTTGGCCATTATAAAAAAACGAGGCTGAGTACACATATGCTACTATGCGCAAATTTTGGGGCTGAGGACGTCCTCTTTCTTGCCCAAAAAACGCATGTCTGAAATACTTTTGGAACTCGATTAATATAAATTTTTGTGAGAACTAGTAATCATAATTTGGTTATTCCATCAATTTTAGTGATTATGAGTTCTCATAATTTGGCCATTATAGAAAAACGAGGCTGAGTACACATATGCTTCTATGGGCAAATTTTGGGGCTGAGGACGTCCTCTTTCTTGCACAAAAAGTCTTATGTCTCAAACACTTTTGGAACTCGAATAATATAAATTTTAGTGAAGACTAGTTGTCATAATTTGGTTATCCTATCAATTTTAGTGATTGGTAGTTGTCATAATTTGGCCATTATAAAAAAACGAGGCTGCGTATACATATGCTACTATGCGCAAATTGTGACTGAATACGTCCTCTTTCCTGCATGTCTGAAATACAATTGGAACTCGAATAATATATATTTTAGTGAGGACTAGTTGTCACAAAAGTCTCATGTCTGAAATACTTTTGGAACTCAAATAATATAAACTATGCGCAAATTTTGGGGCTTAGGACGTCCTCTTTCTTGCGCAAAAAGTCCCATGTCTGAAATAATTTTGGAACTCGAATAATATAAATTTTAATGAGGACTAGTTGTCATAATTGGTTATCCTATCAATTTTAGTGATTGACGTCCTCTTTCTTCCACAAAAAGTCTAATGTCTGAAATACTTTTGGAACTCGAATAATATAAATTTAAGTGAGGACTAGTAATCATAATTTGGTTATTCCATCAATTTTAGTGATTATGAGTTCTCCTAAATTGGCCATTATAAAAAAACGAGGCTGAGTACACATATGGTACTATACGCAAATTTTGGGGCTGACGACGTCCTCTTTCTTGCACAAAAAGTCTCATGTCGGATATACTTTTGGAACTCGAATAATGTAAATTTTAGTGGGGACTAGTTGTCATAATTTGGTTATCCTATCAATTTTAGTGATTGTTAGTTGTCATAATTTGGCCATTATAAAAAACGAGGCTGCGTACACATATGCTACTATGCGCAAATTTTGGGGCTGAGGACGTTTTCTTTCTTGTACAAAAAGTCACATCTCTGAAATACTTTTGGAATTCGATTAATATAAATTTTAGTGAGGAATAGTAATTATAATTTGGTTATTCCATCAATTTTAGTGATTATGAGTTCTCATAATTTGGCCATTATAAAAAAACGAGGATGAGTACACATATGCTACTATGCGCAAATTTTGGGGCTGAGGACGTCCTCTTTCTTGCACAAAAAGTCTCATGTCTGAAATACTTTTGGAACTCGAATAATATAATTTTTAGTGAGGACTTGTTGTCATAATTTGGATATTCCATCAATTTTAGTGATTGTTAGTTGTCATAATTTGGTCATTATAAAAAACGATGCTGCGTACACATATGCTACTATGCGCAAATTGTGACTGAAGACGTCCTCTTTTTTGCATGTCTGTAATACAATTATAACTCGAATAATATAAACTATGTGCAAGTTTTGGGGCTGAAGAAGTCCTCTTTCTTGCACAAAAAGTCTTATGTCTGAAATACTTTTGGAACTCGAATAATATAAGTTTTAATGAGGACTAGTTGTCATAATTTGGTTATCCTATCAATTTTAGTGATTGACGTCCTCTATCTTGCACAAAAAATCTAATGTCTGAAATACTTTTGGAACTCGAATAATATAAATTTTAGTGCGGACTAGTTGTCATAATTTGGTTATCCTATCAATTTTAGTGATTGTTAGTTGTCATTATTTGGCCATTATAAAAACGAGGCTGCGTACACGTATGCTACTATGCGCAAATTTTTGGGCTGAGGACGTTCTCTTTCTTGCACAAAAAGTCTTGTCTCAAACACTTTTGGAACTCGAATAATATAAATTTTAGTGAGGACTAGTTGTCATAATTTGGTTATTCCATCAATTTTAGTGATTGTTAGTTGTCATAAATTGGTCATTATAAAAAACAAGACTGCGTACACATATGCTACTATGCGCAAATTGTGACTAAAGACATCCTCTTTCCTGCATGTCTGTAATACAATTGGAACTCGAATAATATAAACTATGTGCAATTTTTGGGTCTGAGGACGTCCTCTTTCTTTGCACAAAAAGTCTCATGTCTGAAATACTTTTGGAACTCGAATAATATAAATTTTAGTGAGGACTAGTAATCATAATTTGGTTATTCCATCAATTTTAGTGATTGTGAGTTCTCCTAATATGGCCATTATAAAAAAAACGAGGCTGAGTACACATATGGTACTATGCGCAAATTTTGGGGCTGAGGACGTCCTCTTTCTTGCACAAAAAGTCTCATGTCCGAAATACTTTTGGAACTCGAATAATAAAAATTTTAGTGAGGACTAGTAATTATAATTTGGTTATTCCATCAATTTTAGTGATCATGAGTTCTCATAATTTGGCCATTATAAAAAAACGAGGCTGAGTACACATATGCTACTATGCGCAAATTTTGGGGCTGAGGACGTCCTCTTTCTTGCACAAAAAGTCGAATGTCTGAAATAATTTTGGAACTCGATTAATATAAATTTTAGTGAGGACTAGTAATCATAATTTGGTTATTCCATCAATTTTAGTGATTATGAGTTGTCATATTTTGGCCATTATAAAAAAACGAGGCTGAGTACACATATGCTACTATGCGCAAATATTGGGGCTGAGGACGTCCTCTTTCTTGCACAAAAAGTTTCATGTCTAAAACACTTTTGGAATTTGAATAATATAAAATTTAATGAGGACTAGTTGTCATAATTTGGTTATCCTATCAATTTTAGTGATTATTAGTTCTCATAATTTGGCCATTATGAAAAAAACGAGGCTGAGTACACATATGCTACTATGCGCAAATTTTTGGGGCTGAGGACGTTCTCTTTTTTGTACAAAAAGTCTCATGTCTGAAATACTTTTGGAACTCGAAAAATATAAATTTTAATGAGGACAAGTTGTCATAATTTGGTTGTCCTATCAATTTTATTGATTGTTAGTTGTCATAATTTGGTCATTATAAAAAACGAGGCTGCGTACACATATGCTACTATGCGCATATGGGGTCTGTTGGCTGAAGTAGTAGAACACGAGACTATGAAGCGGAGGGTCGTGAGTTCGAGCCCGCGCTGAGTCATGAAATACTGTGTTGAATTCTTCTGAACAGCATTAGTGCGTGGTTGTGTTCTTTGTTGTCAGCCTGTTTCAATGATGAAGGCATAGTCACTGATCATTGAACTTAATTGGCAGCGACTGACACTATCATGTACTAAAAGCAGAGTAACAGCACCCACCTTCGTCGGCCCTGTAGCAAAAATTAGCCGGCGAAGTAAAAGGTTGAAATTGTAGTGTACCTCACATGTCTACAATGCATACACATATCATACCGATCAACATTTACTATTAGCATTCATTTGAGTAACATACGTTTAAGTTCAATGCATTTTGTTGACACATTTGGGTGGTGTCAAATTAACTCTATGCATTTCTTTGTGTTACACACTGATTGGTCAAATGAGAAGTATGTCATTTAAAAATATCAAATTTCATGATACCGAATAAAATATTATGTAATAGGTTAAGAATTATTTTCATAAGCTGTATATAAACTGGCGTGATCGCAGAATAAAGTAGACATTGTTGTATGAAGAACTAAACTGGCAACAACTGCCTTAGTTTTACATAATGATAATAAGTCTGCTTGTGCCCTTACGAGAAATTGTAAGATCGGCATAAGATTAGCTCCAACCAGTGGCACATTTGCCGGTTGAAATTGTAGACAAGCATTACATGGCGATCCTGCCGACCGACGCGAACTTTGATCTAGACGAATACGTCCCTAAGCCGTTGAGCAAACAGGAAGAAGTCCCGGCATACGTTCCAGCTAGACAAGGACCAAAGAAACTTACAATCGAGCAATACAAAACTAGGCAAGCTAGGCTGAAGGAAGAAAAATTGACCACAATACCAAAATTAGATACGACAACAAAGAAACGAGGTGGTCAACTGGTAAAGCTGAGAAAGGAGCTAGCAGACTCTCTTAGGTTGGTAAAAGAGACAGACCCTCCGTTAAGTTGGGAGCGAGCACAAAAGGTCTGGAATAGAATAGATGAGCTTAAGCTAACAATAAAGAAAAGAAAAAAAGAAAAGCAAAACAACTCTTAAAGAATTTTATGGCAGTAGGACCAATTTGGGGCAATCCAATGGGCAAACCTCAAAGTAAGGTTGAAATTCAAGAGAATATCTTGAACAGTGGAGAAGCTACCAACAGCAAGCAGATCCCTGATAATATTCTTACATTAGCGATAATTGTAGTATTATTATATATAGCATATAGGATAAATAAATATTTTAAAGAATATGTTCACAAATATAGACACAGACAAATAAACAACGCAGTAAGCGATGTATAAAAATAAAAAGTTTATAAACAAATAATATCTATGTGTCGCAAGACTTAAATTTTATAAATGTACCTATTTAGTTATGGAAGAAAGCATTTCTAAATTGCAGGATTTGCTAAAGAATTTAAAAAATAAACCAGGAAGGACATATACTAGAAAAACAGTACAAGGAAAACTAGAATATATAAAAGATTTAAAGAAACAATTTCAGGAAGACGAGGTTAGGCAAGGGGAATCAGAAAAAGTTGTAGCATTAAAGTTAGAATTTAAAAGCATTTATTCGATGGTAAAAGAGTATTTGATAGAGAAAGAAGAAGAGGACAATAAAGTTATCAACATGGCATCATTTAGTTTGGAAACCACTTCCAAGGCACTCCCATTATTTGCAGGAAATTATTTGGATCTTGAAAGTTTTCTTGTAACAGCGGAGTTGTTGCATAAAACACTGTCAAACGAGGCAAAACTAGATTTCCTCCAATATGTTTATCATGCTAAATTGACATCCACAGTTAGAACAGCACTAGGAATATATGCTAAAGCGGAAAATTTTGAAGAACTGAAAAAATTATTAGAAAATAGATATAAGAGTAGAGAGGCAATTCCTGAACTACAAAATAGATTAAGCATATTGTTCCAAGGAAAAATGTCGATAAACTCATTTTCTGAGAAAACCACTGGAATAATAGATAAGTTAAACAAATTGGGAATTGCCGAGTTAGGAACCCAGGTATCAGAGCCAGAAAAAAGGGTTATAATTAAATTAAACAATAAGTTAGCGTTAGAAACTTTTAAAAAAGGTCTGAACGAATCTTACAAAGCAACCACATATGCTGCTCGACCAGAAAATTTGCAACAGGCTAGTGAACTCGCATTGCAGTTAGAAAGCGAAAAAGTAGCCAATCAAAATTCAATCCTTTATTTTAGGACACAATACCCACAACAGAACAATAGAGTACAAAACAGACAACTCAACAATTCCAATAACAATAGATACAGGAACAACAATAATCGAACGGACAAGAGAAGTAATTTCAACATAAACAACAATAGGAATAATTACAATTCTAACAACAACAATAATAGAAATAACTACAATAGAAATAATAGTTATAATAATAATAACAATTCATATGACAATTCTAACAGAAACAACGGATTTAATAATAACAACAACTCAAATAGAGGTAGAAATAATAGACATGGAAACAATAACAATAGACAAAAATACTCAATAGAATGTTCGGAAAACAGGCAAGGCTCGGGATAGGTGTCTATTCCGGACAGCCAGAATTAAAAATTTGCAAAATAACCAATAATAATACCAATTTTATAACAGCAACATTCAAAAATAAACAATTAACATTTCTCATCGACACTGGAGCCGACATATCACTTTGTCGTATGCGAACTGATTTCGATGATGAACCTTTAGACTCCGAAGAAAAATATAAATTAACTGGTATAACTACAGAAGAGATCCAATCTCTTGGGGCTGAGGACGTCCTCTTTCTTGCACAAAAAGTCGAATGTCTGAAATACTTTTGGAACTCGATTAATATAAATTTTAGTGAGGACTAGTAATCATAATTTGGTTATTCCATCAATTTTAGTGATTATGAGTTGTCATATTTTGGCCATTATAAAAAAACGAGGCTGAGTACACATATGCTACTATGCGCAAATATTGGGGCTGAGGACGTCCTCTTTCTTGCACAAAAAGTTTCATGTCTAAAACACTTTTGGAATTTGAATAATATAAAATTTAATGAGGACTAGTTGTCATAATTTGGTTATCCTATCAATTTTAGTGATTATTAGTTCTCATAATTTGGCCATTATGAAAAAAACGAGGCTGAGTACACATATGCTACTATGCGCAAATTTTTGGGGCTGAGGACGTTCTCTTTTTTGTACAAAAAGTCTCATGTCTGAAATACTTTTGGAACTCGAAAAATATAAATTTTAATGAGGACAAGTTGTCATAATTTGGTTGTCCTATCAATTTTATTGATTGTTAGTTGTCATAATTTGGTCATTATAAAAAACGAGGCTGCGTACACATATGCTACTATGCGCATATGGGGTCTGTTGGCTGAAGTAGTAGAACACGAGACTATGAAGCGGAGGGTCGTGAGTTCGAGCCCGCGCTGAGTCATGAAATACTGTGTTGAATTCTTCTGAACAGCATTAGTGCGTGGTTGTGTTCTTTGTTGCCAGCCTGTTTCAATGATGAAGGCATAGTCACTGATCATTGAACTTAATTGGCAGCGACTGACACTATCATGTACTAAAAGCAGAGTAACAGCACCCACCTTCGTCGGCCCTGTAGCAAAAATTAGCCGGCGAAGTAAAAGGTTGAAATTGTAGTGTACCTCACATGTCTACAATGCATACACATATCATACCGATCAACATTTACTATTAGCATTCATTTGAGTAACATACGTTTAAGTTCAATGCATTTTGTTGACACATTTGGGTGGTGTCAAATTAACTCTATGCATTTCTTTGTGTTACACACTGATTGGTCAAATGAGAAGTATGTCATTTAAAAATATCAAATTTCATGATACCGAATAAAATATTATGTAATAGGTTAAGAATTATTTTCATAAGCTGTATATAAACTGGCGTGATCGCAGAATAAAGTAGACATTGTTGTATGAAGAACTAAACTGGCAACAACTGCCTTAGTTTTACATAATGATAATAAGTCTGCTTGTGCCCTTACGAGAAATTGTAAGATCGGCATAAGATTAGCTCCAACCAGTGGCACATTTGCCGGTTGAAATTGTAGACAAGCATTACATGGCGATCCTGCCGACCGACGCGAACTTTGATCTAGACGAATACGTCCCTAAGCCGTTGAGCAAACAGGAAGAAGTCCCGGCATACGTTCCAGCTAGACAAGGACCAAAGAAACTTACAATCGAGCAATACAAAACTAGGCAAGCTAGGCTGAAGGAAGAAAAATTGACCACAATACCAAAATTAGATACGACAACAAAGAAACGAGGTGGTCAACTGGTAAAGCTGAGAAAGGAGCTAGCAGACTCTCTTAGGTTGGTAAAAGAGACAGACCCTCCGTTAAGTTGGGAGCGAGCACAAAAGGTCTGGAATAGAATAGATGAGCTTAAGCTAACAATAAAGAAAAGAAAAAAAGAAAAGCAAAACAACTCTTAAAGAATTTTATGGCAGTAGGACCAATTTGGGGCAATCCAATGGGCAAACCTCAAAGTAAGGTTGAAATTCAAGAGAATATCTTGAACAGTGGAGAAGCTACCAACAGCAAGCAGATCCCTGATAATATTCTTACATTAGCGATAATTGTAGTATTATTATATATAGCATATAGGATAAATAAATATTTTAAAGAATATGTTCACAAATATAGACACAGACAAATAAACAACGCAGTAAGCGATGTATAAAAATAAAAAGTTTATAAACAAATAATATCTATGTGTCGCAAGACTTAAATTTTATAAATGTACCTATTTAGTTATGGAAGAAAGCATTTCTAAATTGCAGGATTTGCTAAAGAATTTAAAAAATAAACCAGGAAGGACATATACTAGAAAAACAGTACAAGGAAAACTAGAATATATAAAAGATTTAAAGAAACAATTTCAGGAAGACGAGGTTAGGCAAGGGGAATCAGAAAAAGTTGTAGCATTAAAGTTAGAATTTAAAAGCATTTATTCGATGGTAAAAGAGTATTTGATAGAGAAAGAAGAAGAGGACAATAAAGTTATCAACATGGCATCATTTAGTTTGGAAACCACTTCCAAGGCACTCCCATTATTTGCAGGAAATTATTTGGATCTTGAAAGTTTTCTTGTAACAGCGGAGTTGTTGCATAAAACACTGTCAAACGAGGCAAAACTAGATTTCCTCCAATATGTTTATCATGCTAAATTGACATCCACAGTTAGAACAGCACTAGGAATATATGCTAAAGCGGAAAATTTTGAAGAACTGAAAAAATTATTAGAAAATAGATATAAGAGTAGAGAGGCAATTCCTGAACTACAAAATAGATTAAGCATATTGTTCCAAGGAAAAATGTCGATAAACTCATTTTCTGAGAAAACCACTGGAATAATAGATAAGTTAAACAAATTGGGAATTGCCGAGTTAGGAACCCAGGTATCAGAGCCAGAAAAAAGGGTTATAATTAAATTAAACAATAAGTTAGCGTTAGAAACTTTTAAAAAAGGTCTGAACGAATCTTACAAAGCAACCACATATGCTGCTCGACCAGAAAATTTGCAACAGGCTAGTGAACTCGCATTGCAGTTAGAAAGCGAAAAAGTAGCCAATCAAAATTCAATCCTTTATTTTAGGACACAATACCCACAACAGAACAATAGAGTACAAAACAGACAACTCAACAATTCCAATAACAATAGATACAGGAACAACAATAATCGAACGGACAAGAGAAGTAATTTCAACATAAACAACAATAGGAATAATTACAATTCTAACAACAACAATAATAGAAATAACTACAATAGAAATAATAGATATAATAATAATAACAATTCATATGACAATTCTAACAGAAACAACGGATTTAATAATAACAACAACTCAAATAGAGGTAGAAATAATAGACATGGAAACAATAACAATAGACAAAAATACTCAATAGAATGTTCGGAAAACAGGCAAGGCTCGGGATAGGTGTCTATTCCGGACAGCCAGAATTAAAAAATTGCAAAATAACCAATAATAATACCAATTTTATAACAGCAACATTCAAAAATAAACAATTAACATTTCTCATCGACACTGGAGCCGACATATCACTTTGTCGTATGCGAACTGATTTCGATGATGAACCTTTAGACTCCGAAGAAAAATATAAATTAACTGGTATAACTACAGAAGAGATCCAATCTCTTGGCACTATAAAATTGGACATAACATTATCCGGTGAGACAACAAGTCATTCATTTCACTTAGTTAATTCAGATTTCCCAATAGAAACAGATGGTATAGTAGGCAGAGATTTCTTAAAGAAATATCTATGTAAAATAGATTATGAAACATTTACAGTTTCTATGTACATAAACGATATAACTAGAATACTTCCAATGTATGCAAAAACATTTGCATCGTTATTAATAAAAATACCTCCAAGAACAGAAAGCATACATGCAGTTAAACTTAATTTAAATGAAGACAGCGTGATTTTCAATGACGAATTAAAACCAGGTGTATTTTTGAGTAATTCGATAGCACCCAAAAGTAGAATGACACATTTAAAGTTTTTGAACACAACAAACGATGAAATAATTTTAAAGGGCATTAAACTACAAACTGAACCCCTGAAAAACTACGATATATTAAATTACAATACTGACATAAATACTAAACGTTTTGAACATGTACTGAAAGACTTACAAATAGATTGCAATGATGACTATGCAAAAACAGAGTTAATAAACATTTTTAGGAAATATCATAATGTATTTCACCTCGAAAACGAAAAACTGACAGTAAACAATTTTTACAATCAAAAAATCACGACTTCGGACAATACTCCAGTTTATATAAAAAACTATAGACTACCTCACTCGCACACTGACATAATAAATGAACAAGTACATAAAATGCTTGGTGACGACATAATAGAACCTTCGGTAAGTCCCTACAATGCACCCTTATTGCTTGTGCCAAAGAAAGGCGCAGAAGACAAAAGGAAATGGAGACTAGTAGTGGATTTTAGAAAACTGAACGACAGAATAGTGAACGACAAATTCTCACTAACACGACTGGAAGACATTTTAGATAAACTAGGTAGAGCTAAATGGTTTTCAACACTAGACATGACAAGCTCTTTTCACCAAATTAAATTAGACAAAGACTCAAGACCATTGACAGCATTTTCTACACCACAAGGACATTACCAATTCAAACGACTGCCATTCGGATTAAATATCTCATCAAATAGTTTTCAGAGAATGCTAACGATTGCACTCTCAGGACTGGAATCTGAAGCATTTCTCTATGTAGACGATATAATCGTGTACGGATGCAGTTTGAATCATCATAACCAAAGTTTGGTAAAGGTTTTAGACAGACTACAGAAATATAATTTAAAGCTTAATCCCAAGAAATGTTGTTTCTTGAGATCAGAAGTAATTTATTTAGGACATTTAATAACAAAAGACGGTGTAAAGACTGACCCATCAAAATATGAGGTAATCAAAAATTATCCAACACCAAAGGACTCGGACGAAGTCAGACGTTTTGTAGCATTCTGTAACTACTACAGAAAATTTATTCCAAATTTTGCAGACATCGCTAAAGATCTGAATGCTTTATTAAAAAAATCAGTAAAATTTGTATGGACAGAAAAATGTCAGCATGCTTTTGATGATTTGAAAGAGAAGTTGATGAATCCTCCCGTACTACAATACCCGGATTTTGACAAACCTTTCATTTTAACAACAGACGCCTCTAACTACGGGTTAGGTGCAGTTTTATCTCAAGGCGAAATAGGTCAAGATTTACCTATCTCTTACGCTAGTAAATCACTGCAGAAGCATGACATCAATAAGCCTGTAATAGAAAAAGAACTTTTGGCAATACATTGGAGTATAAATTTCTTTAGACCGTATCTGTATGGTAGAAAGTTCATAGTAGTGACAGACCACAGACCTTTAATTTCATTGTTTTCACATAAAAACCCATCATCAAAGATGACACGTATTAGACTAGATTTGAGTGATTACGATTTTTCAATTGTTTACAAGAAAGGCAAGATGAACACGAACGCAGACGCACTCTCAAGAATAGAGATTAACACAGACATTTTAAGACAAATGATACCTAAAGACAATGATATAAATGAGACGAAAATTTTAGCAACAACGAGGGCGATGAGAAATAATGAGGCGAATAAAGAATTAAATAATACGGAAAATAAAGAATTAGATAGTGAGAAAAATGACAACCCTCAGAAGCCTGATCAACTTCAAATATGGGATTGTACATCCATAAACGACGTCAAAAATATAAGAAAACTGCAGTTTAATGAAATTGATAGAATTGAAAGTATTGAAAATATAAATATATATATTGAGAAGAATATTGTGCACATAGGATGTAATGATAATTCATCGAAACCAGTTTCGACCATGAAGAAGTTGCATACCCAAAATATAAATAATGAATATAATAAGCTAGCAAGATTCAGTGATAAATCAGCGAAACTAGATTCGATACTGATGAAACTGATATCTAAAATGAATAAAGAAAATATAAAGGAATTAGCACTTGCAAGTGAAGATGAAATATTTAGAATGTATACAAAAGAAGAATTTAAGAGCTCGTATAAAAGAATAAAGATAAATAAGAAAAGTCCTCAGTTGAAAATATTAATATACAACGCCCCAAAGAAAATAAAAGATGACATATTGAAATATAAACTAATTGATGAATTCCACAATGCCACACACGCAGGCCACTTAGGAATAAGAAAAACAATTATAAAATTGAAACAACGGTACATTTGGAAAGGCATGAACAGGATGGTAAAGAAATTTATATCATGTTGTGAAAGTTGTAATAAAAATAAACAAACAAAACACATAAAAGAACCACTTACGATAAAAAACACTCCAAACAATAGTTTTGAGGTCATATCTATTGACACTGTAGGTCCACTTCGAATTTCAAAGAACTATGGCTACATTCTGACGATACAATGTGAGTTGACTAAATTTGTCGTAGCACACCCCATGCCGACAAAGGATGCAGTTACGACAGCAAAAACACTTGTAGAGCAATTTGTTTTGAAATATGGTCAATTTAAAGTACTTAAATCGGATAGAGGAACAGAATTTATGAATGAAGTAATGCGTAATGTATGTGCATTGTTAAAGATTAAACAAATATTTTCAACACCACACCACCATGAAACACTAGGCTCAATAGAAAGAAACCATAGAGTTCTACATGAATTTTTGTTAACTACATCAAATGATTATGAATGGGATAAGTGGATTCCATATTTTACTTTTGCTTATAACACTTCACCACATGTAGACACGGGCTACACGCCTTTTGAATTAGTATATGGAAAATTACCATGCTTTCCAACTGACACTTTAGAAAACAAAACAAAAATTTATAACTATGAAGACTACGTACAAGAGTTACGCATCAGATTACAATTTGTCTTAAACAAAACAAAACAATTACTAATAAAATCAAAAGAAAGAAGAGTCTTAACACATAGAAATAGTAATGAGTTGACTCTAAAAATAGGAGATTTAGTTTTAGTAAGAGTAGAAAATAGAAGAAAGAATCAAGGTCCATACAAAGGTCCATTTAGGATAATTGATATAAACGATGTTAACACAACCATAGATTATAACGGTATGGAAAAAACCTACCACAACAATAACTTAAAACCCTTTAAAACACTATAAATATATGTCATATTTAACTTTATATTTTACCACACATTTACTACAATATTTTTATAATTATTTTCTAATATATTTTAATATAATCATAAGAAAATCAAATTAAATCTATAAGAGAAATATATTTTTATTATATAAAAATCAATAATAAAAAGTCCAACTAGAACAATAAGAAAAGTATGTAACGGTATTATGGAGGAAGTAAGAAAAATCACTCGTAATTTTTCTCTTAAGGGTGAGGGTGTAGTGTACCTCACATGTCTACAATGCATACACATATCATACCGATCAACATTTACTATAAGCATTCATTTGAGTAACATACGTTTAAGTGTGTCTAAATAGTTCAATGCATTTCGTTGACACATTTGGGTGGTGTCAAATTAACTCTATGCATTTCTTTGTGCTACACACTGATTGGTCAAATGAGAAGTATGTCATTTAAAAATATCAAACTCCATGATACCGAATAAAAAATTATGTAATAGGTTAAGAATTATTTTCATAAGCTGTATATAAACTGGCGTGATCCCAGAATAAAGTAGACATTGTTGTATGAAGAACTAAACTGGGAACAACTGCCTTAGTTTTATTTAATGACAATAAGTCTCCTTGTGCCCTTACGAGAAATTGTAAGATCGGCATAAGATTAGCTCCAACCAGTGGCACATTTGCCGGTTGAAAAGTATTTTCCAAATAAACAAAATGTAGACAAGCATTACACTGCGTACACATATGCTACTATGCGCAAATTTTGTGACTGAAGACGTCCTTTTTCTTGCACAAAAAGTCTTATGGCTGAAATACTTTTGGAACTTGATTAATATAAATTTTATTGAGGACTAGTTGTCATAAATTGGTTATCCTATCTATTTTAGTGATTGACGTCCTCTTTCTTCCACAAAAAGTATAATGTCTGAAATACTTTTGGAAATCGAATAATATAAAATTTAGTGAGGACTAGTTGTCATAATTTGGACATTCTATCAATTTTAGTGATTATTAGTTCTCATAATTTGGCTATTATAAAAAAAAACGAGGCTGAATACACATATGCTACTATGCGCAAATTGTGGGGCTGATGACGTCATCTTTCTTGCACAAAAAGTCTCATGTCTGAAATACTTTTGGAACTCGAATAATATAAATTTTAGTGAGGACTAGTTGTCATAATTTGGTTATTCTATCAATTTTAATGATTGTGAGTTGTCATAATTTGGTCATTATAAAAAAACGAGGCTGCGTACACATATGCTAGTATGCGCAAAATGTGACTGAAGACGTCCTCTTTCCTGCATGTCTGTAATACAATTGGAACTCGAATAATATAAATTTTAGTGGGGACTAGTTGTCACAAAAAGTCTCTTGCCTGTTAATGAGGACTAGTAGTCATACTTTGGTTATATTATCAATTTTTGTGATTGACGTCCTCTTTCTTGCACAAAAAATCTAATGTCTGAAATACTTTTGGAACTCGAATAATATAAATTTTAGTGAGGACTAGTAATCACAATTTGGTTATTCCATCAATTTTAGTGATTATGAGTTCTCCTAATTTGGCCATTATAAAAAAACGAGGCTGAGTACACATATGGTACGTTGCGCAAATTTTGGGGCTGAGGACGTCCTCGTTTTTGCACATAAAGTCTAATGTCTGCAATACTTTTGGAACTCGAATAATATAAATTTTAGTGAGGACTAGTAATCATAATTTGGTTATTCCATCAATTTTAGGGATTATGAGTTCTCCTAATTTGGCCATTATAGAAAAACGAGGCTGACTACACATATGGTACTATGCGCAAATTTTGGGGCTGAGGACGTCCTCTTTTTTGCACAAAAAGTCTCATGTCTGAAATATTTTTGGAACTCGAATAATACAAATTTTAGTGATGACTAGTTGTCATAATTTGGTTATCCTATCAATTTTAGTGATTGTTAGTTGTCAAGATTTGGCCATTATAAAAAACGAGGCTGCGTACACATATGGTACTATGCGCAAATTTTGGGGCTGAGGACGTCCTCTTTCTTCCACAAGAAGTCTAATGTCTGAAATACTTTTGCAACTCGAGTAATATAAATATTAGTGAGGACTAGTTGTCATAGTTTCGACATTCTATCAATTTTAGTGATTATTAGTTCTCATAATTTGGCTAATATAAAAAAGCGAGGCTGAGTACACATATGCTACTATGCGCAAATTTTGGGGCTGAGGACGTCCTCTTTCTTGCACAAAAAGTCTCATGTCTGAAATACTTTTGGAACTCGAACAATATAAATTTTAGTGAGGACTAGTTGACATAATTTGGGTATCCTATCAAATTTAGTGATTGACGTCCTCTTTCTTCCACAAAATGTCTAATGCCTGAAATACTTTTGGAACTCGAATAATATAAATTTTAGTGAGGGCTAGTAATCATAATTTGGTTATTCTATCAATTTTAGTGATTATGAGTTCTCCTAATTTGGCCATTATAAAAAAACGAGGCTGAGTACACATATGGTACTATGCGCAAATTTTGGGGCTGAGAACGTCCCCTTTTTTGCGCAAAAAGTCTCATGTCTGAAATACATTTGGAACTCGATTAATATAAATTTTAGTGAGCACTAGTAATCATAATTTGGTTATTCCATAAATTTTAGTGATTATGAGTTCTCATAATTTGGCCATTACAAAAAAAAAAAACGAGGCTGAGTACACATATGCTACTATGCGCAAATTTTGGGGCTGAGGACGTCCTCTTTCTTGCACAAAAAGTCTTATGTCTCAAACACTTTTGGAACTCAAATAATATAAATTTTAGTGAGGACTAGTTGTCATAATTTGGTTATCCTATCAAATTTAGTGATTGACGTCCTCTTTCTTCCACAAAATGTCTAATGTCTGAAATACTTTTGGAACTCGAATAATATAAATTTTAGTGAGGACTAGTAATCATAATTCGGTTATTTCATCAATTTTAGTGATTATGAGTTCTCCTAGTTTGGCCATTATAAAAAAACGAGGCTGCGTACACATATGCTACTATGCGAAAATTGTGACTGAAGACGTACTCTTTCCTGCATGTCTGAAATACAATTGGAACTCGAATAATATAAATTTTAGTGAGGACTAGTTGTCACAAAAATCTCATGTCTGAAATACTTTTGGAGCTCGAATAATATAAACTATGCGCAAATTTTGGGGCTAAGGACGTCCTCTTTCTTGCACAAAAAGTCTCATGTCTGAAATACTTTTGGAACTCGAATAATATAAATTTTTATGAGGACTAGTTGTCATAATTTGGTTATCCTATCAATTTTAGTGATTGACGTCCTCTTTCTTCCACAAAAAGTCTAATGCCTGAAATACTTTTGGAACTCGAATAATATAAATTTTAGTGAGGACTAGTAATCATAATTTGGTTATTCTATCAATTTTAGTGATTATGAGTTCTCCTAATTTGGCCATTATAAAAAAACGAGGCTGAGTACACATATGGTACTATGCGCAAATTTTGGGACTAAGAACGTCCTCTTTTTTGCGCAAAAAGTCTCATGTCTGAAATACTTTTGGAACTCGAATAATATAAATTTTAGTGAGGACTAGTTGTCATAATTTGGTTATCCTATCAATTTTAGTGATTGACGTCCTCTTTCTTCCACAAAAAGTCTAATGCCTGAAATACTTTTGGAACTCGATTAATATAAACATTAGTGAGGACTAGTAATTATAATTTGGTTATTCCATAAATTTTATTGATTATGAGTTCTCATAATTTGGCCATTACAAAAAAACGAGGCTGAGTACACATATGCTACTATGCGCAAATTTTTGGGCTGAGGACGTCCTCTTTCTTGCACAAAAAGTCTCATGTCTGAAATACTTTTGGAACTCGAATAATATAAATTTTCGTGAGTACTAGTTGTCACAATTTGGTTATTCCATCAATTTTAGTGATTATGAGTTTTCATAATTTGGCCATTATAAAAAAATGAGGCTGAGTACACATATGCTACTATGCGGAAATTTTAGGGCTGAGGACGTCCTCTTTCTTGCACAAAAAGTCTCATGTCTGAAATACTTTTGGAACTCGAATAATATAAATTTTAGTGAGGACTAGTTATCATAATTTTTTTTTTTTAGGAGTAGGACCAGCACTCAGGGGATGACCCCTATATATGCAATGCATTGCGCCGGAACTGAAAACGAGTGGATGGTATTGAGAGGACAGATTAGGAAAGATGAGAAGATAGACAGTTTGTTTTTTTTTTGTAGCTTTTTCAACCTTTTACTTCGCCGGCTAATTTTTGCTACAGGGCCGTAGAAGGTGGATGGTCGAAACTGGTTTCGATGAATTATCATTACATCCTATGTGCACAATATTCTTCTCAATATATATATTTATATTTTCAATACTTTCAATTCTATCAATTTCATTAAACTGCAGTTTTCTTATATTTTTGACGTCGTTTATGGATGTACAATCCCATATTTGAAGTTGATCAGGCTTCTGAGGGTTGTCATTTTTCTCACTATCTAATTCTTTATTTTCCGTATTATTTAATTCTTTATTCGCCTCATTATTTCTCATCGCCCTCGTTGTTGCTAAAATTTTCGTCTCATTTATATCATTGTCTTTAGGTATCATTTGTCTTAAAATGTCTGTGTTAATCTCTATTCTTGAGAGTGCGTCTGCGTTCGTGTTCATCTTGCCTTTCTTGTAAACAATTGAAAAATCGTAATCACTCAAATCTAGTCTAGTACGTGTCATCTTTGATGATGGGTTTTTATGTGAAAACAATGAAATTAAAGGTCTGTGGTCTGTCACTACTATGAACTTTCTACCATACAGATACGGTCTAAAGAAATTTATACTCCAATGTATTGCCAAAAGTTCTTTTTCTATTACAGGCTTATTGATGTCATGCTTCTGCAGTGATTTACTAGCGTAAGAGATAGGTAAATCTTGACCTATTTCGCCTTGAGATAAAACTGCACCTAACCCGTAGTTAGAGGCGTCTGTTGTTAAAATGAAAGGTTTGTCAAAATCCGGGTATTGTAGTACGGGAGGATTCATCAACTTCTCTTTCAAATCATCAAAAGCATGCTGACATTTTTCTGTCCATACAAATTTTACTGATTTTTTTAATAAAGCATTCAGATCTTTAGCGATGTCTGCAAAATTTGGAATAAATTTTCTGTAGTAGTTACAGAATGCTACAAAACGTCTGACTTCGTCCGAGTCCTTTGGTGTTGGATAATTTTTGATTACCTCATATTTTGATGGGTCAGTCTTTACACCGTCTTTTGTTATTAAATGTCCTAAATAAATTACTTCTGATCTCAAGAAACAACATTTCTTGGGATTAAGCTTTAAATTATATTTCTGTAGTCTGTCTAAAACCTTTACCAAACTTTGGTTATGATGATTCAAACTGCATCCGTACACGATTATATCGTCTACATAGAGAAATGCTTCAGATTCCAGTCCTGAGAGTGCAATCGTTAGCATTCTCTGAAAACTATTTGATGAGATATTTAATCCGAATGGCAGTCGTTTGAATTGGTAATGTCCTTGTGGTGTAGAAAATGCTGTCAATGGTCTTGAGTCTTTGTCTAATTTAATTTGGTGAAAAGAGCTTGTCATGTCTAGTGTTGAAAACCATTTAGCTCTACCTAGTTTATCTAAAATGTCTTCCAGTCGTGTTAGTGAGAATTTGTCGTTCACTATTCTGTCGTTCAGTTTTCTAAAATCCACTACTAGTCTCCATTTCCTTTTGTCTTCTGCGCCTTTCTTTGGCACAAGCAATAAGGGTGCATTGTAGGGACTTACCGAAGGTTCTATTATGTCGTCACCAAGCATTTTATGTACTTGTTCATTTATTATGTCAGTGTGCGAGTGAGGTAGTATATAGTTTTTTATATAAACTGGAGTATTGTCCGAAGTCGTGATTTTTTGATTGTAAAAATTGTTTACTGTCAGTTTTTCGTTTTCGAGGTGAAATACATTATGATATTTCCTAAAAATGTTTATTAACTCTGTTTTTGCATAGTCATCATTGCAATCTATTTGTAAGTCTTTCAGTACATGTTCAAAACGTTTAGTATTTATGTCAGTATTGTAATTTAATATATCGTAGTTTTTCAGGGGTTCAGTTTGTAGTTTAATGCCCTTTAAAATTATTTCATCGTTTGTTGTGTTCAAAAACTTTAAATGTGTCATTCTACTTTTGGGTGCTATCGAATTACTCAAAAATACACCTGGTTTTAATTCGTCATTGAAAATCACGCTGTCTTCATTTAAATTAAGTTTAACTGCATGTATGCTTTCTGTTCTTGGAGGTATTTTTATTAATAACGATGCAAATGTTTTTGCATACATTGGAAGTATTCTAGTTATATCGTTTATGTACATAGAAACTGTAAATGTTTCATAATCTATTTTACATAGATATTTCTTTAAGAAATCTCTGCCTACTATACCATCTGTTTCTATTGGGAAATCTGAATTAACTAAGTGAAATGAATGACTTGTTGTCTCACCGGATAATGTTATGTCCAATTTTATAGTGCCAAGAGATTGGATCTCTTCTGTAGTTATACCAGTTAATTTATATTTTTCTTCGGAGTCTAAAGGTTCATCATCGAAATCAGTTCGCATACGACAAAGTGATATGTCGGCTCCAGTGTCGATGAGAAATGTTAATTGTTTATTTTTGAATGTTGCTGTTATAAAATTGGTATTATTATTGGTTATTTTGCAATTTTTTAATTCTGGCTGTCCGGAATAGACACCTATCCCGAGCCTTGCCTGTTTTCCGAACATTCTATTGAGTATTTTTGTCTATTGTTATTGTTTCCATGTCTATTATTTCTACCTCTATTTGAGTTGTTGTTATTATTAAATCCGTTGTTTCTGTTAGAATTGTCATATGAATTGTTATTATTATTATATCTATTATTTCTATTGTAGTTATTTCTATTATTGTTGTTGTTAGAATTGTAATTATTCCTATTGTTGTTTATGTTGAAATTACTTCTCTTGTCCGTTCGATTATTGTTGTTCCTGTATCTATTGTTATTGGAATTGTTGAGTTGTCTGTTTTGTACTCTATTGTTCTGTTGTGGGTATTGTGTCCTAAAATAAAGGATTGAATTTTGATTGGCTACTTTTTCGCTTTCTAACTGCAATGCGAGTTCACTAGCCTGTTGCAAATTTTCTGGTCGAGCAGCATATGTGGTTGCTTTGTAAGATTCGTTCAGACCTTTTTTAAAAGTTTCTAACGCTAACTTATTGTTTAATTTAATTATAACCCTTTTTTCTGGCTCTGATACCTGGGTTCCTAACTCGGCAATTCCCAATTTGTTTAACTTATCTATTATTCCAGTGGTTTTCTCAGAAAATGAGTTTATCGACATTTTTCCTTGGAACAATATGCTTAATCTATTTTGTAGTTCAGGAATTGCCTCTCTACTCTTATATCTATTTTCTAATAATTTTTTCAGTTCTTCAAAATTTTCCGCTTTAGCATATATTCCTAGTGCTGTTCTAACTGTGGATGTCAATTTAGCATGATAAACATATTGGAGGAAATCTAGTTTTGCCTCGTTTGACAGTGTTTTATGCAACAACTCCGCTGTTACAAGAAAACTTTCAAGATCCAAATAATTTCCTGCAAATAATGGGAGTGCCTTGGAAGTGGTTTCCAAACTAAATGATGCCATGTTGATAACTTTATTGTCCTCTTCTTCTTTCTCTATCAAATACTCTTTTACCATCGAATAAATGCTTTTAAATTCTAACTTTAATGCTACAACTTTTTCTGATTCCCCTTGCCTAACCTCGTCTTCCTGAAATTGTTTCTTTAAATCTTTTATATATTCTAGTTTTCCTTGTACTGTTTTTCTAGTATATGTCCTTCCTGGTTTATTTTTTAAATTCTTTAGCAAATCCTGCAATTTAGAAATGCTTTCTTCCATAACTAAATAGGTACATTTATAAAATTTAAGTCTTGCGACACATAGATATTATTTGTTTATAAACTTTTTATTTTTATACATCGCTTACTGCGTTGTTTATTTGTCTGTGTCTATATTTGTGAACATATTCTTTAAAATATTTATTTATCCTATATGCTATATATAATAATACTACAATTATCGCTAATGTAAGAATATTATCAGGGATCTGCTTGCTGTTGGTAGCTTCTCCACTGTTCAAGATATTCTCTTGAATTTCAACCTTACTTTGAGGTTTGCCCATTGGATTGCCCCAAATTGGTCCTACTGCCATAAAATTCTTTAAGAGTTGTTTTGCTTTTCTTTTTTTCTTTTCTTTATTGTTAGCTTAAGCTCATCTATTCTATTCCAGACCTTTTGTGCTCGCTCCCAACTTAACGGAGGGTCTGTCTCTTTTACCAACCTAAGAGAGTCTGCTAGCTCCTTTCTCAGCTTTACCAGTTGACCACCTCGTTTCTTTGTTGTCGTATCTAATTTTGGTATTGTGGTCAATTTTTCTTCCTTCAGCCTAGCTTGCCTAGTTTTGTATTGCTCGATTGTAAGTTTCTTTGGTCCTTGTCTAGCTGGAACGTATGCCGGGACTTCTTCCTGTTTGCTCAACGGCTTAGGGACGTATTCGTCTAGATCAAAGTTCGCGTCGGTCGGCAGGATCGCCATGTAATGCTTGTCTACAATTTCAACCGGCAAATGTGCCACTGGTTGGAGCTAATCTTATGCCGATCTTACAATTTCTCGTAAGGGCACAAGCAGACTTATTATCATTATGTAAAACTAAGGCAGTTGTTGCCAGTTTAGTTCTTCATACAACAATGTCTACTTTATTCTGCGATCACGCCAGTTTATATACAGCTTATGAAAATAATTCTTAACCTATTACATAATATTTTATTCGGTATCATGAAATTTGATATTTTTAAATGACATACTTCTCATTTGACCAATCAGTGTGTAACACAAAGAAATGCATAGAGTTAATTTGACACCACCCAAATGTGTCAACAAAATGCATTGAACTTAAACGTATGTTACTCAAATGAATGCTAATAGTAAATGTTGATCGGTATGATATGTGTATGCATTGTAGACATGTGAGGTACACTACAATTTCAACCTTTTACTTCGCCGGCTAATTTTTGCTACAGGGCCGACGAAGGTGGGTGCTGTAACTCTGCTGTTAGTGCATGATAGTGTCAGTCGCTGCCAATTATGTTCAGTGATCAGTGACTATGCCTTCATCGTTGAAACCGGCTGGCAACAACTAACACAACCACGCACTAATGATGATCAGAAAAATTCAACACAATATTTCATTAATCAGCGCGGGCTCGAACTCACGACCCTCCGCTTCATAGTCTCGTGTTCTACTACTTCAGCCAACAGCACCCACAAATTTGGTTATCCTATCAATTTTAGTGATTGTTAGTTGTCATAATTTAGCCATTATAAAAAACGAGGCTGCGTACACATATGCTACTATGCGCAAATTTTGGGGCTGAGGACGTCCTCTTTCTTGTACAAAAAGTCTCGTGTCTGAAATACTTTTGGAACTCGAATAATATAAATTTTAGTGAGGACTAGTTGTCATAATTTGGTTATCCTATCAATTTTAGTGATAGTTAGTTGTCATAATTTGGCAATTATAAAAAAACGAGGCTGCGTACACATATGCTACTATGCGCAAATTGTGACTGAAGAAGTCCTCTTTCCTGCATGTCTGAAAAACAATTGGAACTCGAATAATATAAATTTTAGTGAGGACTAGTTGTCACAAAAAGTCTCATGTCTGAAATACTTTTGGAACTCGAATAATATGAACTATGCGCAAATTTTGGGGCTGAAGACGTCCTCTTTCTTGCACAAAAAGTCTCATGTCTGAAATACTTTTGGAACTCGAATAATATAAATTATAATGAGGACTAGTTGTCATAATTTTGGTTATGTCTGAAATACTTTTCCAACTCGAATAATATAAATTTTAATGAGGACAGGTTGTCATGATTTGGTTATCCTATCAATTTTAGTGATTGACGTCCTCTTTCTTCCACAAAAAGTCTAATGTCTGAAATAATTTTGAAACTTGATTACTATAAATATAAGTGAGGACTAGTAATCATAATTTGGTTATTCTATCAATTTTAGTGATTATGAGTTCTCATAATTTGGCCATTATAAAAAAACGAGGCTGAGTACACATATGCTACTATGCGCAAATTTTGGGGCTGAGGACGTCCTCTTTCTTGCACAGAAAGTCTCATGTCTGAAATACTTTTGGAACTCAAATAATATAAATTTTAATTAGTACTAGTTGTCATAATTTGGTTATCCTATCCATTTTAGTGATTGACGTCCTCTTTCTTCCACAAAAAAAACGCATGTCTGAAATACTTTTGGAACTCGATTAATATAAATTTTAGTGAGGACTAGTAATCATAATTTGGTTATTCCATCAATTTTAGTGATTATGAGTTTTCATAATTTGGCCATTATAAAAAAACGAGGCTGAGTACACATATGCTACTATGCGCAAATTTTGGGGCTGAGGACGTCCTCTTTCTTGCACAAAAAGTCTTATGTCTCAAACTTTTTTGGAACACGAATAATATAAATTTTAGTGAGGACTAGTTGTCATAATTTGGTTATCCTATCAATTTTAGTGATTGTTAGTTGTCATAATTTGGCTATTATAAAAAAACGAGGCTGCGTACACATATGCTACTATGCGCAAATTGTGACTGCAGTCGTCCTCTTTCCTGCATATCTGAAATACGATTGGAACTCGAATAATATAAATTTTAATGAGGACTAGTTGTCATAATTTGGTTATCCTATCAATTTTAGTGATTGACGTCCTCTTTCTTGCACAAAAAATCTAAATACTTTTGAAACTCGAATATTATAAATTTTAGTGTGGACTAGTTGTCATAATTTGGACATTCTATCAATTTTAGTGATTATTAGTTCTCATAATTTGGCTATTATAAAAAAAAGAGGCTGAGTACACATATGCTACTATCCGCAAATTTTGGGGCTGAGGACGTACTCTTTCTTGCACAAAAAGTCTCATGTCTGAAATACTTTTGGAACTCGAATAATATAAATTTTAATAATATAAATTTTAATGTCATAATTTGGTTATCCTACCAATTTTAGTGATTGTTAGTTGTCATAATTTGGCCAATATAAAAAACAAGGCTGCGTACACATATGCTTCTATGCGCAAATTGTGACTTAAGACGTCCTCTTTCCTGCATGTTTGAAAAACAATTGGAACTCGAATAATATAAATTTTAGTGAGGACTAGTTGTCACAAAAAGTCTCATGTCTGAAATACTTTTGGAACTCGAATAATATAAACTATGCGCAAATTTTGGGGCTGGGGACGTCCTCTTTCTTGCACAAAAAGTCTAACGTCTGACATACTTTTGGAACTCGAATAATATAAATTTTAGTGAGGACTAGTTGTCACAAAAAGTCTCATGTCTGAAATACTTTTGGAACTCGAATAATATAAATTTTAGTGAGGACTAGTTGTCATAATTTGGTTATCCTATCAATTTTAGTGATTGTTAGTTGTCATAATTTGGCTATTATAAAAAAACGAGGCTGCGTACACATATGCTACTATGCGCAAATTGTGACTGCAGTCGTCCTTTTTCCTGCATATCTGAAATACAATTGGAACTCGAATAATATAAATTTTAATGAGGACTAGTTGTCATAATTTGGTTATCCTATCAATTTTAGTGATTGACGTTCTCTTTCTTGCACAAAAAATCAAACGTCTGAAATACTTTTGGAACTCGTATAATATATATTTTAGTGTGGACTAGTTGTCATAATTTGGACATTATATCAATTTTAGTGATTATTAGTTCTCATAATTTGGCTATTATAAAAAAAAGAGGCTGAGTACACATATGCTACTATGCGCAAATTTTGGGGCTGAGGACGTCCTCTTTCTTGCACAAAAAGTCTCATGTCTGAAATACTTTTGGAACTCGAATAATATAAATTTTAATGAGCACTAGTTGTCATAATTTGGTTATCCTATCAATTTTTGTGATTGACGTCCTCTTTCTTGTCTGAAATACTTTTGGAACTCGAATAATATAAATTTTAGTGAGGACTAGTAATCATAATTTGGTTATTCCATCAATTTTAGTGATTATGAGTTTTCATAATTTGGCCATTATAAAAAAACGAGGCTGAGTACACATATGCTACTATGCGCAAATTTTGTGGCAGAGGACGTCCTCTTTCTTGCACAAAAAGTCTCGTGTCTGAAATACTTTTGGAGCTCGAATAATATAAATTTTAGTGAGGACTAGTTGTCATAATTTGGTTATCCTATCAATTTTAGTTATTGTTAGTTGTCATAATTTGGCCATTATAAAAAAACGAGGCTGCGTACACATATGCTACTATGCGCAAATTGTGACTGAAGACGTCCTCTTTCCTGCATGTCTGAAAAACAATTGGAACTCGAATAATATAAATTTTAGTGAGGACTAGTTGTCACAAAAAGTCTCATGTCTGAAATACTTTTGGAACTCGAATAATATGAACTATGCGCAAATTTTGGGGCTGAAGACGTCCTCTTTCTTGCACAAAAAGTCTCATGTCTGAAATACTTTTGGAACTCGAATAATATAAATTTTAATAAGGATTACTTGTCATAATTTTGGTTATGTCTGAAATACTTTTCCAACTCGAATAATATAAATTTTAATGAGGACAAGTTTTCATAATTTGGTTTTCCTATCAATTTTTGTGATTGACGTCCTCTTTTTTCAACAAAAAGTCTAATGTCTGAAATAATTTTGGAATTCGATTACTATAAATATAAGTGAGGACTAGTTATCATAATTTGGTTATTCCATCAATTTTAGTGATTATGAGTTCTCATAAATTGGCCATTATAAAACAAACGAGGCTGAGTACACATATGCTACTATGCGCAAATTTTGGGGCTGAGGACGTCCTCTTTCTTGCACAGAAAGTCTCATGTCTGAAATACTTTTGGAACTCGAATAATATAAATTTTAATAAGTACTAGTTGTCATAATTTGGTTATCCTATCCATTTTAGTGATTGACGTCCTCTTTCTTCCAAAAAAAATGCATGTCTGAAATACTTTTGGAACTCGATTAATATAAATTTTAGTGAGGACTAGTAATCATAATTTGTTTATTCCATCAATTTTAGTGATTATGAGTTCTCATAATTTGGCCATTATAAAAAAAACGAGGCTGAGTACACATATGCTACTATGCGCAAATTTTGGGGCTGAGGACGTCCTCTTTCTTGCACAAAAAGTCTTATGTCTCAAACACTTTTGGAACACGAATAATATAAATTTTAGTGAGGACTAGTTGTCATAATTTGGTTATCCTATCAATTTTAGTTTTTGTTAGTTGTCATAATTTGGCTATTATAAAAAAACGAGGCTGCGTACACATATGCTACTATGCGCAAATTGTGACTGCAGACGTCCTCTTTCCTGCATATCTGAAATACAATTGGAACTCGAATGATATAAATTTTAATGAGGACTAGTTGTCATAATTTGGTTATCCTATCAATTTTAGTGATTGACGTCCTCTTTCTTGCACAAAAAATCTAATGTCTGAAATACTTTTGGAACTCGAATAATATAAATTTTAGTGAGGACTAGTTGTCACAAAAAGTCTCATGTCTGAAATACTTTTGGAACTCGAATAGTATGAACTATGCGCAAATTTTGGGGCTGAAGACGTCCTCTTTCTTGCACAAAAAGTCTCATGTCTGAAATACTTTTGGAACTCGAATAATATAAATTTTAATAAGGATTAGTTGTCATAATTTTGGTTATGTCTGAAATACTTTTCCAACTCGAATAATATAAATTTTAATGAGGACAAGTTGTCATAATATGGTTATCCTATCAATTTTTGTGATTGACGTCATCTTTTTTCAACAAAAAGTCTAATGTCTGAAATAATTTTGGAATTCGATTACTATAAATATAAGTGAGGACTAGTTATCATAATTTGGTTATTCCATCAATTTTAGTGATTATGAGTTCTCATAAATTGGCCATTATAAAACAAACGAGGCTGAGTACACATATGCTACTATGCGCAAATTTTGGGGCTGAGGACGTCCTCTTTCTTGCACAGAAAGTCTCATGTCTGAAATACTTTTGGAACTCGAATAATATAAATTTTAATAAGTACTAGTTGTCATAATTTGGTTATCCTATCCATTTTAGTGATTGACGTCCTCTTTCTTCCAAAAAAAATGCATGTCTGAAATACTTTTGGAACTCGATTAATATAAATTTTAGTGAGGACTAGTAATCATAATTTGTTTATTCCATCAATTTTAGTGATTATGAGTTCTCATAATTTGGCCATTATAAAACAAACGAGGCTGAGTACACATATGCTACTATGCGCAAATTTTGGGGCTGAGGACGTCCTCTTTCTTGCACAAAAAGTCTTATGTCTCAAACACTTTTGGAACACGAATATATAAATTTTAGTGAGGACTAGTTGTCATAATTTGGTTATCCTATCAATTTTAGTGATTGTTAGTTGTCATAATTTGGCTATTATAAAAAAACGAGGCTGCGTACACATATGCTACTAGGCGCAAATTGTGACTGCAGACGTCCTCTTTCCTGCATATCTGAAATACAATTGGAACTCGAATAATATAAATTTTAATGAGGACTAGTTGTCATAATTTGGTTATCCTATCAATTTTAGTGATTGACGTCCTCTTTCTTGCACAAAAAATCTAATGTCTGAAATACTTTTGGAACTCGAATAATATAAATTTTAATGAGGACAAGTTGTCACAATTTGGTTATCCTATCAATTTTAGTATTATTAGTTGTCACAATTTGGCTATTATAAAAAAAGAGGCTGAGTACACATATGCTACTAAATTATGATTACTAGTCCTCACTAAATTTTATATTATTCCAGTTCCAAAAGTATTTCAGACATTAGACTTTTTGTGGAAGAAAGAGGACGTCAATCACTAAAATATATAGGATTTTTTTTTAGGAGTAGGACCAGCACTAAGGGGATAACCCCTACATATGCAGTGCATTGCGCTGGAACTAGGAAAATAGATTTTGGGAAGGAGGATAAAGGGAGTAGTGTCTGTGGATATTCGACTTGAACCCCCTCAAATTGTAAGTGGAGGGGAAGACATCTGCAGGTAGTTTGTTCCACATACGGACTGTTCGGCCAAAAAACGAATTTTCTCTGTAATGCATAGTGCGATTCGTTGGAATATCGACTACAGACGCATGCGCTTTTGATGAAAAACGTGTTGAGCGTAAGAAAGAATGGGTTTCAGGAACAAGTTCCCTAATTTCACCAGAGCACCTGCCATTATAGTAACGATAGAACAACGATACGCACCCCACATTGCGACGATGCTCAAAAGAGTCAATGGAGTTGGCTACCCTACTGTCTCCGATGTGTTTTATCGCCCTCTCCTGTACGCGGTCGAGTAACTTCAAAATAGACTTTGAAGCACCGGCCCAAACATGAGAGTTGTATTCCATCTTCGGTCGGATGTAAGTGGTGTAAATCTTAAGAACATCAGAGAAGGTGAAGTATCTCTTGCACCGTCTTAAGAAGCCAAGGCACTTGAATGTTTTTTTTGCAACCTGAAAGACATGTTCCGTCCATCTGACATCAGACTGCACTTTCATGCCCAGAACTTCAAGAGCCCCTGACTCCATAATATTTACACCACCCATAGAAACAGATGAAGCAGCATGGTCATACGTACGTCGATGCGTAAGCATACAACAGTGGGTCTTACGGGCATTAAAATCGACCCTGTTCGCCTGACCCCATTCGGAAATCTTCACGAGGTTACTATCCAGAACGCCATTCATAAACTGCCTCCTCGTCTCGATTTCAGACGTTGACGGCCTGCAGTTAAATGAATAGGAATGCGAAAGGCTGCTATCATCTGGGAAATAGTAAATAGGACAGGAAGTTTGGGAAAGTAGATCGTTAAGAAAAATTAGAAATAGAGTAGGAGAAAGAACGGAGCCCTGCGGTACCCCTGAGTTGACTCTGAACTCATCGGATGAGACCCCATCTATATCGTATAGAGCGATCCCTGAGAAAGCTCGATATAAACCGAGAGAAGGTATCTCCGACACCAAATGCAATAAGTTTGGACAGGAGTGCTCCATGCCACACTCTATCGAACGCTTTAGAAATATCTAGAGCCACCACTTTACTTTCGCCAAAACGGTGTATGGAACTACACCAGTTTTCCGAAAGGAGGGACAATAGGTTACCCGTAGAGCGGCCTCTGCGGAAACCATACTGGCGGGCGTTTAGTAAACTGTTGGACTCCAGATATTTCACAAGATGGAAGTTAAGCATAGTTTCCATCACCTTCGATATAGCAGAACATATTGCAATCGGGCGGTAATTTTCAGGGTTATTAGCAACTCCCTTTTTGGGGATTGCCGTTACATTAGCAACCTTCCAGCACTTTGGAAATCTACCGGAGTGGTATAGTGTACTGAAAAGTTTGGCTAATGGACGTGCTAACGTCGAAGAGCACTGCTTCAGGACCAGTGCAGAGATTCCGTCCGGCCCAGGAGACTTCCTTGTGCTGAGTTCCGCAAGAACCCTTTTAACTGCACGCACTCGAAAAATATTAGTTATTAGCTTTATCAACCGGGTCAGTAAATGTTTGGTCATTCCTCAAAAGAGTCGGAATTGAAGAACTAGCACTTTCCTTAACACTTTTGACGAATGACCAAAAACTCTTACTACTCCTGGAGGCAGTGAGAATTCTAGTGCGAATACGCTGCTCGTATAAAGCTTTTTCGCGTCTTAACACTTTGGCACACGAAGATCTTGCCTTCTTGCGTAGCAAATCAGTATTGGCATTTTTGTTATTACGCCAAGTACTGAATGCTGCCTCTCTGGATCGCAACGCATCTTTACATGCCTGGTTAAACCAAGACTTCGCCCTAGGTTTAACCAAAATTTACTTACAGGGAATAAAAGCTTTCATCCCCAGTAGAATTGTGTTTTCAACCATTTTCGCCATGGAATCGACATCATTGTCAAGAAAACACAGTTTCCAATTAAAATTCCGAAATAAATATATTTACTACTCTTCGTGGCTGCACGCGAAACGTTGCAAAGTTTGGAGAACGGAAAGGTTGCGGAAATGGTGCAATGATCCGAGTTACCGAGAGGTGCATTGACAGTAACTTCATACTTTTCAGGATGTGAAGTTAGAAAAAGGTCAAGAGTATTATGTTGGTGCCCTTCAACACATGGAATATGTGTTGGTTCATTAACTAATTGCACAAGGTGATTGTGCGCGGCGAACAACTCAGCAAATTGTCCCTCTGAGGTTGCCTGGCTCGAATGGCGAAGCCAAGATGTGTTATGAACATTGAAACCACCAGCAACTACAATGTCACTGCTCGGACAACTATCAAGAATCTTCGATATGGAGTCGGAGAGAGTATCGAAGCCATGTATGGTAGCATCTTTTTCTGCGTTTGGACTTCTATACAGAAACCCGAAATGTAAAAAGTGTGTATCGACTTTGAATTTAACCCAAAGACAGCTAATTTCTGCGTCAGACATGCCTAATGGTTGCTGGCATTGGTACACAACTTCATTACGTACGTATATTTCAAGGCCCCTATGAATAATAAAAAGCGACAGGAGGTGATACCCGAGCAAGTGAAAATCCTGTGGATCAGCATCCTCATGTACCTGCGTTTCACTTAAGGCGAAAACATCCGGCCGATGGAGACAAACGTGAGCATATACAGAAAAGAAATTCGCTCTTAACCCACGTGTTCAAATATGAACATTTACAGATAATATGTAGAACCATAATACCTACATAAAATGATATTTTGTTTGTGTAAATTTGTACGTCCAGGTGCCTGGCTTATCTTAGTTTTAATGTATGTCCAGACGCCTGGCTTATCTTAGTTTGAATGTATGTCCAGACGCCTGGCTTATCTTAGTTTTAATGTATGTCCAGACGCCTGGCTTATCTTAGTTTTAATGTATGTCCAGACGCCTGGCTTATCGTAGTTTTTAGTTTGTAGTTATTATCTTTAGTTTTAAGAACAAAGAACAGATGTAATAGTTCATAATTATTATCTACCTAAAAATTGTATATAAGAGCAGAATTTCCTAGTAATAAATCAGTACTGAAAAGTATTCGTTAATGTATTCATCTTACATTTTGGTCCTTCGAGCTATTCTCTGAGTTTTCCCCCACCAGTGGTAAGAAACACAGTTAGAAAAAGAACCATAGTGAAGTAAGCGTATCCGAGGCTGAAACATCGGAAAAGTGAAATAAGCGTATCCGAGGCTGAAACATCGGATAAAAAATTTAGGAAATAATATCCAAAACCTTAAAAACAACAACTCAAAAGTCAATATGTCCAAAGATTCAAAAGACAAAATATTGGAACAACAAAAAGAACTCGGCGAAGAGGCCTTAATTCTACGAGAAAAGATTGTCGATGGAAGAGTTCGGTCACCTCAGATCACTGACATCACAAAACGATTAAAAAAGATAGAAGCTGAATTTGATGCAAACAACAAGAAGTTAATGGCATTTGGAATTGATGACGGCCAATATTTTAAGAAAAACTATTTTAAAAATATTAATGAAGTAATAGGAGAAGCGCTCTCGATTCTACAACAAAAAGAATCAGGTGAGGAGCAAATAGAAATGGCATCAGCAACTCACAAAATTACAAAAGAAATTACCAAAGATGAGAAGCCAAGTAATAGCAATCATATAGTGCTGCGAAAAAGATTAAGAAGAAAAATAGATATGCTACAAGAACTTTTAGACGAAGCACAGGAGGAAATCAATGAAAATAGAAGAGCTGAATTAGCAATAACAAAAGTAGAACTGGTAGAAAATTTCAGAGAAATTAAGAAAGAATTTGATCATCTTAGCAACGTAAATGATGACTATGAAACAGAAGAAAAAGAATTTGAAAATATTACTCGTCACTACAGAGCTACTTTAAAACAAATGGTAGTTGTTCTGGATACATCAGAAGAAAAATCAATCGTTAACTCAATAAAACTAGAGGACATCAAAATACCAATATTTTTTGGAAACGTAACAGAATGGCCATCGTTCCATGATCTTTTTAAAAATCTGGTGCACAATCAGCGTAATTTCTCCAATGCAGAAAAAATGTACCGCTTAAAAAATTACGTTAGAAGGGAAGCTGGGAGACTTATCCAGCATTTAAAGGTGACAGATGCCAATTATGAAGCCGCATGGAATATCTTAAGCTCAAGATATGAAAACGTGAGACTGCTTTTTACAACACAAGTGGATAAGATTTTGGATCATCCAATGGTAAATACTGAGTCAGCCTTCAGTGTAAGACAATTACTGGATACAACAAACGAATGTGTGCAAGCATTAAAAGGTCTTAATATAAAAATTGATGATGCAGAACCTTTTATAGCAAGAATAATAGTCCGAAAATTAGACAAAGATGGGTTGCGCCATTATGAACAAAGCGTGAAGAAGACTAAAGAAATTCAGATGCTAGAAGATGTATGTTTATTCTTAGAGCAGCAATACCAAGCCTTAGAAGCATATAAAGGCAAAAAACACAACAGTAATTTTAAAACTATTCAGAAGCAATCAAACTTAAAATATCAGGTCATGAGATAGTAAACTGCAGGAAGTTTCAAGCAGCAACAATAACTGAAAGAAGAAATTTTCTGAGAATGAATAAACTATGCTATCGGTGTATAAACCACAAGTTAGATAAAAAATGTTCAAATAGTGCAGAAAACTGTAAAAAATGTGGTAAATACCATCATACGCTTCTTCATGTCGAAGAATTTAAAAAAGAAACAAAAAATACAGAAAAGAAATTAAGTATGATGACCGAACAAGAGAAAAAACCAGAAGTGCTGCTAGCAACAGCACAAGTAAGAGTGAAAGCATTAGATGGCAATTTTATAACATTAAGGGCGTTAATAGATCAAGGATCGCAGAAATCAACTATTTCTGAAGCAGCAGCACAACTTTTACAATTGCCAAGATTTAAAGAAAAAAATCAACTACATGGCCTGGGAGGTACGCTTGTCGGAATATCAAAATCAAAAGTATGTTTAGAGGTGAGGCCCAGGTTTCTTAGCAATGAGAAATTAATGGTTGAAGCATTGGTCCTTAACAAATTAACGACAGCAATTCCGGATAGGTCATTTAAATACAATAATGATAACTGGAAGAATCACATACTAGCAGATCCAAATTTCAACAAATCGGATAGAATAGACATGGTGTTGGGCGGTGATGTTTACTCAATTATTTTGGAAGGAGGAATCCATAAAAATGATAAAATTCTAGCGCAATCTACAAAACTAGGCTGGATATTATCAGGGGTATTAAAATCATCTCAGCATAAAAGCAAATTAACAGCCGCTATAACAACAAATTTAGAGAAATTCTGGGAAACAGAAGATATGATTGAGGCCAAGGATCTAAACGAAGCTGATAAATGCATTCAACACTACCGAAAAAACACCACTCGAGAAGAAAATGGTAAATTTGTAGCCAAACTTCCATTTCAAGAAGAAAATCAACTTGGAAATTCTCGAAAACAAGCTATGGCTAGATTCCTAAGTTTAGAAAACAAGCTAGACCGAAATCCAGAACTAAGAAAGGAATATGTTCAATTTATGCAGGAATATATTAAACTGGGTCATATGAAGAAAAAAATTACAAAAAAAGAAGGCAAATATTATTTGCCACATCAAGCTGTTATTAGACTAAATAGTTTAACAACGAAAGTCAGAGTAGTCTTCGACGGTTCAGCAAAAACGACTAACGGGCGCAGTTTGAATGATATTCTCTTGGTTGGTCCAAGACTTCAGAGGGATCTCTTTGATATTATATTAAAGTGGAGATTCTGGAAATACGTTATAATAGCAGATATAGAAAAAATGTATAGACAAATAAAAATAGCAGAAGAAGATCAAGAATATCAAATAATTTTATGGCGAGAAAGTAAAAGTAACCCTATACAGGAATTTCAGTTAACAACAGTTACATATGGTACTGCTTGTGCCCCGTTTTTGGCAACTATGGCCCTACAAGACATAGCCGAAAGATGTGAAAATGCAAAACTTAGTGAAATAATCAAAACAGATTTTTATATGGATGACCTTCTGACAGGAGCAAACACAATTGAAGAATGCAAATCTAACAAACTGGAGGTTACAAGAGAATTAAACAAATATGGATTTCATTTGCGCAAATGGTTGTCGAATTGTAAAGATATAATAGATGATAAAACCCATTTTAAAGAAAATGAAGTAATACAACTGGAAGAAGAAAATACAATAAAAACTTTAGGCCTACACTGGAATCCCAGCAAAGATGAATTTTTATTTAAAATAAGTCAAGACAAAACAAAGGTTATAACAAAAAGACAGGTTTTATCGAAACTGGCAAGCATATTTGATCCAATGGGATGGTTAGCTCCAATAACTGTAAGATTCAAGTTGTTTGTACAAAAATTATGGCTGCTAAGTATAAACTGGGATGAATTGCTAGATAAAGAATTGTCTAAGGAATGGATAGAGTTGGAAGAAAATCTTTCTAAAGTTGAAAAAATTAAACTTCCAAGATGGAATAAAATAAACAGCAGTGAGAAATGGGAACTTCATGGATTTGCAGACGCTTCAGGAAAAGCTTTCGCAAGTGTGATATACGCTAAAAAAGGGCCACGTATAACAATTTTAGCAGCTAAGAGCAGAGTGAACCCAGTTAAGAACAGAAAAACCTTGCCAAAGTTAGAATTATGCGCAGCACATTTGCTAGCAAAATTAATGAACAAAGTAATAATGGCAACAAATTCAAGTGTCAACGTTTTCGCTTGGAGTGACTCTACTATTACAATGGGTTGGATTCAAGATAATAAAAACAAAGACAAATTTATTAGAAATAAAGTGATAGAAATCCATAAACTCTTACCTAAGGCAGTTTGGAAGCATGTGCGTAGTAATGAAAACCCCGCTGATTTAGCATCAAGAGGCATGTCTCCAGAAAAACTTTTACAATCGAAACTGTGGTGGCACGGACCAGTGTGGTTATCGGAAAGCAGTTTTCCTAATATGAGGCAATCATCACCGGAAAAAACATTTATTTCATTAGTAACAACACAAAAAGATCATTTTTTAAAATCATTGATAAATAAGATATCCAATTATGTAAAATTGGTAAGGATCGTTGCGTATGTACAGCGGTTCGCTATAAAGCAAAAAAGATTTGAAAGGAAACCTTACTTGACAGTGAAAGAGCTAGAGATAGCTCATCAAAATATCATAAGATATCAACAGTACGAGGATTTTGGTGAAGAAATCAATGCTTTAAGAAACAATAAGCAAATTGATAGAAAAAGCAAATTGGCGACACTAAATACATTCTTAGATAACGATGGTATTTTAAGAGTTGGGGGAAGATTGGAAAGATCTTCGTTGACTTATAACCAAAAACATCCAATGGTTCTTCATAAATCTAAATTAGTTGAGCTTTTGGTCGAACACATTCATAAAATAACACTACATGGAAGTAACCGATTGGTGGAGTGCACACTGAGAAGGAATTATTGGGTCATTGGAGCTCGTAATATCATCAAAAAGTGTATAAGATATTGCCCCAGATGTACACGATTCAACCAACGCACAAGCAGTCAGATAATGGGTAATTTACCACCATGTCGTGTAACAGAAACCCATCCATTTTCCTTTACTGGAGTTGACTACGCTGGTCCTTATCAGATAAGGTGTTCAAAAGGAAGAGGTCAAAAGTCATTTAAAGGATACGTAGCTATATTCGTTTGTATGGCTACAAAGGCCATTCATTTAGAAGCAGTTACAGATATGACAACGGAATGCTTCTTGGCAGCATTAAAACGATTTTTTGGCAGAAGAGGAAAATGCAAGGCTATTTACTCTGACAATGGTACAAACTTCGTTGGAGCATCTAAAAAACTGGAGAAAGACTTCAAACAGGTGATTAAAAGTAATTCAGAAGTGGCACCGGTATTAGCAGCAGATAGAATAGAATGGAAGTTTATTCCCCCGGCAGCCCCTCACTTTGGAGGAATCTGGGAAGCTGGAGTTAAATCTATGAAATATCACTTAAACAGGGTAGTCGGTGATGTCAAATTAACGTACGAAGAAATGGCTACACTGTTAATACAAATTGAAGCCGTTCTGAATTCAAGACCATTATGTGCCTTAAGTAGTAGTCCAGAAGAAGAAAACATATTAACTCCAGGTCATTTTCTAATTGGGCATCCGATAATTGATATAGCTGAACCAGTATCGGAATCAACTGCATCATCTCTCAACAAATGGAAGTTGATTCAAAAGATGAAACAACACTTTTGGAAACGATGGAAAGAAGAGTATTTGACAACATTACAACAGCGGTATAAGTGGCAGCATGCAGAAGAAAACTTAGAAGAAGATCAGATAGTGCTAATAAAAAATGAGGTAACTCATCCCTGTAAATGGCCCCTGGGAAAAGTATTGGAGATCCACAAGGGCGAAGATGGTAAGGCACGGGTAGTTACTTTAAAAGTACAACATGGGAGCATCAAGCGTCCAATTCAAAAACTTTGCCCTTTAATGACGTCAAATGTTTACGATTCGGTGGAAAACAGAAAGTATAAAACTCATATGTCAAGATCGTCAGCACCAAATATTACTGACAATAAGAACGTTTCACAAAAAAAGTATTTGTTCCTTTTTATATTACTGATGATAATGGGACAAGTGCTAATGGCTACACAAAGACTATACGGAACCATTGGAGCTACGGTATCTGCTATTGACAACCAAACAGCAGTTTATTTCGATAATATCGGTAAACTAGATATGGTGAACTCCAAATGGAATTTTGTTCTATATTACGATTTGAGTCCATATTTCGAAGAGGTTAGCGGAATTCAAACTTCATTAAGAGAATTGCAGAAGACATGTCCTAAATTGCACTACTATGAGGATATTTGTAAACAAATTACCGATGCGTTAAACAAAAGATATGATACTCTAAAGCGAAATAATGATTTGTTAATCATTCCTAAAAGAACAAAAAGGGCACCATTTGAATTCATTGGATCTCTCCACCATATACTTTTCGGAATGATGGATGCCGATGATAGAAAACAGATGGAGGAGAATATGAGGAATCTCTTGGATAACCAGGAAGATTTAGAGCTACTAGCCAAACAACAAACATCTATCATAAATTCCACCGTAAATATCATCAAGAAAACTAAAGACGAGGTTTATAGCAACTTTCAAAGGATGTCAAAGCAGTTACAACAATTTCATGCTGATGTATCGAAAACCATTATAACCGAAAGGTTAACGTCAGCCTTCCAAATACTTGTAACACAGCTTTACATGCTGATTGACGATTGCGAGAATACACAAATATCTATCATTAATTTACTGATTGATATCAATCATGGTCATATCAACCCACAGCTTCTGCAGCCTGCTCAATTACAGCAGGAACTAGACAAAATTCAAAGACAGTTACCAGAAAAGCTTGCACTTCCTGGAGGATCAACAGGAATTCCTTTAAAATAAGTGTATAGTATATTAATGGCTAAAGGTATTATATTGGATAGACAATTGATAATTAAAACCGAAATTCCGCTATTTACTTCTGAATCGTCAGATATATATAAAATAATTCCTATACCTCTAAGTAAAGGGAATGCAACAATCATACCAATAATTGAGGCAGACTATATAATATACAATGCTGAAAAAAGAGTCTATTCAATGATGTCTCAACCAGATTTAAACAGCTGCAAACAGGATTTAAATAACTACTTGTGCAATAAGAACTGGGCATGGATACCCGCCACAAATAAGGCATGCGAAATATCAGCCCTAAAAGGTCTTCAGAAGGGCTACTGCAAATTTAAGCAAACAGAGACTAAGAACATTTGGCATAAACTTCATAAAGAAAACCGTTGGCTTTACAAGGTATCGGAAAATACAGACATGAAGATAAATTGTGGCAAAGCTTATGTGTACTGGTTAACTCTACCACCCCAAGGCATTTCAACGCTGAAATCAGGATGCGCTGCGAGTTCCTCACAAATCTTCTTGGAGGCATCGAAACAATTTGATTCGAACGTCGAGATCTTGGCCAAGAGCATCATGTGGAATAAGAATTTGAGTGAGCTTACTTCTTGGCACACTAAACCTTTAGAAGTCCACATTTCAAATTCTAGTCAACTTGACGACCTGTACGTACAGCTGGATAAACTTCAATCAACACAAATAGAACTTAGGCGTTTGAGTTTCCACACAATTAGCGGGCATTCATCACTTGTCATTATATTAGTAATGCTTATAATTATATTAATAATTTTCATTAAATTTAAGTGCTGTAAGAAAAAGAGAAGAATCCAAATAGATTTTACAGTTCCTGCTGCACCTTCTGGGCGGCAGAATGTTCAAATATGAACATTTACAGATAATATGTAGAAGCATAATACCTACATAAAATGATATTTTGTTTGTGTAAATTTGTACGTCCAGGTGTCTGGCTTATCTTAGTTTTAATGTATGTCCAGACGCCTGGCTTATCTTAGTTTGAATGTATGTCCAGATGCCTGGCTTATCTTAGTTTTAATGTATGTCCAGACGCCTGGCTTATCTTAGTTTTAATGTATGTCCAGACGCCTGGCTTATCGTAGTTTTTAGTTTGTAGTTATTATCTTTAGTTTTAAGAACAAAGAACAGATGTAATAGTTCATAATTATTATCTACCTAAAAATTGTATATAAGAGCAGAATTTCCTAGTAATACATCAGTACTGAAAAGTATTCGTTAATGTATTCATCTTACACCACGTATGTTACAGAAGTCGATTCTAAACTTACCCACCATCACAAGATGAGAGAAAAAACCGAAATCCAAACTCTAGATTAGCGAATACGATGCAATGACAACAACTGCAGTGACCATTCACTAGTCAGTGTTATGCCTTCACTAGTGAATGATCCAGCCGCTACCAGTACACCGCACCAATAAAATAGAGTTTTATTTTATTTTATTTATGGGAAGAGGGATGGGAGGCGCCTAACACTGCAGAAACACAGGTCATAAAAGCCCTTGTCTGGTCCACTTTCATTTTCCCATAGTGGCTCATAGTGCCAACACTGGTATGGGGTGTCGTCAGTGGTGGTTAGGAATGCACTGTTTATTTTATTGTCTGTTGTTTTCTTGTTTTGTTGTTTTTTTTCCTGTTTAAGTTATTGATTTTGTATATTATTACTGCAGTTGAAGCTATTTGTTGCTTTTATTTAATATCTGGTACGTGCTTATATAAAATTTAATTTATTTGGTTTTCTTTTTTTTTCTATTAATTGGTTGAATTTTTTATTTTGAATGTTTGTATTTATATATTTTTTTGCTTATGTGATTTCAATTAATTTTTAATTTGTATTTTTCTAAAATAATTAAGACACAGCCCGGACTAACAGACACAAAGACGAAAAACGTGTTAACGACACGAGAGACAGAACACTCAAATTATGACCAAATTATGACAACTAGTCCTCATTAAAATTTATATTATTCGAGTTCCAAAAGCATTTCAGACATGAAACTTTTTGTGCAAAAAAGAGGACGTCCTCAGCCCAAAAATTTGCGCATAGTTTATATTATTCGAGTTCCAAAAGTATTTAAGACATGAGACTTTTTGTGACAACTAGTCCTCACTAGAATTTATATTATTCGAGTTCCAATTGTATTTCAGACATGCAGGAAAGAGGACGTCTTCAAACACAATTTGTGCATACAATCACTAAAATTGATAGGATAACCAAATTATTACAACTAGTCCCCACTAAAATTTTTATTATTCGAGTTTCAAAAGTATTTCAGACATGAGACTTCTTGTACAAGAAAGAGGAAGTCCTCAGCCCCAAAATTTGCGCATAGTAGCATATGTGTACGCAGCCTCGTTTTTTTATAATGGCCAAATTATGACAACTATCAATCACTAAAATTGATAGAATAACCAAATTATGACAACTAGTCCTCACTAAAATTTATATTATTCGTGTTCCAAAAGTGTTTCAGACATAAGACTTTTTGTGCAAGAAAGAGGACGTCCTCAGCTCCAAAATTTGCGCATAGTTGCATATGTATACGCAGCCTCATTTTTTATAATGGCCAAATTATGAGAACTAATAATCACTAAAATTGATAGGATAACCAAATTATGACAACTAGTCCTCACTAAAATTTATATTATTCGAGTTCCAAAAGTATTTCAGACATGAGACTTTTTGAACAAGAAAGAGAACGTCCTCAGCCCCGAAATTTGCGCATAGTAGCATGTGTGTACTCAGCCTCGTTTTTTTATAATGGCCAAATTGTGAGAACTCATATTCACTAAAATTGATAGAATGTCCAAATTATGACAATTAGTCCTCACTAAAATTTATATTATTCGATTACCAAAAGTATTTCAGACATTAGACTTTTTGTGGAAGAAAGAGGACGTCAATCACTAAAATTGATAGGATAACCACATTATGACAACTAGTCCTCATTAACATTTATATTATTCGAGTTCCAAAAGTATTTCACACATGAGACTTTTTGTGGAAGAAAGAGGACGTCCTCAGCCCCAAAATTTGCGCATAGTTTATATTATTCGAGTTACAAAAGTATATCAGACATGAAACTTTTTGTGACAACTAGTCCTCACTAAAATTTGTATTATTCGAGCTCCAATTGTATATCAGACATGCAGGAAAGAGGACGTCTTCAGTCACAATTTGTGCTTACAATCACTAAAATTGATAGGATAACCAAATTATTACAACTAGTCCTCACTAAAATTTTTATTATTCGAGTTCCAAAAGTATTTCAGACATGAGACTTTTTTTGCAAGAAAGAGGAAGTCCTCAGCCCCAAAATTTGCGCATAGTAGCATAGGTGTACTCAGCCTCGTTTTTTTATAATAGCCAAATTATGAGAACTAATAATCACTAAAATTGATAGAATGTCCAAATTATGACAATTAGTCCTCACTAAAATTTATATTATTCGATTTCCAAAAGTATTTCAGACATTAGACTTTTTGTGGAAGAAAGAGGACGTCAATCACTAAAATTGATAGGATAACCAAACTATGACAACTAGTCCCCATTAACATTTATATTATTCGAGTTCCAAAAGTATTTCACACATGAGACTTTTTGTGGAAGAAAGAGGACGTCCTCAGCCCCAAAATTTGCGCATAGTTTATATTATTGGAGTTACAAAAGTATATCAGACATGAAAGTTTTTGTGACAACTAGTCCTCACTAAAATTTATATTATTCGAGCTCCAATTGTATTTCAGAAATGCAGTAAAGAGGACGTCTTCAGTCACAATTTGTGCATAGTAGCATATGTGTACGCAGCCTCGTTTTTTATAATGGCCAAATTATGACAACTAACAATTACTAAAATTGATAGGATAACCAAATTATGACAACTAGTCCTCACTAAAATTTATATTATTCGAGTTCCAAAAGTATTTCAGACATGAGACTTTTTGTACAAGAAAGAGAACGTCCTCAGCCCCGAAATTTGCGCAAAGTAGCATGTGTGTACTCAGCCTCGTTTTTTTATAATGGCCAAATTGTGAGAACTCATATTCACTAAAATTGATGGAATAACCAAATTATGACAACTAGTCCTCACTAAAATTTATATTATTCGAGTTCCAAAAGTATATCAGACATGAGACTTTTTGTACAAGAAAGAGAACGTCCTCAGCCCCGAAATTTGCGCATAGTAGCATGTGTGTCCTCAGCCTCGTTTTTTTATAATGGCCATATTATGAGAACTCATAATTACTAAAATTGATGGAATAACCAAATTACTAAAATTTATATTATTCGAGTTCCAAAAGTATTTCAGACATTAGATTTTTTGTGCAAGAAAGAGGACGTTGTTGAACTGGGAGTTTTCCTACCTAAGCTTGCTAAGGCTCCATGAAAAAGGAAAGACACCAAACCAGTTCAATTTTATATTACAAGGTATTTCAGCTTCTTGCTGTTTTATTGAAGGTTATTTTTGTACTTAAACTAAACTTAAAAAACTAAAACCAAGGAGGTTGCTACATGAATATTAGGATAAAAAAAAAGAGAGAAACAATTGTAGTTGAGAACATACAAAATAAAATAATTCATTGGAATATTGAAAAAAAATAAAAATAACAACAAACAAAACTTTGTAATTCAATTACGCTGAGAAAAAAAACTTAATTCGTTGAACTCGCTTCAACATACTCCCGGGACAAGATGACTTTACTCCGAATCTTCATCGCTAGTGGAGTCTGTCCACCCGGTTGGTATATCCAAAATAGATCGGAAATTTTTGAATTCCTCCGGATAATATCGGTAAATACCGATCATGTTGACGTTTTCGTCCTCTTTCGTCCCTTTCGCCTCTTCTTTCACCTCTTCTTTTGCCTCTTCTTTCTCCTCTCTTTGGGTTAAGTCCAATTGTGGCTCACCAAACTCCTCAAAGCTGGAGGACAGGGGGTCCCGTTCTTCTCGATGGAGAATGGTGTGGTGGTTGGCGTTACATAACTTGTTTGGGCCATATACAAATTCGCATCGTTTGCGCGATGGGCACCAATGACGAACATGGTCGAAAGACAAGCAATTGAGGCAATGCCTCTTATTGATCAGAGTGAGACGTCTTACTGCGGGACTCCACTCTTTGAACTTCTTGCAGTACTTTAAGGGGTGATTGAGACCGCACATGTGGCATTTTGGTTTTCCTGTCGTCTAGATTTTAGAGAAAAAGAAACAAAGGAAATACAGACAGTATAAGAAAAACATGTAGTGCAATTGAATTATTTTAATTTTCAAAGGAAAGTATGTGGAAAATTGGCAAGTCTTGTATTTAAGTGGATTTTATTATCTGCTGGATTGGAGGATGATTGTTTGTTGGCAGTAAACATAATTTTACTACTGGACGCAAAATTGTGCCATTCTTAGTTCTTATTTCAGCAACTCTTATTTTGCTATCACGTCCATATGAGACTTTGGTGATACGGCCTAAAAGCCACTCAGTAGGTGGTAAAAAGTCTTCTTTGACTATGACAATATCATCAGGTTTCAAGTTATCTCGTTCTTTTTGCCATTTAAAACGACGCTGAAGTTCAGTGATGTATTCACTTTTCCATCTTCGTGCGAAAATGTGTTGTAGAGCCTTTAATCGTTCCCATCGTTTCATATATGAGATATCTTTGCTTGGGGGTTCAGCTGGAGCTTCAGGTAGAGCTATAATTGGGGCTCCACGGAGTAGATGTCCAGGTGTCAGTGGTAAAACTTCATTTGGGTTTTCGGTTATTGAAGACAGTGGTCTTGAGTTCAAAACTGCTTCGATCCGCACAAGAAGAGTGGAAAATTCTTCGTAGGTGAATGAGACGTTTGCAGCGACCTTTTTCAAATGGGATTTCATACTTTTCACTGCGGCCTCCCAGAGACCACCCATGTGAGGGGCATATGGTGGTATAAATGACCAGGTAAATCCATGTGTAGAGTATTTCTCGATCAAAGCCTTTTCTGCCGATTTTAGGAATTCATTATGACTCTTGAGGAGTGCATAACTCGCACCAAGGAAGTTTCGGCCGTTATCGGAAAACATTGTCTTAGGAAGTCCTCTTCTGCCCGTGAATCGATCAAAGCATGCCAGGAATGCATCAGTAGAGAGATCTGAACAGCTTTCTAAATGTACTGCACGGGTGCAAAAACAAACGAATACAGCTACATATCCTTTGAGAATTTTGGAGTTTCGGAGGGTAGAAGTTTTAATGCTGAAGGGACCAGCGAAGTCGATTCCAGTATATGTAAATGGCAGGGAAAAATTCACTCGTTCTGGGGGAAGCGCAGCCATTATTTGATGCTGGAACTTGTGCTTATAAATTGTGCAAGTCTTACATTCTCTTATGCATTTTCTGATGAGATTTTTCAATCTTGGAATATAAAATCCTTGCCTAATTGCTCGCAACATAATGTGATGCTCAGAGTGAAGCAGGATACGATGCGTAAAATTTACAAAAAGTTTCGCAAACTGTGACTTTTCGGGTACAATGATAGGATGACGCTCTTCATAAGTTAAAGCTGAGTTCCCAAGCCTACCGCCAACTCATAAAATATCATTTTTATCAATAAAGGGATTTAGACTTATCAACCTGCTTTTCTTACTTAAAGGTGTTCTATTTGCCAAACAGTTATATTCTTTACCAAAGTAGATCTTTTGCGCAATCGAAATAAGTCTCAGTTTCATATGATCAATCTCCTCTGAGGTAATAAACTTTTTGAATGAAAATGGTTTCTTGAGAATTCGATTTATAAAGCGAAGTCTATAACAGAGGACTCGTAACGCTCGTTCAAAAGATGAGAATTCGTCAAGCAAATCCGAATTAATGATTTTTAAGTGAAAATTTGTAATCTTTTTCATTTCCAAGTCGCTTGGGTCAAAAGTACGGTTTGTTGGCCAAAGAATCTGTGTTAATTTTAACCAGGTGGGCCCATGCCACCATAATTCATTTTCTGCTAACTCTTGGGGGGAACAGCCGCGCGTACCTAAGTCAGCAGGATTTTCTTCTGTTTTTATATGCTTCCAATGATGAGTACTAGCAATATCAATAATTTGTGCAACTCTATTTGCGACAAACGTTTTTAATGTGTTTGGTGGTTTCTGTAGCCAACCCAAGACTATCGAGGAATCTGTCCACAAAAATAATTCATAGGAGAATTGACAGTTCACGATCAGATTTCTAATTAACTTCGCAAGTAATAAAGCTCCACATAACTCGAGCTTCGGAATTGTAGTCCTCTTAATAGGAGCTACCTTCGTTTTCGAAACTAGCAAATGACAGCTAATGTGACCTTCTGAATTTTCTGTTCTAATGTAGATGCAACCACAGTAAGCCTTTTCAGAGGCATCACTAAAACCATGAATCTGGATGCGATAATGTGGTGAAAAACCTACCCATCTAGGTATCTTTATATTTGAAATAATTGGCAAATTCTTCAAGAATGAATTCCATTTCAAAAGTATTTGAGGACTTACACCTTCATCCCAATCGGATTTTTGTTCCCACAACTCTTGCATAAGAACTTTAGCAATGATAACTACTGGGCCTAGCCACCCTAGTGGATCAAACAGTCTTGCTATAACTGACAAAATTCTTCTTTTTGTGGTGGAGGGTGTAATTTCAATTGGTTCTACGGTATAGTAAAATGAATCCAATAACGCGTTCCAGCGAATTCCTAAAGTTTTAATCGTACTGGAATCGTCGAACTTCAAAAAATCTTCATCCAGGAGATCCTCCCGGGGCAAGTTTTCAAGTAGAGATTGATTATTTGCAGTCATTTTTTTCAAAGGGAATCCTGCGGATTTTAGGACCTTTGTAAGTTCACCTTGCTTGAGTCTCACTTCCTCAAGACTGTGTCCACCAGACAGGATATCATCCACGTACACTTCCTTTTTCAAAATGGCGGATGCTAAGGGATATAAGTTTTTGCAATGTTCGCTTAACGCAAGGAGAGTCCTGATTGCCAGAAATGGCGCGCAATTCACACCGAATGTTACTGTTTTTAATTGAAAGGAATTCACATACCCATCTGCTTTATCACGAAACAAAATCCTTTGGTATGGACGATCCTCTTCGTGGATCAAAATCTGGCGGTACATTTTTTGAATGTCCCCAGTAAACACGTATTTATAATTTCGCCAACGTAATACAGTCTGCATCAAATCTGCTTGCAAAGTTGGGCCTTGGTATAAGACATCATTTAGGGAGAAACCGCTACCCGTCTTCTTTGACGCGTTGAAGACCACTCGTACCTTGGTCGTCTTACTTTCGGGCTTTACAACGGCGTGATGTGGGAGAAAAAATGACAAATGTTTTTCGCTTTTGGGCTCATAATGTACAACGGGTTCCATGTGATCCAAATCTTGATATTCTTGGAGAACAAACATGTACTGAGCTTTCAAGTCAGGGTTTTTTTCTAAAGTCTTTTCCATCCTATGGTATTGTGCAAGAGCCGTATTTCTGGATGGACCCAAAAATACTTCATGAGGAAATTTTTCTTTAAAAGGAAGCCGAACTATATATCGGCCATCAGCTTGACGACTTGTGGTTCGTTGAAAAAAGTTTTCACAAAAGGCATCGGCTTCGGACTCAATTTTGCTTTTTTCAGCATCTTCTAACTCCCAGAATTTTCTTAATTGTTCGTGAAGAAGAACCAGAGGATGTTCGGCGATACAGTCGTATGGAACGATGTTATTTCATTTATCGGCTCTGGTCCTGATAAATACCAGCCAAAATGAGATTCTCTAGCTTCTAAGCAGTTTCCTATATTGGACCTTACCCCGTCCAAGTTTACAAACGGCAAATAATCGCTACCTATAATCATATCTATGGCAGCCGGTTTAAAAAAGTAGGGGTCAGCTAGACTAAGGGTTTTAATTTGTTCGAAATTATGAATTCGAATTGGCCTAGAGGGCAAGAAATGTGCCAATTTTGGGACCACAATTGCTTTTATCTTGATAACGAAATCAGATTTTCGAGATTTGACCACTACTACACATCTTCCTTTGGAATTACCTACAACAGTTCCACCAAGTCCAGATACTTGCGAGTTATGAGCTTCTAACGGTAAAGCGAGATTTTGTTGAATACGTTTCGAAATAAAGCTTGATTCGGATCCTGCATCCAATAAAGCACGAATTGTGAATACTTCTCCTAGATATTCTACATTAACTAAAGCAGTAGGTAGGATAGTAGTACCTCTATGTTGAGAAAAGTGACTTTGAATAGATTCCAAGTTTTCAGTGTTAGCAACTGTAATCTGCGAATTTGACTTATTTTGGCTTGCTGACGCTGAAGGTCTTTCGTCATCCTGCCGGGATTGATGAGAGGTCCTTGGGGTAGGATCCTTGTTCGCCTTATCATGACCATCCATGTGTAGCATCGAATGGTGCCGTTGGTTGCATAAGGAGCAATTTCTAGGGCTTGGGCATTTTGATTTAAAGTGACTAGTAGAAAAACAGTTCGCACAATATTTGTTGGAATAAATAAATTATATACGATCATTGACTGACAATGACTTAAAATATTTACAGAATTTCAACGGATGATTCTGCTTGCACTTTTTGCAGCCAAAATTGCCTTTTGTGGAGTCATTTTGGTAGTAGAAAGCTTGCGATTTTGAAGTGTTATTATCTCTGTTGGATGACTTCCTCAAATTTGTAAAAGTTTCTAAAGTTTCAATTCTTTTGGTAAGAAAATCGCTAAGTTGTTGCCAAGTGGGCAGTTCCTTGTGATTACTCAAAGAGTCTTCCCAAGCACGAGAGGTTTCCTCGGGAAGTTTAGAAGTACAATTATGCATAAGAAAAGGGTCATTGTTCGCTACTTCTACATGAAATGATTTTATAATCGACAAAGCATCACTGACTGTATTCTTGAGCAATCTTAAAAATTTTAAAGTTTCTGCCGGTGGAGACTGAATGCCATAAATCTTCTTGATTTGATTATTTATTAAAATTCGCTTATTCTCATAACGATTCTTTAAAGCTTGCCAGGCTAACTCAAAATTAGAATCTACCAACTCATAGTCCTTTATGAGCTGGTAGGCCTCCCCCCTCGTCTTTGAATGCAGATAATATAATTTATGAGCTGGAGCTACGGAGGGCTCATTTCCTACAACTGCCATGAACATGTCCCTGAACGCTGGCCATTTATCAAAACCTCCCTCAAAATGTTGAATTTCCACTGCTGGTAGCTTAAGAGAAGATTGACGCACAACCGTTCTATTTTTATCAGGAGCAATAGCCTTGATCATATCTAATATCTTCGCCTTCAGCATTTGATATTGTTCACTGACATCCTCGTATTTGACGGACACTTCAGCAGTTTGATCAGCCTCTTCCTTAACTTGTTCATCTCCTACAATATACGCTTCATAGGATTCTACCATTTTCGACCACCTTCTTTCTAATTCCACTTGCTTAACTTCTAACAGCGAAAGCGTAAATGAATCGGGTGATATTTTCCCAAAATTTTTGCAAAAAGCGGCTAGTTGCTGCATATCGTATTTGCATTTCCTTTTCGAAGTCATTTTGAAATATAATGACTAAAACTTTTTTTAGAAAATCCGAAAAACGCTTAATTTTTTTTATAAATCTGGCAACTCTATGCCTTAAAATTCAAGAGGAATATTTGCCTCCCGCAAAATATCAATTACCCAAAAAATTGTTGTTTTGAAAATAAATCCACCTTATATAGAAACCACTGTACCACTGAAACCATTGTACCACTGAAACCACTGTACCAGAAACCCAATGTAATTAAAGAAGAAAATTTGCTTCTTACAAAAAACAATTTTATTATAATATAAAAATTTTAAAACATTTATATTCAAGCAAAATATTTTATTCAATTTTAAGAGCCACCTTAATAAATTCAAAAATTCTTTTACGAACCGCTAGTTTTAGCGCTGTTGTTGTTTTTGTTTTTTCAACTTTACTTTTATTGCCTCCGCTTTGGCAATGTTGTTGTGGTAAATTCTTTTAATTTAAATTTCTCAAACTGTTGTTGTTGTAAATCAAAATTTTCCAATTTAATTCTTCCACAAAAATTTTCCACTTAAAATTTAACCCCTTTGCCAAATTTTTAATAAATTCATAAAAATATTAATTTTCATTGGAACTTGCCGTTTTCTTCTCGCTGAAGTCGTACCGTGAACTTTTTCCTGCACCAGACATCACACACAACACTTGGGAACCACTGATTTTTCCAAAAAATTAAAATCTTCTCGTTGTTGTTTTGGAAGTTTTGTTCGAGAAGAACTGATTCCTCTTTAGGTTTTTTTTATTTCAAATTTCTTTCACTTTTTTTTTTTATTTAATTTGGTCACTTTACTCTTTTTATGCCTATATAGTTTTTTTTTCTTTCTATTTTTTCACTATTTTTTGTTCTTTTATTATTATTTTATTTAAATTCAAATATTTTATTTAATTTCACCGATCCACTAACTTCTTGTATAATTAATTACTGTTTCTTTTTATTCTGCTTTTTGTTCTTTTTATTTTTCTTTTTGTTATTTTTGGGTTATCGTTGTCACTTTCTTTTCTATGCAAAAGAAGTAAGGGAACGATTGAAATTGCAACAAAGTAGTTGGCGCTAAAATAGATCACTTGAAGTGGGAAGAGTGTGACAGGTTAATTATTACATATACTCATGTGTGTGTGTGTGTGTTCTTTATATATCAGTGTTGGCACTTAGCATTAGTGATGGTACCAAGGGGGATTTTTTTTTTTTAAATTGAGGTTATGTTAATTTAAATAAATTAATATGTTTTTTTTTTGAGTTTTCTTTCGAAGATTTCGACTCCTTTACCTTATTTTACGCAGAATTTCAAACAATTGCACTAAATGTAATTAAAATACTGTACATACCCAATTATTTCTTTTTTCTTTATGATGACCAAATATCATCTACAAATTTTATCAAGGAGAGACTTTCCTGGTGGATTCACTGCCTTGTTGATTCTTCCTTCTTGTGCTAGGATGCACCTGTTGTATGTGGGATACGTCTTCTTCAGTAGAAAGGGATGCTGACTGAAGTTTTGTTGTTAAAAGACCTCTTGTCTTTAGGTGTTGTTGTGTATGTTGTTACGGACTAACAACCGATACAGCCAATAAGTGGGTCAAATCCACTGATTCTATCCAGTCCTAGCTCCTCTAGGACTCCTCGAAGGACCATATGTTGAACTGGGAGTTTTCCTACCTAAGCTTGCTAAGGCTCCATGAAAAAGGAAAGACACCAAACCAGTTTAATTTTATATTACAAGGTATTTCAGCTTCTTGCTGTTTTATTGAAGGTTATTTTTGTACTTAAACTAAACTTAAAAAACTAAAACCAAGGAGGTTGCTACATGAATATTAGGATCAAAAAAAAGAGAGAAACCATTATAGTTGAGAACATACAAAATAAAAGAATTCATTGGAATATTGAAAAAAAATAAAAATAACAACAAACAAAACTTTGTAATTCAATTACACTGAGAAAAAAAACTTAATACGTTGAACTCGCTTCAACAGGACGTCAATCACTAAAATTGATAGGATAACCAAATTATGACAACTAGTCCTCACTAAAATTTATATTATCGAGTTCCAAAAGTATTTCAGACATGAGACTTTTTGTACAAGAAAGAGAACGTCCTCAGCCCCGAAATTTGCGCATAGTAGCATGTGTGTACTCAGCCTCGTTTTTTTATAATGGCCAAATTGTGAGAACTCATAATCACTAAAATTGATGGAATAACCAAATTATGACAACTAGTCCTCACTAAAATTTATATTATTCGAGTTCCAAAAGTATTTCAGACATTAGATTTTTTGTGCAAGAAAGAGGACGTCAATCACTAAAATTGATAGGATAACCAAATTATGACAACTAGTTCTCACTAAAATTTATATTATTCGAGTTCCAAAAGTTTTTCAGACATTAGACTTTTTGTGGAAGAAAGCAGACGTCAATCACTAAAATTGATAGGATAACCAAATTATGACAACTTGTCCTCATTAAAATTTATATATATATTTTTTTTTTTTCTTCTCAGGAGATGACCCCTACATATGCGATGCATTGTGCCAGAACTAGGAAAGTTGGTTATGGAAAGGAGGATAAAGGGAGTAGTGTTTGTGGACGTTCGATTTGAACCTCCCCAAGTTAAAACTGACAGGAAAGACCTCTGCTGGAAGTTTGTTCCACATACGAACCGTTCGGCCAAAGAACGAATTCTCTCTGTAATGCGTGGTGCGATTCACTGACAACTCAACCACAAAAGGATGTGCCCTATGTGAAGAGCGGGTAGCTCGCAGAAATAAACTGTTATTCGGCACAAGCTCCCTTATTTCACCAGAACACATTCCGTTGTAGTATCGGTAGAACAGTGAAACACACCCCACGTTGCGTCGATGCTCCAGTGAGTCAATAGAGTTGGCTACCCTACTGTCACCGATGAGCTTCTTCGCTCTCTCTTGTACGCGGTCGAGCAACTTCAAAACAGACTTTGAAGCACCGGCCCATACATGAGAGTTGTATTCCATCTTTGGTCGGATGTAGGTGGTATATATATTGAGGAGATCAGTTGGGGTGAAGTATGTCTTACACCGTCTTAAAAAGCCGAGACACTTGAAAACTTCTTTTGAAATATGAAAAATGTGATCTGTCCATCGAACGTCACACTGTATTTTCATACCAAGAACATCAAGAGCTTCTGATTCCCCAATACCTATACCATCCATAAACACGGATGGCGCAGAACCTTCGACCAGCCGCCTATGCGTAAGCACGCAGCACTGCGTCTTATGAGGGTTAAAGTTAACCCTGTTCGCGAGGCCCCATTCGGAGATTGACACGAGATCACTTGTGAGTGACTCGTTCATCCTTTGTCTCCTGGCGTCAATCTCCTCCAGGCTTGGCCGGCTGGTGAAAGAGAAAGAATGGATAATGCTGCTATCATCCGCGAAAGAGTAGATAGGGTTTGAAGTTTGACATAGAAGGTCATTTATAAAGATGAGGAAGAGAGTAGGAGATAGAACAGAGCCTTGCGGCACCCCTGAATTTACCTTGAACTCGTTTGATGAGACCCCGTCTATAACAACTCGTATAGTGCGGTCTCTGAGGAAGCTCGCTATGAAGCGAGAGAAATCATCACCGACACCAAAAGCAGTCAGTTTTGACAGAAGTGCATCATGCCACACTCTATCAAATGCTTTTGAGATATCTAGAGCCACCACCTTACTCTCGCCGAAGTGGTGAATCGAATTGCACCATTTTTCTGTTAACAGAGCGAGCAGGACTCCTGTAGAGCGAGCTCTGCGAAAACCATACTGCCGGTCGTTAAGTAAGGTGTTGGTCTCCAGATACCTTACCAGGTGGAAGTTGGTCATACTTTCCATGACCTTGGAAATTGCAGAACAGACTGCAATTGGGCGGTAATTTTCGGGGTATTGCGCCTCTCCCTTCTTAGGGATCGGCGTTACATTGGCTAACTTCCAACACATCGGAAATTTACCGGCATGATACGATGCGCTAAATAGCTTAGCCAATGGACGCGCTAGCGTCGAAAAACACTGCTTCAAGACCAGTGCTGGAATGCCATCCGGCCCAGGAGACTTGTTTATGTTGAGATTCGCTAAAACCTTTTTAACTGCACGTGGTCGAAAGAATATTCTTGGCATAGTAACTGATACTCTTTCCACCACGGGCAATTGCTGATTGCTATCTGGCAAGCAAGAATTACCTGCAAACATCTCAGCCAAAAGGTTAGCTTTATCAACAGGTTCAGTGAATATTTGATCATCCCTTAAAAGAGTTGGAATTGATGAACTAGCTTTATCCTTTACTCTTTTAACGAATGACCAGAAGCTTTTACTACCTCTCGTGGCGGTAGGAACTTTAGCACGAAGGCGCTGCTCGTATAAAGCTTTTTCACGCCTTAGCACTCTGGCACACGAAGACCTCGCTTGTTTGCGCAGCGCATCAGTATTTGCGTTTTTGTTATTCCGCCAAGTACTGAATGCTTCCTCTCTGGATCTGATTGCCTCTTTGCAAGATTGGTTAAACCAAGATTTTTGTCTCGGCTTAACCGAAATTTTTTTGGATGGGATGAAGTATTTCATTCCCAGCAAAATTATATTTCCAACCATTTCCGCCATTAAATCGATATTTTTATCTAAGAAACATAGTTTCCAATTGAAAGTACGATAGAATTCGTTGAGCTCTGCCCAACGAGCTTTTTCGTATACGTATTTTAAAAGTTTCGTGGCTGTGGGTGAAACGTTTCGAAGTGCCGAGAACGAAAAAGAAGCGGAGATGATACAATGATCCGAATTACCGAGAGGTGCACTGACGTTCACTTCATACTTTTGAGGGTGTGAAGTTAGGAACAAATCAAGCGTATTTAGTTGGTGCCCTTCAACACACGGTATATGTGTTGGTTCATTCACTAGTTGCGCTAGGTGATTATGCGCGGCGAATAACTCAACATATTGGCCCTCTGAAGTTGTGTGGCTCGAATGGCGAAGCCACGATGAGTTGTGGACATTGAAATCACCAGCAATAACAATTTCAATGTCCGGACAACTTTCGAGGATTTTTGCTATAGAATAGGAAAGGGAATCGAAGCCCGATAAAGTTTGTTCCCTTCCCGCGTTTGGACTTCTATAAAGGAATCCGAAATACAAACTATGTGCCCTGATCTTCAATTTAGCCCAAAGGCAGCTAAATTCTGGATCATACAAGCCTAGTGATTGCTGGCTTTGGTACACAACATCATTGCGTATATATAATGCAAGGCCGCGATGGAAGTTAAAAAGGGACAGAAGTTGATACCCAGGCACATAAAAATCCTGTGGGTCAGCATCCTCAGATACCTGGGTTTCACTTAAGGCTAAAACATCCGGCCGATAGAGACAAACGTGAGCATAAACTGAGAAGAAGTTCGCTCTCAAGCCTCGTATGTTGCAGAAGTCAATTCTGAATCTACCTGTCATGAAATAAGTCAAGGGAAATCCAAATAGTCGTCTATTTTGTTAATATTATTCGAATTCCAAAAGTATTTCAGACATGATACTTTTTGTGCATGAAAGAGGACGTCCTCAGCCCCAAAATTTGCGCATAGTAACATATGTGTATCCAGCCTCGTTTTTTTATAATGGCCAAATTATGAGAACTTATAATCACTAGAATTATGAAATTTTTCTATTTTACACATTGTTGTCACAATACTAATATATAAATGAAATTTATTTGTTGGTGGTTAAGCAATGTCTATGCATTTCATTGGTGCTTTACCAAATCGTCAGTAGACTTTAACCACAGTTTTGAAAAGTTAAAAACCTCTTACCTTATGCATACACTTTCGAAAACCATCTGAGAATTCACAACTTGTAAATTACAAACTATTTTCAAAAATAACAACAGAATAAGAAAAGTAGGCTTTGAAACTTATACAAAACTAAACCAACAAATAAAGTATATTTGATACGAATCTATTTTATTTTTCTACACCTTTATACAATCAGAAATCCATTGGATAACAAGAAAAGTATTTGTAAGGCAAAATGAAAAATAAAATCTAAATCAAACTGTTATGAAATTTTTCTATTTGACACATTGTTGTCACAATACTAATATATAAATGAAATTTATTTGTTGGTTTAGTTTTGTATGAGTTTCAAAGCCTACTATTCTTATTCAAATTATGAGAACTCATAATCACTAAAATTGATGGAATAACCTAATTTCAGAAATGCTACTTTTGGTGCAAGAAAGAGGACGTCCTCAGCCCCGAAATTTGCGCATAGTTTATATTATTCGAGTTCCAAAAGCATTTCAGATATGAGACTTTTTGTGACAACTAGTCCTCACTAAAATTTATATTATTCGAGTTCCAATTGTATTTCCGACATGCAGGAAAGAGGACGTCTTCAGTCACAATTTGCGAATAGTAGCATAAGTGTACGCAGCCTCGTTTTTTTATAATGGCCAAATTATGACAACAAACAATCACTAAAATTGATAGGATAACCACATTATGACAACTAATCCTCACTAAAATTTATATTATTCGAGTTCCAAATGTAATTTAGACATGAGACTTTTTGTGCAAGAAAGAGGACGTCCTCAGCCCCGAAATTTGCGCATAGTCTATATTATTCGAGTTCCAAAAGCATTTCACATATGAGACTTTTTGTGACAACTAGTCCTCACTAAAATTTATATTATTCGAGTTCCAATTGTATTTCCGACATGCAGGAAAGAGAACGTCTTCAGTCACAATTTGCGAATAGTAACATATGTGTACGCAGCCTCGTTTTTTTATAATGGCCAAATTATGACAACTAACAATCACTAAAATTGATAGGATAACCAAATTATGACACCAAGTCCTCACTAAAATTTATATTATTCGAGTTCCAAAAGTATTTCAGACATTAGACTTTTTTTGGAAGAAAGAGGACGTCAATCACTAAAATTGGTAGGATAACCAAATTATGACAACTAGTTCCCATTAAAACTTATATTATTCGAGTTCCAAAAGTATTTCAGACGTGAGACTTTTTGTGAGAGAAAGAGGACGTCCTCAGCCTCAAAATTTGCGCATAGTTTATATTATTCGAGTTCCAAAAGAATTTCAGACATGAGACTTTTTGTGACAACTAGTCCTCGCTAAAATTTATATTATTCGAGTTCCAATTGTATTTCAGACATGCAGGAAAGAGGACGTCTTCAGTCACAATTTGAGCATAAAAGCATATGTGTACGCAGCCTCGTTTTTTTATAATGGCCAAATTATGAGAATTTATAATCACTAAAATTGATAGGATAACCAAATTATGACAACTAGTCCTCACTAAAATTTATATTATTCGAGTTCCAAAAGTGTTTTAGACATGAGACTTTTTGTGCAAGAAAGAGGACGTCCTCAGCCCCAAAATTTGCGCATAGTTTATATTATTCGAGTTCCAAAAGTATATCAGACATGAGACTTTTTGTGGTAAGTAGTCCTCATTACAATTTATATTATTCGAGTTCCAAAAGTATTTCAAACATGAGACTTTTTGTGCTAGAAAGAGGACATCCTCAGCCCCAAAATTTACGCATAGTAGCATATGTGTAGCCTCGTTTTTTTATAATGGCCAAATTATGAGAACTCATAATCACTAAAATTGATGGAATAACAAAATTATGATTACTAGTCCTCACTAAAATTTATATTAATGGAGTTCCAAAAGTATTTCAGACATTCGACTTTTTGTGCAAGAAAGAGGACATCCTCAGCCCCATAATTTGCCCATAGTAGCATATGTATACTTAGCCTCGTTTTTTTATAATGGCCAAATTTTGACAACTAACAATCACTAAAATTGATAGGATAACCAAATTATAACAACTAGTCCTCATTAAAATTTATATAATTCGAGTTCCAAAAGTATTTCAGACATGAGACCTTTTGTGCAAGAAAGAGGACGTAATCAGCCCCAAAATTTGCGCATAGTAGCATATGTGTACTCAGTTTCGTTTTTTTATAATGGCCAAATTATGACAACTAATAATCACTAAAATTGATAGGATAACCAAATTATGACAACTTGTCCTCATTAAAATTTATATTATTCGAGTTCCAAAAGTATTTCACACATTAGATTTTTTGTGCAAGAAAGAGGACGTCAATCACTAAAATTGATAGGATAACCAAATTATGACAAGTAGTCCTCAATAAAATTTATATTATTCGAGTTCCAAAAGTATTTCAGACATGACACTTTTTGTGCAAGAAAGAGGACGTCCTCAGCCCCAAAATTTGCGCATAGTTTATATTATTCGAGTTCCAAAAGTATATCAGACATGAGACTTTTTGTGGCAACTAGTCCTCATTACAATTTATATTATTCGAGTTCCAAAAGTATTTCAAACATGAGACTTTTTGTGCTAGAAAGAGGACATCCTCAGCCTCAAAATTTGCGCATAGTTTATATTATTCGAGTTCCAAAAGTATTTCAGGCATGAGACTTTTTGTGACAACTAGTCCTCGCTAAAATTTATATTATTCGAGTTCCAATTGTATTTCAGACATGCAGGAAAGAAGACGTCTTCAGTCACAATTTGAGCTTAGTAGCATATGTGTACGCAGCCTCGTTTTTTTATAATGGCCAAATTATGAGAACTCATAAACACTAAAATTGATACGATAACCAAATTATGACAACTAGTCCTCACTAAAATTTATATTATTCGAGTTCCAAAAGTATTTCAGACATTAGACTTTTTGTGGAAGAAAGAGGATGTCAATCACTAAAATTGGTAGGATAACCAAATTATAACAACTAGTCCTCATTAAAATTTATATAATTCGAGTTCTAAAAGTATTTCAGACAAGAGACTTTTTGTGCAAGAAAGATGACGTCCTCAGCCTCAAAATTTGCGCATAGTAGCATATGTGTTGGTATACGTGGCTGCCCGCTTCACGCAAGCATTCAAGCATATGTGTATTCAGCCTCGTTTTTTTATAATAGCCAAATTATGAGAACTAATAATCACTAAAATTGATAGAATGTCCAAATTATGACAACTAGTCCTCACTAAAAATTATATTATTCGAGTTCCAAAAGTATTTCAGACATTAGACTTTTTGTGGAAGAAAGAGGACGTCAATCACTAAAATTGATAGGATAACCAAATTATGACAACTAGTCCTCAATAAAATTAATATTAATCGAGTTCCAAAAGCATTTCAGACCTGAGACTTTTTGTGCAAGAAGGAGGACGTCCTCAGCCCCAAAATTTGCGCATAGTTTATATTATTCGAGTTAAAAAAGTAATTCAGACATGAGAATTTTTGTGACAACTAGTGCTCACTAAAATTTATATTAGTCGAGTTCCAATTTTATTTCAGACATGCAGGAAAGAGGACGTCTTCAGTCACAATTTGCGCATAGTAGCATTTGTGTACGCAGCCTCGTTTTTTTATAATGGCCAATTTATGACAACTAATAATCACTAAAATTTATAGGATAACCAAATAATGACAACTAGTCCTCATTAAAATTTATATAATTCGAGTTCCAAAATTATTTCAGACATTCGACTTTTTGTGCAAGAAAGAGGACGTCAATCACTAAAATTGATAGGATAACCAAATTATGACAAGTAGTCCTCAATAAAATTTATATTATTCGAGTTCCAAAAGTATTTCAGACATGACACTTTTTGTGCAAGAAAGAGGACGTCCTCAGCCCCAAAATTTGCGCATAGTTTATATTATTCGAGTTCCAAAAGTATATCAGACATGAGACTTTTTGTGGCAACTAGTCCTCATTAAAATTTATATTATTCGAGTTCCAAAAGTATTTCAAACATGAGACTTTTTGTGCTAGAAAGAGGACATCCTCAGCCTCAAAATTTGCGCATAGTTTATATTATTCGAGTTCCAAAAGTATTTCAGGCATGAGACTTTTTGTGACAACTAGTCCTCGCTAAAATTTATATTATTCGAGTTCCAATTGTATTTCAGACATGCAGGAAAGAAGACGTCTTCAGTCACAATTTGAGCTTAGTAGCATATGTGTACGCAGCCTCGTTTTTTTATAATGGCCAAATTATGAGAACTCATAAACACTAAAATTGATACGATAACCAAATTATGACAACTAGTCCTCACTAAAATTTATATTATTCGAGTTCCAAAAGTATTTTAGACATTAGACTTTTTGTGGAAGAAAGAGGATGTCAATCACTAAAATTGGTAGGATAACCAAATTATGACAACTAGTCCTCAATAAAATTAATATTAATCGAGTTCCAAAAGCATTTCAGACCTGAGACTTTTTGTGCAAGAAGGAGGACGTCCTCAGCCCCAAAATTTGCGCATAGTTTATATTATTCGAGTTAAAAAAGTAATTCAGACATGAGAATTTTTGTGACAACTAGTGCTCACTAAAATTTATATTAGTCGAGTTCCAATTTTATTTCAGACATGCAGGAAAGAGGACGTCTTCAGTCACAATTTGCGCATAGTAGCATTTGTGTACGCAGCCTCGTTTTTTTATAATGGCCAATTTATGACAACTAATAATCACTAAAATTTATAGGATAACCAAATAATGACAACTAGTCCTCATTAAAATTTATATAATTCGAGTTCCAAAATTATTTCAGACATTCGACTTTTTGTGCAAGAAAGAGGACGTCCTCAGTCCCATAATTTGCGCATAGTAGCATATGTGTACTCAGCCTCGTTTTTTTTATAATGGCTGCTGGCTGAAGTAGTAGAACGCGAGACTATGATGTGGACGGTCCTGAGTTCGAGCCCGCGCTGAGTCATGAAATATTGTGTTGAATTCTTCTGATCAGTATTAGTGCGTGGTTGTGTTAGTTGTTGCCAGCCTGTTTCAATGATAAAGGCATAGTCACTGATCACTGAACATAATTGGCAGCGACTGACACTATCATGTACTAAAAAAGCAGAGTAACAGCACCCACCTTCGTCGGCCCTGTAGCAAAAATTAGCCGGCGAAGTAAAAGGTTGAAATAGCTACAAAAAAAACTGTCTATCTTCTCATCTTTCCTAATCTGTCTCCTCAATACTATCCCCTCGTTTTCAGTTCCGGCGCAATGCATTGCATATATAGGGGTCATCCCCTGAGTGCTGGTCCTACTCATAAAAAAAAAACTAATAATCACTAAAATTGATAGGATAACCAAATTATGACAACTAGTCCTCATTAAAATTTATATAATTCGAGTTCCAAAAGTATTTCAGACATGCAACAAAGAGGACGTCCTCAACCCCAAAATTTGCGCACAGTAGCATATGTGTACTCAGCCTCGTTTTTTTATAATTGCCAAATTATGAGAACTAATAATCACTAAAATTGATAGAATGTCCAATTTATGACAACTAGTCCTCACTAACATTTATATTATTCGAGTTCCAAAAGTATTTAAGACATTCGACTTTTTGTGCAAGAAAGAGGATGTCCTCAGTCCCATAATTTGCGCATAGTAGCATATGTGTACTCAGCCTCGTTTTTTTTTATAATGGCCAAATTATGAGAACTAATAATCACTTAAATTGATAGGATAACCAAATTATGACAACTAGTCCTAATTAAAATTTATATAATTCGAGTTCCAAACGTATTTCAGATATGAGACTTTTTGTGCAAGAAAGAGGACGTCAATCACTAAAATTGATAGGATAACCAAATTATGACAACTAGTCCTCATTAAAATTTATATTATTCGAGTTCCAAAAGTATTTCAGACATGAGACTTTTTGTGACAACTAGTCCTCACTAAAATTTATATTATTCGAGTTTCAATAGAAAGAGGATGTCCTCAGTCCCATAAATTGCGCATAGTAGCATATGTGTACCCAGCCTCGTTTTTTTATAATAGCCAAATTATGAAAACTCATAATCACTAAAATTGATGGAATATCCAAATTATGATTACTAGTCCTCACTAAAATTTATATTATTCGAGTTCCAAAAGTATATCAGACATGCAACTTTTTTGCAAGAAAGAGGACGTAATCAGCCCCATAATTTGCGCATAGTAGCATATGTGTACTCAGCCTGGTTTTTTTATAATGGCCAAATTATGACAACTAATAATCACTAAAATTGATAGGATAACCAAATTATGACAACTTGTCCTCATTAAAATTTATATTATTCGAGTTCCAAAAGTATTTCAGACATGAGCCTTTTTGTGCAAAAATGAGGACGTCCTCAGCCCTAAAATTTGCGCATAGTTTATGTTATTCGAGTTCCAAAAGCATTTCAGACATGAGACTTTTTGTGACAACTATTCCTCACTAAAATTTATATTATTCGAGTTCCAATTGTGTTTCAGACATGCAAGAAAGAGGACGTCTTTAGTCACAATTTGCGCATGGTAGCATATGTGTACGCAGCCTCGTTTTTTTATAATGGCCAAAGTATGAGAACTAACAATCACTAAAATTGATAGGATAACCAAATTATGACAACTAGTCCTCACTAACATTTATATTATTCGAGTTCGAAAAGTATTTCAGACATTAGACTTTTTGTGGAATAAAGAGGACGTCAATCACTAAAATTGATAGGATAACCAAATTATGACAACTAGTCCTCATTAAAATTTATATTATTCGAGTTCCTAAAGTATTTCAGACATTAGACTTTTTGTGGAAGAAAGAGGACGTCAATCACTAAAATTGGTAGGATTACAAAATTATGACAACTAGTCCTCATTAAAATTTATATTATTCGAGTTCCAAAAGTATTTCAGACGTGAGACTTTTTGTGCAAGAAAGAGGCTGTCCTTAGCCCCAAAATTTGCGCATAGTTTATATTATTCGAGTTCCAAAAGTATATCAGACATGAGACTTTTTGTGACAAATAGTCCTCACTAAAATTTATATTATTCGAGTTCCAATTGTATTTCATACATGCAGGAAAGAGGAAGTCTTTAGTCACAATTTGCGCATAGTAGCATATGTGTACTCAGCCTCGTTTTTTTATAATGGCCAAATTATGAGAACTAATAATAACTAAAATTGATAGAATGTCCAATTTATGACAACTAGTCCTCACTAACATTTATATTATTCGAGTTCGAAAAGTATTTCAGACATTAGACTTTTTGTGGAATAAAGAGGACGTCAATCACTAAAATTGATAGGATAACCAAATTATGACAACTAGTCCTCATTAAAATTTATATTATTCGAGTTCCAAAAGTATTTCAGACGTGAGACTTTTTGTGCAAGAAAGAGGACGTCCTTAGCCCCAAAATTTGCGCATAGTTTATATTATTCGAGTTCCAAAAGTATATCAGACATGAGACTTTTTGTGACAAATAGTCCTCACTAAAATTTATATTATTCGAGTTCCAATTGTATTTCATACATGTAGGAAAGAGGACGTCTTTAGTCACAATTTGCGCATAGTAGCATATGTGTCCTTAGCTTCGTTTTTTTATAATGGCCATATTTTGAGAACTAATAATAACTAAAATTGATAGAATGTCCAATTTATGACGACTAGTCCTCTCTAACATTTATATTATTCGAGTTCCAAAAGTATTTCAGCCATGAGACTTTTTGTGCAAGAAAGAGGACGTTCTCAGCCCCAAAATTTGCGCATAGTTTATATTATTCGAGTTCCAAAAGTATATCAGACATGAGACTTTTTGTGACAACTAGTCCTCACTAAAATTTATATTATTCGAATTCCAATTGTATTTCAGACATGCAGGAAAGAGGACGTCTTCAGTCACAATTTGAGCATAGTAGCATATGTGTACGCAGCCTCGTTTTTCAATAACGGCTAAATTATGACAACTAACAATCACTAAAATTGATAGGATAACCAAATTATGACAACTAGTCCTCACTAAAATTTATATTATTCATATTCCAAAAGTGTTTTAGACATGAGACTTTTTGTGCAAGAAAGAGGACGTCAATCACTAAAATTGATAGGATAATTAAATTATGACAATTAGTCCTCATTAAAATTTATATTATTCGAGTTCCAAAAGTGTTTTAGACATGCAACTTTTTTGCAAGAAAGAGGACGTAATCAGCCCCATAATTTGCGCATAGTAGCATATGTGTACTCAGCCTGGTTTTTTTATAATGGCCAAATTATGACAACTAATAATCACTAAAATTGATAGGATAACCAAATTATGACAACTTGTCCTCATTAAAATTTATATTATTCGAGTTCCAAAAGTATTTCAGACATGAGACTTTTTGTGCAAAAATGAGGACGTCCTCAGCCCTAAAATTTGCGCATAGTTTATGTTATTCGAGTTCCAAAAGCATTTCAGACATGAGACTTTTTGTGACAACTATTCCTCACTAAAATTTATATTTTTCGAGTTCCAATTGTGTTTCAGACATGCAAGAAAGAGGACGTCTTTAGTCACAATTTGCGCATGGTAGCATATGTGTACGCAGCCTCGTTTTTTTATAATGGCCAAAGTATGAGAACTAACAATCACTAAAATTGATAGGATAACCAAATTATGACAACTAGTCCTCACTAACATTTATATTATTCGAGTTCGAAAAGTATTTCAGACATTAGACTTTTTGTGGAATAAAGAGGACGTCAATCACTAAAATTGATAGGATAACCAAATTATGACAACTAGTCCTCATTAAAATTTATATTATTCGAGTTCCAAAAGTATTTCAGACGTGAGACTTTTTGTGCAAGAAAGAGGCTGTCCTTAGCCCCAAAATTTGCGCATAGTTTATATTATTCGAGTTCCAAAAGTATATCAGACATGAGACTTTTTGTGACAAATAGTCCTCACTAAAATTTATATTATCCGAGTTCCAATTGTATTTCATACATGCAGGAAAGAGGAAGTCTTTAGTCACAATTTGCGCATAGTAGCATATGTGTACTCAGCCTCGTTTTTTTATAATGGCCAAATTATGAGAACTAATAATAACTAAAATTGATAGAATGTCCAATTTATGACAACTAGTCCTCACTAACATTTATATTATTCGAGTTCGAAAAGTATTTCAGACATTAGACTTTTTGTGGAATAAAGAGGACGTCAATCACTAAAATTGATAGGATAACCAAATTATGACAACTAGTCCTCATTAAAATTTATATTATTCGAGTTCCAAAAGTATTTCAGACGTGAGACTTTTTGTGCAAGAAAGAGGACGTCCTTAGCCCCAAAATTTGCGCATAGTTTATATTATTCGAGTTCCAAAAGTATATCAGACATGAGACTTTTTGTGACAAATAGTCCTCACTAAAATTTATATTATTCGAGTTCCAATTGTATTTCATACATGTAGGAAAGAGGACGTCTTTAGTCACAATTTGCGCATAGTAGCATATGTGTCCTTAGCTTCGTTTTTTTATAATGGCCATATTTTGAGAACTAATAATAACTAAAATTGATAGAATGTCCAATTTATGACGACTAGTCCTCTCTAACATTTATATTATTCGAGTTCCAAAAGTATTTCAGCCATGAGACTTTTTGTGCAAGAAAGAGGACGTTCTCAGCCCCAAAATTTGCGCATAGTTTATATTATTCGAGTTCCAAAAGTATATCAGACATGAGACTTTTTGTGACAACTAGTCCTCACTAAAATTTATATTATTCGAATTCCAATTGTATTTCAGACATGCAGGAAAGAGGACGTCTTCAGTCATAATTTGAGCATAGTAGCATATGTGTACGCAGTCTCGTTTTTCAATAACGGCTAAATTATGACAACTAACAATCACTAAAATTGATAGGATAACCAAATTATGACAACTAGTCCTCACTAAAATTTATATTATTCATATTCCAAAAGTGTTTTAGACATGAGACTTTTTGTGCAAGAAAGAGGACGTCCTTAGCCCAAAAATTTGCCCATAGTAGCATATGTGTACTCAGCCTCGTTTTTCTGTAATGGCCAAATTATGACAACTAATAATCACTAAAATTGATAGGATAACCAAATTATGACAACTTGTCCTCATTAAAATTTATATTATACGAGTTCCAAAAGTATTTCAGACATTAGACTTTTTGTGGAAAAAAGAGGACGTCAATCACTTAAATTGATAGGATACCCAAATTATGACAACTAGTCCTCATTAAAATTTTTATCATTCGAGTTCCAAAAGTATATCAGCCATAAGACTTTTTGTGCAAGAAAGAGGACGTCCTCAGCCCCAATATCTGCGCATAGTAGCATTTGTGTACTCATCCTCGTTTTTTTATAATAGCCAAAATATGACAACTCATAATCACAAAAATTGATGGATTAACCAAATTATGATTACTAGTCCTCACTAAAATTCATATTAATCGAGTTCCAAAAGTATTTCAGACATTCGACTTTTTGTGCAAGAAAGGGGACGTCCTCAGCCCCAAAATTTGCCCATAGTAGCATATGTGTACTCAGCCTCGTTTTTCTGTAATGGCCAAATTATGACAACTAATAATCACTAAAATTGATAGGATAACCAAATTATGACAACTTGTCCTCATTAAAATTTATATTATTCGAGTTCGAAAAGTATTTTAGACATGAGACTTTTTGTACAAGAAAGAGAACGTCCTCAGCCCCAAAACTTGCACATAGTAGCATATGTGTACTCAGCCTCGTTTTTTTATAATGGCCAAATTATGCGAACTCATAATCACTAAAATTGATGGAATAACCAAATTATGATTACTAGTCCTCACTAAAATTCATATTAATCGAGTTCCAAAAGTATTTCAGACATTCGAATTTTTGTGCAAGAAAGAGGACGTCCTCAGCCCCAAAATTTGCGCATTGTTTATATTATTCGAGTTCCAAAAGTATTTCAGACATGAGAGATTTTGTGACAACTAGTCCTCACTAAAATTTATATTATTCGAGTTCCAATTGTATTACAGACATGCAGGAAAGTGGACGTCTTCAGTCACAATTTGCGCATAGTAGCACATGTGCACGCAGCCTCGTTTTTTATAATGGCCAAATTATGACAACTAACAATCACTAAAATTGATAGAATAACTAAATTATGACAATTAGTCCTCACTAAAATTTATATTATTCGAGTTCCAAAAGTATTTCAGACATGAGACTTCTTGTACAAGAAAGAGGACGTCCTCAGCCCCAAAATTTGCGCATAGTAGCATATGTGTCTTCAGTCTCGTTTTTTTCTAATGGCCAAATTATGAGAACTCATAATCACTAAAATTGATGGAATAACCAAATTATGATTACTAGTCCTCACTAAAATTTATATTATTCGAGTTCCAAAAGTATTTCAGACATGAGAATTTTTGTGACAACTAGTCCTCACTAAAATTTATATTATTCGAGTTCCAAAAGTAATTTAGACATGAGACTTTTTGTACAAGAAAGAGGACGTCCTCAGCCCCAATATCTGCGCATAGTAGCATTTGTGTACTCATCCTCGTTTTTTTATAATAGCCAAAATATGACAACACATAATCACAAAAATTGATGGATTAACCAAATTATGATTACTAGTCCTCACTAAAATTCATATTAATCGAGTTCCAAAAGTATTTCAGACATTCGACTTTTTGTGCAAGAAAGGGGACGTCCTCAGCCCCAAAATTTGCCCATAGTAGCATATGTGTACTCAGCCTCGTTTTTCTGTAATGGCCAAATTATGACAACTAATAATCACTAAAATTGATAGGATAACCAAATTATGACAACTTGTCCTCATTAAAATTTATATTATTCGAGTTCGAAAAGTATTTTAGACATGAGACTTTTTGTACAAGAAAGAGAACGTCCTCAGCACCAAAACTTGCACATAGTAGCATATGTGTACTCAGCCTCGTTTTTTTATAATGGCCAAATTATGAGAACTCATAATCACTAAAATTGATGGAATAACCAAATTATGATTACTAGTCCTCACTAAAATTCATATTAATCGAGTTCGAAAAATATTTTAGACATGAGACTTTTTGTACAAGAAAGAGAACGTCCTCAGCCCCACAATTTGCGCATAGTAGCATATGTGTACGCAGCCTCTTTTTTTATAATGGCCAAATTATGAGAACTCATAATCACTAAAATTGATGGAATAACCAAATAATGATTACTAGTCCTTACTAAAATTTATATAAATCGAGTTCCAAAAGTATTTCAGACATGAGACTTTTTGTGCAAGAAAGAGGACGTCCTCAGCCCCTAAATTTGCGCATTGTTTATATTATTCGAGTTTTAAAAGTATTTCAGACATGAGACTTTTTGTAACAACTAGTCCTCAATAAAATTTATATTAATCGAGTTCCAATTGTATTACAGGCATGCAGGAAAGAGGACGTCTTCAGTCACAATTTGCTCATAGTAGCATATGTATACGCAGCCTCGTTTTTTATAATGATCAAATTATGACAACTAACAATCACTAAAATTGATAGAGTAACCAAATTATGACAACTAGCCCTCACTAAAATTTATATTATTCGAGTTCCAAAAGTATTTCAGACATGCGATTTTTGTGCAAGAAAGAGGACGTAATCAGCTCCATAATTTGCGCATAGTTATTATATGTGTACTCAGCCTGGTTTTTTTATAATGACCAAATTATGACAACTAATAATCACTAAAATTGATAGGATAACCAAATTATGACAACTTGTCCTCATTAAAATTTATATTATTCGAGTTCCAAAAATATTTCAGACATTAGATTTTTTGTGCAAGAAAGAGGACGTCAATCACTAAAATTGAAAGAATAACCAAATTATGACAACTAGTCCTCATTAAAAGTTATATTATTCGAGTTCCAATTGTATTTCAGACATGCAGGAAAGAGGACGTCTTCAGTCACAATTTGCGCATAGTAGCATATGTGTACTCAGCCTGGTTTTTTATAATGGCCAAATTATGACAACTAATTATCACTAAAATTGCTAGAATAACCAAATTATGACAACTAGTCCTCACTAAATTTTATATTATTCGAGATCCAAAAGTATTTCAGACATGAGACTTTTTGTGCAAGAAAGAGGACGTCCTCAGCCTCAAAATTTTCGCATAGTTTATGTTATTCGAGTTCCAAAAGTATTTCAGACATTAGACTTTTTGTGGAAGAAAGAAGACGTCAATCACTAAAATTGATGGGATAACCAAATTATGACAACTAGTCCTCAATAAAATTTATATTAATCGAGTTCCAAAAGTATTTCAGCCATAAGACTTTTTGTGCAAGAAAGAGGACGTCTTCAGTCACAAAGTTTGAGCATAGTAGCATGTGTACGCAGCCTCGTTTTTTATAATGGCCAAATTATGACAACTAACAATCACTAAAATTGATAGGATTACTAAATTATGACAAGTAGTCCTCACTAAAATTTATATTATTGGTGTTCCAAAAGTATTTCAGACATGAGACTTCTTGTGCAAGAAAGAGGACGTCCTCAGCCCCAAAATTTGCGCATAGTAGCTTATGTGTACTCAGCCTCGTTTTTTTCTAATGGCCAAATTATGAGAACTCATAATCACTAAACTTGATGGAATAACCAAATTATGATTACTAGTCCTCACTAAAATTTATATTATTCGAGTTCCAAAAGTATTTCAGACATTAGACTTTTTGTGGAAAAAAGAGGACGTCAATCACTAAAATTGATAGGATACCCAAATTATGACAACTAGTCCTCATTAAAATTTATATCATTCGAGTTCCAAAAGTATTTCAGACATGAGACTTTTTGTGCAAGAAAGAGTACGTTCTCAGCCCCAAAATTTGCGCATAGTTTATATTATTCGAGTTCCAAAAGTATTTCAGACATGAGAATTTTTGTGACAACTAGTCCTCACTAAAATTTATATTATTCGAGTTCCAAAAGTAATTTAGACTGCGACTTTTTGTACAAGAAAGAGGACGTCCTCAGCCCCAATATCTGCGCATAGTATCATTTGTGTACTCATCCTCGTTTTTTTATAATAGTCAAAATATGACAACTCATAATCACAAAAATTGATGGATTAACCAAATTATGATTACTAGTCCTCTCTAAAATTCATATTTATCGAGTTCCAAAAGTATTTCAAACATTCGACTTCTTGTGCAAGAAAGGGGATGTCCTCAGCCCCAAAATTTACGCATAGTAGCATATGTGTACTCAACCTCGTTTTTTTATAATGGCCAAATTATGAGAACTCATAATCACTAAAATTGATGGAATGACCAAATAATACTTACTAGTCCTCACTAAAATTTATATTATTCGAGTTCCAAAAGTATGTCGGACATGAGACTTTTTGTGCAAGAAAGAGGACGTCCTCAGCACCAAAATTTGCGCATAGAGTATATTATTCGAGTTCAGAAAGTATTTCAGACATGAGACTTTTTGTGACAACTAGTCCTCATTAAAATTTATATTATTCGAGTTCCATTTGTATTTCAGACATGCAGGAAAGAGGACGTCTTCAGTCACAATTTGCGCATAGTAGCATATGTGTACGCAGCCTCATTTTTTCATAATGGCCAAATTATGACAACAAATAATCTTTAAAATTGATATGATAACCAAATTATGACAACTAGTCTTCACTAAAATTTATATTAATCGAGTTTCAAAAGTATTTCAGACATGAGACTTTTTGTACAAGAAAGAGAACGTCCTCAGCCACAAAATTTGCGCATAATAGCATATGTGTGCTCAGCCTCGTTTTTTTATAATGGCCAAATTATGACAACTAATAATCACTAAAATTGATAGGATAACCAAATTGTGACAACTTGTCCTTATTAAAATTTATATTATTCGAGTTCCAAAAGTATTTCAGACATGAGACTTTTTGTACAAGAAAGAGAACGTCCTCAGCCCCAAAATTTGCCCATAGTAGCATATGTGTACTCAGCCTCGTTTGTCTATAATGGCCAAATTATGAGAACTAATAATCACTAAAATTGATAGGATAACCAAATTATGACAACTAGTCCTCACTAAAATTTATATTATTCGAGTTCCAAAAGTATTTCAGACATGAGACTTTTTGTGCAAGAAAGAGGACGTCCTCAGCCCCAAAATTTACGCATAGTAGCATATGTGTACTCAACCTCGTTTTTTTATAATGGCCAAATTATGAGAACTCATAATCACTAAAATTGATGGAATGACCAAATAATAATTACTAGTCCTCACTAAAATTTATATTATTCGAGTTCCAAAAGTATGTCGGACATGAGACTTTTTGTGCAAGAAAGAGAACGTCCTCAGCACCAAAATTTGCGCATAGAGTATATTATTCGAGTTCAGAAAGTATTTCAGACATGAGACTTTTTGTGACAACTAGTCCTCATTAAAATTTATATTATTCGAGTTCCATTTGTATTTCAGACATGCAGGAAAGAGGACGTCTTCAGTCACAATTTGCGCATAGTAGCATATGTGTACGCAGCCTCGTTTTTTCATAATGGCCAAATTATGACAACAAATAATCTTTAAAATTGATATGATAACCAAATTATGACAACTAGTCTTCACTAAAATTTATATTAATCGAGTTTCAAAAGTATTTCAGACATGAGACTTTTTGTACAAGAAAGAGAACGTCCTCAGCCACAAAATTTGCGCATAATAGCATATGTGTGCTCAGCCTCGTTTTTTTATAATGGCCAAATTATGACAACTAATAATCACTAAAATTGATAGGATAACCAAATTGTGACAACTTGTCCTTATTAAAATTTATATTATTCGAGTTCCAAAAGTATTTCAGACATGAGACTTTTTGTACAAGAAAGAGAACGTCCTCAGCCCCAAAATTTGCCCATAGTAGCATATGTGTACTCAGCTTCGTTTGTCTATAATGGCCAAATTATGAGAACTAATAATCACTAAAATTGATAGGATAACCAAATTATGACAACTAGTCCTCAGTAAAATTTATATTATTCGAGTTCCAAAAGTGTTTTAGATATGAGACTTTTTGTGCAAGAAAGAGGACGTCCTCAGTCCCAATATTTGCGCATAGTAGCATATGTGTACTCAGCCTCGTTTTTTTATAATGGCCAAATTATGACAACTAATAATCACTAAAATTGATAGGATAACCAAATTATGATTACTAGTCCTCACTAAAATTTATATTAATCGAGTTCCAAAAGTATTTCAGACATGAGACTTCTTGTGCAAGAAAGAGGACGTCCTCAGCCCCAAAATTTGCGCATAGTAGCTTATGTGTACTCAGCCTCGTCTTTTTCTAATGGCCAAATTATGAGAACTCATAATCACTAAAATTGATGGAATAACCAAATTATGATTACTAGTCCTCACTAAAATTTATATTATTCGAGTTCCAAAAGTATTTCAGACATTAGACTTTTTGTGGAAAAAAGAGGACGTCAATCACTAAAATTGATAGGATACCCAAATTATGAATACTAGTCCTCATTAAAATTTATATCATTCGAGTTCCAAAAGTGTTTTAGATATGAGACTTTTTGTGCAAGAAAGAGGACGTCCTCAGTCCCAATATTTGCGCATAGTAGCATATGTGTACTCAGCCTCGTTTTTTTATAATGGCCAAAATATGACAACTCATAATCACTAAAAATGATGGAATAACCAAATTATGATTACTAGTCCTCACTAAAATTTATATTAATCGAGTTTCAAAAGTATTTCAGACATGAGACTTCTTGTGTAAGAAAGAGGACGTCCTCAGCCCCAAAATTTGCGCATAGTAGCTTATGTGTACTCAGCCTCGTTTTTTTCTAATGGCCAAATTATGAGAACTCATAATCACTAAAATTGATGGAATAACCAAATTATGATTACTAGTCCTCACTAAAATTTATATTATTCGAGTTCCAATTGTATTGCAGACATGCAGGAAAGAGGACGTCTTCAGTCACAATTTGCGCATAGTAGCATATGTGTACGCAGTCTCGTTTTTTTATAATGATCAAATTATGACAACTAACAATCACTAAAATTGATAGAATAACCAAATTATGACAACTAGTCCTCACTAAAATTTATATTATTCGAGTTCCAAAAGTATTTCAGACATGAGACTTCTTGTGCAAGAAAGAGGACGTCCTCAGCCCCAAAATTTGCGCATAGTAGCTTATGTGTACTCAGCCTCGTTTTTTTCTAATGGCCAAATTATGAGAACTCATAATCACTAAAATTGGTGGAATAACCAAATTATGATTACTAGTCCTCACTAAAATTTATATTATTCGAGTTCCATTTGTATTTCAGACATGCAGGAAAGAGGACGTCTTCAGTCACAATTTGCGCATAGTAGCATATGTGTACGCAGCCTCGTTTTTTTATAATGGCCAAATTATGACAACTAATAATCACTAAAATTGATAGGATAACCAAATTGTGACAACTTGTCCTCATTAAAATTTATATTATTCGAGTTCCAAAAGTATTTCAGACATGAGACTTTTTGTACAAGAAAGAGAACGTCCTCAGCCCCAAAATTTGCCCATAGTAGCATGTGTGTACTCAGCCTCGTTTGTCTATAATGGCCAAATTATGAGAACTAATAATCACTAAAATTGATAGGATAACCAAATTATGACAACTAGTCCTCAGTAAAATTTATATTATTCGAGTTCCAAAAGTGTTTTAGATATGAGACTTTTTGTGCAAGAAAGAGGACGTCCTCAGTCCCAATATTTGCGCATAGTAGCATATGTGTACTCAGCCTCGTTTTTTTATAATGGCCAAAATATGACAACTCATAATCACTAAAAATGATGGAATAACCAAAATATGATTACTAGTCCTCACTAAAATTTATATTAATCGAGTTTCAAAAGTATTTCAGACATTCGACTTTTTGTGCAAGAAAGGGGACGTCCTCAGCCACAAAATTTGCGCATAATAGCATATGTGTACTCAGCCTCGTTTTTTTATAATGGCCAAATTATGAGAACTAATAATCACTAAAATATATAGGATAACCAAATTATGATAACTAGTCCTCATTAAAATTAATATTATTCGGGTTCCAAAAGTGTTTTATACATGAGACTTTTTGGCGCAAGAAAGAGGACGTCCTCAGCCCCAATATTTGTGCATAGAGGCATATGTGTACTCACCCTCGTTTTTTTATAATGGCCAAATTATGAGAACTAATAATTACTAAAATTGATAGGATAACCAAATTATGACAACTTTTCCTCATTAAAATTTATATTATTCGAGTTCCAAAAGTGTTTTAGACATGAGACTTTTTGTGCAAGAAAGAGGACGTCCTCAGCACCAAAATTTGCGCATAGAGTATATTATTCGAGTTCAGAAAGTATTTCAGACATGAGACTTTTTGTGACAACTAGTCCTCATTAAAATTTATATTATTCGAGTTCCATTTGTATTTCAGACATGCAGAAAAGAGGACGTCTTCAGTCACAATTTGCGCATAGTAGCATATGTGTACGCAGCCTCGTTTTTTCATAATGGCCAAATTATGACAACAAATAATCTTTAAAATTGATAGGATAACCAAATTATGACAACTAGTCCTCACTAAAATTTATATTAATCGAGTTTCAAAAGAATTTTAGACATGAGACTTTTTGTACAAGAAAGAGAACGTCCTCAGCCACAAAATTTGCGCATAATAGCATATGTGTACTCAGCCTCGTTTTTTTATAATGGCCAAATTATGACAACTAATAATCACTAAAATTGATAGGATAACCAAATTGTGACAACTTGTCCTCATTAAAATTTATATTATTCGAGTTCCAAAAGTATTTCAGACATGAGACTTTTTGTTTAAGAAAGAGAACGTCCTCAGCCGCAATATTTGCGCATAGTAGCATATGTGTACTCAGCCTCGTTTTTTTATAATGGCCAAATTATGACAACTAATAATCACTAAAATTGATAGGATAACCAAATTGTGACAACTTGTCCTTATTAAAATTTATATTATTCGAGTTCCAAAAGTATTTCAGACATGAGACTTCTTGTGCAAGAAAGAGGACGTCCTCAGCCCCAAAATTTGCGCATAGTAGCTTATGTGTACTCAGCCTCGTCTTTTTCTAATGGCCAAGTTATGAGAATTCATAATCACTAAAATTGATGGAATAACCAAATTATGATTACTAGTCCTCACTAAAATTTATATTATTCGAGTTCCAAAAGTATTTCAGACATTAGACTTTTTGTGGAAAAAAGAGGACGTCAATCACTAAAATTGATAGGATACCCAAATTATGACAACTAGTCCTCATTAAAATTTATATCATTCGAGTTCCAAAAGTATTTCAGACATGAGACTTTTTGTACAAGAAAGAGAACGTCCTCAGCCCCAAAATTTGCCCATAGTAGCATATGTGTACTCAGCCTCGTTTGTTTATAATGGCCAAATTATGAGAACTAATAATCACTAAAATTGATAGGATAACCAAATTATGACAACTAGTCCTCAGTAAAATTTATATTATTCGAGTTCCAAAAGTGTTTTAGATATGAGACTTTTTGTGCAAGAAAGAGGACGTCCTCAGTCCCAATATTTGCGCATAGTAGCATATGTGTACTCAGCCTCGTTTTTTTATAATGGCCAAAATATGACAACTCATAATCACTAAAAATGATGGAATAACCAAATTATGATTACTAGTCCTCACTAAAATTTATATTAATCGAGTTTCAAAAGTAATTCAGACATGAGACTTCTTGTGCAAGAAAGAGGACGTCCTCAGCCCCAAAATTTGCGCATAGTAGCTTATGTGTACTCAGCCTCGTTTTTTTCTAATGGCCAAATTATGAGAACTCATAATCACTAAAATTGATGGAATAACCAAATTATGATTACTAGTCCTCACTAAAATTTATATTATTCGAGTTCCAATTGTATTGCAGACATGAGACTTTTTGTGCAAGAAAGAGGACGTCCTCAGCCCCAAAATTTGCGCATAGTAGCATATGTGTACGCAGCCTCTTTTTTTATAATGGCCAAATTTTGAGAACTCATAATCACTAAAATTGATGGAATGACCAAATAATAATTACTAGTCCTCACTAAAATTTATATTAATCGAGTTCCAAAAGTATTTCAGACATTCGAGTTTTTGTGCAAGAAAGAGGACGTCCTCAGCCCCAAACGAGAGACAAAAACGAAAGGCCAAAGAGGACGTACTCAGCCTCGTTTTTCTATAATGGCCAAATTATGACAACTAATAATCACTAAAATTGATAGGATAACCAAATTATGGCAACTTGTCCTCATTAAAATTTATATTATTCGAGTTCCGAAAGTATTTCAGACATGAGACTTTTTTTACAAGAAAGAGAACGTCCTCAGCCCTAAAATTTTCGCATAGTTTATATTATTCCAGTTCCAAAAGTATTTTAGACATGAGACTTTTTGTGACAACTAGCCCTCAATAAAATTTATATTATTCGAGTTCCAATTGTATTTCAGACATGCAGGAAAGAGGACGTCTTCAGTCACAATTTGCGCATAGTAGCATATGTGTACGCAGCCTCGTTTTTTTATAATGATCAAATTATGACAACTAACAATCACTAAAATTGATAGAATAACCAAATTATGACAACTAGTCCTCACTAAAATTTATATTATTCGAGTTCCAAAAGTATTTCAGACATGAGACTTTTTGTGCAAGAAAGAGGACGTCCTCAGCCCCAAAATTTGCGCATAGTAGCATATGTGTACGCAGCCTCTTTTTTTATAATGGCCAAATTTTGAGAACTCATAATCACTAAAATTGATGGAATGACCAAATAATAATTACTAGTCCTCACTAAAATTTATATAAATCGAGTTCCAAAAGTATTTCAGACATGAGACTTTTTGTGCAAGAAAGGGGATTCCTCAGCCACAAAATTTTGCGCATAATAGCATATGTGTAGTCAGCCTCGTTTTTTTATAATGGCCAAATTATGAGAACTAATAATCACTAAAATTGATAGGATAACCAAATTATGACAACTAGTCCTCATTAAAATTTATATTATTCGAGTTCCAAAAGTGTTTTAGACATGAGACTTTTTGTGCAAGAAAGAGGACGTCCTCAGCCCCAATATTTGCGCATAGTAGCATATGTGTACTCAGCCTAGTTTTTTTATAATGGCCAAAATATGACAACTCATAATCACTAAAATTGATGGAATAACCAAATTATGACAACTAGTCCTCACTAAAATTTATATTATTCGAGTTCCAAAAGTATTTCAGACATGAGACTTTTTGTGCAAGAAAGAGGACGTCCTCAGCCCCAATATTTGCGCATAGTAGCATATGTGTACTCAGCCTAGTTTTTTTATAATGGCCAAAATATGACAACTCATAATCACTAAAATTGATGGAATAACCAAATTATGATTACTAGTCCTCACTAAAATTTATATTAATCGAGTTCCAAAAGTATTTCAGACATTCGAGTTTTTGTGCAAGAAAGAGGACGTCCTCAGCCCCAAACGAGAGACAAAAACGAAAGGCCAAAGAGGACGTACTCAGCCTCGTTTTTCTATAATGGCCAAATTATGACAACTAATAATCACTAAAATTGATAGGATAACCAAATTATGGCAACTTGTCCTTATTAAAATTTATATTATTCGAGTTCCGAAAGTATTTCAGACATGAGACTTTTTTTACAAGAAAGAGAACGTCCTCAGCCCTAAAATTTTCGCATAGTTTATATTATTCCAGTTCCAAAAGTATTTTAGACATGAGACTTTTTGTGACAACTAGTCCTCAATAAAATTTATATTATTCGAGTTCCAATTGTATTTCAGACATGCAGGAAAGATTACGTCTTCAGTCACAATTTGCGCATAGTAGCATATGTGTACGCAGCCTCGTTTTTTTATAATGGCCAAATTATGACAACTAACAATCACTAAAATTGATAGGATAACCAAATTATGACAACTTTTCGTCATTAAAACATGGGACTTTTTGTACAAGAAAGAGAACGTCCTCAGCCCAAAAATTTGCGCATAGTAGCATATGTGTACGCAGCCTCGTTTCTTATAATGGCCAAATTATGACAACAAACAATCATTAAAATTGATGGGATAACCAAATTATGACAACTTGTCCTCATTAAAATTTATATTATTCGAGTTCCAAAAGTATTTCAGACATGAGACTTTTTGTGCAAGAAAGAGGACATCCTCAGCCCCAAAATTTTCGCATAGTTTATATTATTCGAGTTCCAAAAGTATTTCAGACATGAGACTTTTTGTGACAACTAGTCCTCACTAAAATTTATATTATTCGAGTTCCAATTGTATTTCAGACATGCAGGAAAGAGGACGTCTTCAGTCACAATTTGCGCATAGTAGCTTATGTGTACGCAGCCTCGTTTTTTTTATAATGGCCAAATTATGACAACAAATAATCACTAAAATTGATAGGATAACCAAATTATGACAACTAGTCCTCACTAAAATTTATATTAATCGAGTTCCAAAAGTGTTTAAGACATAAGGCTTTTTGTGCAAGAAAGGGGACGTCCTCAGCCCCAAAATTTGGGCATAGTAGCATATGTGTACTCAGCCTCGTTTTTTTATAATGGCCAAATTGTGACAACTAATAATCACTAAAATTGATGGAATGACCAAATAATAATTACTAGTCCTCACTAAAATTTATATTATTCGAGTTCCAAAAGTATGTCAGACATGAGACTTTTTGTGCAAGAAAGAGGACGTCCTCAGCACCAAAATTTGCGCATAGTTTATATTATTCCAGTTCCAAAAGTATTTCGGACATAAGACTTTTTGTGACAACTAGTCCTCACTAAAATTTATATTGTTCGAGTTCCAATTGTATTTCAGACATGCAGGAAAGAGGACGTCTTCAGTCACAATTTGCGCATAGTGGCATATGTGTACGCAGCCTCGTTTTTTTATAATGGCCAAATTATGACAACAAATAATCACTAAAATTGATAGGATAACCAAATTATGACAACTAGTCCTCACTAAAATTTATATTAATCGAGTTCCAAAAGTGTTTTAGACATGAGACTTTTTGTGCAAGAAAGAGGACGTCCTCAGCCCCAAAATTTGCGCATAGTAGCATATGTGTACTCAACCTCGTTTTTTTATAATGGCCAAATTATGAGAACTCATAATCACTAAAATTGATGGAATGACCAAATAATAATTACTAGTCCTCACTAAAATTTATATTATTCGAGTTCCAAAAGTATGTCAGACATGAGACTTTTTGTGCAAGAAAGAGGACGTCCTCAGCACCAAAATTTGCGCATAGTTTATATTATTCGAGTTCCAAAAGTATTTCAGACATGAGACTTTTTGTGACAACTAGTCCTCACTAAAATTTATATTATTCGAGTTCCAATTGTATTGCAGACATGCAGGAAAGAGGACGTCTTCAGTCACAATTTGCGCATAGTAGCATATGTGTACTCAGCCTAGTTTTTTTATAATGGCCAAAATATGACAACTCATAATCACTAAAATTGATGGAATAACCAAATTATGACAACTAGTCCTCACTAAAATTTATATTATTCGAGTTCCAAAAGTATTTCAGACATGAGACTTTTTGTGCAAGAAAGAGGACGTCCTCAGCCCCAATATTTGCGCATAGTAGCATATGTGTACTCAGCCTAGTTTTTTTATAATGGCCAAAATATGACAACTCATAATCACTAAAATTGATGGAATAACCAAATTATGATTACTAGTCCTCACTAAAATTTATATTAATCGAGTTCCAAAAGTATTTCAGACATTCGAGTTTTTGTGCAAGAAAGAGGACGTCCTCAGCCCCAAACGAGAGACAAAAACGAAAGGCCAAAGAGGACGTACTCAGCCTCGTTTTTCTATAATGGCCAAATTATGACAACTAATAATCACTAAAATTGATAGGATAACCAAATTATGGCAACTTGTCCTTATTAAAATTTATATTATTCGAGTTCCGAAAGTATTTCAGACATGAGACTTTTTTTACAAGAAAGAGAACGTCCTCAGCCCTAAAATTTTCGCATAGTTTATATTATTCCAGTTCCAAAAGTATTTTAGACATGAGACTTTTTGTGACAACTAGTCCTCAATAAAATTTATATTATTCGAGTTCCAATTGTATTTCAGACATGCAGGAAAGATTACGTCTTCAGTCACAATTTGCGCATAGTAGCATATGTGTACGCAGCCTCGTTTTTTTATAATGGCCAAATTATGACAACTAACAATCACTAAAATTGATAGGATAACCAAATTATGACAACTTTTCGTCATTAAAACATGGGACTTTTTGTACAAGAAAGAGAACGTCCTCAGCCCAAAAATTTGCGCATAGTAGCATATGTGTACGCAGCCTCGTTTCTTATAATGGCCAAATTATGACAACAAACAATCATTAAAATTGATGGGATAACCAAATTATGACAACTTGTCCTCATTAAAATTTATATTATTCGAGTTCCAAAAGTATTTCAGACATGAGACTTTTTGTGCAAGAAAGAGGACATCCTCAGCCCCAAAATTTTCGCATAGTTTATATTATTCGAGTTCCAAAAGTATTTCAGACATGAGACTTTTTGTGACAACTAGTCCTCACTAAAATTTATATTATTCGAGTTCCAATTGTATTTCAGACATGCAGGAAAGAGGACGTCTTCAGTCACAATTTGCGCATAGTAGCTTATGTGTACGCAGCCTCGTTTTTTTTATAATGGCCAAATTATGACAACAAATAATCACTAAAATTGATAGGATAACCAAATTATGACAACTAGTCCTCACTAAAATTTATATTAATCGAGTTCCAAAAGTGTTTAAGACATAAGGCTTTTTGTGCAAGAAAGGGGACGTCCTCAGCCCCAAAATTTGGGCATAGTAGCATATGTGTACTCAGCCTCGTTTTTTTATAATGGCCAAATTGTGACAACTAATAATCACTAAAATTGATGGAATGACCAAATAATAATTACTAGTCCTCACTAAAATTTATATTATTCGAGTTCCAAAAGTATGTCAGACATGAGACTTTTTGTGCAAGAAAGAGGACGTCCTCAGCACCAAAATTTGCGCATAGTTTATATTATTCCAGTTCCAAAAGTATTTCGGACATAAGACTTTTTGTGACAACTAGTCCTCACTAAAATTTATATTGTTCGAGTTCCAATTGTATTTCAGACATGCAGGAAAGAGGACGTCTTCAGTCACAATTTGCGCATAGTGGCATATGTGTACGCAGCCTCGTTTTTTTATAATGGCCAAATTATGACAACAAATAATCACTAAAATTGATAGGATAACCAAATTATGACAACTAGTCCTCACTAAAATTTATATTAATCGAGTTCCAAAAGTGTTTTAGACATGAGACTTTTTGTGCAAGAAAGAGGACGTCCTCAGCCCCAAAATTTGCGCATAGTAGCATATGTGTACTCAACCTCGTTTTTTTATAATGGCCAAATTATGAGAACTCATAATCACTAAAATTGATGGAATGACCAAATAATAATTACTAGTCCTCACTAAAATTTATATTATTCGAGTTCCAAAAGTATGTCAGACATGAGACTTTTTGTGCAAGAAAGAGGACGTCCTCAGCACCAAAATTTGCGCATAGTTTATATTATTCGAGTTCCAAAAGTATTTCAGACATGAGACTTTTTGTGACAACTAGTCCTCACTAAAATTTATATTATTCGAGTTCCAATTGTATTGCAGACATGCAGGAAAGAGGACGTCTTCAGTCACAATTTGCGCATAGTAGCATATGTGTACGCAGTCTCGTTTTTTTATAATGATCAAATTATGACAACTTACAATCACTAAAATTGATAGAATAACCAAATTATGACAACTAGTCCTCACTAAAATTTATATTATTCGAGTTCCAAAAGTATTTCAGACATGAGACTTTTTGTGCAAGAAAGAGGACGTCCTCAGCCCCAAAATTTGCGCATAGTAGCATATGTGTACGCAGCCTCTTTTTTTATAATGGCCAAATTATGAGAACTCATAATCACTAAAATTGATAGAGTAACCAAATTATGACAACTAGTCCTCACTAAAATTTATATTATTCGAGTTCCAAAAGTATTTCAGACATGAGACTTTTTGTGCAAGAAAGAGGACGTCCTCAGCCCCAAAATTTACGCATAGTAGCATATGTGTTGTGGTGTACACTTATTTTTCATTTCCACAAAAGCATCACACAATATTTTTGTAAGAAAAATAACAGAAAATATTAATTGTAAACGACCATATCAATGACACATAAACATTATGACACATATGGTAAACAAATGCTTGCACTTCATACGTATACCAAAATACCTACAGCGAAGTGAAACATGAGTATTTTCACTTGCTCCACTTATAGTTTATTGCTTTAGGTACTTGACCGTACTTAAGGGGTAACAATGGAAAATCAAATTTCTTTTTATTTCTTTTTATTTTATTTTAAATACCTTAAATAGGAGAAATGTAATTTGTTTAAAAATAATAACTGTGCTGATTGGTCAGTCGATCAGTAAATGCATTTTGTAACATGAACAAAAAGTTGAACACCATGTTACATTGGGCATTTTGGATGTATGAATGAAATGCAAGATGTGTCAGATAATTTTTAGATAATTTGTAAATTAGTATATAAGTTAGAAAATTTGTAAATAAAAGTTAGTCTCAGTTTGGACACAAGAATTCATTCTTCTTTTCACTGAACTCAAATAAAGGGCATCATTTGCTCGTCTGCCGAGTTTTAAAGCCTCGCTCTACAAACCAAGGCTTTCTATTGCATTAGTCGCGATTCTATGCTAATGCAATAGTAACAGATTTATAATAAACGAATACCAAACTTACTATATGGCGATCCTTAGCCAACATATCTGGAATTTTTCTTTTTAAATGGACGAAGATTTTCATAAACTTTTCGAAGATTTGGTTAACAGATTGGCAGTGGAGGAGTACAATCCCACTGAAGGCGTGGAAATTCAGGCACCACCTTACATACCTACCCCTAAGCATTGTGGACCACAGCCAATTACAATTGAACAATATCTTGAGAGAAATAAGTCGAAAAAACAGCGTCCAGTACCACCTGTAACCAGAGTTGCCGTTTTTGGTAGTTTCCTACCAAATTCGGTACTTTTGAAATGCGTTGGTAGGTTGGTAGGTTGTGTCGTGAATTTGGTAGTTTTTTTCAATTTCAGTTTTAATATTTTTTTCACGCTAATCAGCTTTCATCCATGCATGATTTTTAATAATCAGCTTTCATCTATGATTGCTTTTTGATTTTTAGTCATCAGCTTTTGTATGCATCATAGAGGCGACAGTAATAACAAGTGGCAACTTTTCGGTCTTAATGGCCATCTTTTTGATGTTACATCAATCTTGCCGGCTCTCTGTTACTCTGTGCGTTGTATGGCATCATGGACAGGTTGGTTTGATTGAATAATATTATGACGTGCAAGGGAATGATAAATAAGACTGATTCGCACTATATATGGTCAGCAAAAAGAGACTTTAAAAAATAAACCTTTTTCCAAATAAACACTTAAGAGTTTTACTTTTATTAATTTATAATGTTTATTTAAGCAAAAGGTCAATTATTTTTTGATTTTTATATAAAAATTATGTTTTTATTCCAATATTTCGCCACTTCTTTGTGTAGCTTCTTCAGGGATATATAAAATTGTGTAATTTGATATAAAAATTAAAAAATAATTGACCTTTCGTTTAAATAAACATTATAAATTAATAAAAAATAAGGTCGAAGAATTTTATAATATAAATTTTTACTTTTACTAATGAAGTCTTATTTATTTTTTTACTTAAAATATTGTTTTTTTTACAAATGAATTGTTATTTATTTTTATAAACATTGTTATGTATAAACTTGTTTTGTTTTTTTTTAATAAAGTTTATTTTTTTTTATAACTGCTTATTTTATTTTTTGGTAGGTAAACATGCCATTTGGTAGTTTTTGAAATTAAATTTGGTAGGAAAAAAAAATTTTGAGTGGCAACCCTGCCTGTAACTCCAACTAAAAAGAAGACGAAAGGCGGCAAAAAGAAGCGGCTCAATAGAGAAAAAGCGGAATTAAGGCGGTTAATAGGCCTTAGCAGCGGACCGCAAAAGAAACTCTTCTACAACCAATTAAAAGAGTTAGAAAAAAAAAAACATCAAAATGGGTTGGTGGAGTAAAATTAGTAACGCAATTTTAGTAGCAATTGCTGGCTATGAAATAGGCAACAATACTGAAAAACCCAAACACACTAATGATGAAAAACATTGGATTGTAGTATTAGCTATAATTTTTATATTGATTTTGAGCATATGTATTTCAAAACTAAATAGTTATTATAAAAAATATGTCAATAAGAAAGTAAACAACAACATTGTTTAAATAAAATTAAATATCAAAAAAAAAAAAAAAGCAATAAGTAAAAAAAAATTCTAAAATGTATTGTAAATGGACCAATTAATAGATAGATTGACTAGAATTATCATCAATTTGAGAAGATCGGGTAGCAGAGGATATACTGAAAAAACATTAATTTTAAAATTAGAAGAGGTAGAGTTAATTGAAAAACAATTTGTAGAATTTAGCATTGGTAAAGAAATAAAAGAAAAACTTATAGAGAAATTTTACAAACTTTATGAAAAAGCAAAGACACTGTTAAAGCAAAAATTAGAAAGATTAGATACAGAATCAACTCAAAGTATGTCAGATTCAGAAAGAGAGGCTGAAAATTCAAACGTATCTACTGAAAACTCAAACTTAACTCCTGAAAATTCAAGTTCAAGTTCAAATTCCACAGTTAAAATGGCATCATTCAATTTAGAACTATCATTGAAAAGTATACCAGAATTTTCTGGAAATTTCAAAGATTTAATATCATTTTTGAAAATAGTTGAAATAATTTACAATTCTTTAACAACTGACGCGAAAATACAACTCATAGATTTTGTTATTAATGTGAAATTAACACCAAGCGTTAGAACTGCTATAAGTGCTACAGAAATTAGTGATTTCAATAACCTTAAAAATTCACTTCAATCAAGATATAAGTCTACAAAAACTATAGCTCAAATACAACTAACTTTGAGTAGATTCATGCAAAAGAACATGAAAATACAAACATATAACGAGAAGCTTTTAGAAATGATTGCTGAACTGAATGAACTGCAAATACACGAAATACCGCAATGCAATGTTATACAGAAAAACACAATTATTTCTCTTAATAATACTTATGCATTGAATATATTCAAAAATGGTCTTAACGCAGATATTAAGCCAACAATTTTTGCTTCTAAGCCAAAGGACTTGAATGAAGCTGTACAACTTGCAATAGAACTAGAAAAAGACTTTTCTAGTAATGAAAATCAAGTATTATATTTTTATAATGGAAACAATTCAAATAAGCGGAATAATAAAAACAATAATAAAAATAATAACTTTAGAAATAATAATTATAACAGAAACAATATTTCGAATCAGAATAATAGAAATTCGAATTATAACAATAACAGAAATAATAATAATAATATTCATAGAAATAATAATAATCATAGAAATAATAATAATAGAAATTATAATAATAATACCTGGAATGATAATAACCATTACAACTATAGACAAAACAACAATAATAATGGTAGACGAAACCGAAATAACAATGGAAATAGCGTACATATAGTTCAGGAAAACACCGAAGGCCCGGAGATGAACAATCAAAATTTAATCATTCATCCTCCGGAGCAGAATTAAATAAAATTTTTTCTATTTCTAAAAACACTACTAATTATATAGAATTAGACATAGGAACAAAAACTAGCTTAACATTTTTAATAGATACAGGGGCTGATATTTCATTATGTAAATTAGGAAAATTAAATGAAGACCTTTTTATTGATAAGACACAATCATGTTCATTTTCTGGTATAACAAACGAAAAGATAAGATCTATTGGAATCACAGAATTAAATTTTAAATTATATGATAACCAATCAAAACACAATTTCCACATAGTCGACGATAATTTTCCAATACCAACGGACGGAATCTTAGGAAGAGACTTTTTCACAACATTTTTATGCAAAATTGATTATGAAACATTCACGATTTCATTAACTCTACAAGAAACAGAAATTACAATTCCCATGAAATCTACAGTAAATAGAGATTACTACATTAAAATAGAGAAACGATCTGAATTAATATGTCCAGTACAATTAAATCTAACGGAAGATAGTATTATTTTAAGTAAAGAATTAGAGTCAGGAATCTTTATAGGGAATACAATAGTTCCAGGAACAGGCATTACTCATGTTAAATTTCTGAATACAACAGATGAAGATGTAATATTAAAAAATGTTAATTTTGAAATTGAACCATTACATAAATACGTTTTTCTCACTAAATCCCAAAACAATAAAAACAGATTTAGCAAATTATTACAAACGTTAAAAATTGACAATACTGACAGTAAAGCAACGGATGAATTGATAAACATTTTTAAAGACTATCAAGACATATTTCACTTAGAAGGCGACGTTTTAACAGCAAATAACTTTTATACACAACATCTTAATTTAACCGATAAAACACCAGTTTACATCAAAAACTATAGACTTCCACAAACTCAAATAGAAGAAATCGATCAACAAGTTCAAAAATTATTTGATGACGATATTATTGAACATTCAACCAGTCCTTACAACTCACCATTACTTGTTGTACCAAAGAAAAGCAATGGAGACAAAGAGAAATGGCGACTTGTAGTAGATTTTAGACAATTAAATAAGAAAATAGTTAATGATAAATTTCCACTTACAAGAATTGAAGATGTATTAGATAAATTGGGAAGAGCAAAATATTTTTCAACTCTGGATATGACAAGCTCGTTTCATCAGATTAGCTTAGATAAAGAATCAAGAAAACCAACTGCATTTTCCACATCAAACGGTCACTATCAGTTTAAACGACTACCTTTTGGTCTTAAAATTTCATCAAATAGTTTCCAACGTATGCTAACTATAGCACTTTCAGGTCTCGATAGTAAAGCATTTTTATATGTGGACGACATCATAATTTTTGGATGTAGTTTGAAACATCACAATGACAATCTGAGACAGGTATTTGAACGTTTATCAAAATACAATTTAAAATTGAACGCAAAAAAATGTGTATTTTTAAAGTCGGAAGTTGTTTATTTAGGCCATCTAATAACAAAAGAAGGTGTCAAAACAGACCCAGCAAAACACAAGGCAATACAAAATTATCCAATACCGAAAGATGCTAACGAGGTAAAACGATTTGTAGCTTTCTGTAATTACTATAGACGTTTTATAAAAAATTTCGCTACATTAACAAAATGTCTGAATGATCAAACAAAGAAAGGAAAAACATTTGAATGGACAGATGAATGTCAACAAACTTTTAACATATTAAGACAAAAATTAATTAGTTCACCAATATTACAATATCCGGATTTTGAAAAACCTTTCATTCTAACAACAGATGCTTCAAATTATGCTTTAGGTGCAATCTTATCACAGGGAGAAATAGGAACAGATTTGCCAATAACCTATGCTAGCAGAACTTTGAATAAACACGAAATTAATAAACCTGTGATAGAAAAAGAATTACTTGCTATACATTGGGGCATTGAATACTTTAGACCATATTTATATGGTAGAAGATTTATAGTAGTAACTGACCACAGACCTCTTGTTTCACTTTTTACTCATAAAAACCCCTCTTCTAAATTAACTAGAGTACGGATTGATTTATCAGATTATGACTTTGAAATTATATACAAAAAAGGAAAAATAAATACAAATGCTGATGCATTATCTAGAATTAAGATAGATTCTGATATGCTAAAAAACATGATTCCAATAGAAGACGATTATTCCAAACCAACAAAAATTTTAGCAATTACGCGTGGAATGAACGCAAAGGGCAAAACAACTGAAAACAACACAGATGAGAAAAACATATCCCAACAACAAAAATATACAAACATATGGGAATGTACTTCACTACAGGATATTAAAAATGTGCACAAATTGAAATTTAAAATTATCAATGATGATAAATTAAATGGTACCATTGACTGTATAAATAATAGCTATCATATGAATATTAGTGATGATCTTGCAAAATACGTTTTGTTTCTAGAGAAGCTGATAATCTATATGCATAAGCAGAATATTAAAGATCTCGCATTAGCTAGCGACGATGAAATTTTCAAACTGATATCAGTAGAATATATGAAAAGAATTTATGATGAGGTATACCAAAGATTGACAAAATCTAAAAAATATAAAAACATTAACTTGAATATCATCTTGTATAATCCTTTGCAGTACATTAAAAATAAGAAATTACAAAACAAATTAATTGAAGAATTCCACAACTCACCATTATCAGGACACTTAGGCATTCGAAAGACTGTACTAAGACTCAAACAAAGATATGTTTGGAAAAATATGAGAAAAATGGTAAGAGATTACGTTGTAAATTGCGATAAATGTTTAAGAAATAAGCAAACAAAACATATTAGAGAGGAAATGAATATCACCAAAACCCCAAATACTAGTTTTGAAATAATAGAAATAGATACAGTAGGACCATTAAGAATTTCTAATAATTATAGATATATATTAACAATGCAATGCGAATTAACAAAGTATGTTGTAGCATACCCTATGGAAACAAAAGAAGCGAAAAATATAGCTAAAACTCTAGTAGAACAGTTTATTTTAAAATATGGTTGCTTTAAAGTATTAAAATCAGATAGAGGCACTGAATTCAAAAATGAATTAATGAATGAAGTATGCAAACTATTAAATATAGACCAGAAATTCTCAGCACCATATCACCATCAGTCTATAGGAACACTAGAAAGAAATCACAGAGTATTAAATGAATATATGTTAAATTTTGTTGTGGATTTAGAATGGGACAAGTGGATACCTTATTATACATTTGCGTATAATACCACACCTCACGTAAATAGCAATTATTCTCCATACCAGTTGATTTTTGGTAAATTACCAACTCTGCCCACAGACGCATTATGCACTAACACTAAAGTTTATGATTTGGAAAATTATGCTAATGAACTTAGGACTAGGATTAAGAGAGCATTAGATAACGCAAAAAATTTAATAAATATGGCAAAAGAAAAATCAAAATTAGAATATGATAAGAAAATTATAAAAAGTTTATTTGATGTAGGAGACTTAGTATTAGTAAAACTAGAAAGTAGAAAGAAAAATCAGAGTCCCTACATTGGTCCATATAGAATACTAGAAAGACAAAATTGTAATTCAATACTAGAAATAAATAATAAAGAACGAATATTCCATAATAACTCATTAAAATTATAAAAAAAAAATCATGAAATAAAGTAGATATAAGTATATATTCTTATTTATAATACTTACTAAAAATGCATTAACCATATAAAAAAAAATTTTAAAACTATTAATTTGTATTCAGATTTAAATTTATTCAAAATCTCATAAATTTTATCTTAAGGGTAAGGGTGTGGTGTACACTTATTTTTCATTTCCACAAAAGCATCACACAATATTTTTGTAAGAAAAATAACAGAAAATATTAATTGTAAACGACCATATCAATGACACATAAACATTATGACACATATGGTAAACAAATGCTTGCACTTCATACGTATACCAAAATACCTACAGCGAAGTGAAACATGAGTATTTTCACTTGCTCCACTTATAGTTTATTGCTTTATGTACTTGACCGTACTTAAGGGGTAACAATGGAAAATCAAATTTCTTTTTATTTCTTTTTATTTTATTTTAAATACCTTAAACAGGAGAAATGTAATTTGTTTAAAAATAATAACTGTGCTGATTGGTCAGTCGATCAGTAAATGCATTTTGTAACATGAACAAAAAGTTGAACACCATGTTACATTGGGCATTTTGGATGTATGAATGAAATGCAAGATGTGTCAGATAATTTTTAGATAATTTGTAAATTAGTATATAAGTTAGAAAATTTGTAAATAAAAGTTAGTCTCAGTTTGGACACAAGAATTCATTCTTCTTTTCACTGAACTCAAATAAAGGGCATCATTTGCTCGTCTGCCGAGTTTTAAAGCCTCGCTCTACAAACCAAGGCTTTCTATTGCATTAGTCACGATTCTATGCTAATGCAATAGTAACAGATTTATAATAAACGAATACCAAACTTACTATAGTGTACTCAACCTCGTTTTTTAATAATGGCCAAATTATGAGAACTCATAATCACTATAATTGATGGAATGACCAAATAATAATTACTAGTCCTCACTAAAATTTATATTATTCGAGTTCCAAAAGTATGTCAGACATGAGACTTTTTGTGCAAGAAAGAGGACGTCCTCAGCACTAAAATTTGCGCATAGAGTATATTATTCGAGTTCAGAAAGTATTTCAGACATGAGACTTTTTGTGACAACTAGTCCTCATTAAAATTTATATTATTCGAGTTCCATTTGTATTTCAGACATGCAGGAAAGAGGACGTCTTCAGTCACAATTTGCGCATAGTAGCATATGTGTACGCAGCCTCGTTTTTTCATAATGGCCAAATTATGACAACTAATAATCACTAAAATTGATAGGATAACCAAATTGTGACAACTTGTCCTCAATTAAATTTATATTATTCGAGTTCCAAAAGTATTTCAGACATGAGACTTTTTGTACAAGAAAGAGAACGTCCTCAGCCCCAAAATTTGCCCATAGTAGCATATGTGTACTCAGCCTCGTTTGTCTATAATGGCCAAATTATGAGAACTAATAATCACTAAAATTGATAGGATAACCAAATTATGACAACTAGTCCTCAGTAAAATTTATATTATTCGAGTTCCAAAAGTGTTTTAGATATGAGACTTTTTGTGCAAGAAAGAGGACGTCCTCAGTCCCAATATTTGCGCATAGTAGCATATGTGTACTCAGCCTCGTTTTTTTATAATGGCCAAAATATGACAACTCATAATCACTAAAAATGACGGAATAACCAAATTATGACAACTAGTCCTCACTAAAATTTATATTAATCGAGTTTCAAAAGTAATTCAGACATTCGACTTTTTGTGCAAGAAAGGGGACGTCCTCAGCTCCAATATTTGCGCATAGTAGCATATGTGTACTCAGCCTAGTTTTTTTATAATGGCCAAAATATGACAACTCATAATCACTAAAATTGATGGAATAACCAAATTATGATTACTAGTCCTCACTAAAATTTATATTAATCGAGTTCCAAAAGTATTTCAGACATTCGAGTTTTTGTGCAAGAAAGAGGACGTCCTCAGCCCCAAACGAGAGACAAAAACGAAAGGCCAAAGAGGACGTACTCAGCCTCGTTTTTCTATAATGGCCAAATTATGACAACTAATAATCACTAAAATTGATAGGATAACCAAATTATGGCAACTTGTCCTCATTAAAATTTATATTATTCGAGTTCCGAAAGTATTTCAGACATGAGACTTTTTTTACAAGAAAGAGAACGTCCTCAGCCCTAAAATTTTCGCATAGTTTATATTATTCCAGTTCCAAAAGTATTTTAGACATGAGACTTTTTGTGACAACTAGCCCTCAATAAAATTTATATTATTCGAGTTCCAATTGTATTTCAGACATGCAGGAAAGAGGACGTCTTCAGTCACAATTTGCGCATAGTAGCATATGTGTACGCAGCCTCGTTTTTTTATGATGGCCAAATTATGACAACTAACAATCACTAAAATTGATAGGATAACCAAATTATGACAACTTTTCGTCATTAAAACATGGGACGTTTTGTACAAGAAAGAGAACGTCCTCAGCCCAAAAATTTGCGCATAGTAGCATATGTGTACGCAGCCTCGTTTCTTATAATGGCCAAATTATGACAACAAACAATCATTAAAATTGATGGGATAACCAAATTATGACAACTTGTCCTCATTAAAATTTATATTATTCGAGTTCCAAAAGTATTTCAGACATGAGACTTTTTGTGCAAGAAAGAGGACATCCTCAGCCCCAAAATTTTCGCATAGTTTATATTATTCGAGTTCCAAAAGTATTTCAGACATGAGACTTTTTGTGACAACTAGTCCTCACTAAAATTTATATTATTCGAGTTCCAATTGTATTTCAGACATGCAGGAAAGAGGACGTCTTCAGTCACAATTTGCGCATAGTAGCTTATGTGTACGCAGCCTCGTTTTTTTTATAATGGCCAAATTATGACAACAAATAATCACTAAAATTGATAGGATAACCAAATTATGACAACTAGTCCTCACTAAAATTTATATTAATCGAGTTCCCAAAGTGTTTTAGACATAAGGCTTTTTGTGCAAGAACGGGGACGTCCTCAGCCCCAAAATTTGGGCATAGTAGCATATGTGTACTCAGCCTCGTTTTTTTATAATGGCCAAATTGTGACAACTAATAATCACTAAAATTGATGGAATGACCAAATAATAATTACTAGTCCTCACTAAAATTTATATTATTCGAGTTCCAAAAGTATGTCAGACATGAGACTTTTTGTGCAAGAAAGAGGACGTCCTCAGCACCAAAATTTGCGCATAGTTTATATTATTCCAGTTCCAAAAGTATTTCGGACATGAGACTTTTTGTGACAACTAGTCCTCACTAAAATTTATATTGTTCGAGTTCCAATTGTATTTCAAACATGCAGGAAAGAGGACGTCTTCAGTCACAATTTGCGCATAGTGGCATATGTGTACGCAGCCTCGTTTTTTTTATAATGGCCAAATTATGACAACAAATAATCACTAAAATTGATAGGATAACCAAATTATGACAACTAGTCCTCACTAAAATTTATATTAATCGAGTTCCAAAAGTGTTTTAGACATGAGACTTTTTGTGCAAGAAAGAGGACGTCCTCAGCCCCAAAATTTGCGCATAGTAGCATATGTGTACTCAACCTCGTTTTTTTATAATGGCCAAATTATGAGAACTCATAATCACTAAAATTGATGGAATGACCAATTAATAATTACTAGTCCTCACTAAAATTTATATTATTCGAGTTCCAAAAGTATGTCAGACATGAGACTTTTTGTGCAAGAAAGAGGACGTCCTCAGCACCAAAATTTGCGCATAGTTTATATTATTCGAGTTCCAAAAGTATTTCAGACATGAGACTTTTTGTGACAACTAGTCCTCACTAAAATTTATATTATTCGAGTTCCAATTGTATTTCAGACATGCAGGAAATAGGACGTTTTCAGTCACAATTTGCGCATAGTCGCATATGTGTACGCAGCCTCGTTTTTTCATAATGGCCAAATTATGACAACAAATAATCGTTAAAATTGATAGGATAACCAAATTATGACAACAAGTCCTCACTAAAATTTATATTAATCGAGTTCCAAAAGTGTTTTAGACATAAGACTTTTTGTGCAAGAAAGAGGACGTCCTCAGCCCCAAAATTTAGGCATAGTAGCATGTGTGTACTCAGCCTCGTTTTTTTATAATGGCCAAATTATGACAACTAATAATCACTAAAATTGATAGGATAACCAAATTGTGACAACTTGTCCTCATTAAAATTTATATTATTCGAGTTCCAAAAGTATTTCAGACATGAGACTTTTTGTACAAGAAAGAGAACGTCCTCAGCCCCAAAATTTGCCCATAGTAGCATATGTGTACTCAGCCTCGTTTTTCTATAATGGCAAAATTATGAGAACTAATAATCACTAAAATTGATAGGATAACCAAATTATGACAACTAGTCCTCAATAAAATTTATATTATTCGAGTTATAAAAGTGTTTTAGATATGAGACTTTTTGTGCAAGAAAGAGGACGTCCTCAGCTCCAATATTTGCGCATAGTAGCATATGTGTACTCAGCCTAGTTTTTTTATAATGGCCAAAATATGACAACTCATAATCACTAAAATTGATGGAATAACCAAATTATGATTACTAGTCCTCACTAAAATTTATATTAATCGAGTTCCAAAAGTATTTCAGACATTCGAGTTTTTGTGCAAGAAAGAGGACGTCCTCAGCCCCAAACGAGAGACAAAAACGAAAGGCCAAAGAGGACGTACTCAGCCTCGTTTTTCTATAATGGCCAAATTATGACAACTAATAATCACTAAAATTGATAGGATAACCAAATTATGGCAACTTGTCCTCATTAAAATTTATATTATTCAAATTCCGAAAGTATTTCAAACATGAGACTTTTTTTACAAGAAAGAGAACGTCCTCAGCCCTAAAATTTTCGCATAGTTTATATTATTCCAGTTCCAAAAGTATTTTAGACATGAGACTTTTTGTGACAACTAGTCCTCAATAAAATTTATATTATTCGAGTTCCAATTGTATTTCAGACATGCAGGAAAGAGGACGTCTTCAGTCACAATTTGCGCATAGTAGCATATGTGTACGCAGCCTCGTTTTTTTATGATGGCCAAATTATGACAACTAACAATCACTAAAATTGATAGGATAACCAAATTATGACAACTTTTCGTCATTAAAACATGGGACTTTTTGTACAAGAAAGAGAACGTCCTCAGCCCAAAAATTTGCGCATAGTAGCATATGTGTACGCAGCCTCGTTTCTTATAATGGCCAAATTATGACAACAAACAATCATTAAAATTGATGGGATAACCAAATTATGACAACTTGTCCTCATTAAAATTTATATTATTCGAGTTCCAAAAGTATTTCAGACATGAGACTTTTTGTGCAAGAAAGAGGACATCCTCAGCCCCAAAATTTTCGCATAGTTTATATTATTCGAGTTCCAAAAGTATTTCAGACATGAGACTTTTTGTGACAACTAGTCCTCACTAAAATTTATATTATTCGAGTTCCAATTGTATTTCAGACATGCAGGAAAGAGGACGTCTTCAGTCACAATTTGCGCATAGTAGCTTATGTGTACGCAGCCTCGTTTTTTTTATAATGGCCAAATTATGACAACAAATAATCACTAAAATTGATAGGATAACCAAATTAAGACAACTAGTCCTCACTAAAATTTATATTAATCGAGTTCCCAAAGTGTTTTAGACATAAGGCTTTTTGTGCAAGAACGGGGACGTCCTCAGCCCCAAAATTTGGGCATAGTAGCATATGTGTACTCAGCCTCGTTTTTTTATAATGGCCAAATTGTGACAACTAATAATCACTAAAATTGATGGAATGACCAAATAATAATTACTAGTCCTCACTAAAATTTATATTATTCGAGTTCCAAAAGTATGTCAGACATGAGACTTTTTGTGCAAGAAAGAGGACGTCCTCAGCACCAAAATTTGCGCATAGTTTATATTATTCCAGTTCCAAAAGTATTTCGGACATGAGACTTTTTGTGACAACTAGTCCTCACTAAAATTTATATTGTTCGAGTTCCAATTGTATTTCAGACATGCAGGAAAGAGGACGTCTTCAGTCACAATTTGCGCATAGTGGCATATGTGTACGCAGCCTCGTTTTTTTATAATGGCCAAATTATGACAACAAATAATCACTAAAATTGATAGGATAACCAAATTATGACAACTAGTCCTCACTAAAATTTATATTAATCGAGTTCCAAAAGTGTTTTAGACATGAGACTTTTTCTGCAAGAAAGAGGACGTCCTCAGCCCCAAAATTTGCGCATAGTAGCATATGTGTACTCAACCTCGTTTTTTTATAATGGCCAAATTATGAGAACTCATAATCACTAAAATTGATGGAATGACCAATTAATAATTACTAGTCCTCACTAAAATTTATATTATTCGAGTTCCAAAAGTATGTCAGACATGAGACTTTTTGTGCAAGAAAGAGGACGTCCTCAGCACCAAAATTTGCGCATAGTTTATATTATTCGAGTTCCAAAAGTATTTCAGACATGAGACTTTTTGTGACAACTAGTCCTCACTAAAATTTATATTATTCGAGTTCCAATTGTATTTCAGACATGCAGGAAATAGGACGTCTTCAGTCACAATTTGCGCATAGTCGCATATGTGTACGCAGCCTCGTTTTTTCATAATGGCCAAATTATGACAACAAATAATCGTTAAAATTGATAGGATAACCAAATTATGACAACAAGTCCTCACTAAAATTTATATTAATCGAGTTCCAAAAGTGTTTTAGACATAAGACTTTTTGTGCAAGAAAGAGGACGTCCTCAGCCCCAAAATTTAGGCATAGTAGCATGTGTGTACTCAGCCTCGTTTTTTTATAATGGCCAAATTATGACAACTAATAATCACTAAAATTGATAGGATAACCAAATTGTGACAACTTGTCCTCATTAAAATTTATATTATTCGAGTTCCAAAAGTATTTCAGACATGAGACTTTTTGTACAAGAAAGAGAACGTCCTCAGCCCCAAAATTTGCCCATAGTAGCATATGTGTACTCAGCCTCGTTTTTCTATAATGGCAAAATTATGAGAACTAATAATCACTAAAATTGATAGGATAACCAAATTATGACAACTAGTCCTCAATAAAATTTATATTATTCGAGATATAAAAGTGTTTTAGATATGAGACTTTTTGTGCAAGAAAGAGGACGTCCTCAGTACCAATATTTGCGCATAGTAGCATATGTGTACTCAGCCTCGTTTTTTTTATAATGGCCAAAATATGACAACTCATAATCACTAAAAATGATGGAATAACCAAATTATGATTACTAGTCCTCACTAAAATTTATATTATTCGAGTTCCATTTGTATTTCAGACATTCGACTTTTTGTGCAAGAAAGGGGACGTCCTCAGCCACAAAATTTGCGCATAATAGCATATGTGTACTCAGCCTCGTTTTTTTATAATGGCCAAATTATGAGAACTAATAATCACTAAAATTGAGATGATAACCAAATTATGACAACTAGTCCTCATTAAAATTTATATTATTCGGGTTCCAAAAGTGTTTTATACATGAGACTTTTTGTGCAAGAAAGAGGACGTCCTCAGCCCCAATATTTGCGCATAGAAGCATATGTGTACTCACCCTCGTTTTTTTATAATGGCCAAATTATGAGAACTAATAATTACTAAAATTGATAGGATAACCAAATTATGACAACTTTTCCTCATTAAAATTTATATTATTCGAGTTCCAAAAGTGTTTTAGACATGAGACTTTTTGTACAAGAAAGAGAACGTCCTCAGCCCCAAAATTTGCCCATAGTAGCATATGTGTACTCAGCCTCGTTTTTCTATAATGGCCAAATTATGAGAACTAATAATCACTAAAATTGATAGGATAACCAAATTATGACAACTTGTCCTCACTAAAATTTATATTATTCGAGTTCCAAAAGTATGTCAGACATGAGACTTTTTGTGCAAGAAAGAGGACGTCCTCAGCACCAAAATTTGCGCATAGTTTATATTATTCGAGTTCCAAAAGTATTTCAGACATGAGACTTTTTGTGACAACTAGTCCTCACTAAAATTTATATTATTCGAGTTCCAATTGTATTTCAGACATGCAGGAAATAGGACGTCTTCAGTCACAATTTGCGCATAGTCGCATATGTGTACGCAGCCTCGTTTTTTCATAATGGCCAAATTATGACAACAAATAATCGTTAAAATTGATAGGATAATTAAATTATGACAACAAGTCCTCACTAAAATTTATATTAATCGAGTTCCAAAAGTGTTTTAGACATAAGACTTTTTGTGCAAGAAAGAGGACGTCCTCAGCCCCAAAATTTAGGCATAGTAGCATATGTGTACTCAGCCTCGTTTTTCTATAATGGCAAAATTATGAGAACTAATAATCACTAAAATTGATAGGATAACCAAATTATGACAACTAGTCCCCAATAAAATTTATATTATTCGAGTTCCAAAAGTGTTTTAGATATGAGACTTTTTGTGCAAGAAAGAGGACGTCCTCAGTACCAATATTTGCGCATAGTAGCATATGTGTACTCAGCCTCGTTTTTTTATAATGGCCAAAATATGACAACTCATAATCACTAAAAATGATGGAATAACCAAATTATGATTACTAGTCCTCACTAAAATTTATATTATTCGAGTTCCATTTGTATTTCAGACATTCGACTTTTTGTGCAAGAAAGGGGACGTCCTCAGCCACAAAATTTGCGCGTAATAGCATATGTGTACTCACCCTCGTTTTTTTATAATGGCCAAATTATGAGAACTAATAATTACTAAAATTGATAGGATAACCAAATTATGACAACTTTTCCGCATTAAAATTTATATTATTCGAGTTCCAAAAGTGTTTTAGACATGAGACTTTTTGTACAAGAAAGAGAACGTCCTCAGCCCCAAAATTTGCCCATAGTAGCATATGTGTACTCAGCCTCGTTTTTCTATAATGGCCAAATTATGAGAACTAATAATCACTAAAATTGATAGGATAACCAAATTATGACAACTTGTCCTCAATAAAATTTATATTATTCGATTTCCAAAAGTGTTTTAGATATGAGACTTTTTGTGCAAGAAAGAGGACGTCCTCAGCACCAAAATTTGCGCATAGAGTATATTATTCGAGTTCAGAAAGTATTTCAGACATGAGACTTTTTGTGACAACTAGTCCTCATTAAAATTTATATTATTCGAGTTCCATTTGTATTTCAGACATGCAGGAAAGAGGACGTCTTCAGTCACAATTTGCGCATAGTAGCATATGTGTACGCAGCCCCGTTTTTTCATAATGGCCAAATTATGACAACAAATAATCATTAAAATTGATAGGATAACCAAATTATGACAACTATTCCGCACTAAAATTTATATTAATCGAGTTTCAAAAGTATTTCAGACATTCGACTTATTGTGCAAGAAAGGGGACGTCCTCAGCCACAAAATTTGCGCATAATAGCATATGTGTACTCAGCCTCGTTTTTTTATAATGGCCAAATTATGACAACTAATAATCACTAAAATTGATAGGATAACCAAATTGTGACAACTTGTCCTCATTAAAATTTATATTATTCGAGTTCCAAAAGTATTTCAGACATGAGACTTTTTGTACAAGAAAGAGAACGTCCTCAGCCCCAAAATTTGCCCATAGTAGCATATGTGTACTCAGGCTCGTTTGTCTATAATGGCCAAATTATGAGAACTAATAATCACTAAAATTGATAGGATAACCAAATTATGACAACTAGTCCTCAGTAAAATTTATATTATTCGAGTTCCAAAAGTGTTTTAGATATGAGACTTTTTGTGCAAGAAAGAGGACGTCCTCAGTACCAATATTTGCGCATAGTAGCATATGTGTACTCAGCCTCGTTTTTTTATAATGGCCAAAATATGACAACTCATAATCACTAAAAATGATGGAATAACCAAATTATGATTACTAGTCCTCACTAAAATTTATATTATTCGAGTTCCATTTGTATTTCAGACATTCGACTTTTTGTGCAAGAAAGGGGACGTCCTCAGCCACAAAATTTGCGCATAATAGCATATGTGTACTCAGCCTCGTTTTTTTATAATGGCCAAATTATGAGAACTAATAATCACTAAAATTGAGATGATAACCAAATTATGACAACTAGTCCTCATTAAAATTTATATTATTCGGGTTCCAAAAGTGTTTTAGATATGAGACTTTTTGTGCAAGAAAGAGGACGTCCTCAGCACCAAAATTTGCGCATAGAGTATATTATTCGAGTTCAGAAAGTATTTCAGACATGAGACTTTTTGTGACAACTAGTCCTCATTAAAATTTATATTATTCGAGTTCCATTTGTATTTCAGACATGCAGGAAAGAGGACGTCTTCAGTCACAATTTGCGCATAGTAGCATATGTGTACGCAGCCCCGTTTTTTCATAATGGCCAAATTATGACAACAAATAATCATTAAAATTGATAGGATAACCAAATTATGACAACTATTCCGCACTAAAATTTATATTAATCGAGTTTCAAAAGTATTTCAGACATTCGACTTTTTGTGCAAGAAAGGGGACGTCCTCAGCCACAAAATTTGCGCATAATAGCATATGTGTACTCAGCCTCGTTTTTTTATAATGGCCAAATTATGACAACTAATAATCACTAAAATTGATAGGATAACCAAATTGTGACAACTTGTCCTCATTAAAATTTATATTATTCGAGTTCCAAAAGTATTTCAGACATGAGACTTTTTGTACAAGAAAGAGAACGTCCTCAGCCCCAAAATTTGCCCATAGTAGCATATGTGTACTCAGCCTCGTTTTTCTATAATGGCCAAATTATGAGAACTAATAATCACTAAAATTGATAGGATAACCAAATTATGACAACTTGTCCTCAATAAAATTTATATTATTCGATTTCCAAAAGTGTTTTAGATATGAGACTTTTTGTGCAAGAAAGAGGACGTCCTCAGCACCAAAATTTGCGCATAGAGTATATTATTCGAGTTCAGAAAGTATTTCAGACATGAGACTTTTTGTGACAACTAGTCCTCATTAAAATTTATATTATTCGAGTTCCATTTGTATTTCAGACATGCAGGAAAGAGGACGTCTTCAGTTACAATTTGCGCATAGTAGCATATGTGTACGCAGCCCCGTTTTTTCATAATGGCCAAATTATGACAACAAATAATCATTAAAATTGATAGGATAACCAAATTATGACAACTATTCCGCACTAAAATTTATATTAATCGAGTTTCAAAAGTATTTCAGACATTCGACTTTTTGTGCAAGAAAGGGGACGTCCTCAGCCACAAAATTTGCGCATAATAGCATATGTGTACTCAGCCTCGTTTTTTTATAATGGCCAAATTATGACAACTAATAATCACTAAAATTGATGGGATAACCAAATTGTGACAACTTGTCCTCATTAAAATTTATATTATTCGAGTTCCAAAAGTATTTCAGACATGAGACTTTTTGTACAAGAAAGAGAACGTCCTCAGCCCCAAAATTTGCCCATAGTAGCATATGTGTACTCAGCCTCGTTTTTCTATAATGGCCAAATTATGAGAACTAATAATCACTAAAATTGATAGGATAACCAAATTATGACAACTTGTCCTCAATAAAATTTATATTATTCGATTTCCAAAAGTGTTTTAGATATGAGACTTTTTGTGCAAGAAAGAGGACGTCCTCAGCACCAAAATTTGCGCATAGAGTATATTATTCGAGTTCAGAAAGTATTTCAGACATGAGACTTTTTGTGACAACTAGTCCTCATTAAAATTTATATTATTCGAGTTCCATTTGTATTTCAGACATGCAGGAAAGAGGACGTCTTCAGTCACAATTTGCGCATAGTAGCATATGTGTACGCAGCCCCGTTTTTTCATAATGGCCAAATTATGACAACAAATAATCATTAAAATTAATAGGATAACCAAATTATGACAACTATTCCGCACTAAAATTTATATTAATCGAGTTTCAAAAGTATTTCAGACATGAGACTTTTTGTGCAAGATAGGGGACGTCCTCAGCCACAAAATTTGCCCATAGTAGCATATGTGTACTCAGCCTCGTTTGTCTATAATGGCCAAATTATGAGAACTAATAATCACTAAAATTGATAGGATAACCAAATTATGACAACTAGTCCTCAGTAAAATTTATATTATTCGAGTTCCAAAAGTGTTTTAGATATGAGACTTTTTGTGCAAAAAGAGGACGTCCTCAGTCCCAATATTTGCGCATAGTAGCATATGTGTACTCAGCCTCGTTTTTTTATAATGGCCAAAATATGACAACTCATAATCACTAAAAATGATGGAATAACCAAATTATGATTACTAGTCCTCACTAAAATTTATATTATTCGAGTTCCATTTGTATTTCAGACATTCGACTTTTTGTGCAAGAAAGGGGACGTCCTCAGCCACAAAATTTGCGCATAATAGCATATGTGTACTCAGCCTCGTTTTTTTATAATGGCCAAATTATGAGAACTAATAATCACTAAAATTGATAGGATAACCAAATTATGACAACTTTTCCTCATTAAAATTTATATTATTCGAGTTCCAAAAGTGTTTTAGACATGAGACTTTTTGTACAAGAAAGAGAACGTCCTCAGCCCCAAAATTTGCCCATAGTAGCATATGTGTACTCAGCCTCGTTTTTCTATAATGGCCAAATTATGAGAACTAATAATCACTAAAATTGATAGGATAACCAAATTATGACAACTTGTCCTCAATAAAATTTATATTATTCGATTTCCAAAAGTGTTTTAGATATGAGACTTTTTGTGCAAGAAAGAGGACGTCCTCAGCACCAAAATTTGCGCATAGAGTATATTATTCGAGTTCAGAAAGTATTTCAGACATGAGACTTTTTGTGACAACTAGTCCTCATTAAAATTTATATTATTCGAGTTCCATTTGTATTTCAGACATGCAGGAAAGAGGACGTCTTCAGTCACAATTTGCGCATAGTAGCATATGTGTACGCAGCCCCGTTTTTTCATAATGGCCAAATTATGACAACAAATAATCATTAAAATTGATTGGATAACCAAATTATGACAACTATTCCGCACTAAAATTTATATTAATCGAGTTTCAAAAGTATTTCAGACATTCGACTTTTTGTGCAAGAAAGGGGACGTCCTCAGCCGCAAAATTTGCGCATAATAGCATATGTGTACTCAGCCTCGTTTTTTTATAATGGCCAAATTATAACAACTAATAATCACTAAAATTGATAGGATAACCAAATTGTGACAACTTGTCCTCATTAAAATTTATATTATTCGAGTTCCAAAAGTATTTCAGACATGAGACTTTTTGTACAAGAAAGAGAACGTCCTCAGCCCCAAAATTTGCCCATAGTAGCATATGTGTACTCAGCCTCGTTTGTCTATAATGGCCAAATTATGAGAACTAATAATCACTAAAATTGATAGGATAACCAAATTATGACAACTAGTCCTCAGTAAAATTTATATTATTCGAGTTCCAAAAGTGTTTTAGATATGAGACTTTTTGTGCAAGAAAGAGGACGTCCTCAGTCCCAATATTTGCGCATAGTAGCATATGTGTACTCAGCCTCGTTTTTTTATAATGGCCAAAATATGACAACTCATAATCACTAAAAATGATGGAATAACCAAATTATGATTACTAGTCCTCACTAAAATTTATATTAATCGAGTTTCAAAAGTATTTCAGACATTCGACTTTTTGTGCAAGAAAGGGGACGTCCTCAGCCACAAAATTTGCGCATAATAGCATATGTGTACTCAGCCTCGTTTTTTTATAATGGCCAAATTATGAGAACTAATAATCACTAAACTTGATAGGATAACCAAATTATGACAACTAGTCCTCATTAAAATTTATATTATTCGGGTTCCAAAAGTGTTTTATACATGAGACTTTTTGTGCAAGAAAGAGGACGTCCTCAGCCCTAATATTTGCGCATAGAAGCATATGTGTACTCACCCTCGTTTTTTTATAATGGCCAAATTATGAGAACTAATAATTACTAAAATTGATAGGATAACCAAATTATGACAACTTTTCCTCATTAAAATTTATAATATTCGAGTTCCAAAAGTGTTTTAGACATGAGACTTTTTGCGCAAGAAAGAGGACGTCCTCAGCTCCAATATTTGCGCATAGTAGCATATGTGTACTCAGCCTAGTTTTTTTATAATGGCCAAAATATGACAACTCATAATCACTAAAATTGATGGAATAACCAAATTATGATTACTAGTCCTCACTAAAATTTATATTAATCGAGTTCCAAAAGTATTTCAGATATTCGAGTTTTTGTGCAAGAAAGAGGACGTCCTCAGCCCCAAACGAGAGACAAAAACGAAAGGCCAAAGAGGACGTACTCAGCCTCGTTTTTCCATAATGGCCATATTATGACAACTAATAATCACTAAAATTGATAGGATAACCAAATTATGGCAACTTGTCCTCATTAAAATTTATATTATTCGAGTTCCGCAAGTATTTCAGACAAGAAAGAGAACGTCCTCAACCCTAAAATTTTCGCATAGTTTATATTATTCCAGTTCCAAAAGTATTTTAGACATGAGACTTTTTGTGACAACTAGTCCTCACTAAAATTTATATTATTCGAGTTCCAATTGTATTTCAGACATGCAGGAAAGAGGACGTCTTCAGTCACAATTTGCGCATAGTAGCATATGTGTACGCAGCCTCGTTTTTTTATAATGGCCAAATTATGACAACTAACAATCACTAAAATGGATAGGATAACCAAATTATGACAACTTTTCGTCATTAAAACATGGGACTTTTTGTACAAGAAAGAGAACGTCCTCAGCCCAAAAATTTGCGCATAGTAGCATATGTGTACGCAGCCTCGTTTCTTATAATGGCCAAATTATGACAAGAAGCAATCTTTAAAATTGATGGGATAACCAAATTATGACAACTTGCCCTCATTAAAATTTATATTATTCGAGTTCCAAAAGTATTTCAGACATGAGACTTTTTGTGCAAGAAAGAGGACATCCTCAGCCCCAAAATTTTCGCATAGTTTATATTATTCGAGTTCCAAAAGTATTTCAGACATGAGACTTTTTGTGACAACTAGTCCTCACTAAAATTTATATTATTCGAGTTCCAATTGTATTTCAGACATGCAGGAAAGAGGACGTCTTCAGTCACAATTTGCGCATAGTAGCTTATGTGTACGCAGCCTCGTTTTTTTTATAATGGCCAAATTATGACAACAAATAATCACTAAAATTGATAGGATAACCAAATTATGACAACTAGTCCTCACTAAAATTTATATTAATCAAGTTCCAAAAGTGTTTTAGACATAAGGCTTTTTGTGCAAGAAAGGGGACGTCCTCAGCCCCAAAATTTGGGCATAGTAGCATATGTGTACTCAGCCTCGTTTTTTTATAATGGCCAAATTATGACAACTAATAATCACTAAAATTGATGGAATGACCAAATAATAATTACTAGTCCTCACTAAAATTTATATTATTCGAGTTCCAAAAGTATGTCAGACATGAGACTTTTTGTGCAAGAAAGAAGACGTCCTCAGCACCAAAATTTGCGCATAGTTTGTATTATTCCAGTTCCAAAAGTATTTCAGACATGAGACTTTTTGTGACAACTACTCCTCACTAAAATTTATATTGTTCGAGTTCCAATTGTATTTCAGACATGCAGGAAAGAGGACGTCTTCAGTCACAATTTGCGCATAGTGGCATATGTGTACGCAGCCTCGTTTTTTTATAATGGCCAAATTATGACAACAAATAATCACTAAAATTGATAGGATAACCAAATTATGACAACTAGTCCTCACTAAAATTTATATTAATCGAGTTCCAAAAGTGTTTTAGACATGAGACTTTTTGTGCAAGAAAGAGGACGTCCTCAGCCCCAAAATTTGCGCATAGTAGCATATGTGTACTCAACCTCGTTTTTTTATAATAGCCAAATTATGAGAACTCATAATCACTAAAATTGATGGAATGACCAAATAATAATTACTAGTCCTCACTAAAATTTATATTATTCGAGTTCCAAAAGTATGTCAGACATGAGACTTTTTGTGCAAGAAAGAGGACGTCCTCAGCACCAAAATTTGCGCATAGTTTATATTATTCGAGTTCCAAAAGTATTTCAGACATGAGACTTTTTGTGACAACTAGTCCTCACTAAAATTTATATTATTCGAGTTCCAATTGTATTTCAGACATGCAGAAAAGAGGACGTCTTCAGTCACAATTTGCGCATAGTAGCATATGTGTACGCAGCCTCGTTTTTTCATAATGGCCAAATTATGACAACAAATAATCAGTAAAATTGATAGGATATCCAAATTATGACAACAAGTCCTCACTAAAATTTATATTAATCGAGTTCCAAAAGTGTTTTAGACATAAGACTTTTTGTGCAAGAAAGAGGACGTCCTCAGCCCCAAAATTTAGGCATAGTAGCATGTGTGTACTCAGCTTCGTTTTTTTATAATGGCCAAATTATGACAACTAATAATCACTAAAGTTGATAGGATAAACAAATTGTGACAACTTGTCCTCATTAAAATTTATATTATTCGAGTTCCAAAAGTATTTCAGACATGAGACTTTTTGTACAAGAAAGAGAACGTCCTCAGCCCCAAAATTTGCCCATAGTAGCATATGTGTACTCAGCCTCGTTTTTCTATAATGGCCAAATTATGAGAACTAATAATCACTAAAATTGATAGGATAACCAAATTATGACAACTAGTCCTCAATAAAATTTATATTATTCGAGTTCCAAAAGTGTTTTAGATATGAGACTTTTTGTGCAAGAAAGAGGACGTCCTCAGTCCCAATATTTGCGCATAGTAGCATATGTGTACTCAGCCTCGTTTTTTTATAATGGCCAAAATATGACAACTCATAATCACTAAAAATGATGGAATAACCAAATTATGATTACTAGTCCTCACTAAAATTTATATTAATCGAGTTCCAAAAGTATTTCAGACATTCGACTTTTTGTGCAAGAAAGGGGACGTCCTCAGCCCCAAAATTTGCGCATAATAGCATATGTGTACTCAGCCTCGTTTTTTTATAATGGCCAAATTATGAGAACTAATAATCACTAAAATTGATAGGATAACCAAATTATGACAACTAGTCCTCATTAAAATTTATATTATTCGGGTTCCAAAAGTGTTTTATACATGAGACTTTGTGCAAGAAAGAGGACGTCCTCAGCCCCAATATTTGCGCATAGTAGCATATGTGTACTCACCCTCGTTTTTTTATTATGGCCAAATTTTGAGAACTAATAATTACTAAAATTGATAGGATAACCAAATTATGACAACTATTCCCCATTAAAATTTATATTATTCGAGTTCCAAAAGTGTTTTAGACATGAGACTTTTTGTGCAAGAAAGAGGACGTCCTCAGCTCCAATATTTGCACATAGTAGCATATGTGTACTCAGCCTAGTTTTTTTATAATGGCCAAAATATGACAACTCATAATCACTAAAATTGATGGAATAACCAAATTATGATTACTAGTCCTCACTAAAATTTATATTAATCGAGTTCCAAAAGTATTTCAGATATTCGAGTTTTTGTGCAAGAAAGAGGACGTCCTCAGCCCCAAAATTTGCGCATAGCAGCATATGTGTACTCAGCCTCGTTTTTCTATAATGGCCAAATTATGACAACTAATAATCACTAAAATTGATAGGATAACCAAATTATGGCAACTTGTCCTCATTAAAATTTATATTATTCGAGTTCCAAAAGTATTTCAGACATGAGACTTTTTTTTACAAAAAAGAGAACGTCCTCAGCCCCAAAATTTTCGCATAGTTTATATTATTCCAGTTCCAAAAGTATTTCAGACATGAGACTTTTTGTGACAACTAGTCCTCACTAAAATTTATATTATTCGAGTTCCAATTGTATTTCAGACATGCAGGAAAGAGAACGTCCTCAGCCCCAAAATTTGCCCATAGTAGCATATGTGTACTCAGCCTCGTTTTTCTATAATGGCCAAATTATGAGAACTAATAATCACTAAAATTGATAGGATAACCAAATTATGACAACTAGTCCTCAGTAAAATTTATATTATTCGAGTTCCAAAAGTATTTCAGACATCAGACTTTTTGTACAAGAAAGAGAACGTCCTCAGCCCCAAAATTTGCCCATAGTAGCATTTGTGTACTAAGCCTCGTTTTTCTATAATGGCCAAATTATGAGAACTAATAATCACTAAAATTGATAGGATAACCAAATTATGACAACTAGTCCTCAGTAAAATTTATATTATTCGAGTTCCAAAAGTGTTTTAGATATGAGACTTTTTGTGCAAGAAAGAGGATGTCCTCAGTCCCAATATTTGCGCATTGTAGCATATGTGTACTCAGCCTCGTTTTTTTATAATGGCCAAAATATGACAACTCATAATCACTAAAAATGATGGAATAACCAAATTATGATTACTAGTCCTCACTAAAATTTATATTAATCGGGTTCCAAAAGTATTTGAGACATTCGACTTTTTGTGCAAGAAAGGGGACGTCCTCAGCCCCAAAATTTGCGCATAACAGCATATGTGTACTCAGCCTCGTTTTTTTATAATGGCCAAATTATGAGAATTAATAATCATTAAAATTGATAGGATAACCAAATTATGACAACTAGTCCTCATTAAAATTTATATTATTCGGGTTCCAAAAGTGTTTTAGACATGAGACTTTTTGTGCAAGAAAGAGGACGTCCTCAGCCCCAATATTTGCGCAAAAATTTATATTACTAAATTTTATATTAATAGAGTTCCAAAAGTATTTCAGACATTCGAGTTTTTGTGCAAGAAAGAGGACGTCCTCAGCAACAAAATTTGCGCATAGCAGCATATGTGTACTCAGCCTCGTTTTTCTATAATGGCCAAATTGTGACAACTAATAATCACTAAAATTGATGGGATAACCAAATTATGACAACTAGTCCTCATTAAAATTTATATTATTCGAGTTCCAAAAGTATTTCAGACATGAGACTTTATGTGCAAGAAAGACGACGTCCTCAGCCCCAAAATTTTCGCATAGTTTATATTATTCGAGTTCCAAAAGTATTTCAGACATGAGACTTTTTGTGACAACTAGTCCTCACTAAAATTTATATTATTCGAGTTCCTCGTTTCTTATAATGGCCAAATTATGTCAACAAACAATCACTAAAATTGATGGGATAACCAAATTATGACAACTAGTCCTCATTAAAATTTATATTATTCGAGTTCCAAAAGTATTTCAGACATGAGGCTTTTTGTGCAAGAAAGAGGACGTCCTCAGCCCCAAAATTTTCGCATAGTTTATCTTATGAGACATGAGACTTTTTGTGACAACTAGTCCTCACTAAAATTTATATTATTCGAGTTCCAATTGTATTTCAGACATGCAGGAAAGAGGACGTCTTCAGTCACAATTTGCGCATAGTAGCTTATGTGTACCCAGCCTCGTTTTTTTATAATGGCCAAAATGTGACAACTCATAATCACTAAAAATGATGGAATAACCAAATTATGATTACTAGTCCTCACTAAAATTTATATTAATCGAGTTCCAAAAGTATTTCAGACATTCGACTTTTTGTGTAAGAAAGGGGACGTCCTCAGCCCGAAAATTTGCGCATAATAGCATATGTGTACTCAGCCTCGTTTTTTTATAATGGCCAAATTATGAGAACTAATAATCACTAAAATTGATAGGATAACCAAATTATGACAACTAGTCCTCATTAAAATTTATATTATTTGGGTTCCAAAAGTGTTTTATACATGAGACTTTTGGTGCAAGAAAGAGGACGTCCTCAGTCCCAATATTTGCGCATAGTAGCATATGTGTACCCAGCCTCGTTTTTTTATAATGGCCAAAATGTGACAACTCATAATCACTAAAAATGATGGAATAACCAAATTATGATTACTAGTTCTCACTAAAATTTATATTAATCGAGTTCCAAAAGTGTTTTAGACATAAGGCTTTTTGTGCAAGAAAGAAGACGTCCTCAGCCCCAAAATTTGGGCATAGTAGCATATGTGTACTCAGCCTCGTTTTTTTATAATGGCCAAATTATGACAACAAACAATCACTAAAATTGATGGGATAACCAAATTATGACAACTAGTCCTCATTAAAATTTATATTATTCGAGTTCCAAAAGTATTTCAGACATGAGACTTTATGTGCAAGAAAGAGGACGTCCTCAGCCCCAAAATTTTCGCATAGTTTATATTATTCGAGTTCCAAAAGTATTTCAGACATGAGACTTTTTGTGACAACTAGTCCTCACTAAAATTTATATTATTCGAGTTCCAATTGTATTTCAGACATGCAGGAAAGAGGACGTCTTCAGTCACAATTTGCGCATAGTAGCATATGTGTACGCAGCCTCGTTTTTTTATAATGGCCAAATTATGAAAACTAACAATCACTAAAATTGATAGGATAACCAAATTATGACAACTTTTCGTCATTAAAACATGGGACTTTTTGTACAAGAAAGAGAACGTCCTCAGCCCAAAAATTTGCGCATAGTAGCATATGTGTACGCAGCCTCGTTTCATATATTGGCCAAATTATGACAACTAATAATCACTAAAATTGATAGGATAACCAAATTGTGACAACTTGTCCTCATTAAAATTTATATTATTCGAGTTCCAAAAATATTTCAGACATGAGACTTTTTGTACAAGAAAGAGGACGTCCTCAGCCCCAAAATTTGCCCATAGTAGCATATGTGTACTCAGCCTAGTTTTTCTATAATGGCCAAATTATGAGAACTAATAATCACTTACATTGATAGGATAACCAAATTATGACAACTAGTCCTCATTAAAATTTATATTATTCGAGTTCCAAAAGTGTTTTAGACATGAGACTTTTTGTGCAAGAAAGAGGACGTCCTTAGCCCCAATATTTGCGCATAGTAGCATATGTGTATTCAGCCTAGCTTTTTTTATAATGGCCAAATTAGGAGAACTCATAATCACTAAAATTGATGGAATAACCAAATTATGATTACTAGTCCTCACTAAAATTTATATTATTCGAGTTCCAAAAGTATTTCAGACATGAGACTTTTTGTGCAAGAAAGAGGACGTCCTCAGCCCCAAATTTGCACATAGTTTATATTATTCGAGTTCCAATTGTATTGCAGACATGCAGCAAAGAGGACGTCTTCAGTCACAATTTGCGCATAGTAGCATATGTGTACACAGCCTCGTTTTTTATAATGACCAAATTATGACAACTAACAATAACTAAAATTGATGGAATAACCAAGTTATGACAACTAGTCCTCACTAAAATTTATATTATTCGAGTTCCAAAAGTATTTCAGACATGAGACTTTTTGTACAAGAAAGAGAACGTCCTCAGCCCCAAAATTTGCCCATAGTAGCATGTGCGTACTCAGCCTCGTTTTTCTATAATGGCCAAATTATGAGAACTAATAATCACTAAAATTTACAGGATAACCAAATTATGACAACTAGTCCTCATTAAAATTTATATTATTCGAGTTCCAAAAGTGTTTTAGACATGAGACTTTTTGTGCAAGAAAGAGGACGTCCTGAGCCCCAATATTTGCGCATAGTAGCATATGTGTACTCAGCCTCGTTTTTTTATAATGGCCAAAATATGACAACTCATAATCACTAAAATTGATGGAATAACCAAATTATTATTACTAGCCCTCACTAAAATTTATATTAATCGAGTTCCAAAAGTATTTCAGACATGCGACTTTTTGTGCAAGAAAGAGGACTTCCTCAGCCCCAAAATTTGCGCATAGTAGCATATGTGTACTCAGACTCGTTTTTTTATAATGGTCAAATTATGACGACTAATAATCACTAAAATTAATAGGATAACCAAATTATGACAACTTGTCCTCGTTAAAATTTATATTATTCGAGTTCCAAAAGTATTTCAGACATGAGACTTTTTGCACAAGAAAGAGAACGTCCTCAGCCCCAAAATTTGCGCATAGTAGCATACGTGTACGCCCTCACTAAAATTTATATTAATCGAGTTCGAAAAGTATTTCAGACATGCGACTTTTTGTGCAAGAAAGAGGACTTCCTCAGCCCCAAAATTTGCGCATAGTAGCATATGTGTACTCAGACTCGTTTTTTTATAATTTCCAAATTATGACAACTAACAATCACTAAAATTGATAGGATAACCAAATTATGACAACTAGTCCTCACTAAAATTTATATTACTCGAGTTCCAAAAGTATTTCAGACATTAAATTTTTTGTGCAAGAAAGAGGACGTCAATCACTAAAATTGATGGGATAAGCAAAGCATGACAACTAGTCCTCATTAAAATTTATATTATTCGAGTTCCAAAAGTATTTCAGACATGAGACTTTTTGAGCAAGAAAGAGGGCGTCCTCAGCCACAAATTTACACATAGTGTGACGACCAAAGTCGACCTGCTCGTTTTGGTCCACAACGCTGGAGTATTTTAATGAACTGCCTTGCTATTTTATGAGACTAAGAAGAAGTATTTTGTTTTTTTATTATAAGAAGAATTGTTATTATCACATTATTTTCATCATTATTACAAGAAGAATTGTTATTTTTTTATTATTATCACCATTATTATAAGAAGAATTGTTGTTTTGTTTTATCACCATTATTATAAGAAGAATTGTTACTTTGTATTATTATCATCATTATTATCACTAGCATCAGTATTATTTTTAGTTCGGCCGTCTCTTGAATTCAGTCGGTACCTTATTTGGTTTTATCCCTGCTGTCACCCAACACTGATACCTACCATCATGTAGGGTCGCTAGTAAGAAAACAAACACACCACACATCGAATATGCATACTCGTGTTCGTGTGACTGTGTATGCTTGTGCGCTGCTAAGAAAACAGTCACAACACACACCGAATAGACATACTTGTGTACGTATGATTGTGTATTGTTTTGCATGGCAGACAAAGGTATAAAAGGCGAGTCATTGCAAAGATAATTTTAGTTTGCGTGCAGCGCTCGTGATGGTAAGAACCTATATTAGAACCAGGTTGCTATTCTAATATCATTCATACCAAACCGTAGCGTGGAAAGATATTGGAATCCAGGTTGCTGATTCAATATCTCTCCTTGTGTAGTCGTAGTTAGTGTAGAGAGAGAGAGTTTGTGTGCAGCGCTCGTTCTGGTAAGAACACATATTGGAACCAGGTTGCTATTCCAATATAATTCGTACCAAACCATAGCGTGGAAAGATATTGGAATCCAGGTTGCTGATTCAATATCTCTCCTAGGCAGTGAACTCCGTCTGTAAGCACTAGGTTAGTTAGTGTAGAAAGAGTTTGTGTGCAACGCTCGTTCTGGTAAGAACATATATTGGAACCAGGTTGCTATTCCAATATAATTCGTACCAAACCATAGCGTGGAAAGATATTGGAATCCAGGTTGCTGATTCAATATCTCTCCTAGGCAGTGAACTCCGTCTGTAAGCACTAGGTTAGTTAGTGTAGAAAGAGTTTGTGTGCAGCGCTCGTTCTGGTAAGAACACATATTGGAACCAGGTTGCTATTCCAATATAATTCGTACCAAACCATAGCGTGGAAAGATATTGGAATCCAGTTCGCTGATTCAATATCTCTCCTAGGCAGTGAACTCCGTCTATTGATCCGAGGTTAGTTAGGGTAGAAATAGTTTGTGTGCAGCGCTCGTTCTGGTAAGAACATATATTAGAACCAGGTTGCTATTCTAATATAACTCATACCAAACCGTAGCGTGGAAAGATATTGGAATCCAGGTTGCTGATTCAATATCTCTCCTAGGCCGTGAACTCCGCCTGTAGGCCTTGGGTTAGGAATAGCTAGGGTGGACAGAGGATACCATTGGAACCCAGGTTGCTGATCCAAGGTGACTCTGACCAATAGGAGCAAGATAGCCCACGACTACTATCATACCGGCACTAGCCCAAAAGTCTGCGACATTCAGTAGCACAGGGAACAAAACTACTAGCTATAGGCTTAAGAATTTAGTATAAGAATTGTGAACATCCATTTTTAATAAAGAACTAAAACAAAATCTTTGACTTTGTGTTGTTCATAAATTTATGTGACCCGACACTGGACTCCGCTGAGCTTACCCCAGCCACCAGCCAGAGAGTGTCGTTACATTGGCGCCCGAGCAGGGACTCTTGTCCACAACAAGATCAAATATTGTTTTCCTTAGAAAGGAAAAACTTGAAATAATATTTACGAAGAAAAAAAAAATAGTTATAAAAATCTCCATTATTTAATTAAGAAAATTTGTTCTAAATATAATTACGCGCAAACGTTTACACCATGCTGAAGACTGCTTGGGTCTACTCACTGAAGAAGGAGGAGCTAATGGGTTACCTAGCCCAATGCGAACAGAACACCGTGGGCACAGTAGAAGAACTTCGCAAACGATTAGCGAGATATCTAAACCTAGAACACGGGGACGAACAAACTAAAAAACTCCTCGAATGGCAGGCCAGGCACGAAGCCACGTTGAGCATTCGGCAGCCCCTTCCAGTCAGCGAAGATGATAAAATACCCGCCACCTCGATAGCGACAGAAGTGCTGGCTCCCAAATACTCTTCGCCGGTTCTGCCAGCCGCCGAAACACGTCTCGCCGACATAGAACTTGTACGAAAGTGGGGCCTACGCTACGACGATGGAAAGGACCCGCTGGGATTCATCGAACGGGTGGAAGAGCTGGCCAATCTGTATGGCATCGATGTAAACCATATAGTACGAGTCATGTCTGAACTCCTCCGCGACCGTGCGCTCGTTTGGTTCAGAAACAACAATAATCAGTGGGAACGGTGGTCGGACTTCAAGAAAAATTTCTACGACTTTTTCCTGCCACCTCGGTACTTTGAGAAACTCGACGATGAGATCAGAAAACGAGTCCAAAGGCCACGAGAAGTCTTCAAGGACAACGTATTAGCACTACAAGATCTGATGCGGCACGCAGAGCTGTCCGCCGAACAAAAGCTAGAGCGCATCTTCCGCAATGCTCATGCCGACTATCAATGGTACATCCGTCGGCAAGATTTCGCTACCCTAGATGAACTCATCGCCCTGGCAGCCGACATGGAGAGCATCCCGACCCCTTCAACCCACAGCCGAGGAGAACAACATCGCACTATGAACAGTTCCGTTCGCCAAAAAAGGGAACAGCCACGACAGGAACAGTGCGCAATGCAAACAGCCGGGAGCAGAACAGGTGCCACCCACCTCACCTGGGAAGAAGACAAACTAAAAGCCATCCTCAAGGTCGAAAACCACAGCTTCACCGCCGTTGTCGATACGGGAGCTACACGCAGCTTCATATCACCAAGTCCGGTAACAACACTGTTCGCCCAACCGAAGTATTTGGCGGTAGAAATTGATGTCCTGTTGGCCGACGGGTACAAAAGCAGCATCTCGGAAGCAGTACGATGTCGAGTAACCTTGGGTAACCTCACCGCCCAACATGACTTCCTCCTAATGGATGCCGCCACGGAACCCTTGATACTAGGGGTAGATTTCCTGAAAACGTTCAACACCACCGTTACCTGCGCCGGACTGACGGCAGAAGCCAGATCCAACATAGCCGATGCAGAGAAAAAGGTAAGTCCGATTGTAGCCAGGTCAGCACGCCGGCGCAAGACTGTCCTACGCAGTGCTATGACGCTTAGCCCCCAGGAAAGAATTGAAAGGTTTCTTGCCATAGAATTGCCAAAGTTCCAAAACATTACTGGTTTGTCCTCCGCTGCGATGCAGCGGATCGTTATGAGAGACGAACGACCGGTTAAGATACGCTACGCGCCACGAAACCCCGTGATGCAGGCCATAATAGATACAGAGGTGAATGCATCAATAGAAAAAGGTTACATTGAACCGTCCTGCAGTCCTTTCAGCTTTCCGATCACCTTGGTTAAGAAAAAGAACGGTACCTGGCGCACCTGTATGGACTATCGCCAGCTAAATGCCCGATCAGTTCCAGACGCATACCCGCTCCCACGCATAGATACCATCTTAGACCGGCTCCAAAACGCGCAGTTCATCAGCAGCCTCGACCTAAATGATGGATATTGGCAGATCCCAATGGAGCCGGAGAGCAAAAAGTACACCGCGTTTGGCGTTTCTGCACTCGGCACCGGCGACATTCCAACGTGCCTTAGACAGCGTTATAGGGCCCGAGATGGAGCCATACGCGTTCGCCTATCTAGACGACATCATCATCGTCGGGGCCACTCTCGAGGAGCACATGAAAAACCTGGAAGAAGTATTCCGCCGCCTCCGAGCCGCCAACCTGCGGATCAATGTGGAAAAATGTGAATTCTTTAAGACGGAAACAAAGTATTTGGGGCATATCGTCACTAGGGACGGTATAAAGACAGACCCCGATAAGACAGCTGCAGTAGCCCAAATGACGGTCCCCACCAACGTCCGGGAGGTAAGACGGTTCTTGGGGGTAACTTCCTGGTATAGAAGATTTGTGCCGAATTTCGCAGTAATCTCTCAACCTTTGACGAAGTTATTGAAGAAGGGCAAGCACTGGAACTGGGGTCCGGAACAGCAAGAAGCCTTCGAGACCTTAAAATCCAAACTGACCAGCGCCCCCGTTCTAGCCTGTCCAGATTTCACCCTCCCATTCACATTACAAACAGACGCCAGTGATTTCGGGTTGGGAGTGGTGCTAACCCAAGAAGTGGACGACGCGGAACGAGTCATCGCCTATGCCAGCAGACATCTAAACACCGCAGAGAAAAACTACTCGGCCACAGAGAAGGAATGCCTGGCCATAGTCTGGGGAATAAGGAAAATGCGGCAGTACCTGGAAGGGTATGAGTTTACAGTCGTCACGGACCACCTATCATTGAAGTGGCTCAATTCTATAAGTAACCCCGTGGGCAGACTGGCCAGGTGGGCGCTGGAACTCCAGCAGTATAAATTCAACATCCATTATCGCAAGGGGAAGCAGAACGTCGTAGCCGATGCCCTGTCGCGGCAGCCTCTGGAAGAAGTCAACATGGCCCAAACAACCCCATCCCAGTTCACTTGTAAGTGGCTCACGGGCAAAATGGCGGCAGTCCGTCAACGGCCAGAAGAGTTCACTGACTACTCCATCGTCAATTCACAGCTATACCGGCACACCCGTAGAGAAGTGAACAACGACGACGCAACTCCCTGGAAGCTGTGTGTGGCAAGTCACCTAAGATCAAAGGTGCCAGAAGAGGCTCACGACCAACTTGCTGGAGGACACTTGGGAGTCAGGAAGACGCTGCATAAAATCGCCAGCCGCTACTACTGGCCCGGAATGGCCCGAGATGTCTGTAGGTATGTGCGACACTGTGAGGTGTGCCAGCGATACAAAGTCTCACAACAAAAACCGGCAGGACAAATGTTGACCCAAAATCCAGAAGAGCCATGGTCATTCTTGTGTGCAGATTTCATCGGCCCATTGCCCAGAACAAAACACGGCAACACGATGATATTAGTGTTGTTTGACAAATTTTCCAAGTGGTGCGAACTCGTCCCCATGAGGAATACCACAGCCGAAGGAGTAGTCAAGGCATTGCGAGAAAGAATCGTAGCTAGATTCGGAGTACCAAAGGTCTTCCATAGCGACAATGGCACTTAATTCACCGCACGGCTGGTACAGAAATATCTGGCGGAGGCTGGAGTAAGCCAACAATTCACGGCACCGTATACCCCGCAAGAGAATCCGACGGAACGCGCTAATCGGACGATAAAAACGATGATTGTTTTTATCGTCCGTATACGAAACAAAGACATAACGACTGGGACGATCTGCTTCCAGAAATAATGCTAGCGGTCAACAGCAGTGTCTCTGAGACCACAGGTTATAGCCCAGCCTTCCTAACCCAAGGCTGGGAACCAAGGCTGCCAAAAGCCTTATACGATCAAGTAACTATCGGGACGGGGTCACGAAACACGAGTCCCGAGGAACGAGCCAGCGAGTCACAGGAAATTTTCACCATTGTACGAAGGAATATGGCAATAGCATCGCAGAAGCAAAGTCACCAGTACAACTTACGCCGGCGACAATGGCAACCGCAAATTGGGGACCTTGTCCTTGTACGGCAGCACCCGCTGTCAAAAGCGATAGACAATTTCACAGCAAAGTTGGCACCAAAATTTGGTGGCCCGTACACCGTTATAGGTTTTGTGTCCCCTGTCATAGTTAGACTGAGTAGGGTTAAGAGTGGCGAAACCCGCACGGCGCACCTTGGCGAATTAAAACCTTTTGTAGAATAATAGCGTACTAACATCAATAAAATTGCAATAACCCGCCTATTTATTAAACATTTTGTTCTGTTCCCAGTCATCGTAGGTTGTTTATCGCGCACGAAACCAAATACCAGCAGTATTCCAGCAAATAACACACCAAAACGGGATGAGCCAGAAAAAACACAAATTTGAAGCTTCCAGGGCCAAATTCCGGAAAAATCTGGAACAAGAGCGGGCGCGGGGTCGGCGGACAATTTTTCTCGACAGCCATGAGATACCAGGTACCAGTCGGGACAGGCGTAGCCGAGGTCCGGCACCACCCGCCCACATGCATCTACCTCGTACATCGAGACCACGGGAAACCGGCCGTACCGTTAAGACGGAATTTCATCGACAAATGACAGCACATCCTCGACCGAAGCCGCACTTTGCAACGGTCGCTCCATTCGACGATTGTCCACCACCACCGCCACTCCAGAACGACGAATAATGCCCGCCACCACCACCAATACAACCAGGTAACCGATCCCCGCGCAACCCCAACGAGGAGTGGCCAATGCCCTCACAACGGCCCTCCGAGTGTCCACCACCACCATCTATACACGGCACAGGCCTGCGGTCAACACCCGTATTTTCCCAGCCAACCATCACCATCGACCTGGACAGTGACAACGACGCCGATGGGCACCCCGAGCTAGAGGGATTCGAAGAGGTCCTCCTGGAGGAGGTCGAATGGGACGAAGAAATTATCGAAGAATTTCGGCGGGCTCTCTTTGGGTGGGAGGAAACGGCCCTCGAATTACGGCCCCAAACACCACCGTCCCCACTACCACCACGGTCCCCATCCTCACTCGATTGGGAGAGTGAAAACTTCCGACCACCGACACCACCCCCCAAGCAGACCCTGAGCACGTTTACGATAGAAGACAGTCAGTTTCAGCATTGGGGAATGCGCTGTTATGAGAGAGTCTGGCGAGCCCGAATTTGGTCAAGGACACTAATCCACGATCCGGAATAACCTACCCGCGAGATGGCCAGATCGATAGTGGAAGTGATAAGACACTACGCTCCAGCGCAAGCCCCCCAAGATCGCCTCCAAGCACGACAGGCCCAATAACACCAGGGCGCGGCTGGCTCAGTCATCTGCATGCAGTCTACGACCCCATCCCTCCACCTGCTCCTGAACTAATCCCAGACGACGCGACAGTGGAACAAACGTCCCTACTTCCCATGAAAGCCGCCTCCCTCACCAATATCGATGCTGCTCCGGTACCGATCGAAATACCATTGCATCAGGCCCCAGCGGCAGTACAGGAAAAGGTAAAAGAGGGCCTAGCCCGAGCGCACGCCAGAACTACCTCCAGATGGTTGGTGGTAACATATGACCAACGCTACAGAATAACCATCTCACGGTCCGGAATGGTCCGGATATTGTGGCTCAACCCGTAGGCATCAAGCCCCCCCCGGACGAAGGAGAGTATTGTGACGACCAAAGTCGACCTGCTCGTTTTGGTCCACAACGCTGGAGTATTTTAATGAACTGCCTTGCTATTTTATGACACTAAGAAGAAGTATTTTGTTTTTTTATTATAAGAAGAATTGTTATTATCACATTATTTTCATCATTATTACAAGAAGAATTGTTATTTTTTTATTATTATCACCATTATTATAAGAAGAATTGTTGTTTTGTTTTATCACCATTATTATAAGAAGAATTGTTACTTTGTATTATTATCATCATTATTATCACTAGCATCAGTATTATTTTTAGTTCGGCCGTCTCTTGAATTCAGTCGGTACCTTATTTGGTTTTATCCCTGCTGTCACCCAACACTGATACCTACCATCATGTAGGGTCGCTAGTAAGAAAACAAACACACCACACATCGAATATGCATACTCGTGTTCGTGTGACTGTGTATGCTTGTGCGCTGCTAAGAAAACAGTCACAACACACACCGAATAGACATACTTGTGTACGTATGATTGTGTATTGTTTTGCATGGCAGACAAAGGTATAAAAGGCGAGTCATTGCAAAGATAATTTTAGTTTGCGTGCAGCGCTCGTGATGGTAAGAACCTATATTAGAACCAGGTTGCTATTCTAATATCATTCATACCAAACCGTAGCGTGGAAAGATATTGGAATCCAGGTTGCTGATTCAATATCTCTCCTAGGCAGTGAACTCCGTCTGTAAGCACTAGGTTAGTTAGTGTAGAAAGAGTTTGTGTGCAACGCTCGTTCTGGTAAGAACATATATTGGAACCAGGTTGCTATTCCAATATAATTCGTACCAAACCATAGCGTGGAAAGATATTGGAATCCAGGTTGCTGATTCAATATCTCTCCTAGGCAGTGAACTCCGTCTGTAAGCACTAGGTTAGTTAGTGTAGAAAGAGGTTGTGTGCAACGCTCGTTCTGGTAAGAACATATATTGGAACCAGGTTGCTATTCCAATATACTTCGTACCAAACCATAGCGTGGAAAGATATTGGAATCCAGTTTGCTGATTCAATATCTCTCCTAGGCAGTGAACTCCGTCTATAGATCCGAGGTTAGTTAGGGTAGAAATAGTTTGTGTGCAGCGCTCGTTCTGGTAAGAACATATATTAGAACCAGGGTGCTATTCTAATATAACTCATACCAAACCGTAGCGTGGAAAGATATTGGAATCCAGGTTGCTGATTCAATATCTCTCCTAGGCCGTGAACTTCGCCTGTAGGCCTTGGGTTAGGAATAGCTAGGGTGGACAGAGGATACCATTGGAACCCAGGTTGCTGATCCAATGTGACTCTGACCAATAGGAGCAAGATAGCCCACGACTACTATCATACCGGCACTAGCCCAAAAGTCTGCGACATTCAGTAGCACAGGGAACAAAACTACTAGCTATAGGCTTAAGAAATTAGTATAAGGATTGTAAACATCCATTTTTAATAAAGAACTAAAACAAAATCTTTGACTTTGTGTTGTTCATAAATTTATGTGACCCGACACTGGACTCCGCTGAGCTTACCCCAGCCACCAGCCAGAGAGTGTCGTTACAATAGTTTATATTATTCGAGTTCCAATTGTATTACAGGCATGCAAGAAAGAGAACGTCTTCAGTCACAATTTGCGCATAGTAGCATATGTGTACGCAGCCTCGTTTTTTATAATGGCCAAATTATGACAACTAACAATCACTAAAATTAATAGGATAACCAAATTATGATTACTAGTCCTCACTAAAATTTATATTATTCGAGTTCCAAAAGTATTTCAGACATTAGACTTTTTGTGCAAGAAAGAGGACGTCAATCACTAAAATTGATAGGATAACCAAATTATGACAACTGGTCCTCATTAAAATTTATATTATTCGAGTTCCAAAGTGTATTTCAGACATGAGACTTTTTGTGCAAGAAAGAGGACGTCCTCAGCCCCAAAAATTTTGGCATAGTATATATTATTCGAGTTCCAAAAGTATTTCAGACATGAGACTTTTTGTGACAACTAGTCCTCACTAAAATTTATATTATTCGAGTTCCAATTGTACTTCAGACATGCAGGAAAGGGGACGTCTTCAGTCACAATTTGCGCATAGTAGCTTATGTGTACGCAGCCTCGTTTTTTATAATGGCCAAATTATGACAACAAATAATCACTAAAATTGATAGGATAACCAAATTATGACAACTTTTCGTCATTAAAACATGGGACTTTTTGTACAAGAAAGAGAACGTCCTCAGCCCAAAAATTTGCGCATAGTAGCATATGTGTACGCAGCCTCGTTTCTTATAATGGCCAAATTATGACAACAAACAATCACTAAAATTGATGGGATAACCAAATTATGACAACTATTCCTCATTAAAATTTATATTATTCGAGTTCCAAAAGTGTTTTAGACATGAGACTTTTTGTGCAAGAAAGAGGACGTCCTCAGCCCCAATATTTGCGCATAGTAGCATATGTGTACTCAGACTCGTTTTTTATAATGGTCAAATTATGACGACTAATAATCACTAAAATTAATAGGATAACCAAATTATGACAACTAGTCCACACTAAAATTTATATTATTCGAGTTCCAAAAGCATTTCCTACATTAGATTTTTTGTGCAAGAAAGAGGACGTCAATCACTAAAATTTATGGGATAACCAAAGCATGACAACTAGTCCTCATTAAAATTTATATTATTCTAGTACCAAAGTGTATTTCAGACATGAGACTTTTTGTGCAAGAAAGAGGACGTCCTCAGCCCCAAAATTTGCGCATAGTTTATATTCTTCGAGTTTCAAAAGTATTTCAGACATGAGACTTTTTGTGAAAACTAGTCCTCACTAAAATTTATATTATTCGAGTTCCAATTGTAATTCGGACATGCAGGAAAGAGGACGACTTCAGTCACAATTTGCGCATAGTAGCATATGTGTATGCAGCCTCGTTTTTTTATAATGGCCAAATTGTGACAACTAACAATCACTAAAATTGATAGGATAACCAAATTATGACAACTAGTCCTCATTAAAATTTATATTATTCGAGTTCCAAAAGTATTTCAGACATGAGACTTTTTATGCAAGAAAGAGGACGTCTTCAGTCACAAAAGTTGCCCATAGTAGCATATGTGTACTCAGCCTCGTTTATGAGTTCCAAAAGTATTTCAGACATGAGACTTTTTGCACAAGAAAAAGAACGTCCTCAGCCCCAAAATTTGCGCATAGTAGCATACGTGTGCGCAGCCTCGTTTTTTATAATGGCCAAATTATGACAACTAACAATCACTAAAATTGATAGGATAACCAAATTAAGACAACTAGTCCTCACTAAAATTTATATTATTCGAGTTCCAAAAGTATTTCAGACATTAGATTTTCTGTGCAAGAAAGAGGACGTCAATCACTAAAATTGATATGATAACCAAATTATGACAACTAGTCCGCATTAAAATTTATATTATTCGAGTTCCAAAAGTATTTCAGACATGAGACTTTTTGTGCAAGAAAGAGGACGTTCTCAGCCCCAAAATTTGTGCATAGTTTATATTATTCGAGTTCCAAAAGTATTTCAGACATGAGACTTTTTGTGACAACTAGTCCTCACTAAAATTGATATTATTCGAGTTCCAATTGTATTTCACACATGCAGGAAAGAGGACGTCTTCAGTCACAATTTGCGCATAGTAGCATATGTGTACGCAGCCTCGTTTTTTATAATGACCAAATTATGACAACTAACAATCACTAAAATTGATGGAATAACCAAATTATGACAACTAGTCCTCACTAAAATTTATATTATTCGAGTTCCAAATGTTTGCTTAGTAATAGGTTTAATTAGGTTTGTTTATTTAAAAAGTAGCACACAATTATATAGGTTTTGTTTAAAATATGTTAGGATGTCTTAACTTTTTGTAATAAGTTTTCTTATATTAATTATTTATGTATATATTTTATGTTTAATTTGATTTTTTTTGTGTTAATTCTATCAGTTATTTAGCAATGATTTATATGGTTTTAGGTTATTGTTATGAATTTCCTTTTCTGTACCATTATAATCTACAGTGGTGTTTACATTGTTTCTTCTTATTATTCTGTATGGTCCCTTGTACGGACTTTGGTGCTTTTTTCTATTTTCTACTTTGATTAAAACTAAATCTCCTATACCTAAAGTTTATTTTGGTATTTTGTATTGTTAATTCTTTTTTCTTTAGCTCTTGATAGCATATTTTTAGCTCTATTTAGAGAGTATTTTAGTTTGGTTTTTAGTTCTAGTACATAATCTTCATAATTGTAAAATGTTCTTTCAGTATCTAAACGATCGGATGGCAAGTGTGGTAATTTTCCATAAACCAATTCGAATGGTGTATACCCTGTGTCTATGTGTGGTGCTGTGTTATACGCAAAAGTAAAGTATGGAATCCACTTGTCCCATTCGTGGTCATTTGCTGTAGTTAGGAAAAATTCATTTAGAACCCTGTGGTTTCTTTCTATTGAACCTAATGTTTCATGGTGATAAGGGGTTGAAAAGATCTGTTTAATTTTTAATAGTTCACATATGTTGTGCATAATTTCATTTGTAAATTCTGTTCCTCTGTCGGACTTAAGTACCTTAAATTGACCATATTTTAGAATTAGTTGTTCAACTAATGTTTTTGCTGTTGTAAGTGCATCTTTTGTCGGCATTGGGTGTGCAGTGACAAATTTTGTCAGCTCGCATTGCATTGTCAAAATATATCGGTAATCATTTGATATGCAAAGAGGACCTACTGTATCAATTGAAATCATTTCAAAACTATTGTTTGGTGTGTCTGTTAGTGTAAGTGGTTCATTTATGTGTTTTGTTTGTTTGTTTTTGTTACAAGTGTCGCAATATGATACATATTTTTTTACCATCTTATTCATGTTTTTCCAAATATACCTTTGTTTTAGTTTAATGATTGTTTTTCTTATTCCTAAGTGGCCTGCGTGTGTGGTATTATGAAACTCGTCAATTATTTTGTATTTTAATATGTCATCTGATATTCTTTTTGGGGCGTTGTATATTAATATTTTTAGTTGAGGACTTTTGTTGTTTATTTTTATCTTTGCATATGCTTCTTTTATATCTTCTTTTGTATACATTTTAAATATTTTATCATCATTACGTAATGCTACTTCATATATATTTTGTTTCAATAATTTGGATATCAGTTTCCTCAGAATCGAATCTAGTTTCGCTGAGTTATCGCTGAATCCTGCTAGCTTATTTTTATTATTTTCTTTTTCATATGTATTTTTGGAGCGTGATTTCTTCATATTCGAAACTGGTTCCGCAGAATTATCGTAACGTCCTATGTGCACAATATTATCTTTTATGAATATAATTTCTTCTTTTATATCGTCTATATTATTAAATTGTAATCTTCTTATATTCTTGACGTCATTTATTGATGTACATTCCCATATGCGAAGTTGATCAGACTTCTGAGAATCATCGTTTCTTACACGCTTGTCGTCATTTTCTTTTATTTTATTTGTCTCTTTATTATTATTTAATTTCTTATTTGCCTCAATTTCTTTATTTTTCATAGCCCTTGTAGTTACTAATACTTTCTTAGCCTGTTCGTCATCTTCTGTTGGTATCATCTGTTTTAGTATATCCGAATTGATTTCTATCCTAGATAGTGCGTCAGCGTTTGTATTCATCTTTCCCTTTTTATAAACAATGTCGAAGTCGTAGTCACACAAGTCAAGTCTAATTCTTGTCATTTTTGAAGAAGGATATCTATGGGAAAATAGTGATACTAATGGTCTATGGTCAGTTACTACCGTAAATTTTCTACCGTATAAATATGGTTTGAAATAGTTAATGCTCCAGTGAATTGCCAACAGTTCTTTTTCGATTACTGGTTTGTTCATTTCATGTTTCTGCAATGCCTTACTTGCATATGAAATTGGTCGGTCTTTACCTATTTCGCCTTGTGATAACACTGCTCCTAGTGCGTAATTTGAAGCATCTGTTGTTAATATAAAGGTTTTGTCAAAATCAGGGTATTGCAATACTGGGGGACTTATCAGTTTTCCCTTTAGGTCATCAAAAGCTTTTTGGCAGTTGTCCGTCCATTTGAATTTCGTGTTCTTCTTTAATAGTTGGTTTAAGTCTTTAGCTGTGTCTGCAAAGTTTGGTATGAATCGTCTATAGTAATTGCAAAATGCAACTAATCGTCTTACTTCATCTGCATTTTTTGGTGTGGGATAATTCTTAATTACGTCGTATTTTGATGGGTCTATTTTTACTCCGTCTTTAGTTATGAGATGTCCAAGATAAGTGACTTCTGGTCTTAAAAATTGACATTTTTTTGGATTTAATTTCAAATTATACTGTTGTAGTCTGTCTAATACTTTTATTAGGTTTCTATTGTGGTGATTCAAACTACATCCGTATATGATAATATCGTCTACATAAAGAAATGCTTCGGATTCTAGTCCAGATAATGCAATTGTAAGCATTCTTTGAAAACTGTTTGATGATATTTTTAATCCGAATGGAAGTCTTTTGAATTGATAATGTCCTTGTGGTGTGGAAAAAGCTGTTAGTGGTCTGGATTGTTTGTTTAATTCTATTTGGTGAAATGAGCTAGTCATGTCCAGTGTAGAAAACCATTTGGCTCTGCCAAGTTTGTCCAAAATGTCTTCTAATCTAGTAAGAGGGAATTTGTCGTTTACAATTTTGTCGTTCAGTTTTCTAAAGTCTACCACCAGTCTCCATTTCTTTTTATCTTCCATGTTTTTCTTGGGTACCAAGAGAAGTGGAGCATTATATGGGCTGACTGATGATTCTATTATGTCGTCATCAAGCATTGTTTTTACTTGTTCATTTATTATGTTTGTGTGTGAATGTGGTAGTCTGTAGTTTTTTATATATACCGGTGTATTGTCTGTGGTCATGAGTTCTTGGGTATAAAATTTGTTGACGGTTAATTTTTCATCTTCTAAGTGAAATATATTTTGATATTTTTTGAAAATGTTTACTAGTTCTGCTTGAGCATAATTGTCGTTGTTATTAATTTGCAATTCAGCTAGAAATTTTTCAAAACGTTTGGGGTTGTTGGCACTAGTGTAATTTAAGATACTGTAATTTTTGAGTGTATCTGTTTGAAGTTTAATGCCCTGTATTGTTATTGTCTCGTTCGTTGTGTTCAAAAGTTTTATGTGTGTCATGCCGCTTCTGGGTGCTATTGAGTTACTTAGAAATAAACCTGGTTTTATTTCATCATTGAAAATTACGCTGTCTTCAGCTAAATTTAATTTTATCGCTTGTATTATCTCAGTTCTTGGAGGTATTTTTATTTGTAGTGAGTTCAATGCTCTTGTATGCATTGGAAGAATTATGGTATTATTATTTATAAATAGAGTTATTGTAAATGTTTCATAATCTATTTTGCATAGGTATTTCTTTAAAAAGTCTCTACCTATTATTCCGTCTGTTTCTATTGGAAAATCTGCTTTTACTAAGTGGAAATTGTGAATCCATTTTTCTTGTGTTAATGTTATTTCTAAATCTAGTGTCCCTAAAGAATTTATTTCTTCTGTAGTTATGCCTGTTAATTTGCATTTGTCCTCTGGGTTAAATAGTTCGCCTTCGAAGTCTGGTTGCATGCGGCAGAGTGATATGTCCGCACCTGTGTCTATTAAGAATGGTAGTTGTTTATTTTTGTAAGAAGTGATTATGAAGTTAGTGTTATTATCTGAAATTTTCCATATTTTTAATTGTGGCTGTCCGGAATATCTATGTATTCCGAGCCCATTGTGTTTCCCGAATCTTGTACGGCGTGTATGCGTGTGTTATTATTTCTGTAATTGTTGTTTTGTGTACTTCTGTTGTTTGTATTGAAATTATTATTGTTGTTAAATCTGTTGTAGTTGAAGTTTTTATACATATCATTTCTGTTGTTTCTAGAGAACTCAGGATTGTCCCTTGGAGAGTTATTTATAGGGAAGTTATTGTTATTTCTAAAAGGGTTGTGTTTGAAATTATTGCTATTTCTAGTGTAATTATGATGATTTTGCTTGTTAAATGTTTGCTGTTGGAATTGTGTTTGTTTTCTTCTATAATGTAGAATTGAGCTATGATTTACCTTTTGCTCACTTTCCAATTCCAATGCGAGTTCACATGCTTCTTGCATATCCTTTGGTCGAGCAGCATATATGGTCGATTTATAGTTTTCATTTAAGCCTTTCTTAAAGATGTCTAGAGCTAGTTTGTTATTTAATTTAACGATGACATTCTTTTCTGGCTGAGAGGCATTGTTTCCTAGTTCTTCTATCCCTAGTTTGTTTAATTTATCTGTAATACCTGTTATCTTTTCTCTGAATGTATTTACTGCCATTTTTTAATGCCTTGATATAATGCATTTAATTTATTTTGTAGCTCCTGTATTGTTTCCCTGCTCTTATATCTCTGTTCTAATAGGTTTTTTTAATTCTTCAAAGTTTTCAGGTTTTGTGTAGGTTCCTATCGCTGTTCGGACATTAGAAGTCAATTTAGCATGATATACGTACTGTAGAAAATCTATTTTGGCCTCGGCGGATAAAGTCTTATTGATTAATTCCGCTGTTATTAAGAAACTTTCTAATTCTATGAAATTGCCTGAGAAAAGAGGGAGTGCTTTTGAAGTCGTTTCTAAACTGAATGCTGCCATTGTAGTATTATTGTTTTCTCTTACTTCTTTAGAACTGTTTAGCAAATAATCTTTAATGTTTTTAAAAATATTGTTAAATTCTATTTTTAATGCTATAGCTTTTTCTTTATCTTTTTCTTCGATTTCCGTTAATTCAAATTGTTTTCTTATTTCTTTAATAGATTCTAATTTATTTTGTAAGGTTTTTTCTGTATATGTCCTTCCTGGACTTTTCTTTAAATTTGTCCATATATCTTTTAATTTTAAAATATTCTCTTCCATTTAATTTAGTTGAATTTCTGTTTTATAGATATTTTTCTTTTTGTTTATAAATTGGTTATTGCATTATTATTACTACATAATTATTTATTATTATATTATTTATACCTAGATATACCTTGAAAACAGTAGATTAGCAATTATTTGTGTATTTTTAATAAAATATTAAACATCAGTAATAGAATTATTTGTGTTGCGCCTGTCTCTGTGTTTTAATACGTAATTCTTAAAATAAATATTAATTCTGTAGACTACATATAACAATATTGCTATTATTATTAGAGTTTTCATATATTCTGGCATTATATTCTTATAGTTGTTTCCATCTCCATTATTTACTACGATTTCTTGGATTTCCACTTTGCTTTGTGGTTTACCCATTTTATTTTCTATTCTGTTGCCCCAAATAGGACCTACCATTTGTGTATTTTATTAATATAAATTGTTTTTTTTTTTTTGTTTTTTGTTTGTTTTTACGTTCAATTGTAATTAATGTTTATTTGATTATACATATTGTTAATTCTTTCATTTGTTTATTTTTTTGGGTACCAAAATAAAAACAAATCTACATTGAATTAAATCGTTATAAAATGCATATTTTTAATTATTCCCACAGTCAGGTTTTAAGAATAATTACGTCAACATAATTCTTGATTCACACGAAATTATAACATTCTTCATTTTACACGTGCTTATTTATATTACCATCCAGACAGTCAAGAAATTCAATATCTGTTTTTTCTACAACTGACTGGTGGGAAAAATAATTTGGCTGTTAAAATCACCTTTCAGACATTTGTGAAATACAATAAATGTTTTTGGCTAACGGTGGGAAAAGAATTTTGTAGTTTTTTAGATTGTTATATTTTAAATTATATATTAATTCACATATACATGTATACATATATTTTATTTTGTTGCTAATTTTAAGTTGTTTCCCTAACTGTAATTCTTATTTAAATAAGATTAATTTTGAATAAAATTTTATGATTGACAACTTGCCCCTCATCCAAACCACACGTTCTCTTTACTTTCGCAACTTGGTGAATTACCAAGTTGCGAAATATAAATTTAATAAGAAATTTATTTCAGTGACTCGGTGAACTACCAAGTTACTTCAACTCTTCAGTTAAACGAGTCAAACGAGGGTCGTCTTAACATTTCTGGCGACCGTGACAGGACACCACGCCTTCAAGGACTGCACATCTAATCAAGGTTCTAACAGCTTAGTGGTCACCGAAAATAGACCAACCGTGTTAACGAAACACTATGGCGAATTCGGCAGAGACACTTCTCCGTCAGCTGAAGGAAACTGGGGAGTACATAGCCACCGTTATACGAAACTTCACCAAGGATTCAGCCACGCGGAAAACAGTTACCTGTTACAAGGAACGCATCAACCGTCTGTCAACATCTTGGACAGAATTCGATAACACAGACAATGAGTTGCGGAACTTAAATTATTTAGATAAATCGGATGAATATTTCACATCCGACTATTATACTCGAATTCAGGCGATGGCGTCTAAATACATTGAGGTAATGGAACAAGAGCTGGCTAATCTATTGGAAGAATCCAGCGACAAAGCACTTCAATCCAAACATACGAAGCCCGGTCAGGCACAAGGTAGGGTTACAGTTGAGAGTGGCAACTCTGTGGGTGACCACGATGGATTAATCAGTCGGTATCTTGGTAAAATGGCAGCTCTTACACGACAATTAGAAGATCTTCATTTGCAACCTGATCAGGATGGATCTTATTGTGAAGTAAAAAAGGCTACAATCACCCAACTATGGCAGCAATTAGAACGCCTTAACGACGAAGTCCTAGACAAATATCCCGACCCAGACATCGCTGGGTATGATTCAAATAGATATGTTCACCTGGAACGAGCTTCCCAGTTAGCAATTATTCAACTCACCAGAAATCAGTCTCCCACGGCTTCAGTAACTGTGGCAAAACCATCCGCTCTGCCCTTACCCACGATCACCTTTACCAAATTCGATGGCGATTACATGAAGTGGTCATCCTTTTCCGATTTATTCAAGAAGATTGTTCATGAGCAACAGATGTCTGAAGCTCACAAAATGTGGTATCTAAAGACCAATGTCATTGGTGAAGCTGCGAACCTTATCAGCCATCTGAATGTGACCGCAGAAAATTACCAAGCAGCTTGGAAATTACTGTATGATAGATACGACAATAAAAGACTAATGGTGGCAACAGCCATTCAAAGACTGCTTGACCAACCCTCCGGTGCATCTACTTTAGGAGCGATCAAGCGATTGCATGACACAACAAAGAAATGTCTAGCAGCACTCTCCAACATGGGACTCCAAACATCGTCGTGGGATCCACTCCTAATCCACATCCTGGTTAAAAATCTGGACAGAACCGTGCATGCCCGATATGAGCAATCTTGAGATTCCCAAAGGAATTGCAAACTGTCAGCCACGTTCTTACCTTCCTCGAGAACCACTTTCACACTTTTGAGGTAATGGGATACAAGGAGAAAACTATTTTCTCCAATAGCAAAATATGTAGCCTAACGGCACAACCTGGGAAACAGAACCAGCAATGCATAAGATGCAAGCAAGATTTCCATCCATTGTATCGATGCAAGGAAATCATTCAGCTTAACTCAACAAACAGACTCAACCTGGTACAGAAGCATAAGTTATGTGTGAATTGCTTTAGTCCTAACCATACAACCACACAATGCACAACTTCTGGCCGCTGCCAGAGATGCGGAAAACGGCACCATACCCTCGTACATCTGGAGCAAGGCCATCATATCAATTCAACACCGAAGAATCAAGAAAAAACAGTAAAGAAGGACGAATCATTCAAAGAAGCAATATCATCTGTCAAAGCGTCAACAGGAAAAGTAACGTCTTTAGTCAATACACCAATAGAAGAAGCAGAAGGTTTGGCAGTAGAGACTTTCAAAATGCCCTATGTATTGCTGGGAACAGCGTTGGTAAAAGTCAAGACGAACGGTTTGGAAATTGAATGCAAGGCTATTCTGGATTCAGGATCACAAGTTAATCTTATTACAGAGAGATTGGTTACACGTCTTGGACTCCCAGCAAGGGCCACCTCACTTTCAATCAGTGGCATCGGAAAAAATCGTACAAAGGTTCAACACCGAGTCAACATTGTGCTTCAATCTCGATTCAATAATTTTTCAACCCGGCTAGAGGCATTCGTGCTACCACAAATAATTTCTCCTCAGCCGTCCCAGACTCTTACCATCGATACGTGGCCGATTCCCAGCAATATAGCACTGGCCGACCCAACCTTTAACCGTCCAGACAAAATCGATATTTTGTTAGGAGCGGAATATTACCATCAATTACTTGCTATCGGGCAGATAAAACTAGCTAATGATCTTCCAATGTTACAGAATACAATACTTGGCTAGATAGTAGCAGGAAAGGTATCTGGCGAACAGCTATCCTCAGCAGAATGCGGTGTTTTGACAGAAGATGACAAAATGAACATGGCCATAGAACGATTTTGGAAACTCGAAGAGATTGAATGTAGACAACCACAATTATCAGCGTATGATACACAATGCGAGACTCATTTTAATCAACATACCACTCGCGACAAAGAAGGACGGTTCGTAGTCCGACTTCCTTTTTGCAATGAACCATCTTCATTAGGAGCTTCACATAGTATAGCTTTCAACCGATTTATCGCACTAGAACGTCGATTGTCAAGGGATGCTTCTTTGAAGGATCAGTATACCCAATTTATGAAAGACTATGAAACAATGGGCCACATGTCGAAAATCCACATAGACTATATAAAAAGGCATAAATATTTCATCCCTCACCACTGCATTTTGCGACCAGAGAGTAGCACTTAGAGTAGTATTTGATGCCTCAGCAAAAACTTCGTCAGGAAAATCCTTGAATGACATTCTGCACCCAGGGCCCCCACTTCAAAATGAGCTTTTCACGGTGCTGCTGAGATTCCGGTTGCCGCGATTCGTCTTCACTTCAGACATAGAAAAAATGTACCGACAAATATTGATACATCCCAAAGATTGGCCATTCCAGATAATTCTGTGGCGAAACAACGCTTCGGAACCTATCAATTATTTTCAATTAAACACGGTCACATATGGCACGCGGCCAGCTCCTTACTTGGCAATAAAATGCTTAAAGGAAATTGTACGTGAGAATCAAACGCAATTCCCGTTAGCTACTACTTTTTTGGAGAGGAATTTTTATGTTGATGATGGATTGGGTGAAGCCGATAACTTAGGAACAGCCCTCGAAACACAGCGCCAACTCCAACTAGTCATGTCCAAATACGGGTTTCATTTACGAAAGTGATGCGCTAACCACTCACAACTGCTTCAGAACATTCCTAATAACGATCAGGAAGTCAACCTAGATTTATCAACAGCGGAAAATGCTTATACAAAAACGTTAGGACTAGTATGGTTACCCAAAGACGATCTTCTTAAAATCAAGGTCAACTTGAACCCAATCAAAGTGGTGACTAAAAGAACAGTAACTTCTGATCTTGCAAGCATTTTCGACCCCCTCGGGCTACTGTCCCCAGTGGTCGTCAAAGCAAAAATGTTCATCCAAGAATTATGGACCTTGAATCTGTCATGGGACGAAGCAGTGCCCTCAGAGTTTGATTCACGGTGGAGAAGTTTCCGAAATGATCTAAATGAACTTGAAAGATTTCAAACGCATCGACATATCTATATAGCCACGATTCTTCGTAATACACAACTTCATGTTTTTACGGACGCTTCCGAAAAGGCATATGGAGCCGCAATATATGTTCGAACGTTTTTACCTGATAAAACACTGATAGTATATTTGCTATGTTCAAAATCCCGTATAGCACCTCTTAATCAACAAACACTTCCACGATTGGAATTATGCGCTGCTCAGTTAGGAGCTAATTTAGCTGCAAAGGTAAAACTCGATCTGGAAATGAGTACAACACCAATATTCTATTGGACTGATTCAAGGATAGTCTTGGCGTGGATTAACTCAAGATCGTCCTCGCTACATGCCTTTGTAGCAAATCGAATAGCTTCAATTCAAGAAACCTCAGTGCCGGAGCAATGGAGGCATGTTAGTTCGCAAAACAATCCTGCAGACATCATATCCCGAGGACTGGATCCACACCAATTACAGCATACCCCTCAATGGGTGTATGGGCCATTCTTCCTTCATGGAGATGAGAAACATTGGCCTCCTACTTTTAATCTCAATGCTAATTTGCCGATCCCTGAACAAAAACCAAGGCCTTATAACTCCATGATTACTGTCTACGGCGAAAGCATCTTACGCAACATTGACCACAGAAATTCATTGAAAACTCTTCAACGAGTTATGGGATATATCCTACGTTTCATTAAAAACGCAAGAACCATGAAGGAAGACCGGCAGACACAGAAAACTCTTACGCCTATCGAACTTCACGATTCGCTTGCCATCATTGTGCGAATGATCCAACTCCAGGCGTTCAAGGAAGACATTCAGCAATTGAAAAAGGGAAAAGAATGTAGAGGGTCAAGTCAAATCAAAAACCTATCGCCATTTTTAGATGAACATAATATTTTAAGAGTGGGGGGCAGACTAGAAGCATCCACTTTATCTTTTACCGCCAAACATCCAATGCTACTTCCCTACAATGACCCTGTAAGCAAATTAATTTTTGAATCGGTCCATAAGGAAAATCAACACTGTGGTCCTTCAGCACTACTCGCAATCGTAAGACAACGCTTTTGGCCCATCAAGGGCAAATACATGGCACGGGAAACTGTTCACAAATGTGTCCAATGTGCACGATCGAAACCGAAACTTCTGAATCAAATCATGGGAAATCTACCAGAATGTAGAGTAACGCCAGCAAGGCCCTTCATAAACGCAGGTGTTGACTACTGTGGCCCAATATGGGTTCATTTCAAAACAAGAGGAAAACGACCACAGAAGGCGTACATTGCCGTTTTCTGTTGCTTTTCAACTAAAGCAGTTCTTCTAGAATTAGTAACGGACCTAACAACCAACGCCCTCATTGGGGCTCTTAAAAGATTTATAAGCCGTAGGGGTCACTGTCAGCATCTGTATTGTGACAATGCTACTAATTTTGTGGGAGCTCGAAATCAACTTTCAGAATTATCGATAGCTCTTTTTGCGACCGCGGCTCAAGAAAAAATCCAGCGAGAGTGTGCCAGCAAAAGCATTAGTTTCCATTTTATTCCTCCACGGGCCCCACATTTCGGTGGATTGTGGGAAGCTACAGTGAAATCCGCCAAGTAGTTATTGATCAAGGAAATAGCAAACGCAAATTTGACTTATGAAGAGATGGAAACGGTGATAATCGAGGTCGAAGCGATTCTCAACTCAAGACCAATAGCACCACTCCCTAGCAGTCCTAACGACGAAGCTGCACTAACTCCTGGTAATTTTTTGATTGGTGAACCTCTCACTGCATAAGTTGATGCAATTGCTCAACCACCTTCAACTACCCTTGCAAAACGATGGGAATTGGTCTCACGAATTAAACATCAATTCTGGAGACGTTGGTCGCAGGAATATCTTAGTGAACTTCAGCAACGCAACAAATGGCAGATTAGTGCTCAAAATCTACAACTAGGAAGTATTGTCATAATAAAGGATAACTCACCTGTCATGACATGGCGTCTCGGAAAGGTAATTGAAACATATCCTGGTCCAGACGGGGCCGTCAGAACTGCCGCTGTCAAAACGTCCAGTGGTATAATTAAGCGAGCAATTCACTTATTAGCTCCCCTTCCCCTGGAGCGAACAACAACATCAGCAGTCAATGAAGTATCCGAGAACAACTCAATGCTCAAAAGAAGCAGTTCGCCCAACACCAACGAGCAAATTGCGCCACCAAATAAACGCTATACTTTAAGCGCAATAGGTATGCTGATGCTCCTAACACTATTCCTCCCAATAGTCGTCTGTCAACAAGTAACTTACACGCAGATCACTAGCAACCCTGGGCTACATTTTGAAAATATTGGTCAAGTGAAACCAATCATTTCGGAATGGAAGCTTCTCATTTATTTCGAACTGACACCATTCTATAAAGAGTTGCAGCTTTTAACCAATGGAACATCTGCCTGCAGAAGTCCATCCCTTCTTAATCAATGCGACGGACTAATGACCCATTTCCAAAAGATCCAGGATGAAATGGAGACTGGTCTTAAAATTCTTGCAAGACGAAAGAAAAGGGCATCGTTGGTAATGTAGCGAATTCATTATTTGGAGTTCTTGATTCTAAATATGCCGAAGAAATGACTGATACCATTAACACTATGAAAACCAACGAAGCCATTCTATCCAATCTTTTGCGGAATCAAACATCGTTTCTTGACTCGACCCTGAATCTCATGAAGTAGTCCGAAACTCGAACACAAACTAACTTGGAGAAACTCAACTTCAGAATCAATAGATTAATGAACCTCACAACCAACAACAATATCTATCAAGCACAGATCATTTTATCCTTGAGCGTTCAGTTATTTATAATTGCGGATAATTTGCAGAAAATGCACGCCTCCATGATCAACTTGTTGGCTGACACTCATCATGGCCAAATAAGCCCTGTTTTACTGACTCCACAACAATTTTTTGGTGAAGTTGACAATATAAAGGCAAACCTTCCACCAGACCTAACATTGCCAGTCACAGATATCATTCACTTGTATGGCATAGTACGAGCTCATGCTGCAATTTCAAACCAGCACATTATTTGCACCTTGCGTATCCCGCTAGCCATAGCTGTTAACTAATGATTACTAATCATAATAATTAGTAATTGGATTATTATTTTTTTAAAGGTGAAGTAATGATTATATTACGACTATTTTCAGATTTGCACGATTACTAATTGATTACGATTACAGATAATCGAAAAATAATCAAGATTAATAACAATTACGAAAAAATAATCAAAAATAATAAAAAGTAATCGAAAAATTATTTGACTACTTTCGAAGATTACTTTTGATTATTTTTGATTATTTTTTTTTATTTTACGATATTATAAAGTATATATATATATCTTTTGGTGAGTGTTATGCTACACTTTATGTTATTTATAATTGGTAATATAAATTGTAGTGAGTCTTCAGCTCCAGTTGAACGACTGTTTTCATTTGCCGGGATCGTCAAGAGTCGAAGGCGGCAATCATTATCTGATTTTTCTTTTGAAAAATTAGTTGTAATGAAAGCCATTTGTAAATATATGTAAATTATACTTTTTTTTTGTTTTATTTGTTCACAATTTTTTTACGATTTAAATGCAAATTTTTCAAAATAAATTGTATGTATAAATTTTATACCATAAAATGATGCACATTCTAAATTTTTAAAAAATAATCGAAAATAATCAAAGATAATCCTTGAAAGTAGTCAATTATTTTTTTGATTACTTTTGATTATTTTCTAGTAATCCTAACTAATCTTAATTATTTTTGGATTATTTGTAATCATAATTAATTAATAATTAGGAATTTTGAAAAAGAGAATTATGTAATCAATACCATTCTTTTTAAAATTTAATCTAATTGATTACTAATCGTAATCCAAATTTAACAGCCCTGCCGCTAGCACATCAAAATGACTATAATTTAATCTATATTACGCCAGTTCCACAGCTAGTAAATAATTCTTTAGTCGCTATTTCACCAACAACTAAGATACTGGCTCTCAGTGGTCATCGGGACGAATACTTCCCTATAAGTGAAATAAAACTTTTGGACTGCAATAAACTGGAGCACAAGACCTTCTTGTGTCCAAACATTCAAGTCATCTATTCCAAAGATTCTCCGATATGCAGCTGTGAAATCCATTTGTTCAACAATGAATCCGATGCAAGTTGCAATATAGAGTTAATATCCAGCAATCACGTATGGTATCAACTTTACAAAAAGAACCAGTGGCTGCTTGCAACTCAACGACATCTTAAATTGAGAACAGTATGCAAAGGGGAAAGTAGTTCTCAAGTAGTGGAAGGTACAGGTGTTCTCACTTTACCTGCTGGATGTACAGTGAAAAGCGATGGAATCAGCATATACGGTCATCAAACAATCACCTCCAGTCTATATCCATCATATACAAGCGCTGGGGTGCCCTTATCCAATCTTTTACAACGTATGAGCAACCTGATACAACCACTGCCATACTCTTCAGCCATTGAAAACATAACCCAACTGCAGGAAGAAGTGCGTTTGCAACTGCAAAATATTCCAACACCAACAACCGTGACTAGTGAAACACATAGTTTAACAACCAGCTATGTAGGACTGGCTCTAATTTTAATCCTCATAATTTTCCTGCTTATAAAACACATCCTGAAGAGAAAACCCAAAGCGCTCCCCGCAGCTCCACAAGAGGCACCAAGGTCAAACTGGGATATCTCCGTAGACCCAACATCCTAACAAATTTTCAACATAAGGACTTGGAAATCGTTCAGCTACACTACCTAGTGACTTAAAAAAAAAAATCCCCTGGGGGCGCAATATGTTAATTCTTTCATTTGTTTTTTTTTTTTTTTGGGTACCAAAATAAAAACAAATCTACATTGAATTAAATCGTTATAAAATGCATATTTTTAATTATTCCCACAGTCAGGTTTTAAGAATTATTATGTCAGCATAATTCTTGATTCACACGAAATTATAACATTCTTCATTTTATTTATATTACCATCCAGACAGTCAAGAAATTCAATATCTGTTTTTTCTACAACTGACTGGTGGGAAAAATAATTTGGCTGTTAAAATCACCTTTCAGACATTTGTGAAATACAATAAATGTTTTTGGCTAACGGTGGGAAAAGAATTTTGTAGCTTTTTAGATTGTTATATTTTAAATTATATATTAATTCACATATACATGTATACATATATTTTATTTTGTTGCTAATTTTAAGTTGTTTCCCTAACTGTAATTCTTATTTAAATAAGATTAATTTTGAATAAAATTCTATGATTGACAACTTGTCCGTCATCCAAACCACACGTTCTCTTTACTTTCGCAACTTGGTGAATTACCAAGTTGCTAAATATAAATTTAATAAGAAATTTATTTCAGTGACTCGGTGAACTACCAAGTTACTTCAACTCTTCAGTTAAACGAGTCAAACGAGGCTCGTCTTAACACATATTTAAAAATTTTTTTTTTTTTTTTTGACAACTAATTTATTTTTTATAAGATTTATTTTTTTTTTGTTATTTCATGGTAGCGCGTTGATTTTGTTTTTTATGTCCTGCTGTTCTTTTTTAGTGGTGGCCAATGTTAGTTCTTTAAACAGGAGTGCCTTGGCTTTCCTGATTTTAAATTTCTTTTCACCTCTTTTCTTCCTTTGTGGATTAGCTTTTGGTATCGTTGGTTCCCAACGGTTGTTTTGGTGGTTTCGCCTTCTATATTCTTCAATGGAGATTGCCTTTGGTCCAGCCGTCTTTGGTAGTGGTGTGTATTTCGGCGCTGATTCGTCCACGGGATCTGGATTGTACTCTTGTTGTAGGTAGGTCTCCCAACGTTGAAAAATTTCTTTTAGTTCTTCTTCCATTTAATTTGGTATTTTGTTTTTGAATTTTTTTTTGGTTTGGTTTGACTGCAGGATCTTAGTCTTTAGGATCAGAGGATCTGGTCCATTTACAGGATCGCCATGTAATGTGCGTCTTTATTTTTTATTGGAATTTTCCCTGTAGCCCTTTATTTATTTTATACAGCTGAAGGGTTCCAGCTCGACACTAGGCGTTCAAAGGAATGCCGAAATATTTGAGACTTAAAATAAACTAGGCAGGAGTGTGCCGGATTACGTTAAAAAATCAAGTCTGTTTTATTTAAATTTTTCTTTGGCTTATATACTAGTTTTACAAATTTAACTTAGCCCTTCTAACTTATTTTAATATTATTAAATATATTATTCGTCTCTTTCACATTTATGAAAATGTGAAAGGATTCGAAATACTTCTGTTTACTGACCAATCATAGAACATTGCATTGGAATGCACTCAATTTATTTATACACTTGAATTAGTGTCACTCAAAATATTCTGATTGATCAGCGTTTTGTAGTTTCATTACCAATTTGATATTGGTGAGAAAGAACAGTGTTTGTGTGTTACACTTTGCAAAATGCACTACAAATCAGCGGTATGCATTGTACATTAGTGAAGCACACTACACAACTAGTCCTCACTAAAATTTATATTATTCGAGTTCCAAAAGTATTACAGACATTAGATTTTTTGTGCAAGAAAGAGGACGTCAATCACTAAAATTGATAGGATTACCAAAGTATGACAACTAGTCCTCATTAAAATTTATATTATTCGAGTTCCAAAAGTATTTCAGACATTAGACTTTTTGCGCACGAAAGAGGACGTTCTCAGCCCCCCTTCAGTCACCATTTGCGCATAGTAGCATATGTGTACTCAGCCTCATTTTTCTATAATGGCCAAATTATGAGAACTAATAATCACTAAAATTGATAGGATAACCAAATTATGACAACTAGTCCTCATTAAAATTTATATTATTCGAGTTCCAAAAGTGTTTTAGACGTGAGACTTTTTGTGCAAGAAAGAGGACGTCCTCAGCCCCAAAATTTGCGCATAGTAGCATATGTGTACGCAGCCTCGTTTTTTATAATGGCCAAATTATGACAACTAATAATCACTAAAATTGATAGGATAACCAAATTATGACAACTAGTCCTCACTAAAATTTATATTTGCGCATAGTTTATATTATTCGAGTTCCAAAAATATTTCAGACATGAGACTTTTTGTGACAACTAGTTCTCACTAAAATTTATATTATTCGAGTTCCGATTGTATTACAGACATGCAGGAAAGAGGACGTCTTCAGTCACAATTTGCGCATAGTAGCATATGTGTACGCAGCCTCGTTTTTTATAATGACCAAATTATGACAACTAACAATCACTAAAATTGATGGAATAACCAAATTATGACAACTAGTCCTCATTAAAATTTATATTATTCGAGTTCCAAAAGTGTTTTAGACATGAGGCTTTTTGTGCAAGAAAGAGGACGTCCTCAGCCCCAATATTTGCGCATAGCAGCATATGTGTACTCAGCCTCGATTTTCTATAATGGCCAAATTATGACAACTAACAATCACTAAAATTGATAGGATAACCAAATTATGACAACTTGTCCTCATTAAAATTTATATTATTCGAGTTCCAAAAGTATTTCAGACATGAGACTTTTTATACAAAAAAGAGAACGTCCTCAGCCCCTAAATTTGCCCATAGTAGCATATGTGTACTCAGCCTCGTTTTTCTATAATGGCCAAGTTATGAGAACTAATAATCACTAAAATTGATAGCATAACCAAATTATGACAACTAGTCCTCATTAAAATTTATATTACTCGAGTTCCAAAAGTGTTTTAGACATGAGACTTTTTGTGCAAGAAAGGGGACGTCCTCAGCCCCAAAATTTGCCCATAGTAGCATATGTGTACTCAGCCTCGTTTTTTTATAATGGCCAAAATATGACAACTCATAATCACTAAAATTGACGGAATAACCAAATTATGATTACTAGTGCTCACTAAAATTTATATTAATCGAGTTCCAAAAGTATATCAGACATGCGTTTTTTTGTGCAAGAAAAAGGACGTCCTCAGCCCCAAAATTTGCGCATAGTAGCATGTGTGTACTCAGCCTCGTTTTTTTATAATGGCCAAATTATGACAACTAATAATCACTAAAATCGATAGGATAACCAAATTATGACAACTTGTCCTCATTAAAATTTATATTATTCGAGTTCCAAAAGTATTTCAGACATGAGACTTTTTGTACAAGAAAGAGAACGTCCTCAGCCCCAAAATTTGCCCATAGTAGCATATGTGTACTCAGCCTCATTTTTCTATAATGGCCAAATTATGAGAACTAATAATCACTAAAATTGATAGGATAACCAAATTATGACAACTAGTCCTCATTAAAATTTATATTATTCGAGTTCCAAAAGTGTTTTAGACGTGAGACTTTTTGTGCAAGAAAGAGGACGTCCTCAGCCCCAAAATTTGCGCATAGTAGCATATGTGTACGCAGCCTCGTTTTTTATAATGGCTAAATTATGACAACTAATAATCACTAAAATTGATAGGATAACCAAATTATGACAACTAGTCCTCACTAAAATTTATATTTGCGCATAGTTTATATTATTCGAGTTCCAAAAATATTTCAGACATGAGACTTTTTGTGACAACTAGTTCTCACTAAAATTTATATTATTCGAGTTCCAATTGTATTTCACACATGCAGGAAAGAGGACGTCTTCAGTCACAATTTGCGCATAGTAGCATATGTGTACGCAGCCTCGTTTTTTTATAATGGCCAAATTATGACAACTAATAATCACTAAAATTAATAGGATAAACAAATTATGACAACTAGTCCTCACTAAAATTTATATTATTCTAATTCCAAAAGTATTTCAGACATGAGACTTTTTGTGCAAGAAAGAGGACGTCCTCAGCCCCAAAATTTGCGCATAGCAGCATATGTGTACTCAGCCTCGTTTTTCTATAATGGCCAAATTATGACAACTAATAATTACTAAAATTGATAGGATAACCAAATTATGGCACCTTGTCCTCATTAAAATTTATATTATTCGAGTTCCATGACATGAGACTTTTTTTGGAGAAAAAGAACGTCCTCAGCCCCAAAATTTGCGTATAGTAGCATATGTGTACTCAGCCTCGTTTTTTTATAATGGCCAAATTATGAGAATTAAAATCACTAAAATTGATAGGATAACCAAATTATGACAACTAGTCCTCATTAAATTTTATATTATTCAAATGCCAAAAGTATTTTAGACATGAGGCTTTTTGTGCAAGAAAGAGGACGTCCTCAGCCCCAATATTTGCGCATAGTAGCATATGTGTACTCAGCCTCGTTTTTTTATAATGGCGAAAATATGAGAACTCATAATCACTAAAATTGATGGAATAACCAAATTATAATTACTAGTCCTCACTAAAATTTTTATTATTCGAGTTCCAAAAGTATTTCGGACATGCGACTTTTTGTGCAAGAAAGAGGACGTCCTCAGCCCCAAAATTTGCGTCTAGTAGCATATGTGTACGCAGCCTCGTTTTTTATAATGACCAAATTATATCAACTAACAATCAATAAAATTGATAGGACAACCAAATTATGACAACTTGTCCTCATTAAAATTTATATTTTTCGAGTTCCAAAAGTATTTCAGACATGAGACTTTTTGTACAAAAAAGAGAACGTCCTCAGCCCCAAAATTTGCGCATAGTAGCATATGTGTACGCAGCCTCGTTTTTTATAATGGCCAAATTATGACAACTAACAATCACTAAAATTGATAGGATAACCAAATTATGACAACTAGTCCTCATTAAAATTTATATTATTCGAGTTCCAAAAGTATTTCAGACATGAGACTTTTTGTGTAAGAAAGAGGACGTCCTCAGCCCCAAAATTTGCGCATAGTAACATATGTGTACTCAGCCTCGTTTTTTTATAATGGCCAAATTAGGAGAACTCATAATCACTAAAATTGATTGAATAACCAAATTATGATTACTAGTCCTCACTAAAATTTATATTAATCAAGTTCCAAAAGAATTTCAGACATTCGACTTTTTGTGCAAGAAAGAGGACGTCCTCAGCCCCAAAATTTGCGCATAGCAGCATATGTGTACTCAGCCTCGTTTTTTTATAATGGCCAAATTATGACAACTAATAATCACTAAAATCGATAGGATAACCAAATTATGACAACTTGTCCTCATTAAAATTTATATTATTCGAGTTCCAAAAGTATTTCAGACATGAGACTTTTTGTACAAGAAAGAGAACGTCCTCAGCCCCAAAATTTGCCCATAGTAGCATATGTGTACTCAGCCTCATTTTTCTATAATGGCCAAATTATGAGAACTAATAATCACTAAAATTGATAGGATAACCAAATTATGACAACTAGTCCTCATTAAAATTTATATTATTCGAGTTCCAAAAGTGTTTTAGACGTGAGACTTTTTGTGCAAGAAAGAGGACGTCCTCAGCCCCAAAATTTGCGCATAGTAGCATATGTGTACGCAGCCTCGTTTTTTATAATGGCTAAATTATGACAACTAATAATCACTAAAATTGATAGGATAACCAAATTATGACAACTAGTCCTCACTAAAATTTATATTTGCGCATAGTTTATATTATTCGAGTTCCAAAAATATTTCAGACATGAGACTTTTTGTGACAACTAGTTCTCACTAAAATTTATATTATTCGAGTTCCAATTGTATTTCACACATGCAGGAAAGAGGACGTCTTCAGTCACAATTTGCGCATAGTAGCATATGTGTACGCAGCCTCGTTTTTTTATAATGGCCAAATTATGACAACTAATAATCACTAAAATTAATAGGATAAACAAATTATGACAACTAGTCCTCACTAAAATTTATATTATTCTAATTCCAAAAGTATTTCAGACATGAGACTTTTTGTGCAAGAAAGAGGACGTCCTCAGCCCCAAAATTTGCGCATAGCAGCATATGTGTACTCAGCCTCGTTTTTCTATAATGGCCAAATTATGACAACTAATAATTACTAAAATTGATAGGATAACCAAATTATGGCACCTTGTCCTCATTAAAATTTATATTATTCGAGTTCCATGACATGAGACTTTTTTTGGAGAAAAAGAACGTCCTCAGCCCCAAAATTTGCGTATAGTAGCATATGTGTACTCAGCCTCGTTTTTTTATAATGGCCAAATTATGAGAATTAAAATCACTAAAATTGATAGGATAACCAAATTATGACAACTAGTCCTCATTAAATTTTATATTATTCAAATGCCAAAAGTATTTTAGACATGAGGCTTTTTGTGCAAGAAAGAGGACGTCCTCAGCCCCAATATTTGCGCATAGTAGCATATGTGTACTCAGCCTCGTTTTTTTATAATGGCGAAAATATGAGAACTCATAATCACTAAAATTGATGGAATAACCAAATTATAATTACTAGTCCTCACTAAAATTTTTATTATTCGAGTTCCAAAAGTATTTCGGACATGCGACTTTTTGTGCAAGAAAGAGGACGTCCTCAGCCCCAAAATTTGCGTCTAGTAGCATATGTGTACGCAGCCTCGTTTTTTATAATGACCAAATTATATCAACTAACAATCAATAAAATTGATAGGACAACCAAATTATGACAACTTGTCCTCATTAAAATTTATATTTTTCGAGTTCCAAAAGTATTTCAGACATGAGACTTTTTGTACAAAAAAGAGAACGTCCTCAGCCCCAAAATTTGCGCATAGTAGCATATGTGTACGCAGCCTCGTTTTTTATAATGGCCAAATTATGACAACTAACAATCACTAAAATTGATAGGATAACCAAATTATGACAACTAGTCCTCATTAAAATTTATATTATTCGAGTTCCAAAAGTATTTCAGACATGAGACTTTTTGTGTAAGAAAGAGGACGTCCTCAGCCCCAAAATTTGCGCATAGTAACATATGTGTACTCAGCCTCGTTTTTTTATAATGGCCAAATTAGGAGAACTCATAATCACTAAAATTGATTGAATAACCAAATTATGATTACTAGTCCTCACTAAAATTTATATTAATCAAGTTCCAAAAGAATTTCAGACATTCGACTTTTTGTGCAAGAAAGAGGACGTCCTCAGCCCCAAAATTTGCGCATAGCAGCATATGTGTACTCAGCCTCAATTTTCTATAATGGCCAAATTATGACAACTAACAATCACTAAAATTGATAGGATAACCAAGTTATAATAGCTAGTCCTCACTAAAATTTTTATTTTTCGAGTTCCAAAAGTATTTCGGACATGCGACTTTTTGTGCAAGAAAGAGGACGTCCTCAGTCCCAAAATTTGCGCATAGTAGCATATGTGTTCGCAGCCTCGTTTTTTATAATGACCAAATTATGACAACTAACAATCACTAAAATTGATAGGACAACCAAATTATTACAACTTGTCCTCATTAAAATTTATATTATTCGAGTTGCAAAAGTATTTCAGACATGAGACTTTTTGTACAAAAAAGAGAACGTCCTCAGCCGAAAAATTTGCACATAGTTTATATTATTCGAGTTCCGATTGTATTACAGAGATGCAGGAAAGAGGACGTCTTCAGTCACAATTTGCGCATAGTAGCATATGTGTACGCAGCCTCGTTTTTTATAATGACCAAATTATGAGAACTCATAATCACTAAAATTGATGGAATAACCAAATTATAATTACTAGTCCTCACTAAAATTTTTATTATTCGAGTTCCAAAAGTATTTCGGACATGCGACTTTTTGTGCAAGAAAGAGGACGTCCTCAGCCCCAAAATTTGCGTCTAGTAGCATATGTGTACACAGCCTCGTTTTTTATAATGACCAAATTATGACAACTAACAATCACTAAAATTGATAGGATAACCAAATTATGACAACTAGTCCCCACTAAAATTTATATTATTCGAGTTCCAAAAGTATTTCAGACATGAGACTTTTTGTGCAAGAAAGAGGACGTCCTCAGCCGAAAAATTTGCACATAGTTTATATTATTCGAGTTCCGATTGTATTACAGACATGCAGGAAAGAGGACGTCTTCAGTCACAATTTGCGCATAGTAGCATATGTGTACGCAGCCTCGTTTTTTATAATGACCAAATTATGACAACTAACAATCACTAAAATTTATGGAATAACCAAATTATGACAACTAGTCGTCACTAAAATTTATATTATTCGAGTTCCAAAAGTGTTTGAGACATAAGACTTCTAGTGCAAGAAAGGGGACGTCCTCAGCCCAAAATTTGCCCATAGTAGCATATGTGTACTCAGCCTCGTTTTTTTATAATGGCCAAAATATGACAACTCATAATCACTAAAATTGATGGAATAACCAAATTATGATTACTAGTCCTCACTAAAATTTATGTTAATCGAGTTCCAAAAGTATTTCAGACAAGCGACTTTTTGTGCTAGAAAGAGGACGTCCTCAGCCCCAAAATTTGCGCATAGTAGCATATGTGTACCCAGACTCGTTTTTTTATAATGGTCAAATTATGACAACTAATAATTACTAAAATTGATAGGATAACCAAATTATGGCACCTTGTCCTCATTAAAATTTATATTATTCGAGTTCCATGACATGAGACTTTTTTTGGAGAAAAAGAACGTCCTCAGCCCCAAAATTTGCGCATAGTAGCATATGTGTACGCAGCCTCGTTTTTTATAATGGCCAAATTATGACAACTAACAATCACTAAAATTGATAGGATAACCAAATTATGGCACCTTGTCCTCATTAAAATTTATATTATTCGAGTTCCATGACATGAGACTTTTTTTGGAGAAAAAGAACGTCCTCAGCCCCAAAATTTGCGCATAGTAGCATATGTGTACGCAGCCTCGTTTTTTATAATGGCCAAATTATGACAACTAATAATCACTAAAATTAATAGGATAAACAAATTATGACAACTAGTCCTCACTAAAATTTATATTATTCTAATTCCAAAAGTATTTCAGACATGAGACTTTTTGTGCAAGAAAGAGGACGTCCTCAGCCCCAAAATTTGCGCATAGCAGCATATGTGTACTCAGCCTCGTTTTTCTATAATGGCCAAATTATGACAACTAATAATTACTAAAATTGATAGGATAACCAAATTATGGCACCTTGTCCTCATTAAAATTTATATTATTCGAGTTCCATGACATGAGACTTTTTTTGGAGAAAAAGAACGTCCTCAGCCCCAAAATTTGCGCATAGTAGCATATGTGTACGCAGCCTCGTTTTTTATAATGGCCAAATTATGACAACTAACAATCACTAAAATTGATAGGATAACCAAATTATGACAACTAGTCCTCATTAAAATTTATATTATTCGAGTTCCAAAAGTATTTCAGACATGAGACTTTTTGTGTAAGAAAGAGGACGTCCTCAGCCCCAAAATTTGCGCATAGTAACATATGTGTACTCAGCCTCGTTTTTTTATAATGGCCAAATTAGGAGAACTCATAATCACTAAAATTGATTGAATAACCAAATTATGATTACTAGTCCTCACTAAAATTTATATTAATCAAGTTCCAAAAGAATTTCAGACATTCGACTTTTTGTGCAAGAAAGAGGACGTCCTCAGCCCCAAAATTTGCGCATAGCAGCATATGTGTACTCAGCCTCGTTTTTTTATAATGGCCAAATTATGACAACTAATAATCACTAAAATCGATAGGATAACCAAATTATGACAACTTGTCCTCATTAAAATTTATATTATTCGAGTTCCAAAAGTATTTCAGACATGAGACTTTTTGTACAAGAAAGAGAACGTCCTCAGCCCCAAAATTTGCCCATAGTAGCATATGTGTACTCAGCCTCATTTTTCTATAATGGCCAAATTATGAGAACTAATAATCACTAAAATTGATAGGATAACCAAATTATGACAACTAGTCCTCATTAAAATTTATATTATTCGAGTTCCAAAAGTGTTTTAGACGTGAGACTTTTTGTGCAAGAAAGAGGACGTCCTCAGCCCCAAAATTTGCGCATAGTAGCATATGTGTACGCAGCCTCGTTTTTTATAATGGCTAAATTATGACAACTAATAATCACTAAAATTGATAGGATAACCAAATTATGACAACTAGTCCTCACTAAAATTTATATTTGCGCATAGTTTATATTATTCGAGTTCCAAAAATATTTCAGACATGAGACTTTTTGTGACAACTAGTTCTCACTAAAATTTATATTATTCGAGTTCCAATTGTATTTCACACATGCAGGAAAGAGGACGTCTTCAGTCACAATTTGCGCATAGTAGCATATGTGTACGCAGCCTCGTTTTTTTATAATGGCCAAATTATGACAACTAATAATCACTAAAATTAATAGGATAAACAAATTATGACAACTAGTCCTCACTAAAATTTATATTATTCTAATTCCAAAAGTATTTCAGACATGAGACTTTTTGTGCAAGAAAGAGGACGTCCTCAGCCCCAAAATTTGCGCATAGCAGCATATGTGTACTCAGCCTCGTTTTTCTATAATGGCCAAATTATGACAACTAATAATTACTAAAATTGATAGGATAACCAAATTATGGCACCTTGTCCTCATTAAAATTTATATTATTCGAGTTCCATGACATGAGACTTTTTTTGGAGAAAAAGAACGTCCTCAGCCCCAAAATTTGCGTATAGTAGCATATGTGTACTCAGCCTCGTTTTTTTATAATGGCCAAATTATGAGAATTAAAATCACTAAAATTGATAGGATAACCAAATTATGACAACTAGTCCTCATTAAATTTTATATTATTCAAATGCCAAAAGTATTTTAGACATGAGGCTTTTTGTGCAAGAAAGAGGACGTCCTCAGCCCCAATATTTGCGCATAGTAGCATATGTGTACTCAGCCTCGTTTTTTTATAATGGCGAAAATATGAGAACTCATAATCACTAAAATTGATGGAATAACCAAATTATAATTACTAGTCCTCACTAAAATTTTTATTATTCGAGTTCCAAAAGTATTTCGGACATGCGACTTTTTGTGCAAGAAAGAGGACGTCCTCAGCCCCAAAATTTGCGTCTAGTAGCATATGTGTACGCAGCCTCGTTTTTTATAATGACCAAATTATATCAACTAACAATCAATAAAATTGATAGGACAACCAAATTATGACAACTTGTCCTCATTAAAATTTATATTTTTCGAGTTCCAAAAGTATTTCAGACATGAGACTTTTTGTACAAAAAAGAGAACGTCCTCAGCCCCAAAATTTGCGCATAGTAGCATATGTGTACACAGCCTCGTTTTTTATAATGGCCAAATTATGACAACTAACAATCACTAAAATTGATAGGATAACCAAATTATGACAACTAGTCCTCATTAAAATTTATATTATTCGAGTTCCAAAAGTATTTCAGACATGAGACTTTTTGTGTAAGAAAGAGGACGTCCTCAGCCCCAAAATTTGCGCATAGTAACATATGTGTACTCAGCCTCGTTTTTTTATAATGGCCAAATTAGGAGAACTCATAATCACTAAAATTGATTGAATAACCAAATTATGATTACTAGTCCTCACTAAAATTTATATTAATCAAGTTCCAAAAGAATTTCAGACATTCGACTTTTTGTGCAAGAAAGAGGACGTCCTCAGCCCCAAAATTTGCGCATAGCAGCATATGTGTACTCAGCCTCAATTTTCTATAATGGCCAAATTATGACAACTAACAATCACTAAAATTGATAGGATAACCAAGTTATAATAGCTAGTCCTCACTAAAATTTTTATTTTTCGAGTTCCAAAAGTATTTCGGACATGCGACTTTTTGTGCAAGAAAGAGGACGTCCTCAGTCCCAAAATTTGCGCATAGTAGCATATGTGTTCGCAGCCTCGTTTTTTATAATGACCAAATTATGACAACTAACAATCACTAAAATTGATAGGACAACCAAATTATTACAACTTGTCCTCATTAAAATTTATATTATTCGAGTTGCAAAAGTATTTCAGACATGAGACTTTTTGTACAAAAAAGAGAACGTCCTCAGCCGAAAAATTTGCACATAGTTTATATTATTCGAGTTCCGATTGTATTACAGAGATGCAGGAAAGAGGACGTCTTCAGTCACAATTTGCGCATAGTAGCATATGTGTACGCAGCCTCGTTTTTTATAATGGCCAAATTATGACAACTAACAATCACTAAAATTGATAGGATAACCAAATTATGGCACCTTGTCCTCATTAAAATTTATATTATTCGAGTTCCATGACATGAGACTTTTTTTGGAGAAAAAGAACGTCCTCAGCCCCAAAATTTGCGCATAGTAGCATATGTGTACGCAGCCTCGTTTTTTATAATGGCCAAATTATGACAACTAATAATCACTAAAATTAATAGGATAAACAAATTATGACAACTAGTCCTCACTAAAATTTATATTATTCTAATTCCAAAAGTATTTCAGACATGAGACTTTTTGTGCAAGAAAGAGGACGTCCTCAGCCCCAAAATTTGCGCATAGCAGCATATGTGTACTCAGCCTCGTTTTTCTATAATGGCCAAATTATGACAACTAATAATTACTAAAATTGATAGGATAACCAAATTATGGCACCTTGTCCTCATTAAAATTTATATTATTCGAGTTCCATGACATGAGACTTTTTTTGGAGAAAAAGAACGTCCTCAGCCCCAAAATTTGCGCATAGTAGCATATGTGTACGCAGCCTCGTTTTTTATAATGGCCAAATTATGACAACTAACAATCACTAAAATTGATAGGATAACCAAATTATGACAACTAGTCCTCATTAAAATTTATATTATTCGAGTTCCAAAAGTATTTCAGACATGAGACTTTTTGTGTAAGAAAGAGGACGTCCTCAGCCCCAAAATTTGCGCATAGTAACATATGTGTACTCAGCCTCGTTTTTTTATAATGGCCAAATTAGGAGAACTCATAATCACTAAAATTGATTGAATAACCAAATTATGATTACTAGTCCTCACTAAAATTTATATTAATCAAGTTCCAAAAGAATTTCAGACATTCGACTTTTTGTGCAAGAAAGAGGACGTCCTCAGCCCCAAAATTTGCGCATAGCAGCATATGTGTACTCAGCCTCGTTTTTTTATAATGGCCAAATTATGACAACTAATAATCACTAAAATCGATAGGATAACCAAATTATGACAACTTGTCCTCATTAAAATTTATATTATTCGAGTTCCAAAAGTATTTCAGACATGAGACTTTTTGTACAAGAAAGAGAACGTCCTCAGCCCCAAAATTTGCCCATAGTAGCATATGTGTACTCAGCCTCATTTTTCTATAATGGCCAAATTATGAGAACTAATAATCACTAAAATTGATAGGATAACCAAATTATGACAACTAGTCCTCATTAAAATTTATATTATTCGAGTTCCAAAAGTGTTTTAGACGTGAGACTTTTTGTGCAAGAAAGAGGACGTCCTCAGCCCCAAAATTTGCGCATAGTAGCATATGTGTACGCAGCCTCGTTTTTTATAATGGCTAAATTATGACAACTAATAATCACTAAAATTGATAGGATAACCAAATTATGACAACTAGTCCTCACTAAAATTTATATTTGCGCATAGTTTATATTATTCGAGTTCCAAAAATATTTCAGACATGAGACTTTTTGTGACAACTAGTTCTCACTAAAATTTATATTATTCGAGTTCCAATTGTATTTCACACATGCAGGAAAGAGGACGTCTTCAGTCACAATTTGCGCATAGTAGCATATGTGTACGCAGCCTCGTTTTTTTATAATGGCCAAATTATGACAACTAATAATCACTAAAATTAATAGGATAAACAAATTATGACAACTAGTCCTCACTAAAATTTATATTATTCTAATTCCAAAAGTATTTCAGACATGAGACTTTTTGTGCAAGAAAGAGGACGTCCTCAGCCCCAAAATTTGCGCATAGCAGCATATGTGTACTCAGCCTCGTTTTTCTATAATGGCCAAATTATGACAACTAATAATTACTAAAATTGATAGGATAACCAAATTATGGCACCTTGTCCTCATTAAAATTTATATTATTCGAGTTCCATGACATGAGACTTTTTTTGGAGAAAAAGAACGTCCTCAGCCCCAAAATTTGCGTATAGTAGCATATGTGTACTCAGCCTCGTTTTTTTATAATGGCCAAATTATGAGAATTAAAATCACTAAAATTGATAGGATAACCAAATTATGACAACTAGTCCTCATTAAATTTTATATTATTCAAATGCCAAAAGTATTTTAGACATGAGGCTTTTTGTGCAAGAAAGAGGACGTCCTCAGCCCCAATATTTGCGCATAGTAGCATATGTGTACTCAGCCTCGTTTTTTTATAATGGCGAAAATATGAGAACTCATAATCACTAAAATTGATGGAATAACCAAATTATAATTACTAGTCCTCACTAAAATTTTTATTATTCGAGTTCCAAAAGTATTTCGGACATGCGACTTTTTGTGCAAGAAAGAGGACGTCCTCAGCCCCAAAATTTGCGTCTAGTAGCATATGTGTACGCAGCCTCGTTTTTTATAATGACCAAATTATATCAACTAACAATCAATAAAATTGATAGGACAACCAAATTATGACAACTTGTCCTCATTAAAATTTATATTTTTCGAGTTCCAAAAGTATTTCAGACATGAGACTTTTTGTACAAAAAAGAGAACGTCCTCAGCCCCAAAATTTGCGCATAGTAGCATATGTGTACACAGCCTCGTTTTTTATAATGGCCAAATTATGACAACTAACAATCACTAAAATTGATAGGATAACCAAATTATGACAACTAGTCCTCATTAAAATTTATATTATTCGAGTTCCAAAAGTATTTCAGACATGAGACTTTTTGTGTAAGAAAGAGGACGTCCTCAGCCCCAAAATTTGCGCATAGTAACATATGTGTACTCAGCCTCGTTTTTTTATAATGGCCAAATTAGGAGAACTCATAATCACTAAAATTGATTGAATAACCAAATTATGATTACTAGTCCTCACTAAAATTTATATTAATCAAGTTCCAAAAGAATTTCAGACATTCGACTTTTTGTGCAAGAAAGAGGACGTCCTCAGCCCCAAAATTTGCGCATAGCAGCATATGTGTACTCAGCCTCAATTTTCTATAATGGCCAAATTATGACAACTAACAATCACTAAAATTGATAGGATAACCAAGTTATAATAGCTAGTCCTCACTAAAATTTTTATTTTTCGAGTTCCAAAAGTATTTCGGACATGCGACTTTTTGTGCAAGAAAGAGGACGTCCTCAGTCCCAAAATTTGCGCATAGTAGCATATGTGTTCGCAGCCTCGTTTTTTATAATGACCAAATTATGACAACTAACAATCACTAAAATTGATAGGACAACCAAATTATTACAACTTGTCCTCATTAAAATTTATATTATTCGAGTTGCAAAAGTATTTCAGACATGAGACTTTTTGTACAAAAAAGAGAACGTCCTCAGCCGAAAAATTTGCACATAGTTTATATTATTCGAGTTCCGATTGTATTACAGAGATGCAGGAAAGAGGACGTCTTCAGTCACAATTTGCGCATAGTAGCATATGTGTACGCAGCCTCGTTTTTTATAATGACCAAATTATGAGAACTCATAATCACTAAAATTGATGGAATAACCAAATTATAATTACTAGTCCTCACTAAAATTTTTATTATTCGAGTTCCAAAAGTATTTCGGACATGCGACTTTTTGTGCAAGAAAGAGGACGTCCTCAGCCCCAAAATTTGCGTCTAGTAGCATATGTGTACACAGCCTCGTTTTTTATAATGACCAAATTATGACAACTAACAATCACTAAAATTGATAGGATAACCAAATTATGACAACTAGTCCCCACTAAAATTTATATTATTCGAGTTCCAAAAGTATTTCAGACATGAGACTTTTTGTGCAAGAAAGAGGACGTCCTCAGCCGAAAAATTTGCACATAGTTTATATTATTCGAGTTCCGATTGTATTACAGACATGCAGGAAAGAGGACGTCTTCAGTCACAATTTGCGCATAGTAGCATATGTGTACGCAGCCTCGTTTTTTATAATGACCAAATTATGACAACTAACAATCACTAAAATTTATGGAATAACCAAATTATGACAACTAGTCGTCACTAAAATTTATATTATTCGAGTTCCAAAAGTGTTTGAGACATAAGACTTCTAGTGCAAGAAAGGGGACGTCCTCAGCCCCAAAATTTGCCCATAGTAGCATATGTGTACTCAGCCTCGTTTTTTTATAATGGCCAAAATAATGACAACTCATAATCACTAAAATTGATGGAATAACCAAATTATGATTACTAGTCCTCACTAAAATTTATGTTAATCGAGTTCCAAAAGTATTTCAGACAAGCGACTTTTTGTGCTAGAAAGAGGACGTCCTCAGCCCCAAAATTTGCGCATAGTAGCATATGTGTACCCAGACTCGTTTTTTTATAATGGTCAAATTATGACAACTAATAATCACTAAAATTTATAGGATAACCAAATTATGACAACTAGTCCTCACTAAAATTTATATTATTCTAATTCCAAAAGTATTTCAGACATGAGACTTTTTGTGCAAGAAAGAAGTCGTCCTCAGCCCCAAAATTTGCCCATAGTAGCATATGTGTACTCAGCCTCGTTTTTTTATAATGGCCAAATTATGAGAACTCATAATCACTAAAATTGATGGAATAACCAAATTATGATTACTAGTCCTCACTAAAATTTATATTATTCGAGTTCCAAAAGTATTTCAGACATTAGACTTTTTGTAGAAGAAAGAGGACGTCAATCACTAAAATTGATAGGATTACAAATTATGACAACTAGTCCTCATTAAAATTTATATTATTCGAGTTCCAAAAGTATTTCAGACATGAGACTTTTTGTGCAAGAAAGAGGACGTCCTCAGCCCCAAAATTTGCGCATAGTAGCATATGTGTAAGCAGCCTCGTTTTTTATAATGGCCAAATTATGACAACTAAGAATCACTAAAATTTATAGGATAACCAAATTATGACAACTAGTCCTCACTAAAATTTATATTATTCGAGTTCCAAAATTATTTCAGACAAGCGACTTTTTGTGCAAGAAAGAGGACGTCCTCAGCCCCAAAATTTGCGCATAGTAACATATGTGTACTCAGCCCCGTTTTTGATAATGGCCAAATTATGACAACTAACAATCACTAAAATTGATAGGATAACCAAATTATGACAACTAGTCCCCACTAAAATTTATATTATTCGAGTTCCAAAAGTATTTCAGACATGAGACTTCTTGTGCAAGAAAGAGGACGTCCTCAGCCGAAAAATTTGCACATAGTTTATATTATTCGAGTTCCGATTGTATTACAGACATGCAGGAAAGAGGACGTCTTCAGTCACAATTTGCGCATAGTAGCATATGTGTACGCAGCCTCGTTTTTTATAATGACCAAATTATGACAACTAACAATCACTAAAATTGATGGAATAACCATTTGGTTATGAGAACTCATAATCAAAAAAATTGATGGAATAACCAAATTATGACATCTAGTCCTCATTAAAATTTATATTATTTGAGTTCCAAAAGTATTTCAGACATGAGACTTTTTGTGCAAGAAAGAGGACGTCCTCAGCTCCAAAATTTGCGCATAGTTTATATTATTCGAGTTCCAAAAGTATTTCAGACATGAGAGTTTTTGTGACAACTAATCCTCACTAAAATTTATAGTATTCGATTTCCAATTGTATTTCAAACATGCAGGAAAGAGGACGTCTCCAGTCACAATTTGCGCATAGTAGCATATGTGTACGCAGCATCGTTTTTTTATAATGACCAAATTATGACAACTAACAATCACTAAAATTGATAGAATAACCAAATTATGACAACTAATCCTCACTAAAATTTATATTATTCGAGTTCCAATTGTATTTCAGACATGCAGGAAAGAGGACCTCTTCAGTCACAATTTGCGCATAGTAGCATATGTGTACACAGCCTCGTTTTTTATAATGACCAAATTATGACAACTAACAATCACTAAAATTGATAGGATAACCAAATTATGACAACTAGTCCCCACTAAAATTTATATTATTCGAGTTCCAAAAGTATTTCAGACATGAGACTTTTTGTGCAAGAAAGAGGACGTCCTCAGCCGAAAAATTTGCACATAGTTTATATTATTCGAGTTCCGATTGTATTACAGACATGCAGGAAAGAGGACGTCTTCAGTCACAATTTGCGCATAGTAGCATATGTGTACGCAGCCTCGTTTTTTATAATGACCAAATTATGACAACTAACAATCACTAAAATTTATGGAATAACCAAATTATGACAACTAGTCGTCACTAAAATTTATATTATTCGAGTTCCAAAAGTGTTTGAGACATAAGACTTCTAGTGCAAGAAAGGGGACGTCCTCAGCCCCAAAATTTGCCCATAGTAGCATATGTGTACTCAGCCTCGTTTTTTTATAATGGCCAAAATATGACAACTCATAATCACTAAAATTGATGGAATAACCAAATTATGATTACTAGTCCTCACTAAAATTTATGTTAATCGAGTTCCAAAAGTATTTCAGACAAGCGACTTTTTGTGCTAGAAAGAGGACGTCCTCAGCCCCAAAATTTGCGCATAGTAGCATATGTGTACCCAGACTCGTTTTTTTATAATGGTCAAATTATGACAACTAATAATCACTAAAATTTATAGGATAACCAAATTATGACAACTTGTTCTCATTAAAATTTATATTATTCGAGTTCCAAAAGTATTTCAGACATGAGACTTTTTGCACAAGAAAGAGGACGTTCTCAGCCCCAAAATTTGCGCATAGTTTATATTGTTCGAGTTCCAAAAGTATTTCAGACATGAGACTTTTTGTGACAACTAGTCCTCACTAAAATTTATATTATTCGAGTTCCAATTGTATTTCACACATGCAGGAAAAAGGACGTCTTCAGTCACAATTTGCGAATAGTAGCATATGTGTACGCAGCATCAATTTTTTATAATGACCAAATTATGACAACTAACAATCACTAAAATTGATAGAATAACCAAATTATGACAACTAGTCCTCACTAAAATTTATATTATTCCAGTTCCAAAAGTATTTCAGACATGAGATTTTTTGTGCAAGAAAGAGGACGTCAATCACTAAAATTGATAGAATAACCAAATTATGACAACTTGTCCGTATTAAAATTTAAATTATTCGAGTTCCAAAAGTATTTCAGACATGAGACTTTTTGTGCAAGAAAGCGGACGTTCTCAGCCCCAAAGTTTCCGCATAGTAGCATATGTGTACTCAGCCTCGTTTTTTTATAATGGCCAAATTATGAGAACTCATAATCACTAAAATTGATGGAATAACCAAATTATGATTACTAGTCCTCACTAAAATTTATATTTGCGCATAGTTTATATTATTCGAGTTCCAAAAGTATTTCAGACATGAGACTTTTTGTGACAACTAATTCTCACTAAAATCTATATTATTCGAGTTAAAATTGTATTTCAGACATGCAGGAAAGAGGACGTCTTCAGTCACAATTTGCGCATAGTAGCATATGTGTATGCAGCCTCGTTTCTTTATAATGACCAAGTTATGACAACTAACAATCACTAAAATTCATAGGATAAAAACATTATGACAACTAGTCCTCACTAAAATTTATACTATTCTAATTCCAAAAGTATTTCAGACATGAGACTATTTGTACAAGAAAGAAAACGTTCTCAGCGCCAAAATTTGCGTATAGTAGCATATGTGTACGCAGCCTCGTTTTTTATAATGGCCAAATTATGACAACTAACAATCACTAAAATTTATAGGATAACCGAATTATGACAACTAGTCCTCACTAAAATTTATATTATTCTAATTCCAAAAGTATTTCAGACATGAGACTTTTTGTGCAAGAAAGAAGTCGTCCTCAGCCCCAAAATTTGCCCATAGTAGCATATGTGTACTCAGCCTCGTTTTTTTATAATGGCCAAATTATGAGAACTCATAATCACTAAAATTGATGGAATAACCAAATTATGATTACTAGTCCTCACTAAAATTTATATTATTCGAGTTCCAAAAGTATTTCAGACATTAGACTTTTTGTAGAAGAAAGAGGACGTCAATCACTAAAATTGATAGGATTACAAATTATGACAACTAGTCCTCATTAAAATTTATATTATTCGAGTTCCAAAAGTATTTCAGACATGAGACTTTTTGTGCAAGAAAGAGGACGTCCTCAGCCCCAAAATTTGCGCATAGTAGCATATGTGTAAGCAGCCTCGTTTTTTATAATGGCCAAATTATGACAACTAAGAATCACTAAAATTTATAGGATAACCAAATTATGACAACTAGTCCTCACTAAAATTTATATTATTCGAGTTCCAAAATTATTTCACACATGAGACTTTTTGTGCAAGAAAGAGGACGTCCTCAGCCCCAAAATTTGCGCATAGTAGCATTTGTGTACTCAGCCTCGTTTTTTTATAATGGCCAAATTATGAGAACTCATAATCAAAAAAATTGATGGAATAACCAAATTATGATTACTAGTCCTCACTAAAATTTATATTATTCGAGTTCCAAAAGTATTTCAGACATTAGACTTTTTGTGGAAGAAGGAGGACGTCAATCACTAAAATTGATAGGATAACCAAATTATGACAACTAGTCCTCATTAAAATTTATATTATTCGAGTTCCAAAAGTATTTCAGACATGAGACTTTTTGTGTAAGAAAGAGGACGTCCTCAGCCCCAAAATTTGCGCATAGTAACATATGTGTACTCAGCCCCGTTTTTTTATAATGGCCAAATTAGGAGAACTCATAATCACTAAAATTGATTGAATAACCAAATTATGATTACTAGTCCTCACTAAAATTTATATTAATCAAGTTCCAAAAGAATTTCAGACATTCGACTTTTTGTGCAAGAAAGAGGACGTCCTCAGCCCCAAAATTTGCGCATAGCAGCATATGTGTACTCAGCCTCAATTTTCTATAATGGCCAAATTATGACAACTAACAATCACTAAAATTGATAGGATAACCAAATTATAATTGCTAGTCCTCACTAAAATTTTTATTTTTCGAGTTCCAAAAGTATTTCGGATATGCGACTTTTTGTGCAAGAAAGAGGACGTCCTCAGTCCCAAAATTTGCGCATAGTAGCATATGTGTTCGCAGCCTCGTTTTTTATAATGACCAAATTATGACAACTAACAATCACTAAAATTGATAGGACAACCAAATTATTACAACTTGTCCTCATTAAAATTTATATTATTCGAGTTCCAAAAGTATTTCAGACATGAGACTTTTTGTAAAAAAAAGAGAACGTCCTCAGCCCCAAAATTTGCGCATAGTAGCATATGTGTACGCAGCCTCGTTTTTGATAATGGCCAAATTATGACAACTAACAATCACTAAAATTGATAGGATAACCAAATTATGACAACTAGTCCCCACTAAAATTTATATTATTCGAGTTCCAAAAGTATTTCAGACATGAGACTTCTTGTGCAAGAAAGAGGACGTCCTCAGCCGAAAAATTTGCACATAGTTTATATTATTCGAGTTCCGATTGTATTACAGACATGCAGGAAAGAGGACGTCTTCAGTCACAATTTGCGCATAGTAGCATATGTGTACGCAGCCTCGTTTTTTATAATGACCAAATTATGACAACTAACAATCACTAAAATTGATGGAATAACCATTTGGTCATGAGAACTCATAATCAAAAAAATTGATGGAATAACCAAATTATGACATCTAGTCCTCATTAAAATTTATATTATTTGAGTTCCAAAAGTATTTCAGACATGAGACTTTTTGTGCAAGAAAGAGGACGTCCTCAGCTCCAAAATTTGCGCATAGTTTATATTATTCGAGTTCCAAAAGTATTTCAGACATGAGAGTTTTTGTGACAACTAATCCTCACTAAAATTTATAGTATTCGATTTCCAATTGTATTTCAAACATGCAGGAAAGAGGACGTCTCCAGTCACAATTTGCGCATAGTAGCATATGTGTACGCAGCATCGTTTTTTTATAATGACCAAATTATGACAACTAACAATCACTAAAATTGATAGAATAACCAAATTATGACAACTAATCCTCACTAAAATTTATATTATTCGAGTTCCAATTGTATTTCAGACATGCAGGAAAGAGGACCTCTTCAGTCACAATTTGCGCATAGTAGCATATGTGTACGCAGCCTCGTTTTTTTTTATAATGGCCAAATTTATGAGAACTCATAATCACTAAAATTGATGGAATAACCAAATTATGATTACTAGTCCTCACTAAAATTTATATTAATCGAGTTCCAAAAGTATTTCAGACATGAGACTTTTTGTGCAAGAAAGAGGACGTCCTCAGCCCAAAAATTTGCGCATAGTAGCATTTGTATGTGTACGCAGCCTCGTTTTTTATAATGGCCAAATTATGACAACTAATAATCACTAAAATTGATAGGATAAACAAATTATGACAACTAGTCCTCACTAAAATTTATATTATTCTAATTCCAAAAGTATTTCAGACATGAGACTTGTTGTGCAAGAAAGAGGACGTCCTCAGCCCAAAAATTTGCGCATAGTAGCATATGTGTACTCAGCCTCGTTTTTTTATAATGGCCAAATTATGAGAACTCATAATCACTAAAATTTATGGAATAACCAAATTATGATTACTAGTTCTCACTAAAATTTTTATTAATCGAGTTCCAAAATTATTTCAGACATGCGACTTTTTGTGCAAGAAAAAGGACGTCCTCAGCCCCAAAATTTGCGCATAGTAGCATATGTGTACTCAGCCTCGTTTTTTTATATTGGCCAAATTATGACAACTAATAATCGTTAATTTTTTAACGGGCTTAAGTTCGAATCTTGCATGACTGCAAATTATTTTTTTTTGTTATTTTATTAATAAATGAATTTGTTTTTAAATTCTATTTATTATTTTTATATTAAGATTGGAATATTAAGAATATTTTTTAATAATCATCAAACCAGCAGAACGGATCAGTACTGATTTCGAGGCCGCTACGCCATCTCATCAGCGTTCTTTGTTCAATTTTTCCACTTTTGCAAGTGGTGCTAGTTAGTAGGAATATCAACTATTTAACCAATATTTTAACGAAAATTGAATATGAGAAGTTATCACATTCATATTATTAAGTTATTACATTTTGGTTAGTACGAAATTCCCCAACCCTGACGATTAATATTCCAAATATTCCAATATCTCTTTTGCTTTTTATATTTTCCCACATTTTGCTAAACAGTAACGTAAGCATAAAAATACTGACGTTACTTAGTTTATAATAGATTTTAAATATTTTGTAAAATTAGTCTTAAGATCGGTTTAAATAAATTAAGTTGTCACTCTGAAGAGCTGACAACATAAAACAATAAAAATATTGTGTTTTATTCTTACTATATGGGAGAATAATAAATAACACATTTAACTTGCAAGATTCGAACTTAAGCCCGTTAAAAAATTAACAATTTACATAAAGAAAATAAAAAAATTCATACAACTAATAATCACTAAAATTGATAGGATAACCAAATTATTAGAACTAGTCCTCACTAAAATTGATATTATTCGAGTTCCAAAAGTATTTCACACATTAGACTTTTTGTGCAAGGAAGAGGACGTCAATCACTAAAATTTATAGGATAACCAAATTATGACAACTTGTCCTCATTAAAATTTATATTATTCGAGTTCCAAACGTATTTCAGACCTGAGGCTTTTTGTACAAGAAAGAGAACGTCCTCAGCCCCAAAATTTGCGCATAGTAGCATATGTGTACGCAGCCTCGTTTTTTATAATGGCTAAATTATGAGAACTAACAATCACTAAAATTGATAGGATAACCAAATTATGACAACTAGTCCTCACTAAAATTTATATTATTCCAGTTCCAAAAGTATTTCAGACATGAGAATTTTTGTGCAAGAAACAGGACGTCCTCAGCCCCAAAATATGCGCATAGTAGCATATGTGTACTCAGCCTCGTTTTTTTATAATGGCCAAATTTCGACAACTAATAATCACTAAAATTGATAGGATAACCAAATTATGACAACTTGTCCTCATTAAAATTTATATTATTCGAGTTCCAAAAGTATTTCAGACATGAGACTTTTTGTACAAGAAAGAGGACGTCCTCAGCCCAAAAATTTGCGCATAGTAGCATATGTGTACACAGCCTCGTTTTTTATAATGGCCAAATTATGACCACTAACAATCATTAAAATTGATAGATTTTTTGTGCAAGAAAGAGGACGTCCTCAGCCCCAAAATTTGCGCATAGTTTATATTATTCGAGTTCCAAAAGTATTTCAGACATGAGACTTTTTGTGACAACTAATCCTCACTAAAATTTATATTATTCGAGTTCCAATTGTATTTCAGACATGCAGGAAAGAGGACCTCTTCAGTCACAATTTGCGCATAGTAGCATATGTGTACGCAGCCTCGTTTTTTTATAATGGCCAAATTATGACAACTAACAATCAATAAAATTGATAGGATAACCAAATTATGACAACTAGTCCTCACTAAAATTTATATTAGTCGAGTTCCAAAAGTATTTCAGACATGAGACTTGTTGTGCAAAAAAGAGGACGTCCTCAGCCCCAAAATTTGCGCATAGTAGAATATGTGTACTCAGCCTCGTTTTTTTATAATGGCCAAATTATGACAACTAATAGTCACTAAAATTGATAGGATAACCAAATTATGACAACTAGTCCTCACTAAAATTTATATTAATCGAGTTCCAAAAGTATTTCAGACATGAGACTTTTTGTGCAAGAAAGAGGACGTCCTCAGCCCCAAAATTTGCGCATAGTAGAATATGTGTACTCAGCCTCGTTTTTTTATAATGGCCAAATTATGACAACTAATAGTCACTAAAATTGATAGGATAACCAAATTATGACAATTTGTCCTCATTAAAATTTATATTATTCGAGTTCCAAAAGTATTTCAGACATGAGACTTTTTGTACAAGAAAGAGAACGTCCTCAGCCCCAAAATTTGCGCATAGTAGCATATGTGTACGCAGCCCCGTTTTTATAATGGCCAAATTATGACAACTAACAATCACTAAAATTGATAGGATAACCAAATTAGGAGAACTAGTCCTCACTAAAATTGATATTATTCGAGTTCCAAAAGTATTTCAGACATGAGACTTTTTGTGCAAGAAAGAGGACGTCCTCAGCCCCAAAATTTGCGCATAGTAGACTATGTGTACTCAGCCTCGTTTTTTTATAATGGCCAAATTATGACAACTAATAGTCACTAAAATTGATAGGATAACCAAATTATGACAATTTGTCCTCATTAAAATTTATATTATTCGAGTTCCAAAAGTATTTCAGACATGAGACTTTTTGTGCAAGAAAGAGGACGTCCTCAGCCCCAAAATTTGCGCATAGTAGAATATGTGTACTCAGCCTCGTTTTTTTATAATGGCCAAATTATGACAACTAATAGTCACTAAAATTGATAGGATAACCAAATTATGACAACTAGTCCTCACTAAAATTTATATTAATCGAGTTCCAAAAGTATTTCAGACATTAGACTTTTTGTGCAACAAAGAGGACGTCAATCACTAAAATTTATAGGATAACCAAATTATGACAACTTGTCCTCATTAAAATTTATATTATTCGAGTTCCAAACGTATTTCAGACCTGAGGCTTTTTGTACAAGAAAGAGAACGTCCTCAGCACCAAAATTTGCGCATAGTAGCATATGTGTACGCAGCCTCGCTTTTATAATAGCCAAATTATGACAACTAACAATCACTAAAATTGATAGGATAACCAAATTATGACAACTAGTCCTCCCTAAAATTTATATTAATCGAGTTCCAAAAGTATTTCAGACATGAGACTTTTTGTAAAAAAAAGAGAACGTCCTCAGCCCCAAAATTTGCGCATAGTAGCATATGTGTACGCAGCCTCGTTTTTGATAATGGCCAAATTATGACAACTAACAATCACTAAAATTGATAGGATAACCAAATTATGACAACTAGTCCCCACTAAAATTTATATTATTCGAGTTCCAAAAGTATTTCAGACATGAGACTTCTTGTGCAAGAAAGAGGACGTCCTCAGCCGAAAAATTTGCACATAGTTTATATTATTCGAGTTCCGATTGTATTACAGACATGCAGGAAAGAGGACGTCTTCAGTCACAATTTGCGCATAGTAGCATATGTGTACGCAGCCTCGTTTTTTATAATGACCAAATTATGACAACTAACAATCACTAAAATTGATGGAATAACCATTTGGTCATGAGAACTCATAATCAAAAAAATTGATGGAATAACCAAATTATGACATCTAGTCCTCATTAAAATTTATATTATTTGAGTTCCAAAAGTATTTCAGACATGAGACTTTTTGTGCAAGAAAGAGGACGTCCTCAGCTCCAAAATTTGCGCATAGTTTATATTATTCGAGTTCCAAAAGTATTTCAGACATGAGAGTTTTTGTGACAACTAATCCTCACTAAAATTTATAGTATTCGATTTCCAATTGTATTTCAAACATGCAGGAAAGAGGACGTCTCCAGTCACAATTTGCGCATAGTAGCATATGTGTACGCAGCATCGTTTTTTTATAATGACCAAATTATGACAACTAACAATCACTAAAATTGATAGAATAACCAAATTATGACAACTAATCCTCACTAAAATTTATATTATTCGAGTTCCAATTGTATTTCAGACATGCAGGAAAGAGGACCTCTTCAGTCACAATTTGCGCATAGTAGCATATGTGTACGCAGCCTCGTTTTTTTTTATAATGGCCAAATTTATGAGAACTCATAATCACTAAAATTGATGGAATAACCAAATTATGATTACTAGTCCTCACTAAAATTTATATTAATCGAGTTCCAAAAGTATTTCAGACATGAGACTTTTTGTGCAAGAAAGAGGACGTCCTCAGCCCAAAAATTTGCGCATAGTAGCATTTGTATGTGTACGCAGCCTCGTTTTTTATAATGGCCAAATTATGACAACTAATAATCACTAAAATTGATAGGATAAACAAATTATGACAACTAGTCCTCACTAAAATTTATATTATTCTAATTCCAAAAGTATTTCAGACATGAGACTTGTTGTGCAAGAAAGAGGACGTCCTCAGCCCAAAAATTTGCGCATAGTAGCATATGTGTACTCAGCCTCGTTTTTTTATAATGGCCAAATTATGAGAACTCATAATCACTAAAATTTATGGAATAACCAAATTATGATTACTAGTTCTCACTAAAATTTTTATTAATCGAGTTCCAAAATTATTTCAGACATGCGACTTTTTGTGCAAGAAAAAGGACGTCCTCAGCCCCAAAATTTGCGCATAGTAGCATATGTGTACTCAGCCTCGTTTTTTTATATTGGCCAAATTATGACAACTAATAATCGTTAATTTTTTAACGGGCTTAAGTTCGAATCTTGCATGACTGCAAATTATTTTTTTTTGTTATTTTATTAATAAATGAATTTGTTTTTAAATTCTATTTATTATTTTTATATTAAGATTGGAATATTAAGAATATTTTTTAATAATCATCAAACCAGCAGAACGGATCAGTACTGATTTCGAGGCCGCTACGCCATCTCATCAGCGTTCTTTGTTCAATTTTTCCACTTTTGCAAGTGGTGCTAGTTAGTAGGAATATCAACTATTTAACCAATATTTTAACGAAAATTGAATATGAGAAGTTATCACATTCATATTATTAAGTTATTACATTTTGGTTAGTACGAAATTCCCCAACCCTGACGATTAATATTCCAAATATTCCAATATCTCTTTTGCTTTTTATATTTTCCCACATTTTGCTAAACAGTAACGTAAGCATAAAAATACTGACGTTACTTAGTTTATAATAGATTTTAAATATTTTGTAAAATTAGTCTTAAGATCGGTTTAAATAAATTAAGTTGTCACTCTGAAGAGCTGACAACATAAAACAATAAAAATATTGTGTTTTATTCTTACTATATGGGAGAATAATAAATAACACATTTAACTTGCAAGATTCGAACTTAAGCCCGTTAAAAAATTAACAATTTACATAAAGAAAATAAAAAAATTCATACAACTAATAATCACTAAAATTGATAGGATAACCAAATTATTAGAACTAGTCCTCACTAAAATTGATATTATTCGAGTTCCAAAAGTATTTCACACATTAGACTTTTTGTGCAAGGAAGAGGACGTCAATCACTAAAATTTATAGGATAACCAAATTATGACAACTTGTCCTCATTAAAATTTATATTATTCGAGTTCCAAACGTATTTCAGACCTGAGGCTTTTTGTACAAGAAAGAGAACGTCCTCAGCCCCAAAATTTGCGCATAGTAGCATATGTGTACGCAGCCTCGTTTTTTATAATGGCTAAATTATGAGAACTAACAATCACTAAAATTGATAGGATAACCAAATTATGACAACTAGTCCTCACTAAAATTTATATTATTCCAGTTCCAAAAGTATTTCAGACATGAGAATTTTTGTGCAAGAAACAGGACGTCCTCAGCCCCAAAATATGCGCATAGTAGCATATGTGTACTCAGCCTCGTTTTTTTATAATGGCCAAATTTCGACAACTAATAATCACTAAAATTGATAGGATAACCAAATTATGACAACTTGTCCTCATTAAAATTTATATTATTCGAGTTCCAAAAGTATTTCAGACATGAGACTTTTTGTACAAGAAAGAGGACGTCCTCAGCCCAAAAATTTGCGCATAGTAGCATATGTGTACACAGCCTCGTTTTTTATAATGGCCAAATTATGACCACTAACAATCATTAAAATTGATAGATTTTTTGTGCAAGAAAGAGGACGTCCTCAGCCCCAAAATTTGCGCATAGTTTATATTATTCGAGTTCCAAAAGTATTTCAGACATGAGACTTTTTGTGACAACTAATCCTCACTAAAATTTATATTATTCGAGTTCCAATTGTATTTCAGACATGCAGGAAAGAGGACCTCTTCAGTCACAATTTGCGCATAGTAGCATATGTGTACGCAGCCTCGTTTTTTTATAATGGCCAAATTATGACAACTAACAATCAATAAAATTGATAGGATAACCAAATTATGACAACTAGTCCTCACTAAAATTTATATTAGTCGAGTTCCAAAAGTATTTCAGACATGAGACTTGTTGTGCAAAAAAGAGGACGTCCTCAGCCCCAAAATTTGCGCATAGTAGAATATGTGTACTCAGCCTCGTTTTTTTATAATGGCCAAATTATGACAACTAATAGTCACTAAAATTGATAGGATAACCAAATTATGACAACTAGTCCTCACTAAAATTTATATTAATCGAGTTCCAAAAGTATTTCAGACATGAGACTTTTTGTGCAAGAAAGAGGACGTCCTCAGCCCCAAAATTTGCGCATAGTAGAATATGTGTACTCAGCCTCGTTTTTTTATAATGGCCAAATTATGACAACTAATAGTCACTAAAATTGATAGGATAACCAAATTATGACAATTTGTCCTCATTAAAATTTATATTATTCGAGTTCCAAAAGTATTTCAGACATGAGACTTTTTGTACAAGAAAGAGAACGTCCTCAGCCCCAAAATTTGCGCATAGTAGCATATGTGTACGCAGCCCCGTTTTTATAATGGCCAAATTATGACAACTAACAATCACTAAAATTGATAGGATAACCAAATTAGGAGAACTAGTCCTCACTAAAATTGATATTATTCGAGTTCCAAAAGTATTTCAGACATGAGACTTTTTGTGCAAGAAAGAGGACGTCCTCAGCCCCAAAATTTGCGCATAGTAGACTATGTGTACTCAGCCTCGTTTTTTTATAATGGCCAAATTATGACAACTAATAGTCACTAAAATTGATAGGATAACCAAATTATGACAATTTGTCCTCATTAAAATTTATATTATTCGAGTTCCAAAAGTATTTCAGACATGAGACTTTTTGTGCAAGAAAGAGGACGTCCTCAGCCCCAAAATTTGCGCATAGTAGAATATGTGTACTCAGCCTCGTTTTTTTATAATGGCCAAATTATGACAACTAATAGTCACTAAAATTGATAGGATAACCAAATTATGACAACTAGTCCTCACTAAAATTTATATTAATCGAGTTCCAAAAGTATTTCAGACATTAGACTTTTTGTGCAACAAAGAGGACGTCAATCACTAAAATTTATAGGATAACCAAATTATGACAACTTGTCCTCATTAAAATTTATATTATTCGAGTTCCAAACGTATTTCAGACCTGAGGCTTTTTGTACAAGAAAGAGAACGTCCTCAGCACCAAAATTTGCGCATAGTAGCATATGTGTACGCAGCCTCGCTTTTATAATAGCCAAATTATGACAACTAACAATCACTAAAATTGATAGGATAACCAAATTATGACAACTAGTCCTCCCTAAAATTTATATTAATCGAGTTCCAAAAGTATTTCAGACATGAGACTTTTTGTGCAAGAAAGAGGACGTCCTCAGCCCCAAAATTTGCGCATAGTAGAATATGTGTACTCAGCCTCGTTTTTTTATAATGGCCAAATTATGACAACTAATAGTCACTAAAATTGATAGGATAACCAAATTATGACAATTTGTCCTCATTAAAATTTATATTATTCGAGTTCCAAAAGTATTTCAGACATGAGACTTTTTGTACAAGAAAGAGAACGTCCTCAGCCCCAAAATTTGCGCATAGTAGCATATGTGTACGCAGCCCCGTTTTTATAATGGCCAAATTATGACAACTAACAATCACTAAAATTGATAGGATAACCAAATTATGAGAACTAGTCCTCACTAAAATTGATATTATTCGAGTTCCAAAAGTATTTCAGACATTAGACTTTTTGTGCAACAAAGAGGACGTCAATCACTAAAATTTATAGGATAACCAAATTATGACAACTTATCCTCATTAAAATTTATATTATTCGAGTTCCAAACGTATTTCAGACCTGAGGCTTTTTGTACAAGAAAGAGAACGTCCTCAGCACCAAAATTTGCGCATAGTAGCATACGTATACGCAGCCTCGCATTTATAATGGCCAAATTATGAGAACTAATAATCACTAAAATTGATAGGATAACCAAATTATGACAACAAGTCCTCACTAAAATTTATATTAATCGAGTTCCAAAAGTATTTCAGACATGAGACTTTTCGTGCAAGAAAGAGGACTTCCTCAGCCCCAAAATTTGCGCATAGTAGCATATGTGTACTCAGCCTCGTTTTTTTATAATGGCCAAATTATGAGAACACATAATCACTAAAATTTATGGAATAACCAAATAATGATTACTAGTTCTCACTAAAATTTTTATTAATCGAGTTCCAAAATTAGTTCAGACATGCGACCTTTTGTGCAAGAAAGAGAACGTCCTTAGCCCCAAAATTTGCGCATAGGAGCATATGTGTACGCAGCCCCGTTTTTATAATGGCCAAATTATGACAACTAACAATCACTAAAATTGATAGGATAACCAAATTATGAGAACTAGTCCTCACTAAAATTGATATTAATCGAGTTCCAAAAGTATTTCAGACATGAGACTTTTTGTGCAAGAAAGAGGACGTCAATCACTAAAATTTATAGGATAACCACATTATGACAACTTGTCCTCATTAAAATTTATAATATTCGAGTTCCAAATGTATATCAGACATGCAGGAAAGAGGACGTCTTCAGTCACTATTTGCGCATAGTAGCATATGTGTACGCAGCCTCATTTTTTTATAATAGCCAAATTATGACAACTAACAATCACTAAAATTGATAGGATAACCAAATTATGACAACAAGTCCTCACTAAAATTTATATTAATCGAGTTCCAAAAGTATTTCAGACATGAGACTTTTCGTGCAAGAAAGAGGATTTCCTCAGCCCCAAAATTTGCGCATAGTAGCATATGTGTACGCAGCCTCGTTTTTTTATAATGGCCAAATTATGACAACTAACAATCACTAAAATTGATAGGATAACCAAATTATGACAACTAGTCCTCACTAAAATTTATATTAATCGAGTTCCAAAAGTATTTCAGACATGAGACTTTTTGTGCAAGAAAGAGGACGTCTTCAGCCCCAAAATTTGCGCATAGTAGAATATGTGTACTCAGCCTCGTTTTTTTATAATGGCCAAATTATGACAACTAATAGTCACTAAAATTGATAGGATAACCAAATTATGACAATTTGTCCTCATTAAAATTTATATTATTCGAGTTCCAAAAGTATTCCAGACATGAGACTTTTTGAACAAGAAAGAGAACGTCCTCAGCCCCAAAATTTGCGCATAGTAGCATATGTGTACGCAGGCCCGTTTTTATAATGGCCAAATTATGACAACTAACAATCACTAAAATTGATAGGATAACCAAATTATGAGAACTAGTCCTCACTAAAATTTATGTTATTCGAGTTCCAAAAGAATTTCAGACATTAGACTTTTTGTGCAACAAAGAGGACGTCAATCACTAAAATTTATAGGATAACCAAATTATGACAACTTGTCCTCATTAAAATCTATATTATTCGAGTTCCAAACGTATTTCAGACCTGAGGCTTTTTGTACAAGAAAGAGAACGTCCTCAGCACCAAAATTTGCGCATAGTAGCATATGTGTACGCAGCCTCGCTTTTATAATGGCCAAATTATGAGAACTAACAATCACTAAAATTGATAGGATAACCAAATTATGACAACTAGTCCTCACTAAAATTTATATTATTCAAATTCCAAAAGTATTTCAGACATGAGACTTTTTATGCAAGAAAGAGGACGTCCTCAGCCCCAAAATTTGCGCATAGTAGCATATGTGTACTCAGCCCCGTTTTTTTATAATGGCCAAATTATGACAACTAACAATCACTAAAATTGATAGGATAACCAAATTATGACAACTAGTCCTCACTAAAATTTATATTAATCGAGTTCCAAAAGTATTTCAGACATGAGACTTTTTGTACAAGAAAGAGGACGTCCTCAGCCCAAAAATTTGCGCATAGTAGCATATGTGTACGCAGCCTCGTTTTTTATAATGGCCAAATTATGACCACTAACAATCATTAAAATTGATAGATTTTTTGTGCAAGAAAGAGGACGTCCTCAGCCCCAAAATTTGCGCATAGTTTATATTATTCGAGTTCCAAAAGTATTTCAGACATGAGACTTTTTGTGACAACTAATCCTCACTAAAATTTATATTATTCGAGTTCCAATTGTATTTCAGACATGCAGGAAAGAGGACCTCTTCAGTCACAATTTGCGCATAGTAGCATATGTGTACGCAGCCACGTTTTTTTATAATGGCCAAATTATGACAACTAACAATCACTAAAATTGATAGGATAACCAAATTATGACAACTAGTCCTCACTAAAATTTATATTAATCGAGTTCCAAAAGTATTTCAGACATGAGACTTTTCGTGCAAGAAAGAGGATTTCCTCAGCCCCAAAATTTGCGCATAGTAGCATATGTGTACGCAGCCTCGTTTTTTTATAATGGCCAAATTATGACAACTAACAATCACTAAAATTGATAGGATAACCAAATTATGACAACTAGTCCTCACTAAAATTTATATTAATCGAGTTCCAAAAGTATTTCAGACATGAGACTTTTTGTGCAAGAAAGAGGACGTCTTCAGCCCCAAAATTTGCGCATAGTAGAATATGTGTACTCAGCCTCGTTTTTTTATAATGGCCAAATTATGACAACTAATAGTCACTAAAATTGATAGGATAACCAAATTATGACAATTTGTCCTCATTAAAATTTATATTATTCGAGTTCCAAAAGTATTCCAGACATGAGACTTTTTGAACAAGAAAGAGAACGTCCTCAGCCCCAAAATTTGCGCATAGTAGCATATGTGTACGCAGGCCCGTTTTTATAATGGCCAAATTATGACAACTAACAATCACTAAAATTGATAGGATAACCAAATTATGAGAACTAGTCCTCACTAAAATTTATGTTATTCGAGTTCCAAAAGAATTTCAGACATTAGACTTTTTGTGCAACAAAGAGGACGTCAATCACTAAAATTTATAGGATAACCAAATTATGACAACTTGTCCTCATTAAAATTTATATTATTCGAGTTCCAAACGTATTTCAGACCTGAGGCTTTTTGTACAAGAAAGAGAACGTCCTCAGCACCAAAATTTGCGCATAGTAGCATATGTGTACGCAGCCTCGCTTTTATAATAGCCAAATTATGACAACTAACAATCACTAAAATTGATAGGATAACCAAATTATGACAACTAGTCCTCACTAAAATTTATATTAATCGAGTTCCAAAAGTATTTCAGACATTAGACTTTTTGTGCAACAAAGAGGACGTCAATCACTAAAATTTATAGGATAACCAAATTATGACAACTTGTCCTCATTAAAATTTATATTATTCGAGTTCCAAACGTATTTCAGACCTGAGGCTTTTTGTACAAGAAAGAGAACGTCCTCAGCACCAAAATTTGCGCATAGTAGCATATGTGTACGCAGCCTCGCTTTTATAATAGCCAAATTATGACAACTAACAATCACTAAAATTGATAGGATAACCAAATTATGACAACTAGTCCTCACTAAAATTTATATTAATCGAGTTCCAAAAGTATTTCAGACATGAGACTTTTTGTGCAAGAAAGAGGACGTCCTCAGCCCCAAAATTTGCGCATAGTAGAATATGTGTACTCAGCCTCGTTTTTTTATAATGGCCAAATTATGACAACTAATAGTCACTAAAATTGATAGGATAACCAAATTATGACAATTTGTCCTCATTAAAATTTATATTATTCGAGTTCCAAAAGTATTTCAGACATGAGACTTTTTGTACAAGAAAGAGAACGTCCTCAGCCCCAAAATTTGCGCATAGTAGCATATGTGTACGCAGCCCCGTTTTTATAATGGCCAAATTATGACAACTAACAATCACTAAAATTGATAGGATAACCAAATTATGAGAACTAGTCCTCACTAAAATTGATATTATTCGAGTTCCAAAAGTATTTCAGACATTAGACTTTTTGTGCAACAAAGAGGACGTCAATCACTAAAATTTATAGGATAACCAAATTATGACAACTTATCCTCATTAAAATTTATATTATTCGAGTTCCAAACGTATTTCAGACCTGAGGCTTTTTGTACAAGAAAGAGAACGTCCTCAGCACCAAAATTTGCGCATAGTAGCATACGTATACGCAGCCTCGCATTTATAATGGCCAAATTATGAGAACTAATAATCACTAAAATTGATAGGATAACCAAATTATGACAACAAGTCCTCACTAAAATTTATATTAATCGAGTTCCAAAAGTATTTCAGACATGAGACTTTTCGTGCAAGAAAGAGGACTTCCTCAGCCCCAAAATTTGCGCATAGGAGCATATGTGTACGCAGCCCCGTTTTTATAATGGCCAAATTATGACAACTAACAATCACTAAAATTGATAGGATAACCAAATTATGAGAACTAGTCCTCACTAAAATTGATATTAATCGAGTTCCAAAAGTATTTCAGACATGAGACTTTTTGTGCAAGAAAGAGGACGTCAATCACTAAAATTTATAGGATAACCACATTATGACAACTTGTCCTCATTAAAATTTATAATATTCGAGTTCCAAATGTATATCAGACATGCAGGAAAGAGGACGTCTTCAGTCACTATTTGCGCATAGTAGCATATGTGTACGCAGCCTCATTTTTTTATAATAGCCAAATTATGACAACTAACAATCACTAAAATTGATAGGATAACCAAATTATGACAACAAGTCCTCACTAAAATTTATATTAATCGAGTTCCAAAAGTATTTCAGACATGAGACTTTTCGTGCAAGAAAGAGGATTTCCTCAGCCCCAAAATTTGCGCATAGTAGCATATGTGTACGCAGCCTCGTTTTTTTATAATGGCCAAATTATGACAACTAACAATCACTAAAATTGATAGGATAACCAAATTATGACAACTAGTCCTCACTAAAATTTATATTAATCGAGTTCCAAAAGTATTTCAGACATGAGACTTTTTGTGCAAGAAAGAGGACGTCTTCAGCCCCAAAATTTGCGCATAGTAGAATATGTGTACTCAGCCTCGTTTTTTTATAATGGCCAAATTATGACAACTAATAGTCACTAAAATTGATAGGATAACCAAATTATGACAATTTGTCCTCATTAAAATTTATATTATTCGAGTTCCAAAAGTATTCCAGACATGAGACTTTTTGAACAAGAAAGAGAACGTCCTCAGCCCCAAAATTTGCGCATAGTAGCATATGTGTACGCAGGCCCGTTTTTATAATGGCCAAATTATGACAACTAACAATCACTAAAATTGATAGGATAACCAAATTATGAGAACTAGTCCTCACTAAAATTTATGTTATTCGAGTTCCAAAAGAATTTCAGACATTATACTTTTTGTGCAACAAAGAGGACGTCAATCACTAAAATTTATAGGATAACCAAATTATGACAACTTGTCCTCATTAAAATCTATATTATTCGAGTTCCAAACGTATTTCAGACCTGAGGCTTTTTGTACAAGAAAGAGAACGTCCTCAGCACCAAAATTTGCGCATAGTAGCATATGTGTACGCAGCCTCGCTTTTATAATGGCCAAATTATGAGAACTAACAATCACTAAAATTGATAGGATAACCAAATTATGACAACTAGTCCTCACTAAAATTTATATTATTCAAATTCCAAAAGTATTTCAGACATGAGACTTTTTATGCAAGAAAGAGGACGTCCTCAGCCCCAAAATTTGCGCATAGTAGCATATGTGTACTCAGCCCCGTTTTTTTATAATGGCCAAATTATGACAACTAACAATCACTAAAATTGATAGGATAACCAAATTATGACAACTAGTCCTCACTAAAATTTATATTAATCGAGTTCCAAAAGTATTTCAGACATGAGACTTTTTGTACAAGAAAGAGGACGTCCTCAGCCCAAAAATTTGCGCATAGTAGCATATGTGTACGCAGCCTCGTTTTTTATAATGGCCAAATTATGACCACTAACAATCATTAAAATTGATAGATTTTTTGTGCAAGAAAGAGGACGTCCTCAGCCCCAAAATTTGCGCATAGTTTATATTATTCGAGTTCCAAAAGTATTTCAGACATGAGACTTTTTGTGACAACTAATCCTCACTAAAATTTATATTATTCGAGTTCCAATTGTATTTCAGACATGCAGGAAAGAGGACCTCTTCAGTCACAATTTGCGCATAGTAGCATATGTGTACGCAGCCACGTTTTTTTATAATGGCCAAATTATGACAACTAACAATCACTAAAATTGATAGGATAACCAAATTATGACAACTAGTCCTCACTAAAATTTATATTAATCGAGTTCCAAAAGTATTTCAGACATGAGACTTTTCGTGCAAGAAAGAGGATTTCCTCAGCCCCAAAATTTGCGCATAGTAGCATATGTGTACGCAGCCTCGTTTTTTTATAATGGCCAAATTATGACAACTAACAATCACTAAAATTGATAGGATAACCAAATTATGACAACTAGTCCTCACTAAAATTTATATTAATCGAGTTCCAAAAGTATTTCAGACATGAGACTTTTTGTGCAAGAAAGAGGACGTCTTCAGCCCCAAAATTTGCGCATAGTAGAATATGTGTACTCAGCCTCGTTTTTTTATAATGGCCAAATTATGACAACTAATAGTCACTAAAATTGATAGGATAACCAAATTATGACAATTTGTCCTCATTAAAATTTATATTATTCGAGTTCCAAAAGTATTCCAGACATGAGACTTTTTGAACAAGAAAGAGAACGTCCTCAGCCCCAAAATTTGCGCATAGTAGCATATGTGTACGCAGGCCCGTTTTTATAATGGCCAAATTATGACAACTAACAATCACTAAAATTGATAGGATAACCAAATTATGAGAACTAGTCCTCACTAAAATTTATGTTATTCGAGTTCCAAAAGAATTTCAGACATTAGACTTTTTGTGCAACAAAGAGGACGTCAATCACTAAAATTTATAGGATAACCAAATTATGACAACTTGTCCTCATTAAAATTTATATTATTCGAGTTCCAAACGTATTTCAGACCTGAGGCTTTTTGTACAAGAAAGAGAACGTCCTCAGCACCAAAATTTGCGCATAGTAGCATATGTGTACGCAGCCTCGCTTTTATAATGGCCAAATTATGAGAACTAACAATCACTAAAATTGATAGGATAACCAAATTATGACAACTAGTCCTCACTAAAATTTTTATTATTCAAATTCCAAAAGTATTTCAGACATGAGACTTTTTATGCAAGAAAGAGGACGTCCTCAGCCCCAAAATTTGCGCATAGTAGCATATGTGTACTCAGCCCCGTTTTTTTATAATGGCCAAATTATGACAACTAACAATCACTAAAATTGATAGGATAACCAAATTATGACAACTAGTCCTCACTAAAATTTATATTAATCGAGTTCCAAAAGTATTTCAGACATGAGACTTTTTGTACAAGAAAGAGGACGTCCTCAGCCCAAAAATTTGCGCATAGTAGCATATGTGTACGCAGCCTCGTTTTTTATAATGGCCAAATTATGACCACTAACAATCATTAAAATTGATAGATTTTTTGTGCAAGAAAGAGGACGTCCTCAGCCCCAAAATTTGCGCATAGTTTATATTATTCGAGTTCCAAAAGTATTTCAGACATGAGACTTTTTGTGACAACTAATCCTCACTAAAATTTATATTATTCGAGTTCCAATTGTATTTCAGACATGCAGGAAAGAGGACCTCTTCAGTCACAATTTGCGCATAGTAGCATATGTGTACGCAGCCTCGTTTTTTTATAATGGCCAAATTATGACAACTAACAATCACTAAAATTGATAGGATAACCAAATTATGACAACTAGTCCTCACTAAAATTTATATTAATCGAGTTCCAAAAGTATTTCAGACATGAGACTTGTTGTGCAAGAAAGAGGACGTCCTCAGCCCCAAAATTTGCGCATAGTAGAATATGTGTACGCAGCCTCGTTTTTTTATAATGGCCAAATTATGACAACTAACAATCACTAAAATTGATAGGATAACCAAATTATGACAACTAGTCCTCACTAAAATTTATATTAATCGAGTTCCAAAAGTATTTCAGACATGAGACTTTTTGTACAAGAAAGAGAACGTCCTCAGCCCCAAAATTTGCGCATAGTAGCATATGTGTACGCAGCCCCGTTTTTATAATGGCCAAATTATGACAACTAACAATCACTAAAATTGATAGGATAACCAAATTATGAGAACTAGTCCTCACTAAAATTGATATTATTCGAGTTCCAAAAGTATTTCAGACATGAGACTTTTTGTGCAAGAAAGAGGACGTCCTCAGCCCCAAAATTTGCGCATAGTAGAATATGTGTACTCAGCCTCGTTTTTTTATAATGGCCAAATTATGACAACTAATAGTCACTAAAATTGATAGGATAACCAAATTATGACAATTTGTCCTCATTAAAATTTATATTATTCGAGTTCCAAAAGTATTTCAGACATGAGACTTTTTGTACAATAAAGAGAACGTCCTCAGCCCCAAAATTTGCGCATAGTAGCATATGTGTACGCAGCCTCGTTTTTTTATAATGGCCAAATTATGACAACTAACAATCAATAAAATTGATAGGATAACCAAATTATGACAACTAGTTCTCACTAAAATTTATATTAATCGAGTTCCAAAAGTATTTCAGACATGAGACTTTTTGTGCAAGAAAGAGGACGTCCTCAGCCCCAAAATTTGCGCATAGTAGAATATGTGTACTCAGCCTCGTTTTTTTATAATGGCCAAATTATGACAACTAATAGTCACTAAAATTGATAGGATAACCAAATTATGACAACTAGTCCTCACTAAAATTTATATTAATCGAGTTCCAAAAGTATTTCAGACATTAGACTTTTTGTGCAACAAAGAGGACGTCAATCACTAAAATTTATAGGATAACCAAATTATGACAACTTGTCCTCATTAAAATTTATATTATTCGAGTTCCAAACGTATTTCAGACCTGAGGCTTTTTGTACAAGAAAGAGAACGTCCTCAGCACCAAAATTTGCGCATAGTAGCATATGTGTACGCAGCCTCGCTTTTATAATGGCCAAATTATGAGAACTAACAATCACTAAAATTGATAGGATAACCAAATTATGACAACTAGTCCTCACTAAAATTTTTATTATTCAAATTCCAAAAGTATTTCAGACATGAGACTTTTTATGCAAGAAAGAGGACGTCCTCAGCCCCAAAATTTGCGCATAGTAGCATATGTGTACTCAGCCCCGTTTTTTTATAATGGCCAAATTATGACAACTAACAATCACTAAAATTGATAGGATAACCAAATTATGACAACTAGTCCTCACTAAAATTTATATTAATCGAGTTCCAAAAGTATTTCAGACATGAGACTTTTTGTACAAGAAAGAGGACGTCCTCAGCCCAAAAATTTGCGCATAGTAGCATATGTGTACGCAGCCTCGTTTTTTATAATGGCCAAATTATGACCACTAACAATCATTAAAATTGATAGATTTTTTGTGCAAGAAAGAGGACGTCCTCAGCCCCAAAATTTGCGCATAGTTTATATTATTCGAGTTCCAAAAGTATTTCAGACATGAGACTTTTTGTGACAACTAATCCTCACTAAAATTTATATTATTCGAGTTCCAATTGTATTTCAGACATGCAGGAAAGAGGACCTCTTCAGTCACAATTTGCGCATAGTAGCATATGTGTACGCAGCCTCGTTTTTTTATAATGGCCAAATTATGACAACTAACAATCACTAAAATTGATAGGATAACCAAATTATGACAACTAGTCCTCACTAAAATTTATATTAATCGAGTTCCAAAAGTATTTCAGACATGAGACTTGTTGTGCAAGAAAGAGGACGTCCTCAGCCCCAAAATTTGCGCATAGTAGAATATGTGTACGCAGCCTCGTTTTTTTATAATGGCCAAATTATGACAACTAACAATCACTAAAATTGATAGGATAACCAAATTATGACAACTAGTCCTCACTAAAATTTATATTAATCGAGTTCCAAAAGTATTTCAGACATGAGACTTTTTGTACAAGAAAGAGAACGTCCTCAGCCCCAAAATTTGCGCATAGTAGCATATGTGTACGCAGCCCCGTTTTTATAATGGCCAAATTATGACAACTAACAATCACTAAAATTGATAGGATAACCAAATTATGAGAACTAGTCCTCACTAAAATTGATATTATTCGAGTTCCAAAAGTATTTCAGACATGAGACTTTTTGTGCAAGAAAGAGGACGTCCTCAGCCCCAAAATTTGCGCATAGTAGAATATGTGTACTCAGCCTCGTTTTTTTATAATGGCCAAATTATGACAACTAATAGTCACTAAAATTGATAGGATAACCAAATTATGACAATTTGTCCTCATTAAAATTTATATTATTCGAGTTCCAAAAGTATTTCAGACATGAGACTTTTTGTACAATAAAGAGAACGTCCTCAGCCCCAAAATTTGCGCATAGTAGCATATGTGTACGCAGCCTCGTTTTTTTATAATGGCCAAATTATGACAACTAACAATCAATAAAATTGATAGGATAACCAAATTATGACAACTAGTTCTCACTAAAATTTATATTAATCGAGTTCCAAAAGTATTTCAGACATGAGACTTTTTGTGCAAGAAAGAGGACGTCCTCAGCCCCAAAATTTGCGCATAGTAGAATATGTGTACTCAGCCTCGTTTTTTTATAATGGCCAAATTATGACAACTAATAGTCACTAAAATTGATAGGATAACCAAATTATGACAACTAGTCCTCACTAAAATTTATATTAATCGAGTTCCAAAAGTATTTCAGACATTAGACTTTTTGTGCAACAAAGAGGACGTCAATCACTAAAATTTATAGGATAACCAAATTATGACAACTTGTCCTCATTAAAATTTATATTATTCGAGTTCCAAACGTATTTCAGACCTGAGGCTTTTTGTACAAGAAAGAGAACGTCCTCAGCACCAAAATTTGCGCATAGTAGCATATGTGTACGCAGCCTCGCTTTTATAATAGCCAAATTATGACAACTAATAGTCACTAAAATTGATAGGATAACCAAATTATGACAATTTGTCCTCATTAAAATTTATATTATTCGAGTTCCAAAAGTATTTCAGACATGAGACTTTTTGTACAATAAAGAGAACGTCCTCAGCCCCAAAATTTGCGCATAGTAGCATATGTGTACGCAGCCTCGTTTTTTTATAATGGCCAAATTATGACAACTAACAATCAATAAAATTGATAGGATAACCAAATTATGACAACTAGTTCTCACTAAAATTTATATTAATCGAGTTCCAAAAGTATTTCAGACATGAGACTTTTTGTGCAAGAAAGAGGACGTCCTCAGCCCCAAAATTTGCGCATAGTAGAATATGTGTACTCAGCCTCGTTTTTTTATAATGGCCAAATTATGACAACTAATAGTCACTAAAATTGATAGGATAACCAAATTATGACAACTAGTCCTCACTAAAATTTATATTAATCGAGTTCCAAAAGTATTTCAGACATTAGACTTTTTGTGCAACAAAGAGGACGTCAATCACTAAAATTTATAGGATAACCAAATTATGACAACTTGTCCTCATTAAAATTTATATTATTCGAGTTCCAAACGTATTTCAGACCTGAGGCTTTTTGTACAAGAAAGAGAACGTCCTCAGCACCAAAATTTGCGCATAGTAGCATATGTGTACGCAGCCTCGCTTTTATAATAGCCAAATTATGACAACTAACAATCACTAAAATTGATAGGATAACCAATTTATGACAACTAGTCCTCACTAAAATTTATATTAATCGAGTTCCAAAAGTTTTTCAGACATGAGACTTTTTGTGCAAGAAAGAGGACGTCCTCAGCCCCAAAATTTGCGCATAGTAGAATATGTGTACTCAGCCTCGTTTTTTTATAATGGCCAAATTATGACAACTAATAGTCACTAAAATTGATAGGATAACCAAATTATGACAATTTGTCCTCATTAAAATTTATATTATTCGAGTTCCAAAAGTATTTCAGACATGAGACTTTTTGTACAAGAAAGAGAACGTCCTCAGCCCCAAAATTTGCGCATAGTAGCATATGTGTACGCAGCCCCGTTTTTATAATGGCCAAATTATGACAACTAACAATCACTAAAATTGATAGGATAACCAAATTATGAGAACTAGTCCTCACTAAAATTGATATTATTCGAGTTCCAAAAGTATTTCAGACATTAGACTTTTTGTGCAACAAAGAGGACGTCAATCACTAAAATTTATAGGATAACCAAATTATGACAACTTATCCTCATTAAAATTTATATTATTCGAGTTCCAAACGTATTTCAGACCTGAGGCTTTTTGTACAAGAAAGAGAACGTCCTCAGCACCAAAATTTGCGCATAGTAGCATATGTATACGCAGCCTCGCATTTATAATGGCCAAATTATGAGAACTAATAATCACTAAAATTGATAGGATAACCAAATTATGACAACAAGTCCTCACTAAAATTTATATTAATCGAGTTCCAAAAGTATTTCAGACATGAGACTTTTCGTGCAAGAAAGAGGACTTCCTCAGCCCCAAAATTTGCGCATAGTAGCATATGTGTACTCAGCCTCGTTTTTTTATAATGGCCAAATTATGAGAACACATAATCACTAAAATTTATGGAATAACCAAATAATGATTACTAGTTCTCACTAAAATTTTTATTAATCGAGTTCCAAAATTAGTTCAGACATGCGACCTTTTGTGCAAGAAAGAGAACGTCCTTAGCCCCAAAATTTGCGCATAGGAGCATATGTGTACGCAGCCCCGTTTTTATAATGGCCAAATTATGACAACTAACAATCACTAAAATTGATAGGATAACCAAATTATGAGAACTAGTCCTCACTAAAATTGATATTAATCGAGTTCCAAAAGTATTTCAGACATGAGACTTTTTGTGCAAGAAAGAGGACGTCAATCACTAAAATTTATAGGATAACCACATTATGACAACTTGTCCTCATTAAAATTTATAATATTCGAGTTCCAAATGTATATCAGACATGCAGGAAAGAGGACGTCTTCAGTCACTATTTGCGCATAGTAGCATATGTGTACGCAGCCTCATTTTTTTATAATAGCCAAATTATGACAACTAACAATCACTAAAATTGATAGGATAACCAAATTATGACAACAAGTCCTCACTAAAATTTATATTAATCGAGTTCCAAAAGTATTTCAGACATGAGACTTTTCGTGCAAGAAAGAGGATTTCCTCAGCCCCAAAATTTGCGCATAGTAGCATATGTGTACGCAGCCTCGTTTTTTTATAATGGCCAAATTATGACAACTAACAATCACTAAAATTGATAGGATAACCAAATTATGACAACTAGTCCTCACTAAAATTTATATTAATCGAGTTCCAAAAGTATTTCAGACATGAGACTTTTTGTGCAAGAAAGAGGACGTCTTCAGCCCCAAAATTTGCGCATAGTAGAATATGTGTACTCAGCCTCGTTTTTTTATAATGGCCATATTATGACAACTAATAGTCACTAAAATTGATAGGATAACCAAATTATGACAATTTGTCCTCATTAAAATTTATATTATTCGAGTTCCAAAAGTATTTCAGACATGAGACTTTTTGAACAAGAAAGAGAACGTCCTCAGCCCCAAAATTTGCGCATAGTAGCATATGTGTACGCAGGCCCGTTTTTATAATGGCCAAATTATGACAACTAACAATCACTAAAATTGATAGGATAACCAAATTATGAGAACTAGTCCTCACTAAAATTTATGTTATTCGAGTTCCAAAAGAATTTCAGACATTAGACTTTTTGTGCAACAAAGAGGACGTCAATCACTAAAATTTATAGGATAACCAAATTATGACAACTTGTCCTCATTAAAATTTATATTATTCGAGTTCCAAACGTATTTCAGACCTGAGGCTTTTTGTACAAGAAAGAGAACGGCCTCAGCACCAAAATTTGCGCATAGTAGCATATGTGTACGCAGCCTCGCTTTTATAATGGCCAAATTATGAGAACTAACAATCACTAAAATTGATAGGATAACCAAATTATGACAACTAGTCCTCACTAAAATTTATATTATTCAAATTCCAAAAGTATTTCAGACATGAGACTTTTTGTGCAAGAAAGAGGACGTCCTCAGCCCCAAAATTTGCGCATAGTAGCATATGTGTACTCAGCCCCGTTTTTTTATAATGGCCAAATTATGACAACTAATAATCACTAAAATTTATAGGATAACCAAATTATGACAACTTGTCCTCATTAAAATTTATGTTATTCGAGTTCCAAATGTATTTCAGACATGAAGAAAAAGAGGACGTCTTCAGTCACAATTTGCGCATAGTAGCATATGTTTACTCAGCCTCGTTTTTTTATAATGGCCAAATTATGAGAACTCATAATCACTAAATTTGATAGGATAACCAAATTATGACAACTAGTCCTCACTAAAATTTGTATTAATCGAGTTCCAAAAGTATTTCAGACATAAGACTTTTTGTGCAAAAAAGAGGACGTCCTCAGCCACAAAATTTGCGCATAGTAGCATATGTGTACGCAGCCTCGTTTTTTTATAATGGCCAAATAATGACAACTAATAATCACTAAAATTGATAGGATAACCAAATTATGACAACTTGTCCTCATTAAAATTTATATTATTCGAGTTCCAAAAGTATTTCAGATATGCGACTTTTTGTGCAAGAAAGAGGACGTCCTCAGCCCCATAATTTGCGCATAGTAGCATATGTGTACGCAGCCTCGTTTTTTATAATGGCCAAATTATGACCACTAACAATCATTAAAATTGATAGGATAACCAAATTATGAGAACTAGTCCTCACTAAAATTGATATTATTCGAGTTCCAAAAGTATTTCAGACATGAGACTTTTTGTGCAAGAAAGAGGACGTCCTCAGCTCCAAAATTTGCGCATACTTTATATTATTCGATTTTTGTGACAACTAGTCCTCACTAAAATTTATAATATTCGAGTTCCAAATGAATATCAGACATGCAGGAAAGAGGACGTCTTCAGTCACTATTTGCGCCAAGAAGCATATGTGTACGCAGACTCGTTTTTTTATAATAGCCAAATTATGACAACTTACAATCACTAAAATTGATATGATAACCAAATTATGACAACAAGTCCTCACTAAAATTTATATTAATCGAGTTCCAAAAGTATTTCAGACATGAGACTTTTCGTGCAAGAAAGAGGACTTCCTCAGCCCCAAAATTTGCGCATAGTAGCATATGTGTACGCAGCCTCGTTTTTTTATAATGGCCAAATTATGACAACTAACAATCACTAAAATTGATAGGATAACCAAATAATGACAACTAGTCCTCACTAAAATTTATATTAATCGAGTTCCAAAAGTATTTCAGACATGAGACTTTTTGTGCAAGAAAGAGGACGTCCTCAGCCCCAAAATTTGCGCATAGTAGAATATGTGTACTCAGCCTCGTTTTTTTATAATGGCCAAATTATGACAACTAATAGTCACTAAAATTGATAGGATAACCAAATTATGACAATTTGTCCTCATTAAAATTTATATTATTCGAGTTCCAAAAGTATTTCAGACATGAGACTTTTTGTACAAGAAAGAGAACGTCCTCAGCCCCAAAATTTGCGCATAGTAGCATATGTGTACTCAGCCTCGTTTTTTTATAATGGCCAAATTATGAGAACACATAATCACTAAAATTTATGGAATAACCAAATAATGATTACTAGTTCTCACTAAAATTTTTATTAATCGAGTTCCAAAATTAGTTCAGACATGCGACCTTTTGTGCAAGAAAGAGAACGTCCTTAGCCCCAAAATTTGCGCATAGGAGCATATGTGTACGCAGCCCCGTTTTTATAATGGCCAAATTATGACAACTAACAATCACTAAAATTGATAGGATAACCAAATTATGAGAACTAGTCCTCACTAAAATTGATATTAATCGAGTTCCAAAAGTATTTCAGACATGAGACTTTTTGTGCAAGAAAGAGGACGTCAATCACTAAAATTTATAGGATAACCACATTATGACAACTTGTCCTCATTAAAATTTATAATATTCGAGTTCCAAATGTATATCAGACATGCAGGAAAGAGGACGTCTTCAGTCACTATTTGCGCATAGTAGCATATGTGTACGCAGCCTCATTTTTTTATAATAGCCAAATTATGACAACTTACAATCACTAAAATTGATAGGATAACCAAATTATGAGAACTAGTCCTCACTAAAATTGATATTATTCGAGTTCCAAAAGTATTTCAGACATTAGACTTTTTGTGCAACAAAGAGGACGTCAATCACTAAAATTTATAGGATAACCAAATTATGACAACTTATCCTCATTAAAATTTATATTATTCGAGTTCCAAACGTATTTCAGACCTGAGGCTTTTTGTACAAGAAAGAGAACGTCCTCAGCACCAAAATTTGCGCATAGTAGCATATGTATACGCAGCCTCGCATTTATAATGGCCAAATTATGAGAACTAATAATCACTAAAATTGATAGGATAACCAAATTATGACAACAAGTCCTCACTAAAATTTATATTAATCGAGTTCCAAAAGTATTTCAGACATGAGACTTTTCGTGCAAGAAAGAGGACTTCCTCAGCCCCAAAATTTGCGCATAGTAGCATATGTGTACTCAGCCTCGTTTTTTTATAATGGCCAAATTATGAGAACACATAATCACTAAAATTTATGGAATAACCAAATAATGATTACTAGTTCTCACTAAAATTTTTATTAATCGAGTTCCAAAATTAGTTCAGACATGCGACCTTTTGTGCAAGAAAGAGAACGTCCTTAGCCCCAAAATTTGCGCATAGGAGCATATGTGTACGCAGCCCCGTTTTTATAATGGCCAAATTATGACAACTAACAATCACTAAAATTGATAGGATAACCAAATTATGAGAACTAGTCCTCACTAAAATTGATATTAATCGAGTTCCAAAAGTATTTCAGACATGAGACTTTTTGTGCAAGAAAGAGGACGTCAATCACTAAAATTTATAGGATAACCACATTATGACAACTTGTCCTCATTAAAATTTATAATATTCGAGTTCCAAATGTATATCAGACATGCAGGAAAGAGGACGTCTTCAGTCACTATTTGCGCATAGTAGCATATGTGTACGCAGCCTCATTTTTTTATAATAGCCAAATTATGACAACTTACAATCACTAAAATTGATAGGATAACCAAATTATGACAACAAGTCCTCACTAAAATTTATATTAATCGAGTTCCAAAAGTATTTCAGACATGAGACTTTTCGTGCAAGAAAGAGGATTTCCTCAGCCCCAAAATTTGCGCATAGTAGCATATGTGTACGCAGCCTCGTTTTTTTATAATGGCCAAATTATGACAACTAACAATCACTAAAATTGATAGGATAACCAAATTATGACAACTAGTCCTCACTAAAATTTATATTAATCGAGTTCCAAAAGTATTTCAGACATGAGACTTTTTGTGCAAGAAAGAGGACGTCTTCAGCCCCAAAATTTGCGCATAGTAGAATATGTGTACTCAGCCTCGTTTTTTTATAATGGCCAAATTATGACAACTAATAGTCACTAAAATTGATAGGATAACCAAATTATGACAATTTGTCCTCATTAAAATTTATATTATTCGAGTTCCAAAAGTATTTCAGACATGAGACTTTTTGAACAAGAAAGAGAACGTCCTCAGCCCCAAAATTTGCGCATAGTAGCATATGTGTACGCAGGCCCGTTTTTATAATGGCCAAATTATGACAACTAACAATCACTAAAATTGATAGGATAACCAAATTATGAGAACTAGTCCTCACTAAAATTTATGTTATTCGAGTTCCAAAAGAATTTCAGACATTAGACTTTTTGTGCAACAAAGAGGACGTCAATCACTAAAATTTATAGGATAACCAAATTATGACAACTTGTCCTCATTAAAATTTATATTATTCGAGTTCCAAACGTATTTCAGACCTGAGGCTTTTTGTACAAGAAAGAGAACGGCCTCAGCACCAAAATTTGCGCATAGTAGCATATGTGTACGCAGCCTCGCTTTTATAATGGCCAAATTATGAGAACTAACAATCACTAAAATTGATAGGATAACCAAATTATGACAACTAGTCCTCACTAAAATTTATATTATTCAAATTCCAAAAGTATTTCAGACATGAGACTTTTTGTGCAAGAAAGAGGACGTCCTCAGCCCCAAAATTTGCGCATAGTAGCATATGTGTACTCAGCCCCGTTTTTTTATAATGGCCAAATTATGACAACTAATAATCACTAAAATTTATAGGATAACCAAATTATGACAACTTGTCCTCATTAAAATTTATGTTATTCGAGTTCCAAATGTATTTCAGACATGAAGAAAAAGAGGACGTCTTCAGTCACAATTTGCGCATAGTAGCATATGTTTACTCAGCCTCGTTTTTTTATAATGGCCAAATTATGAGAACTCATAATCACTAAATTTGATAGGATAACCAAATTATGACAACTAGTCCTCACTAAAATTTGTATTAATCGAGTTCCAAAAGTATTTCAGACATAAGACTTTTTGTGCAAAAAAGAGGACGTCCTCAGCCACAAAATTTGCGCATAGTAGCATATGTGTACGCAGCCTCGTTTTTTTATAATGGCCAAATAATGACAACTAATAATCACTAAAATTGATAGGATAACCAAATTATGACAACTTGTCCTCATTAAAATTTATATTATTCGAGTTCCAAAAGTATTTCAGATATGCGACTTTTTGTGCAAGAAAGAGGACGTCCTCAGCCCCATAATTTGCGCATAGTAGCATATGTGTACGCAGCCTCGTTTTTTATAATGGCCAAATTATGACCACTAACAATCATTAAAATTGATAGGATAACCAAATTATGAGAACTAGTCCTCACTAAAATTGATATTATTCGAGTTCCAAAAGTATTTCAGACATGAGACTTTTTGTGCAAGAAAGAGGACGTCCTAAGCTCCAAAATTTGCGCATACTTTATATTATTCGAGTTCCAAAAGTATTTCAGACATGAGAATTTTTGTGACAACTAGTCCTCACTAAAATTTATAATATTCGAGTTCCAAATGTATATCAGACATGCAGGAAAGAGGACGTCTTCAGTCACTATTTGCGCCAAGTAGCATATGTGTACGCAGACTCGTTTTTTTATAATAGCCAAATTATGACAACTTACAATCACTAAAATTGATATGATAACCAAATTATGACAACAAGTCCTCACTAAAATTTATATTAATCGAGTTCCAAAAGTATTTCAGACATGAGACTTTTCGTGCAAGAAAGAGGACTTCCTCAGCCCCAAAATTTGCGCATAGTAGCATATGTGTACGCAGCCTCGTTTTTTTATAATGGCCAAATTATGACAACTAACAATCACTAAAATTGATAGGATAACCAAATAATGACAACTAGTCCTCACTAAAATTGATATTATTCGAGTTCCAAAAGTATTTCAGACATTAGACTTTTTGTGCAATAAAGAGGACGTCAATCACTAAAATTTATAGGATAACCAAATTATGACAACTTGTCCTCATTAAAATTTATATTATTCGAGTTCCAAACGTATTTCAGACCTGAGGCTTTTTGTACAAGAAAGAGAACGTCCTCAGCACCAAAATTTGCGCATAGTAGCATATGTGTACGCAGCCTCGCTTTTATAATGTCTAAATTGTGAGAACTAACAATCACTAAAATTGATAGGATAACCAAATTATGACAACTAGTCCTCACTAAAATTTATATTATTCAAATTCCAAAAGTATTTCAGACATGAGACTTTTTGTGCAAGAAAGAGGACGTCCTCAGCCCCAAAAATTTGCGCATAGTAGCATATGTGTACGCAGCCCCGTTTTTTTATAATGGCCAAATTATGACAACTAATAATCACTAAAATTGATGGGATAACCAAATTATGACAACTTGTCCTCATTAAAAATTATGTTATTCGAGTTCCAAATGTATTTCAGACATGCAGGAAAGAGGACGTCTTCAGTCACAATTTGCGCATAGTAGCATATGTGTACGCAGCCTCGTTTTTTTATAATGGCCAAATTATGAGAACTCATAATCACTAAAATTGATAGGATAACCAAATTATGACAACTAGTCCTCACTAAAATTTGTATTAATCGAGTTCCAAAAGTATTTCAGACATAAGACTTTTTGTGTAAAAAAGAGGACGTCCTCAGCCCCATAATTTGCGCATAGTGGCATATGTGTACGCAGCCTCGTTTTTTATAATGGCCAAATTATGATCACTAAGAATCATTAAAATTGATAGGATAACCAAATTATGAGAACTAGTCCTCACTAAAATTGATATTATTCGAGTTCCAAAAGTATTTCAGATACGCGACTTTTTGTGCAAGAAAGAGGACGTCCTCAGCTCCAAAATTTGCGCATACTTTATATTATTCGAGTTCCAAAAGTATTTCAGACATGAGAATTTTTGTGACAACTAGTCCTCACTAAAATTTGTAATATTCAAGTTCCAAATGTATATCAGACATGCAGGAAAGAGGACGTCTTCAGTCACTATTTGCGCATAGTAGCATATGTGTACGCAGCCTCGTTTTTTTTAATAGCCAAATTATGACAACTAACAATCACTAAAATTGATAGGATAACCAAATTATGACAACAAGTCCTCACTAAAATTTATATTAATCGAGTTCCAAAAGTATTTCAGACATGAGACTTTTCGTGCAAGAAAGAGGACTTCCTCAGCCCCAAAATTTGCGCATAGTAGCATATGTGTACTCAGCCCCGTTTTTATAATGGCCAAATTATGACAACTAACAATCACTAAAATTGATAGGATAACCAAATTATGAGAACTAGTCCTCACTAAAATTGATATTATTCGAGTTCCAAAATTATTTCAGACATTAGACTTTTTGTGCAAGAAAAGGACGTCAATCACTAAAATTTATAGGCTAACCAAATTATGACAACTTGTCCTCATTAAAATTTATATTATTCGAGTTCCAAACGTATTTCAGACCTGAGGCTTTTTGTACAAGAAAGAGAACGTCCTCAGCCCCAAAATTTGCGCATAGTAGCATATGTGTACGCAGCCTCGTTTTTTATAATGGCCAAATAATGACAACTAATAATCACTAAAATTGATAGGATACCCAAATTATGACAACAAGTCCTCACTAAAATTTATATTAATCGAGTTCCAAAAGTATTTCAGACATGAGACTTTTCGTACAAGAAAGAGGACTTCCTCAGCCCCAAAATTTGCGCATAGTAGCATATGTGTACACAGCCTCGTTTTTTTTTTTTAATGGCCAAATTATGACAACTAACAATCACTAAAATTGATAGGATAACCAAATTATGACAACTAGTCCTCACTAAAATTTATATTAATCGAGTTCCAAAAGTATTTCAGACATGAGACTTTTTGTGCAAGAAAGAGGACGTCCTCAGCCCCAAAATTTGCGCATTGTAGAATATGTGTACTCAGCCTCGTTTTTTTATAATGGCCAAATTATGACAACTAATAGTCACTAAAATTGATAGGATAACCAAATTATGACAATTTGTCCTCATTAAAATTTATATTATTCGAGTTCCAAAAGTATTTCAGACATGAGACTTTTTGTACAAGAAAGAGAACGTCCTCAGCCCAAAAATTTGCGCATAGTAGCATATGTGTACGCAGCCCCGTTTTTATAATGGCCAAATTATGACAACTAATAATCACTAAAATTGATAGGATAACCAAATTATGAGAACTAGTTCTCACTAAAATTTATATAATTCGAGTTCCAAAAGTATTTCAGACATTAGACTTTTTGTGCAACAAAGAGGACGTCAATCACTAAAATTTAAAGGATAACCAAATTATGACAACTTGTCCTCATTAAAATTTATGTTACTCGAGTTCCAAATGTATTTCAGACATGCAGGAAAGAGGACGTCTTCAGTCACAATTTGCGCATAGTAGCATATGTGTACGAAGCCTCGTTTTTTTATAATGGCCAAATTATGAGAACTCATAATCACTAAAATTTATGGAATAACCAAATTATGATTACTAGTTCTCACTAAAATTTTTATTAATCGAGTTCCAAAATTATTTCAGACATGCGACTTTTTGTGCAAGAAAGAGGACGTCCTCAGCCCCATAATTTGCGCATAGTAGCATATATGTACGCAGCCTCGTTTTTTTATAATGGCCAAATTATGAGAACACATAATCACTAAAATTTATGGAATAACCAAAGTATGATTACTAGTTCTCACTAAAATTTTTATTAATCGAGTTCCAAAATTAGTTCAGACATGCGACTTTTTGTGCAAGAAAGAGGACGTCCTCAGCTCCAAAATTTGCGCATACTTTATATTATTCGAGTTCCAAAAGTATTTCAGACATGAGAATTTTTGTGACAACTAGTCCTCACTAAAATTTATAATATTCGAGTTCCAAATGTATATCAGACATGCAGGAAAGAGGACGTCTTCAGTCACTATTTGCGCATAGTAGCATATGTGTACGCATCCTCGTTTTTTTATAATAGCCAAATTATGACAACTAACAATCACTAAAATTGATAGGATAACCAAATTATGACAACAAGTCCTCACTAAAATTTATATTAATCGAGTTCCAAAAGTATTTCAGACATGAGACTTTTCGTTTAAGAAAGAGGACTTCCTCAGCCCCAAAATTTGCTCATAGTAGCATATGTGCACGCAGCCTCGATTTTTTATAATGGCCAAATTATGACAACTAACAATCACTAAAATTGATAGGATAACCAAATTATGACAACTAGTCCTCACTAAAATTTATATTAATCGAGTTCCAAAAGTATTTCAGACATGAGACTTTTTGTGCAAGAAAGAGGACGTCCTCAGCCCCAAAATTTGCGCATAGTAGAATAAGTGTACTCAGCCTCGTTTTTTTATAATGGCCAAATTATGACAACTAATAATCACTAAAATTGATAGGATACCCAAATTATGACAACTGGTCCTCATTAAAATTTATATTATTCGAGTTCCAAAAGTATTTCAGACATGCGACTTTTTGTGCAAGAAAGAGGACGTCCTCAGCCCCATAATTTGGGCATAGTAGCATATGTGTACGCAGCCTCGTTTTTTATAATGGCCAAATTATGACCACTAACAATCATTAAAATTGATAGGATAACCAAATTATGAGAACTAGTCCTCACTAAAATTGATATTATTCGAGTTCCAAAAGTATTTCAGACATGAGACTTTTTGTGCAAGAAAGAGGACGTCCTCAGCTCCAAAATTTGCGCATACTTTATATTATTCGAGTTCCAAAAGTATTTCAGACATGAGAATTTTTGTGACAACTAGTCCTCACTAAAATTTATAATATTCGAGTTCCAAATGTATATCAGACATGCAGGAAAGAGGACGTCTTCAGTCACTATATGCGCATAGTAGCATATGTGTACGCAGCCTCGTTTTTTTATAATAGCCAAATTATGACAACTAACAATCACTAAAATTGATAGGATAACCAAATTATGACAACAAGTCCTCACTAAAATTTATATTAATCGAGTTCCAAAAGTATTTCAGACATGAGACTTTTCGTACAAGAAAGAGGACTTCCTCAGCCCCAAAATTTGCGCGTAGTAGCATATGTGTACGCAGCCTCGTTTTTTTATAATGGCCAAATTATGACAACTAACAATCACTAAAATTGATAGGATAACCAAATTATGACAACTAGTCCTCACTAAAATTTATATTAATCGAGTTCCAAAAGTATTTCAGACATGAGACTTTTTGTGCAAGAAAAAGGACGTCCTCAGCCCCAAAATTTGCGCATAGTAGAATAAGTGTACTCAGCCTCGTTTTTTTATAATGGCCAAATTATGACAACTAATAGTCACTAAAATTTATAGGATAACCAAATTATGACAACTTGTCCTCATTAAAATTTACATTATTCGAGTTCCAAAAGTATTTCAGACATGAGACTTTGTACAAGAAAGAGAACTTCCTCAGCCCCAAAATTTGCGCATAGTAGCATATGTGTACGCAGCCCCGTTTTTATAATGGCCAAATTATGACAACTAACAATCACTAAAATTGATAGGATAACCAAATTATGAGAACTAGTCCTCACTAAAATTTATATTATTCGAGTTCCAAAAGTATTTCAGACATTAGACTTTTTGTGCAACAAAGAGGACGTCAATCACTAAAATTTAAAGGATAACCAAATTATGACAACTTGTCCTCATTAAAATTTATATTATTCAAATTCCAAAAGTATTTCAGACATGAGACTTTTTGTACAAGAAAGAGAACGTCCTCAGCACCAAAATTTGCGCATAGTAGCATATGTGTACGCAGCATCGCTTTTATAATGGCCAAATAATGACAACTAATAATCACTAAAATTGATAGGATAACCAAATTATGACAACTAGTCCTCCCTAAAATTTATATTAATCGAGTTCCAAAAGTATTTCAGACATGAGACTTTTCGTACAAGAAAGAGGACTTCCTCAGTCCCAAAATTTGCGCATAGTAGCATATGTGTACGCAGCATCGCTTTTATAATGGCCAAATTATGAGAACTAACAATCACTAAAATTGATAGGATAACCAAATTATGACAACTAGTCCTCACTAAAATTTATATTATTCAAATTCCAAAAGTATTTCAGACATGAGACTTTTTGTGCAAGAAAGAGGACGTCCTCAGCCCCAAAATTTGCGCATAGTAGCATATGTGTACTCAGTCCCATTTTTTTATAATGGCCAAATTATGACAACTAATAATCACTTAAATTTATAGGATAACCAAATTATGACAACTTGTCCTCATTAAAATTTATGTTATTCGAGTTCCAAATGTATTTCAGACATGCAGGAAAGAGGACGTCTTCAGTCACAATTTGCGCATAGTAGCATATGTGTACGAAGCCTCGTTTTTTTATAATGGCCAAATTATGAGAACTCATAATCACTAAAATTTATGGAATAACCAAATTATGATTACTAGTTCTCACTAAAATTTTTATTAATCGAGTTCCAAAATTATTTCAGACATGCGACTTTTTGTGCAAGAAAGAGGACGTCCTCAGCCCCATAATTTGCGCATAGTAGCATATGTGTACGCAGCCTCGTTTTTTTATAATGGCCAAATTATGAGAACACATAATCACTAAAATTTATGGAATAACCAAACTATGATTACTAGTTCTCACTAAAATTTTTATTAATCGAGTTCCAAAATTAGTTCGGACATGCGACTTTTTGTGCAAGAAAGAGGACGTCCTCAGCTCCAAAATTTGCGCATACTTTATATTATTCGAGTTCCAAAAGTATTTCAGACATGAGAATATTTGTGACAACTAGTCCTCACTAAAATTTATAATATTCGAGTTCCAAATGTATATCAGACATGCAGGAAAGAGGACGTCTTCAGTCACTATTTGCGCATAGTAGCATATGTGTACGCAGCCTCGTTTTTTTATAATAGCCAAATTATGACATCTAACAATCACTAAAATTGATAGGATAACCAAATTATGACAACAAGTCCTCACTAAAATTTATATTAATTGAGTTCCAAAAGTATTTCAGACATGAGACTTTTCGTACAAGAAAGAGGACTTCCTCAGCCCCAAAATTTGCGCATAGTAGCATATGTGTACGCAGCCTCGTTTTTTTATAATAGCCAAATTATGACAACTAACAATCACTAAAATTGATAGGATAACCAAATTATGACAACAAGTCCTCACTAAAATTTATATTAATTGAGTTCCAAAAGTATTTCAGACATGAGACTTTTCGTACAAGAAAGAGGACTTCCTCAGCCCCAAAATTTGCGCATAGTAGCATATGTGTACGCAGCCTCGTTTTTTTATAATGGCCAAATTATGACAACTAACAATCACTAAAATTGATAGGATAACCAAATTATGACAACTAGTCCTCACTAAAATTTATATTAATCGAGTTCCAAAAGTATTTCAGACATGAGACTTTTTGTGCAAGAAAGAGGACGTCCTCAGCCCCAAAATTTGCGCATAGTAGAATAAGTGTACTCAGCCTCGTTTTTTTATAATGGCCAAATTATGACAACTAATAGTCACTAAAATTGATAGGATAACCAAATTATGACAATTTGTCCTCATAAAATTTATATTATTCGAGTTCCAAAAGTATTTCAGACATGAGACTTTTTGTACAAGAAAGAGGACGTCAATCAATAAAATTTAAAGGATAACCAAATTATGACAACTTGTCCTCATTATAATTTATATTATTCAAATTCCAAACGTATTTCAGACATGAGACTTTTTGTACAAGAAAGAGAACGTCCTCAGCACCAAAATTTGCGCATAGTAGCATATGTGTACGCAGCCTCGTTTTTTTATAATGGCCAAATAATGACAACTAATAATCACTAAAATTGATAGGATAACCAAATTATGACAACTAGTCCTCACTAAGATTTATATTAATCGAGTTCCAAAAGTATTTCAGACATGAGACTTTTCGTACAAGAAAGAGGACTTCTTCAGTCCCAAAATTTGCGCATAGTAGCATATGTGTACGCAGCATCGCTTTTATAATGGCCAAATTATGAGAACTAACAATGACTAAAATTGATAGGATAACCAAATCATGACAACTAGTCCTCACTAAAATTTATATTATTCAAATTCCAAAAGTATTTCAGACATGAGACTTTTTGTGCAAGGAAGAGGACGTCCTCAGCCCCAAAATTTGCGCATAGTAGCATATGTGTACTCAGCCCCGTTTTTTTACAATGGCCAAATTATGACAACTAATAATCACTAAAATTTATAGGATAACCAAATTATGACAACTTGTCCTCATTAAAATTTATGTTATTCGAGTTCCAAATGTATTTCAGACATGCAGGAAAGAGGACGTCTTCAGTCACAATTTGCGCATAGTAGCATATGTGTACGAAGCCTCGTTTTTTTATAACGGCCAAATTATGAGAACTCATAATCACTAAAATTTATGGAATAACCAAATTATGATTACTAGTTCTTACTAAAATTTTTATTAATCGAGTTCCAAAATTATTTCAGACATGCGACTTTTTGTGCAAGAAAGAGGACTTCCTCAGCCCCATAATTTGCGCATAGTAGCATATGTGTACGCAGCCTCGTTTTTTTATAATGGCCAAATTATGAGAACACATAATCACTAAAATTTATGGAATAACCAAACTATGATTACTAGTTCTCACTAAAATTTTTATTAATCGAGTTCCAAAATTAGTTCAGACATGCGACTTTTTGTGCAAGAAAGAGGACGTCCTCAGCTCCAAAATTTGCGCATACTTTATATTATTCGAGTTCCAAAAGTATTTCAGACATGAGAATTTTTGTGACAACTAGTCCTCACTAAAATTTATAATATTCGAGTTCCAAATGTATATCAGACATGCAGGAAAGAGGACGTCTTCAGTCACTATTTGCGCATAGTAGCATATGTGTACGCAGCCTCGTTTTTCTATAATAGCCAAATTATGACAACTAACAATCACTAAAATTGATAGGATAACCAAATTATGACAACAAGTCCTCACTAAAATTTATATTAATCGAGTTCCAAAAGTATTTCAGACATGAGACTTTTCGTACAAGAAAGAGGACTTCCTCAGCCCCAAAATTTGCGCATAATAGCATATGTGTACGCAGCCTCGTTTTTTTATAATGGCCAAATTATGACAACTAACAATCACTAAAATTGATAGGATAACCAAATTATGACAACTAGTCCTCACTAAAATTTATATTAATCGAGTTCCAAAAGTATTTCAGACATGAGACTTTTTGTGCAAGAAAGAGGACGCCCTCAGCCCCAAAATTTGCGCATAGTAGAATAAGTGTACTCAGCCTCGTTTTTTTATAATGGCCAAATTATGACAACTAATAGTCACTAAAATTGATAGGATAACCAAATTATGACAATTTGTCCTCATTAAAATTTATATTATTCGAGTTCCAAAAGTATTTCAGACATGAGACTTTTTGTACAAGAAAGAGAACGTCCTCAGCCCCAAAATTTGCGCATAGTAGCATATGTGTACGCAGCCCCGTTTTTATAATGGCCAAATTATGACAACTGACAATCACTAAAATTGATAGGATAACCAAATTATGAGAACTAGTCCTCACTAAAATTGATATTAATCGAGTTCCAAAAGTATTTCAGACATTAGACTTTTTGTGCAAGAAAGAGGACGTCAATCACTAAAATTTAAAGGATAACCAAATTATGACAATTTGTCCTCATTAAAATTTATATTATTCGAGTTCCAAAAGTATTTCAGACATGAGACTTTTTGTACAAGAAAGAGAACGTCCTCAGCCCCAAAATTTGCGCATATTAGCATATATGTACGCAGCCCCGTTTTTATAATGGCCAAATTATGACAACTAACAATCACTAAAATTGATAGAATAACCAAATTATGAGAACTAGTCCTCACTAAAATTGATATTATTCGAGTTCCAAAAGTATTTCAGACATTAGACTTTTTGTGCAACAAAGAGGACGTCAATCACTAAAATTGATAGGATAACCAAATTATGACAACTAGTCCTCACTAAAATTTATATTAATCGAGTTCCAAAAGTATTTCAGACATGAGACTTTTTGTGCAAGAAAGAGGACGCCCTCAGCCCCAAAATTTGCGCATAGTAGAATAAGTGTACTCAGCCTCGTTTTTTTATAATGGCCAAATTATGACAACTAATAGTCACTAAAATTGATAGGATAACCAAATCATGACAATTTGTCCTCATTAATATTTATATTATTCGAGTTCCAAAAGCATTTCAGACATGAGACTTTTTGTACAAGAAAGAGAACGTCCTCAGCCCCAAAATTTGCGCATAGTAGCATATGTGTACGCAGCCCCGTTTTTATAATAGCCAAATTATGACAACTAACAATCACTAAAATTGATAGGATAACCAAATTATGAGAACTAGTCCTCACTAAAATTGATATTATTCGAGTTCCAAAAGTATTTCAGACATTAAACTTTTTGTGCAACAAAGAGGACGTCAATCACTAAAATTTATAGGATAACCAAATTATGACAACTTGTCCTCATTAAAATTTATATTATTCGAGTTCCAAACGTATTTCAGACCTGAAGCTTTTTGTACAAGAAAGAAAACGTCCTCAGCCCCAAAATTTGCGCATAGTAGCATATGTGTACGCAGCCTCGTTTTTTTATAATGGCCAAATAATGACAACTAATAATCACTAAAATTGATAGGATAACCAAATTATGACAACTTGTCCTCATTAAAATTTATATTATTCGAGTTCCAAAAGTATTTCAGACATGCGACTTTTTGTGCAAGAAAGAGGACGTCCTCAGCCCCATAGTTTGCGCATAGTAGCATATGTGTACGCAGCCTCGTTTTTTATAATGGCCAAATTATGACCACTAACAATCATTAAAATTGATAGGATAATCAAATTATGACAACTTGTCCTCATTAAAATTTATATTATTCGAGTTCCAAACGTATTTCAGACCTGAAGCTTTTTGTACAAGAAAGAAAACGTCCTCAGCCCCAAAATTTGCGCATAGTAGCATATGTGTACGCAGCCTCGTTTTTTTATAATGGCCAAATAATGACAACTAATAATCACTAAAATTGATAGGATAACCAAATTATGACAACTTGTCCTCATTAAAATTTATATTATTCGAGTTCCAAAAGTATTTCAGACATGCGACTTTTTGTGCAAGAAAGAGGACGTCCTCAGCCCCATAGTTTGCGCATAGTAGCATATGTGTACGCAGCCTCGTTTTTTTATAATGGCCAAATAATGACAACTAATAATCACTAAAATTGATAGGATAACCAAATTATGACAACTTGTCCTCATTAAAATTTATATTATTCGAGTTCCAAAAGTATTTCAAACATGAGACTTTTTGTACAAGAAAGAGAACGTCCTCAGCCCCAAAATTCGCGCATATTAGCATATATGTACGCAGCCCCGTTTTTATAATGGCCAAATTATGACAACTTACAATCACTAAAATTGATAGGATAACCAAATTATGAGAACTAGTCCTCACTAAAATTGATATTATTCGAGTTCCAAAAGTATTTCAGACATTAGACTTTTTGTGCAACAAAGAGGACGTCAATCACTAAAATTGATAGGATAACCAAATTATGACAACTAGTCCTCACTAAAATTTATATTAATCGAGTTCCAAAAGTATTTCAGACATGAGACTTTTTGTGCAAGAAAGAGGACGCCCTCAGCCCCAAAATTTGCGCATAGTAGAGTAAGTGTACTCAGCCTCGTTTTTTTATAATGGCCAAATTATGACAACTAATAGTCACTAAAATTGATAGGATAACCAAATTATGACAATTTGTCCTCATTAAAATTTATATTATTCGAGTTCCAAAAGTATTTCAGACATGAGACTTTTTGTACAAGAAAGAGAACGTCCTCAGCCCCAAAATTTGCGCATAGTAGCATATGTGTACGCAGCTCCGTTTTTATAATAGCCAAATTATGACAACTAACAATCACTAAAATTGATAGGATAACCAAATTATGAGAACTAGTCCTCACTAAAATTGATATTATTCGAGTTCCAAAAGTATTTCAGACATTAAACTTTTTGTGCAACAAAGAGGACGTCAATCACTAAAATTTATAGGATAACCAAATTATGACAACTTGTCCTCATTAAAATTTATATTATTCGAGTTCCAAACGTATTTCAGACCTGAAGCTTTTTGTACAAGAAAGAGAACGTCCTCAGCCCCAAAATTTGCGCATAGTAGCATATGTGTACGCAGCCTCGTTTTTTTATAATGGCCAAATAATGACAACTAATAATCACTAAAATTGATAGGATAACCAAATTATGACAACTTGTCCTCATTAAAATTTATATTATTCGAGTTCCAAAAGTATTTCAGACATGCGACTTTTTGTGCAAGAAAGAGGACGTCCTCAGCCCCATAATTTGCGCATAGTAGCATATGTGTACGCAGCCTCGTTTTTTATAATGGCCAAATTATGACCACTAACAATCATTAAAATTGATAGGATAATCAAATTATGAGAACTAGTCCTCACTAAAATTGATATTATTCGAGTTCCAAAAGTTTTTCAGACATGAGACTTTTTGTACAAGAAAGAGGACGTCCTCAGCTCCAAAATTTGCGCATACTTTATATTATTCGAGTTCCAAAAGTATTTCAGACATGAGAATTTTTGTGACAACTAGTCCTCACTAAAATTTATAATATTCGAGTTCCAAATGTATATCAGACATGCAGGAAGGAGGACGTCTTCAGTCACTATTTGCGCATAGTAGCATATGTGTACGCAGCCTCGTTTTTTTATAATAGCCAAATTATGACAACTAACAATCACTAAAATTGATAGGATAACCAAATTATGACAACAAGTCCTCATTAAAATTTATATTATTCAAATTCCAAAAGTATTTCAGACATGAGACTTTTTGTACAAGAAAGAGAACGTCCTCAGCCCCAAAATTTGCGCATAGTAGCATATGTGTACGCAGCCCCGTTTTTATAATGGCCAAATTATGACAACTGACAATCACTAAAATTGATAGGATAACCAAATTATGAGAACTAGTCCTCACTAAAATTGATATTATTCGAGTTCCAAAAGTATTTCAGACATTAGACTTTTTGTGCAACAAAGAGGACGTCAATCACTAAAATTTATGGAATAACCAAACTATGATTACTAGTTCTCACTAAAATTTTTATTAATCGAGTTCCAAAATTAGTTCAGACATGCGACTTTTTGTGCAAGAAAGAGGACGTCCTCAGCCCCACAATTTGCGCATAGTAGCATATGTGTACGCAGCCTCGTTTTTTTATAATGGCCAAATTATGAGAACACATAATCACTAAAATTTATGGAATAACCAAACTATGATTACTAGTTCTCACTAAAATTGATATTATTCGAGTTCCAAAAGCATTTCAGACATTAGACTTTTTGTGCAACAAAGAGGACGTCAAACACTAAAATTTAAAGGGTAACCAAATTATGACAATTTGTCCTCATTAAAATTTATATTATTCGAGTTCCAAAAGTATTTCAGACATGAGACTTTTTGTACAAGAAAGAGAACGTCCTCAGCCCCAAAATTTGCGCATATTAGCATATGTGTACGCAGCCCCGTTTTTATAATGGCCAAATTATGACAACTAACAATCACTAAAATTGATAGGATAACCAAATTATGAGAACTAGTCCTCACTAAAATTGATATTATTCGAGTTCCAAAAGTATTTCAGACATTAGACTTTTTGTGCAACAAAGAGGACGTCAATCACTAAAATTGATAGGATAACCAAATTATGACAACTAGTCCTCACTAAAATTTATATTAATCGAGTTCCAAAAGTATTTCAGACATGAGACTTTTTGTGCAAGAAAGAGGACGCCCTCAGCCCCAAAATTTGCGCATAGTAGAATAAGTGTACTCAGCCTCGTTTTTTTATAATGGCCAAATTATGACAACTAATAGTCACTAAAATTGATAGGATAACCAAATTATGACAATTTGTCCTCATTAAAATTTATATTATTCGAGTTCCAAAAGTATTTCAGACATGAGACTTTTTGTACAAGAAAGAGATCGTCCTCAGCCCCAAAATTTGCGCATAGTAGCATATGTGTACGCAGCCCCGTTTTTATAATGGCCAAATTATGACAACTGACAATCACTAAAATTGATAGGATAACCAAATTATGAGAACTAGTCCTCACTAAAATTGATATTATTCGAGTTCCAAAAGTATTTCAGACATTAGACTTTTTGTGCAAGAAAGAGGACGTCAATCACTAAAATTTAAAGGATAACCAAATTATGACAATTTGTCCTCATTAAAATTTATATTATTCGAGTTCCAAAAGTATTTCAGACATGAGACTTTTTGTACAAGAAAGAGAACGTCCTCAGCCCCAAAATTTGCGCATATTAGCATATATGTACGCAGCCCCGTTTTTATAATGGCCAAATTATGACAACTAACAATCACTAAAATTGATAGGATAACCAAATTATGAGAACTAGTCCTCACTTAAATTGATATTATTCGAGTTCCAAAAGTATTTCAGACATTAGACTTTTTGTGCAACAAAGAGGACGTCAATCACTAAAATTGATAGGATAACCAAATTATGACAACTAGTCCTCACTAAAATTTATATTAATCGAGTTCCAAAAGTATTTCAGACATGAGACTTTTTGTGCAACAAAGAGGACGTCCTCAGCCCCATAATTTGCGCATAGTAGCATATGTGTACGCAGCCCCGTTTTTATAATAGCCAAATTATGACAACTAACAATCACTAAAATTGATAGGATAACCAAATTATGAGAACTAGTCCTCACTAAAATTGATATTATTCGAGTTCCAAAAGTATTTCAGACATTAAACTTTTTGTGCAACAAAGAGGACGACAATCACTAAAATTTATAGGATAACCAAATTATGACAACTTGTCCTCATTAAAATTTATATTATTCGAGTTCCAAACGTATTTCAGACCTGAAGCTTTTTGTACAAGAAAGAGAACGTCCTCAGCCCCAAAATTTGCGCATAGTAGCATATGTGTACGCAGCCTCGTTTTTTTATAATGGCCAAATAATGACAACTAATAATCACTAAAATTGATAGGATAACCAAATTATGACAACTTGTCCTCATTAAAATTTATATTATTCGAGTTCCAAAAGTATTTCAGACATGCGACTTTTTGTGCAAGAAAGAGGACGTCCTCAGCCCCATAATTTGCGCATAGTAGCATATGTGTACGCAGCCTCGTTTTTTATAATGGCCAAATTATGACCACTAACAATCATTAAAATTGATAGCATAATCAAATTATGAGAACTAGTCCTCACTAAAATTGATATTATTCGAGTTCCAAAAGTTTTTCAGACATGAGACTTTTTGTACAAGAAAGAGGACATCAATCACTAAAATTTAAAGGATAACCAAATTATGACAATTTGTCCTCATTAAAATTTATATTATTCGAGTTCCAAAAGTATTTCAGACATGAGACTTTTTGTACAAGAAAGAGAACGTCCTCAGCCCCAAAATTTGCGCATATTAGCATATATGTACGCAGCCCCGTTTTTATAACCAAATTATGACAACTAACAATCACTAAAATTGATAGGATAACCAAATTATGAGAACTAGTCCTCACTAAAATTGATATTATTCGAGTTCCAAAAGTATTTCAGACATTAGACTTTTTGTGCAACAAAGAGGACGTCAATCACTAAAATTGATAGGATATCCAAATTATGACAACTAGTCCTCACTAAAATTTATATTAATCGAGTTCCAAAAGTATTTCAGATATGAGACTTTTTGTGCAAGAAAGAGGACGCCCTCAGCCCCAAAATTTGCGCATAGTAGAATAAGTGTACTCAGCCTCGTTTTTATATAATGGCCAAATTATGACAACTAATAGTCACTAAAATTGATAGGATAACCAAATTATGACAATTTGTCCTCATTAAAATTTATATTATTCGAGTTCCAAAAGTATTTCAGACATGAGACTTTTTGTACAAGAAAGAGGACGTCAATCACTAAAATTGATAGGATAACCAAATTATGACAACTAGTCCTCACTAAAATTTATATTAATCGAGTTCCAAAAGTATTTCAGACATGAGACTTTTTGTGCAACAAAGAGGACGTCCTCAGCCCCATAATTTGCGCATAGTAGCATATGTGTACGCAGCCCCGTTTTTATAATAGCCAAATTATGACAACTAACAATCACTAAAATTGATATGATAACCAAATTATGAGAACTAGTCCTCACTAAAATTGATATTATTCGAGTTCCAAAAGTATTTCAGACATTAAACTTTTTGTGCAACAAAGAGGACGTCAATCACTAAAATTTATAGGATAACCAAATTATGACAACTTGTCCTCATTAAAATTTATATTATTCGAGTTCCAAACGTATTTCAGACCTGAAGCTTTTTGTACAAGAAAGAGAACGTCCTCAGCCCCAAAATTTGCGCATAGTAGCATATGTGTACGCAGCCTCGTTTTTTTATAATGGCCAAATAATGACAACTAATAATCACTAAAATTGATAGGATAACCAAATTATGACAACTTGTCCTCATTAAAATTTATATTATTCGAGTTCCAAAAGTATTTCAGACATGCGACTTTTTGTGCAAGAAAGAGGACGTCCTCAGCCCCATAATTTGCGCATAGTAGCATATGTGTACGCAGCCTCGTTTTTTATAATGGCCAAATTATGACCACTAACAATCATTAAAATTGATAGCATAATCAAATTATGAGAACTAGTCCTCACTAAAATTGATATTATTCGAGTTCCAAAAGTTTTTCAGACATGAGACTTTTTGTACAAGAAAGAGGACATCAATCACTAAAATTTAAAGGATAACCAAATTATGACAATTTGTCCTCATTAAAATTTATATTATTCGAGTTCCAAAAGTATTTCAGACATGAGACTTTTTGTACAAGAAAGAGAACGTCCTCAGCCCCAAAATTTGCGCATATTAGCATATATGTACGCAGCCCCGTTTTTATAACCAAATTATGACAACTAACAATCACTAAAATTGATAGGATAACCAAATTATGAGAACTAGTCCTCACTAAAATTGATATTATTCGAGTTCCAAAAGTATTTCAGACATTAGACTTTTTGTGCAACAAAGAGGACGTCAATCACTAAAATTGATAGGATAACCAAATTATGACAACTAGTCCTCACTAAAATTTATATTAATCGAGTTCCAAAAGTATTTCAGATATGAGACTTTTTGTGCAAGAAAGAGGACGCCCTCAGCCCCAAAATTTGCGCATAGTAGAATAAGTGTACTCAGCTTCGTTTTTATATAATGGCCAAATTATGACAACTAATAGTCACTAAAATTGATAGGATAACCAAATTATGACAATTTGTCCTCATTAAAATTTATATTATTCGAGTTCCAAAAGTATTTCAGACATGAGACTTTTTGTACAAGAAAGAGGACGTCAATCACTAAAATTGATAGGATAACCAAATTATGACAACTAGTCCTCACTAAAATTTATATTAATCGAGTTCCAAAAGTATTTCAGACATGAGACTTTTTGTGCAACAAAGAGGACGTCCTCAGCCCCATAATTTGCGCATAGTAGCATATGTGTACGCAGCCCCGTTTTTATAATAGCCAAATTATGACAACTAACAATCACTAAAATTGATAGGATAACCAAATTATGAGAACTAGTCCTCACTAAAATTGATATTATTCGAGTTCCAAAAGTATTTCAGACATTAAACTTTTTGTGCAACAAAGAGGACGTCAATCACTAAAATTTATAGGATAACCAAATTATGACAACTTGTCCTCATTAAAATTTATATTATTCGAGTTCCAAACGTATTTCAGACCTGAAGCTTTTTGTACAAGAAAGAGAACGTCCTCAGCCCCAAAATTTGCGCATAGTAGCATATGTGTACGCAGCCTCGTTTTTTTATAATGGCCAAATAATGACAACTAATAATCACTAAAATTGATAGGATAACCAAATTATGACAACTTGTCCTCATTAAAATTTATATTATTCGAGTTCCAAAAGTATTTCAGACATGCGACTTTTTGTGCAAGAAAGAGGACGTCCTCAGCCCCATAATTTGCGCATAGTAGCATATGTGTACGCAGCCTCGTTTTTTATAATGGCCAAATTATGACCACTAACAATCATTAAAATTGATAGCATAATCAAATTATGAGAACTAGTCCTCACTAAAATTGATATTATTCGAGTTCCAAAAGTTTTTCAGACATGAGACTTTTTGTACAAGAAAGAGGACATCAATCACTAAAATTTAAAGGATAACCAAATTATGACAATTTGTCCTCATTAAAATTTATATTATTCGAGTTCCAAAAGTATTTCAGACATGAGACTTTTTGTACAAGAAAGAGAACGTCCTCAGCCCCAAAATTTGCGCATATTAGCATATATGTACGCAGCCCCGTTTTTATAACCAAATTATGACAACTAACAATCACTAAAATTGATAGGATAACCAAATTATGAGAACTAGTCCTCACTAAAATTGATATTATTCGAGTTCCAAAAGTATTTCAGACATTAGACTTTTTGTGCAACAAAGAGGACGTCAATCACTAAAATTGATAGGATAACCAAATTATGACAACTAGTCCTCACTAAAATTTATATTAATCGAGTTCCAAAAGTATTTCAGATATGAGACTTTTTGTGCAAGAAAGAGGACGCCCTCAGCCCCAAAATTTGCGCATAGTAGAATAAGTGTACTCAGCTTCGTTTTTATATAATGGCCAAATTATGACAACTAATAGTCACTAAAATTGATAGGATAACCAAATTATGACAATTTGTCCTCATTAAAATTTATATTATTCGAGTTCCAAAAGTATTTCAGACATGAGACTTTTTGTACAAGAAAGAGGACGTCAATCACTAAAATTGATAGGATAACCAAATTATGACAACTAGTCCTCACTAAAATTTATATTAATCGAGTTCCAAAAGTATTTCAGACATGAGACTTTTTGTGCAACAAAGAGGACGTCCTCAGCCCCATAATTTGCGCATAGTAGCATATGTGTACGCAGCCCCGTTTTTATAATAGCCAAATTATGACAACTAACAATCACTAAAATTGATAGGATAACCAAATTATGAGAACTAGTCCTCACTAAAATTGATATTATTCGAGTTCCAAAAGTATTTCAGACATTAAACTTTTTGTGCAACAAAGAGGACGTCAATCACTAAAATTTATAGGATAACCAAATTATGACAACTTGTCCTCATTAAAATTTATATTATTCGAGTTCCAAACGTATTTCAGACCTGAAGCTTTTTGTACAAGAAAGAGAACGTCCTCAGCCCCAAAATTTGCGCATAGTAGCATATGTGTACGCAGCCTCGTTTTTTTATAATGGCCAAATAATGACAACTAATAATCACTAAAATTGATAGGATAACCAAATTATGACAACTTGTCCTCATTAAAATTTATATTATTCGAGTTCCAAAAGTATTTCAGACATGCGACTTTTTGTGCAAGAAAGAGGACGTCCTCAGCCCCATAATTTGCGCATAGTAGCATATGTGTACGCAGCCTCGTTTTTTATAATGGCCAAATTATGACCACTAACAATCATTAAAATTGATAGCATAATCAAATTATGAGAACTAGTCCTCACTAAAATTGATATTATTCGAGTTCCAAAAGTTTTTCAGACATGAGACTTTTTGTACAAGAAAGAGGACATCAATCACTAAAATTTAAAGGATAACCAAATTATGACAATTATGACAAAGAGGACGTCAATCACTAAAATTTATGGAATAACCAAACTATGATTACTAGTTCTCACTAAAATTTTTATTAATCGAGTTCCAAAATTAGTTCAGACATGCGACTTTTTGTGCAAGAAAGAGGACGTCCTCAGCCCCACAATTTGCGCATAGTAGCATATGTGTACGCAGCCTCGTTTTTTTATAATGGCCAAATTATGAGAACACATAATCACTAAAATTTATGGAATAACCAAACTATGATTACTAGTTCTCACTAAAATTGATATTATTCGAGTTCCAAAAGTATTTCAGACATTAGACTTTTTGTGCAACAAAGAGGACGTCAATCACTAAAATTTAAAGGGTAACCAAATTATGACAATTTGTCCTCATTAAAATTTATATTATTCGAGTTCCAAAAGTATTTCAGACATGAGACTTTTTGTACAAGAAAGAGAACGTCCCCAGCCCCAAAATTTGCGCATATTAGCATATGTGTACGCAGCCCCGTTTTTATAATGGCCAAATTATGACAACTAACAATCACTAAAATTGATAGGATAACCAAATTATGAGAACTAGTCCTCACTAAAATTGATATTATTCGAGTTCCAAAAGTATTTCAGACATTAGACTTTTTGTGCAACAAAGAGGACGTCAATCACTAAAATTGATAGGATAACCAAATTATGACAACTAGTCCTCACTAAAATTTATATTAATCGAGTTCCAAAAGTATTTCAGATATGAGACTTTTTGTGCAAGAAAGAGGACGCCCTCAGCCCCAAAATTTGCGCATAGTAGAATAAGTGTACTCAGCCTCGTTTTTTTATAATGGCCAAATTATGACAACTAATAGTCACTAAAATTGATAGGATAACCAAATTATGACAATTTGTCCTCATTAAAATTTATATTATTCGAGTTCCAAAAGTATTTCAGACATGAGACTTTTTGTACAAGAAAGAGAACGTCCTCAGCCCCAAAATTTGCGCATAGTAGCATATGTGTACGCAGCCCCGTTTTTATAATAGCCAAATTATGACAACTAACAATCACTAAAATTGATAGGATAACCAAATTATGAGAACTAGTCCTCACTAAAATTGATATTATTCGAGTTCCAAAAGTATTTCAGACATTAAACTTTTTGTGCAACAAAGAGGACGTCAATCACTAAAATTTATAGGATAACCAAATTATGACAACTTGTCCTCATTAAAATTTATATTATTCGAGTTCCAAACGTATTTCAGACCTGAAGCTTTTTGTACAAGAAAGAGAACGTCCTCAGCCCCAAAATTTGCGCATAGTAGCATATGTGTACGCAGCCTCGTTTTTTTATAATGGCCAAATAATGACAACTAATAATCACTAAAATTGATAGGATAACCAAATTATGACAACTTGTCCTCATTAAAATTTATATTATTCGAGTTCCAAAAGTATTTCAGACATGCGACTTTTTGTGCAAGAAAGAGGACGTCCTCAGCCCCATAATTTGCGCATAGTAGCATATGTGTACGCAGCCTCGTTAGCCAAATTATGACCACTAACGATCATTAAAATTGATAGGATAATCAAATTATGAGAACTAGTCCTCACTAAAATTGATATTATTCGAGTTCCAAAAGTTTTTCAGACATGAGACTTTTTGTACAAGAAAGAGGACGTCCTCAGCTCCAAAATTTGCGCATACTTTATATTATTCGAGTTCCAAAAGTATTTCAGACATGAGAATTTTTGTGACAACTTGTCCTCATTAAAATTTATATTATTCGAGTTCCAAACGTATTTCAGACCTGAAGCTTTTTGTACAAGAAAGAGAACGTCCTCAGCCCCAAAATTTGCGCATAGTAGCATATGTGTACGCAGCCTCGTTTTGTTATAATAGCCAAATTATGACAACTAACAATCACTAAAATTGATAGGATAACCAAATTATGACAACAAGTCCTCATTAAAATTTATATAATTCAAATTCCAAAAGTATTTCAGACATGAGACTTTTTGTACAAGAAAGAGAACGTCCTCAGCCCCAAAATTTGCGCATAGTAGCATATGTGTACGCAGCCCCGTTTTTATAATGGCCAAATTATGACAACTGACAATCACTAAAATTGATAGGATAACCAAATTATGAGAACTAGTCCTCACTAAAATTGATATTATTCGAGTTCCAAAAGTATTTCAGACATTAGATTTTTGTGCAACAAAGAGGACGTCAATCACTAAAATTTATGAAATAACCAAACTATGATTACTAGTTCTCACTAAAATTTTTATTAATCGAGTTCCAAAATTAGTTCAGACATGCGACTTTTTGTGCAAGAAAGAGGACGTCCTCAGCCCCACAATTTGCGCATAGTAGCATATGTGTACGCAGCCTCGTTTTTTTATAATGGCCAAATTATGAGAACACATAATCACTAAAATTTATGGAATAACCAAACTATGATTACTAGTTCTCACTAAAATTGATATTATTCGAGTTCCAAAAGTATTTCAGACATTAGACTTTTTGTGCAACAAAGAGGACGTCAATCACTAAAATTTAAAGGGTAACCAAATTATGACAATTTGTCCTCATTAAAATTTATATTATTCGAGTTCCAAAAGTATTTCAGACATGAGACTTTTTGTACAAGAAAGAGAACGTCCTCAGCCCCAAAATTTGCGCATATTAGCATATGTGTACGCAGCCCCGTTTTTGTAATGGCCAAATTATGACAACTAACAATCACTAAAATTGATAGGATAACCAAATTATGAGAACTAGTCCTCACTAAAATTGATATTATTCGAGTTCCAAAAGTATTTCAGACATTAGACTTTTTGTGCAACAAAGAGGACGTCAATCACTAAAATTGGTAGGATAACCAAATTATGACAACTAGTCCTCACTAAAATTTATATTAATCGAGTTCCAAAAGTATTTCAGACATGAGACTTTTTGTGCAAGAAAGAGGACGCCCTCAGCCCCAAAATTTGCGCATAGTAGAATAAGTGTACTCAGCCTCGTTTTTTTATAATGGCCAAATTATGACAACTAATAGTCACTAAAATTGATAGGATAACCAAATTATGACAATTTGTCCTCATTAAAATTTATATTATTCGAGTTCCAAAAGTATTTCAGACATGAGACTTTTTGTACAAGAAAGAGAACGTCCTCAGCCCCAAAATTTGCGCATAGTAGCATATGTGTACGCAGCCTCGTTTTTTTATAATGGCCAAATAATGACAACTAATAATCACTAAAATTGATAGGATAACCAAATTATGACAACTTGTCCTCATTAAAATTTATATTATTCGAGTTCCAAAAGTATTTCAGACATGAGACTTTTTGTACAAGAAAGAGGACGTCAATCACTAAAATTGATAGGATAACCAAATTATGACAACTAGTCCTCACTAAAATTGATATTATTCGAGTTCCAAAAGTATTTCAGACATTAAACTTTTTGTGCAACAAAGAGGACGTCAATCACTAAAATTTATAGGATAACCAAATTATGACAACTTGTCCTCTTTAAAATTTATATTATTCGAGTTCCAAACGTATTTCAGACCTGAAGCTTTTTGTACAAGAAAGAGAACGTCCTCAGCCCCAAAATTTGCGCATAGTAGCATATGTGTACGCAGCCTCGTTTTTTTATAATGGCCAAATAATGACAACTAATAATCACTAAAATTGATAGGATAACCAAATTATGACAACTTGTCCTCATTAAAATTTATATTATTCGAGTTCCAAAAGTATTTCAGACATGCGACTTTTTGTGCAAGAAAGAGGACGTCCTCAGCCCCATAATTTGCGCATAGTAGCATATGTGTACGCAGCCTCGTTTTTTATAATGGCCAAATTATGACCACTAACAATCATTAAAATTGATAGCATAATCAAATTATGAGAACTAGTCTTCACTAAAATTGATATTATTCGAGTTCCAAAAGTTTTTCAGACATGAGACTTTTTGTACAAGAAAGAGGACATCAATCACTAAAATTTAAAGGATAACCAAATTATGACAATTTGTCCTCATTAAAATTTATATTATTCGAGTTCCAAAAGTATTTCAGACATGAGACTTTTTGTACAAGAAAGAGAACGTCCTCAGCCCCAAAATTTGCGCATATTAGCATATATGTACGCAGCCCCGTTTTTATAATGGCCAAATTATGACAACTAACAATCACTAAAATTGATAGGATAACCAAATTATGAGAACTAGTCCTCACTAAAATTGATATTATTCGAGTTCCAAAAGTATTTCAGACATTAGACTTTTTGTGCAACAAAGAGGACGTCAATCACTAAAATTGATAGGATAACCAAATTATGACAACTAGTCCTCACTAAAATTTATATTAATCGAGTTCCAAAAGTATTTCAGATATGAGACTTTTTGTGCAAGAAAGAGGACGCCCTCAGCCCCAAAATTTGCGCATAGTAGAATAAGTGTACTCAGCCTCGTTTTTTTATAATGGCCAAATTATGACAACTAATAGTCACTAAAATTGATAGGATAACCAAATTATGACAATTTGTCCTCATTAAAATTTATATTATTCGAGTTCCAAAAGTATTTCAGACATGAGACTTTTTGTACAAGAAAGAGAACGTCCTCAGCCCCAAAATTTGCGCATAGTAGCATATGTGTACGCAGCCCCGTTTTTATAATAGCCAAATTATGACAACTAACAATCACTAAAATTGATAGGATAACCAAATTATGAGAACTAGTCCTCACTAAAATTGATATTATTCGAGTTCCAAAAGTATTTCAGACATTAAACTTTTTGTGCAACAAAGAGGACGTCAATCACTAAAATTTATAGGATAACCAAATTATGACAACTTGTCCTCATTAAAATTTATATTATTCGAGTTCCAAACGTATTTCAGACCTGAAGCTTTTTGTACAAGAAAGAGAACGTCCTCAGCCCCAAAATTTGCGCATAGTAGCATATGTGTACGCAGCCTCGTTTTTTTATAATGGCCAAATAATGACAACTAATAATCACTAAAATTGATAGGATAACCAAATTATGACAACTTGTCCTCATTAAAATTTATATTATTCGAGTTCCAAAAGTATTTCAGACATGCGACTTTTTGTGCAAGAAAGAGGACGTCCTCAGCCCCATAATTTGCGCATAGTAGCATATGTGTACGCAGCCTCGTTTTTTATAATAGCCAAATTATGACCACTAACAATCATTAAAATTGATAGGATAATCAAATTATGAGAACTAGTCCTCACTAAAATTGATATTATTCGAGTTCCAAAAGTTTTTCAGACATGAGACTTTTTGTACAAGAAAGAGGACGTCCTCAGCTCCAAAATTTGCGCATACTTTATATTATTCGAGTTCCAAAAGTATTTCAGACATGAGAATTTTTGTGACAACTAGTCCTCACTAAAATTTATAATATTCGAGTTCCAAATGTATATCAGACATGCAGGAAGGAGGACGTCTTCAGTCACTATTTGCGCATAGTAGCATATGTGTACACAGCCCCGTTTTTATAATGGCCAAATTATGACAACTGACAATCACTAAAATTGATAGGATAACCAAATTATGAGAACTAGTCCTCACTAAAATTGATATTATTCGAGTTCCAAAAGTATTTCAGACATTAGACTTTTTGTGCAACAAAGAGGACGTCAATCACTAAAATTTATGGAATAACCAAACTATGATTACTAGTTCTCACTAAAATTTTTATTAATCGAGTTCCAAAATTAGTTCAGACATGCGACTTTTTGTGCAAGAAAGAGGACGTCCTCAGCCCCACAATTTGCGCATAGTAGCATATGTGTACGCAGCCTCGTTTTTTTATAATGGCCAAATTATGAGAACACATAATCACTAAAATTTATGGAATAACAAAACTATGATTACTAGTTCTCACTAAAATTGATATTATTCGAGTTCCAAAAGTATTTCAGACATTAGACTTTTTGTGCAACAAAGAGGACGTCAATCACTAAAATTTAAAGGGTAACCAAATTATGACAATTTGTCCTCATTAAAATTTATATTATTCGAGTTCCAAAAGTATTTCAGACATGAGACTTTTTGTACAAGAAAGAGAACGTCCTCAGCCCCAAAATTTGCGCATATTAGCATATGTGTACGCAGCCCCGTTTTTATAATGGCCAAATTATGACAACTAACAATCACTAAAATTGATAGGATAACCAAATTATGAGAACTAGTCCTCACTAAAATTGATATTATTCGAGTTCCAAAAGTATTTCAGACATTAGACTTTTTGTGCAACAAAGAGGACGTCAATCACTAAAATTGGTAGGATAACCAAATTATGACAACTAGTCCTCACTAAAATTTATATTAATCGAGTTCCAAAAGTATTTCAGACATGAGACTTTTTGTGCAAGAAAGAGGACGCCCTCAGCCCCAAAATTTGCGCATAGTAGAATAAGTGTACTCAGCCTCGTTTTTTTATAATGGCCAAATTATGACAACTAATAGTCACTAAAATTGATAGGATAACCAAATTATGACAATTTGTCCTCATTAAAATTTATATTATTCGAGTTCCAAAAGTATTTCAGACATGAGACTTTTTGTACAAGAAAGAGAACGTCCTCAGCCCCAAAATTTGCGCATAGTAGCATATGTGTACGCAGCCCCGTTTTTATAATAGCCAAATTATGACAACTAACAATCACTAAAATTGATAGGATAACCAAATTATGAGAACTAGTCCTCACTAAAATTGATATTATTCGAGTTCCAAAAGTATTTCAGACATTAGACTTTTTGTGCAACAAAGAGGACGTCAATCACTAAAATTTATAGGATAACCAAATTATGACAACTTGTCCTCATTAAAATTTATATTATTCGAGTTCCAAACGTATTTCAGACCTGAAGCTTTTTGTACAAGAAAGAGAACGTCCTCAGCCCCAAAATTTGCGCATAGTAGCATATGTGTACGCAGCCTCGTTTTTTTATAATGGCCAAATAATGACAACTAATAATCACTAAAATTGATAGGATAACCAAATTATGACAACTTGTCCTCATTAAAATTTATATTATTCGAGTTTCAAAAGTATTTCAGACATGCGACTTTTTGTGCAAGAAAGAGGACGTCCTCAGCCCCATAACTTGCGCATAGTAGCATATGTGTACGCAGCCTCGTTTTTTATAATGGCCAAATTATGACCACTAACAATCATTAAAATTGATAGGATAATCAAATTATGACAACAAGTCCTCACTAAAATTTATATTAATCGAGTTCCAAAAGTATTTCAGACATGAGACTTTTTGTACAAGAAAGAGAACGTCCTCAGCTCCAAAATTTGCGCATACTTTATATTATTCGAGTTCCAAAAGTATTTCAGACATGAGAATTTTTGTGACAACTAGTCCTCACTAAAATTTATAATATTCGAGTTCCAAATGTATATCAGACATGCAGGAAGGAGGACGTCTTCAGTCACTATTTGCGCATAGTAGCATATGTGTACGCAGCCTCGTTTTTTTATAATAGCCAAATTATGACAACTAACAATCACTAAAATTGATAGGATAACCAAATTATGACAACAAGTCCTCACTAAAATTTATATTAATCGAGTTCCAAAAGTATTTCAGACATGAGACTTTTCGTGCAAGAAAGAGGACGTCCTCAGCCCCAAAATTTGCGCATAGTAGAATATGTGTACTCAGCCTCGTTTTTTTATAATGGCCAAATTATGACAACTAATAGTCACTAAAATTGATAGGATAACCAAATTATGACATTTTGTCCTCATTAAAATTTATATTATTCGAGTTCCAAAAGTATTTCAGACATGAGACTTTTTGTACAAGAAAGAGAACGTCCTCAGCTCCAAAATTTGCGCATAGTAGCATATGTGTACGCAGCCCCGTTTTTATAATGGCCAAATTATGACAACTAATAATCACTAAAATTGATAGAATAACCAAATTATGACAACTAGTCCACACTAAAATTTATATTATTCGAGTTCCAAAACTATTTCAGACATGAGACTTTTTGTGCAAGAAAGAGGACGTCCTCAGCCCAAAAATTTGCGCATAGTAGCATATGTGTACGCAGCCTCGTTTTTTATAATGGCCAAATTATGAGAACTAATAATCACTAAAATTTATAGAATAACCAAATTATGACAACTAGTCCTCACAAAAATTCAAATTATTTGAGTTCCAAAAGTATTTCAGACATGAGACTTTTCATGCAAGAAAGAGGACGTCCTCCGCCCGAAAATTTGCGCATAGTAGCATATGTGTACGCAGCCTCATTTTTTATAATGGCCAAATTATGAGAACTAATAATCACTAAAATTTATAGAATAACCAAATTATGACAACTAGTCCTCAGTAAAATTCAAATTATTCGAGTTCCAAAAGTATTTCAGACATGAGACTTTTCGTGCAAGAAAGAGGACGTCCTCAGCACCAAAATTAGCGCATAGTTGCATATGTCTACTCAGCCCCGTTTTCTTATAATGGCCAAATTATGACAACTAATAATCACTAAAATTGATAGAATAACCAAATTATGACAACTAGTCAACACTAAAATTTATATTATTCGAGTTCCAAAAGTATTTCAGACATGAGACTTTTTGTGCAAGACGACCTCAGCCCAAAAATTTGCGCTTAGTAGCATATGTGTAAGCAGCCTCATTTTTTATAATGGCCAAATTATGAGAACTAATAATCACTAAAATTTATAGAATAACCAAATTATGACAACTAGTCCTCACTAAAATTCAAATTATTCGAGTTCGAAAAGTATTTCAGACATGAGACTTTTCGTGCAAGAAAGAGGACGTCCTCAGCCCCAAAATTAGCGCATAGTTGCATATGTCAACTCAGCCCCGTTTTCTTATAATGGCCAAATTATGACATCAAAAAATCGCTAAAATTGATAGAATAACCAAATTATGACAACTAGTCAACACTAAAATTTATATTATTCGAGTTCCAAAAGTATTTCAGACATGAGACTTTTTGTGCAATACGTTCTCAGCCTAAAAATTTGCGCATAGTAGCATATGTGTACGTAGCCTCGTTTTTTATAATGGCCAAATTATGAGAACGAATAATCACTAAAATTTATAGAAGAACCAAATTATGACAACTAGTCCTCAGTAAAATTCAAATTATTCGAGTTCCAAAAGTATTTCAGACATGAGACTTTTCGTGCAAGAAAGAGGACGTCCTCAGCCCCAAAATTTGCGCATAGTTGCATATGTGTACTCAGCCTCGTTTTTTTATAATGGCCAAATTATGACATCAAATAATCGCTAAAATTGATAGGTTAACCAAATTATGACAACTAGCCCACACTAAAATTTATATTATTCGAGTTCCAAAAGTATTTCAGACATGAGACTTTTTGTGCAATACGTTCTCAGCCTAAAAATTTGCGCATAGTAGCATATGTGTACTCAGCCTCGTTTTCTTATAATGGCCAAATTATGACAACTAATAATCACTAAAATTGATGGAATAACCAAATTATGACAACTAGTCCTCAGTAAAATTCAAATTATTCGAGTTCCAAAAGTATTTCAGACATGAGACTTTTCGTGCAAGAAAGAGAACGTCCTCAGCCCCACAAATTTGCGCACTATCTAATAATCACTAAAATTGATAAAATCCAAATTATGACAACTAGTCCTCACTAAAATTTATATTAATCGAGTTCCAAAAGTATTTCAAACATGAGACTTTTTGAGCAAGAAAGAGGACGTCCTCAGCCCCAAAATTTGCGCATAGTAGCATATGTGTACTCAGTCTCGTTTTTTATAATGGCCAAATTATGACAACTTATAATCACTAAAATTGATAGGATAACCAAATTATGACAACTAGTCCTCACTAAAATTTATATTATTCGAGTTCCAAAAGTATTTCAGACATGAGACTTTTTGTGCAAGAAAGAGGACGTCCTCAGCCCCAAAATTTGCGCATAGCAGCATTTGTATACTCAGCCTCGTTATTTTTATAATGGCCAAATTATGAGAACTAACAATCACTAAAACTGATAGGATAACAAAATTATGACAACTAGTCCTCACTAAAATTTATATTATTCGAGTTCCAAAAGTATTTCAGACATGAGATTTTTTGTGCAAGAAAGAGGACGTCCTCCGCACAAAAATTTGCGTATTGTAGCATATGTGTACTCAGCCTCGTTTTTTTATAATGGCCAAATTATGACAACTAATAATCACTAAAATTAATAGGATAACCAAATTATGACAACTTGTCCTCATTAAAATTTATATTATTCGAGTTCCAAAAGTATTTCAGACGTGAGACTTTTAATTAAAATTATTCGAGTTCCAAAAGTATTTCAGACATGAGACTTTTCGTGCAAGAAAGAGGACGTCCTCAGCCCCAAAATTTGCGCATAGTTGCATATGTCTACTCAGCCCTGTTTTCTTATAATGGCCAAATTATGGCAACTAATAATCACTAAAATTGATAGAATAACCAAATTATGACAACTAGTCCACACTAAAATTTATATTATTCGAGTTCCAAAATTATTTCAGACATGAGACTTTTTGTGCAAGAAAGAGGACGTCCTCAGCCCAAAAATTTGCGCATAGTAGTCCTCACCAAAATTCAAATTATTCGAGTTCCAAAAGTATTTCAGACATGAGACTTTTCGTGCAAGAAAGAGGACGTCCTCAGCCCCATAATTAGCACATAGTTGCATATGTCTACTCAGCCCCGTTTTCTTATAATGGCCAAATTATGACAACTAATAATCACTAAAATTGATGGAATAACCAAATTATGACAACTAGTCCACACTAAAAATTATATTATTCGAGTTCTAAAAGTATTTCAGACATGAGACTTTTTGTGCGAGAAAGAGGACGTCCTCAGCCCTAAAATTTGCGCATAGTAGCATATGTGTACTCAGCCTCGTTTTTTATAATGGCCTAATTATGACAACTAATAATCACTAACATTGATTGGATAACCAAATTATGACAACTAGTCCTCATTAAAATTTATATTCTTCGAGTTCCAAAAGTATTTAAGACATAAGACTTTTTTCAAGAAAGAGAACGTCCTCAGCCCCACAAATTTGCGAACTATCTAATAATCTTTAAAATTGATAGAATCCAAATTATCACAACTAGTCCTCAGTAAAATTTATATTAATCGAGTTCCAAAAGTATTTCAAACATGAGACTCTTTGAGCAAGAAAGAGGACGTCCTCAGCCCCAAAATTTGCGCATAGTAGCATATGTGTACTCAGTCTCGTTTTTTATAATGGCCAAATTATGACAACTTATAATCACTAAAATTGATAGGATAACCAAATTATGACAACTAGTCCTCACTAATATTTATATTAATCGAGTTCCAAAAGTATTTCAGACATAAGACTTTTTGTGCAAGAAAGAGGACGTCCTCAGCCCCAAAATTTGCGCATAGTAGCATTTGTATACTCAGCCTCGTTTTTTTATAATGGCCAAATTATGAGAACTTATAATCACTAAAATTGATAGAATCCAAATTATCACAACTAGTCCTCAGTAAAATTTATATTAATCGAGCTCCAAAAGTATTTCAAACATGAGACTTTTTGAGCAAGAAAGAGGACGTCCTCAGCCCCAAAATTTGCGCATAGTAGCATATGTGTACTCAGTCTCGTTTTTCATAATGGCCAAATTATGACAACTTATAATCACTAAAATTGATAGGATAACCAAATTATGACAACTAGTCCTCACTAATATTTATATTAATCGAGTTCCAAAAGTATTTCAGACATAAGACTTTTTGTGCAAGAAAGATGACGTCCTCAGCCCCAAAATTTGCGCATAGAAGCATTTGTATACTCAGCCTCGTTTTTTTATAATGGCCAAATTATGAGAACTTATAATCACTAAAATTGATAGAATTCAAATTATGACAACTAGTCCTCATTAAAATTTATATTATTCGAGTTCCAAAAGTATTTCAGACATGCGACTTTTTGTGAAAGAAAGAGGACGTCCTCAGCCCCATAATTTGCGCATAGTAGCATATGTGTACGCAGCCTCGTTTTTTATAATGGCCAAATTATGACCACTAACAATCATTAAAATTGATAGGATAATCAAATTATGAGAACTAGTCCTCACTAAAATTGATATTATTCGAGTTCCAAAAGTTTTTCAGACATGAGACTTTTTGTACAAGAAAGAGGACGTCCTCAGCTCCAAAATTTGCGCATACTTTATATTATTGGAGTTCCAAAAGTATTTCAGACATGAGAATTTTTGTGACAACTAGTCCTCACTAAAATTTATAATATTCGAGTTCCAAATGTATATCAGACATGCAGGAAGGAGGACGTCTTCAGTCACTATTTGCGCATAGTAGCATATGTGTACGCAGCCTCGTTTTTTTATAATAGCCAAATTATGACAACTAACAATCACTAAAATTGATAGGATAACCAAATTATGACAACAAGTCCTCACTAAAATTTATATTAATCGAGTTCCAAAAGTATTTCAGACATGAGACTTTTTGTGCAAGACGACCTCAGCCCCAAAATTTGCGCATAGTAGCATATGTGTACTCAGTCTCGTTTTTTATAATGGCCAAATTATGACAACTTATAATCACTAAAATTGATAGGATAACCAAATTATGACAACTAGTCCTCACTAAAATTTATATTATTCGAGTTCCAAAAGTATTTCAGACATGAGACTTTTTGTGCAAGAAAGAGGACGTCCTCAGCCCCAAAATTTGCGCATAGCAGCATTTGTATACTCAGCCTCGTTATTTTTATAATGGCCAAATTATGAGAACTAACAATCACTAAAACTGATAGGATAACAAAATTATGACAACTAGTCCTCACTAAAATTTATATTATTCGAGTTCCAAAAGTATTTCAGACATGAGATTTTTTGTGCAAGAAAGAGGACGTCCTCCGCACAAAAATTTGCGTATTGTAGCATATGTGTACTCAGCCTCGTTTTTTTATAATGGCCAAATTATGACAACTAATAATCACTAAAATTAATAGGATAACCAAATTATGACAACTTGTCCTCATTAAAATTTATATTATTCGAGTTCCAAAAGTATTTCAGACGTGAGACTTTTAATTAAAATTATTCGAGTTCCAAAAGTATTTCAGACATGAGACTTTTCGTGCAAGAAAGAGGACGTCCTCAGCCCCAAAATTTGCGCATAGTTGCATATGTCTACTCAGCCCTGTTTTCTTATAATGGCCAAATTATGGCAACTAATAATCACTAAAATTGATAGAATAACCAAATTATGACAACTAGTCCACACTAAAATTTATATTATTCGAGTTCCAAAATTATTTCAGACATGAGACTTTTTGTGCAAGAAAGAGGACGTCCTCAGCCCAAAAATTTGCGCATAGTAGTCCTCACCAAAATTCAAATTATTCGAGTTCCAAAAGTATTTCAGACATGAGACTTTTCGTGCAAGAAAGAGGACGTCCTCAGCCCCATAATTAGCACATAGTTGCATATGTCTACTCAGCCCCGTTTTCTTATAATGGCCAAATTATGACAACTAATAATCACTAAAATTGATGGAATAACCAAATTATGATAACTAGTCCACACTAAAAATTATATTATTCGAGTTCTAAAAGTATTTCAGACATGAGACTTTTTGTGCAAGAAAGAGGACGTCCTCAGCCCTAAAATTTGCGCATAGTAGCATATGTGTACTCAGCCTCGTTTTTTATAATGGCCAAATTATGACAACTAATAATCACTAACATTGATTGGATAACCAAATTATGACAACTAGTCCTCATTAAAATTTATATTCTTCGAGTTCCAAAAGTATTTAAGACATAAGACTTTTTGTCAAGAAAGAGAACGTCCTCAGCCCCACAAATTTGCGAACTATCTAATAATCTTTAAAATTGATAGAATCCAAATTATCACAACTAGTCCTCAGTAAAATTTATATTAATCGAGTTCCAAAAGTATTTCAGACATAAGACTTTTTGTGCAAGAAAGAGGACGTCCTCAGCCCCAAAATTTGCGCATAGTAGCATTTGTATACTCAGCCTCGTTTTTTTATAATGGCCAAATTATGAGAACTTATAATCACTAAAATTGATAGAATCCAAATTATCACAACTAGTCCTCAGTAAAATTTATATTAATCGAGCTCCAAAAGTATTTCAAACATGAGACTTTTTGAGCAAGAAAGAGGACGTCCTCAGCCCCAAAATTTGCGCATAGTAGCATATGTGTACTCAGTCTCGTTTTTCATAATGGCCAAATTATGACAACTTATAATCACTAAAATTGATAGGATAACCAAATTATGACAACTAGTCCTCACTAATATTTATATTAATCGAGTTCCAAAAGTATTTCAGACATAAGACTTTTTGTGCAAGAAAGATGACGTCCTCAGCCCCAAAATTTGCGCATAGAAGCATTTGTATACTCAGCCTCGTTTTTTTATAATGGCCAAATTATGAGAACTTATAATCACTAAAATTGATAGAATTCAAATTATGACAACTAGTCCTCATTAAAATTTATATTATTCGAGTTCCAAAAGTATTTCAGACATGCGACTTTTTGTGCAAGAAAGAGGACGTCCTCAGCCCCATAATTTGCGCATAGTAGCATATGTGTACGCAGCCTCGTTTTTTATAATGGCCAAATTATGACCACTAACAATCATTAAAATTGATAGGATAATCAAATTATGAGAACTAGTCCTCACTAAAATTGATATTATTCGAGTTCCAAAAGTTTTTCAGACATGAGACTTTTTGTACAAGAAAGAGGACGTCCTCAGCTCCAAAATTTGCGCATACTTTATATTATTCGAGTTCCAAAAGTATTTCAGACATGAGAATTTTTGTGACAACTAGTCCTCACTAAAATTTATAATATTCGAGTTCCAAATGTATATCAGACATGCAGGAAGGAGGACGTCTTCAGTCACTATTTGCGCATAGTAGCATATGTGTACGCAGCCTCGTTTTTTTATAATAGCCAAATTATGACAACTAACAATCACTAAAATTGATAGGATAACCAAATTATGACAACAAGTCCTCACTAAAATTTATATTAATCGAGTTCCAAAAGTATTTCAGACATGAGACTTTTTGTGCAAGACGACCTCAGCCCAAAAATTTGCGCTTAGTAGCATATGTGTACGCAGCCTCATTTTTTATAATGGCCAAATTATGAGAACGAATAATCACTAAAATTTATAGAAGAACCAACTTATGACAACTAGTCCTCAGTAAAATTCAAATTATTCGAATTCGAAAAGTATTTCAGACATGAGACTTTTCGTGCAAGAAAGAGGACGTCCTCAGCACCAAAATTAGCGCATAGTTGCATATGTCAACTCAGCCCCGTTTTCTTATAATGGCCAAATTATGACATCAAAAAATCGCTAAAATTGATAGAATAACCAAATTATGACAACTAGTCAACACTAAAATTTATATTATTCGAGTTCCAAAAGTATTTCAGACATGAGACTTTTTGTGCAATACGTTCTCAGCCTAAAAATTTGCGCATAGTAGCATATGTGTACGTAGCCTCGTTTTTCATAATGGCCAAATTATGAGAACGAATAATCACTAAAATTTATAGAAGAACCAAATTATGACAACTAGTCCTCAGTAAAATTCAAATTATTCGAGTTCCAAAAGTATTTCAGACATGAGACTTTTCGTGCAAGAAAGAGGTCGTCCTCAGCCCCAAAATTTGCGCATAGTTGCATATGTGTACTCAGCCTCGTTTTTTTATAATGGCCAAATTATGACATCAAATAATCGCTAAAATTGATAGGTTAACCAAATTATGACAACTAGCCCACACTAAAATTTATATTATTCGAGTTCCAAAAGTATTTCAGACATGAGACTTTTTGTGCAATACGTTCTCAGCCTAAAAATTTGCGCATAGCAGCATTTGTATACTCAGCCTCGTTTTTTTTATAATGGCCAAATTATGAGAACTAACAATCACTAAAACTGATAGGATAACAAAATTATGACAACTAGTCCTCACTAAAATTTATATTAATCGAGTTCCAAAAGTATTTCAAACATGAGACTTTTCGTGCAAGAAAGAGGACGTCCTCAGCCCCAAAATTTGCGCACTATCTATTTATATTAATCGAGTTCCAAAAGTATTTCAGACATGAGACTTTTTGTGCAAGAAAGAGGACGTCCTCAGCCCCAAAATTTGCGCATAGCAGCATTTGTATACTCAGCCTCGTTTTTTTTATAATGGCCAAATTATGAGAACTAACAATCACTAAAACTGATAGGATAACAAAATTATGACAACTAGTCCTCACTAAAATTTATATTATTCGAGTTCCAAAAGTATTTCAGACATGAGATTTTTTGTGCAAGAAAGAGGACGTCCTCCGCAAAAAAATTTGCGTATTGTAGCATATGTGTACTCAGCCTCGTTTTTTTATAATAGCCAAATTATGACAACTAATAATCACTAAAATTAATAGGATAACCAAATTATGACAACTTGTCCTCATTAAAATTTATATTATTCGAGTTCCAAAAGTATTTCAGACGTGAGACTTTTAATTAAAATTATTCGAGTTCCAAAAGTATTTCAGACATGAGACTTTTCGTGCAAGAAAGAGGACGTCCTCAGCCCCAAAATTTGCGCATAGTTGCATATGTCTACTCAGCCCTGTTTTCTTATAATGGCCAAATTATGGCAACTAATAATCACTAAAATTGATAGAATAACCAAATTATGACAACTAGTCCACACTAAAATTTATATTATTCGAGTTCCAAAATTATTTCAGACATGAGACTTTTTGTGCAAGAAAGAGGACGTCCTCAGCCCAAAAATTTGCGCATAGTAGTCCTCACCAAAATTCAAATTATTCGAGTTCCAAAAGTATTTCAGACATGAGACTTTTCGTGCAAGAAAGAGGACGTCCTCAGCCCCATAATTAGCACATAGTTGCATATGTCTACTCAGCCCCGTTTTCTTATAATGGCCAAATTATGACAACTAATAATCACTAAAATTGATGGAATAACCAAATTATGACAACTAGTCCACACTAAAAATTATATTATTCGAGTTCTAAAAGTATTTCAGATATGAGACTTTTTGTGCAAGAAAGAGGACGTCCTCAGCCCCAAAATTTGCGCATAGTAGCATATGTGTACTCAGCCTCGTTTTTTATAATGGCCAAATTATGACAACTAATAATCACTAACATTGATTGGATAACCAAATTATGACAACTAGTCCTCACAAAAATTTGCGTATTGTAGCATATGTGTACTCAGCCTCGTTTTTTTATAATAGCCAAATTATGACAACTAATAATCACTAAAATTAATAGGATAACCAAATTATGACAACTTGTCCTCATTAAAATTTATATTATTCGAGTTCCAAAAGTATTTCAGACGTGAGACTTTTAATTAAAATTATTCGAGTTCCAAAAGTATTTCAGACATGAGACTTTTCGTGCAAGAAAGAGGACGTCCTCAGCCCCAAAATTTGCGCATAGTTGCATATGTCTACTCAGCCCTGTTTTCTTATAATGGCCAAATTATGGCAACTAATAATCACTAAAATTGATAGAATAACCAAATTATGACAACTAGTCCACACTAAAATTTATATTATTCGAGTTCCAAAATTATTTCAGACATGAGACTTTTTGTGCAAGAAAAAGGACGTCCTCAGCCCAAAAATTTGCGCATAGTAGTCCTCACCAAAATTCAAATTATTCGAGTTCCAAAAGTATTTCAGACATGAGACTTTTCGTGCAAGAAAGAGGACGTCCTCAGCCCCATAATTAGCACATAGTTGCATATGTCTACTCAGCCCCGTTTTCTTATAATGGCCAAATTATGACAACTAATAATCACTAAAATTGATGGAATAACCAAATTATGACAACTAGTCCACACTAAAAATTATATTATTCGAGTTCTAAAAGTATTTCAGACATGAGACTTTTTGTGCAAGAAAGAGGACGTCCTCAGCCCCAAAATTTGCGCATAGTAGCATATGTGTACTCAGCCTCGTTTTTTATAATGGCCAAATTATGACAACTAATAATCACTAACATTGATTGGATAACCAAATTATGACAACTAGTCCTCATTAAAATTTATATTCTTCGAGTTCCAAAAGTATTTAAGACATAAGACTTTTTGTCAAGAAAGAGAACGTCCTCAGCCCCACAAATTTGCGAACTATCTAATAATCTTTAAAATTGATAGAATCCAAATTATCACAACTAGTCCTCAGTAAAATTTATATTAATCGAGTTCCAAAAGTATTTCAAACATGAGACTCTTTGAGCAAGAAAGAGGACGTCCTCAGCCCCAAAATTTGCGCATAGTAGCATATGTGTACTCAGTCTCGTTTTTTATAATGGCCAAATTATGACAACTTATAATCACTAAAATTGATAGGATAACCAAATTATGACAACTAGTCCTCACTAATATTTATATTAATCGAGTTCCAAAAGTATTTCAGACATAAGACTTTTTGTGCAAGAAAGAGGACGTCCTCAGCCCCAAAATTTGCGCATAGTAGCATTTGTATACTCAGCCTCGTTTTTTTATAATGGCCAAATTATGAGAACTTATAATCACTAAAATTGATAGAATCCAAATTATCACAACTAGTCCTCAGTAAAATTTATATTAATCGAGCTCCAAAAGTATTTCAAACATGAGACTTTTTGAGCAAGAAAGAGGACGTCCTCAGCCCCAAAATTTGCGCATAGTAGCATATGTGTACTCAGTCTCGTTTTTCATAATGGCCAAATTATGACAACTTATAATCACTAAAATTGATAGGATAACCAAATTATGACAACTAGTCCTCACTAATATTTATATTAATCGAGTTCCAAAAGTATTTCAGACATAAGACTTTTTGTGCAAGAAAGATGACGTCCTCAGCCCCAAAATTTGCGCATAGAAGCATTTGTATACTCAGCCTCGTTTTTTTATAATGGCCAAATTATGAGAACTTATAATCACTAAAATTGATAGAATTCAAATTATGACAACTAGTCCTCATTAAAATTTATATTATTCGAGTTCCAAAAGTATTTCAGACATGCGACTTTTTGTGCAAGAAAGAGGACGTCCTCAGCCCCATAATTTGCGCATAGTAGCATATGTGTACGCAGCCTCGTTTTTTATAATGGCCAAATTATGACCACTAACAATCATTAAAATTGATAGGATAATCAAATTATGAGAACTAGTCCTCACTAAAATTGATATTATTCGAGTTCCAAAAGTTTTTCAGACATGAGACTTTTTGTACAAGAAAGAGGACGTCCTCAGCTCCAAAATTTGCGCATACTTTATATTATTCGAGTTCCAAAAGTATTTCAGACATGAGAATTTTTGTGACAACTAGTCCTCACTAAAATTTATAATATTCGAGTTCCAAATGTATATCAGACATGCAGGAAGGAGGACGTCTTCAGTCACTATTTGCGCATAGTAGCATATGTGTACGCAGCCTCGTTTTTTTATAATAGCCAAATTATGACAACTAACAATCACTAAAATTGATAGGATAACCAAATTATGACAACAAGTCCTCACTAAAATTTATATTAATCGAGTTCCAAAAGTATTTCAGACATAAGACTTTTCGTGCAAGAAAGAGGACGTCCTCAGCCCCAAAATTTGAGCATAGTAGAATATGTGTACTCAGCCTCGTTTTTTTATAATGGCCAAATTATGACAACTAATAGTCACTAAAATTGATAGGATAACCAAATTATGACAATTTGTCCTCATTAAAATTTATATTATTCGAGTTCCAAAAGTATTTCAGACATGAGACTTTTTGTACAAGAAAGAGAACGTCCTCAGCCCCAAAATTTGCGCATAGTAGCATATGTGTACGCAGCCCCGTTTTTATAATGGCCAAATTATGACAACTAATAATCACTAAAATTGATCGAATAACCAAATTATGACAACTAGTCCACACTAAAAATTATATTATTCGAGCTCCAAAAGTATTTCAGACATGAGACTTTTTGTGCAAGAAAGAGGACGTCCTCAGCCCCAAAATTTGCGCATAGTAGCATATGTGTACGCAGCCTCGTTTTTTATAATGGCCAAATTTTGACCACTAACAATCATTAAAATTGATGGAATACTCATAATCATAATCACTAAAATTGATGGAATAACCGAATTACGACAACTAGTCCTCACTAAAAAAAGAGGACGTCCTCAGCCCCAAAATTTGCGCATAGTAGCATATGTGTACTCAGCCTCGTTTTCTTATAATGGCCAAATTATGACAACTAATAATCACTAAAATTGATGGAATAACCAAATTATGACAACTAGTCCACACTAAAATTTATATTATTCGGGTTCCAAAAGTATTTCAGACATGAGACTTTTTGTGCAAGAAAGAGGACGTCCTCAGCCCCAAAATTTGCGCATAGTTGCATATGTATACTCAGCCCCGTTTTCTTATAATGGCCAAATTATGACAACTAATAATCACTAAAATTGATAGAATAACCAAATTATGACAACTAGTCCACACTAAAATTTATATTATTCGAGTTCCAAAAGTATTTCAGACATGAGACTTTTTGGGCAAGAAAGAGGACGTCCTCAGCCCCAAAATTTGCGCATAGTTGCATATGTCTACTCAGCCCCGTTTTCTTATAATGTCCAAATTATGACAACTTATAATCACTAAAATTGATAGAATTCAAATTATGACAACTAGTCCTCATTAAAATTTATATTATTCGAGTTCCAAAAGTATTTCAGACATGCGATGAGAACTATGAATCACTAAAATTTATAGAATAACCAAATTATGACAACTAGTCCTCACTAAAATTCAAATTATTCGAGTTCCAAATGTATTTCAGACATGAGACTTTTCGTGCAAGAAAGAGGACGTGCTCAGTCCCAAAATTTGCGCATAGTTGCATATGTCTACTCAGCCCAGTTTTCTTATAATGGCCAAATTATGACAACTAATAATCACTAAAATTGATAGAATAACCAAATTATGACAACTAGTCCACACTAAATTTTATATTATTCGAGTTCCAAAAGTATTTCAGACATGAGACTTTTTGTGCAAAACGTCCTCAGCCCAAAAATTTGCGCATAGTAGCATATGTGTACGCAGCCTCGTTTTTTATAATGGCCAAATTATGAGAACTAATAATCACTAAAATTTATAGAAGAACCAAATTATGACAACAAGTCCTCACTGAAATTCAAATTATTCGAGTTCCAAAAGTATTTCAGACATGAGACTTTTCGTGCAAGAAAGAGGACGTCCTTAGCCCAAAAATTTGCGCAAAGTAGCATATATGTACGCAGCCTCATTTTTTATAATGGCCAAATTATGAGAACTAATAATCACTAAAATTTATAGAATAACCAAATTATGACAACTAGTCCTCACTAAAATTCAAATTATTCGAGTTCCAAAAGTATTTCAGACATGAGACTTTTCGTGCAAGAAAGAGGACGTCCTCAGCCCCAAAATTTGCGCATAGTTGCATATGTCTACTCAGCTTCGTTTTCTTATAATGGCCAAATTATGACAACTAATAATCACTAAAATTGATAGAATATCCAAATTATGACAACTAGTCCTCACTAAAATTCAAATTATTCGAGTTCCAAAAGTAATTCAGACATGAGACTTTTCGTGCAAGAAAGAGGACGTCCTCAGCCCAAAAATTTGCGCATAGTAGTCCTCACCAAAATTCAAATTATTCGAGTTCCAAAAGTATTTCAGACATGAGACTTTTCGTGCAAGAAAGAGGACGTCCTCAGCCCCATAATTTGCACATAGTTGCATATGTCTACTCAGCCCCGTTTTCTTATAATGGCCAAATTATGACAACTACTAATCACTAAAATTGATGGAATAACCAAATTATGACAACTAGTCCACACTAAAATTTATATTATTCGAGTTCTAAAAGTATTTCAGACATTAGACTTTTTGTGCAAGAAAGAGGACGTCCTCAGCCCCAAAATTTGCGCATAGTAGCATATGTGTACTCAGCCTCGTTTTTTATAATGGCCAAATTATGACAACTAATAATCACTAACATTGATTGGATAACCAAATTATGACAACTAGTCCTCATTAAAATTTATATTCTTCGAGTTCCAAAAGTATTTAAGACATAAGACTTTTTGTCAAGAAAGAGAACGTCCTCAGCCCCACAAATTTGCGAACTATCTAATAATCTTTAAAATTGATAGAATCCAAATTATCACAACTAGTCCTCAGTAAAATTTATATTAATCGAGTTCCAAAAGTATTTCAAACATGAGACTTTTTGAGCAAGAGAGAGGACGTCCTCAGCCCCAAAATTTGCGCATAGTAGCATATGTGTACTCAGTCTCGTTTTTTATAATGGCCAAATTATGACAACTTATAATCACTAAAATTGATAGGATAACCAAATTATGACAACTAGTCCTCACTAATATTTATATTAATCGAGTTCCAAAAGTATTTCAGACATAAGACTTTTTGTGCAAGAAAGAGGACGTCCTCAGCCCCAAAATTTGCGCATAGTAGCATTTGTATACTCAGCCTCGTTTTTTTATAATGGCCAAATTATGAGAACTTATAATCACTAAAATTGATAGAATCCAAATTATCACAACTAGTCCTCAGTAAAATTTATATTAATCGAGTTCCAAAAGTATTTCAAACATGAGACTTTTTGAGCAAGAAAGAGGACGTCCTCAGCCCCAAAATTTGCGCATAGTAGCATATGTGTACTCAGTCTCGTTTTTTATAATGGCCAAATTATGACAACTTATAATCACTAAAATTGATAGGATAACCAAATTATGACAACTAGTCCTCACTAATATTTATATTAATCGAGTTCCAAAAGTATTTCAGACATAAGACTTTTTGTGCAAGAAAGAGGACGTCCTCAGCCCCAAAATTTGCGCATAGTAGCATTTGTATACTCAGCCTCGTTTTTTTATAATGGCCAAATTATGAGAACTTATAATCACTAAAATTGATAGAATCCAAATTATCACAACTAGTCCTCAGTAAAATTTATATTAATCGAGCTCCAAAAGTATTTCAAACATGAGACTTTTTGAGCAAGAAAGAGGACGTCCTCAGCCCCAAAATTTGCGCCTAGTAGCATATGTGTACTCAGTCTCGTTTTTTATAATGGCCAAATTATGACAACTTATAATCACTAAAATTGATAGGATAACCAAATTATGACAACTAGTCCTCACTAATATTTATATTAATCGAGTTCCAAAAGTATTTCAGACATAAGACTTTTTGTGCAAGAAAGAGGACGTCCTCAGCCCCAAAATTTGCGCACAGTAGCATTTGTATACTCAGTCTCGTTTTTTTATAATGGCCAAATTATGAGAACTTATAATCACTAAAATTGATAGAATTCAAATTATGACAACTAGTCCTCATTAAAATTTATATTATTCGAGTTCCAAAAGTATTTCAGACATGCGACTTTTTGTGCAAGAAAGAGGACGTCCTCAGCCCCATAATTTGCGCATAGTAGCATATGTGTACGCAGCCTCGTTTTTTATAATGGCCAAATTATGACCACTAACAATCATTAAAATTGATAGGATAATCAAATTATGAGAACTAGTCCTCACTAAAATTGATATTATTCGAGTTCCAAAAGTTTTTCAGACATGAGACTTTTTGTGCAAGAAAGAGGACGTCCTCAGCTCCAAAATTTGCGCATACTTTATATTATTCGAGTTCCAAAAGTATTTCAGACATGAGAATTTTTGTGACAACTAGTCCTCACTAAAATTTATAATATTCGAGTTCCAAATGTATATCAGACATGCAGGAAGGAGGACGTCTTCAGTCACTATTTGCGCATAGTAGCATATGTGTACGCAGCCTCGTTTTTTTGTAATAGCCAAATTATGACAACTAACAATCACTAAAATTGATAGGATAACCAAATTATGACAACAAGTCCTCACTAAAATTTATATTAATCGAGTTCCAAAAGTATTTCAGACATGAGACTTTTCGTGCAAGAAAGAGGACGTCCTCAGCCCCAAAATTTGAGCATAGTAGAATATGTGTACTCAGCCTCGTTTTTTTATAATGGCCAAATTATGACAACTAATAGTCACTAAAATTGATAGGATAACCAAATTATGACAATTTGTCCTCATTAAAATTTATATTATTCGAGTTCCAAAAGTATTTCAGACATGAGACTTTTTGTACAAGAAAGAGAACGTCCTCAGCCCCAAAATTTGCGCATAGTAGCATATGTGTACGCAGCCCCGTTTTTATAATGGCCAAATTATGACAACTAATAATCACTAAAATTGATGGAATAACCAAATTATGACAACTAGTCCACACTAAAATTTATATTATTCGAGCTCCAAAAGTATTTCAGACATGAGACTTTTTGTGCAAGAAAGAGGACGTCCTCAGCCCCAAAATTTGCGCATAGTAGCATATGTGTACGCAGCCTCGTTTTTTATAATGGCCAAATTATGACCACTAACAATCATTAAAATTGATGGAATACTCATAATCATAATCACTAAAATTGATGGAATAACCCAATTACGACAACTAGTCCTCACAAAAAAAAGAGGACGTCCTCAGCCCCAAAATTTGCGCATAGTAGCATATGTGTACTCAGCCTCGTTTTCTTATAATGGCCAAATTATGACAACTAATAATCACTAAAATTGATGGAATAACCAAATTATGACAACTAGTCCACACTAAAATTTATATTATTCGGGTTCCAAAAGTATTTCAGACATGAGACTTTTTGTGCAAGAAAGAGGACGTCCTCAGCCCCAAAATTTGCGCATAGTTGCATATGTATACTCATCCCCGTTTTCTTATAATGGCCAAATTATGACAACTAATAATCACTAAAATTGATAGAATAACCAAATTATGACAACTAGTCCACACTAAAATTTATATTATTCGAGTTCCAAAAGTATTTCAGACATGAGACTTTTTGGGCAAGAAAGAGGACGTCCTCAGCCCCAAAATTTGCGCATAGTTGCATATGTCTACTCAGCCCCGTTTTCTTATAATGTCCAAATTATGACAACTTATAATCACTAAAATTGATAGAATTCAAATTATGACAACTAGTCCTCATTAAAATTTATATTATTCGAGTTCCAAAAGTATTTCAGACATGCGATGAGAACTATGAATCACTAAAATTTATAGAATAACCAAATTATGACAACTAGTCCTCACTAAAATTCAAATTATTCGAGTTCCAAATGTATTTCAGACATGAGACTTTTCGTGCAAGAAAGAGGACGTGCTCAGCCCCAAAATTTGCGCATAGTTGCATATGTCTACTCAGCCCCGTTTTCTTATAATGGCCAAATTATGACAACTAATAATCACTAAAATTGATTGAATAACCAAATTATGACAACTAGTCCACACTAAATTTTATATTATTCGAGTTCCAAAAGTATTTCAGACATGAGACTTTTTGTGCAAAACGTCCTCAGCCCAAAAATTTGCGCATAGTAGCATATGTGTACGCAGCCTCGTTTTTTATAATGGCCAAATTATGAGAACTAATATTCACTAAAATTTATAGAAGAACCAAATTATGACAACAAGTCCTCACTGAAATTCAAATTATTCGAGTTCCAAAAGTATTTCAGACATGAGACTTTTCGTGCAAGAAAGAGGACGTCCTTAGCCCAAAAATTTGCGCAAAGTAGCATATATGTACGCAGCCTCATTTTTTATAATGGCCAAATTATGAGAACTAATAATCACTAAAATTTATAGAATAACCAAATTATGACAACTAGTCCTCACTAAAATTCAAATTATTCGAGTTCCAAAAGTATTTCAGACATGAGACTTTTCGTGCAAGAAAGAGGACGTCCTCAGCCCCAAAATTTGCGCATAGTTGCATATGTCTACTCAGCTTCGTTTTCTTATAATGGCCAAATTATGACAACTAATAATCACTAAAATTGATAGAATATCCAAATTATGACAACTAGTCCTCACTAAAATTCAAATTATTCGAGTTCCAAAAGTAATTCAGACATGAGACTTTTCGTGCAAGAAAGAGGACGTCCTCAGCCCAAAAATTTGCGCATAGTAGTCCTCACCAAAATTCAAATTATTCGAGTTCCAAAAGTATTTCAGACATGAGACTTTTCGTGCAAGAAAGAGGACGTCCTCAGCCCCATAATTTGCACATAGTTGCATATGTCTACTCAGCCCCGTTTTCTTATAATGGCCAAATTATGACAACTAATAATCACTAAAATTGATGGAATAACCAAATTATGACAACTAGTCCACACTAAAATTTATATTATTCGAGTTCTAAAAGTATTTCAGACATGAGACTTTTTGTGCAAGAAAGAGGACGTCCTCAGCCCCAAAATTTGCGCATAGTAGCATATGTGTACTCAGCCTCGTTTTTTATAATGGCCAAATTATGACCACTAACAATCATTAAAATTGATAGGATAATCAAATTATGAGAACTAGTCCTCACTAAAATTGATATTATTCGAGTTCCAAAAGTTTTTCAGACATGAGACTTTTTGTACAAGAAAGAGGACGTCCTCAGCTCCAAAATTTGCGCATACTTTATATTATTCGAGTTCCAAAAGTATTTCAGACATGAGAATTTTTGTGACAACTAGTCCTCACTAAAATTTATAATATTCGAGTTCCAAATGTATATCAGACATGCAGGAAGGAGGACGTCTTCAGTCACTATTTGCGCATAGTAGCATATGTGTACGCAGCCTCGTTTTTTTATAATAGCCAAATTATGACAACTAACAATCACTAAAATTGATAGGATAACCAAATTATGACAACAAGTCCTCACTAAAATTTATATTAATCGAGTTCCAAAAGTATTTCAGACATGAGACTTTTCGTGCAAGAAAGAGGACGTCCTCAGCCCCAAAATTTGAGCATAGTAGAATATGTGTACTCAGCCTCGTTTTTTTATAATGGCCAAATTATGACAACTAATAGTCACTAAAATTGATAGGATAACCAAATTATGACAATTTGTCCTCATTAAAATTTATATTATTCGAGTTCCAAAAGTATTTCAGACATGAGACTTTTTGTACAAGAAAGAGAACGTCCTCAGCCCCAAAATTTGCGCATAGTAGCATATGTGTACGCAGCCCCGTTTTTATAATGGCCAAATTATGACAACTAATAATCACTAAAATTGATCGAATAACCAAATTATGACAACTAGTCCACACTAAAAATTATATTATTCGAGCTCCAAAAGTATTTCAGACATGAGACTTTTTGTGCAAGAAAGAGGACGTCCTCAGCCCCAAAATTTGCGCATAGTAGCATATGTGTACGCAGCCTCGTTTTTTATAATGGCCAAATTTTGACCACTAACAATCATTAAAATTGATGGAATACTCATAATCACTAAAATTGATGGAATAACCGAATTACGACAACTAGTCCTCACTAAAAAAAGAGGACGTCCTCAATCCCAAAATTTGCGCATAGTAGCATATGTGTACTCAGCCTCGTTTTCTTATAATGGCCAAATTATGACAACTAATAATCACTAAAATTGATGGAATAACCAAATTATGACAACTAGTCCACACTAAAATTTATATTATTCGGGTTCCAAATGTATTTCAGACATGAGACTTTTTGTGCAAGAAAGAGGACGTCCTCAGCCCCAAAATTTGCGCATAGTTGCATATGTATACTCAGCCCCGTTTTCTTATAATGGCCAAATTATGACAACTAATAATCACTAAAATTGATAGAATAACCAAATTATGACAACTAGTCCACACTAAAATTTATATTATTCGAGTTCCAAAAGTATTTCAGACATGAGACTTTTTGGGCAAGAAAGAGGACGTCCTCAGCCCCAAAATTTGCGCATAGTTGCATATGTCTACTCAGCCCCGTTTTCTTATAATGTCCAAATTATGACAACTTATAATCACTAAAATTGATAGAATTCAAATTATGACAACTAGTCCTCATTAAAATTTATATTATTCGAGTTCCAAAAGTATTTCAGACATGCGATGAGAACTATGAATCACTAAAATTTATAGAATAACCAAATTATGACAACTAGTCCTCACTAAAATTCAAATTATTCGAGTTCCAAATGTATTTCAGACATGAGACTTTTCGTGCAAGAAAGAGGACGTGCTCAGCCCCAAAATTTGCGCATAGTTGCATATGTCTACTCAGCCCCGTTTTCTTATAATGGCCAAATTATGACAACTAATAATCACTAAAATTGATAGAATAACCAAATTATGACAACTAGTCCACACTAAATTTTATATTATTCGAGTTCCAAAAGTATTTCAGACATGAGACTTTTTGTGCAAAACGTCCTCAGCCCAAAAATTTGCGCATAGTAGCATATGTGTACGCAGCCTCGTTTTTTATAATGGCCAAATTATGAGAACTAATAATCACTAAAATTTATAGAAGAACCAAATTATGACAACAAGTCCTCACTGAAATTCAAATTATTCGAGTTCCAAAAGTATTTCAGACATGAGACTTTTCGTGCAAGAAAGAGGACGTCCTTAGCCCAAAAATTTGCGCAAAGTAGCATATATGTACGCAGCCTCATTTTTTATAATGGCCAAATTATGAGAACTAATAATCACTAAAATTTATAGAATAACCAAATTATGACAACTAGTCCTCACTAAAATTCAAATTATTCGAGTTCCAAAAGTATTTCAGACATGAGACTTTTCGTGCAAGAAAGAGGACGTCCTCAGCCCCAAAATTTGCGCATAGTTGCATATGTCTACTCAGCTTCGTTTTCTAATAATGGCCAAATTATGACAACTAATAATCACTAAAATTGATAGAATAACCAAATTATGACAACTAGTCCTCACTAAAATTCAAATTATTCGAGTTCCAAAAGTAATTCAGACATGAGACTTTTCGTGCAAGAAAGAGGACGTCCTCAGCCCAAAAATTTGCGCATAGTAGTCCTCACCAAAATTCAAATTATTCGAGTTCCAAAAGTATTTCAGACATGAGACTTTTCGTGCAAGAAAGAGGACGTCCTCAGCCCCATAATTTGCACATAGTAGCATATGTGTACGCAGCCCCGTTTTTATAATGGCCAAATTATGACAACTAATAGTCACTAAAATTGATAGGATAACCAAATTATGACAATTTGTCCTCATTAAAATTTATATTATTCGAGTTCCAAAAGTATTTCAGACATGAGACTTTTTGTACAAGAAAGAGAACGTCCTCAGCCCCAAAATTTGCGCATAGTAGCATATGTGTACGCAGCCCCGTTTTTATAATGGCCAAATTATGACAACTAATAATCACTAAAATTGATCGAATAACCAAATTATGACAACTAGTCCACACTAAAAATTATATTATTCGAGCTCCAAAAGTATTTCAGACATGAGACTTTTTGTGCAAGAAAGAGGACGTCCTCAGCCCCAAAATTTGCGCATAGTAGCATATGTGTACGCAGCCTCGTTTTTTATAATGGCCAAATTTTGACCACTAACAATCATTAAAATTGATGGAATACTCATAATCACTAAAATTGATGGAATAACCGAATTACGACAACTAGTCCTCACTAAAAAAAGAGGACGTCCTCAATCCCAAAATTTGCGCATAGTAGCATATGTGTACTCAGCCTCGTTTTCTTATAATGGCCAAATTATGACAACTAATAATCACTAAAATTGATGGAATAACCAAATTATGACAACTAGTCCACACTAAAATTTATATTATTCGGGTTCCAAATGTATTTCAGACATGAGACTTTTTGTGCAAGAAAGAGGACGTCCTCAGCCCCAAAATTTGCGCATAGTTGCATATGTATACTCAGCCCCGTTTTCTTATAATGGCCAAATTATGACAACTAATAATCACTAAAATTGATAGAATAACCAAATTATGACAACTAGTCCACACTAAAATTTATATTATTCGAGTTCCAAAAGTATTTCAGACATGAGACTTTTTGGGCAAGAAAGAGGACGTCCTCAGCCCCAAAATTTGCGCATAGTTGCATATGTCTACTCAGCCCCGTTTTCTTATAATGTCCAAATTATGACAACTTATAATCACTAAAATTGATAGAATTCAAATTATGACAACTAGTCCTCATTAAAATTTATATTATTCGAGTTCCAAAAGTATTTCAGACATGCGATGAGAACTATGAATCACTAAAATTTATAGAATAACCAAATTATGACAACTAGTCCTCACTAAAATTCAAATTATTCGAGTTCCAAATGTATTTCAGACATGAGACTTTTCGTGCAAGAAAGAGGACGTGCTCAGCCCCAAAATTTGCGCATAGTTGCATATGTCTACTCAGCCCCGTTTTCTTATAATGGCCAAATTATGACAACTAATAATCACTAAAATTGATAGAATAACCAAATTATGACAACTAGTCCACACTAAATTTTATATTATTCGAGTTCCAAAAGTATTTCAGACATGAGACTTTTTGTGCAAAACGTCCTCAGCCCAAAAATTTGCGCATAGTAGCATATGTGTACGCAGCCTCGTTTTTTATAATGGCCAAATTATGAGAACTAATAATCACTAAAATTTATAGAAGAACCAAATTATGACAACAAGTCCTCACTGAAATTCAAATTATTCGAGTTCCAAAAGTATTTCAGACATGAGACTTTTCGTGCAAGAAAGAGGACGTCCTTAGCCCAAAAATTTGCGCAAAGTAGCATATATGTACGCAGCCTCATTTTTTATAATGGCCAAATTATGAGAACTAATAATCACTAAAATTTATAGAATAACCAAATTATGACAACTAGTCCTCACTAAAATTCAAATTATTCGAGTTCCAAAAGTATTTCAGACATGAGACTTTTCGTGCAAGAAAGAGGACGTCCTCAGCCCCAAAATTTGCGCATAGTTGCATATGTCTACTCAGCTTCGTTTTCTAATAATGGCCAAATTATGACAACTAATAATCACTAAAATTGATAGAATAACCAAATTATGACAACTAGTCCTCACTAAAATTCAAATTATTCGAGTTCCAAAAGTAATTCAGACATGAGACTTTTCGTGCAAGAAAGAGGACGTCCTCAGCCCAAAAATTTGCGCATAGTAGTCCTCACCAAAATTCAAATTATTCGAGTTCCAAAAGTATTTCAGACATGAGACTTTTCGTGCAAGAAAGAGGACGTCCTCAGCCCCATAATTTGCACATAGTTGCATATGTCTACTCAGCCCCGTTTTCTTATAATGGCCAAATTATGACAACTAATAATCACTAAAATTGATGGAATAACCAAATTATGACAACTAGTCCACACTAAAATTTATATTATTCGAGTTCTAAAAGTATTTCAGACATGAGACTTTTTGTGCAAGAAAGGGGACGTCCTCAGCCCCAAAATTTGCGCATAGTAGCATATGTGTACTCAGCCTCGTTTTTTATAATGGCCAAATTATGACAACTAATAATCACTAACATTGATTGGATAACCAAATTATGACAACTAGTCCTCATTAAAATTTATATTCTTCGAGTTCCAAAAGTATTTAAGACATAAGACTTTTTGTCAAGAAAGAGAACGTCCTCAGCCCCACAAATTTGCGAACTATCTAATAATCTTTAAAATTGATAGAATCCAAATTATCACAACTAGTCCTCAGTAAAATTTATATTAATCGAGTTCCAAAAGTATTTCAAACATGAGACTTTTTGAGCAAGAGAGAGGACGTCCTCAGCCCCAAAATTTGCGCATAGTAGCATATGTGTACTCAGTCTCGTTTTTTATAATGGCCAAATTATAACAACTTATAATCACTAAAATTGATAGGATAACCAAATTATGACAACTAGTCCTCACTAATATTTATATTAATCGAGTTCCAAAAGTATTTCAGACATAAGACTTTTTGTGCAAGAAAGAGGACGTCCTCAGCCCCAAAATTTGCGCATAGTAGCATTTGTATACTCAGCCTCGTTTTTTTATAATGGCCAAATTATGAGAACTTATAATCACTAAAATTGATAGAATCCAAATTATCACAACTAGTCCTCAGTAAAATTTATATTAATCGAGTTCCAAAAGTATTTCAAACATGAGACTTTTTGAGCAAGAAAGAGGACGTCCTCAGCCCCAAAATTTGCGCATAGTAGCATATGTGTACTCAGTCTCGTTTTTTATAATGGCCAAATTATGACAACTTATAATCACTAAAATTGATAGGATAACCAAATTATGACAACTAGTCCTCACTAATATTTATATTAATCGAGTTCCAAAAGTATTTCAGACATAAGACTTTTTGTGCAAGAAAGAGGACGTCCTCAGCCCCAAAATTTGCGCATAGTAGCATTTGTATACTCAGCCTCGTTTTTTTATAATGGCCAAATTATGAGAACTTATAATCACTAAAATTAATAGAATCCAAATTATCACAACTAGTCCTCAGTAAAATTTATATTAATCGAGCTCCAAAAGTATTTCAAACATGAGACTTTTTGAGCAAGAAAGAGGACGTCCTCAGCCCCAAAATTTGCGCATAGTAGCATATGTGTACTCAGTCTCGTTTTTTATAATGGCCAAATTATGACAACTTATAATCACTAAAATTGATAGGATAACCAAATTATGACAACTAGTCCTCACTAATATTTATATTAATCGAGTTCCAAAAGTATTTCAGACATAAGACTTTTTGTGCAAGAAAGAGGACGTCCTCAGCCCCAAAATTTGCGCATAGTAGCATTTGTATACTCAGCCTCGTTTTTTTATAATGGCCAAATTATGAGAACTTATAATCACTAAAATTGATAGAATTCAAATTATGACAACTAGTCCTCATTAAAATTTATATTATTCGAGTTCCAAAAGTATTTCAGACATGCGACTTTTTGTGCAAGAAAGAGGACGTCCTCAGCCCCATAATTTGCGCATAGTAGCATATGTGTACGCAGCCTCGTTTTTTATAATGGCCAAATTATGACCACTAACAATCATTAAAATTGATAGGATAATCAAATTATGAGAACTAGTCCTCACTAAAATTGATATTATTCGAGTTCCAAAAGTTTTTCAGACATGAGACTTTTTGTGCAAGAAAGAGGATGTCCTCAGCTCCAAAATTTGCGCATACTTTATATTATTCGAGTTCCAAAAGTATTTCAGACATGAGAATTTTTGTGACAACTAGTCCTCACTAAAATTTATAATATTCGAGTTCCAAATGTATATCAGACATGCAGGAAGGAGGACGTCTTCAGTCACTATTTGCGCATAGTAGCATATGTGTACGCAGCCTCGTTTTTTTGTAATAGCCAAATTATGACAACTAACAATCACTAAAATTGATAGGATAACCAAATTATGACAACAAGTCCTCACTAAAATTTATATTAATCGAGTTCCAAAAGTATTTCAGACATGAGACTTTTCGTGCAAGAAAGAGGACGTCCTCAGCCCCAAAATTTGAGCATAGTAGAATATGTGTACTCAGCCTCGTTTTTTTATAATGGCCAAATTATGACAACTAATAGTCACTAAAATTGATAGGATAACCAAATTATGACAATTTGTCCTCATTAAAATTTATATTATTCGAGTTCCAAAAGTATTTCAGACATGAGACTTTTTGTACAAGAAAGAGAACGTCCTCAGCCCCAAAATTTGCGCATAGTAGCATATGTGTACGCAGCCCCGTTTTTATAATGGCCAAATTATGACAACTAATAATCACTAAAATTGATGGAATAACCAAATTATGACAACTAGTCCACACTAAAATTTATATTATTCGAGCTCCAAAAGTATTTCAGACATGAGTCTTTTTGTGCAAGAAAGAGGACGTCCTCAGCCCCAAAATTTGCGCATAGTAGCATATGTGTACGCAGCCTCGTTTTTTATAATGGCCAAATTATGACCACTAACAATCATTAAAATTGATGGAATACTCATAATCATAATCACTAAAATTGATGGAATAACCCAATTACGACAACTAGTCCTCACTAAAAAAAGAGGACGTCCTCAGCCCCAAAATTTGCGCATAGTAGCATATGTGTACTCAGCCTCGTTTTCTTATAATGGCCAAATTATGACAACTAATAATCACTAAAATTGATGGAATAACCAAATTATGACAACTAGTCCACACTAAAATTTATATTATTCGGGTTCCAAAAGTATTTCAGACATGAGACTTTTTGTGCAAGAAAGAGGACGTCCTCAGCCCCAAAATTTGCGCATAGTTGCATATGTATACTCAGCCCCGTTTTCTTATAATGGCGAAATTATGACAACTAATAATCACTAAAATTGATAGAATAACCAAATTATGACAACTAGTCCACACTAAAATTTATATTATTCGAGTTCCAAAAGTATTTCAGACATGAGACTTTTTGGGCAAGAAAGAGGACGTCCTCAGCCCCAAAATTTGCGCATAGTTGCATATGTCTACTCAGCCCCGTTTTCTTATAATGTCCAAATTATGACAACTTATAATCACTAAAATTGATAGAATTCAAATTATGACAACTAGTCCTCATTAAAATTTATATTATTCGAGTTCCAAAAGTATTTCAGACATGCGATGAGAACTATGAATCACTAAAATTTATAGAATAACCAAATTATGACAACTAGTCCTCACTAAAATTCAAATTATTCGAGTTCCAAATGTATTTCAGACATGAGACTTTTCGTGCAAGAAAGAGGACGTGCTCAGCCCCAAAATTTGCGCATAGTTGCATATGTCTACTCAGCCCCGTTTTCTTATAATGGCCAAATTATGACAACTAATAATCACTAAAATTGATAGAATAACCAAATTATGACAACTAGTCCACACTAAATTTTATATTATTCGAGTTCCAAAAGTATTTCAGACATGAGACTTTTTGTGCAAAACGTCCTCAGCCCAAAAATTTGCGCATAGTAGCATATGTGTACGCAGCCTCGTTTTTTATAATGGCCAAATTATGAGAACTAATATTCACTAAAATTTATAGAAGAACCAAATTATGACAACAAGTCCTCACTGAAATTCAAATTATTCGAGTTCCAAAAGTATTTCAGACATGAGACTTTTCGTGCAAGAAAGAGGACGTCCTTAGCCCAAAAATTTGCGCAAAGTAGCATATATGTACGCAGCCTCATTTTTTATAATGGCCAAATTATGAGAACTAATAATCACTAAAATTTATAGAATAACCAAATTATGACAACTAGTCCTCACTAAAATTCAAATTATTCGAGTTCCAAAAGTATTTCAGACATGAGACTTTTCGTGCAAGAAAGAGGACGTCCTCAGCCCCAAAATTTGCGCATAGTTGCATATGTCTACTCAGCTTCGTTTTCTTATAATGGCCAAATTATGACAACTAATAATCACTAAAATTGATAGAATAACCAAATTATGACAACTAGTCCTCACTAAAATTCAAATTATTTGAGTTCCAAAAGTAATTCAGACATGAGACTTTTCGTGCAAGAAAGAGGACGTCCTCAGCCCAAAAATTTGCGCATAGTAGTCCTCACCAAAATTCAAATTATTCGAGTTCCAAAAGTATTTCAGACATGAGACTTTTCGTGCAAGAAAGAGGACGTCCTCAGCCCCATAATTTGCACATAGTTGCATATGTCTACTCAGCCCCGTTTTCTTATAATGGCCAAATTATGACAACTAATAATCACTAAAATTGATGGAATAACCAAATTATGACAACTAGTCCACACTAAAATTTATATTATTCGAGTTCTAAAAGTATTTCAGACATGAGACTTTTTGTGCAAGAAAGAGGACGTCCTCAGCCCCAAAATTTGCGCATAGTAGCATATGTGTACTCAGCCTCGTTTTTTATAATGGCCAAATTATGACAACTAATAATCACTAACATTGATTGGATAACCAAATTATGACAACTAGTCCTCATTAAAATTTATATTCTTCGAGTTCCAAAAGTATTTAAGACATAAGACTTTTTGTCAAGAAAGAGAACGTCCTCAGCCCCACAAATTTGCGAACCATCTAATAATCTTTAAAATTGATAGAATCCAAATTATCACAACTAGTCCTCAGTAAAATTTATATTAATCGAGTTCCAAAAGTATTTCAAACATGAGACTTTTTGAGCAAGAGAGAGGACGTCCTCAGCCCCAAAATTTGCGCATAGTAGCATATGTGTACTCAGTCTCGTTTTTTATAATGGCCAAATTATGACAACTTATAATCACTAAAATTGATAGGATAACCAAATTATGACAACTAGTCCTCACTAATATTTATATTAATCGAGTTCCAAAAGTATTTCAGACATAAGACTTTTTGTGCAAGAAAGAGGACGTCCTCAGCCCCAAAATTTGCGCATAGTAGCATTTGTATACTCAGCCTCGTTTTTTTATAATGGCCAAATTATGAGAACTTATAATCACTAAAATTGATAGAATCCAAATTATCACAACTAGTCCTCAGTAAAATTTATATTAATCGAGTTCCAAAAGTATTTCAAACATGAGACTTTTTGAGCAAGAAAGAGGACGTCCTCAGCCCCAAAATTTGCGCATAGTAGCATATGTGTACTCAGTCTCGTTTTTTATAATGGCCAAATTATGACAACTTATAATCACTAAAATTGATAGGATAACCAAATTATGACAACTAGTCCTCACTAATATTTATATTAATCGAGTTCCAAAAGTATTTCAGACATAAGACTTTTTGTGCAAGAAAGAGGACGTCCTCAGCCCCAAAATTTGCGCATAGTAGCATTTGTATACTCAGCCTCGTTTTTTTATAATGGCCAAATTATGAGAACTTATAATCACTAAAATTGATAGAATCCAAATTATCACAACTAGTCCTCAGTAAAATTTATATTAATCGAGCTCCAAAAGTATTTCAAACATGAGACTTTTTGAGCAAGAAAGAGGACGTCCTCAGCCCCAAAATTTGCGCATAGTAGCATATGTGTACTCAGTCTCGTTTTTTATAATGGCCAAATTATGACAACTTATAATCACTAAAATTGATAGGATAACCAAATTATGACAACTAGTCCTCACTAATATTTATATTAATCGAGTTCCAAAAGTATTTCAGACATAAGACTTTTTGTGCAAGAAAGAGGACGTCCTCAGCCCCAAAATTTGCGCATAGTAGCATTTGTATACTCAGCCTAGTTTTTTTATAATGGCCAAATTATGAGAACTTATAATCACTAAAATTGATAGAATTCAAATTATGACAACTAGTCCTCATTAAAATTTATATTATTCGAGTTCCAAAAGTATTTCAGACATAAGACTTTTTGTGCAAGAAAGAGGACGTCCTCAGCCCCAAAATTTGCGCATAGTAGCATTTGTATACTCAGCCTCGTTTTTTTATAATGGCCAAATTATGAGAACTTATAATCACTAAAATTGATAGAATCCAAATTATCACAACTAGTCCTCAGTAAAATTTATATTAATCGAGCTCCAAAAGTATTTCAAACATGAGACTTTTTGAGCAAGAAAGAGGACGTCCTCAGCCCCAAAATTTGCGCATAGTAGCATATGTGTACTCAGTCTCGTTTTTTATAATGGCCAAATTATGACAACTTATAATCACTAAAATTGATAGGATAACCAAATTATGACAACTAGTCCTCACTAATATTTATATTAATCGAGTTCCAAAAGTATTTCAGACATAAGACTTTTTGTGCAAGAAAGAGGACGTCCTCAGCCCCAAAATTTGCGCATAGTAGCATTTGTATACTCAGCCTCGTTTTTTTATAATGGCCAAATTATGAGAACTTATAATCACTAAAATTGATAGAATTCAAATTATGACAACTAGTCCTCATTAAAATTTATATTATTCGAGTTCCAAAAGTATTTCAGACATGCGACTTTTTGTGCAAGAAAGAGGACGTCCTCAGCCCCATAATTTGCGCATAGTAGCATATGTGTACGCAGCCTCGTTTTTTATAATGGCCAAATTATGACCACTAACAATCATTAAAATTGATAGGATAATCAAATTATGAGAACTAGTCCTCACTAAAATTGATATTATTCGAGTTCCAAAAGTTTTTCAGACATGAGACTTTTTGTGCAAGAAAGAGGACGTCCTCAGCTCCAAAATTTGCGCATACTTTATATTATTCGAGTTCCAAAAGTATTTCAGACATGAGAATTTTTGTGACAACTAGTCCTCACTAAAATTTATAATATTCGAGTTCCAAATGTATATCAGACATGCAGGAAGGAGGACGTCTTCAGTCACTATTTGCGCATAGTAGCATATGTGTACGCAGCCTCGTTTTTTTGTAGTAGCCAAATTATGACAACTAACAATCACTAAAATTGATAGGATAACCAAATTATGACAACAAGTCCTCACTAAAATTTATATTAATCGAGTTCCAAAAGTATTTCAGACATGAGACTTTTCGTGCAAGAAAGAGGACGTCCTCAGCCCCAAAATTTGAGCATAGTAGAATATGTGTACTCAGCCTCGTTTTTTTATAATGGCCAAATTATGACAACTAATAGTCACTAAAATTGATAGGATAACCAAATTATGACAATTTGTCCTCATTAAAATTTATATTATTCGAGTTCCAAAAGTATTTCAGACATGAGACTTTTTGTACAAGAAAGAGAACGTCCTCAGCCCCAAAATTTGCGCATAGTAGCATATGTGTACGCAGCCCCGTTTTTATAATGGCCAAATTATGACAACTAATAATCACTAAAATTGATGGAATAACCAAATTATGACAACTAGTCCACACTAAAATTTATATTATTCGAGCTCCAAAAGTATTTCAGACATGAGACTTTTTGTGCAAGAAAGAGGACGTCCTCAGCCCCAAAATTTGCGCATAGTAGCATATGTGTACGCAGCCTCGTTTTTTATAATGGCCAAATTATGACCACTAACAATCATTAAAATTGATGGAATACTCATAATCATAATCACTAAAATTGATGGAATAACCCAATTACGACAACTAGTCCTCACTAAAAAAAGAGGACGTCCTCAGCCCCAAAATTTGCGCATAGTAGCATATGTGTACTCAGCCTCGTTTTCTTATAATGGCCAAATTATGACAACTAATAATCACTAAAATTGATGGAATAACCAAATTATGACAACTAGTCCACACTAAAATTTATATTATTCGGGTTCCAAAAGTATTTCAGACATGAGACTTTTTGTGCAAGAAAGAGGACGTCCTCAGACCCAAAATTTGCGCATAGTAGCATATGTGTACTCAGGATCGTTTTTTTATAATGGCCAAATTATGAGAACTAATAATCACTAAAATTTATAGAATAACCAAATTATGACAACTAGTCCTCAAATTACTAACTAAAATCCAAATTATTCGAGTTCCAAAAGTATTTCAGACATGAGACTTTTTGTGCAAGAAAGAGGACGTCCTCAGCCCCAAAATTTGCGCATAGTTGCATATGTGTACGCAGCCCCGTTTTTATAATGGCCAAATTATGACAACTAATAATCACTAAAATTGATGGAATAACCAAATTATGACAACTAGTCCACACTAAAATTTATATTATTCGAGCTCCAAAAGAATTTCAGACATGAGACTTTTTGTGCAAGAAAGAGGACGTCCTCAGCCCCAAAATTTGCGCATAGTAGCATATGTGTACGCAGCCTCGTTTTTTATAATGGCCAAATTATGACCACTAACAATCATTAAAATTGATGGAATACTCATAATCATAATCACTAAAATTGATGGAATAACCCAATTACGACAACTAGTCCTCACTAAAAAAAGAGGACGTCCTCAGCCCCAAAATTTGCGCATAGTAGCATATGTGTACTCAGCCTCGTTTTCTTATAATGGCCAAATTATGACAACTAATAATCACTAAAATTGATGGAATAACCAAATTATGACAACTAGTCCACACTAAAATTTATATTATTCGGGTTCCAAAAGTATTTCAGACATGAGACTTTTTGTGCAAGAAAGAGGACGTCCTCAGACCCAAAATTTGCGCATAGTAGCATATGTGTACTCAGGATCGTTTTCTTATAATGGCCAAATTATGACAACTAATAATCACTAAAATTGATGGAATAACCAAATTATGACAACTAGTCCACACTAAAATTTATATTATTCGAGCTCCAAAAGTATTTCAGACATGAGACTTTTTGTGCAAGAAAGAGGACGTCCTCAGCCCCAAAATTTGCGCATAGTAGCATATGTGTACGCAGCCTCGTTTTTTATAATGGCCAAATTATGACCACTAACAATCATTAAAATTGATGGAATACTCATAATCATAATCACTAAAATTGATGGAATAACCCAATTACGACAACTAGTCCTCACTAAAAAAAGAGGACGTCCTCAGCCCCAAAATTTGCGCATAGTAGCATATGTGTACTCAGCCTCGTTTTCTTATAATGGCCAAATTATGACAACTAATAATCACTAAAATTGATGGAATAACCAAATTATGACAACTAGTCCACACTAAAATTTATATTATTCGGGTTCCAAAAGTATTTCAGACATGAGACTTTTTGTGCAAGAAAGAGGACGTCCTCAGACCCAAAATTTGCGCATAGTAGCATATGTGTACTCAGGATCGTTTTCTTATAATGGCCAAATTATGACAACTAATAATCACTAAAATTGATGGAATAACCAAATTATGACAACTAGTCCACACTAAAATTTATATTATTCGGGTTCCAAAAGTATTTCAGACATGAGACTTTTTGTGCAAGAAAGAGGACGTCCTCAGCCCCAAAATTTGCGCATAGTTGCATATGTCTACTCAGCCCCGTTTTCTTATAATGGCCAAATTATGATAACTAATAATCACTAAAATTGATAGAATAACCAAATTATGACAACTAGTCCACACTAAAATTTATATTATTCGAGTTCCAAAAGTATTTCAGACATGAGACTTTTTGGGCAAGAAAGAGGACGTCCTCAGCCCCAAAATTTGCGCATAGTTGCATATGTCTACTCAGCCCCGTTTTCTTATAATGTCCAAATTATGACAACTTATAATCACTAAAATTGATAGAATTCAAATTATGACAACTAGTCCTCATTAAAATTTATATTATTCGAGTTCCAAAAGTATTTCAGACATGCGACTTTTTGTGCAAGAAAGAGGACGTCCTCAGCCCCATAATTTGCGCATAGTAGCATATGTGTACGCAGCCTCGTTTTTTATAATGGCCAAATTATGACCACTAACAATCATTAAAATTGATAGGATAATCAAATTATGAGAACTAGTCCTCACTAAAATTTATATTATTCGGGTTCCAAAAGTATTTCAGACATGAGACTTTTTGTGCAAGAAAGAGGACGTCCTCAGACCCAAAATTTGCGCATAGTAGCATATGTGTACTCAGGATCGTTTTTTTATAATGGCCAAATTATGAGAACTTATAATCACTAAAATTGATAGGATAACCAAATTATGACAACTAGTCTTCACTAATATTTATATTAATCGAGTTCCAAAAGTATTTCAGACATAAGACTTTTTGTGCAAGAAAGAGGACGTCCTCAGCTCCAAAATTTGCGCATAGTAGCATTTGTATACTCAGCCTCGTTTTTTTATAATGGCCAAATTATGAGAACTTATAATCACTAAAATTGATAGAATCCAAATTATCACAACTAGTCCTCAGTAAAATTTATATTAATCGAGCTCCAAAAGTATTTCAAACATGAGACTTTTTGAGCAAGAAAGAGGACGTCCTCAGCCCCAAAATTTGCGCATAGTAGCATATGTGTACTCAGTCTCGTTTTTTATAATGGCCAAATTATGACAACTTATAATCACTAAAATTGATAGGATAACCAAATTATGACAACTAGTCCTCACTAATATTTATATTAATTGAGTTCCAAAAGTATTTCAGACATAAGACTTTTTGTGCAAGAAAGAGGACGTCCTCAGCCCCAAAATTTGCGCATAGTAGCATTTGTATACTCAGCCTCGTTTTTTTATAATGGCCAAATTATGAGAACTTATAATCACTAAAATTGATAGAATTCAAATTATGACAACTAGTCCTCATTAAAATTTATATTATTCGAGTTCCAAAAGAATTTCAGACATGCGACTTTTTGTGCAAGAAAGAGGACGTCCTCAGCCCCATAATTTGCGCATAGTAGCATATGTGTACGCAGCCTCGTTTTTTATAATGGCCAAATTATGACCACTAACAATCATTAAAATTGATAGGATAATCAAATTATGAGAACTAGTCCTCACTAAAATTGATATTATTCGAGTTCCAAAAGTTTTTCAGACATGAGACTTTTTGTGCAACAAAGAGGACGTCCTCAGCTCCAAAATTTGCGCATACTTTATATTATTCGAGTTCCAAAAGTATTTCAGACATGAGAATTTTTGTGACAACTAGTCCCCACTAAAATTTATAATATTCGAGTTCCAAATGTATATCAGACATGCAGGAAGGAGGACGTCTTCAGTCACTATTTGCGCATAGTAGCATTTGTATACTCAGCCTCGTTTTTTTATAATGGCCAAATTATGAGAACTTATAATCACTAAAATTGATAGAATTCAAATTATGACAACTAGTCCTCATTAAAATTTATATTATTCGAGTTCCAAAAGTATTTCAGACATGCGACTTTTTGTGCAAGAAAGAGGACGTCCTCAGACCCAAAATTTGCGCATAGTAGCATATGTGTACTCAGGATCGTTTTTTTATAATGGCCAAATTATGAGAACTAATAATCACTAAAATTTATAGAATAACCAAATTATGACAACTAGTCCTCAAATTACTAACTAAAATCCAAATTATTCGAGTTCCAAAAGTATTTCAGACATGAGACTTTTTGTGCAAGAAAGAGGACGTCCTCAGCCCCAAAATTTGTGCATAGTTGCATATGTCTACTCAGCCCCGTTTTCTTATAATGGCCAAATTATGATAACTAATAATCACTAAAATTGATAGAATAACCAAATTATGACAACTAGTCCACACTAAAATTTATATTATTCGAGTTCCAAAAGTATTTCAGACATGAGACTTTTTGGGCAAGAAAGAGGACGTCCTCAGCCCCAAAATTTGCGCATAGTTGCATATGTCTACTCAGCCCCGTTTTCTTATAATGTCCAAATTATGACAACTTATAATCACTAAAATTGATAGAATTCAAATTATGACAACTAGTCCTCATTAAAATTTATATTATTCGAGTTCCAAAAGTATTTCAGACATGCGACTTTTTGTGCAAGAAAGAGGACGTCCTCAGCCCCATAATTTGCGCATAGTAGCATATGTGTACGCAGCCTCGTTTTTTATAATGGCCAAATTATGACCACTAACAATCATTAAAATTGATAGGATAATCAAATTATGAGAACTAGTCCTCACTAAAATTGATATTATTCGAGTTCCAAAAGTTTTTCAGACATGAGACTTTTCGTGCAAGAAAGAGGACGTCCTCAGCCCCAAAATTTGAGCATAGTAGAATATGTGTACTCAGCCTCGTTTTTTATAATGGCCAAATTATGACCACTAACAATCATTAAAATTGATAGGATAATCAAATTATGAGAACTAGTCCTCACTAAAATTGATATTATTCGAGTTCCAAAAGTTTTTCAGACATGAGACTTTTCGTGCAAGAAAGAGGACGTCCTCAGCTCCAAAATTTGCGCATACTTTATATTATTCGAGTTCCAAAAGTATTTCAGACATGAGAATTTTTGTGACAACTAGTCCTCACTAAAATTTATAATATTCGAGTTCCAAATGTATATCAGACATGCAGGAAGGAGGACGTCTTCAGTCACTATTTGCGCATAGTAGCATATGTGTACTTAGCCTCGTTTTTTTATAATGGCCAAATTATGACAACTAATAGTCACTAAAATTGATAGGATAACCAAATTATGACAGTTTGTCCTCATTAAAATTTATATTATTCGAGTTCCAAAAGTATTTCAGACATGAGACTTTTTGTGCAAGAAAGAGGACGTCCTCAGCCCCAAAATTTGCGCATAGTAGCATATGTGTACGCAGCCTCGTTTTTTATAATGGCCAAATTATGACCACTAACAATCATTAAAATTGATGGAATACTCATAATCATAATCACTAAAATTGATGGAATAACCGAATTACGACAACTAGTCCTCACTAAAAAAAGAGGACGTCCTCAGCCCCAAAATTTGCGCATAGTAGCATATGTGTACTCAGCCTCGTTTTCTTATAATGGCCAAATTATGACAACTAATAATCACTAAAATTTTTTTTTTTTTTTTTTTTTTTTTTTAGGAGTAGGACCAGCGCTCAGGGGATGACCCCTATATATGCAATGCATTGCGCCAGAACTGAAAACGAGGGGATAGTATTGAGGGTACAGATTAGGAAAGATGAGAAGATAGACATTTTTTTTTTTGTAGCTATTTCAACCTTTTACTTCGCCGGCTAATTTTTGCTACAGGGCCGAAAATTGATGGAATAACCAAATTATGACAACTAGTCCACACTAAAATTTATATTATTCGGGTTCCAAAAGTATTTCAGACATGAGACTTTTTGTGCAAGTAAGAGGACGTCCTCAGACCCAAAATTTGCGCATAGTAGCATATGTGTACTCAGGATCGTTTTTTTATAATGGCCAAATTATGAGAACTAATAATCACTAAAATATATAGAATAACCAAATTATGACAACTAGTCCTCAAATTACTAACTAAAATCCAAATTATTCGAGTTCCAAAAGTATTTCAGACATGAGACTTTTTGTGCAAGAAAGAGGACGTCCTCAGCCCCAAAATTTGCGCATAGTTGCATATGTCTACTCAGCCCCGTTTTCTTATAATGACCAAATTATGACAACTAATAATCACTAAAATTGATAGAATAACCAAATTATGACAACTAGTCCACACTAAAATTTATATTATTCGAGTTCCAAAAGTATTTCAGACATGAGACTTTTTGGGCAAGAAAGAGGACGTCCTCAGCCCCAAAATTTGCGCATAGTTGCATATGTCTACTCAGCCCCGTTTTCTTATAATGTCCAAATTATGACAACTAATAATCACTAAAATTGATAGAATAACCAAATTATGACAACTAGTCTTCACTAAAATTTATATTATTCGAGTTCCAAAAGTATTTCAGACATGAGACTTTTCGTGCAAGAAAGAGGACGTCCTCAGCCCCAAAATTTGCGCATAGTTACATATGTCTACTCAGCCTCGTTTTTTATTATGGCCAAATTATGAGAACTAATAATCACTAAAATTTATAGAATAACCAAATTATGACAACTAGTCCTCACTAAAATTCAAATTATTCGAGTTCGAAAAGTATTTCAGACATGAGACTTTTCGTGCAAGAAAGAGGACGTCCTCAGCCCCAAAATTAGCGCATAGTTGCATATGTCAACTCAGCCCCGTTTTCTTATAATGGCCAAATTATGACATCAAATAATCGCTAAAATTGATAGAATAACCAAATTATGACAACTAGTCAACACTAAAATTTATATTATTCGAGTTCCAAAAGTATTTCAGACGTGAGACTTTTTGTGCAATACGTTCTCAGCCTAAAAATTTGCGCATAGTTGCATATGTGTACTCAGCCTCGTTTTTTTATAATGGCCAAATTATGACATCAAATAATCGCTAAAATTGATAGGTTAACCAAATTATGACAACTAGCCCACACTAAAATTTATATTATTCGAGTTCCAAAAGTATTTCAGACATGAGACTTTTTGTGCAAGACGTCCTCAGCCCAAAAATTTGCGCATAGTAGCATATGTGTACGCAGCCTCGTTTTTTATAATGGCCAAATTATGAGAACTAATAATCACTAAAATTTATAGAAGAACCAAATTATGACAACTAGTCCTCATTAAAATTTATATTATTCGAGTTCCAAAAGTATTTAAGACATAAGACTTTTTGTCAAGAAAGAGAACGTCCTCAGCCCCACAAATTTGCGCACTATCTAATAATCACTAAAATTGATAAAATCCAAATTATGACAACTAGTCCTCACTAAAATTTATATTATTCGAGTTCCAAAAGTATTTCAGACATGAGACTTTTCGTGCAAGAAAGAGGACGTCCTCAGCCCCAAAATTTGAGCATAGTAGAATATGTGTACTCAGCCTCGTTTTTTTATAATGGCCAAAATATGACAACTAATAGTCACTAAAATTGATAGGATAACCAAATTATGACAATTTGTCCTCATTAAAATTTATATTATTCGAGTTCCAAAAGTATTTCAGACATGAGACTTTTTGTACAAGAAAGAGAACGTCCTCAGCCCCAAAATTTGCGCATAGTAGCATATGTGTACGCAGCCCCGTTTTTATAATGGCCAAATTATGACAACTAATAATCACTAAAATTGATGGAATAACCAAATTATGACAACTAGTCCACACTAAAATTTATATTATTCGAGTTCCAAAAGTATTTCAGACATGAGACTTTTTGTGCAAGTAAGAGGACGTCCTCAGACCCAAAATTTGCGCATAGTAGCATATGTGTACTCAGCCTCGTTTTTTTATAATGGCCAAATTATGACAACTAATAGTCACTAAAATTGATAGGATAACCAAATTATGACAATTTGTCCTCATTAAAATTTATATTATTCGAGTTCCAAAAGTATTTCAGACATGAGACTTTTTGTACAAGAAAGAGAACGTCCTCAGCCCCAAAATTTGCGCATAGTAGCATATGTGTACGCAGCCCCGTTTTTATAATGGCCAAATTATGACAACTAATAATCACTAAAATTGATGGAATAACCAAATTATGACAACTAGTCCACACTAAAATTTATATTATTCGAGCTCCAAAAGTATTTCAGACATGAGACTTTTTGTGCAAGAAAGAGGACGTCCTCAGCCCCAAAATTTGCGCATAGTAGCATATGTGTACGCAGCCTCGTTTTTTATAATGGCCAAATTATGACCACTAACAATCATTAAAATTGATGGAATACTCATAATCATAATCACTAAAATTGATGGAATAACCCAATTACGACAACTAGTCCTCACTAAAAAAAGAGGACGTCCTCAGCCCCAAAATTTGCGCATAGTAGCATATGTGTACTCAGCCTCGTTTTCTCATAATGGCCAAATTATGACAACTAATAATCACTAAAATTGATGGAATAACCAAATTATGACAACTAGTCCACACTAAAATTTATATTATTCGGGTTCCAAAAGTATTTCAGACATGAGACTTTTTGTGCAAGAAAGAGGACGTCCTCAGACCCAAAATTTGCGCATAGTAGCATATGTGTACTCAGGATCGTTTTTTTATAATGGCCAAATTATGAGAACTAATAATCACTAAAATTTATAGAATAACCAAATTATGACAACTAGTCCTCAAATTACTAACTAAAATCCAAATTATTCGAGTTCCAAAAGTATTTCAGACATGAGACTTTTTGTGCAAGAAAGAGGACGTCCTCAGCCCCAAAATTTGCGCATAGTTGCATATGTCTACTCAGCCCCGTTTTCTTATAATGGCCAAATTATGATAACTAATAATCACTAAAATTGATAGAATAACCAAATTATGACAACTAGTCCACACTAAAATTTATATTATTCGAGTTCCAAAAGTATTTCAGACATGAGACTTTTTGGGCAAGAAAGAGGACGTCCTCAGCCCCAAAATTTGCGCATAGTTGCATATGTCTACTCAGCCCCGTTTTCTTATAATGTCCAAATTATGACAACTTATAATCACTAAAATTGATAGAATTCAAATTATGACAACTAGTCCTCATTAAAATTTATATTATTCGAGTTCCAAAAGTATTTCAGACATGCGACTTTTTGTGCAAGAAAGAGGACGTCCTCAGCCCCATAATTTGCGCATAGTAGCATATGTGTACGCAGCCTCGTTTTTTATAATGGCCAAATTATGACCACTAACAATCATTAAAATTGATAGGATAATCAAATTATGAGAACTAGTCCTCACTAAAATTGATATTATTCGAGTTCCAAAAGTTTTTCAGACATGAGACTTTTTGTACAAGAAAGAGGACGTCCTCAGCTCCAAAATTTGCGCATACTTTATATTATTCGAGTTCCAAAAGTATTTCAGACATGAAAATTTTTGTGACAACTAGTCCTCACTAAAATTTATAATATTCGAGTTCCAAATGTATATCAGACATGCAGGAAGGAGGACGTCTTCAGTCACTATTTGCGCATAGTAGCATATGTGTACTTAGCCTCGTTTTTTTATAATGGCCAAATTATGACAACTAATAGTCACTAAAATTGATAGGATAACCAAATTATGACAGTTTGTCCTCATTAAAATTTATATTATTCGAGTTCCAAAAGTATTTCAGACATGAGACTTTTTGTGCAAGAAAGAGGACGTCCTCAGCCCCAAAATTTGCGCATAGTAGCATATGTGTACGCAGCCTCGTTTTTTATAATGGCCATATTATGACCACTAACAATCATTAAAATTGATGGAATACTCATAATCATAATCACTAAAATTGATGGAATAACCGAATTACGACAACTAGTCCTCACTAAAAAAAGAGGACGTCCTCAGCCCCAAAATTTGCGCATAGTAGCATATGTGTACTCAGCCTCGTTTTCTTATAATGGCCAAATTATGACAACTAATAATCACTAAAATTTTTTTTTTTTTTTTTTTTTTTTTAGGAGTAGGACCAGCGCTCAGGGGATGACCCCTATATATGCAATGCATTGCGCCAGAACTGAAAACGAGGGGATAGTATTGAGGGTACAGATTAGGATAGATGAGAAGATAGACATTTTTTTTTTGTAGCTATTTCAACCTTTTACTTCGCCGGCTAATTTTTGCTACAGGGCCGAAAATTGATGGAATAACCAAATTATGACAACTAGTCCACACTAAAATTTATATTATTCGGGTTCCAAAAGTATTTCAGACATGAGACTTTTTGTGCAAGTAAGAGGACGTCCTCAGACCCAAAATTTGCGCATAGTAGCATATGTGTACTCAGGATCGTTTTTTTATAATGGCCAAATTATGAGAACTAATAATCACTAAAATTTATAGAATAACCAAATTATGACAACTAGTCCTCAAATTACTAACTAAAATCCAAATTATTCGAGTTCCAAAAGTATTTCAGACATGAGACTTTTTGTGCAAGAAAGAGGACGTCCTCAGCCCCAAAATTTGCGCATAGTTGCATATGTCTACTCAGCCCCGTTTTCTTATAATGACCAAATTATGACAACTAATAATCACTAAAATTGATAGAATAACCAAATTATGACAACTAGTCCACACTAAAATTTATATTATTCGAGTTCCAAAAGTATTTCAGACATGAGACTTTTTGGGCAAGAAAGAGGACGTCCTCAGCCCCAAAATTTGCGCATAGTTGCATATGTCTACTCAGCCCCGTTTTCTTATAATGTCCAAATTATGACAACTAATAATCACTAAAATTGATAGAATAACCAAATTATGACAACTAGTCTTCACTAAAATTTATATTATTCGAGTTCCAAAAGTATTTCAGACATGAGACTTTTCGTGCAAGAAAGAGGACGTCCTCAGCCCCAAAATTTGCGCATAGTTACATATGTCTACTCAGCCTCGTTTTTTATTATGGCCAAATTATGAGAACTAATAATCACTAAAATTTATAGAATAACCAAATTATGACAACTAGTCCTCACTAAAATTCAAATTATTCGAGTTCGAAAAGTATTTCAGACATGAGACTTTTCGTGCAAGAAAGAGGACGTCCTCAGCCCCAAAATTAGCGCATAGTTGCATATGTCAACTCAGCCCCGTTTTCTTATAATGGCCAAATTATGACATCAAATAATCGCTAAAATTGATAGAATAACCAAATTATGACAACTAGTCAACACTAAAATTTATATTATTCGAGTTCCAAAAGTATTTCAGACGTGAGACTTTTTGTGCAATACGTTCTCAGCCTAAAAATTTGCGCATAGTTGCATATGTGTACTCAGCCTCGTTTTTTTATAATGGCCAAATTATGACATCAAATAATCGCTAAAATTGATAGGTTAACCAAATTATGACAACTAGCCCACACTAAAATTTATATTATTCGAGTTCCAAAAGTATTTCAGACATGAGACTTTTTGTGCAAGACGTCCTCAGCCCAAAAATTTGCGCATAGTAGCATATGTGTACGCAGCCTCGTTTTTTATAATGGCCAAATTATGAGAACTAATAATCACTAAAATTTATAGAAGAACCAAATTATGACAACTAGTCCTCATTAAAATTTATATTATTCGAGTTCCAAAAGTATTTAAGACATAAGACTTTTTGTCAAGAAAGAGAACGTCCTCAGCCCCACAAATTTGCGCACTATCTAATAATCACTAAAATTGATAAAATCCAAATTATGACAACTAGTCCTCACTAAAATTTATATTATTCGAGTTCCAAAAGTATTTCAGACATGAGACTTTTTGTGCAAGAAAGAGGACGTCCTCAGCCCCAAAATTGGGGCATAGCAGCATTTGTATACTCAGCCTCGTTTTTTTTATAATGGCCAAATTATGAGAACTAACAATCACTAAAACTGATAGGATAACAAAATTATGACAACTAGTCCTCACTAAAATTTATATTATTCGAGTTCCAAAAGTAATTTAGACATGAGATTTTTTGTGCAAGAAAGAGGACGTCCTCCGCACAAAAATTTGCGTATTGTAGCATATGTGTACTCAGCCTTGTTTTTTTATAATGGCCAAATTATGACAACAAATAATCACTAAAATTAATAGGATAACCAAATTATGACAACTTGTCCTCATTAAAATTTATATTATTCGAGGTCCAAAAGTATTTCAGACGTGAGACTTTTAATTAAAATTATTCGAGTTCCAAAAGTATTTCAGACATGAGACTTTTCGTGCAAGAAAGAGGACGTCCTCAGCCCCAAAATTTGCGCATAGTTGCATATGTCTACTCAGCCCTGTTTTCTTATAATGGCCAAATTATGACAACTAATAATCACTAAAATTGATAGAATAACCAAATTATGACAACTAGTCCACACTAAAATTTATATTATTCGAGTTCCAAAATTATTTCAGACATGAGACTTTTTGTGCAAGAAAGAGGACGTCCTCCGCACAAAAATTTGCGTATTGTAGCATATGTGTACTCAGCCTCGTTTTTTTATAATGGCCAAATTATGACATCAAATAATCGCTAAAATTGATAGGTTAACAAAATTATGACAAATAGTCCTCATTAAAATTTATATTATTCGAGCTCCAAAAGTATTTCAGACATGAGAGTTTTTGTGCGAGAAAGAGGACGTCCTCAGCCCCAAAATTTGCACATAGTAGCATATGTACACTCAGCCTCGTTTTTCTTAATGGCCAAATTATGAGAACTATGAATCACTAAAATTGATAGAATAACCAAATTATGACAACTAGTCAACACTAAAATTCAAATTATTCGAGTTCCAAAAGTATTTCAGACATTAAACTTTTCGTGCAAGAAAGAGGACGTGCTCAGCCCCAAAATTTGCGCATAGTTGCATATGTCTACTCAGCCCCGTTTTCTTATAATGGCCAAATTATGACAACTAATAATCACTAAAATTGATAGAATAACCAAATTATGACAACTAGTCCACACTAAATTTTATATTATTCGAGTTCCAAAAGTATTTCAGACATGAGACTTTTTGTGCAAAACGTCCTCAGCCCAAAAATTTGCGCATAGTAGCATATGTGTACGCAGCCTCGTTTTTTATAATGGCCATTTTATGAGAACTAATAATCACTAAAATTTATAGAAGAACCAAATTATGACAACAAGTCCTCACTGAAATTCAAATTATTCGAGTTCCAAAAGTATTTCAGACATGAGACTTTTCGTGCAAGAAAGAGGACGTCCTTAGCCCGAAAATTTGCGCAAAGTAGCATATATGTACGCAGCCTCATTTTTTATAATGGCCAAATTATGAGAACTAATAATCACTAAAATTTATAGAATAACCAAATTATGACAACTAGTCCTCACTAAAATTCAAATTATTCGAGTTCCAAAAGTATTTCAGACATGAGACTTTTCGTGCAAGAAAGAGGACGTCCTCTGCCCCAAAATTTGCGCATAGTTGCATATGTCTACTCAGCTTCGTTTTCTTATAATGGCCAAATTATGACAACTAATAATCACTAAAATTGATAGAATAACCAAATTATGACAACTAGTCCTCACTAAAATTCAAATTATTCGAGTTCCAAAAGTAATTCAGACATGAGACTTTTCGTGCAAGAAAGAGGACGTCCTCAGCCCAAAAATTTGCGCATAGTAGTCCTCACCAAAATTCAAATTATTCGAGTTCCAAAAGTATTTCAGACATGAGACTTTTCGTGCAAGAAAGAGGAAGTCCTCAGCCCCATAATTTGCACATAGTTGCATATGTCTACTCAGCCCCGTTTTCTTATAATGGCCAAATTATGACAACTAATAATCACTAAAATTGATGGAATAACCAAATTATGACAACTAGTCCACACTAAAATTTATATTATTCGAGTTCTAAAAGTATTTCAGACATGAGACTTTTTGTGCAAGAAAGAGGACGTCCTCAGCCCCAAAACTTGCGAACTATCTAATAATCTTTAAAATTGATAGAATCCAAATTATCACAACTAGTCCTCAGTAAAATTTATATTAATCGAGTTCCAAAAGTATTTCAAACATGAGACTTTTTGAGCAAGAAAGAGGACGTCCTCAGCCCCAAAATTTGCGCATAGTAGCATTTGTATACTCAGCCTCGTTTTTTTATAATGGCCAAATTATGAGAACTTATAATCACTAAAATTGATAGAATTCAAATTATGACAACTAGTCCTCACTAAAATTTATATTATTCGAGTTCCGAAAGTATTGCAGACATGAGACTTTTTGTGCAAGAAAGAGGACGTCCTCAGCCCCAAAACTTGCGCATAGCAGCATATGTGTACTCAGCCTGGTTTTTTATAATGGCCAAATTATGACAACTAATAATCACTAAAATTGATAGCATAACCAAATTATGACAACTAGTCCTCATTAAAATTTATATTATTCGAGTTCCAAAAGTATTTCAAACCTGAGAAAGAGGACGTCCTCAGCCCCAAAAATTTGCGCATAGTAGCATATGTGTACTCAGTCTGGTTTTTTTTATAATGGCCAAATTACGACAACTAATAATCACTAAAGTTGATAGGATAACCAAATTATGCCAACTAGTCCTCAATAAAATTTATATTATTCGAGTTCCAAAAGTATTTCAGACATGAGACTTTTTGTCAAGAAAGAGGACGTCGCACAGTGCTTTGTCCCCATATAACGATGGGACAAAAACAGAAGGAGTTGTCAGATATTTTTGAAATTTGGTACACTAGTATAAACTAGCTTAGTTAAGAAAAATATGAATTTTTGGAAAAATCGGCCCAAGGACACGCCTACCTCCCATGTGTCCTGAAATTGAAAAATATAATTTTAGCTGCAATAATGCCCACAAAACTACAAAAAGTGGTCATGCTGATACATATGCAACTAGCAACGTGTGTGTAAATTTTTATTTAAATCGGACAAAGGACTCAAGGTCCTGCCATATATCATTTTTATTAAAAACCCTATGACTCCTACAAAAATTGTCCGATCGTAATAAATTTTTATGTTAATTGATATTGATTGGTATGTTAATTGATATTTGCAAGATATATATTTATGCCAAATTTGGGTAGAATTGGATTATCAATGTGGAAAATACAAAAACATCATTAATTTAAAAATAGGCTAAAACGGTTAAAATACTCTTGCAAAGATAACATAAATGAAAAAATTAAAGAGGAAAACTAGCAATGTTAACGTCAAAAAAATTATATCGCATTTGATCCATCCAAATTTTTATTTTTTCACTTTTCAAAAAAAATCGACGCGTAGTATTAATATCCGCCGTAAAAATATCGTGCTATTTTGGGTACTTTTTGTTAATAAAATGGTTGGTTTAAAATATCTTTTTCATATGCCTTTAATATTAAATTTAAAACTGTTTTGCTTCTACTGAACATTTTGACTTAATACCCTCCTGTTGATTAAGTGCGATATATTTTGATAAAAAAATTAAAATTTTGGATTTTGAATCATAAATTATAATAGCTTAATTTAATAATTATATTTTATAACTCCTAAAATAAAAAACGTTAAAAAAAGATATAAAGACAAACTTATAACAAAGCATCATCGCTACTTGATTCTTCCCAAAACCAATTTTCGCTTCACGAAGACCTCATCTCGTCTTCTATTATCTTATCTTCGATTTCAACATTTTCTCCAAGAATATATTTCTCAATTTCAGCATCTATTATATTATTTTTAATCTTAATGTTGCTCTTTGATGATAATACGGGATCTGAAGACAACAACAAATAGGTCCACTAGCACTCACGATCACTTATGTTAAAGGCAGTTAAATTTGTAACACTTACGGTTTTTATACAATAGCAATTTTTATAGAAAATAAAAATTTCTCTCGCACTTCCCAAAATTTAATATATAGTCGTATTACCGCTGCTGGAATATAGTTACTATCACACACGTGTAAAAACAAATGTGTCACGCTATCATCTCTAATTTGAAAAATATAAATAACGGCAAATAATATGATAAAGCAAAACAAAAAAAACTTCAAAATCGAAGTCAATCGCAAATACGTTAAATATGATAATATGATATGATAATATGATAAAGCAAAACAAAAGAATGAAACAAAAAAAAACTTCAAAATCGAAGTCAATCGCAACTTACAATTTACACAATAATTTAAATATGAAACAGAATCTAATTTATAATTTTTTACCATTCAAAATATAAAACATGTTACGCAATGATATTAAACACTCTTAAATGCCTAATATTTGAGTAAAAATCATAAAATTAAGCATTTCAAAAAACGCATTTTTTTTTAATTGTGGTAAAAATTGGCACTAAATTTTGAGTACCCTGTTAGCTGAGAGTATAAACTTACAAAAACATAAAAAAAAAATTTCTAATTTTATATAATTTTTTTTATACTCCATCAAACTTTAGTAATTTTTGGATTTTCAACAAAAAAAATGTGTTTTTCAAAACAATAAAAAAAGTTATCAAAGGTATCAAAGTTTTCAACAAAAAAAATGTGTTTTTCAAAACAATAAAAAAAGTTATTTTGTAAATAAATACTAAATTCTAAATTTTAGTTTAACTGCAAATATATTAAAGTACCTGAAAACCAAATTTCGAGCGTTTTCTTATAATGGCCAAATTATGAGAACTAATAATCACTAAAATTTATAGAATAACCAAATTATGACAACTAGTCCTCACTAAAATTCAAATTATTCGAGTTCCAAAAGTATTTCAGACATGAGACTTTTCGTGCAAGAAAGAGGACGTCCTCAGCCCCAAAATTTGCGCATAGTTGCATATGTCTACTCAGCCTCGTTTTTTTTAATGGCCAAATTATGAGAACTAATAATCACTAAAATTTATAGAATAACCAAATTATGACAACTAGTCCTCACTAAAATTCAAATTATTCGAGTTCCAAAAGTATTTCAGACATGAGACTTTTCGTGCAAGAAAGAGGACGTCCTCAGCCCAAAAAATTGCGCATAGTAGCATATGTGTACGCAGCCTCATTTTTTATAATGTCCAAATTATGAGAACTAATAATCACTAAAATTTATAGAATAACCAAATTATGACAACTAGTCCTCACTAAAATTCAAATTATTCTTGTTCCAAAAGTATTTCAGACATGAGACTTTTCGTGCAAGAAAGAGGACGTCATCAGCCCCAAAATTTGCGCATAGTTGCATATGTCTACTCAGCCCCGTTTTCTTATAATGACCAAATTATGACAACTAATAATCACTAAAATTGATAGAATAACCAAATTATGACAACTAGTCCACACTAAAATTCAAATTATTCGAGTTCCAAAAGTATTTCAGACATGAGACTTTTCGTGCAAGAAAGAGGACGTCCTCAGTCCAAAAAATTGCGCATAGTAGCATATGTGTACGCAGCCTCATTTTTTATAATGGCCAAATTATGAGAACTAATAATCACTAAAATTTATAGAATAACCAAATTATGATCCTCACTAAAATTCAAATTATTCGAGTTCCAAAAGTATTTCAGACATGAGACTTTTCGTGCAAGAAAGAGGACGTCCTCAGCCCAAAAATTTGCGCATAGTAGCATATGTGTACGCAGCCTCGTTTTTCTAAAATGGTCAAATTATGAAAACTAATAATCACTAAAATTGATAGGATAACCAAATTATGACAACTAGTCCTCAAATTACTAACTAATATTCAAATTATTCGAGTTCCAAAAGTGTTTCAGACATGAGACTTTTTGTGCAAGAAAGAGGACGTCCTCAGCCCAAAAATTTGCGCATAGTAGCTGTTATATTTAAAACCAGTTATGAATAAATATACAGAATAATAAATTTCTGTAATTCAATAGCTTTATTTAAGTTTCTTTGTCAAATGTAACAACGTGTTTCTTTTGTTAATTCAGTGTGTATCTTACAAACTCAACTGCATGGTTGCCATCCATTTGCCAATGATCGTTGTTGCCAGGTTAGCAATAATATAACAGTAGCATATGTATACGCAGCCTCATTTTTTATAATGGCCAAATTATGAGAACTAATAATCACTAAAATTTATAGAATAACCAAATTATGGCAACTAGTCCACATTAAAATTTATATTATTCGAGTTCCAAAACTATTTCAGACATGATACCTTTTGTGCAAGAAAGAGGACGTTCCCAGCCCCAAAATTTGCGCATAGTAGCATATGTGTACTTAGCCCCGTTTTCTTATAATGGCCAAATTATGACAACTAATAATCACTGAAATTAATAGAATAACCAAATTATGACAGCTAGTCCACACTAAAATTTATATTATTCGAGTTCCAAAAGTATTTCAGAAATGAGACTTTTCGTGCAAGAAAGAGGACATCCTAAGCCCCAAAATTTGCGCATAGTTGCATCGGTCTACTCAGCCCCGGTTTCTTATAATGGCCTCAACTAATAATCACTAAAATTGATAGAATAACCAAATTATGACAACTAGTCCACACTAAAATTTATATTACTCGAGTTCCAAAAGTATTTCAGACATGGGATTTTTGTGCAAAAAAGAGGACGTCCTCAGCCCAAAAATTTGCGCATAGTAGCATATGTGTACGCAGCCTCGTTTTTCTATAATGGCCAAATTATGAGAGCTAATAAAAATTTATATTATTCGAGTTCCAAAAATATTTCAGACATGAGACTATTCGTGCCAGAAAGAGGACGTCCGCAGCCCCAAAATTTGCGCATAGTAGCATATGTGTACTCAGCCTCGTTTTTCTATAATGGCCAAATTATGAGAACTAATAATCACTAAAATTGATAGGATAACCAAATTATGATTACTAGTCCTCATTAAAATTTATATTATTCGAGTTCCAAAAGTTTTTCAAACATGAGACTTTTCGTGCCAGAAAGAGGACATCCTCAGCCCCAAAAATTGCGCATAGTAGCATATGTGAACACAGCCTCGTTTTTTTATAATGGCCAAATTATGAGAACTCATAATCACTAAAATTGATATGATAACCAAATTATGATTACTAGTCCTCATTAAAATTTATATTATTCGAGTTCCAAAAGTATTTCAGACATGAGACTTTTTGTGCAAGAAAGAGGACGTCCTCACCCCCAAAATTTTCGCATAGTAGCATATGTGTACTCAGCCCCGTTTTCTTATAATGGCCAAATTATGACAACTAATAATCACTAAAATTAATATAATAACCGAATTATGACAACTACTAGTCCTCACTAAAATTTAGATTATTCGAGTTCCAAAAGTATTTCAGACATGAGACTTTTCGTGCAAGAAAGAGGACGTCCTCAGCTCCAAAATTTGCGCATAGTTGCATATGTCTACTCAGCCCCGTTTTCTTATAATGGCCAAATTATGAGAACTAATAATCACTAAAATTGATAGAATAACCAAATTATGACAACTAGTCCTCATTAAAATTTATATGATTTGAGTTTGAAAAGTATTTCAGACATGAAACTTTTTGTGCAAGAAAGAGGACGTCCTCAGATCCAAAATTTGCGTATAGTAGCATATATGCACTCAGCCTCGTTTTTTTATAATGACCAAATTATGACAACTCATAATCACCAAAGTTGATAGAATAACCAAATTATGACAACTAGTCCTCACTAAAATTTATTTTATTCGACTTCCAATAGTATTTTAGACATGACACGTTTTGCGACAACTAGTCCTCACTAAAATGTATATTATTCGAGTTCCAATTATATATCAGACATGAGACTTTTTATGCAGGAAAGAGGACGTCCTCGGCCACAATTTGCGCATAGTTGCCTCATTTTTTATAATGGTCAAATTATGAGAACTAAGAATCACTAAAATTTATAGAATAACCAAATTATGACAACTAGTCCTCACTAAAATTCAAATTATTCGAGTTCCAAAAGTATTTCAGACATGAGACTTTTCGTGCAAGAAAGATGACGTCCTCAGCCCCAAAATTTGCGCATAGTTGCATATGTCTACTCAGCTTCGTTTTCTTATAATGGCCAAATTATGACAACTAATAACCACTAAAATTGATAGAATAACCAAATTATGACAACTAGTCCTCACTAAAATTCAAATTATTTGAGTTCCAAAAGTAATTCAGACATGAGACTTTTCGTGCAAGGAAGAGGACGTCCTCAGCCCAAAAATTTGCGCATAGTAGTCCTCACTAAAATTCAAATTATTCGAGTTCCAAAAGTATTTCAGACATGAGACTTTTCGTGCAAGAAAGAGGACGTCCTCAGCTCCAAAATTTGCACATAGTTGCATATGTCTACTCAGCCCCGTTTTCTTATAATGGCCAAATTATGACAACTAATAATCACTAAAATTGATAGAATAACCAAATTATGACAACTAGTCCACACTAAAATTTATATTACTCGAGTTCCAAAAGTATTTCAGACATGGGACTTTTTGTCAAGAAAGAGAACGTCCTCAGCCCCACAAATTTGCGCACTATCTAATAATCACTAAAATTGATAGAATCCAAATTATGACAACTAGTCCTCACTAAAATTTATATTAATCGAGTTCCAAAAGTATTTCAAACATGAGACTTTTTGAGCAAGAAAGAGGACGTCCTCAGCCCCAGAATTTGCGCATAGTAGCATATGTGTACTCAGTCTCGTTTTTTATAATGGCCAAATTATGACAACTTATAATCACTAAAATTGATAGGATAACCAAATTATGACAATTAGTCCTCACTAAAATTTATATTAATCGAGTTCCAAAAGTATTTCAGACATAAGACTTTTTGTGCAAGAAAGAGGACGTCCTCAGCCCCAAAATTTGCGCATAGTAGCATTTGTATACTGAGCCTCGTTTTTTTATAATGGCCAAATTATGAGAACTTATAATCACTAAAATTGATAGAATCCAAATTATGACAACTAGTCCTCACTAAAATTTATATTATTCGAGTTCCGAAAGTATTGCAGACATGAGACTTTTTGTGCAAGAAAGAGGACGTCCTCAGCCCCAAAATTTGCGCATAGCAGCATATGTGTACTCAGCCTGGTTTTTTATAATGGTCAAATTATGACAACTAATAATCACTAAAATTTATAGCATAACCAAATTATGACAACTAGTCCTCATTATAAATTTATATTATTCGAGTTCCAAAAGTATTTCAGACCTGAGAAAGAGGACGTCCTCAGCCCCAAAAATTTGCGCATAGTAGCATATGTGTACTCAGTCTGGTTTTTTTATAATGGCCAAATTATGACAACTAATAATCACTAAAGTTGATAGGATAACCAAATTATGCCAACTAGTCCTCAATAAAATTTATATTATTCGAGTTCCAAAAGTATTTCAGACATGAGACTTTTTGTCAAGAAAGAGGACGTCGCACAGTGCTTTGTCCCCATATAACGATGGGACAAAAACAGAAGGAGTTGTCAGATATTTTTGAAATTTGGTACACTAGTATAAACTAGCTTAGTTAAGAAAAATATGAATTTTTGGAAAAATCGGCCCAAGGACACGCCTACCTCCCATGTGTCCTGAAATTGAAATATATAATTTTAGCTTCAATAATGCCCACAATATTACAAAAAGTGGTCATGCTGATACATATGCAACTAGCAACGTGTGTGTAAATTTTTATTTAAATCGGACAAAGGACTCAAGGTCCTGCCATATATCCTTTTTATTAAAAACCCTATGACTCCTACAAAAATTGTCCGATCGTAATAAATTTTTATGTTAATTGATATTGATTGGTATGTTAATTGATATATGCAAGATATATATATGTATGCCAAATTTGGGTAGAATTGGATTATCAATGTGGAAAATACAAAAACATCATTACTAGAAAAATAGGCTAAAACGGTTAAAATACTCTTGCAAAAATAAAACTATAAGGATTTTTGAAAGATAACATAAATGAAAAAATTAAAGAGGAAAACTAGCAATGTTAACGTCAAAAAAATCATATCGCACTTGATCCATCCAAATTTTTATTTTTTCACTTTTCAAAAAAAATCGACGCGTAGTATTAATATCCGCTGTAAAAATATCGTGCTATTTTGGGTACTTTTTTAAAACTGTTTTGCTTCTACTGAACATTTTGACTTAATACCCTCCTGTTGATTAAGTGCGATATATTTTGATAAAAAAATTAAAATTTTGGATTTTGAATCATAAATTATAATAGCTTAACTTAATAATTATATTTTATAACTCCTAAAATAAAAAACGTTAAAAAAAGATATAAAGACAAACTTATAACAAAGCATCATCGCTACTTGATTCTTCCCAAAACCAATTTTCGCTTCACGAAGACCTCAGCTCGTCTTCTGTTATCTCATCTTCGATTTCAACATTTTCTCCAAGAATATATTTCTCAATTTCAGCATCTATTATATTATTTTTAATCTTAATGTTTCTCTTTCATGATAATACGGGATCTGAAGACAACAACAAATAGGTCCACTAGCACTCACGATCACTTATGTTAAAGGCAGTTAAATTTGTAACACTTACGGCTTTTATACAATAGCAATTTTTATAGAAAATAAAAATTTCTCTCGCACTTCCCAAAATTTAATATATAGTCGTATTACCGCTGCTGGAATATAGTTACTATCACACACGTGTAAAAACAAATGTGTCACGCTATCATCTCTAATTTGAAAAATATAAATAACGGCAAATAATATGATAAAGCAAAACAAAAAAAACTTCAAAATCGAAGTCAATCGCAAATATGTTAAATATGATAATATGATAAATATGATATGATAATATGATAAAGCAAAACAAAAGAATGAAACAAAAAAAACCTCAAAATCGAAGTCAATCGCAACTTACAATTTACACAATAATTTAAATATGAAACAGAATCTAATTTATAATTTTTTACCATTCAAAATATAAAACATGTTACGCAATGATATTAAACACTCTTAAATGCCTAATATTTGAGTAAAAATCATAAAATTAAGCATTTCAAAAAACGCATTTTTTTTTAATTGTGGTAAAAATTGGCACTAAATTTTGAGTACCCTGTTAGCTGAGAGTATAAACTTACAAAAACATAAAAAAAAAATTTCTAATTTTATATAATTTTTTTTATACTCCATCAAACTTTAGTAATTTTTGGATTTTCAACAAAAAAAATGTGTTTTTCAAAACAATAAAAAAAGTTATCAAAGGTATCAAAGTTTTCAACAAAAAAAAAGTGTTTTCAAAACAATAAAAAAAGTTATTTTGTAAATAAATACTAAATTCTAAATTTTAGTTTAACTGCAAATATATTAAAGTACCTGAAAACCAAATTTCGAGCGTTTTCTTATAATGGCCAAATTATGACAACTAATAATCACTAAAATAGATAGAATAACCAAATTATGACAACTAGTCCTCACTAAAATTTATATTAATCGAGTTCCAAAAGTATTTCAAACATGAGACTTTTTGAGCAAGAAAGAGGACGTCCTCAGCCCCAGAATTTGCGCATAGTAGCATATGTGTACTCAGTCTCGTTTTTTATAATGGCCAAATTATGACAACTTATAATCACTAAAATTGATAGGATAACCAAATTATGACAATTAGTCCTCACTAAAATTTATATTAATCGAGTTCCAAAAGTATTTCAGACATAAGACTTTTTGTGCAAGAAAGAGGACGTCCTCAGCCCCAAAATTTGCGCATAGTAGCATTTGTATACTGAGCCTCGTTTTTTTATAATGGCCAAATTATGAGAACTTATAATCACTAAAATTGATAGAATCCAAATTATGACAACTAGTCCTCACTAAAATTTATATTATTCGAGTTCCGAAAGTATTGCAGACATGAGACTTTTTGTGCAAGAAAGAGGACGTCCTCAGCCCCAAAATTTGCGCATAGCAGCATATGTGTACTCAGCCTGGTTTTTTATAATGGTCAAATTATGACAACTAATAATCACTAAAATTTATAGCATAACCAAATTATGACAACTAGTCCTCATTATAAATTTATATTATTCGAGTTCCAAAAGTATTTCAGACCTGAGAAAGAGGACGTCCTCAGCCCCAAAAATTTGCGCATAGTAGCATATGTGTACTCAGTCTGGTTTTTTTATAATGGCCAAATTATGACAACTAATAATCACTAAAGTTGATAGGATAACCAAATTATGCCAACTAGTCCTCAATAAAATTTATATTATTCGAGTTCCAAAAGTATTTCAGACATGAGACTTTTTGTCAAGAAAGAGGACGTCGCACAGTGCTTTGTCCCCATATAACGATGGGACAAAAACAGAAGGAGTTGTCAGATATTTTTGAAATTTGGTACACTAGTATAAACTAGCTTAGTTAAGTAAAATATGAATTTTTGGAAAAATCGGCCCAAGGACACGCCTACCTCCCATGTGTCCTGAAATTGAAATATATAATTTTAGCTTCAATAATGCCCACAATATTACAAAAAGTGGTCATGCTGATACATATGCAACTAGCAACGTGTGTGTAAATTTTTATTTAAATCGGACAAAGGACTCAAGGTCCTGCCATATATCCTTTTTATTAAAAACCCTATGACTCCTACAAAAATTGTCCGATCGTTATAAATTTTTATGTTAATTGATATTGATTGGTATGTTAATTGATATATGCAAGATATATATATGTATGCCAAATTTGGGTAGAATTGGATTATCAATGTGGAAAATACAAAAACATCATTACTAGAAAAATAGGCTAAAACGGTTAAAATACTCTTGCAAAAATAAAACTATAAGGATTTTTGAAAGATAACATAAATGAAAAAATTAAAGAGGAAAACTAGCAATGTTAACGTCAAAAAAATCATATCGCACTTGATCCATCCAAATTTTTATTTTTTCACTTTTCAAAAAAAATCGACGCGTAGTATTAATATCCGCTGTAAAAATATCGTGCTATTTTGGGTACTTTTTTAAAACTGTTTTGCTTCTACTGAACATTTTGACTTAATACCCTCCTGTTGATTAAGTGCGATATATTTTGATAAAAAAATTAAAATTTTGGATTTTGAATCATAAATTATAATAGCTTAACTTAATAATTATATTTTATAACTCCTAAAATAAAAAACGTTAAAAAAAGATATAAAGACAAACTTATAACAAAGCATCATCGCTACTTGATTCTTCCCAAAACCAATTTTCGCTTCACGAAGACCTCAGCTCGTCTTCTGTTATCTCATCTTCGATTTCAACATTTTCTCCAAGAATATATTTCTCAATTTCAGCATCTATTATATTATTTTTAATCTTAATGTTTCTCTTTCATGATAATACGGGATCTGAAGACAACAACAAATAGGTCCACTAGCACTCACGATCACTTATGTTAAAGGCAGTTAAATTTGTAACACTTACGGCTTTTATACAATAGCAATTTTTATAGAAAATAAAAATTTTTCTCGCACTTCCCAAAATTTAATATATAGTCGTATTACCGCTGCTGGAATATAGTTACTATCACACACGTGTAAAAACAAATGTGTCACGCTATCATCTCTAATTTGAAAAATATAAATAACGGCAAATAATATGATAAAGCAAAACAAAAAAAACTTCAAAATCGAAGTCAATCGCAAATATGTTAAATATGATAATATGATAAATATGATATGATAATATGATAAAGCAAAACAAAAGAATGAAACAAAAAAAACCTCAAAATCGAAGTCAATCGCAACTTACAATTTACACAATAATTTAAATATGAAACAGAATCTAATTTATAATTTTTTACCATTCAAAATATAAAACATGTTACGCAATGATATTAAACACTCTTAAATGCCTAATATTTGAGTAAAAATCATAAAATTAAGCATTTCAAAAAACGCATTTTTTTTTAATTGTGGTAAAAATTGGCACTAAATTTTGAGTACCCTGTTAGCTGAGAGTATAAACTTACAAAAACATAAAAAAAAAATTTCTAATTTTATATAATTTTTTTTATACTCCATCAAACTTTAGTAATTTTTGGATTTTCAACAAAAAAAATGTGTTTTTCAAAACAATAAAAAAAGTTATCAAAGGTATCAAAGTTTTCAACAAAAAAAATGTGTTTTCAAAACAATAAAAAAAGTTATTTTGTAAATAAATACTAAATTCTAAATTTTAGTTTAACTGCAAATATATTAAAGTACCTGAAAACCAAATTTCGAGCGTTTTCTTATAATGGCCAAATTATGACAACTAATAATCACTAAAATAGATAGAATAACCAAATTATGACAACTAGTCCACACTAAAATTTATATTATTCGAGTTCCAAAAGTATTTCAGACATGAGACTTTTTGTGCAAGAAAGAGGACATCCTCAGCCCAAAAATTTGCGGATAGTAGCATATTTGTACGCAGCCTCATTTTTTATAATGGCCAAATTATGAGAACTAATAATCACTAAAATTTATAGAATAACCAAATTATGACAACTAGTCCTCACTAAAATTCAAATTATTCGAGTTCCAAAAGTATTTCAGACATGAGACTTTTCGTGCAAGAAAGAGGACGTCCTCAGCCCCAAAATTTGCGCATAGTTGCATATGTCTACTCAGCCTCGTTTTTTTTAATGGCCAAATTATGAGAACTAATAATCACTAAAATTTATAGAATAACCAAATTATGACAACTAGTCCTCACTAAAATTCAAATTATTCGAGTTCCAAAAGTATTTCAGACATGAGACTTTTCGTGCAAGAAAGAGGACGTCCTCAGCCCAAAAAATTGCGCATAGTAGCATATGTGTACGCAGCCTCATTTTTTATAATGTCCAAATTATGAGAACTAATAATCACTAAAATTTATAGAATAACCAAATTATGACAACTAGTCCTCACTAAAATTCAAATTATTCTTGTTCCAAAAGTATTTCAGACATGAGACTTTTCGTGCAAGAAAGAGGACGTCATCAGCCCCAAAATTTGCGCATAGTTGCATATGTCTACTCAGCCCCGTTTTCTTATAATGACCAAATTATGACAACTAATAATCACTAAAATTGATAGAATAACCAAATTATGACAACTAGTCCACACTAAAATTCAAATTATTCGGGTTCCAAAAGTATTTCAGACATGAGACTTTTCGTGCAAGAAAGAGGACGTCCTCAGCCCCAAAATTTGCGCATAGTTGCATATGTCTACTCAGCCCCGTTTTCTTATAATGACCAAATTATGACAACTAATAATCACTAAAATTGATAGAATAACCAAATTATGACAACTAGTCCACACTAAAATTCAAATTATTCGAGTTCCAAAAGTATTTCAGACATGAGACTTTTTGTGCAAGAAAAAGGACGTCCTCAGCCCAAAAATTTGCGCTTAGTAGCATATGTGTACGCAGCCTCGTTTTTTATAATGGCCAAATTATGAGAACTAATAATGACTAAAATTTATAGAATAACCAAATTATGACAACTAGTCCCCACTAAAATTCAAATTATTCGAGTTCCAAAAGTATTTCAGACATGAGACTTTTTGTGCGAGAAGGAGGACGTACTCAGCCCCAAAATTTGCGTATAGTAGAATATGTGTACTCACCCTCGTTTTTTTATAATGGCCAAATTATGACAACTAACAATGGAAAATTGTGACAACTAACAATCACTAAAATTTATAAAAAATCAAATTATGACAACTAGTCCTCACTAAAATTTATATTATTCGAGTTCCAAAAGTATTTCACACATGAAACTTTTTGTGCAAGAAAGAGGATGTCCTCAGCCCCAAAATTTGCGCATAGTAGCACATGTGTACTCAGCCTCGCTTTTTTATAATGGCTAAATTATGAGAACTCATAATCACTAAAATTGATAGGATAACCAAATTATGATAACTAGTCCTCATTAAAAATTATATTATTCGAGTTCCAAAAGTATTTCAGACATGAGAATTTTTGTGCGAGAAGGAGGACGTACTCAGCCCCAAAATTTGCGCATAGTAGCATATGTGTACTTAACCTCGTTTTTTATAATGGCCAAATTATGACAACAAATAATCACTAAAATTGATAGGATAACCAATTTATGACAACTAGTCCTCATTAAAATTTATATTATTCGAGCTACAAAAGTATTTCAGACATGCGACTTTTTGTGCAAGAAAGAGGACGTCCTCAGCCCCAAAATTTGCGCTTAGTAGCATATGTGTACGCAGCCTCGTTTTTTATAATGGCCAAATTATGAGAACTAATAATCACTAAAATTTATAGAATAACCAAATTATGACAACTAGTTCTCACTAAAATTCAAATTATTCGAGTTCCAAAAGTATTTCAGACATGAGACTTTTCGTGCAAGAAAGAGGACATCCTCAGCCCAAAAATTTGCGGATAGTAGCATATTTGTACGCAGCCTCATTTTTTATAATGGCCAAATTATGAGAATTAATAATCACTAAAATTTATAGAATAACCAAATTATGACAACTAGTCCTCACTAAAATTCAAATTATTCGAGTTCCAAAAGTATTTCAGACATGAGACTTTTCGTGCAAGAAAGAGGACGTCCTCAGCTCCAAAATTTGCGCATTGTTGCATATGTCTACTCAGCCCCGTTTTCTTATAATGACCAAATTATGACAACTAATAATCACTAAAATTGATAGAATAACCAATTTATGACAACTAGTCCACACTAGAATTTATATTATTCGAGTTCCAAAAGTATATCAGACATGAGGCTTTTTGTGCAAGAAAGAGGACATCCTCAGCCCCAAAAATTTGCGCATAGTAGCATATGTGTACGCAGCCTCATTTTTTATAATGGCCAAATTATGAGAACTAATAATCACTAAAATTTATAGAATAACCAAATTATGACAACTAGTCCTCACTAAAATTCAAATTATTCGAGTTCCAAAAGTATTTCAGACATGGGATTTTTCGTGCAAGAGAGAGGACGTCCTCAGCCCCAAAATTTTCGCATAGTTGCATATGTGTACGCAGCCTCGTTTTTTATAATGGCCAAATTATGAGAACTAATAATCACTAAAATTTATAGAATAAACAAATTATGACAACTAGTCCTCACTAAAATTCAAATTATTCGAGTTCCCAAAGTATTTCACACATGAGACTTTTCGTGCAAGAAAGAGGACGTCCTCACCCCCAAAATTTGCGCATAGTTGCATATGTCTACTCAGCCCCGTTTTCTTATAATGACCAAATTATGACAACTAATAATCACTAAAATTGATAGAATAGCCAAATTATGACAACTAGTCCACACTAAAATTTATATTATTCGAGTTCCAAAAATATTTCAGACATGAGACTTTTCTTGCAAGAAGGAGGACGTCCTCAGCCCCAAAATTTGCGCAAATTTGCATATGTCTACTCAGCCCCGTTTTCTTATAATGGCCAAATTATGACAACTAATAATCACTAAAATTGATAGAATAACCAAATTATGACAACTACTCCACACTAAAATTTATATTATTCGAGTTCCAAAAGTATTTCAGACATTAGACTTTTTGTGCAAGAAATAGGACGTCCTCAGCCCCAAAACTTGCGCATGGTTGCATATGTCTACTCAGCCCCGTTTTCTTATAATGGCCAAATTATGAGAACTAATAATGACTAAAATTTATAGAATAACCAAATTATGACAACTAGTCCTCACTAAAATTCAAATTATTCGAGTTCCAAAAGTATTTCAGACATGAGACTTTTCGTGCAAGAAAGAGGACGTCCTCAGCCCCAAAATTTGCGCATAGTTGCATATGTCTATTTAGCCCCGTTTTCTTATAATTACCAAATTATGACAACTAATAATCACTAAAATTGATAGAATAGCCAAATTATGACAACTAGTCCACACTAAAATTTATATTATTCGAGTTCCAAAAGTATTTCAGACATGAGACTTTTTGTGCAAAAAAGAGGACGTCCTCAGCCCAAAAATTTGCGCTTAGTAGCATATGTGTACGCAGCATCGTTTTTTATAATGGCCAAATTATGAGAACTAATAATCACTAAAATTTATAGAATAACCAAATTATGATCCTCACTAAAATTCAAATTATTCGAGTTCCAAAAGTATTTCAGACATGAGACTTTTCGTGCAAGAAAGAGGACGTCCTCAGCCCCAAAATTTGCGCATAGTTGCATCGGTCTACTCAGCCCCGTTTTCTTAAAATGGCCAAATTATGACAACTAATAATCACTAAAATTGATAGAATAACCAAATTATGACAACTAGTCCACACTCAAATTTATATTACTCGAGTTCCAAAAGTATTTCAGACATGAGACTTTTTGTGCAAGAAAGAGGACGTCCTCAGCCCAAAAATTTGCGCATAGTAGCATATGTGTACGCAGCCTCGTTTTTTATAATGGCCAAATTATGACAACTAACAATCACTAAAATTTATAAAAAATCAAATTATGACAAGTAGTACTCACTAAAATTTATATTATTCGAGTTCCAAAAGTATTTCAGACATGAGACTTTTTGTGCAAGAAAGAGGATGTCCTCAGCCCTAAAATTTGCGCATAGTAGCATATGTGTACTCAGCCTCGTTTTTTTATAATGGCTAAATTATGAGAACTAAAAATCACTAAAATTGATAGAATAACCAAATTATGACAACTAGTCCACACTCAAATTTATATTACTCGAGTTCCAAAAGTATTTCAGACATGAGACTTTTTGTGCAAGAAAGAGGACGTCCTCAGCCCAAAAATTTGCGCATAGTAGCATATGTGTACGCAGCCTCGTTTTTTATAATGGCCAAGTTATGAGAACTAATAATCACTAAAATTGATAGAATAACCAAATTATGACAACTAGTCCACATTAAAATTTATATTATTCGAGTTCCAAAAATATATCAGACATGAGACTTTTTGTGCAAGAAAGAGGACGTCCTCAGCCCAAAAAATTGCGCATAGTAGCATATGAGTACGCAGCCTCATTTTTTATAATGGCCTAATTATGAGAACTAATAATCACTAAAATTTATAGAATAACCAAATTATGATCCTCACTAAAATTCAAATTATTCGAGTTCCAAAAGTATTTCAGACATGAGACTTTTCGTGCAAGAAAGAGGACGTCCTCAGCCCCAAAATTTGCACATAGTTGCATCGGTCTACTCAGCCCCGTTTTCTTATAATGGCCAAATTATGACAACTAATAATCACTAAAATTGATAGAATAACCAAATTATGACAACTAGTGCACACTCAAATTTATATTACTCGAGTTCCAAAAGTATTTCAGACATGAGACTTTTTGTGCAAGAAAGAGGACGTCCTCAGCCCAAAAATTTGCGCATAGTAGCATATGTGTACGCAGCCTCGTTTTTTATAATGGACAAATTATGAGAACTAATAATCACTAAAATTGATAGAATAACCAAATTATGACAACTAGTCCACATTAAAACTTATATTATTCGAGTTGCAAAAGTATATCAGACATGAAACTTTTTGTGCAAGAAAGAGGACGTCCTCAGCTCAAAAATTTGCGTATAGTAGCATATGTGTACTCACCCTCGCTTTTTTATAATGGCCAAATTATGACAACTAACAATGAAAAATTATGACAACTAACAATCACTAAAATTTATAAAAAATCAAATTATGACAACTAGTCCTCACTAAAATTTATGCTATTTGAGTTCCAAAAGTATTTCAGACATGAGACTTTTTGTGCAAGAAAGAGGACGTCCTCAGCCCAAAAATTTGCGTATAGTAGCATATGTGTACTCACCCTCGTTTTTTTATAATGGCCAAATTATGACAACTAACAATGGAAAATTATGACAACTAACAATCACTAAAATTTATAAAAAATCAAATTATGACAACTAGTCCTCACTAAAATTTATATTATTCGAGTTCCAAAAGTATTTCAGACATGAAACTTTTTGTGCAAGAAAGAGGATGTCCTCAGCCCAAAAATTTGCGCATAGTAGCATATGTGTACTCAGCCTCGTTTTTTTATAATGGCTAAATTATGAGAACTCATAATCACTAAAATTGATAGGATAACCAAATTATGATTATTAGTCCTCATTAAAATTTATATTATTCGAATTCCAAAAGCATTTCAGACATGAGATTTTTTTGTCCAAGAAAGAGGACGTCCTCAGCCCAAAATATTGCGCATAGTAGCATATGTGTACGCAGCCTAAATTTTTATAATGGCCAAATTATGAGAACTAATAATCACTAAAATTTATAAAATAACCAAATTATGACAACTAGTCCTCACTAAAATTCAAATTATTCGAGTTCCAAAAGTATTTCAAACATGAGACTTTTCGTGCAATAAAGAGGACATCCTCAGCCCCAAAATTTGCGCATAGTTGCATATGTCTACTCAACCCCGTTTTCTTATAATGACCAAATTATGAAAACTAATAATCACTAAAATTGATAGAATAACCGAATTATGACAACAAGTCCACATTAAAATTTATCTTATTCGAGTTGCAAAAGTATATCAGACATGAAACTTTTTGTGCAAGAAAGAGGACGTCCTCAGCTCAAAAATTTGCGTATAGTAGCATATGTGTACTCACCCTCGCTTTTTTTATAATGGCCAAATTATGACAACTAACAATGGAAAATTATGACAACTAACAATCACTAAAATTTATAAAAAATCAAATTATGACAACTAGTCCTCACTAAAATTTATGCTATTTGAGTTCCAAAAGTATTTCAGACATGAGACTTTTTGTGCAAGAAAGAGGACGTCCTCAGCCCAAAAATTTGCGTATAGTAGCATATGTGTACTCACCCTCGTTTTTTTATAATGGCCAAATTATGACAACTAACAATGGAAAATTATGACAACTAACAATCACTAAAATTTATAAAAAATCAAATTATGACAAGTAGTACTCACTAAAATTTATATTATTCGAGTTCCAAAAGTATTTCAGACATGAGACTTTTTGTGCAAGAAAGAGGATGTCCTCAGCCCTAAAATTTGCGCATAGTAGCATATGTGTACTCAGCCTCGTTTTTTTATAATGGCTAAATTATGAGAACTAAAAATCACTAAAATTGATAGAATAACCAAATTATGACAACTAGTCCACACTCAAATTTATATTACTCGAGTTCCAAAAGTATTTCAGACATGAGACTTTTTGTGCAAGAAAGAGGACGTCCTCAGCCCAAAAATTTGCGCATAGTAGCATATGTGTACGCAGCCTCGTTTTTTATAATGGCCAAGTTATGAGAACTAATAATCACTAAAATTGATAGAATAACCAAATTATGACAACTAGTCCACATTAAAATTTATATTATTCGAGTTCCAAAAATATATCAGACATGAGACTTTTTGTGCAAGAAAGAGGACGTCCTCAGCCCAAAAAATTGCGCATAGTAGCATATGAGTACGCAGCCTCATTTTTTATAATGGCCTAATTATGAGAACTAATAATCACTAAAATTTATAGAATAACCAAATTATGATCCTCACTAAAATTCAAATTATTCGAGTTCCAAAAGTATTTCAGACATGAGACTTTTCGTGCAAGAAAGAGGACGTCCTCAGCCCCAAAATTTGCACATAGTTGCATCGGTCTACTCAGCCCCGTTTTCTTATAATGGCCAAATTATGACAACTAATAATCACTAAAATTGATAGAATAACCAAATTATGACAACTAGTGCACACTCAAATTTATATTACTCGAGTTCCAAAAGTATTTCAGACATGAGACTTTTTGTGCAAGAAAGAGGACGTCCTCAGCCCAAAAATTTGCGCATAGTAGCATATGTGTACGCAGCCTCGTTTTTTTATAATGGCTAAATTATGAGAACTCATAATCACTAAAATTGATAGGATAACCAAATTATGATTATTAGTCCTCATTAAAATTTATATTATTCGAATTCCAAAAGCATTTCAGACATGAGATTTTTTTGTCCAAGAAAGAGGACGTCCTCAGCCCAAAATATTGCGCATAGTAGCATATGTGTACGCAGCCTAATTTTTTATAATGGCCAAATTATGAGAACTAATAATCACTAAAATTTATAAAATAACCAAATTATGACAACTAGTCCTCACTAAAATTCAAATTATTCGAGTTCCAAAAGTATTTCAAACATGAGACTTTTCGTGCAATAAAGAGGACATCCTCAGCCCCAAAATTTGCGCATAGTTGCATATGTCTACTCAACCCCGTTTTCTTATAATGACCAAATTATGAAAACTAATAATCACTAAAATTGATAGAATAACCAAATTATGACAACTAGTCCACACTAAAATTTATATTATCCGAGTTCCAAAAGTAAATCAGACATGAGACTTTTTGTGCAAGAAAGAGGACGTCCAAAGCAAAAAATTTGCGCTTAGTAGCATATGTGTACGCTGCCTCGTTTTTTATAATGGCCAAATTATGAGAACTAATAATCACTAAAATGTATAGAATAACCAAATTATGGCAACTAGCCCTCACTAAAATTCAAATTATTCGAGTTCCAAAAGTATTTCAGACATGAGGCTTTTCGTGCAAGAAAGAGGACGTCCTCAGCCCAAAAATTTCGCCATAGTAGCATATGTGTACTCAGCCTCATTTTTTATAATGGCCAAATTATGAGAACTAATAATCACTAAAATTTATAGAATAACCAAATTATGACAACTAGTCCTCACTAAAATTCAAATTATTCGAGTTCCAAAAATATTTCAGACATGAGACTTTTCGTGCAAGAAAGAGGACGTTCTCAGCCCCAAAATTTGCGCATAGTTGCATCGGTCTACTCAGCCCCGTTTTCTTATAATGGCCAAATTATGACAACTAATAATCACTAAAATTGATAGAATAACCAAATTATGACAACTAGTCCACACTAAAATTCAAATTACTCGAGTTCCAAAAGTATTTCAGACATGAGACTTTTTGTGCAAGAAAGAGGACGTCCTCAGCCTAAAAATTTGCGCATAGTAGCATATGTGTACGCATCCTTTTTTTTATAATGGCCAAATTATGAGAATTAATAATCACTAGAATTGAAAGAATAACCAAATTATGACAACTAGTCCACACTAAAATTTATATTATTCGAGTTCCAAAAGTATTTCAGACATGAGACTTTTTGTGCAAGAAAGAGGACGTCCTCAGCCCCAAAATTTCCCCATAGTAGCATATGTGTACTCAGCCTCGTTTTTCTAAAATACCCAAATTATGAAAACTAATAATCACTAAAATTGATAGAATAACCAAATTATGACAACTAGTCCACATTAAAATTTATATTATTCGAGTTCCAAAAGTATTTCAGACATGAGACTTTTCGTGCAAGAAAGAGGACGTCCTCAGCCCAAAAATTTGCGCATAGTAGCATATGTGTACACAGCCTCATTTTTTATAATGGCCAAATTATGAGAACTAATAATCACTAAAATTGATAGAATAAAAAAATTATGATTACTTGTCCTCATTAAAATTTATATTATTCGAGTTCCAAAAGTATTTCAGACATGAAACTTATTGTGCAAGAAAGAGGACGTCCTCAGCCCCAAAATTTGCCCATAGTAGCATATGTGTTCTCAGCCTCATTTTTTATAATGGTCAAATTATGAGAACTAACAATCACTAAAATTTATAGAATAAACAAATTATGACAACTAGTCCTCACTAAAATTCAAATTATTCGAGTTCCAAAAGTATTTCAGACATGAGACTTTTCATGCAAGAAAGAGTACGTCCTCAGCCCCAAAATTTGCGCATAGTTGCATATGTCTGCTCAGCCCCGTTTTCTTATAATGTCCAAATTATGACAACTAATAATCACTAAAATTGATAGAATAACCAAATTATGACAACTAGTCCACACTAAAACTTATATGATTTGAGTTTCAAAAGTATTTCAGACATGAGACTTTTTTTGCAAGAAAGAGGACGTCCTCAGCCCCAAAATTTGCGCATAGTAGCATATGTGTACTCAGCCTCGTTTTTTTATAATGGCCAAATTATGAGAACTCCTAATCACTAAAATTGATAGAATAAAAAAATTATGATTACTAGTCCTCATTAAAATTTATATTATTCGAGTTCCAAAAGTATTTCAGACATGAAACTTATTGTGCAAGAAAGAGGACGTCCTCAGCCCCAAAATTTGCCCATAGTTGCATATGTGTACGCAGCCTCATTTTTTATAATGGTCAAATTATGAGAACTAAGAATCACTAAAATTTATAGAATAAACAAATTATGACAACTAGTCCTCACTAAAATTCAAATTATTCGAGTTCCAAAAGTATTTCAGACATGAGATGTTTTGTGCAAGAAAGAGGATGTCCTCAGCCCTAAAATTTGCCCATAGTTGCATATGTGTACGCAGCCTCATTTTTTATAATGGTCAAATTATGAGAACTAATAATCACTAAAATTGATAGAATAACCAAATTATGACAACTAGTCCACACTAAAACTTATATGATTTGAGTTTCAAAAGTATTTCAGACATGAGACTTTTTTTGCAAGAAAGAGGACGTCCTCAGCCCCAAAATTTGCGCATAGTAGCATATGTGTACTCATCCTCGTTTTTCTATAATGGCCAAATTATGAGAAATAATAATCACTAAAATTGAAAGGATAACCAACTTATGTTTACTAGTCCTCATTAAAATTTATATTATTCGAGTTCCAAAAGTATTTCAGACATGAGACTTTTTGTGCAAGAAAGAGGACGTCGACGTTATGACAACTAGCTCTCAATAAAATTTATATTAATCGAGTTTTAAAAGGATTTCAGCCATAAGACTTTTCGTGCAAGAAAGAGGACGTCCTCAGCCCCAAAATTATCGCATAGTAGCATTTGTGTACTCAGCCTCGTTTTTTTATAATGGTCAAATTATGACAACAAATATTCACTAAAACTGATAGGATAACCAAATTGTGACAACTAATCCTCACTAAAATTTATATTAATCGAGTTCCAAAAGTATTTCAGACATAAGACTTTTTGTGCAAGAAAGAGGACGTCCTCAGCCCCAAAAATTTGCGCATAGTAGCATTTGTGTACTCAGCCTCGTTTTTTTATAATGGCCAAATTTTGAGAACTAATATTCACTAAAATTAAAAGAATAAACGAATTATGACAACTAGTCCTCACTAAAATTCAAATTATTCGAGTTCCAAAAGTATTTCAGACATGAGACTTTTCGTGCAAGAAAGAGGACGTCATCAGCCCCAAAATTTGCGCATAGTTGCATATGTCTACTCAGCCCCGTTTTCTTATAATGACCAAATTATGACAACTAATAATCACTAAAATTGATAGAATAACCAAATTATGACAACTAGTCCACACTAAAATTTAAAATAAAACGTCCTCAGCCCAAAAATTTGCGTATAGTAGCATATGTGTACTCACCCTCGTTTTTTTATAATGGCCAAATTATGACAACTAACAATGGAAAATTATGACAACTAACAATCACTAAAATTTATAAAAAATCAAATTATGACAAGTAGTACTCACTAAAATTTATATTATTCGAGTTCCAAAAGTATTTCAGACATGAGACTTTTTGTGCAAGAAAGAGGATGTCCTCAGCCCTAAAATTTGCGCATAGTAGCATATGTGTACTCAGCCTCGTTTTTTTATAATGGCTAAATTATGAGAACTAAAAATCACTAAAATTGATAGAATAACCAAATTATGACAACTAGTCCACACTCAAATTTATATTACTCGAGTTCCAAAAGTATTTCAGACATGAGACTTTTTGTGCAAGAAAGAGGACGTCCTCAGCCCAAAAATTTGCGCATAGTAGCATATGTGTACGCAGCCTCGTTTTTTATAATGGCCAAATTATGAGAACTAATAATCACTAAAATTGATAGAATAACCAAATTATGACAACTAGTCCACATTAAAATTTATATTATTCGAGTTCCAAAAATATATCAGACATGAGACTTTTTGAGGACGTCCTCAGCCCAAAAAATTGCGCATAGTAGCATATGAGTACGCAGCCTCATTTTTTATAATGGCCTAATTATGAGAACTAATAATCACTAAAATTTATAGAATAACCAAATTATGATCCTCACTAAAATTCAAATTATTCGAGTTCCAAAAGTATTTCAGACATGAGACTTTTCGTGCAAGAAAGAGGACGTCCTCAGCCCCAAAATTTGCGCATAGTTGCATCGGTCTACTCAGCCCCGTTTTCTTATAATGGCCAAATTATGACAACTAATAATCACTAAAATTGATAGAATAACCAAATTATGACAACTAGTCCACACTAAAATTCAAATTACTCGAGTTCCAAAAGTATTTCAGACATGAGACTTTTTGTGCAAGAAAGAGGACGTCCTCAGCCTAAAAATTTGCGCATAGTAGCATATGTGTACGCATCCTTTTTTTTATAATGGCCAAATTATGAGAATTAATAATCACTAGAATTGAAAGAATAACCAAATTATGACAACTAGTCCACACTAAAATTTATATTATTCGAGTTCCAAAAGTATTTCAGACATGAGACTTTTTGTGCAAGAAAGAGGACGTCCTCAGCCCCAAAATTTCCCCATAGTAGCATATGTGTACTCAGCCTCGTTTTTCTAAAATACCCAAATTATGAAAACTAATAATCACTAAAATTGATAGAATAACCAAATTATGACAACTAGTCCACATTAAAATTTATATTATTCGAGTTCCAAAAGTATTTCAGACATGAGACTTTTCGTGCAAGAAAGAGGACGTCCTCAGCCCAAAAATTTGCGCATAGTAGCATATGTGTACACAGCCTCATTTTTTATAATGGCCAAATTATGAGAACTAATAATCACTAAAATTGATAGAATAAAAAAATTATGATTACTTGTCCTCATTAAAATTTATATTATTCGAGTTCCAAAAGTATTTCAGACATGAAACTTATTGTGCAAGAAAGAGGACGTCCTCAGCCCCAAAATTTGCCCATAGTAGCATATGTGTTCTCAGCCTCATTTTTTATAATGGTCAAATTATGAGAACTAACAATCACTAAAATTTATAGAATAAACAAATTATGACAACTAGTCCTCACTAAAATTCAAATTATTCGAGTTCCAAAAGTATTTCAGACATGAGACTGTTCATGCAAGAAAGAGTACGTCCTCAGCCCCAAAATTTGCGCATAGTTGCATATGTCTGCTCAGCCCCGTTTTCTTATAATGTCCAAATTATGACAACTAATAATCACTAAAATTGATAGAATAACCAAATTATGACAACTAGTCCACACTAAAACTTATATGATTTGAGTTTCAAAAGTATTTCAGACATGAGACTTTTTTTGCAAGAAAGAGGACGTCCTCAGCCCCAAAATTTGCGCATAGTAGCATATGTGTACTCAGCCTCGTTTTTTTATAATGGCCAAATTATGAGAACTCCTAATCACTAAAATTGATAGAATAACAAAATTATGATTACTAGTCCTCATTAAAATTTATATTATTCGAGTTCCAAAAGTATTTCAGACATGAAACTTATTGTGCAAGAAAGAGGACGTTCTCAGCCCCAAAATTTGCCCATAGTTGCATATGTGTACGCAGCCTCATTTTTTATAATGGTCAAATTATGAGAACTAACAATCACTAAAATTTATAGAATAAACAAATTATGACAACTAGTCCTCACTAAAATTCAAATTATTCGAGTTCCAAAAGTATTTCAGACATGAGATGTTTTGTACAAGAAAGAGGACGTCCTCAGCTCAAAAATTTGCGCTTAGTAGCATATGTGTACGCAGCCTCGTTTTTTATAATGGCTAAATTATGAGAACTAATAATCACTAAAATTTATAGAATAATCAAATTATGACAACTAGTCCTCACTAAAATTCAAATTATTCGAGTTCCAAAAGTATTTCAGACATGAGACTATTCGTGCCAGAAAGAGGACGTCCTCAGCCCCAAAATTTGCGCATAGTAGCATATGTGTACTCATCCTCGTTTTTCTATAATGGCCAAATTATGAGAAATAATAATCACTAAAATTGAAAGGATAACCAACTTATGTTTACTAGTCCTCATTAAAATTTATATTATTCGAGTTCCAAAAGTATTTCAGACATGAGACTTTTTGTGCAAGAAAGAGGACGTCGACGTTATGACAACTAGCTCTCAATAAAATTTATATTAATCGAGTTTTAAAAGGATTTCAGCCATAAGACTTTTCGTGCAAGAAAGAGGACGTCCTCAGCCCCAAAATTATCGCATAGTAGCATTTGTGTACTCAGCCTCGTTTTTTTATAATGGTCAAATTATGACAACAAATATTCACTAAAACTGATAGGATAACCAAATTGTGACAACTAATCCTCACTAAAATTTATATTAATCGAGTTCCAAAAGTATTTCAGACATGAGACTTTTTGTGCAAGAAAGAGGACGTCCTCAGCCCCAAAAATTTGCGCATAGTAGCATATGTGTACTCAGCCTCGTTTTTTTATAATGGCTAAATTATGAGAACTAAAAATCACTAAAATTGATAGAATAACCAAATTATGACAACTAGTCCACACTCAAATTTATATTACTCGAGTTCCAAAAGTATTTCAGACATGAGACTTTTTGTGCAAGAAAGAGGACGTCCTCAGCCCAAAAATTTGCGCATAGTAGCATATGTGTACGCAGCCTCGTTTTTTATAATGGCCAAATTATGAGAACTAATAATCACTAAAATTGATAGAATAACCAAATTATGACAACTAGTCCACATTAAAATTTATATTATTCGAGTTCCAAAAATATATCAGACATGAGACTTTTTGAGGACGTCCTCAGCCCAAAAAATTGCGCATAGTAGCATATGAGTACGCAGCCTCATTTTTTATAATGGCCTAATTATGAGAACTAATAATCACTAAAATTTATAGAATAACCAAATTATGATCCTCACTAAAATTCAAATTATTCGAGTTCCAAAAGTATTTCAGACATGAGACTTTTCGTGCAAGAAAGAGGACGTCCTCAGCCCCAAAATTTGCACATAGTTGCATCTACTCAGCCCCGTTTTCTTATAATGGCCAAATTATGACAACTAATAATCACTAAAATTGATAGAATAACCAAATTATGACAACTAGTGCACACTCAAATTTATATTACTCGAGTTCCAAAAGTATTTCAGACATGAGACTTTTTGTGCAAGAAAGAGGACGTCCTTAGCCCAAAAATTTGCGCATAGTAGCATATGTGTACGCAGCCTCGTTTTTTATAATGGACAAATTATGAGAACTAATAATCACTAAAATTGATAGAATAACCAAATTATGACAACTAGTCCACATTAAAATTTATATTATTCGAGTTGCAAAAGTATATCAGACATGAAACTTTTTGTGCAAGAAAGAGGACGTCCTCAGCTCAAAAATTTGCGTATAGTAGCATATATGTACTCACCCTCGCTTTTTTATAATGGCCAAATTATGACAACTAACAATGAAAAATTATGACAACTAACAATCACTAAAATTTATAAAAAATCAAATTATGACAACTAGTCCTCACTAAAATTTATGCTATTTGAGTTCCAAAAGTATTTCAGACATGAGACTTTTTGTGCAAGAAAGAGGACGTCCTCAGCCCAAAAATTTGCGTATAGTAGCATATGTGTACTCACCCTCGTTTTTTTATAATGGCCAAATTATGACAACTAACAATGGAAAATTATGACAACTAACAATCACTAAAATTTATAAAAAATCAAATTATGACAACTAGTCCTCACTAAAATTTATATTATTCGAGTTCCAAAAGTATTTCAGACATGAGACTTTTTGTGCAAGAAAGAGGATGTCCTCAGCCCCAAAATTTGCGCATAGTAGCATATGTGTACTCAGCCTCGTTTTTTTATAATGGCTAAATTATGAGAACTCATAATCACTAAAATTGATAGGATAACCAAATTATGATTATTAGTCCTCATTAAAATTTATATTATTCGAATTCCAAAAGCATTTCAGACATGAGATTTTTTTGTCCAAGAAAGAGGACGTCCTCAGCCCAAAATATTGCGCATAGTAGCATATGTGTACGCAGCCTAATTTTTTATAATGGCCAAATTATGAGAACTAATAATCACTAAAATTTATAAAATAACCAAATTATGACAACTAGTCCTCACTAAAATTCAAATTATTCGAGTTCCAAAAGTATTTCAAACATGAGACTTTTCGTGCAATAAAGAGGACATCCTCAGCCCCAAAATTTGCGCATAGTTGCATATGTCTACTCAACCCCGTTTTCTTATAATGACCAAATTATGAAAACTAATAATCACTAAAATTGATAGAATAACCAAATTATGACAACTAGTCCACACTAAAATTTATATTATCCGAGTTCCAAAAGTAAATCAGACATGAGACTTTTTGTGCAAGAAAGAGGACGTCCACAGCAAAAAATTTGCGCTTAGTAGCATATGTGTACGCTGCCTCGTTTTTTATAATGGCCAAATTATGAGAACTAATAATCACTAAAATGTATAGAATAACCAAATTATGGCAACTAGCCCTCACTAAAATTCAAATTATTCGAGTTCCAAAAGTATTTCAGACATGAGGCTTTTCGTGCAAGAAAGAGGACGTCCTCAGCCCCAAAAATTTGCGCATAGTAGCATATGTGTACTCAGCCTCATTTTTTATAATGGCCAAATTATGAGAACTAATAATCACTAAAATTTATAGAATAACCAAATTATGACAACTAGTCCTCACTAAAATTCAAATTATTCGAGTTCCAAAAATATTTCAGACATGAGACTTATCGTGCAAGAAAGAGGACGTTCTCAGCCCCAAAATTTGCGCATAGTTGCATCGGTCTACTCAGCCCCGTTTTCTTATAATGGCCAAATTATGACAACTAATAATCACTAAAATTGATAGAATAACCAAATTATGACAACTAGTCCACACTAAAATTCAAATTACTCGAGTTCCAAAAGTATTTCAGACATGAGACTTTTTGTGCAAGAAAGAGGACGTCCTCAGCCTAAAAATTTGCGCATAGTAGCATATGTGTACGCATCCTTTTTTTTATAATGGCCAAATTATGAGAATTAATAAACACTAGAATTGAAAGAATAACCAAATTATGACAACTAGTCCACACTAAAATTTATATTTTTCGAGTTCCAAAAGTATTTCAGACATGAGACTTTTTTTGCAAGAAAGAGGACGTCCTCAGCCCCAAAATTTGCGCATAGTAGCATATGTGTACTCAGCCTCGTTTTTTTATAATGGCCAAATTATGAGAACTCCTAATCACTAAAATTGATAGAATAAAAAAATTATGATTACTAGTCCTCATTAAAATTTATATTATTCGAGTTCCAAAAGTATTTCAGACATGAAACTTATTGTGCAAGAAAGAGGACGTCCTCAGCCCCAAAATTTGCCCATAGTTGCATATGTGTACGCAGCCTCATTTTTTATAATGGTCAAATTATGAGAACTAACAATCACTAAAATTTATAGAATAAACAAATTATGACAACTAGTCCTCACTAAAATTCAAATTATTCGAGTTCCAAAAGTATTTCAGACATGAGATGTTTTGTACAAGAAAGAGGACGTCCTCAGCCCAAAAATTTGCGCTTAGTAGCATATGTGTACGCAGCCTCGTTTTTTATAATGGCTAAATTATGAGAACTAATAATCACTAAAATTTATAGAATAATCAAATTATGACAACTAGTCCTCACTAAAATTCAAATTATTCGAGTTCCAAAAGTATTTCAGACATGAGACTATTCGTGCCAGAAAGAGGACGTCCTCAGCCCCAAAATTTGCGCATAGTAGCATATGTGTACTCATCCTCGTTTTTCTATAATGGCCAAATTATGAGAAATAATAATCACTAAAATTGAAAGGATAACCAACTTATGTTTACTAGTCCTCATTAAAATTTATATTATTCGAGTTCCAAAAGTATTTCAGACATGAGACTTTTTGTGCAAGAAAGAGGACGTCGACGTTATGACAACTAGCTCTCAATAAAATTTATATTAATCGAGTTTTAAAAGGATTTCAGCCATAAGACTTTTCGTGCAAGAAAGAGGACGTCCTCAGCCCCAAAATTATCGCATAGTAGCATTTGTGTACTCAGCCTCGTTTTTTTATAATGGTCAAATTATGACAACAAATATTCAATAAAACTGATAGGATAACCAAATTGTGACAACTAATCCTCACTAAAATTTATATTAATCGAGTTCCGAAAGTATTTCAGACATAAGACTTTTTGTGCGAGAAAGAGGACGTCCTCAGCCCCAAAAATTTGCGCATAGTAGCATTTGTGTACTCAGCCTCGTTTTTTTATAATGGCCAAATTTTGAGAACTAATATTCACTAAAATTAAAAGAATAAACGAATTATGACAACTAGTCCTCATTAAAATTCAAATTATTCGAGTTCCAAAAGTATTTCAGACATGAGACTTTTCGTGCAAGAAAGAGGACGTCATCAGCCCCAAAATTTGCGCATAGTTGCATATGTCTACTCAGCCCCGTTTTCTTATAATAACCAAATTATGACAACTAATAATCACTAAAATTGATAGAATAACCAAATTATGACAACTAGTCCACACTAAAATTCAAATTATTCGAGTTCCAAAAGTATTTCAGACATGAGACTTTTCGTGCAGGAAAGAGGACGTCCTCAGCCCCAAAATTTGCGCATAGTAGCATATGTGTACGCAGCCTCGTTTTTTATAATGGCCAAATTATGAGAACTAATAATCACTAAAATTGATAGAATAACCAAATTATGACAACTAGTCCGCATTAAAATTTATATTATTCGAGTTCCAAAAGTATTTCAGAAATGAAACTTTTTGTGCAAGAAAGAGGATGTCCTCAGCCCCAAAATTTGCGCATAGTAGCACATGTGTACTCAGCCTCGTTTTTCTATAATGGCTAAATTATGAGAACTCATAATCACTAAAATTGATAGAATAGCCAAATTATGACAACTAGTCCACACTAAAATTTATATTATTCGAGTTCCAAAAGTATTTAAGACATGAGACTTTTCGTGCAAGAAAGAGGACGTCCTCAGCCCCAAAATTTGCGCATAGTTGCATATGTCTACTCAGCCCCGTTTTCCTATAATGGCCAAATTATGACAACTAATAATCACTAAAATTGATAGAATAACCAAATTATGACAACTAGTCCACACTAAAATTCAAATTATTCGAGTTCCAAAAGTATTTCAGACATGAGACTTTTCGTGCAGGAAAGAGGACGTCCTCAGCCCCAAAATTTGCGCATAGTTGCATCGGTCTACTCAGCCCCGTTTTCTTATAATGGCCAAATTATGACAACTAATAATCACTATAATTGATAGAATAACCAAATTATGACAACTAGTCCACACTCAAATTTATATTACTCGAGTTCCAAAAGTATTTCAGACATGAGACTTTTTGTGCAAGAAAAAGGACGTCCTCAGCCCAAAAATTTGCGCATAGTAGCATATGTGTACGCAGCCTCGTTTTTTATAATGGCCAAATTATGAGAACTAATAATCACTAAAATTGATAGAATAACCAAATTATGACAACTAGTCCACATTAAAATTTATATTATTCGAGTTCCAAAAGTATTTCAGACATGAGACTTTTTGTGCAAGAAAGAGGACGTCCTCAGCCCAAAACTTTGCGTATAGTAGAATATGTGTACTCACCCTCGTTTTTTTATAATGGCCAAATTATGACAACTAACAATGGAAAATTGTGACAACTAACAATCACTAAAATTTATAAAAAATCAAATTATGACAACTAGTCCTCACTAAAATTTATATTATTCGAGTTCCAAAAGTATTTCAGACATGCAACTTTTTGTGCAAGAAAGAGGATGTCCTCAGCCCCAAAATTTGCGCATAGTAGCACATGTGTACTTAACCTCGTTTTTTATAATGGCCAAATTATGACAACAAATAATCACTAAAATTGATAGGATAACCAATTTATGACAACTAGTCCTCATTAAAATTTATATTATTCGAGCTACAAAAGTATTTCAGACATGCGACTTTCTGTGCAAGAAAGAGGACGTCCTCAGCCCCAAAATTTGCGCTTAGTAGCATATGTGTACGCAGCCTCGTTTTTTATAATGGCCAAATTATGAGAACTAATAATCACTAAAATTTATAGAATAACCAAATTATGACAACTAGTCCTCACTAAAATTCAAATTATTCGAGTTCCAAAAGTATTTCAGACATGAGACTTTTCGTGCAAGAAAGAGGACGTCCACAGCCCCAAAATTTGCACATAGTAGCATATGTATACTCCGCTTAATTTTTGTTTAATGGCCAAATTATGAGAACTAATAATCACTAAAATTTATAGAATAACCAAATTATGACAACTAGTCCTCACTAAAATTCAAATTATTCGAGTTCCAAAAGTATTTCAGACATGAGACTTTTCGTGCAAGAAAGAGGACGTCCTCAGCTCCAAAATTTGCGCATTGTTGCATATGTCTACTCAGCCCCGTTTTCTTATAATGACCAAATTATGACAACTAATAATCACTAAAATTGATAGAATAACCAATTTATGACAACTAGTCCACACTAGAATTTATATTATTCGAGTTCCAAAAGTATTTCAGACATGAGGCTTTTTGTGCAAGAAAGAGGACATCCTCAGCCCCAAAAATTTGCGCATAGTAGCATATGTGTACGCAGCCTCATTTTTTATAATGGCCAAATTATGAGAACTAATAATCACTAAAATTTATAGAATAACCAAATTATGACAACTAGTCCTCACTAAAATTCAAATTATTCGAGTTCCAAAAGTATTTCAGACATGGGATTTTTCGTGGAAGAAAGAGGACGTCCTCAGCCCCAAAATTTTCGCATAGTTGCATATGTGTACGCAGCCTCGTTTTTTATAATGGCCAAATTATGAGAACTAATAATCACTAAAATTTATAGAATAACCAAATTATGACAACTAGTCCTCACTAAAATTCAAATTATTCGAGTTCCAAAAGTATTTCACACATGAGACTTTTCGTGCAAGAAAGAGGACGTCCTCACCCCCAAAATTTGCGCATAGTTGCATATGTCTACTCATCCCCGTTTTCTTATAATGACCAAATTATGACAACTAATAATCACTAAAATTGATAGAATAGCCAAATTATGACAACTAGTCCACACTAAAATTTATATTATTCGAGTTCCAAAAATATTTCAGACATGAGACTTTTCTTGCAAGAAGGAGGACGTCCTCAGCCCCAAATTTTGCGCATATTTGCATATGTCTACTCAGCCCCGTTTTCTTATAATGGCCAAATTATGACAACTAATAATCACTAAAATTGATAGAATAACCAAATTATGACAACTACTCCACACTAAAATTTATATTATTCGAGTTCCAAAAGTATTTCAGACATGAGACTTTTTGTGCAAGAAATAGGACGTCCTCAGCCCCAAAACTTGCGCATGGTTGCATATGTCTACTCAGCCCCGTTTTCTTATAATGGCCAAATTATGAGAACTAATAATGACTAAAATTTATAGAATAACCAAATTATGACAACTAGTCCTCACTAAAATTCAAATTATTCGAGTTCCAAAAGTATTTCAGACATGAGACTTTTCGTGCAAGAAAGAGGACGTCCTCAGCCCCAAAATTTGCGCATAGTTGCATATGTCTACCCGTTTTCTTATAATTACCAAATTATGACAACTAATAATCACTAAAATTGATAGAATAGCCAAATTATGACAACTAGTCCACACTAAAATTTATATTATTCGAGTTCCAAAAGTATTTCAGACATGAGACTTTTTGTGCAAAAAAGAGGACGTCCTCAGCCCAAAAATTTGCGCATAGTAGCATATGTGTACGCAGCATCGTTTTTTATAATGGCCAAATTATGAGAACTAATAATCACTAAAATTTATAGAATAACCAAATTATGACAACTAGTCCTCATTAAAATTCAAATTATTCGAGTTCCAAAAGTATTTCAGACATGAGACTTTTCGTGCAAGAAAGAGGACGTCCTCAGCCCCAAAACTTGCGCATGGTTGCATATGTCTACTCAGCCCCGTTTTCTTATAATGGCCAAATTATGAGAACTAATAATGACTAAAATTTATAGAATATCCAAATTATGACAACTAGTCCTCACTAAAATTCAAATTATTCGAGTTCCAAAAGTATTTCAGACATGAGACTTTTCGTGCAAGAAAGAGGACGTCCTCAGCCCCAAAATTTGCGCATAGTTGCATCGGTCTACTCAGCCCCGTTTTCTTAAAATGGCCAAATTATGACAACTAATAATCACTAAAATTGATAGAATAACCAAATTATGACAACTGGTCCACACTCAAATTTATATTACTCGAGTTCCAAAAGTATTTCAGACATGAGACTTTTTGTGCAAGAAAGAGGACGTCCTCAGCCCAAAAATTTGCGCATAGTAGCATATGTGTACGCAGCCTCGTTTTTTATAATGGCCAAATTATGAGAACTAATAATCACTAAAATTGATGGAATAACTAAATTATGACAACTAGTCCACATTAAAATTTATATTATTCGAGTTCCAAAAATATATCAGATATGAGAATTTTTGTGCAAGAAAGAGGACGTCCTCAGCCCAAAAATTTGCGTATAGTAGCATATGTGTACGCAGCCTCGTTTTTTTATAATGGCCAAATTATGACAACTAATAATCACTAAAATTGATAGAATAACCAAATTATGACAACTAGTCCACACTAAAATTCAAATTATTCTAGTTCCAAATGTATTTCAGACATGAGACTTTTTGTGCAAGAAAGAGGACGTTCTCAGCCCAAAAATTTGCGCTTAGTAGCATATGTGTACGCAGCCTCGTTTTTTATAATGGCCAAATTATGAGAACTAATAATGACTAAAATTTATAGAATAACCAAATTATGACAACTAGTCCTCACTAAAATTCAAATTATTCGAGTTCCAAAAGTATTTCAGACATGAGACTTTTTGTGCAAGAAAGAGGATGTCCTCAGCCCAAAAATTTGCGCATAGTAGCATATGTGTACGCAGCCTCATTTTTTATAATGGCCAAATTATGAGAACTAATAATCACTAAAATTTATAGAATAACCAAATCATGACAACTAGTCCTCACTAAAATTCAAATTATTCGAGTTCCAAAAGTATCTCAGACATGAGACTTCTCGTGCAAGAAAGAGGACGTCCTCAGCCCCAAAATTTGCGCATAGTTGCATATGTCTACTCAGCCCCGTTTTCTTATATTTACCAAATTATGACAACTAATAATCACTAAAATTGATAGAATAGCCAAATTATGACAACTAGTCCACACTAAAATTTATATTATTCGAGTTCCAAAAGTATTTCAGACATGAGACTTTTTGTGCAAAAAAGAGGACGTCCTCAGCCCAAAAATTTGCTCTTAGTAGCATATGTGTACGCAGCATCGTTTTTTATAATGGCCAAATTATGAGAACTAATAATCACTAAAATTTATAGAATAACCAAATTATGACAACTAGTCCCCACTAAAATTCAAATTATTCGAGTTCCAAAAGTATTTCAGACATGAGACTTTTTGTGCAAGAAAGAGGACGTCCTCAGCCCAAAAATTTGCGCATAGTAGCATATGTGTACGCAGCCTCGTTTTTTATAATGGCCAAATTATGAGAACTAATAATCACTAAAATTGATAGAATAACCAAATTATGACAACTAGTCCACATTAAAATTTATATTATTCGAGTTCCAAAAATATATCAGACATGAGACTTTTTGTGCAAGAAAGAGGACGTCCTCAGCCCAAAAAATTGCGCATAGTAGCATATGAGTACGCAGCCTCATTTTTTATAATGGCCAAATTATGAGAACTAATAATCACTAAAATTTATAGAATAACCAAATTATGATCCTCACTAAAATTCAAATTATTCGAGTTCCAAAAGTATTTCAGACATGAGACTTTTCGTGCAAGAAAGAGGACGTCCTCAGCCCCAAAATTTGCGCATAGTTGCATCGGTCTACTCAGCCCCGTTTTCTTATAATGGCCAAATTATGACAACTAATAATCACTAAAATTGATAGAATAACCAAATTATGACAACTAGTGCACACTCAAATTTATATTACTCGAGTTCCAAAAGTATTTCAGACATGAGACTTTTTGTGCAAGAAAAAGGACGTCCTCAGCCCAAAAATTTGCGCATAGTATCATATGTGTACGCAGCCTCGTTTTTTATATTGGACAAATTATGAGAACTAATAATCACTAAAATTGATAGAATAACCAAATTATGACAACTAGTCCACATTAAGATTTATATTATTCGAGTTGCAAAAGTATATCAGACATGAAACTTTTTGTGCAAGAAAGAGGACGTCCTCAGCTCAAAAATTTGCGTATAGTAGCATATGTGTACGCTGCCTCGTTTTTTATAATGGCCAAATTATGAGAACTAATAATCACTAAAATGTATAGAATAACCAAATTATGGCAACTAGCCCTCACTAAAATTCAAATTATTCGAGTTCCAAAAGTATTTCAGACATGAGGCTTTTCGTGCAAGAAAGAGGACGTCCTCAGCCCAAAAATTTGCGCATAGTAGCATATGTGTACGCAGCCTCATTTTTTATAATGGCCAAATTAAGAGAACTAATAATCACTAAAATTTATAGAATAACCAAATTATGACAACTAGTCCTCACTAAAATTCAAATTATTCGAGTTCCAAAAATATTTTAGACATGAGACTTTTCGTGCAAGAAAGAGGACGTTCTCAGCCCCAAAATTTGCGCATAGTTGCATCGGTCTACTCAGCCCCGTTTTCTTATAATGGCCAAATTATGACAACTAATAATCACTAAAATTGATAGAATAACCAAATTATGACAACTAGTCCACACTAAAATTCAAATTACTCGAGTTCCAAAAGTATTTCAGACATGAGACTTTTTGTGCAAGAAAGAGGACGTCCTCAGCCTAAAAATTTGCGCATAGTAGCATATGTGTACGCATCCTTTTTTTTATAATGGCCAAATTATGAGAATTAATAATCACTAGAATTGAAAGAATAACCAAATTATGACAACTAGTCCACACTAAAATTTATATTATTCGAGTTCCAAAAGTATTTCAGACATGAGACTTTTTGTGCAAGAAAGAGGACGTCCTCAGCCCCAAAATTTGCCCATAGTAGCATATGTGTACGCAGCCTCATTTTTTATAATGGTCAAATTATGAGAACTAACAATCACTAAAATTTATAGAATAAACAAATTATGACAACTAGTCCTCACTAAAATTCAAATTATTCGAGTTCCAAAAGTATTTCAGACATGAGACTTTTCATGCAAGAAAGAGTACGTCCTCAGCCCCAAAATTTGCGCATAGTTGCATATGTCTGCTCAGCCCCGTTTTCTTATAATGTCCACATTATGACAACTAATAATCACTAAAATTGATAGAATAACCAGATTATGACAACTAGTCCACACTAAAACTTATATTATTCGAGTTGCAAAAGTATTTCAGACATGAGATGTTTTGTACAAGAAAGAGGACGTCCTCAGCCCAAAAATTTGCGCTTAGTAGCATATGTGTACGCAGCCTCGTTTTTTATAATGGCTAAATTATGAGAACTAATAATCACTAAAATTTATAGAATAATCAAATTATGACAACTAGTCCTCACTAAAATTCAAATTATTCGAGTTCCAAAAGTATTTCAGACATGAGACTATTCGTGCCAGAAAGAGGACGTCCTCAGCCCCAAAATTTGCGCATAGTAGCTTATGTGTACTCATCCTCGTTTTTCTATAATGGCCAAATTATGAGAAATAATAATCACTAAAATTGATAGGATAACCAACTTATGTTTACTAGTCCTCATTAAAATTTATATTATTCGAGTTCCAAAAGTATTTCAGACATGAGACTTTTTGTGCAAGAAAGAGGACGTCGACGTTATGACAACTAGCTCTCAATAAAATTTATATTAATCGAGTTTTAAAAGGATTTCAGCCATAAGACTTTTCGTGCAAGAAAGAGGACGTCCTCAGCCCCAAAATTATCGCATAGTAGCATTTGTGTACTCAGCCTCGTGTTTTTATAATGGTCAAATTATGACAACAAATATTCACTAAAACTGATAGGATAACCAAATTGTGACAACTAATCCTCACTAAAATTTATATTAATCGAGTTCCAAAAGTATTTCAGACATAAGACTTTTTGTGCAAGAAAGAGGACGTCCTCAGCCCCAAAAATTTGCGCATAGTAGCATTTGTGTACTCAGCCTCGTTTTTTTATAATGGCCAAATTTTGAGAACTAATATTCACTAAAATTAAAAGAATAAACGAATTATGACATGAGACTTTTTGTGCAAGAAAGAGGACGTCCTCAGCTCCAAAATTTTCCCATAGTACCGTCGTTTTTCTAAATGCGCATAGTAACATATGTGTACGCAGCCTTGTTTTTTATAATGGCCAAATTACGAGAACCAATAATCACTAAAATTGATAGAAAACCAAAATTATGACAACTAGTCCTCACTAAAATTTATATTAATCGAGTTCCAAAAGTATTTCAGACATGAGACTTTTTGTGCAAGAAAGAGGACGTCCTCAGCCCCAAAATTTGCCCATATAAGCATATGTGTACTCATCCTCGTTTTTCTATAATGGCCCAATTATGAGAACTAATAATCACTAAAATTGATAGGATAACCAAATTATGATTACTAGTCCTCCTTAAAATTTATATTATTCGAGTTCCAAAAGTATTTCAGACATAAGACTTTTCGTGCAAGAAAGAGGCCATCGTACTAAGCCTCGTTTTTTTATAGTGGCCAAATTATGACACTATCATGTATTAAAAGCAGAGTGACAGCACCCACCTTCGTCGGCCCTGCAGCAAAAATTAGCCGGCGAAGTAAAAAGGTTGAAATAGCTACAAAAACAACTGTCTATCTTCTCATCTTTCCTAATCTGTTCCCTCAATACTATTCCCTCAGTGCTGGACCAAGATAAAAAAAAAAACTAATAATCACTAAAATTACAATCTACAATTTATTTTATATATAAGCTGAACAAACATTTATCACACGACACGTTATTCGAATCATTGTAAAATAAATAAAAAAGTCGGTAACCATATTTTATTTTTATATTCTACAATGATTCGAATAACGTATCTTATAAAAAATTACGTTTTTACATACCTTTGCGATCCACTGCTTTTCAAAATATTTCACAAAATTGCTAAGACAATCCGGTTTCGTTCTTGACATCTCTAAGATTTCGTTTTTCAGGCACAGAAACATTAACTGTATTTGGTGCGGATTAACCAATGGAAGACAAAGTATTTTTTTGAACCAATCTGAGCAGTCTTTGTTGGCTTTCTTAAAGTTCCAAAGGTCTTTATTTTTTGACTTTGTTGTCTTACTGCTTGGCAGTAGTGAAACCAGCAGCCTTTTAATGTTACATTTGGAAATGTATTTTTCAACGCATTTCTTAAAGCAATTTCATAGTCAGTATGAAATGTTAAAGCTTCAAATTTGAACAAATTGGTATTTATAAATTGGAACATGTGTTCGTACACTTCTCTCGTTCTTTTTGACATTAACACGTAAATAAAAGGAAAAGTCTGAAAATTACACAGATATTATAAAAATTTGTACACTTAATTATAAATATAATATTTTACTTACGTGTTCCATGTAGTAATAATGAATAACAAGTAGCTGCTTGTAACCGCAACATGGAACGGTTTTAAATGTACCGTCTATTAAATATCGGCGACCTTCAGGCTTTTTTGTTGAATTTTTACGAAAACCATTTATAAATTCATACTTATATTTTAAATTTTCCATTGTAACTTCTTTAACACTTTCACTTTTTAAAGATTGTAAATTTGTAACTTCTGAACTTTCTAAAATTCAGATTGTAACTAAAATTTTTAGCTATGTTTGATTTACTGCCTATTTCTCATCGTCGAATGAATTCTTTCTTTCTCATAAATACATTTGAAACAAAAACAATTTATAAAATTTTGTTTTTGTTTTAAGTATATTTGTACGAAAGAAAGAATTCGTTCGACAATGAGAAATAGGCCCTTAAACTTACAACGGTTAATTCGACTCAAATTAAAATATAAAAACACTTAAAATATTTTTTTAAATATCATGGACATTGTGTCACTCTAAAAAGTGCCATAATGTCCATGGACTTTACGACACTTTGTATATGGACATTATGTCGCTACGAGAAGTGACATAATGTCCATGGACATAATGTCACTTTTTGGGGTGACATAATGTCCATGGACATTATGTCACCCCAAAAAGTGCCATTATGTCCATGGACATTATGTCACTTACAGCAGTGTCGTAATGTCCATGGGCATTATGACACTTTGGTTATGGGCATTGTGACACTTTTGGTAGAGTCATAATGTCCATATTTTTAAATTTCTTTTAAAAAGTTTCTAAATTTATTTTTCATTTAATTTTTATTGAAATATATTTAATTTATCTTCTACAATCTGTCTACAGTAAGGACAAAGTAATGGTGATTTATTGGTGTTTGATCTTGCTTCCAAGACTTTTAGGCAGCTAGAGCAAATTTTAAAATGCTTACATGGCATCAAGGCAATATCTCGTGGTTTGTCAACGCAAATTATACATCTTAAGACCTCCGTCACCTGGCTGACATTAGTGGCTTCTTCGGCATCATCAACTAGTTCATTTTCGTCTTCGATTTGTTCTTCCACCAAGTTCTGACAATCTATAATTTTATTTTCTTTATTGATGAGAAATTCGAAGAATTCAGTTACAGAAATCAAGTCTTTATTCAATCGCTCTGTGAGTTTCAAAATTTACGAGTTTTTGTCTTTCTGTACTTTCCTTTTTTTGGGGAAAACGCTCAATAATCCCGCAGTGACTTGAGTCAAAAGAACTGAGTAATTAAAGTCTTCATCTCTTATGACCTCTAAAAATCTTAAAAACTTTCCATGCTTCTGAAGTTTAGATGAAAGTTTTGAATTGAACCCTTCCAAACTACTTGTAGTTCTTATTTCCTCACCATGGACAGAAAATCCAGAGGGGGTTATCTGAATGAAAAAATTTTACGAGTTAGAGAATCAAGATTTAGCTTAACTAAATTTTCATAAGATACGTTATTCGAATCATTGTAAAATATAAAAATAAAATATGGTTACCGACTTTTTTATTTATTTTACAATGATTCGAATAATGTGTCGTGTGATAAATGTTTGTTCAGCTTATATATAAAATAAATTGTAGAGATATAAAAGAAAAGATTTGAAAAATCGGCGCCGATTTTCTGTCCATGGTGAGGAAATAAGAACTACAAGTAGTTTGGAAGGGTTCAATTCAAAACTTTCATCTAAACTTCAGAAGCATGGAAAGTTTTTAAGATTTTTAGAGGTCATAAGAGATGAAGACTTTAATTACTCAGTTCTTTTGACTCAAGTCACTGCGGGATTATTGAGCGTTTTCCCCAAAAAAAGGAAAGTACAGAAAGACAAAAACTCGAAAATTTTGAAACTCACAGAGCGATTGAATAAAGACTTGATTTCTGTAACTGAATTCTTCGAATTTCTCATCAATAAAGAAAATAAAATTATAGATTGTCAGAACTTGGTGGAAGAACAAATCGAAGACGAAAATGAACTAGTTGATGATGCCGAAGAAGCCACTAATGTCAGCCAGGTGACGGAGGTCTTAAGATGTATAATTTGCGTTGACAAACCACGAGATATTGCCTTGATGCCATGTAAGCATTTTAAAATTTGCTCTAGCTGCCTAAAAGTCTTGGAAGCAAGATCAAACACCAATAAATCACCATTACTTTGTCCTTACTGTAGACAGATTGTAGAAGATAAATTAAATATATTTCAATAAAAATTAAATGAAAAATAAATTTAGAAACTTTTTAAAAGAAATTTAAAAATATGGACATTATGACTCTACCAAAAGTGTCACAATGTCCATAACCAAAGTGTCATAATGCCCATGGACATTACGACACTGCTGTAAGTGACATAATGTCCATGGACATAATGGCACTTTTTGGGGTGACATAATGTCCATGGACATTATGTCAATGGACATTATGCCATGCCACCCTAAAACTGATAGGATAACCAAATTATGATTACTAGTCCGCATTAAAATTTATATTATTCGAGTTCCAAAAGTATTTCAGACATGAGACTTTTCGTGCAAGAAAGAGGACGTCCTCAGCCCAAAAATTTGCGCATAGTAGCATTTGTGTACTAAGCCTCGTTTTTTTATAGTGGCCATATTATGACACTATCATGTATTAAAAGCAGAGTAACAGCACCCACCTTCGTCGGCCCTGTAGCAAAAACTAGCCGGCGAAGTAAAAAGGTTGAAAAAGCTACAAAAACAACTGTCTATCTTCTCATCTTTCTTAATCTGTCCCCTCAATACTATCCCCTCAGTGCTGGACCAAGATAAAAAAAAAACTAATAATCACTAAAATTGATAGGATAACCAAATTATGACAACTAGTCCTCATTAAAATTTATATTATTCGAGTTCCAAAAGTATATCAGACATGAGACTTTTCGTGCAAGAAAGAGGACGTCCTCAGCCCCAAAATTTGCGCATAGTAGCATATGTGTACACAGCCTCGTTTTTTTATAATGGCCAAATCATGAGAACTCATAATCACTAAAATTGATAGGAAAACCATATTACGATTACTAGTCCTCATTAAAATTTATATTATTCGAGTTCCAAAAGTATTTCAGACATGAGACTTTTTGTGCAAGAAAGAGGACGTCGTCAGCCCCAAAATTTGCTCATAGTTGCATATGTCTACTAAGCCCCGTTTTCTTATAATGGCCAAATTATGACAACTAATAATCACTAAAATTTATAGAATAACCTAATTATGACAACTAGTCCTCGTTAAAATTTATATTATTCGAGTTCAAAAAGTTTTTCAGACATAAGACTTTCTGTGCAAGAAAGAGGACGTCCTCAGCCCCAAAATTTGCGCATAGTAGCATATGTGTACTCAGCCTTGTTTTTTTTATAATGGCCAAATTATGAGAACTAATAATCACTAAAATTGATAGAATAAACAAATTATGACATGAGACTTTTTGTGCAAGAAAGAGGACGTCCTCAGCCACAAAATTTGCCCATAGTTGAATCGTGTTTGTAAATGCGCATAGTAGCATATGTGTACTCAGCCTCGTTTTTCTATAATGGCCAAATTATGAGAACTAATAATCACTAAAATTGATCGGATAACCAAATTATGACAACTAGTCCTCACTAAAATTTATATTATTCGAGTTCCAAAAGTATTTCAGACATAAGACTTTTTGTGCAAGAAAGTGGACGTCCTCAGCCCCAAAATTTGCCTATAGTAGCATATGTGTACTCAGCCTCGTTTTTCTAAAATGGCCAAATTATGAAAACTAATAATCACTAAAATTGATAGGATATCCAAATTATGACAACTAGTTCTCAATAAAATTTATATTAATCGAGTTTAAAAAAGATTTCAGCCATAAGACTTTTTGTGCAAGAAAGAGGACGTCCTCAGCCCCAAAATTTGCGCATAGTTGCATATGTCTACTCAGCCCCGTTTTCTTATAATGGCCAAATTATGACAACTAATAATCACTAAAATTTATAGAATAACCTAATTATGACAACTAGTCCTCACTAAAATTCAAATTATTCGAGTTCCAAAAGTATTTCAGACATGAGACTGTTCGTGCAAGAAAGAGGACGTCCTCAGCCCCAAAATTTGCGCATAGTAGCATATGTGTACTCAACCTCGTTTTTCTATAATTGTCAAATTATGAAAACTAAGAAACACTAAAATTGATAGAATAACCAAATTATGACAGCTAGTCCACACTAAAATTTATATTAATCGAGTTTTAAAAGTATTTCAGACATGAGACTTTTGCGCATAGTTGCATATGTATACTCAGCCCCGTTTTCTTATAATGGCCAAATTATGACAACTAATAATCACTGAAATTAATAGAATAACCAAATTATGACAACTAGTCCACACTAAAATTTATATTATTCGAGTTCCAAAAGTATTTCAGAAATGAGACTTTTTGTACAAGAAAAAGGACGTTCTCAGCCCCACATCTAGCGCGTAGTAGCTTATGTGTACTCAGTCTCGTTTTTTTTGTAATGTCCAAATTATGACGACTAATAATCACTAAAATTAATATAATAACCGAATTATGACAACTACTAGTCCTCACTAAAATTTATATTATTCGAGTTCCAAAAGTATTTCAGACATGAGACTTTTCGTGCAAGAAATAGGACGTCCTCAGCTCCAAAATTTGCGCATAGTTGCATATGTCTACTCAACCCCGTTTTTTTATAATGGCCAAATTATGAGAACTAATAATCACTAAAATTGATAGAATAACTTAATTATGACAACTAGTCCTCATTAAAATTTATATGATTTGAGTTTGAAAAGTATTTCAGACTTGAGACTTTTTGTGCAAGAAAGAGGACGTCCTCAGCCCCAAAATTTGCGCATAGTTGCATATGTCTACTCAGCCCCGTTTTCTTATAATAGCCAAATTATGACAACTAAAAACACGGTGCTACAGTGAAAATATACTTGGAAAGTGACCTAGTGTAAGTTGTAGGCATTATTAAGTAGATCTCAAATCAATTTATAAAAGTTCGGAAACACCCCCAAATTTCGGAGTTATTCCGAAAAAACTATTTTCGGGTAGGTCCGAGTACTTATGAACACGTAACTCAGTTGATTTTAATCCGATCTTAAATTTTTGAACGCTTTATGAAAGACAAAGAATAGATCTTTCCAACCGTATGTATTTTATGCTATATTACTTAATTATTGGTAGTAATTTTCGTAATAACATCTGCAATTTTTTTTATTTGTTTATGTTTTTTTAACTTTGAGTTCTTTTTTTTTATAATTTTTTCTATAAAAGCAGATGTATTTGTATAAAAAATTTTAAATAGAATTTAAAAAAAATGAAATGAACTTTAGTTTTTTTAAATCGGACAATATTTGTGAAAGTTATTATACTTTATTTAAATTTAAATAGCAGTTGATACCACCAAGCGGAAAAAAATTTAAGTGAGAATATTTTTTTTTATAATGAGATAACAAAAGAGATAAATTAAATACTACTATACTATATATAGAAAATGTAGTAGCTATTGAACAATATTTGTAAAAGCAAAATTTTTAACTTTTGAAAAACCTTAATAACTTTTTTACTTTTTACTCGATTTTATTTATTGAAAGCTGGTTTAACTCAGAACTAAATTAGCTTTAATTAAATATATACATAAGGGTATGTTTTTGAACAATCTAATTTAAAAAAATGGCACCAATTTGAAAAACCCAGAAAAAATAAAATTAAAATCAGATATAATTGATAATATCACTGCAAAAAGTTAATATATATACCAATAATAGTATATGTATATATATTTAGAAAAGCACATTTTTCTTCTTTCTGAAACCATTTAAAAGTTGTAAATCCGATAAAAATCAACTGAGTTACGTGGTCATAAGTACTCGGACCTACCCGAAAATAGTTTTTTCGGAATAACTCCGAAATTTGAGGGTGTTTCCGAACTTTTAAAAATTGATTTATGATCTACTAAATAAGGTCTATAACCTACACTAGGTCCCTTTTCAAGTATAAAAAAAGTACTCATTTGTTGCAGCGTGTAATCACTAAAATTGATAGAATAACCAAATTATGACAACTAGTCCACACTAAAATTTATATTATTCGAGTTCCAAAAGTATTTCAGACATGAGAATTTTCGTGCAAGAAAGAGGACGTCCTCAGCTCCAAAATTTGCGCATAGTTGCATATGTATACGCAGCCTCATTTTTTATAATGGCCAAATTATGAGAACTAATAATCATAAAATTTATAGAATAACCAAATTATGACCACTAGTCCTCACTAAAATTCAAATTATTCGACTTCCAAAAGTAATTCAGACATGAGACTTTTCGTGCAAGAAAGAGGACGTCCTCAGCTCCAAAATTTGCGCATAGTTGCATATGTGTACTCAGCCTTGTTTTTTTTTATAATGGCCAAATTATGAGAACTAATAATCACTAAAATTGATAGAATAACCTAATTATGACAACTAGTCCTCGTTAAAATTTATATTATTCGAGTTCAAAAAGTTTTTCAGACATAAGACTTTCTGTGCAAGAAAGAGGACGTCCTCAGCCCCAAAATTTGCGCATAGTAGCATATGTGTACTCAGCCTTGATTTTTTTTTTAAAGGCCAAATTATGAGAACTAATAATCACTAAAATTGATAGAATAAACAAATTATGACATGAGACTTTTTGTGCAAAAAAGAGGACGTCCTCAGCCACAAAATTTGCCCATAGTTGAATCGTGTTTGTAAATGCGCATAGTAGCATATGTGTACTCAGCCTCGTTTTTCTATAATGGCCAAATTATGAGAACTAATAATCACTAAAATTGATCGGATAACCAAATTATGACAACTAGTCCTCACTAAAATTTATATTATTCGAGTTCCAAAAGTATTTCAGACATAAGACTTTTTGTGCAAGAAAGAGGACGTCCTCAGCCCCAAAATTTGCCCATAGTAGCATATGTGTACTCAGCCTCGTTTTTCTAAAATGGCCAAATTATGAAAACTAATAATCACTAAAATTGATAGGATATCCAAATTATGACAACTAGTTCTCAATAAAATTTATATTAATCGAGTTTAAAAAAGATTTCAGCCATAAGACTTTTTGTCCAAGAAAGAGGACGTCCTCAGCCCCAAAATTTGCGCATAGTTGCATATGTCTACTCAGCCCCGTTTTCTTATAATGGCCAAATTATGACAACTAATAATCACTAAAATTTATAGAATAACCTAATTATGACAACTAGTCCTCACTAAAATTCAAATTATTCGAGTTCCAAAAGTATTTCAGACATGAGACTGTTCGTGCAAGAAAGAGGACGTCCTCAGCCCCAAAATTTGCGCATAGTAGCATATGTGTACTCAACCTCGTTTTTCTATAATTGTCAAATTATGAAAACTAATAAACACTAAAATTGATAGAATAACCAAATTATGACAACTAGTCCACACTAAAATTTATATTAATCGAGTTTTAAAAGTATTTCAGACATGAGACTTTCTGTGCAAGAAAGAGGACGTCCTCAGCCCCAAAATTTGCGCATAGTTGCATATGTCTACTCAGCCCCGTTTTCTTATAATAGCCAAATTATGACAACTAAAAACACTGTGCTACAGTGAAAATATACTTGGAAAGTGACCTAGTGTAAGTTGTAGGCAATATTAAGTAGATCTCAAATCAATTTTTAAAAGTTCGGAAACACCCCCAAATTTCGGAGTTATTCCGAAAAAACTATTTTCGGGTAGGTCCGAGTACTTATGAACACGTAACTCAGTTGATTTTAATCCGATCTTAAATTTTTGAACGCTTTATGAAAGACAAAGAATAGATCTTTCCAACCGTATGTATTTTATGCTATATTAATTAATTATTGGTAGTAATTTTCGTAATAACATCTGCAATTTTTTTTATTTGTTTATGTTTTTTTAACTTTGAGTTCTTTTTTTTTATAATTTTTTCTATAAAAGCAGATGTATTTGTATAAAAAATTTTAAATAGAATTTAAAAAAAAATGAAATGAACTTTAGTTTTTTTAAATCGGACAATATTTGTGAAAGTTATTATACTTTATTTAAATTTAAATAGCAGTTGATACCACCAAGCGGAAAAAAATTTAAGTGAGAATAATTTTTTTTATACTGAGATAACAAAAGAGATAAATTAAATACTACTATACTATATATAGAAAATGTAGTAGCTATTGAACAATATTTGTAAAAGCAAAATTTTTAACTTTTGAAAAACCTTAATAACTTTTTTACTTTTTACCTTAATAACTTTTTTACTTTTTACTTTTTTACTTTTACATGAGACTTTTTGTGCAAGAAAGAGGACGTCCTCAGCCCAAAAATTTGCGCATATTAGCATATGTATACGCAGCCTCATTTTTTATAATGGCCAAATTATGAGAACTAATAATCATAAAATTTATAGAATAACCAAATTATGACCACTAGTCCTCACTAAAATTCAAATTATTCGACTTCCAAAAGTAATTCAGACATGAAACTTTTCGTGCAAGAAAGAGGACGTCCTCAGCTCCAAAATTTGCGCATAGTTGCATATGTATACTCAGCCCCGTTTTCTTATAATGGCCAAATTATGACAACTAATAATCACTGAAATTAATAGAATAACCAAATTATGACAACTAGTCCACACTAAAATTTATATTATTCGAGTTCCAAAAGTATTTCAGAAATGAGACTTTTTGTACAAGAAAAAGGACGTTCTCAGCCCCACATCTAGCGCGTAGTAGCTTATGTGTACTCAGTCTCGTTTTTTTTGTAATGTCCAAATTATGACGACTAATAATCACTAAAATTAATATAATAACCGAATTATGACAACTACTAGTCCTCACTAAAATTTATATTATTCGAGTTCCAAAAGTATTTCAGACATGAGACTTTTCGTGCAAAAAATAGGACGTCCTCAGCCCCAAAATTTGCGCATAGTTGCATATGTCTACTCAGCCCCGTTTTCTTATAATAGCCAAATTATGACAACTAAAAACACGGTGCTACAGTGAAAATATACTTGGAAAGTGACCTAGTGTAAGTTGTAGGCATTATTAAGTAGATTTCAAATCAATTTTTAAAAGTTCGGAAACACCCCCAAATTTCGGAGTTATTCCGATAATAACTTATTCGTATAATAACTTTCACAAATATTGTCCGATTTAAAAAAAACTAAAGTTCATTTCATTTTTTTTAAATTCTATTTAAAATTTTTTATACAAATACATCTGCTTTTATAGAAAAAATTATAAAAAAAAAACTCAAAGTTAAAAAAACATAAACAAATAAAAAAAATTGCAGATGTTATTACGAAAATTACTACCAATAATTAATTTATATAGCATAAAATACATACGGTTGGAAAGATCTATTCTTTGTCTTTCATAAAGCGTTCAAAAATTTAAGATCGGATTAAAATCAACTGAGTTACGTGTTCATAAGTACTCGGACCTACCCGAAAATAGTTTTTTCGGAATAACTCCGAAATTTGAGGGTGTTTCCGAACTTTTAAAAATTGATTTATGATCTACTAAATAAGGTCTATAACCTACACTAGGTCCCTTTTCAAGTATAAAAAAAGTACTCATTTGTTGCAGCGTGTAATCACTAAAATTGATAGAATAACCAAATTATGACAACTAGTCCACACTAAAATTTATATTATTCGAGTTCCAAAAGTATTTCAGACATGAGAATTTTCGTGCAAGAAAGAGGACATCCTCAGCTCCAAAATTTGCGCATAGTTGCATATGTATACGCAGCCTCATTTTTTATAATGGCCAAATTATGAGAACTAATAATCACTAAAATTTATAGAATAACCAAATTATGACAACTAGTCCTCAAATTACTAACTAATATTCAAATTATTCGAGTTCCAAAAGTGTTTCAGACATGAGACTTTTTGTGCAAGAAAGAGGACGTCCTCAGCCCAAAAATTTGCGCATATTAGCATATGTATACGCAGCCTCATTTTTTATAATGGCCAAATTATGAGAACTAATAATCATAAAATGTATAGAATAACCAAATTATGACCACTAGTCCTCACTAAAATTCAAATTATTCGACTTCGAAAAGTAATTCAGACATGAGAATTTTCGTGCAAGAAAGAGGACGTCCTCAGCTCCAAAATTTGCGCATAGTTGCATATGTATACTCAGCCCCGTTTTCTTATAATGGCCAAATTATGACAACTAATAATCACTGAAATTAATAGAATAACCAAATCTAAAATTGATAGAATAACCAAATTGTGACAACTAGTCCACACTAAAATTTATATTATTCGAGTTCCAAAACTATTTAAGACATGAGACTTTTTGTGCAAGAAGGAGGACGTTCCCAGCCCCAAAATTTGCGCATAGTAGCATATGTCTACTCAGCCCCGTTTTCTTATAATGGCCAAATTATGACAATTAATAATCACTAAAATTGATAGAATAACCAAATTGTGACAACTAGTCCACACTAAAATTTATATTATTCGAGTTCCAAAACTATTTCAGACATGAGACTTTTTGTGCAAGAAGGAGGACGTTCCCAGCCCCAAAATTTGCGCATAGTAGCATATGTGTACTCAGCCTCGTTTTTTTATAATGGCCAAAATATGACAACTCATAATCACTAAAGCTGATAGAATAACCAAATTATGACAACTAGTCCTCAATAAAATTTATTTTATTCGACTTCCAAAAGTATTTTAGACATAAGACGTTTTGTGACAACTAGTCCTCACTAAAATGTTTATTATTCGAGTTCCAATTATATACCAGACATGAGACTTTTTATGCAGGAAAGAGGACGTCCTCAGCCACAATTTGCGCATAGTGGCATATGTCTACTCAGCCCCGTTTTTTTATAATGGAAAAATTAAGACAACTCATAATCACTAAAATTGATAGAATAACAAAATTATGACAACTAGTTCTCATTAAAATTTATATTATTCGAGTTCCAAAAGTATTTCAGACATCAGACTTTTTGCGCAAGAAAGAGGACGTCCTCAGTCCCAAAATTTGCTCATAGTAGCATATGTGTACTCAGCCTCGTTTTTCTATAATGCCCAAATTATGAGAACTAATAATCACTAAAATTGATAGAATAACGAAATTATGACAACTAGTCCTCATTAAAATTTATATTATTCGAGTTCCAAAAGTATTTTAGACATGGGACTCTTTGTGCAAGATAGAGGACGTCCCCAGTCCCAAAATTTGCGCATAGTAGCATATGTCTACTCAGCCCCGTTTTCTTATAATGTCCAAATTATGACAACTAATAATCACTAAAATTGATAGAATAACCAAATTATGACAACTAGTCCACACTAAAATTTATATTATTCGAGTTCCAAAAGTATTTCAGACATGAGACTTTTTGTGCAAGAAAAAGGACGTCCACAGCCCCAAATCTTGCGCATAGTAGGTTATGTGTACGCAGCCTCGTTTTTTATAATGGCCAAATTATGAGAACTAATAATCACTAAAATTAATAGAATAACGAAATTATGACAACTAGTCCTCACTAAAATTCAAATTATTCGAGTTCCAAAAGTATATCAGACATGAGACTTTTTGTGCAAGAAAGAGGACGTCCTCAGCCCCAAATTTTGCGCATAGTAGCATATATGTACTCAGCCTCGTTTTTTTATAATGGCCAAATTATGACAACTCATAATCACTAAAGTTGATAGAATAAACAAATTATGACAACTAGTCCTCACTAAAATTTATTTTATTCGACTTCCAAAAGTATGTTAGACATGAGACGTTTTGTGACAACTAGTCCTCACTAAAATGTATATTATTCGAGTTCCAATTATATATCAGACATGAGACTTTTTATGCAGGAAAGAGGACGTCCTCAGCAACAATTTGCTCATAGTGGCATATGTCTACTCAGCCCCGTTTTTTTATAATGGGCAAATTATGACAACTCATAATCACTAAAATTGATGGAATAACGAAATTATGACAACTAGTCCTCATTAAATTTATATTAATCGAGTTCCAAAAGTATTTCAGACATGAGACTTTTTGTGCAAGAAAGAGGACGTCCTCAGTCCCAAAATTTGCGCATAGTAGCGTATGTCTACTCAGCCCCGTTTTCTTATAATGGCCAAATTATGACAACTAATAATCACTAAAATTGATAGAATAACCAAATTATGACAACTAGTCCACACTAAAATTTATATTATTCGAGTTCCAAAAGTATTTTAGACATGAGACTCTTTGTGCAAGATAGAGGACGTCCCCAGCCCCAAAATTTGCGCATAGTAGCCTCGTTTTTCTAAATGCGCATATTTGCATATGTGTACGCAGCCACGTTTTTTATAACGGCCAAATTATGAGAACTAATAATCACTAAAATTGATAGAATAACCAAATTATGACAACTAGTCCTAGTCCGCCGCCCCAAAATTTGCCCATAGTAGCCTCGTTTTTCTAAATGCGCATGGTAGCATATGTGTACGAAGCCTCGTTTTTTATAATGGCCAAATTGTGAGAACTCATAATCACTAAAATTGATGGAATAACCAAATTATGACAACTAGTCCACACTAAAATTTATATTATTCGAGTTCCAAAAGTATTTCAGAAATGAGACTTCTTGTACAAGAAAGAGGGCGTCCTCAGCCCCAAATTTAGCGCATAGTAGAGTATGTGTACGCAGCCTCGTTTTTTATAATGGCCAAATTATGGGAACTAATAATCACTAAAATTGACAGAATAACCACATTATGACAACTAGTCCTCATTAAAATTTATATGATTTGAGTTTCAAAAGTATTTCAGACATGAGACTTTTTGTGCAAGAAAGAGGACGTCCTCAGATCCAAAATTTGCGTATAGTAGCATATGTGTACTCAGCCTCGTTTTTTTATAATGGCCAAATTATGACAACTCATAATCACTAAAGTTGATAGAATAACCAAATTATGAAAACTAGTCCTCACTAAAATTTATTTTATTCGACTTCCAAAAGTATTTTAGACATAAGACGTTTTGTGACAACTAGTCCTCACTAAAATGTATATTATTCGAGTTCCAATTATGTATCAGACATGAGACTTTTTAAGCAGTAAAGAGGACGTCCTCAGCCACAATTTGCGCATAGTGGCATATGTCTACTCAGCCCCGTTTTTTTATAATGGCCAAATTATGACAACTCATAATCACTTAAGTTTATAGAATAACCAAATTACGATTACTAGTCCTCATTAAAATTTATATTATTCGAGTTCCAAAAGTATTTCAATCACTAAAATTTAAGGAATAACCAAATTATGATTACTAGTCTTCACTAAAATTTATATTAATCGAGTTCCAAAAGTATTTCAGACATGAGATTTTTGTCATGAACGAAGACGTCCTCAGCCTCGTTTTTTTATAATGGCCAAATTATGAGAACTATTAATCACTAAATTTTATAGAATAACCAAATTATGACAACTAGTCCTTACTAAAATTTATATTAATCGAGTTCCAAAAGTATTTCAGACATGAGACTTTTGGAGCAAGAAAGACGACGTCCTCAGCCCCAAAATTTGCGCATAGTAGCATATGTGTACTCAGCCTCGTTTTTTATAATGGCCAAATTATGACAAGAAGTAATCACTAAAATTGATAGGATAACCAAATTATGACTAGTCCTCATTAAAATTTATATTATTCGAGTTCCAAAAGTATTTTAGACATGAGACTTTTTGTGCAAGAAAGAGGACGTCCTCAGCCCCAATTATGACAACTCATAATCACTAAAGTTGATAGAATAACCAAATTATGAAAACTAGTCCTCACTAAAATTTATTTTATTCGACTTCCAAAAGTATTTTAGACATAAGACGTTTTGTGACAACTAGTCCTCACTAAAATGTATATTATTCGAGTTCCAATTATGTATCAGACATGAGACTTTTTAAGCAGTAAAGAGGACGTCCTCAGCCACAATTTGCGCATAGTGGCATATGTCTACTCAGCCCCGTTTTTTTATAATGGCCAAATTATGACAACTCATAATCACTTAAGTTTATAGAATAACCAAATTGTGGGTGCTGTTGGCTGAAGTAGTAGAACACGAGACTATGAAGCAGAGGGTCGTGAGTTCGAGCCCCCGCTGAGTCATGAAATATTGTGTTTAATTCTTCTGATCAGCATTAGTGCGTGGTTGTGTTAGTTGTTTGCCAGCCTGTTTCAATGATGAAGGCATAGTCACTGGTCACTGAACATAATTGGCAGCGACTGACACTATCATGTACTAAAAAGCAGAGTAACAGCACCCACCTTCGTCGGCCCTGTAGCAAAAATTAGCCGGCGAAGTAAAAGGTTGAAATAGCTACAAAAACAACTGTCTATCTTCTCATCTTTCCTAATCTGTCCCCTCAATACTATCCCCCCGTTTTCAGTTCCAGCGCAATGCATAGCATATATAGGGGTCATCCCCTGAGTGCTGGTCCAAGACAAAAAAAAAAAAAAAAAAAAAAAAAAAAAATTTGCGCATAGTAGCCTCGTTTTTCTAAATGCGCATATTTGCATATGTGTACGCAGCCTCGTTTTTTAAATTGGCCAAATTGTGAGAACTCATAATCACTAAAATTGATGGAATAACCAAATTATGACAACAAGTCCACACTAAAATTTATATTATTCGAGTTCCAAAAGTATTTCAGAAATGAGACGTTTTGTGACAACTAGTCCTCACTAAAATATATATTATTCGAGTTCCAATTATATATCAGACATGAGACTTTTTATGCAGGAAAGAGGACGTCCTCAGCAACAATTTGCTCATAGTGGCATATGTCTACTCAGCCCCGTTTTTTTATAATGGCCAAATTATGACAACCCATAATCACTAAAATTGATGGAATAACGAAATTATGACAACTAGTCCTCATTAAATTTATATTAATCGAGTTCCAAAAGTATTTCAGACATGAGACTTTTTGTGCAAGAAAGAGGACGTCCTCAGTCCCAAAATTTGCGCATAGTAGCGTATGTCTACTCAGCCCCGTTTTCTTATAATGGCCAAATTATGACAACTAATAATCACTAAAATTGATAGAATAACCAAATTATGACAACTAGTCCACACTAAAATTTATATTATTCGAGTTCCAAAAGTATTTTAGACATGAGACTCTTTGTGCAAGATAGAGGACGTCCCCAGCCCCAAAATTTGCGCATAGTAGCCTCGTTTTTCTAAATGTGCATATTTGCATATGTGTACGCAGCCTCGTTTTTTAAATTGGCCAAATTGTGAGAACTCATAATCACTAAAATTGATGGAATAACCAAATTATGACAACAAGTCCTCATTAAAATTTATATGATTTGAGTTTCAAAAGTATTTCAGACATGAGAGAAAGAGGACGTCCTCAGATCCAAAATTTGAGTATAGTAGCATATGTGTACTCAGCCTCGTTTTTTTATAATGGCCAAATTATAAGAACTAATAATCACTAAAATTGATAGAATAACCAAATTATGACAACTAGTCCTAGTCCGCCGCCCCAAAATTTGCCCATAGTAGCCTCGTTTTTCTAAATGCGCATTATAGCATATGTGTACGCAGCCTCGTTTTTTAAATTGGCCAAATTGTGAGAACTTATAATCACTAAAATTGATGGAATAACCCAATTATGGCAACAAGTCCACACTAAAATTTATATTATTCGAGTTCCAAAAGTATTTCAGAAATGAGACTTTTTGTACATGAAAGAGGACGTCCTCAGCCCCAAATCTAGCGCATAGTAGAGTATGTGTACGCAGCCTCGTTTTTTATAATGGCCAAATTATGGGAACTAATAATCACTAAAATTGACAGAATAACCACATTATGACAACTAGTCCTCATTAAAATTTATATGATTTGAGTTTCAAAAGTATTTCAGACATGAGACTTTTTGTGCAAGAAAGAGGACGTCCTCAGATCCAAAATTTGAGTATAGTAGCATATGTGTACTCAGCCTCGTTTTTTTATAATGGCCAAATTATGACAACTCATAATCACTAAAGTTGAAAGAATAACCAAATTATGAAAACTAGTCCTCACTAAAATTTATTTTATTCGACTTCCAAAAGTATTTTAGACATAAGACGTTTTGTGACAACTAGTCCTCACTAAAATGTATATTATTCGAGTTCCAATTATATATCAGACATGAGACTTTTTAAGCAGTAAAGAGGACGTCCTCAGCCACAATTTGCGCATAGTGGCATATGTCTACTCAGCCCCGTTTTTTTATAATGGCCAAATTATGACAACTCATAATCACTTAAGTTTATAGAATAACCAAATTACGATTACTAGTTCTCATTAAAATTTATATTATTCGAGTTCCAAAAGTATTTCAATCACTAAAATTTATGGAATAACCAAATTATGATTACTAGTCTTCACTAAAATTTATATTAATCGAGTTCCAAAAGTATTTCAGACATGAGATTTTTGTCATGAACGAAGACGTCCTCAGCCTCGTTTTTTTATAATGGCCAAATTATGAGAACTATTAATCACTAAATTTTATAGAATAACCAAATTATGACAACTAGTCCTTACTAAAATTTATATTAATCGAGTTCCAAAAGTATTTCAGACATGAGACTTTTTGAGCAAGAAAGAGGACGTCCTCAGCCCCAAAATTTGCGCATAGTAGCATATGTGTACTCAGCCTCGTTTTTTATAATGGCCAAATTATGACAACAAGTAATCTCTAAAATTGATAGGATAACCAAATTATGACTAGTCCACACTAAAATTTATATTATTCGAGTCCCAAAAGTATTTCAGAAATGAGATTTTTTGTACAAGAAAGAGGACGTCCCCAGCCCCAAATCCAGCGCATAGTAGAGTATGTGTACGCAGCCTCGTTCTTTATAATGGCCAAATTATGAGAACTAATAATCACTAAAATTGATAGGATAACCAAATTATGACAACTAGTCCTCATTAAAATTTATATTATTCGAGTTCCAAAAGTATTTTAGACAATAGACTCTTTGTGCAAGATAGAGGACGTCCCAAGCCCCAAAATTTGCGCATAGTAGCATATGTCTACTCAGCCCCGTTTTCTTATAATGGCCAAATTATGACAACTCATAATCACTAAAATTGATAGAATAACCAAATTATGACAACTAGTCCACACTAAAATTTATATTATTCTAGTTCCAAAAGTATTTCCGACATAAGACTTTTTGTGCAAGAAAGAGGACGTCCTCAGCACCAAATCTTGCGCATAGTAGCATATGTGTACTCAGCCTCGTTTTTATAATGGCCAAATTATGAGAACTAATAATCACTAAAATTGATAGGATAACCAAATTATGACAACTAGTCCTAGTCCTCAGCCCCAAAATTTGCCCATAGTATCCTCGGTTCTCTAAATGCGCATAGTAGCATATGTCTACGCAGCCTAGTTTTTTATAATGGCCAAATTATGAGAACTAATAATCACTACAATTGATAGAATAACCAAATTATGACAACCAGTCCTCACTAAAATCTATATTAATCGATTTCCATAAGTATTTCAGACATGAGACTTTCTGTGCAAGAAAGAGGAAGTCCTCAGCCCCAAAATTTGCCCACAGTAGCATATGTGTACTCAGCCTCGTTTTTCTATAATGGCCAAATTATGAGAACTAATAATCACTAAAATTGATAGGATAACCAAATTATGACAACTAGACCTCATTAAAATTTATATTAGTCGAGTTCCAAAAGTATTTTAGACATTAGACTCTTTGTGCAAGATAGAGGACGTTCCCAGCCCCAAAATTTGCGCATAGTAGCATGTGTATACTCAGCCCCGTTTTCTTATAATGGCCAAAATATGACAACTAATAATCACTGAATTTAATAGAATAACCAAATTATGACAACTAGTCCACACTAAAATTTATATTATTCGACTCCCAAAAAAATTTCAGAAATGAGACTTTTTGTACAAGAAAGAGGACGTCCCCAGCCACAAATCCAGCGCATAGTAGAGTATGTGTACGCAGCCTCGTTTTTTATAATGGCCAAATTATGGGAACTAATAATCACTAAAATTGACAGAATAACCACATTATGACAACTAGTCCTCATTAAAATTTATATGATTTGAGTTCCAAAAGTATTTCAGACATGAGACTTTTTGTACAAGAAAGAGGACGTCCTCAGTCCCAAAATTTGCCCATAGTAGCATATGTGTACTCAGCCTCGTTTTTGTATAATGGCCAAATTATGAGAACTAATAATCCCTAAAATTGATAGGATAACCAAATTATGACAACTAGTCCTCATTAAAATTTATATTATTCGAGTTCCAAAAGTATTTTAGACATGAGACTCTTAACTAATAATCCCTAAAATTGATAGGATAACCAAATTATGACAACTAGTCCTCATTAAAATTTATATTATTCGAGTTCCAAAAGTATTTTAGACATGAGACTCTTTGTGCAAGATAGAGGACGTCCCCAGCCCCAAAATTTGCGCATAGTAGCATATGTCTACTCAGCCCCGTTTTCTTATAATGGCCAAATTATGACAACTAATAATCACTAAAATTGATTGAATAACCAAATTATGACAACTAGTCCACACTAAAATTTATAATATTCGAGTTCCAAAAGTATTTCCGACATAAGACTTTTTGTGCAAGAAAGAGGACGTCCTCAGCACCAAATCTTGCGCATAGAAGCTTATGTGTACGCAGCCTCGTTTTTTATAATGGCCAAATTATGAGAACTAATAATCACTAAAATTGATAGAATAACCGAATTATGACAACTAGTTCTTACTAAAAATCAAATTATTCGAGTTGCAAAAGTATTTCAGACATGAGACTTTTTGTGCAAGAAAGTGGACGTCCTCAGCCCCAAAATTTGCGCATAGTAGCATATGTTTACTCAGCCTCGTTTTTCTATAATGGCCAAATTATGAGAACTAATAATCACTAAAATTGATAGGATAACCAAATTATGACAACTAGTCCTAGTCCTCAGCCCCAAAATTTGCCCATAGTATCCTCGGTTCTCTAAATGCGCATAGTAGCATATGTCTACGCAGCCTCGTTTTTTATAATGGCCAAATTATGAGAACTAATAATCACTACAATTGATAGAATAACCAAATTATGACAACCAGTCCTCACTAAAATTTATATTAATCGATTTCCATAAGTATTTCAGACATGAGACTTTCTGTGCAAGACAGAGGAAGTCTTCAGCCCCAAAATTTGCCCACAGTAGCATATGTGTACTCAGCCTCGTTTTTCTATAATGGCCAAATTATGAGAACTAATAATCACTAAAATTGATAGGATAACCAAATTATGACATTTAGACCTCATTAAAATTTATATTTGTCGAGTTCCAAAAGTATTTTAGACATTAGACTCTTTGTGCAAGATAGAGGACGTTCCCAGCCCCAAAATTTGCGCATAGTAGCATGTGTATACTCAGCCCTGTTTTCTTATAATGGCCAAATTATGACAACTAATAATCACTAAAATTAATAGAATAACCAAATTATGACAACTAGTCCTCACTAAAATTTATATTATTCGAGTTCCAAAAGTATTCCAGAAATGAGACTTTTTGTACAAGAAGGAGGACGTCCTCAGCCCCAATATTCGCGCATAGTAGCAAATGTCTACTCAGCCCCGTTTTCTTATAATGTCCAAATTATGACAAATAATAATCACTAAAATTTATAGAATAACCAAATTACGATTACTAGTCCTCATTAAAATTTATTTTATTCGAGTTCCAAAAGTATTTCAATCACTAAAATTTATAGAATAACCAAATTATGATTACTAGTCTTCACTAAAAATTATATTAATCGAGTTCCAAAAGTATTTCAGACATGAGATTTTTTGTGCAAGAAAAAGGACGTCCACAGCCCCAAATCTTGCACATAGTAGCTTATATGTACGCAGCCTCGTTTTTTATAATGGCCAAATTATGAGAACTAATAATCACTAAAATTAATAGAATAACCAAATTATGACAACTAGTCCTCACTAAAATTCAAATTATTCGAGTTCCAAAAGTATTTTAGACATGAGACTCTTTGTGCAAGATAGAGGACGTCCCCAGCCCCAAATCCAGCGCATAGTAGAGTATGTGTACGCAGCCCCATTATCTTATAATGGCCAAATTATGACAACTAATAATCACTAAAATTAATAGAATAACCAAATTATGACAACTAGTCCACACTAAAATTTATATTATTCGAGTTCCAAAAGTATTTCAGACATGAGACTTTTTGTGCAAGAAAGAGGACGTCCTCAGCCCCAAAATTTGCCCACAGTAGCATATGTGTACTCAGCCCCGTTTTCTTAAAATGGTCAAATTATGACAACTAATAATCACTAAAATTAATAGAATAACCAAATTATGACAACTAGTCCACACTAAAATTTATATTATTCGAGTTCCAAAAGTATTTCAGAAATGAGACTTTTTGTACAAGAAAGAGGACGTCCTCATATAGCGCATAGTAGCATATGTGTACTCAGCCTCGTTTTTTTATAATGGCCAAATTATGAGAACTAATAATCACTAAAATTGATAGAATAACCAAATTATGACAACTAGTCCTCACTAAAATTAAAATTATTCGAGTTCCAAAAGTATTTCAGACATGAGACTTTTCGTGCAAGAAAGAGGACGTCCTCAGCCCCAAAATTTGCACATAGTAGCATATGTATACTCAGCCTCGTTTTTGTATAATGGCCAAATTATGAGAACTACTAATCACTAAAATTGATAGAATAAACAAATTATGACAACTAGTTCTCATTAAAATTTATATGATTGGAGTTTCATAAGTATTTCAGACATGATACTTTTTGTGGAAGAAAGAGGAATTATGACAACTAGTCCTCACTAAAATTTATACTAATCGAGTTCCAAAAGTATTTCAACCATGAGATTTTTTGTGCAAGAGAGAAGACGTCCGCAGCCCCAAAATTTGCGCATAGTAGCATATGTATACTCAGCCTCGTTTTTTTATAATGGCCAAATTATGAGAACTCATAATCACTGAAATTGATAGGATAACCAAATTATGATTACTAGTCCTCATTAAAATTTATACTATTCGAGTTCCAAAAGTATTTCAGACATGAGACTTTTTGTACAAGAAAGAGGAATTATGACAACTAGTCCTCACTAAAATTTATATTAATCGAGTTCCAAAAGTATTTCAGACATGAGACTTTTTGAGCAAGAAAGAGGACGTCCTCAGCCCCAAAATTTGCGCATAGTACCATATGTGTACTCAGCCTCGTTTTTTATAATGGCCAAATTATGACAACAAATAATCACTAAATTTGATAGGATAACCAAATTGTGATTACTAGTCCTCATTAAAATTTATATTATTCGAGCTCCAAAAGTATTTCAGACATGAGAGTTTTTGTGCAAGAAAGAGGACGTCCTTAGCTCCAAAATTTGCCCATAGTAGCCTCGTTTTTCTAAATGTGTAACGGAGCGTAATGCTCTGTTAAGGTTTTGGGGTTTTGTTTTATGTGGGGTATTTGCAAAATTATGAAACTGGTTCGAGCAGGGCAGAATAAACGCCTTTGCTCGCCCTCAGCTTAGTTGTCAGACACAGTAGTCCACTTGGGTCTTCCTGCGTCCTAACAACTTTAATATTTGATCGGGTTTTATTTGATATTAAAAAAAAGGAGACAGTGCGCTCAGTATTTTAGATCTTTATTATTTGCCAGTTTTAAGAAGAATGATAATTAAACAAGAATGTATTAGCTTACTTGACTTTTTGCAAAGCACAAAAGTCATCTAGAGTGCGAAAATAACTTGTGTACATACATATGTATATATTACAATTAACGGAGAGAGATTAACTCAAAGAAGAAACATGATTAACATACTCATCTGTTATGTATGTACATTGTATATGTATAATAATGGTTATATAGAGAAATATAAAATTGAGTGTTAAAAGAATAATACATCCATGTAACTAAAAGAATGTATTAATAAAAATTATAAAGTGATGACAATTTGAATGTTATAAAACATAAATATAATTCAGGCTGTTACAACCTCCCCCTCTGGTGCATTTATCGTCCCGATTATGTCACCAGAAATTCAGTGCTGATTCCTTAGCCGTATAGATCTTCTTAGGTTAGAGTTGATGCTTGTATCATTTCTTGTACTAGGATGATTTGTTTCCTTAGGAGATTTCTTACTATTTACTGTTGATTTTGTGTTTGTTTGTTGCGTTATCTGATTTTGGACTTGTTGAGTTATTTGGTTGTTGGGTTGTTTGTTGCTCGGGCGACCTCTTTTCCGAATAGGATAAATTGGATGAGTGGAATCGCCTTCATAAGGAGTTAATGCTGATGTGTGTACTGACGCAAGTGGTGTATTTGGAGCATTAGTTGCAGCAATGGTAAAACATGATGAGCCTTTAGCTTCAGTAATTACATATGGACCATCTCTACGTGGTGTAAATTTTGATGTAATTTTATCTTTTGCTTTACTCAATATATGCGTTGATACTAAGACTTTGTCACCAATTTTAAAATTGTTTGCAGGCTTTCTTTTTAAGTCGACAATATTTTTATTACGATCTTGCATTTTCTCTTGTGCATCATTAGCAATTTCTAATGTTTTTGCGAATTTTAACAAGTAAGGGGTTATTTGTGGGATAAAGTTTTCTGCTTTTACGATGGCCTTGAAATCATAATTTGCTTCGGTTGGCGTTCTCAATTCACGACCAAATGTTAAAAAAGCGGCAGAATAGCCAGTGCTTTCACATTTTACCGTATTCATGGCGAATCGTATGGCTGGTAACATTTCGTTCCATTTCGTGTGATCTTTTCCTACACAAATTGAAAGTTGCGTTTTTAAATCGCGGTTCTTTCTTTCTACGGGGTTGGATTCTGGATGATAAATGGCGGTAAAGGTTTGTTTTATTCCAAAACAAAATGTTAATTTTTGCATTAAAGCGGATATAAACTGTGTTCCATTGTCGGAATGTAATCTGCGCGGTACACCATATCTTAAAATGACTTCGTTGAGAAGTGCCAGCGCACAATTTTCAGCCGTTGCTTCTTTTAACGGAAATAGTTCAATATACCTACTACAAATATCTTCTATAATTAGAATCCATTGATAACCTTCTATGGTTTTAGGTAAAGGGCCAAAAAGATCTATTGCAATTATTTCAAATCTTTTATTAGAGCTTAATGTTTGTAGTAATCCACATGGTTTCATGTTTAATGGCTTATACTTTTTGCATTCTACGCATGCTTTTACATAGTTTGTTATGTCAGTCCTTATACCTGACCAATAAAATAGTGGGGTTATGCGATTGATAGTTTTATCGATTCCATAATGACCAGCTATTGGATCATTATGATATTTTTCCAAAATTTTCTTACGATGTGATTTAGGTATTACCAGTTGACCGTTTTCTGAATCTTGATCAGCGTTATATCTATACAGGATACCATCAATCATTATAAAACCTCGGTTTACATATCTTGTTATATTTTCATCATTATTTTCAAATGATAACATTATTATTTTGATTTCGTCATCTTCTAGTTGAGCTTCACGGAAATCTTCAAGTCCTTCTCGGGGAAAATCGATTTCTACTACATTACATTGGCAGTTTTCGACACATATGTCATTCGTACATGGTGGTCTGGAAAGTGTATCAGCAACAGTGTTTTCTTTCCCAGGAGTATACTTGAAATCTAAATTATAACTTTGGAGCAATAAAGCCCATCTGGCAAGTCTTCCAGTTGGTGACTTTAAAGTAAATAACCATCTTAAGGGTTGGTGATCAGTAAAAACAGTGACTTTAGAACCTTCGATATAGCCTCTGAATTTTTGTATAGCCCATACAACAGCCAACGCTTCCCGTTCAGTGGTCGAATAATTTCTCTCAGCTTGTAACAAAAGTCTGCTCGCATATTCGATAGGGTGCTCGTTGTTCTTCTCCCCCTGCATTAATACAGCTCCGATCGCGTAATTGCTGGCGTCGGTTTTTAGAATAAAGGGTTTGATTTCATCAATTTGCCTTAATACAGGTGGTGTTGTCAGTTTTTCTTTTAGTGTATTAAAAGATTCATCTTCTTGGGTTGACCATTTAAAAACTGCATTCTTTTTAGTTAAACTTGAAAGTGGTTTCGATATTTCAGCAAAATTTGGAATGAATCGCCTAAACCATGAACATGTTTGTAAGAATGACATTAATTGTTTCAGGTTTTTAGGTGGTGATCTTTTTATTATTGCAGATGTCTTTTCGGGGTCTATTTCTATACCCTTTTGTGTTAAAATGTGACCCAGGTATTTTACTTCGGGTTTGCAAAAATAACACTTTTCTTTATTTATGTGAAATCCAATTTCTTTGAGTTTGTTGAAAGTTGCTTCAAGGTCTTTTATATGACTTTCAAAATCTTTAGAACAAATAATGATATCATCTAGATATGCTAATATTAATACGTTTGGTATATTCGATTTAATTTTGTCTATTACCCTTTGGAATGTGGCAGGAGCGTTTTTAAGCCCAAATGGCATTCTATTGAAAACAAATACTCCAAACGGAGTTGTAAAAGCTGTTTTAAGCTTATCATCCTCGCTCATTTCTATCTGCCAATATCCGGATTTTAGGTCTATTGTTGACATGTACGGTGTGGTTTTTGCAGCGTGCAATAAATCCTCCATTCTAGGTAAAGGATAAGTGTCTGTTACTGTTATGGAATTTAATTTTCGATAATCCACGCAAAGTCGTATGGTATTATCTTTTTTTGGTATTAAAACGATTGGAAAAGCCCAAGGCGATTCCTTTTCTTCAATAATTCCCTCTGACAACATTTGATCTAGTTCCATCCTTAGTTTGATTTTCATCGCTGGGGATATTCTATAGGGTGGATTTCTTATCGGTGTGTGAGTTCCTGTATTGATTTTATGCGTTATTCCTTTTATAGGATCTGAAATATTCTGAAACATTTCTTCATATGATTTTAAGAAGCTTACTAGTTTTGTTCTTTGCTTATTATTTAGATGTGAATCATCATTCTCACATATGTTGAAATCAATAGAATTTAGTGACATTTTCTTTGTAAGGGGAGAAATCGAATTCGATTTTCTTCTTTTCATGGGAGGGAATAAACCAGGAGTTTCTCCTTCCGCCATTTCAAAATTTTGTGGTAGCGCATCTTCAAAAATTCTAAAAATTCCGCCAGGTGAATAATTGTCCTGCGTGGTATACAGTGACCTTAATGTAGGTGTATTATCAATTTCATTTTTGTTATTTTGTTCGAACCAAGATGTAAAATCATCAATGCGGTTTGCCTTTGATACACTAGGTTGATTGCTTGCTATGTGCGTTTGACTTACTGTAACATTGTCCTTTACTTTTGATGGTTTCGATTTAAATTCAAAAATATTCTTTGGTTCATCTTTAAAATACCAGGTTCTTTGGGCCAGGTCCATCACTATGCCTGCCTGTTCCAAAAAATCAATACCGAGTAAGGTTCTATTATTCGTTGCGTTTGGTAAGCAAATAAAACGAATACGTTTTATGCGTTGACCAATTTCAATAAAAACTATAGTTGAAAAAACATTTTCTTTGCGAATAATTCCATCTGCAAGCGTAATTTCAGCATATACAGATTGGAACTTATTACCTCTCTCTTTAAGTTTTTTATATAGGTAATATCCAGCTACGCTCGTTCTAGCGGCTGTATCCAGATAAGCTTCACCTTTTAAGCTATTTACACGTATTTCAACTGTAGGCACATTCCTTCCAATGATGTTTGTTTGAATGCTATGAAAATCCATTTCTTTAGGGCTTTCCATAACTGTTTTATAATTACACGTTGGGCAGTTTGATCTAAAAAAACCGACAGCTCCACAACCATAGCAATTTAAAGTGGTTTCTTCGGGTTTTTTCTTCTTCTCTGCTTCTATGCGCTTGTAACACACATCTGCTGTGTGGTTTTTCTTCCTACAGAAAGAACACTTTGTTTGGGAAATCTGATGCGTTTCTCCAACTGTTTGGTTCTTCAAAAGTGATTCTGTTCTGTTCTCACTGTTAAGTAATTCAATTTCACGAGCCCTTATTAACAGATCTTGAAAAGTCGTTATACTATCTCGAGAAATTTTGTCGCGTATATGTATATTTATTAACGAAAAAATCATGTTAATTTTTGTACTCTCTGGAAGCACTTCTTTAAGTTGAGCAATAATCCGTCTCTTTCTACATATAAAACTGTCCGTAGACTCAAACGATTTTTGTTTGTCTGAAAAAATTTCAGCGTATAGCCTCCAATCTGGTTTGGGTGGGGAAAATGCAGAACGTAATAGCTCTATAGCTTCATCAAAGCTCCTGGCTTCGTGCATAACACCTTGCCACCACGACGACGCGTAACCTTCTAGTAATAGAGGAAAACTCAAAAGAGCAAAGTGATCAGAAATATTTTCTGCCTCTTTATAAACTAATATGGTAGCTATAAAATCTTCTACCTTAGATGTGCTACGTCCACCATTAAAACGAGCGCTACATGCACTAAAAGTATTTTTATTTTTTTGACGAACTTGTAATGTTCCTATTAATTCTGAAAATTGCTGTTCGGTCATATTTATGTTCATTTGGGAATTATTTTCTAAATCCTGTGTCACACCAGGTGCATCTTGTTGAACATTGCTAGTTTGTCTAATACTAGACGATGTTGTTGGATTTTGATTTGTGGGAGCAGCTGTGGCTGTACCTACTTTGATATTTGAAGTTCCGGCAATGGGTATAGAAGCCTGAGAATTCATAGTGGATCTCGGCATTCTAATAATTCTATAAAAACCGTTTTTCCTTATTCGCAAAGCAATATATCTTCCTCACAAATATTTACACCTTCTTCCTTGTAAAACTGTACACGTACTTTATTATTTTAGCCTAGCAACAAGCAGCAGTGCATATACAAACATATGAGCATAAGCAAAATAATGTGATCTTAAAATTTACACATTTGCAGAATATGCCGTGCAACAACAATACAACCAATTTGCGAAATCACAGTACCGTTGTTCAATTTACGAAGAAATTTTATTTTGATTGTCTTCTTTTCTTCTTTTGGTATTTTGTGTATAATTTTCTTTTAGCAAAAGCTGGGCAAAACTAATTCCCTCTTTTTACGTTGGGCGTCAGTTGTTGGTAGCCTTTTTTAAATGTTCAATATTTTCTTTTACGTTGGGCTCCAATTGTTGACAGCCTTTTTCTTAAAAAATTTCTTTGATATTTTCTTTTTCTTTTACGTTGGGCGCCAGTTGTAACGGAGCGTAATGCTCTGTTAAGGTTTTGGGGTTTTGTTTTATGTGGGGTATTTGCAAAATTATGAAACTGGTTCGAGCAGGGCAGAATAAACGCCTTTGCTCGCCCTCAGCTTAGTTGTCAGACACAGTAGTCCACTTGGGTCTTCCTGCGTCCTAACAACTTTAATATTTGATCGGGTTTTATTTGATATTAAAAAAAAGGAGACAGTGCGCTCAGTATTTTAGATCTTTATTATTTGCCAGTTTTAAGAAGAATGATAATTAAACAAGAATGTATTAGCTTACTTGACTTTTTGCAAAGCACAAAAGTCATCTAGAGTGCGAAAATAACTTGTGTACATACATATGTATATATTACAATTAACGGAGAGAGATTAACTCAAAGAAGAAACATGATTAACATACTCATCTGTTATGTATGTACATTGTATATGTATAATAATGGTTATATAGAGAAATATAAAATTGAGTGTTAAAAGAATAATACATCCATGTAACTAAAAGAATGTATTAATAAAAATTATAAAGTGATGACAATTTGAATGTTATAAAACATAAATATAATTCAGGCTGTTACAAATGCGCATACTAGCATATGTGTACGCAAATTGGTTTTTTTTAATGGCCAAATTATGAGAACTAATAATCACTAAAATTGATAGAATAAACAAATTATGATAACTAGTCCTCATTAAAATTTATATGATTTGAGTTTCAAAAGTATTTCAGACATGAGACTTTTTGTGCAAGAAAGAGGAATTATGACAACTAATCCTCACTAAAATTTATATTAATCGAGTTTCAAAAGTGTTTCAGACGTGAGACTTTTTGTGCAAGAAAGAGGACGTTCTCAGCCCCAAAATTTGCACATAGTAGCATATGTATAACAGCCTCGTTTTTGTATAATGGCCAAATTATGACAACAAATAATCACTAAATTTGATAGGATATCCAAATTGTGATTACTAGTCCTCATTAAAATTTATATTATTCGAGCTCCAAAAGTATTTCAGACATGAGAGTTTTTGTGCAAGAAAGAGGACGTCCTCAGCTCCAAAATTTGCCCATAGTAGCCTCGTTTTTCTAAATGCGCATACTAGCATATGTGTACGCAACCTGGTTTTTTTAATGGCCAAATTATGAGAACTAATAATCACTAAAATTGATAGAATAAACAAATTATGATAACTAGTAGTCCTCATTAAAATTTATATGATTTGAGTTTCAAAAGTATTTCAGACATGAGACTTTTTGTGCAAGAAAGAGGAATTATGACAACTAATCCTCACTAAAATTTATATTAATCGAGTTCCAAAAGTGTTTCAGACGTGAGACTTTTTGTGCAAGAAAGAGGACGTCCTCAGCCCCAAAATTTGCGCATAGTAGCATATGTGTACTCAGCCTCGTTTTTTTATAATAGCCAAATTATGAGAACTAATCATCACTTAAATTGATAGAATAACCAAATTATGACAACTAGTCCTCACTAAAATTTATATTAATCGATTTCCATAAGTATTTCAGACATGAGACTTTTTGTGCAAGAAAGAGGACGTCCTCAGCCCCAAAATTTGCACATATTAGCATATGTATACGCAGCCTCGTTTTTGTATAATGGCCAAATTATGAGAACTAATAATCACTAAAATTGATAAAATAGTAGCATAGTAGCACTTGTGTACTCAGCCTCGCTTTTTTATAATGGCCAAATTATGAGAACTCATAATCACTAAAATTGATAGTATAACCAAATTATGACAACTAGTCCTCAATAAAATTCAAATTATTCGAGTTCCAAAAGTATTTCAGACATGAGAGTTTTTGTGCAAGAAAGAGGACGTCCTCGGCCCCAAAATTTGCACATAGTAGCATATGTATACTCAGCCTCGTTTTTGTATAATGACCAAATTATGAGAACTAATAATCACTAAAATAGATAGAATAAACAAATTATGACAACTAGTTCTCATTAAAATTTATATGATTTGAGTTTCAAAAGTATTTCAGACATGATACTTTTTGTGGAAGAAAGAGGAATTATGACAACTAGTCCACACTAAAATTTATATTATTCGAGTTCCAAAAGTATTTCAGACATGAGACTTTTTGTGCAAGAAAGAGGACGTCCTCAGCCCCAAAATTTGCGCATAGTAGCATATGTATACTCAGCCTCGTTTTTTTATAATGGCTAAATTATGAGAACTTATAATCACTAAAATTGATAGGATAAACAAATTATGATAACTAGTCCTCATTAAAATTTATACTATTCGAGTTCCAAAAGTATTTCAGACATGAGACTTTTTGTGCAAGAAAGAGGAATTATGACAACTAGTCCTCACTAAAATTTATATTAATCGAGTTCCAAAAGTATTTCAGACATGAGACTTTTTGAGCAAGAAAGAGGACGTCCTCAGCCCCAAAATTAGCGCATAGTAGCATATGTGTACTCAGCCTCGTTTTTTATAATGGCCAAATTATGACAACAAATAGTCACTAAAATTGATAGGAAAACAAAATTATGATTACTAGTCCTCATTAAAATTTATATTATTCGAGCTCCAAAAGTATTTCAGACATGAGAGTTTTTGTGAAAGAAAGCGGACGTTCTCAGCCCCAAAATTTGCCCATAGTAGCCTCGTTTTTCTAAATGCGCATATTAGCATATGTGTACGCAGCCTCGTTTTTTATAATGGCCAAATTATGAGAACTAATAATCACTTAAGTTGATAGAATAAACAAATTATGATAACTAGTCCTCATTAAAATTTATATGATTTGAGTTTCAAAAGTATTTCAGCCATGAGACTTTTTGTGCAAGAAAGAGGAATTATGACAACTAGTCCTCACTAAAATTAAAATTATTCGAGTTCCAAAAGTATTTCAGACATGAGACTTTTCGTGCAAGAAAGAGGACGTCCGCAGCCCCAAAATTTGCACATAGTAGCATATGTATACGCAGCCTCGTTTTTGTATAATGGCCAAATTCTGAGAACTAATAATCACTAAAATTGATAAAATAGTAGCATAGTAGCATATGTGTACAACTCATAATCACTAAAATTGATTAAGACAACTAGTCCTCACTAAAATTCAAATTATTCGAGTTCCAAAAGTATTTCAGACATTAGAGTTTTTGTGCAAGAAAGAGGACGTCCTCAGCCCCAAAATTTGCACATAGTAGCATATGTATACTCAGCCTCGTTTTTGTATAATGGCCAAATTATGAGAACTAATAATCACTAAAATTTATAGAATAAACAAATTATGACAACTAGTTCTCATTAAAATTTATATGATTGGAGTTTCAAAAGTATTTCAGACATGATACTTTTTGTGGAAGAAAGAGGAATTATGAAAACTAGCCCTCACTAAAATTTTTACTAATCGAGTTCCAAAAGTATTTCAGACATGAGACTTTTTGTGCAAGAGAGAGAACGTCCGCAGCCCCAAAATTTGCGCATAGTAGCATATGTATACTCAGCCTCGTTTTTTTATAATGGCCAAATTATGAGAACTCATAATCACTAAAATTGATAGGATAACCAAATTATGATAACTAGTCCTCATTAAAATTTATACTATTCGAGTTCCAAAAGTATTTCAGACATGAGACTTTTTGTGCAAGAAAGAGGAATTATGACAACTAGTCCTCACTAAAATTTGTATTAATCGAGTTCCAAAAGAATTTCAGACATGAGACTTTTTGAGCAAGAAAGAGGACGTCCTCACCCCAAAATTTGCGCATAGTACCATATGTGTACTCAGCCTCGTTTTTTATAATGGCCAAATTATGACAACAAATAATCACTAAAATTGATAGGATAACCAAATTATGATTACTAGTCCTCGTTAAAATTTATATTATTCGAGCTCAAAAAGTATTTCAGACATGAGAGTTTTTGTGCAAGAAAGAGGACGTCCTCAGCTCCAAAATTTGCCCATAGTAGCCTCATTTTTCTAAATGCGCATACTAGCATATGTGTACGCAACCTGGTCTTTTTAATTGCCAAATTATGAGAACTATAAATCACTAAAATTGATGAAATAAACAAATTATGTTAACTAGTCCTCATTAAAATTTATATGATTTGAGTTTCAAAAGTATTTCAGACATGAGACTTTTTGTGCAAGAAAGAGGAATTATGACAACTAGTCCCCACTAAAATTTATATTAATCGAGTTCCAAAAGTATTTTAGACATGATACTTTTTGAGCAAGAAAGAGGACGTCCTCAGCCCCAAAATTTGCGCATAGTAGTATATGTGTACTCAGCCTCGTTTTTTATAATGGCCAAATTATGACAACAAATAATCACTAAAATTAATAGAATAACCAAATTATGACAACTAGTCCACACTAAAATTTATATTATTCGAGTTCCAAATGTATTTCAGAAATGAGACTTTTTGTACAAGAAAGAGGATGTCCTCTGCCCCAAAATTCGCTCATAGTAGCATATGTGTACTCAGCCTTGTTTTTTTATAATGGCCAAATTATGACAACTAATAATCACTAAAACTGATAGAATAACCAAATTATGACAACTAGTCCTCACTAAAATTTATATTAAGCGTATTCCAAAAGTATTTCAGACATGAGACTTTTTGTGCAAGAAAGAGGACGTCCTCAGCCCCAAAAATTTGCGCATAGTAGCATATGTATACTCAGCCTCGTTTTTTTATAATGGTCAAATTATGAGAACTTATTATCACTAAAATTGATAGGATAACCAAATTATGATAACTAGTCCTCATTAAAATTTATACTATTCGAGTTCCAAAAGTATTTCAGACATGAGACTTTTTGTGCAAGAAAGACGAATTATGACAACTAGTCCTCACTAAAATTTATATTAATCGAGTTCCAAAAGTATTTCAGACATGAGACTTTTTGAGCAAGAAAGAGGACGTCCTCAGCCCCAAAATTAGCGCATAGTAGCATATGTGTACTCAGCCTCCTTTTTTATAATGGCCAAATTATGACAACAAATAGTCACTAAAATTGATAGAATAAACAAATTATGATAACTAGTCCTCATTAAAATTTATATGATTTGAGTTTCAAAAGTATTTCAGACATGAGACTTTTTGTGCAAGAAAGAGGAATTATGACAACTAGTCCTCCCTAAAATTTATATTAATCGAGTTCCAAAAGTATTTCAGACATCAGACTTTTTGTGCAAAAAAGAGGACGTCCTCAGCCCCAAAATTTGCGCATAAGAGCATATGTGTACTCAGCCTCGTTTTTTTATAATGGCCAAATTATGACGACAAATAATCACTGAAATTGATAGGATAACCATATTATGACAACTAGTCCTTATTAAAATTTATATTATTCGAGCTCCAAAAGTATTTCAGACATGAGAGTTTTTGTGCAAGAAATAGGACGTCCTCAGCCCCAAAATTTGCACATAGTAGCATATGTATACTCAGCCTCGTTTTTGTATAATGGCCAAATTATGAGAACTAATAATCACTAAAATTGATAGAATAACCAAATTATGACAACTAGTCCTCATTAAAATTTATATGATTTGAGGTTCAATAGTATTTCAGACATGAGACTTTTTGTGCAAGAAAGAGGACGTCCTCAGATCCAAAATTTGCGTATAGTAGCATATGTGTACTTAGCCTCGTTTTTTTAAAATGGCCAAATTATGACAACTCATAATCACTAAAGTTGATAAAATAACCAAATTATGACAACTAGTCCTCACTAAAATTTATTTTATTCGACTTCCAAAAGTATTTTAGACATGAGACGTTTTGTGACAACTAGTCCTCACTAAAATGTATATTATTCGAGTTCCAATTATATATCAGACATGAGACTTTTTAGTTTTTTTTTTTTTTTTTAGGAGTAGGACCAGCACTCAGGGGATGAATCCTATAAATGCAATGCATTGCGCCGGAACTGAAAACGAGGGGATAGTATTGAGGAGACAGATTAGGAAAGATGAGAAGATAGACAGTTTTTTTTGTAGCTGTTTCAACCTTTTTACTTCGCCGGCTAATTTCTGCTACAGGGCCGACGAAGGTGGGTGCTGTTACTCTGCTTTTAGTACATGATAGTGTCAGTCGCTGCCAATTATGTTCAGTGACCAGTGACTATGCCTTCATCATTGAAACAGGCTGGCAACAACTAACACAACCACGCACTAATGCTGATCAGAAGAATTCAACACAATATTTCATGACTCAGAGCGGGCTCGAACTCACGACCCTCCGTTTCATAGTCTCGTGTTCTACTACTTCAGCCTACTACTTACTGTAGAGACATATGTAGACATTGGAACTAGTTATTTATTACTGCCTAAGGTACTTCCAGTAGGGACATGTGTAGACATTGGAACCAGTTATTTACTACTACCTAAGGTACTTCTTGTAGAGACATATGTAGACATTGGAACTAGTTATTTATTACTGCCTGTGGTACTTCCTGTAGAGACATATGTAGACATTGGAACCAGTTATTTACTACTACCTAAGGTACTTCCTGCTGAAACATATGTGGACATTGGAACCAGTTACTTACTACTACCTAAGGTACTTCCTGTAGAGACATATGTAGACATTGGAACCAGTTATTTACTACTACCTAAGGTACTTCTTGTAGAGACATATGTAGACATTGGAACTAGTTATTTAGTACTGCCTAAGGTACTTCCTGTAGAGACATATGTAGACATTGGAACTAGTTATTTATTACTGCCTAAGGTACTTCCAGTAAGGACATGTGTAGACATTGGAACCAGTTATTCAATACTGACTAAGGTACTTCCTGTAGAGACATATGTAGACATTTGAACCAGTTATTTACTACTACCTAAGGTACTTCTTGTAAAGACATATGTAGACATTGGAACTAGTTATTTACTTCTACCTAAGGTACTTCCTGTAGAGACATATGTAGACATTGGAACCAGTTATTTAGTACCGCCTAAGGTACTTACTGTACTGTACTGCCATATGTAGACATTGGAACTAGTTATTTATTACTGCCTAAGGTACTTCCAGTAGGGACATGTGTATACATTGGAATCAGTTATTTACTACTACCTAAGGTACTTCCAGTAGAGACATATGTAGACATTGGAACCAGTTATTTAGTACTGCCTAAGGTACTTACTGTAGAGACATATGTAGACATTGGAACTAGTTATTTATTACTACCTAAGGTACTTCCAGTAGGGACATGTGTAGGCATTGGAACCAGTTATTCAATACTGACTAAGGTACTTCCTGTAGAGACATATGTAGACATTTGAACCAGTTATTTACTACTACCTAAGGTACTTCTTGTAGAGACATATGTAGACATTGGAACTAGTTATTTATTACTGCCTAAGGTACTTCCTGTACAGACATATGTAGACATTACAACCAGTAGTTTAGTACCGCCTAAGGTACTTACTGTAGAGACATATGTAGACATTGGAACTAGTTATTTATTACTGCCTAAGGTACTTCCAGTAGGGACATGTGTAGACATTGGAACCAGTTATTTACTACTACCTAAGGTACTTCTTGTAGAGACATATGCAGACATTGGAACTAGTTATTTATTACTGCCTAAGGTACTTCCAGTAGGGACATGTGCATACATTGGAATCAGTTATTTACTACTACCTAAGGTACTTATTGTAGAGACATATGTAGACATTGGAACTAGTTATTTATTACTGCCTAAGGTACTTCCTGTACAGATATATGTAGACATTACAACCAGTAGTTTAGTACCGCCTAAGGTACTTACTGTAGAGACATATGTAGCCATTGGAACTAGTTATTTATTACTGCCTAAGGTACTTCCAGTAGGGACATGTGTAGACATTGGAACCAGTTATTTACTACTACCTAAGGTACTTCTTGTAGAGACATATGTAGACATTGGAACTAGTTATTTATTACTGCCTGTTGTATTTCCTGTAGAGACACATGTAGACATTGGAAACAGTTATTTACTACTACCTAAGGTACTTCTTGTAGAGACATATGTAGGTATTGGAACCAGTTATTTCGAACTGCCTAAGGTACTTCCAGTGGAGACATATGTAGACATTGGAACCAGTTATTTACTACTACCTACGATACTCTCTCTAGAGTCATCTTTAGACATTGAAACTAGTTATGTACTACTACCTAAGGTACTTCCGTTAGAGACGTATGTAGACATTTGAACCAGTTATTTACTACTACCTAAGGTACTTCCAGTAGGGACATGTGTAGACATTGGAACCAGTTATTCAATACTGACTAAGGCACTTCCTGTAGAGACATATGTAGACATTGGAACCAGCTATTTACTACTACCTAAAGTACTTCTTGTAGAGACATATGTAGACATTGGAACCAGTTATTTAGTACCGCCTCAGGTACTTACTGTGGAGACATATGTAGACATTACAACCAGTAATTAAGTACCGCCTAAGGTACTTACTGTAGAGACATATGTAGACATTGGACCTAGTTATTTATTACTGCCTAAGGTACTTCCAGTAGGGACATGTGTAGGCATTGGAACCAGTTATTCAATACTGACTAAGGTACTTTCTGTAGACATATGTAGACATTGGAACCAGTTATTTACTGATACCTAAGGTACTCTCTCTAGAGTCATCTGTAGACATTGAAACTAGTTATTTACTACTACCTAAGGTACTTCCTGTAGAAACATATGTAGACATTGGAACCAGTTATTTACTACTACCTAAGGTACTTCTTGTAGAGACATATGTAGACATTGGAACCAGCTATTTAGTACTGCCTAAGGTACTTACTGTAGAGACATATGTAGACATTGGAACTAGTTATTTATTACTACCTAAGGTACTTCCAGTAGGGACATGTGTAGACATTGGAACCAGTTATTCAATACAGTCTAAGGTACTTCCTGTAGAGACATATGTAGACATTGGAACTAATTATTTATTACTGCCTAAGGTACTTCCTGTACAGACATATGTAGACATTGGAACCAGTTATTTACTGCTACCTAAGGTACTCTCTCTAGAGTCATCTGTAGACATTGAAAATAGCTATTTACTACTACCTAAGGTACTTCCTGTAGAGAACTATGTAGACATTGGAGCCAGTTATTTACTACTACCTGAGGTACTTCTTGTAGACACATATGTAGACATTGCAACTAGTTATTTATTACTGCCTAAGGTACTTCCTGTGGAGACATATGTAGACAATGGAACCAGTTATTTTGTACCGCCTAAGGTACTTACTGTAGAGACATATGTAGACATTACAACCAGTAATTTATTACCGCCTAAGGTACTTACTGTATAGACATATGTAGACATTGGAACTAGTTATTTTGTACCGCCTAAGGTACTTACTGTAGAGACATATGTAGACATTACAACCAGTAATGTAGTACCGCCTAAGGTACTTACTGTATAGACATATGTAGACATTGGAACTAGTTATTTTTTACTGCCTAAGGTACTTCCAGAAGAGACATATGTAGACATTACAACCAGTAATTTAGTACCGCCTAAGGTACTTACTGTATAGACATATGTAGACATTGGAACTAGTTATTTTTTACTGCCTAAGGTACTTCCAGTAGAGACATATGTAGACATTGGAACTAGTTATTTATTACTGCCTAAGGTACTTACTGTAGAGACATATGTAGACATTACAACCAGTAATTAAGTACCATCTAAGGTACTTACTGTAGAGAAATATGTAGACATTGGACCTAGTTATTTACTACTACCTAAGGTACTTCTTGTAGAGACATATGTAGACATTGGAACTAGTTATTTATTACTGCCTAAGGTACTTACTGTAGAGACATATGTAGACATTACAACCAGTAATTAAGTACCATCTAAGGTACTTACTGTAGAGAAATATGTAGACATTGGACCTAGTTATTTACTACTACCTAAGGTACTTCTTGTAGAGACATATGTAGACAGTGGAACTAGTTATTTATTATTGCCTAAGGTACTTCCAGTAGGGACATGTGTAGACATTGGAACCAGTTATTCAATACTGACTAAGGTACTTCCTGTAGAGACATATGTAGACATTTGAACCAGTTATTTACTACTACCTAAGGTACTTCTTGTAGAGACATATGTAGACATTGGAACCAGTTATTTACTACTACCTAAAGTACTCTCTCTAGAGTCATCTGTAGACATTGAAACTAGTTATTTACTACTACCTAAGGTACTTCTTGTAGAGACATATGTAGACATTAGAACTAGTTATTTACTACTACCTAAGGTACTTCTTGTAGAGACATATGTAAACAGTGGAACTAGTTATTTATTATTGCCTAAGGTACTTCCAGTAGGGACATGTGTAGACATTGGAACCAGTTATTCAATACTGACTAAGGTACTTCCTGTAGAGACATATGTAGACATTTGAACCAGTTATTTACTACTACCTAAGGTACTTCTTGTAGAGACATATGTAGACATTGGAACTAGTTATTTATTACTGCCTAAGGTACTTCCTGTACAGACATATGTAGACATTGCAACTAGTAGTTTAGTACCGCCTAAGGTACTTACTGTAGAGACATATGTAGACATTGGAACTAGTTATTTATTACTGCCTAAGGTACTTCCATTAGGGACATGTGTAGACATTGGAACCAGTTATTTACTACTACCTAAGGTACTTCTTGTAGAGACATATGTAGACATTGAAACTAGTTATTTATTACTGCCTGTGGTACTTCCTGTAGAGACATATGTAGACATTGGAACCAGTTATTTACTACATTGAAACTAGTTATTTACTACTACCTAAGGTACTTCCTGTAGAGACATATGTAGAAATTGGAACCAGTTATTTGCTACAACCTAAGGTACTTCTTGTAGAGACATATGTAGACATTGGAACCAGTTATTTAGTACTGCCTAAGGTACTTACTGTAGAGACATATGTAGACATTGGAACTAGTTATTTATTACTGCCTAAGGTACGTCCAGTAGGGACATGTGTAGACATTGGAACCAGTTATTCAATACTGACTAAGGTACTTCCTGTAAAGACATATGTAGACATTGCAACCAGTAGTTTAGTACCGCCTAAGGTACTTACTGTAGAGACATATGTAGACATTGGAACTAGTTATTTATTACTGCCTAAGGTACTTCCATTAGGGACATGTGTAGACATTGGAACCAGTTATTTACTACTACCTAAGGTACTTCTTGTAGAGACATATGTAGACATTGGAACTAGTTATTTATTACTGCCTGTGGTACTTCCTGTAGAGACATATGTAGACATTGGAACCAGTTATTTACTACATCGAAACTAGTTATTTACTACTACCTAAGGTACTTCCTGTAGAGACATATGTAGACATTGGAACCAGTTATTTGCTACTACCTAAGGTACTTCTTGTAGAGACATATGTAGACATTGGAACCAGTTATTTAGTACTGCCTAACGTACTTACTGTAGAGACATATGTAGACATTGGAACCAGTTATTTGCTACTACCTAAGGTACTTCTTGTAGAGACATATGTAGACATTGGAACTAGTTATTTATTACTGCCTGTGGTATTTCCTGTAGAGACATATGTAGACATTGGAACCAGTTATTTACTACTACCTAAGGTACTTCTTGTAGAGACATATGTAGACATTGGAACCAGTTATTTAGTACTGCCTAAGGTACTTACTGTAGAGACATATGTAGACATTGGAACTAGTTATTTATTACTGCCTAAGGTACTTCCAGTAGGGACATGTGTAGACATTGGAACCAGTTATTCAATACAGACTAAGGTACTTCCTGTAGAGACATATGTAGACATTTGAACCAGTTATTTACTACTACCTAAGGTACTTCTTGTAGAGACATATGTAGACATTGGAACTAGTTATTTATTACTGCCTAAGGTACTTCCTGTACAGACATATGTAGACATTGCAACCAGTAGTTTAGTACCGCCTAAGGTACTTACTGTAGAGACATATGTAGACATTGGAACTAGTTATTTATTACTGCCTAAGGTACTTCCATTAGGGACATGTGTAGACATTGGAACCAGTTATTTACTACTATCTAAGGTACTTCTTGTAGAGACATATGTAGACATTGGAACTAGTTATTTATTACTGCCTGTGGTACTTCCTGTAGAGACATATGTAGACATTGGAACCAGTTATTTACTACATTGAAACTAGTTATTTACTACTACCTAAGGTACTTCCTTTAGAGACATATGTAGACATTGGAACCAGTTATTTGCTACTACCTAAGGTACTTCTTGTAGAGACATATGTAGACATTGGAACTAGGTATATATTACTGCCTAAGGTACTTCCTGTAGAGACATATGTAGACGTTACAACCAGTAATTTAGTACCGCCTAAGGTACTTACTGTAGAGACATATGTAGACATTGGAACTAGTTATTTATTACTGCCTAAGGTACTTCCAGTAGGAACATGTGCAGACATTGGAACCAGTTATTCAATACTGACTGAGGCACTTCCTGTAGAGACATATGTAGACATTGGAAACAGCTATTTACTACTACCTAAAGTACTTCTTGTAGAGACATATGTAGACATTGAAACCAGTTATTTAGTACTACCTGAGGTAATTCCTGTAGAAACATATGTAGACATTGGAGCCAGTTATTTACTACTACCTGAGGTACTTCTTGTAGAGACATATGTAGACATTGGAACTAGTTATTTATTACTGCCTAAGGTTCTTCCTGTAGAGACATATGTAGACATTACAACCAGTAATTTAGTATCGCCTAAGGTACTTACTGTAAAGACATATGTAGACATTGGAACTAGTTATTTATTACTGCCTAAGGTACTTCCAGTAGGGACATGTGTAGACATTGGAACCAGTTAGTCAATACTGACTAAGGTACTTCCTGTAGAGACATATGTAGACAATGGAACCAGTTATTTACTACTACCTAAGGTACTCTCTCTAGAGTCATCTGTAGACATTGACACAAGTTATTTACTTCTACCTAAGGTACTTCCTGTAGAGACATATGTACACATTGGAACCAGTTATTTACTACTACCTAAGGTACTTCTTGTAGAGACATATGTAGACACTAGAACTAGTTATTTATTACTGCCTAAGGTACTTCCTGTAGAGACATATGTAGACATTACAACCAGTAGTTTAGTACCGCCTAAGGTACTTACTGTAGAGACATATGTAGACATTGGAACTAGTTATTTATTACTGCCTAAGGTACTTTTTGTAGAGACATATGTAGACATTGGAGCCAGTTATTTAGTTTCGCCTAAGGTACTTACTGTAGAGACATATGTAGACATTACAACCAGTAATTTAGTACCGCCTAAGGTACTTACTGTATAGACATATGTAGACATTGGAACTAGTTATTTTTAACTGCCTAAGGTTCTTTCTCTAGAGTCATCTGTAGACATTGACACAAGTTATTTACTACTACCTAAGGTACTTCTTGTAGAGACATATGTAGACATTGGAACCAGTTATTTACTACTACCTAAAGCACTCTCTCTAGAGTCATCTGTAGACATTGAAACTAGTTATGTACTACTACCTAAGGTACTTCCTGTAGAGGCATATGTAGACATTGGAACCAGTTTTTTACTACTACCTAAGGTACTCTCTCTAGAGTCATCTGTAGACATTGAAACAAGTTATTTACTACTACCTAAGGTACTTCTTGTAGAGACATATGTAGACATTGGAACTAGTTATTTATTACTGCCTAAGGTACTTACTGTGGAGACATATGTAGACATTACAACCAGTAATTAAGAACCACCTAAGGTACTTACTCTAGAGACATATGTAGACATTGGACCTAGTTATTTACTACTACCTAAGGTACTCTCTCTAGAGTCATCTGTAGACATTGAAACTAGTTATGTACTACTACCTAAGGTACTTCCTGTAGAGACGTATGTAGACATTGGAACCAGTTATTTACTACTACCTAAGGTACTCTCTCTAGAGTCATCTGTAGACATTGAAACTAGTTATTTACTACCACCTAAGGTACTTCTTGTAGAGACATATGTAGACATTGGAACCAGTTATTTATTACTCCCTAATGTACTTACTGTAGAGACATATGTAGACATTACATCCAGTAATTAAGTACCACCTAAGGTACTTACTGTAGAGATATATGTAGACATTGGAACTAGTTATTTACTACTAACTAAGGTACTTCTTGTAGAGACATATGTAGACATTACAACCAGTAGTTTAGTACCGCCTAAGGTACTTACTGTAGAGACATATGTAGACATTGGAACTAGTTATTTATTACTGCCTAAGGTACTTCCAGTAGCGACATGTGTAGACATTGGAACCAGTTATTTAATACTGACTAAGGTACTTCGTGTAGAGGTATATGTAGACATTGGGACCAGTTATTTACTACTACCTAAGGTACTCTCTCTAGAGTCATCTGTAGACATTAAAACTAGTTAGTTACTACTACCTCAGGTACTTCTTGTAGAGACATATGTAGACATTGGAACTAGTTATTTATTACTTCCTAAGGTACTTACTGTAGAGACATATGTAGACATTACAACCAGTAATTAAGTACCACCTAAGGTACTTACTGTAGAGACATATGTAGACATTGGTACTAGTTATTTACTACTACCTAAGGTACTTCCTGTACAGATATATGTAGACATTACAACCAGTAGTTTAGTACCGCCTAAGGTACTTACTGTAGAGACATATGTAGACATTGGAACTAGTTATTTATTACCGCCTAAGGTACTTCCAGTAGGGACATGTGTAGACATTGGAACCAGTTATTCATTACTGACTAAGGTACTTCGTGTAGAGGCATATGTAGACATTGGGACCAGTTATTTACTACTACCTAAAGTACTTCTTGTAGAGACATATGTAGACATTGGAACCAGTTATTTAGTACCGCCTACGGTACTTACTGTGGAGACATATGTAGACATTACAACCAGTAATTAAGTACTGCCTAAGGTACTTCCAGTAGGGACATGTGTAGACATTGGAACCAGTTATTCAATACTGACTAAGGTACTTCCTGTACAGACATATGTAGACTTTGGAACCAGTTATTTACTACTACCTAAGGTACTCTCTCTAGAGTCATCTGTAGACATTGAAACTAGTTATTTACTACTACCTAAGGTACTTCCTGTAGAGACATATGTAGACATTGGAGTACCTTAGGTAGTAGTAAATAACTGGTTCCAATGTCTACATATGTCTCTACAGGAAGTACCTGAGTCAGTATTGACTAACTGGTTCCAATGTCTACACATGTCCCTACTGGAAGTACCTTAGGCAGTAATAAATAACTAGTTCCATTGTCTACATATGTCTTTACAGTAAGTACCCTAGGCGATCCTAAATTTTTTACTGCCTAAGGTACTTCCAGTAGGGACATGTGTAGACATTGAAACTAGTTATTTACTACTACCTACGGTACTTACTGTAGAGACATATGTAGACATTGGAACCAGTTATTTACTACTACCTAAGGTACTTCTTGTAGAGACATATGTAGACATTGGAACTAGGTATTTATTACTGCCTAAGGTACTTCCTGTAGAGACATATGTAGACATTACAACCAGTAATTTAGTACCGCCTAAGGTACTTACTGTAGAGACATATGTAGACATTGGAACTAGTTGTTTATTACTGCCTAAGGTACTTCCAGTAGGGACATGTGTAGACATTGGAACCAGTTATTCAATACTGCCTAAGGCACATCCTGTAGAGACATATGTAGACATTGGAACCAGCTATTTGCTACTACCTAAAGTACTTCTTGTAGAGACATGTGTAGACATTGGAACCAGTTATTTAGTACCGCCTACGGTACTTACTGTAGAGACATATGTAGACATTACAACCAGTAATTAAGTTCCGTCTAAGGTACTTACTGTAGAGACATATGTCGACATTGGACCTAGTTATTTATTACTGCCTAAGGTACTTCCAGTAGGGACATGTGTAGACATTGGAACCAGTTATTCAATACTGACTAAGGTACTTCCTGTAGACATATGTAGACATTAGAACCAGTTATTTACTTCTACCTAAGGTACTCTCTCTAGAGTCATCTGTAGACATTAAAACTAGTTATTTACTACTACCTAAGGTACTTCCTGTAGAAACATATGTAGACATTGGAGCCAGTTATTTACTACTACCTGAGATACTTCTTGTAGAGACATATGTAGACATTGGAACTAGTTATTTATTACTGCCTAAGGTACTTCCTGTAGAGACATATGTAGACATTACAACCAGTAATCTAATATCGCCTAAGGTACTTACTGTAAAGACATATGTAGACATTGGAACTAGTTATTTATTACTGCCTAAGGTACTTCCAGTAGGGACATGTGTAGACATTGGAACCAGTTAGTCAATACTGAATAAGGTACTTCCTGTAGAGACATATGTAGACAATGGAACCAGTTATTTACTACTACCTAAGGTACTCTCTCTAGAGTCATCTGTAAACATTGACACTAGTTATTTACTACTACCTAAGGTACTTCCTGTAGAGACATATGTAGACATTGGAACCAGTTATTTACTACTACCTAAGGTACTTCTTGTAGAGACATATGTAGACATTAGAACTAGTTATTTATTACTGCCTAAGGTACTTCCTGTAGAGACATATGTAGACATTACAACCAGTAGTTTAGTGCCGCGTAAGGTACTTACTGTAGAGACATATGTAGACATTGGAACTAGTTATTTATTACTGCCTAAGGTACTTCTTGTAGAGACATATGTAGACATTGGAACCAGTTATTTAGTACCGCCTAAGGTACTTACTGTAGAGACATATGTAGACATTACAACCAGTAATTTAGTACCGCCTAAGGTACTTACTGTATAGACATATGTAGACATTGGAACTAGTTATTTTTTATTGCCTAAGGTACTTCCAGTAGAGACATATGTAGACATTGGAACCAGTTAGTTACTACTACCTAAGGTATTCTCTCTAGAGTTATCTGTAGACATTGAAACTAGTTATGTACTACTACCTAAGGTACTCCTGTAGAGGCATATGTAGACATTGGAACCATTAATTTACTACTACCTAAGGTACTCTCTCTAGAGTAATCTGTAGACATTGAAACTAGTTATGTACTACTACCTAAGGTACTTCTTGTAGAGACATATGTAGTCATTGGAACTAGTTATTTATTACTGCCTAAGGTACTTACAACTAGTTATTTACTACTACCTAAGGTACTTACTGTAGAGACATATGTAGACATTGGAACCATTTATTTATTACTACCTAAGGTACTTACTGTAGAGACATATGTAGACATTACAACCAGTAATTAAGTACCGCCTAAGGTACTTACTGTAGAGATATATGTAGACATTACAACCAGTAATTTAGTATCGCCTAAGGTACTTACTGTAAAGACATATGTAGACATTGGAACTAGCTATTTATTACTGCCTAAGGTACTTCCAGTAGGGACATGTGTAGACATTGAAACCAGTTATTCAATACTGACTAAGGTACTTCCTGTAGAGATATATGTAGACATTACAACCAGTAATTTAGTACCGCCTAAAGAACTTAGTGTAAAGACATATGTAGACATTGGAGCCAGTTACTTACTACTACCTGAGGTACTTCTTGTAGAGACATATGTAGACATTGGAACTAGTTATTTATTACTGCCTAAGGTACTTCCTGTAGAGATATATGTAGACATTACAACCAGTAGTTTAGTACCGCCTAGGGAACTTAGTGTAGAGACATATGTAGACATTGGAGCCAGTTACTTACTACTACCTGAGGTACTTCTTGTAGAGACATATGTAGACATTGTAACTAGTTATTTATTACTGCCTAAGGTACTTCCTGTAGAGACATATGTAGACATTACAACCAGTAATTTAGTACCGCCTAAGGTACTTACTGTAAAGACATATGTAGACATTGGAACTAGTTATTTATTACTGCCTAAGGTACTTCCAGTAGGGACATGTGTAGACATTGAAACCAGTTATTCAATACTGACTAAGGTACTTGCTGTAGAGATATATGTAGACATTACAACCAGTAATTTAGTACCGCCTAAGGAACTTAGTGTAGAGACATATGTAGACATTGGAACTAGATATTTATTACTGCCTAAGGTACTTCCAGTAGGGACATGTGTAGACATTGGAACCAGTTATTCAATACTGACTAAGGTACTTCCTGTAGAGATATATGTAGACATTACAACCAGTAATTTAGTACCGCCTAAGGAACTTAGTGTAGAGACATATGTAGACATTGGAGCCAGTTACTTACTACTACCTGAGGTACTTCTTGTAGAGACATATGTAGACATTGGAACTAGTTATTTATTACTGCCTAAGGTACTTCCTGTAGAGACATATGTAGACATTGGAACTAGTTATTTATTACTGCCTTAGGTACTTCCTGTAGAGACATATGTAGACATTACAACCAGTAATTTAGTACCGCCTAAGGAACTTAGTGTAGATATATATGTAGACATTGGAGCCAGTTACTTACTACCACCTGAGGTACTTCTTGTAGAGACATATGTAGACATTGGAACTAGTTATTTATTACTGCCTAAGGTACTTCCTGTAGAGACATATGTAGACATTACAACCAGTAATTTAGTACCGCCTAAAGAACTTAGTGTAGAGACATATGTAGACATTGGAACTAGTTATTTATTACTGCCTAAGGTACTTCCAGCAGGGGGGTCATGTGTAGACATTGGAACCATTTATTCAATACTGACTAAGGTACTTCCTGTAGACATATGTAGACATTGGAACCAGTTATTTACTACTACCTAAGGTACTCTCTCTAGAGACATATGTAGACATTGAAATTAGCTATTTACTACTACCTAAGGTACTTACTGTAGAGACATATGTAGACATTACAACCAGTAGTTTAGTACCGCCTAAGCTACTTACTGTAGAGACATATGTAGACATTGGAACTAGTTATTTATTACTGCCTAAGGTACTTCTTGTAGAGACATACGTAGACATTGGAACCAGTTATTTAGTACCGCCTAAGGTACTTACTGTAGAGACATATGTAGACATTACAACCAGTAATTTAGTACCGCCTAAGGTACTTACTGTATAGACATATGTAGACATTGGAACTAGTTATTTTTTAATGCCTAAGGTACTTCCAGTAGAGACATATGTAGACATTGGAACCAGTTAGTTACTACTACCTAAGGTACTCTCTCTAGAGTCATCTGTAGACATTGAAACTAGTTATGTACTACTACCTAAGGTACTTCCTGTAGAGGCATATGTAGACATTGGAACCATTAATTTACTACTACCTAAGGTACTCTCTCTAGAGTAATCTGTAGACATTGAAACTAGACATTGAAACTAGTTATGTACTACTACCTAAGGTACTTCTTGTAGAGACATATGTAGTCATTGGAACTAGTTATTTATTACTGCCTAAGGTACTTATTGTAGAGACATTGGAACCAGTTATTTAGTACCGCCTAAGGTACTTACTGTAGAGACATATGTAGACATTACAACCAGTAATTTAGTACCGCCTAAGGTACTTACTGTATAGACATATGTAGACATTGGAACTAGTTATTTTTTAATGCCTAAGGTACTTCCAGTAGAGACATATGTAGACATTGGAACCATTAATTTACTACTACCTAAGGTACTCTCTCTAGAGTAATCTGTAGACATTGAAACTAGTTATGTACTACTACCTAAGGTACTTACTGTAGAGACATATGTAGACATTACAACCAGTAATTAAGTACCGCCTAAGGTACTTACTGTAGAGATATATGTAGACATAACAACCAGTAATTTAGTACCGCCTAAGGAACTTAGTGTAGAGACATATGTAGACATTGGAACTAGTTATTTATTACTGCCTAAGGTACTTCAATTAGGGACATGTGTAGACATTGGAACCAGTTATTCAATACTGACTAAGGTACTTCCTGTAGAGATATATGTAGACTTTACAACCAGTAATTTAGTACCGCCTAAGGAACTTAGTGTAGAGACATATGTAGACATTGGAGCCAGTTACTTACTACTACCTGAGGTACTTCTTGTAGAGAAATATGTAGACATTGGAACTAGTTATTTATTACTGCCTAAGGTACTTCTTGTAGAGACATACGTAGACATTGCAACCAGTTATTTAGTACCGCCTAAGGTACTTACTGTAGAGACATATGTAGACATTACAACCAGTAATTTAGTACCGCCTAAGGTACTTACTGTAAAGACATATGTAGACATTGGAACTAGTTATTTTTTACTGCCTAAGGTACTTATAGTAGAGACATATGTAGACATTGGAACCAGTTGTTTACTACTACCTAAGGTACTGTCTCTAGAGTCATCTGTAGACATTGAAACTAGTTATATACTACTACCTAAGGTACTTCCTGTAGAGACATATGTAGACATTGGAACCAGTTATTTACTACTACCTAAGGTACTCTCTCTAGAGTCATCTGTAGACATTGAAACTAGTTATGTACTACTACCTAAGGTACTTCTTGTAGAGACATATGTAGTCATTGGAACTAGTTATTTATTACTGCCTAAGGTACTTACAACTAGTTATTTACTACTACCTAAGGAACTTACTGTAGAGACATATGTAGACATTGGAACCAGTTATTTACTACTACCTAAGGTACTTACTGTAGAGACATATGTAGACATTACAACCAGTAATTAAGTACCGCGTAAGGTACTTACTGTAGAGATATATGTAGACATTACAACCAGTAATTTAGTATCGCCTAAGGTACTTACTGTAAAGACATATGTAGACATTGGAACTAGTTATTTATTACTGCCTAAGGTACTTCAATTAGGGACATGTGTAGATATTGAAACCAGTTATTCAATACTGACTAAGGTACTTCCTGTAGAGACATATGTAGACATTACAACTAGTAATTTAGTACCGCCTAAGGAACATAGTGAAGAGACATATGTTGACATTGGAACTAGTTATTTATTACTGCCTAAGGTACTTACAACTAGTTATTTACTACTACCTAAGGTACTTCCAGTAGAGACATGTGTAGACATTGGAACCAGTTATTCAATACTGACTAAGGTACTTCCTGTAGAGACATATGTAGACATTGGCACTAATTATTTATTACTGCCTAAGGTAATTCCTGTAGAGACATATGCAGACATTACAACCAGTAATTTAGTACCGCCTAAGGAACTTAGTGTAGAGACATATGTAGACATTGGAACTAGTTATTTATTACTGCCTAAGGTACTTCCAGTAGGGACATGTGTAGATATTGAAACCAGTTATTCAATACTGACTAAGGTACTTCCTGTAGAGACATATGTAGACATTACAACTAGTAATTTAGTACCGCCTAAGGAACATAGTGAAGAGACATATGTTGACATTGGAACTAGTTATTTATTACTGCCTAAGGTACTTACAACTAGTTATTTACTACTACCTAAGGTACTTCCAGTAGAGACATGTGTAGACATTGGAACCAGTTATTCAATACTGACTAAGGTACTTCCTGTAGAGACATATGTAGACATTGGCACTAGTTATTTATTACTGCCTAAGGTACTTCCTGTAGAGACATATGCAGACATTACAACCAGTAATTTAGTATCGCCTAAGGTACTTACTGTAAAGACATATGTAGACATTGGAACTAGTTATTTATTACTGCCTAAGGTACTTCCAGTAGGGACATGTGTAGATATTGAAACCAGTTATTCAATACTGACTAAGGTACTTCCTGTAGAGACATATGTAGACATTACAACTAGTAATTTAGTACCGCCTAAGGAACATAGTGAAGAGACATATGTTGACATTGGAACTAGTTATTTATTACTGCCTAAGGTACTTACAACTAGTTATTTACTTCTACCTAAGGTACTTCCAGTAGAGACATGTGTAGACATTGGAACCAGTTATTCAATACTGACTAAGGTACTTCCTGTAGAGACATATGTAGACATTGGCACCAGTTATTTACTATTACTTAAGGTACTCTCTCTAGAGTCATCTGTAGACATTGAAACTAGTTATTTACTACTACCTAAGGTACTTCCTGTAGAGACATATATAGACATTGGAGCCAGTTACTTACTACTACCTAAGGTACTTCCTGTAGAGACATATGTAGACATTAGAACCAGTTATTTACTACTACCTAAGGTATTTCTTGTAGAGACATATGTAGACATTGGAACTAGTTATTTATTACTGCCTAAGGTACTTCCTGTAGAGACATATGTAGACATTATAACCAGTAGTTTAGTACCACCTAAGTTACTTACTGTAGAGACATATGTAGACATTGGAACTAGTTATTTATTACTGCCTAAGGTACTTCCAGTAGGGACATGTGTAGACATTGGAACCAGTTATTTACTACTACCTAAGGTACTTCTTGTAGAGACATATGTAGACATTGGAACCAGTTATTTACTACTACCTAAGGTACTCTCTCTAGAGTCATCTGTAGACATTGAAACTAGTTATTTACTACTACCTAAGGTACTTCCTGTAGAGACATATATAGACATTGGAGCCAGTTTCTTACTACTACCTAAGGTACTTCCTGTAGAGACATATGTAGACATTGGAACCAGTTATTTACTACTACCTAAGGTACTTCCAGTAGGGACATGTGTAGACATTGGAACCAGTTATTTACTACTACCTAAGGTACTTCTTGTAGAGACATATGTAGACATTGGAACTAGTTATTTATTACTGCCTGTGGTACTTCCTGTAGAGACATATGTAGACATTGGAACCAGTTATTTACTACTACCTAAGGTACTTCTTGTAGAGACATATGTAGACATTGAAACTAGTTATTTACTACTACCTAAGGTACTTCCTGTAGAGACATATGTAGACATTGGAACTAGTTATTTACTACTACCTAAGGTACTTCTTGCAGAGACATATGTAGACATTACAACCAGTAGTTTAGTACCGCTTAAGGTACTTACTGTAGAGACATATGTAGACATTGGAACTAGTTATTTATTACTGCCTAAGGTACTTCCAGTAGGGACATGTGTATACATTAGAATCAGTTATTTACTACTACCTAAGGTACTTCTTGTAGAGACATATGTAGACATTGGAACTAGTTATTTATTACTGCCTAAGGTACTTCCTGTACAGACATATGTAGATATTACAACCAGTAGTTTAGTACCGCCTAAGGTACTTACTGTAGAGACATATGTAGACATTGGAACTAGTTATTTATTACTGCCTAAGGTACTTCCAGTAGGGACATGTGTAGACATTGGAACCAGTTATTTACACTACTTCTTGTAGAGACATATGTAGACATTGGAACTAGTTATTTATTACTGCCTGTGGTATTTCCTGTAGAGACATATGTAGACATTGGAACCAGTTATTTACTACTACCTAAGGTACTTCTTGTAGAGACATATGTAGACATTGGAACCAGTTATTTAGTACTGCCTAAGGTACTTACTGTAGAGACATATGTAGACATTGGAACTAGTTATTTATTACTGCCTAAGGTACTTCCAGTAGGGACATGTGTAGACATTGGAACCAGTTAATCAATACTGACTAAGGTACTTCCTGTAGAGACATATGTAGACATTTGAACCAGTTATTTACTACTACCTAAGGTACTTCTTGTAGAGACATATTTAGACATTGGAACTAGTTATTTATTACTGCCTAAGGCACTTCCTGTACAGACATTACAACCAGTAGTTTAGTACCGCCTAAGGTACTTACTGTAGAGACATATGTAGACATTGGATCTAGTAATTTATTACTGCCTAAGGTACTTCCATTAGGGACATGTGTAGACATTGGAACCAGTTATTTACTACTACCTAAGGTACTTCTTGTAGAGCCATATGTAGACATTGGAACTAGTTATTTATTACTGCCTGTGGTACTTCCTGTAGAGACATATGTAGACATTGGAACCAGTTATTTACTACATTGAAACTAGTTATTTACTACTACCTAAGGTACTTCCTGAGGTACTTCTTGTAGAGACATATGTAGACATTGGAACTAGTTATTTATTACTGCCTAACGTACTTCCTGTAGAGACATATGTACACATTACAACCAGAAATTTAGTACCGCCTAAGGAACTTAGTGTAGAGACATATGTAGACATTGGAATTAGTTATTTATTACTGCCTAAGGTACTTCTTGTAGAGACATATGTAGACATTGGAACCAGTTATTTAGTACCGCCTAAGGTACTTACTGTAGAGACATATGTAGACATTACAACCAGTAATTTAGTACCGCCTAAGGTACTTACTCTATAGACATATGTAGACATTGGAACCAGTTATTTACTACTACATAAGGTACTTCTTGTAGAGACATATATAGACATTAGAACTAGTTATTTATTACTGCCTAAGGTACTTCCTGTAGAGACATATGTAGACGTTACAACCAGTAGTTTAGTACCGCCTAAGATACTTACTGTAGAAACATATGTAGACATTGGAACTAGTTTTTTATTACTGCCTAAGGTACTTCTTGTAGAGACATATGTAGACATTGGAACCAGTTATTTAGTACCGCCTAAGGTACTTACTGTAGAGACATATGTAGACATTACAACCAGTAATTTAGTACAGCCTAAGGTACTTACTGTATAGACATATGTAGACATTGGAACTAGTTATTTTTTACTGCCTAAGGTACTCCCAGTAGAGACATATGTAGACATTGGAACCAGTTATTTACTACTACCTAAGGTACTTCTTGTAGAGACATATATAGACATTAGAACTAGTTATTTATTACTGCCTAAGGTACTTCCTGTAGAGACATATGTAGACATTACAACCAGTAGTTTAGTACCGCCTAAGGTACTTACTGTAGAGACATATGCAGACATTGGAACTAGTTTTTTATTACTGCCTAAGGTACTTTTTGTAGAGACATATGTAGACATTGGAACCAGTTATTTAGTACCGCCTAAGGTACTCCCAGTAGAGACATATGTAGACATTGGAACCAGTTATTTACTACTACCTAAGGTACTTCTTGTAGAGACATACATATATAGACATTAGAACTAGTTATTTATTACTGCCTAAGGTACTTCCAGTAGAGACATATGTAGACATTGGAACCAGTTATTTACTACTACCTAAGGTACTCTCTCTAGAGTCACCTGTAGACATTGAAACTAGTTATGTACTACTACCTAAGGTACTTCCTGTAGAGACATATGTAGACATTGGAACCAGTTATTTACTACTACCTAAGGTACTCTCTCTATAGTCATCTGTTGACATTGAAACTAGTTATGTACTACTACCTAAGGTACTTCTTGTAGAGACATATGTAGTCATTGGAACTAGTTATTTATTACTGCCTAAGGTACTTACAACTAGGTATTTACTACTACCTAAGGTACTTACTGTAGAGACATATGTAGACATTGGAACCAGTTATTTACTACTACTTAAGGTACTTATTGTAGAGACATATGTAGACATTGGAACTAGTTATTTATTACAGCCTAAGGTACTTCCAGCAGGGGGGTCATGTGTAGACATTGGAACCATTTATTCAATACTGACTAAGGTACTTCCTGTAGACATTGGAACCAGTTATTTACTACTACCTAAGGTACTCTCTCTAGAGACATATGTAGACACTGAAACTAGTTATTTACTACTACCTAAGGTACTTCCTGTAGAGACATATGTAGACATTACAACCAGTAGTTTAGTACCGCCTAAGCTACTTACTGTAGAGACATATGTAGACATTGGAACTAGTTATTTATTACTGCCTAAGGTACTTCTTGTAGAGACATACGTAGACATTGGAACCAGTTATTTAGTACCGCCTAAGGTACTTACTGTAAAAACATATGTAGACATTACAACCAGTAATTTAGTACCGCCTAAGCTACTTACTGTAGAGACATATGTAGACATTGGAACTAGTTATTTATTACTGGCTAAGGTACTTATAGTAGAGACATATGTAGACATTGAAACTAGTTATGTACTACTACCTAAGGTACTTCCTGTAGAGACATATGTAGACATTGGAACCAGTTATTTACTACTACCTAAGGTACTCTCTCTAGAGTCATCTGTAGACATTGAAACTAGTTATGTACTACTACCTAAGGTACTTCTTGTAGAGACATATGTAGTCATTGGAACTAGTTACTTACTGTAAAGACATATGTAGACATTGGAACTAGTTATTTATTACTGCCTAAGGTACTTCCAGTAGGGACATGTGTAGACATTGAAACCAGTTATTCAATACTGACTAAGGTACTTCCTGTAGAGACATATGTAGACATTACAACTAGTAATTTAGTACCGCCTAAGGAACATAGTGAAGAGACATATGTTGACATTGGAACTAGTTATTTATTACTGCCTAAGGTACTTCCAGTAGAGACATGTGTAGACATTGGAACCAGTTATTCAATACTGACTAAGGTACTTCCTGTAGAGACATATGTAGACATTGGCACTAGTTATTTATTACCGCCTAAGGAACATAGTGAAGAGACATATGTTGACATTGGAACTAGTTATTTAGTACTGCCTAAGGTACTTCCAGTAGGGACATGTGTAGACATTGAAACCAGCTATTCAATACTGACTAAGGTACTTCCTGTAGAGACATATGTAGACATTACAACCAGTAATTTAGTACCGCCTAAGGAACTTAGTGTAGAGACATATGTAGACATTGGAACTAGTTATTTATTACTGCCTAAGGTACTTCCAGTAGGGACATGTGTAGACATTGGAACCAGTTATTCAATACTGACTAAGGTACTTCCTGTAGAGACATATGTAGACATTGGCACCAGTTATTTACTATTACTTAAGGTACTCTCTCTAGAGTCATCTGTAGACATTGAAACTAGTTATTTACTACTACCTAAGGTACTTCCTGTAGAGACATATATAGACATTGGAGCCAGTTACTTACTACTACCTAAGGTACTTCCTGTAGAGACATATGTAGACATTGGAACCAGTTATTTACTACTACCTAAGGTACTTCCAGTAGGGACATGTGTAGACATTGGAACCAGTTATTTACTACTACCTAAGGTACTTCTTGTAGAGACATATGGAGACATTGGAACTAGTTATTTATTACTGCCTGTGGTACTTCCTGTAGAGACATATGTATGCATTGGAACCAGTTATTTACTACTACCTAAGGTACTTCTTGTAGAGACATATGTAGACATTGAAACTAGTTATTTACTACTACCTAAGGTACTTCCTGTAGAGACATATGTAGACATTGGAACTAGTTATTTACTACTACCTAAGGTACTTCTTGCAGAGACATATGCAGACATTGAAACTAGTTATTTACTACTACCTAAGGTACTTCCTGTAGAGACATATGTAGACATTGGAACCAGTTATTTACTACTACTTAAGGTACTTGCTGTAGAGACATATGTAGACATTGGAACCAGTTATTTACTACTACCTAAGGTACTTAGTGTAGAGACATATGTAGACATTGGAACTAGTTATTTACTACTACCTAAGGTACTCTCTCTAGAGTCATCTGTAGACATTGAAACTAGTTATGTACTACTACCTAAGGTACTTCTTGTAGAGACATATGTAGTCATTGGAACTAGTTACTTACTGTAAAGACATATCTAGACATTGGAACTAGTTATTTATTACTGCCTAAGGTACTTCCAGTAGGGACATGTGTAGACATTGAAACCAGTTATTCAATACTGACTAAGGTACTTCCTGTAGAGACATATGTAGACATTACAACTAGGAATTTAGTACCGCCTAAGGAACATAGTGAAGAGACATATGTTGACATTGGAACTAGTTATTTATTACTGCCTAAGGTACTTCCAGTAGAGACATGTGTAGACATTGGAACCAGTTATTCAATACTGACTAAGGTACTTCCTGTAGAGACATATGTAGACATTGGCACTAGTTATTTATTACCGCCTAAGGAACATAGTGAAGAGACATATGTTGACATTGGAACTAGTTATTTATTACTGCCTAAGGTACTTCCAGTAGGGACATGTGTAGACATTGAAACCAGTTATTCAATACTGACTAAGGTACTTCCTGTAGAGACATATGTAGACATTACAACCAGTAATTTAGTACCGCCTAAGGAACTTAGTGTAGAGACATATGTAGACATTGGAACTAGTTATTTATTACTGCCTAAGGTACTTCCAGTAGGGACATGTGTAGACATTGAAACCAGTTATTCAATACTGACTAAGGTACTTCCTGTAGAGACATATGCAGACATTGGCACCAGTTATTTAGTATTACTTAAGGTACTCTCTCTAGAGTCATCTGTAGACATTGAAACTAGTTATTTACTACTACCTAAGGTACTTCCTGTAGAGACATATATAGACATTGGAGCCAGTTACTTACTACTACCTAAGGTACTTCCTGTAGAGACATATGTAGACATTGGAACCAGTTATTTACTACTACCTAAGGTACTTCCAGTAGATACATGTGTAGACATTGGAACCAGTTATTTACTACTACCTAAGGTACTTCTTGTAGAGACATATGGAGACATTGGAACTAGTTATTTATTACTGCCTGTGGTACTTCCTGTAGAGACATATGTAGACATTGGAACCAGTTATTTACTACTACCTAAGGTACTTCTTGTAGAGACATATGTAGACATTGAAACTAGTTATTTACTACTACCTAAGGTGCTTCCTGTAGAGACATATGTAGACATTGGAACTAGTTATTTACTACTACCTAAGGTACTTCTTGCAGAGACATATGTAGACATTGAAACTAGTTATTTACTACTACCTAAGGTACTTCCTGTAGAGACATATGTAGACATTGGAACCAGTTATTTACTACTACCTAAGGTACTTCCAGTAGGGACATGTGTAGACATTGGAACCAGTTATTTACTACTACCTAAGGTTTTTCTTGTAGAGACATATGTAGACATTGGAACTAGTTATTTATTACTGCCTGTGGTACTTCCTGTAGAGACATATGTAGACATTGGAACCAGTTATTTACTACTACCTAAGGTACTTCTTGTAGAGACATATGTAGACATTGAAACTAGCTATTTACTACTACCTAAGGTACTTCCTGTAGAGACATATGTAGACATTGGAACCAGTTATTTACTACTACCTAAGGTACTCCCAGTAGGGACATGTGTAGACATTGGAACCAGTTATTTACTACTACCTAAGGTACTTCTTGTAGAGACATATGTAGACATTGGAACTACTTATTTATTACTGCCTGTGGTACTTCCTGTAGAGACATATGTAGACATTGGAACTAGTTATTTACTACTACCTAAGGTGCTCTCTCTAGAGTCATCTGTAGACATTGAAACTAGTTATTTACTACTACCTAAGGTACTTCCTGTAGAGACATATATAGACGTTATAACCAGTAGTTTAGTACCGCCTAAGTTACTTACATTAGAGACATATGTAGACATTGGAACTAGTTATTTATTACTGCCTAAGGTACTTCCAGTAGGGACATGTGTAGACATTGGAACCAGTTATTTACTACTACCTAAGGTACTTCTTGTAGAGACATATGTAGACATTGAAACTAGTTATTTACTACTACCTAAGGTACTTCCTGTAGAGACATATATAGACAATGGAGCCAGTTACTTACTACTACCTAAGGTACTTCCTGTAGAGACTTATGTAGACATTGGAACCAGTTATTTACTACTACCTAAGGTACTTCTTGTAGAGACATATGTAGACATTGGAACTAGTTATTTATTACTGCCTGTGGTACTTCCTGTAGAGACATATGTAGACATTGGAACCAGTTATTTACTACTACCTAAGGTACTTCTTGTAGAGACATATGTAGACATTGAAACTAGTTATTTACTACTACCTAAGGTACTTCCTGTAGAGACATATGTAGACATTAGAACTAGTTATTTACTACTACCTAAGGTACTTCTTGCAGAGACATATGTAGACATTACAACCAGTAGTTTAGTACCGCTTAAGGTACTTACTGTAGAGACATATGTAGACATTGGAACTAGTAATTTATTACTGCCTAAGGTACTTCCAGTAGGGACATGTGTATACATTGGAATCAGTTATTTACTACTACCTAAGGTACTTCTTGTAGAGACATATGTAGACATTGGAACTAGTTATTTATTACTGCCTAAGGTACTTCCTGTACAGACATATGTAGACATTACAACCAGTAGTTTAGTACCGCCTAAGGTACTTACTGTAGAGACATATGTAGACATTGGAACTAGTTATTTATTACTGCCTATGGTATTTCCTGTAGAGACATATGTAGACATTGGAACCAGTTATTTATTACTGCCTAAGGTACTTCCTGTACAGACATATGTAGACATTACAACCAGTAGTTTAGTACCGCCTAAGGTACTTACTGTAGAGACATATGTAGACATTGGAACTAGTTATTTATTACTGCCTAAGGTACTTCCAGTAGGGACATGTGTAGACATTGGAACCAGTTAATCAATACTGATTAAGGTACTTCCTGTAGAGACATATGTAGACATTTGAACCAGTTATTTACTACTACCTAAGGTACTTCTTGTAGAGACATATTTAGACATTGGAACTAGTTATTTATTACTGCCTAAGGTACTTCCTGTACAGACATATGTAGACATTACAATCAGTAGTTTAGTATCGCCTAAGGTACTTACTGTAGAGACATATGTAGACATTGGATCTAGGTATTTATTACTGCCTAAGGTACTTCCATTAGGGACATGTGTAGACATTGGAACCAGTTATTTACTACTACCTAAGGTACTTCTTGTAGATCCATATGTAGACATTGGAACTAGTTATTTATTACTGCCTAAGGTACTTCCATTAGGGACATGTGTAGACATTGGAACCAGTTATTTACTACTACCTAAGGTACTTCTTGTAGAGACATACATATATAGACATTAGAACTAGTTATTTATTACTGCCTAAGGTACTTCCTGTAGAGACATATGTAGACATTACAACCAGTAGTTTAGTACCGCCTAAGGTACTTACTGTAGAGACATATGCAGACATTGGAACTAGTTTTTTATTACTGCCTAAGGTACTTCTTGTAGAGACATATGTAGACATTGGAACCAGTTATTTAGTACCGCCTAAGGTACTCCCAGTAGAGACATATGTAGACATTGGAACCAGTTATTTACTACTACCTAAGGTACATCTTGTAGAGACATACATATATAGACATTAGAACTAGTTATTTATTACTGCCTAAGGTACTTCTTGTAGAGACATATTTAGACATTGGAACTAGTTATTTATTACTGCCTAAGGTACTTCCTGTACAGAGATATGTAGACATTGGAACCAGTTATTTAGTACCGCCTAAGGTACTCCCAGTAGAGACATGTGTAGACATTGGGACTAGTTATTTATTACAGCCTAAGGTACTTCCAGCAGGGGGGTCATGTGTAGACATTGGAACCATTTATTCAATACTGACTAAGGTACTTCCTGTAGACATTGGAACCAGTTATTTACTACTACCTAAGGTACTCTCTCTAGAGACATATGTAGACATTGGAACTAGTTATTTATTACTGCCTATGGTACTTCTTGTAGAGACATACGTAGACATTGGAACCAGTTATTTAGTACCGCCTAAGGTACTTACTGTAGAGACATATGTAGACATTACAACCAGTAATTTAGTACCGCCTAAGCTACTTACTGTAGAGACATATGTAGACATTGGAACTAGTTATTTATTACTGCCTAAGGTACTTCTTGTAGAGACATACGTAGACATTGGAACCAGTTATTTAGTACCGCCTAAGGTACTTACTGTATAGACATATGTAGACATTGGAACTAGTTATTTTTTACTGCCTAAGGTACTTATAGTAGAGACATATGTAGACATTGAAACTAGTTATGTACTACTACCTAAGGTACTTCCTGTAGAGACATATGTAGACATTGGAACCAGTTATTTACTACTACCTAAGGTACTCTCTCTAGAGTCATCTGTAGACATTGAAACTAGTTATGTACTACTACCTAAGGTACTTCTTGTAGAGACATATGTAGTCATTGGAACTAGTTACTTACTGTAAAGACATATGTAGACATTGGAACTAGTTATTTATTACTGCCTAAGGTACTTCCAGTAGGGACATATGTAGACATTACAACTAGTAATTTAGTACCGCCTAAGGAACATAGTGAAGAGACATATGTTGACATTGGAACTAGTTATTTATTACTGCCTAAGATACTTCCAGTAGAGACATGTGTAGACATTGGAACCAGTTATTCAATACTGACTAAGGTACTTCCTGTAGAGACATATGTAGACATTGGCACTAGTTATTTATTACCGCCTAAGGAACATAGTGAAGAGACATATGTTGACATTGGAACTAGTTATTTAGTACTGCCTAAGGTACTTCCTGTAGAGACATATGTAGACATTGGAACCAGTTATTTACTACTACCTAAGGTACTCTCTCTAGAGTCATCTGTAGACATTGAAACTAGTTATGTACTACTACCTAAGGTACTTCTTGTAGAGACATATGTAGTCATTGGAACTAGTTACTTACTGTAAAGACATATGTAGACATTGGAACTAGTTATTTATTACTGACTAAGGTACTTCCTGTAGAGACATATGTAGACATTACAACTAGTAATTTAGTACCGCCTAAGGAACATAGTGAAGAGACATATGTTGACATTGGAACTAGTTATTTATTACTGCCTAAGATACTTCCAGTAGAGACATGTGTAGACATTGGAACCAGTTATTCAATACTGACTAAGGTACTTCCTGTAGAGACATATGTAGACATTGGCACTAGTTATTTATTACCGCCTAAGGAACATAGTGAAGAGACATATGTTGACATTGGAACTAGTTATTTAGTACTGCCTAAGGTACTTCCAGTAGGGACATGTGTAGACATTGGAACCAGTTATTTACTACTACCTAAGGTACTTCTTGTAGAGACATATGTAGTCATTGGAACTAGTTACTTACTGTAAAGACATATGTAGACATTGGAACTAGTTATTTATTACTACCTAAGATACTTCCAGTAGAGACATGTGAAGACATTGGAACCAGTTATTCAATACTGACTAAGGTACTTCCTGTAGAGACATATGTAGACATTGGCACTAGTTATTTATTACCGCCTAAGGAACATAGTGAAGAGACATATGTAGACATTGAAACTAGTTATGTACTACTACCTAAGGTACTTCCTGTAGAGACATATGTAGACATTGGAACCAGTTATTTACTACTACCTAAGGTACTCTCTCTAGAGTCATCTGTAGACATTGAAACTAGTTATGTACTACTACCTAAGGTACTTCTTGTAGAGACATATGTAGTCATTGGAACTAGTTACTTACTGTAAAGACATATGTAGACATTGGAACTAGTTATTTATTACTGACTAAGGTACTTCCTGTAGAGACATATGTAGACATTACAACTAGTAATTTAGTACCGCCTAAGGAACATAGTGAAGAGACATATGTTGACATTGGAACTAGTTATTTAGTACTGCCTAAGGTACTTCCAGTAGGGACATGTGTAGACATTGGAACCAGTTATTTACTACTACCTAAGGTACTTCTTGTAGAGACATATGGAGACATTGGAACTAGTTATTTATTACTGCCTGTGGTACTTCCTGTAGAGACATATGTAGACATTGGAACCAGTTATTTAGTATCGCCTAAGGTACTCCCAGTAGAGACATGTGTAGACATTGGAACCAGTTATTTACTACTACCTAAGGTACTTCTTGTAGAGACATATGGAGACATTGGAACTAGTTATTTATTACTGCCTGTGGTACTTCCTGTAGAGACATATGTAGACATTGGAACCAGTTATTTACTACTACCTAAGGTACTTCCTGTAGAGACATATGTAGACATTGGCACTAGTTATTTATTACCGCCTAAGGAACATAGTGAAGAGACATATGTTGACATTGGAACTAGTTATTTAGTACTGCCTAAGGTACTTCCAGTAGGGACATGTGTAGACATTGGAACCAGTTATTTACTACTACCTAAGGTACATCTTGTAGAGACATACATATATAGACATTAGAACTAGTTATTTATTACTGCCTAAGGTACTTCCTGTAGAGACATATGTAGACATTGGAACCAGTTATTTAGTACCGCCTAAGGTACTCTCAGTAGAGACATGTGTAGACATTGGAACCAGTTATTTACTACTACCTAAGGTACTTCTTGTAGAGACATATGGAGACATTGGAACTAGTTATTTATTACTGCCTGTGGTACTTCCTGTAGAGACATATGTAGACATTGGAACCAGTTATTTACTACTACCTAAGGTACTTCCTGTAGAGACATATGTAGACATTGGCACTAGTTATTTATTACCGCCTAAGGAACATAGTGAAGAGACATATGTTGACATTGGAACTAGTTATTTAGTACTGCCTAAGGTACTTCCAGTAGGGACATGTGTAGACATTGGAACCAGTTATTTACTACTACCTAAGGAACATAGTGAAGAGACATATGTTGACATTGGAACTAGTTATTTATTACTGCCTAAGATACTTCCAGTAGAGACATGTGTAGACATTGGAACCAGTTATTCAATACTGACTAAGGTACTTCCTGTAGAGACATATGTAGACATTGGCACTAGTTATTTATTACCGCCTAAGGAACATAGTGAAGAGACATATGTTGACATTGGAACTAGTTATTTAGTACTGACTAAGGTACTTCCTGTAGAGACATATGTAGACATTACAACTAGTAATTTAGTACCGCCTAAGGAACATAGTGAAGAGACATATGTTGACATTGGAACTAGTTATTTATTACTGCCTAAGATACTTCCAGTAGAGACATGTGTAGACATTGGAACCAGTTATTCAATACTGACTAAGGTACTTCCTGTAGAGACATATGTAGACATTGGCACTAGTTATTTATTACCGCCTAAGGAACATAGTGAAGAGACATATGTTGACATTGGAACTAGTTATTTAGTACTGCCTAAGGTACTTCCAGTAGGGACATGTGTAGACATTGGAACCAGTTATTTACTACTACCTAAGGTACTTCTTGTAGAGACATATGGAGACATTGGAACTAGTTATTTATTACTGCCTGTGGTACTTCCTGTAGAGACATATGTAGACATTGGAACCAGTTATTTAGTATCGCCTAAGGTACTCCCAGTAGAGACATGTGTAGACATTGGAACCAGTTATTTACTACTACCTAAGGTACTTCTTGTAGAGACATATGGAGACATTGGAACTAGTTATTTATTACTGCCTGTGGTACTTCCTGTAGAGACATATGTAGACATTGGAACCAGTTATTTACTACTACCTAAGGTACTTCCTGTAGAGACATATGTAGACATTGGCACTAGTTATTTATTACCGCCTAAGGAACATAGTGAAGAGACATATGTTGACATTGGAACTAGTTATTTAGTACTGCCTAAGGTACTTCCAGTAGGGACATGTGTAGACATTGGAACCAGTTATTTACTACTACCTAAGGTACATCTTGTAGAGACATACATATATAGACATTAGAACTAGTTATTTATTACTGCCTAAGGTACTTCCTGTAGAGACATATGTAGACATTGGAACCAGTTATTTAGTACCGCCTAAGGTACTCTCAGTAGAGACATGTGTAGACATTGGAACCAGTTATTTACTACTACCTAAGGTACTTCTTGTAGAGACATATGGAGACATTGGAACTAGTTATTTATTACTGCCTGTGGTACTTCCTGTAGAGACATATGTAGACATTGGAACCAGTTATTTACTACTACCTAAGGTACTTCTTGTAGAGACATATGTAGACATTGAAACTAGTTATTTACTACTACCTAAGGTACTTCCTGTAGAGACATATGTAGACATTGGAACTAGTTATTTACTACTACCTAAGGTACTTCTTGCAGAGACATATGCAGACATTGAAACTAGTTATTTACTACTACCTAAGGTACTTCCTGTAGAGACATATGTAGACATTGGAACCAGTTATTTACTACTACCTAAGGTACTTGCTGTAGAGACATATGTAGACATTGGAACCAGTTATTTACTACTACCTAAGGTACTTAGTGTAGAGACATATGTAGACATTGGAACTAGTTATTTACTACTACCTAAAGTACTCTCTCTAGAGTCATCTGTAGACATTGAAACTAGTTATGTACTACTACCTAAGGTACTTCTTGTAGAGACATATGTAGTCATTGGAACTAGTTACTTACTGTAAAGACATATCTAGACATTGGAACTAGTTATTTATTACTGCCTAAGGTACTTCCAGTAGGGACATGTGTAGACATTGAAACCAGTTATTCAATACTGACTAAGGTACTTCCTGTAGAGACATATGTAGACATTACAACTAGTAATTTAGTACCGCCTAAGGAACATAGTGAAGAGACATATGTTGACATTGGAACTAGTTATTTATTACTGCCTAAGGTACTTCCAGTAGAGACATGTGTAGACATTGGAACCAGTTATTCAATACTGACTAAGGTACTTCCTGTAGAGACATATGTAGACATTGGCACTAGTTATTTATTACCGCCTAAGGAACATAGTGAAGAGACATATGTTGACATTGGAACTAGTTATTTATTACTGCCTAAGGTACTTCCAGTAGGGACATGTGTAGACATTGAAACCAGTTATTCAATACTGACTAAGGTACTTCCTGTAGAGACATATGTAGACATTACAACCAGTAATTTAGTACCGCCTAAGGAACTTAGTGTAGAGACATATGTAGACATTGGAACTAGTTATTTATTACTGCCTAAGGTACTTCCAGTAGGGACATGTGTAGACATTGAAACCAGTTATTCAATACTGACTAAGGTACTTCCTGTAGAGACATATGTAGACATTGGCACCAGTTATTTAGTATTACTTAAGGTACTCTCTCTAGAGTCATCTGTAGACATTGAAACTAGTTATTTACTACTACCTAAGGTACTTCCTGTAGAGACATATATAGACATTGGAGCCAGTTACTTACTACTACCTAAGGTACTTCCTGTAGAGACATATGTAGACATTGGAACCAGTTATTTACTATTGTACTACCTAAGGTACTTCCAGTAGGGACATGTGTAGACATTGGAACCAGTTATTTACTACTACCTAAGGTACTTCTTGTAGAGACATATGGAGACATTGGAACTAGTTATTTATTACTGCCTGTGGTACTTCCTGTAGAGACATATGTAGACATTGGAACCAGTTATTTACTACTACCTAAGGTACTTCTTGTAGAGACATATGTAGACATTGAAACTAGTTATTTACTACTACCTAAGGTGCTTCCTGTAGAGACATATGTAGACATTGGAACTAGTTATTTACTACTACCTAAGGTACTTCTTGCAGAGACATATGTAGACATTGAAACTAGTTATTTACTACTACCTAAGGTACTTCCTGTGGAGACATATGTAGACATTGGAACCAGTTATTTACTACTACCTAAGGTACTTCCAGTAGGGACATGTGTAGACATTGGAACCAGTTATTTACTACTACCTAAGGTACTTCTTGTAGAGACATATGTAGACATTGGAACTAGTTATTTATTACTGCCTGTGGTACTTCCTGTAGAGACATATGTAGACATTGGAACCAGTTATTTACAACTACCTAAGGTACTTCTTGTAGAGACATATGTAGACATTGAAACTAGCTATTTACTACTACCTAAGGTACTTCCTGTAGAGACATATGTAGACATTGGAACCAGTTATTTACTACTACCTAAGGTACTCCCAGTAAGGACATGTGTAGACATTGGAACCAGTTATTTACTACTACCTAAGGTACTTCTTGTAGAGACATATGGAGACATTGGAACTAGTTATTTATTACTGCCTGTGGTACTTCCTGTAGAGACATATGTAGACATTGGAACCAGTTATTTAGTATCGCCTAAGGTACTCCCAGTAGAGACATGTGTAGACATTGGAACCAGTTATTTACTACTACCTAAGGTACTTCTTGTAGAGACATATGGAGACATTGGAACTAGTTATTTAGTACCGCCTAAGGTACTCCCAGTAGAGACATGTGTAGACATTGGAACCAGTTATTTACTACTACCTAAGGTACTTCTTGTAGAGACATATGTAGACATTGAAACTAGTTATTTACTACTACCTAAGATACTTCCAGTAGAGACATGTGTAGACATTGGAACCAGTTATTCAATACTGACTAAGGTACTTCCTGTAGAGACATATGTAGACATTGGCACTAGTTATTTATTACCGCCTAAGGAACATAGTGAAGAGACATATGTTGACATTGGAACTAGTTATTTAGTACTGCCTAAGGTACTTCCAGTAGGGACATGTGTAGACATTGGAACCAGTTATTTACTACTACCTAAGGTACTTCTTGTAGAGACATATGGAGACATTGGAACTAGTTATTTATTACTGCCTGTGGTACTTCCTGTAGAGACATATGTAGACATTGGAACCAGTTATTTAGTATCGCCTAAGGTACTCCCAGTAGAGACATGTGTAGACATTGGAACCAGTTATTTACTACTACCTAAGGTACTTCTTGTAGAGACATATGGAGACATTGGAACTAGTTATTTAGTACCGCCTAAGGTACTCCCAGTAGAGACATGTGTAGACATTGGAACCAGTTATTTACTACTACCTAAGGTACTTCTTGTAGAGACATATGGAGACATTGGAACTAGTTATTTATTACTGCCTGTGGTACTTCCTGTAGAGACATATGTAGACATTGGAACCAGTTATTTAGTACCGCCTAAGGTACTCCCAGTAGAGACATGTGTAGACATTGGAACCAGTTATTTACTACTACCTAAGGTACTTCTTGTAGAGACATATGGAGACATTGGAACTAGTTATTTATTACTGCCTGTGGTACTTCCTGTAGAGACATATGTAGACATTGGAACCAGTTATTTACTACTACCTAAGGTACTTCCTGTAGAGACATATGTAGACATTGGCACTAGTTATTTATTACCGCCTAAGGAACATAGTGAAGAGACATATGTTGACATTGGAACTAGTTATTTAGTACTGCCTAAGGTACTTCCAGTAGGGACATGTGTAGACATTGGAACCAGTTATTTACTACTACCTAAGGTACATCTTGTAGAGACATACATATATAGACATTAGAACTAGTTATTTATTACTGCCTAAGGTACTTCCTGTAGAGACATATGTAGACATTGGAACCAGTTATTTAGTACCGCCTAAGGTACTCTCAGTAGAGACATGTGTAGACATTGGAACCAGTTATTTACTACTACCTAAGGTACTTCTTGTAGAGACATATGGAGACATTGGAACTAGTTATTTATTACTGCCTGTGGTACTTCCTGTAGAGACATATGTAGACATTGGAACCAGTTATTTACTACTACCTAAGGTACTTCTTGTAGAGACATATGTAGACATTGAAACTAGTTATTTACTACTACCTAAGGTACTTCCTGTAGAGACATATGTAGACATTGGAACTAGTTATTTACTACTACCTAAGGTACTTCTTGCAGAGACATATGCAGACATTGAAACTAGTTATTTACTACTACCTAAGGTACTTCCTGTAGAGACATATGTAGACATTGGAACCAGTTATTTACTACTACCTAAGGTACTTGCTGTAGAGACATATGTAGACATTGGAACCAGTTATTTACTACTACCTAAGGTACTTAGTGTAGAGACATATGTAGACATTGGAACTAGTTATTTACTACTACCTAAAGTACTCTCTCTAGAGTCATCTGTAGACATTGAAACTAGTTATGTACTACTACCTAAGGTACTTCTTGTAGAGACATATGTAGTCATTGGAACTAGTTACTTACTGTAAAGACATATCTAGACATTGGAACTAGTTATTTATTACTGCCTAAGGTACTTCCAGTAGGGACATGTGTAGACATTGAAACCAGTTATTCAATACTGACTAAGGTACTTCCTGTAGAGACATATGTAGACATTACAACTAGTAATTTAGTACCGCCTAAGGAACATAGTGAAGAGACATATGTTGACATTGGAACTAGTTATTTATTACTGCCTAAGGTACTTCCAGTAGAGACATGTGTAGACATTGGAACCAGTTATTCAATACTGACTAAGGTACTTCCTGTAGAGACATATGTAGACATTGGCACTAGTTATTTATTACCGCCTAAGGAACATAGTGAAGAGACATATGTTGACATTGGAACTAGTTATTTATTACTGCCTAAGGTACTTCCAGTAGGGACATGTGTAGACATTGAAACCAGTTATTCAATACTGACTAAGGTACTTCCTGTAGAGACATATGTAGACATTACAACCAGTAATTTAGTACCGCCTAAGGAACTTAGTGTAGAGACATATGTAGACATTGGAACTAGTTATTTATTACTGCCTAAGGTACTTCCAGTAGGGACATGTGTAGACATTGAAACCAGTTATTCAATACTGACTAAGGTACTTCCTGTAGAGACATATGTAGACATTGGCACCAGTTATTTAGTATTACTTAAGGTACTCTCTCTAGAGTCATCTGTAGACATTGAAACTAGTTATTTACTACTACCTAAGGTACTTCCTGTAGAGACATATATAGACATTGGAGCCAGTTACTTACTACTACCTAAGGTACTTCCTGTAGAGACATATGTAGACATTGGAACCAGTTATTTACTATTGTACTACCTAAGGTACTTCCAGTAGGGACATGTGTAGACATTGGAACCAGTTATTTACTACTACCTAAGGTACTTCTTGTAGAGACATATGGAGACATTGGAACTAGTTATTTATTACTGCCTGTGGTACTTCCTGTAGAGACATATGTAGACATTGGAACCAGTTATTTACTACTACCTAAGGTACTTCTTGTAGAGACATATGTAGACATTGAAACTAGTTATTTACTACTACCTAAGGTGCTTCCTGTAGAGACATATGTAGACATCGGAACTAGTTATTTACTACTACCTAAGGTACTTCTTGCAGAGACATATGTAGACATTGAAACTAGTTATTTACTACTACCTAAGGTACTTCCTGTGGAGACATATGTAGACATTGGAACCAGTTATTTACTACTACCTAAGGTACTTCCAGTAGGGACATGTGTAGACATTGGAACCAGTTATTTACTACTACCTAAGGTACTTCTTGTAGAGACATATGTAGACATTGGAACTAGTTATTTATTACTGCCTGTGGTACTTCCTGTAGAGACATATGTAGACATTGGAACCAGTTATTTACAACTACCTAAGGTACTTCTTGTAGAGACATATGTAGACATTGAAACTAGCTATTTACTACTACCTAAGGTACTTCCTGTAGAGACATATGTAGACATTGGAACCAGTTATTTACTACTACCTAAGGTACTCCCAGTAGGGACATGTGTAGACATTGGAACCAGTTATTTACTACTACCTAAGGTACTTCTTGTAGAGACATATGTAGACATTGGAACTACTTATTTATTACTGCCTGTGGTACTTCCTGTAGAGACATATGTAGACATTGGAACTAGTTATTTACTACTACCTAAGGTACTCTCTCTAGAGTCATCTGTAGACATTGAAACTAGTTATTTACTACTACCTAAGGTACTTCCTGTAGAGACATATATAGACGTTATAACCAGTAGTTTAGTACCGCCTAAGTTACTTACATTAGAGACATATGTAGACATTGGAACTAGTTATTTATTACTGCCTAAGGTACTTCCAGTAGAGACATGTGTAGACATTGGAACCAGTTATTTACTACTACCTAAGGTACTTCTTGTAGAGACATATGTAGACATTGGAACCAGTTATTTACTACTACCTAAGGTACTCTCTCTAGAGTCATCTGTAGACATTGAAACTAGTTATTTACTACTACCTAAGGTACTTCCTGTAGAGACATATATAGACATTGGAGCCAGTTACTTACTACTACCTAAGGTACTTCCTGTAGAGACTTATGTAGACATTGGAACCAGTTATTTACTACTACTTAAGGTACTTCTTGTAGAGACATATGTAGACATTGGAACTAGTTATTTATTACTGCCTGTGGTACTTCCTGTAGAGACATATGTAGACATTGGAACCAGTTATTTACTACTACCTAAGGTACTTCTTGTAGAGACATATGTAGACATTGAAACTAGTTATTTACTACTACCTAAGGTACTTCCTGTAGAGACATATGTAGACATTGGAACTAGTTATTTACTACTACCTAAGGTACTTCTTGCAGAGACATATGTAGACATTACAACCAGTAGTTTAGTACCGCTTAAGGTACTTACTGTAGAGACATATGTAGACATTGGAACTAGTAATTTATTACTGCCTAAGGTACTTCCAGTAGGGACATGTGTATACATTGGAATCAGTTATTTACTACTACCTAAGGTACTTCTTGTAGAGACATATGTAGACATTGGAACTAGTTATTTATTACTGCCTAAGGTACTTCCTGTACAGACATATGTAGACATTACAACCAGTAGTTTAGTACCGCCTAAGGTACTTACTGTAGAGACATATGTAGACATTGGAACTAGTTATTTATTACTGCCTATGGTATTTTCTGTAGAGACATATGTAGACATTGGAACCAGTTATTTACTACTACCTAAGGTACTTCTTGTAGAGACATATGTAGACATTGGAACCAGTTATTTAGTACTGCCTAAGGTACTTCTTGTAGAGACATATGGAGACATTGGAACTAGTTATTTATTACTGCCTGTGGTACTTCCTGTAGAGACATATGTAGACATTGGAACCAGTTATTTAGTATCGCCTAAGGTACTCCCAGTAGAGACATGTGTAGACATTGGAACCAGTTATTTACTACTACCTAAGGTACTTCTTGTAGAGACATATGGAGACATTGGAACTAGTTATTTAGTACCGCCTAAGGTACTCCCAGTAGAGACATGTGTAGACATTGGAACCAGTTATTTACTACTACCTAAGGTACTTCTTGTAGAGACATATGGAGACATTGGAACTAGTTATTTACTACTACTTAAGGTACTTCTTGTAGAGACATATGTAGACATTGGAACTAGTTATTTATTACTGCCTGTGGTACTTCCTGTAGAGACATATGTAGACATTGGAACCAGTTATTTACTACTACCTAAGGTACTTCTTGTAGAGACATATGTAGACATTGAAACTAGTTATTTATTACTGCCTAAGATACTTCCAGTAGAGACATGTGTAGACATTGGAACCAGTTATTCAATACTGACTAAGGTACTTCCTGTAGAGACATATGTAGACATTGGCACTAGTTATTTATTACCGCCTAAGGAACATAGTGAAGAGACATATGTTGACATTGGAACTAGTTATTTAGTACTGCCTAAGGTACTTCCAGTAGGGACATGTGTAGACATTGGAACCAGTTATTTACTACTACCTAAGGTACTTCTTGTAGAGACATATGGAGACATTGGAACTAGTTATTTATTACTGCCTGTGGTACTTCCTGTAGAGACATATGTAGACATTGGAACCAGTTATTTAGTATCGCCTAAGGTACTCCCAGTAGAGACATGTGTAGACATTGGAACCAGTTATTTACTACTACCTAAGGTACTTCTTGTAGAGACATATGGAGACATTGGAACTAGTTATTTAGTACCGCCTAAGGTACTCCCAGTAGAGACATGTGTAGACATTGGAACCAGTTATTTACTACTACCTAAGGTACTTCTTGTAGAGACATATGGAGACATTGGAACTAGTTATTTATTACTGCCTGTGGTACTTCCTGTAGAGACATATGTAGACATTGGAACCAGTTATTTAGTACCGCCTAAGGTACTCCCAGTAGAGACATGTGTAGACATTGGAACCAGTTATTTACTACTACCTAAGGTACTTCTTGTAGAGACATATGGAGACATTGGAACTAGTTATTTATTACTGCCTGTGGTACTTCCTGTAGAGACATATGTAGACATTGGAACCAGTTATTTACTACTACCTAAGGTACTTCCTGTAGAGACATATGTAGACATTGGCACTAGTTATTTATTACCGCCTAAGGAACATAGTGAAGAGACATATGTTGACATTGGAACTAGTTATTTAGTACTGCCTAAGGTACTTCCAGTAGGGACATGTGTAGACATTGGAACCAGTTATTTACTACTACCTAAGGTACATCTTGTAGAGACATACATATATAGACATTAGAACTAGTTATTTATTACTGCCTAAGGTACTTCCTGTAGAGACATATGTAGACATTGGAACCAGTTATTTAGTACCGCCTAAGGTACTCTCAGTAGAGACATGTGTAGACATTGGAACCAGTTATTTACTACTACCTAAGGTACTTCTTGTAGAGACATATGGAGACATTGGAACTAGTTATTTATTACTGCCTGTGGTACTTCCTGTAGAGACATATGTAGACATTGGAACCAGTTATTTACTACTACCTAAGGTACTTCTTGTAGAGACATATGTAGACATTGAAACTAGTTATTTACTACTACCTAAGGTACTTCCTGTAGAGACATATGTAGACATTGGAACTAGTTATTTACTACTACCTAAGGTACTTCTTGCAGAGACATATGCAGACATTGAAACTAGTTATTTACTACTACCTAAGGTACTTCCTGTAGAGACATATGTAGACATTGGAACCAGTTATTTACTACTACCTAAGGTACTTGCTGTAGAGACATATGTAGACATTGGAACCAGTTATTTACTACTACCTAAGGTACTTAGTGTAGAGACATATGTAGACATTGGAACTAGTTATTTACTACTACCTAAAGTACTCTCTCTACAGTCATCTGTAGACATTGAAACTAGTTATGTACTACTACCTAAGGTACTTCTTGTAGAGACATATGTAGTCATTGGAACTAGTTACTTACTGTAAAGACATATCTAGACATTGGAACTAGTTATTTATTACTGCCTAAGGTACTTCCAGTAGGGACATGTGTAGACATTGAAACCAGTTATTCAATACTGACTAAGGTACTTCCTGTAGAGACATATGTAGACATTACAACTAGTAATTTAGTACCGCCTAAGGAACATAGTGAAGAGACATATGTTGACATTGGAACTAGTTATTTATTACTGCCTAAGGTACTTCCAGTAGAGACATGTGTAGACATTGGAACCAGTTATTCAATACTGACTAAGGTACTTCCTGTAGAGACATATGTAGACATTGGCACTAGTTATTTATTACCGCCTAAGGAACATAGTGAAGAGACATATGTTGACATTGGAACTAGTTATTTATTACTGCCTAAGGTACTTCCAGTAGGGACATGTGTAGACATTGAAACCAGTTATTCAATACTGACTAAGGTACTTCCTGTAGAGACATATGTAGACATTACAACCAGTAATTTAGTACCGCCTAAGGAACTTAGTGTAGAGACATATGTAGACATTGGAACTAGTTATTTATTACTGCCTAAGGTACTTCCAGTAGGGACATGTGTAGACATTGAAACCAGTTATTCAATACTGACTAAGGTACTTCCTGTAGAGACATATGTAGACATTGGCACCAGTTATTTAGTATTACTTAAGGTACTCTCTCTAGAGTCATCTGTAGACATTGAAACTAGTTATTTACTACTACCTAAGGTACTTCCTGTAGAGACATATATAGACATTGGAGCCAGTTACTTACTACTACCTAAGGTACTTCCTGTAGAGACATATGTAGACATTGGAACCAGTTATTTACTATTGTACTACCTAAGGTACTTCCAGTAGGGACATGTGTAGACATTGGAACCAGTTATTTACTACTACCTAAGGTACTTCTTGTAGAGACATATGGAGACATTGGAACTAGTTATTTATTACTGCCTGTGGTACTTCCTGTAGAGACATATGTAGACATTGGAACCAGTTATTTACTACTACCTAAGGTACTTCTTGTAGAGACATATGTAGACATTGAAACTAGTTATTTACTACTACCTAAGGCGCTTCCTGTAGAGACATATGTAGACATTGGAACTAGTTATTTACTACTACCTAAGGTACTTCTTGCAGAGACATATGTAGACATTGAAACTAGTTATTTACTACTACCTAAGGTACTTCCTGTGGAGACATGTGTAGACATTGGAACCAGTTATTTACTACTACCTAAGGTACTTCTTGTAGAGACATATGGAGACATTGGAACTAGTTATTTATTACTGCCTGTGGTACTTCCTGTAGAGACATATGTAGACATTGGAACCAGTTATTTAGTACCGCCTAAGGTACTCCCAGTAGAGACATGTGTAGACATTGGAACCAGTTATTTACTACTACCTAAGGTACTTCTTGTAGAGACATATGGAGACATTGGAACTAGTTATTTATTACTGCCTGTGGTACTTCCTGTAGAGACATATGTAGACATTGGAACCAGTTATTTACTACTACCTAAGGTACTTCCTGTAGAGACATATGTAGACATTGGCACTAGTTATTTATTACTGCCTGTGGTACTTCCTGTAGAGACATATGTAGACATTGGAACTAGTTATTTACTACTACCTAAGGTACTCTCTCTAGAGTCATCTGTAGACATTAAAACTAGTTATTTACTACTACCTAAGGTACTTCCTGTAGAGACATATATAGACGTTATAACCAGTAGTTTAGTACCGCCTAAGTTACTTACATTAGAGACATATGTAGACATTGGAACTAGTTATTTATTACTGCCTAAGGTACTTCCAGTAGAGACATGTGTAGACATTGGAACCAGTTATTTACTACTACCTAAGGTACTTCTTGTAGAGACATATGTAGACATTGAAACTAGTTATTTACTACTACCTAAGGTACTTCCTGTAGAGACATATGTAGACATTGGAACTAGTTATTTACTACTACCTAAGGTACTTCTTGCAGAGACATATGTAGACATTACAACCAGTAGTTTAGTACCGCTTAAGGTACTTACTGTAGAGACATATGTAGACATTGGAACTAGTAATTTATTACTGCCTAAGGTACTTCCAGTAGGGACATGTGTATACATTGGAATCAGTTATTTACTACTACCTAAGGTACTTCTTGTAGAGACATATGTAGACATTGGAACTAGTTATTTATTACTGCCTAAGATACTTCCAGTAGAGACATGTGTAGACATTGGAACCAGTTATTCAATACTGACTAAGGTACTTCCTGTAGAGACATATGTAGACATTGGCACTAGTTATTTATTACCGCCTAAGGAACATAGTGAAGAGACATATGTTGACATTGGAACTAGTTATTTAGTACTGCCTAAGGTACTTCCAGTAGGGACATGTGTAGACATTGGAACCAGTTATTTACTACTACCTAAGGTACTTCTTGTAGAGACATATGGAGACATTGGAACTAGTTATTTATTACTGCCTGTGGTACTTCCTGTAGAGACATATGTAGACATTGGAACCAGTTATTTAGTATCGCCTAAGGTACTCCCAGTAGAGACATGTGTAGACATTGGAACCAGTTATTTACTACTACCTAAGGTACTTCTTGTAGAGACATATGGAGACATTGGAACTAGTTATTTAGTACCGCCTAAGGTACTCCCAGTAGAGACATGTGTAGACATTGGAACCAGTTATTTACTACTACCTAAGGTACTTCTTGTAGAGACATATGGAGACATTGGAACTAGTTATTTATTACTGCCTGTGGTACTTCCTGTAGAGACATATGTAGACATTGGAACCAGTTATTTAGTACCGCCTAAGGTACTCCCAGTAGAGACATGTGTAGACATTGGAACCAGTTATTTACTACTACCTAAGGTACTTCTTGTAGAGACATATGGAGACATTGGAACTAGTTATTTATTACTGCCTGTGGTACTTCCTGTAGAGACATATGTAGACATTGGAACCAGTTATTTACTACTACCTAAGGTACTTCCTGTAGAGACATATGTAGACATTGGCACTAGTTATTTATTACCGCCTAAGGAACATAGTGAAGAGACATATGTTGACATTGGAACTAGTTATTTAGTACTGCCTAAGGTACTTCCAGTAGGGACATGTGTAGACATTGGAACCAGTTATTTACTACTACCTAAGGTACATCTTGTAGAGACATACATATATAGACATTAGAACTAGTTATTTATTACTGCCTAAGGTACTTCCTGTAGAGACATATGTAGACATTGGAACCAGTTATTTAGTACCGCCTAAGGTACTCTCAGTAGAGACATGTGTAGACATTGGAACCAGTTATTTACTACTACCTAAGGTACTTCTTGTAGAGACATATGGAGACATTGGAACTAGTTATTTATTACTGCCTGTGGTACTTCCTGTAGAGACATATGTAGACATTGGAACCAGTTATTTACTACTACCTAAGGTACTTCTTGTAGAGACATATGTAGACATTGAAACTAGTTATTTACTACTACCTAAGGTACTTCCTGTAGAGACATATGTAGACATTGGAACTAGTTATTTACTACTACCTAAGGTACTTCTTGCAGAGACATATGCAGACATTGAAACTAGTTATTTACTACTACCTAAGGTACTTCCTGTAGAGACATATGTAGACATTGGAACCAGTTATTTACTACTACCTAAGGTACTTGCTGTAGAGACATATGTAGACATTGGAACCAGTTATTTACTACTACCTAAGGTACTTAGTGTAGAGACATATGTAGACATTGGAACTAGTTATTTACTACTACCTAAAGTACTCTCTCTAGAGTCATCTGTAGACATTGAAACTAGTTATGTACTACTACCTAAGGTACTTCTTGTAGAGACATATGTAGTCATTGGAACTAGTTACTTACTGTAAAGACATATCTAGACATTGGAACTAGTTATTTATTACTGCCTAAGGTACTTCCAGTAGGGACATGTGTAGACATTGAAACCAGTTATTCAATACTGACTAAGGTACTTCCTGTAGAGACATATGTAGACATTACAACTAGTAATTTAGTACCGCCTAAGGAACATAGTGAAGAGACATATGTTGACATTGGAACTAGTTATTTATTACTGCCTAAGGTACTTCCAGTAGAGACATGTGTAGACATTGGAACCAGTTATTCAATACTGACTAAGGTACTTCCTGTAGAGACATATGTAGACATTGGCACTAGTTATTTATTACCGCCTAAGGAACATAGTGAAGAGACATATGTTGACATTGGAACTAGTTATTTATTACTGCCTAAGGTACTTCCAGTAGGGACATGTGTAGACATTGAAACCAGTTATTCAATACTGACTAAGGTACTTCCTGTAGAGACATATGTAGACATTACAACCAGTAATTTAGTACCGCCTAAGGAACTTAGTGTAGAGACATATGTAGACATTGGAACTAGTTATTTATTACTGCCTAAGGTACTTCCAGTAGGGACATGTGTAGACATTGAAACCAGTTATTCAATACTGACTAAGGTACTTCCTGTAGAGACATATGTAGACATTGGCACCAGTTATTTAGTATTACTTAAGGTACTCTCTCTAGAGTCATCTGTAGACATTGAAACTAGTTACTTACTACTACCTAAGGTACTTCCTGTAGAGACTTATGTAGACATTGGAACCAGTTATTTACTACTACTTAAGGTACTTCTTGTAGAGACATATGTAGACATTGGAACTAGTTATTTATTACTGCCTGTGGTACTTCCTGTAGAGACATATGTAGACATTGGAACCAGTTATTTACTACTACCTAAGGTACTTCTTGTAGAGACATATGTAGACATTGAAACTAGTTATTTACTACTACCTAAGGTACTTCCTGTAGAGACATATGTAGACATTGGAACTAGTTATTTACTACTACCTAAGGTACTTCTTGCAGAGACATATGTAGACATTACAACCAGTAGTTTAGTACCGCTTAAGGTACTTACTGTAGAGACATATGTAGACATTGGAACTAGTAATTTATTACTGCCTAAGGTACTTCCAGTAGGGACATGTGTATACATTGGAATCAGTTATTTACTACTACCTAAGGTACTTCTTGTAGAGACATATGTAGACATTGGAACTAGTTATTTATTACTGCCTAAGGTACTTCCTGTACAGACATATGTAGACATTACAACCAGTAGTTTAGTACCGCCTAAGGTACTTACTGTAGAGACATATGTAGACATTGGAACTAGTTATTTATTACTGCCTATGGTATTTTCTGTAGAGACATATGTAGACATTGGAACCAGTTATTTACTACTACCTAAGGTACTTCTTGTAGAGACATATGTAGACATTGGAACCAGTTATTTAGTACTGCCTAAGGTACTTCTTGTAGAGACATATGGAGACATTGGAACTAGTTATTTATTACTGCCTGTGGTACTTCCTGTAGAGACATATGGAGACATTGGAACTAGTTATTTATTACTGCCTGTGGTACTTCCTGTAGAGACATATGTAGACATTGGAACTAGTTATTTACTACTACCTAAGGTACTTCTTGCAGAGACATATGTAGACATTGAAACTAGTTATTTACTACTACCTAAGGTACTTCCTGTGGAGACATGTGTAGACATTGGAACCAGTTATTTACTACTACCTAAGGTACTTCTTGTAGAGACATATGTAGACATTGGAACTACTTATTTATTACTGCCTGTGGTACTTCCTGTAGAGACATATGTAGACATTGGAACTAGTTATTTACTACTACCTAAGGTACTCTCTCTAGATTCATCTGTAGACATTGAAACTAGTTATTTACTACTACCTAAGGTACTTCCTGTAGAGACATATATAGACGTTATAACCAGTAGTTTAGTACCGCCTAAGTTACTTACATTAGAGACATATGTAGACATTGGAACTAGTTATTTATTACTGCCTAAGGTACTTCCAGTAGAGACATGTGTAGACATTGGAACCAGTTATTTACTACTACCTAAGGTACTTCTTGTAGAGACATATGTAGACATTGGAACCAGTTATTTACTACTACCTAAGGTACTCTCTCTAGAGTCATCTGTAGACATTGAAACTAGTTATTTACTACTACCTAAGGTACTTCCTGTAGAGACATATATAGACATTGGAGCCAGTTACTTACTACTACCTAAGGTACTTCCTGTAGAGACTTATGTAGACATTGGAACCAGTTATTTACTACTACTTAAGGTACTTCTTGTAGAGACATATGTAGACATTGGAACTAGTTATTTATTACTGCCTGTGGTACTTCCTGTAGAGACATATGTAGACATTGGAACCAGTTATTTACTACTACCTAAGGTACTTCTTGTAGAGACATATGTAGACATTGAAACTAGTTATTTACTACTACCTAAGGTACTTCCTGTAGAGACATATGTAGACATTGGAACTAGTTATTTACTACTACCTAAGGTACTTCTTGCAGAGACATATGTAGACATTACAACCAGTAGTTTAGTACCGCTTAAGGTACTTACTGTAGAGACATATGTAGACATTGGAACTAGTAATTTATTACTGCCTAAGGTACTTCCAGTAGGGACATGTGTATACATTGGAATCAGTTATTTACTACTACCTAAGGTACTTCTTGTAGAGACATATGTAGACATTGGAACTAGTTATTTATTACTGCCTAAGGTACTTCCTGTACAGACATATGTAGACATTACAACCAGTAGTTTAGTACCGCCTAAGGTACTTACTGTAGAGACATATGTAGACATTGGAACTAGTTATTTATTACTGCCTATGGTATTTTCTGTAGAGACATATGTAGACATTGGAACCAGTTATTTACTACTACCTAAGGTACTTCTTGTAGAGACATATGTAGACATTGGAACCAGTTATTTAGTACTGCCTAAGGTACTTCTTGTAGAGACATATGGAGACATTGGAACTAGTTATTTATTACTGCCTGTGGTACTTCCTGTAGAGACATATGTAGACATTGGAACCAGTTATTTAGTATCGCCTAAGGTACTCCCAGTAGAGACATGTGTAGACATTGGAACCAGTTATTTACTACTACCTAAGGTACTTCTTGTAGAGACATATGGAGACATTGGAACTAGTTATTTAGTACCGCCTAAGGTACTCCCAGTAGAGACATGTGTAGACATTGGAACCAGTTATTTACTACTACCTAAGGTACTTCTTGTAGAGACATATGGAGACATTGGAACTAGTTATTTACTACTACTTAAGGTACTTCTTGTAGAGACATATGTAGACATTGGAACTAGTTATTTATTACTGCCTGTGGTACTTCCTGTAGAGACATATGTAGACATTGGAACCAGTTATTTACTACTACCTAAGGTACTTCTTGTAGAGACATATGTAGACATTGAAACTAGTTATTTATTACTGCCTAAGATACTTCCAGTAGAGACATGTGTAGACATTGGAACCAGTTATTCAATACTGACTAAGGTACTTCCTGTAGAGACATATGTAGACATTGGCACTAGTTATTTATTACCGCCTAAGGAACATAGTGAAGAGACATATGTTGACATTGGAACTAGTTATTTAGTACTGCCTAAGGTACTTCCAGTAGGGACATGTGTAGACATTGGAACCAGTTATTTACTACTACCTAAGGTACTTCTTGTAGAGACATATGGAGACATTGGAACTAGTTATTTATTACTGCCTGTGGTACTTCCTGTAGAGACATATGTAGACATTGGAACCAGTTATTTAGTATCGCCTAAGGTACTCCCAGTAGAGACATGTGTAGACATTGGAACCAGTTATTTACTACTACCTAAGGTACTTCTTGTAGAGACATATGGAGACATTGGAACTAGTTATTTAGTACCGCCTAAGGTACTCCCAGTAGAGACATGTGTAGACATTGGAACCAGTTATTTACTACTACCTAAGGTACTTCTTGTAGAGACATATGGAGACATTGGAACTAGTTATTTATTACTGCCTGTGGTACTTCCTGTAGAGACATATGTAGACATTGGAACCAGTTATTTAGTACCGCCTAAGGTACTCCCAGTAGAGACATGTGTAGACATTGGAACCAGTTATTTACTACTACCTAAGGTACTTCTTGTAGAGACATATGGAGACATTGGAACTAGTTATTTATTACTGCCTGTGGTACTTCCTGTAGAGACATATGTAGACATTGGAACCAGTTATTTACTACTACCTAAGGTACTTCCTGTAGAGACATATGTAGACATTGGCACTAGTTATTTATTACCGCCTAAGGAACATAGTGAAGAGACATATGTTGACATTGGAACTAGTTATTTAGTACTGCCTAAGGTACTTCCAGTAGGGACATGTGTAGACATTGGAACCAGTTATTTACTACTACCTAAGGTACATCTTGTAGAGACATACATATATAGACATTAGAACTAGTTATTTATTACTGCCTAAGGTACTTCCTGTAGAGACATATGTAGACATTGGAACCAGTTATTTAGTACCGCCTAAGGTACTCTCAGTAGAGACATGTGTAGACATTGGAACCAGTTATTTACTACTACCTAAGGTACTTCTTGTAGAGACATATGGAGACATTGGAACTAGTTATTTATTACTGCCTGTGGTACTTCCTGTAGAGACATATGTAGACATTGGAACCAGTTATTTACTACTACCTAAGGTACTTCTTGTAGAGACATATGTAGACATTGAAACTAGTTATTTACTACTACCTAAGGTACTTCCTGTAGAGACATATGTAGACATTGGAACTAGTTATTTACTACTACCTAAGGTACTTCTTGCAGAGACATATGCAGACATTGAAACTAGTTATTTACTACTACCTAAGGTACTTCCTGTAGAGACATATGTAGACATTGGAACCAGTTATTTACTACTACCTAAGGTACTTGCTGTAGAGACATATGTAGACATTGGAACCAGTTATTTACTACTACCTAAGGTACTTAGTGTAGAGACATATGTAGACATTGGAACTAGTTATTTACTACTACCTAAAGTACTCTCTCTAGAGTCATCTGTAGACATTGAAACTAGTTATGTACTACTACCTAAGGTACTTCTTGTAGAGACATATGTAGTCATTGGAACTAGTTACTTACTGTAAAGACATATCTAGACATTGGAACTAGTTATTTATTACTGCCTAAGGTACTTCCAGTAGGGACATGTGTAGACATTGAAACCAGTTATTCAATACTGACTAAGGTACTTCCTGTAGAGACATATGTAGACATTACAACTAGTAATTTAGTACCGCCTAAGGAACATAGTGAAGAGACATATGTTGACATTGGAACTAGTTATTTATTACTGCCTAAGGTACTTCCAGTAGAGACATGTGTAGACATTGGAACCAGTTATTCAATACTGACTAAGGTACTTCCTGTAGAGACATATGTAGACATTGGCACTAGTTATTTATTACCGCCTAAGGAACATAGTGAAGAGACATATGTTGACATTGGAACTAGTTATTTATTACTGCCTAAGGTACTTCCAGTAGGGACATGTGTAGACATTGAAACCAGTTATTCAATACTGACTAAGGTACTTCCTGTAGAGACATATGTAGACATTACAACCAGTAATTTAGTACCGCCTAAGGAACTTAGTGTAGAGACATATGTAGACATTGGAACTAGTTATTTATTACTGTCTAAGGTACTTCCAGTAGGGACATGTGTAGACATTGAAACCAGTTATTCAATACTGACTAAGGTACTTCCTGTAGAGACATATGTAGACATTGGCACCAGTTATTTAGTATTACTTAAGGTACTCTCTCTAGAGTCATCTGTAGACATTGAAACTAGTTATTTACTACTACCTAAGGTACTTCCTGTAGAGACATATATAGACATTGGAGCCAGTTACTTACTACTACCTAAGGTACTTCCTGTAGAGACATATGTAGACATTGGAACCAGTTATTTACTATTGTACTACCTAAGGTACTTCCAGTAGGGACATGTGTAGACATTGGAACCAGTTATTTACTACTACCTAAGGTACTTCTTGTAGAGACATATGGAGACATTGGAACTAGTTATTTATTACTGCCTGTGGTACTTCCTGTAGAGACATATGTAGACATTGGAACCAGTTATTTACTACTACCTAAGGTACTTCTTGTAGAGACATATGTAGACATTGAAACTAGTTATTTACTACTACCTAAGGTGCTTCCTGTAGAGACATATGTAGACATTGGAACTAGTTATTTACTACTACCTAAGGTACTTCTTGCAGAGACATATGTAGACATTGAAACTAGTTATTTACTACTACCTAAGGTACTTCCTGTGGAGACATATGTAGACATTGGAACCAGTTATTTACTACTACCTAAGGTACTTCCAGTAGGGACATGTGTAGACATTGGAACCAGTTATTTACTACTACCTAAGGTACTTCTTGTAGAGACATATGTAGACATTGGAACTAGTTATTTATTACTGCCTGTGGTACTTCCTGTAGAGACATATGTAGACATTGGAACCAGTTATTTACAACTACCTAAGGTACTTCTTGTAGAGACATATGTAGACATTGAAACTAGCTATTTACTACTACCTAAGGTACTTCCTGTAGAGACATATGTAGACATTGGAACCAGTTATTTACTACTACCTAAGGTACTCCCAGTAGGGACATGTGTAGACATTGGAACCAGTTATTTACTACTACCTAAGGTACTTCTTGTAGAGACATATGTAGACATTGGAACTACTTATTTATTACTGCCTGTGGTACTTCCTGTAGAGACATATGTAGACATTGGAACTAGTTATTTACTACTACCTAAGGTACTCTCTCTAGAGTCATCTGTAGACATTGAAACTAGTTATTTACTACTACCTAAGGTACTTCCTGTAGAGACATATATAGACGTTATAACCAGTAGTTTAGTACCGCCTAAGTTACTTACATTAGAGACATATGTAGACATTGGAACTAGTTATTTATTACTGCCTAAGGTACTTCCAGTAGAGACATGTGTAGACATTGGAACCAGTTATTTACTACTACCTAAGGTACTTCTTGTAGAGACATATGTAGACATTGGAACCAGTTATTTACTACTACCTAAGGTACTCTCTCTAGAGTCATCTGTAGACATTGAAACTAGTTATTTACTACTACCTAAGGTACTTCCTGTAGAGACATATATAGACATTGGAGCCAGTTACTTACTACTACCTAAGGTACTTCCTGTAGAGACTTATGTAGACATTGGAACCAGTTATTTACTACTACTTAAGGTACTTCTTGTAGAGACATATGTAGACATTGGAACTAGTTATTTATTACTGCCTGTGGTACTTCCTGTAGAGACATATGTAGACATTGGAACCAGTTATTTACTACTACCTAAGGTACTTCTTGTAGAGACATATGTAGACATTGAAACTAGTTATTTACTACTACCTAAGGTACTTCCTGTAGAGACATATGTAGACATTGGAACTAGTTATTTACTACTACCTAAGGTACTTCTTGCAGAGACATATGTAGACATTACAACCAGTAGTTTAGTACCGCTTAAGGTACTTACTGTAGAGACATATGTAGACATTGGAACTAGTAATTTATTACTGCCTAAGGTACTTCCAGTAGGGACATGTGTATACATTGGAATCAGTTATTTACTACTACCTAAGGTACTTCTTGTAGAGACATATGTAGACATTGGAACTAGTTATTTATTACTGCCTAAGGTACTTCCTGTACAGACATATGTAGACATTACAACCAGTAGTTTAGTACCGCCTAAGGTACTTACTGTAGAGACATATGTAGACATTGGAACTAGTTATTTATTACTGCCTATGGTATTTTCTGTAGAGACATATGTAGACATTGGAACCAGTTATTTACTACTACCTAAGGTACTTCTTGTAGAGACATATGTAGACATTGGAACCAGTTATTTAGTACTGCCTAAGGTACTTACTGTAGAGACATATGTAGACATTGGAACTAGTTATTTATTACTGCCTAAGGTACTTCCAGTAGGGACATGTGTAGACATTGGAACCAGTTAATCAATACTGATTAAGGTACTTCCTGTAGAGACATATGTAGACATTTGAACCAGTTATTTACTACTACCTAAGGTACTTCTTGTAGAGACATATTTAGACATTGGAACTAGTTATTTATTACTGCCTAAGGTACTTCCTGTACAGACATATGTAGACATTACAATCAGTAGTTTAGTACCGCCTAAGGTACTTACTGTAGAGACATATGTAGACATTGGATCTAGTTATTTATTACTGCCTAAGGTACTTCCATTAGGGACATGTGTAGACATTGGAACCAGTTATTTACTACTACCTAAGGTACTTCTTGTAGATCCATATGTAGACATTGGAACTAGTTATTTATTACTGCCTAAGGTACTTCCATTAGGGACATGTGTAGACATTGGAACCAGTTATTTACTACTACCTAAGGTACTTCTTGTAGAGACATACATATATAGACATTAGAACTAGTTATTTATTACTGCCTAAGGTACTTCCTGTAGAGACATATGTAGACATTACAACCAGTAGTTTAGTACCGCCTAAGGTACTTACTGTAGAGACATATGCAGACATTGGAACTAGTTTTTTATTACTGCCTAAGGTACTTCTTGTAGAGACATATGTAGACATTGGAACCAGTTATTTAGTACCGCCTAAGGTACTCCCAGTAGAGACATATGTAGACATTGGAACCAGTTATTTACTACTACCTAAGGTACATCTTGTAGAGACATACATATATAGACATTAGAACTAGTTATTTATTACTACCTAAGGTACTTCTTGTAGAGACATACATATATAGACATTAGAACTAGTTATTTATTACTGCCTAAGGTACTTCCTGTACAGACATATGTAGACATTACAATCAGTAGTTTAGTACCGCCTAAGGTACTTACTGTAGAGACATATGTAGACATTGGATCTAGTTATTTATTACTGCCTAAGGTACTTCCATTAGGGACATGTGTAGACATTGGAACCAGTTATTTACTACTACCTAAGGTACTTCTTGTAGATCCATATGTAGACATTGGAACTAGTTATTTATTACTGCCTAAGGTACTTCCATTAGGGACATGTGTAGACATTGGAACCAGTTATTTACTACTACCTAAGGTACTTCTTGTAGATCCATATGTAGACATTGGAACCAGTTATTTAGTACCGCCTAAGGTACTTACTGTAGAGACATATGTAGACATTACAACCAGTAATTTAGTACCGCCTAAGGTACTTACTGTATAGACATATGTAGACATTGGAACTAGTTATTTTTTACTGCCTAGGGTACTCCCAGTAGAGACATATGTAGACATTGGAACCAGTTATTTACTACTACCTAAGGTACTTCTTGTAGATCCATATGTAGACATTGGAACTAGTTATTTATTACTGCCTAAGGTACTTCCATTAGGGACATGTGTAGACATTGGAACCAGTTATTTACTACTACCTAAGGTACTTCTTGTAGATCCATATGTAGACATTGGAACCAGTTATTTAGTACCGCCTAAGGTACTTACTGTAGAGACATATGTAGACATTACAACCAGTAATTTAGTACCGCCTAAGGTAGTTACTGTATAGACATATGTAGACATTGGAACTAGTTATTTTTTACTGCCTAAGGTACTCCCAGTAGAGACATATGTAGACATTGGAACCAGGTATTTACTACTACATAAGGTACTTCTTGTAGAGACATATATAGACATTGGAACTAGTTATTTATTACTGCCTAAGGTACTTCCATTAGGGACATGTGTAGACATTGGAACCAGTTATTTACTACTACCTAAGGTACTTCTTGTAGATCCATATGTAGACATTGGAACCAGTTATTTAGTACCGCCTAAGGTACTTACTGTAGAGACATATGTACACATTACAACCAGAAATTTAGTACCGCCTAAGGAACTTAGTGTAGAGACATATGTAGACATTGGAACTAGTTTTTTATTACTGCCTAAGGTACTTCTTGTAGACATAGAGACATTGGAACCAGTTATTTAGTACCGCCTAAGGTACTTACTGTAGAGACATATGTAGACATTACAACCAGTAATTTAGTACCACCTAAGGTACTTACTGTATAGACATATGTAGACATTGGAACTAGTTATTTTTTACTGCCTAAGGTACTCCCAGTAGAGACATATGTAGACATTGGAACCAGTTATTTACTACTACCTAAGGTACTTCTTGTAGAGACATATATAGACATTAGAACTAGTTGTTTATTACTGCCTAAGGTACTTCCTGTAGAGACATATGTAGACATTACAACCAGTAGTTTAGTACCGCCTAAGGTACTTACTGTAGAGACATATGCAGACATTGGAACTAGTTTTTTATTACTGCCTAAGGTACTTCTTGTAGAGACATATGTAGACATTGGAACCAGTTATTTAGTACCGCCTAAGGTACTCCCAGTAGAGACATATGTAGACATTGGAACCAGTTATTTACTACTACCTAAGGTACTTCTTGTAGAGACATACATATATAGACATTAGAACTAGTTATTTATTACTGCCTAAGGTACTTCCAGTAGAGACATATGTAGACATTGGAACCAGTTATTTACTACTACCTAAGGTACTCTCTCTATAGTCACCTGTAGACATTGAAACTAGTTATGTACTACTACCTAAGGTACTTCCTGTAGAGACATATGTAGACATTGGATCCAGTTATTTACTACTACCTAAGGTACTCTCTCTAGAGTCATCTGTATACATTGAAACTAGTTATGTACTACTACCTAAGGTACTTCTTGTAGAGACATATGTAGTCATTGGAACTAGTTATTTATTACTGCATAAGGTACTAAGGCGGTACTAAACCAGTAGTTTAGTACCGCCTAAGGTACTTCCTGTAGAAACATATGTACACATTGGAGCCAGTTATTTACTACTACCTGAGGTACTTCTTGTAGAGACATATGTAGACATTGGAACTAGTTATTTATTACTGCCTAAGGTACTTCCTGTAGAGACATATGTAGACATTACAATTAGTAATTTAGTATCGCCTAAGGTACTTACTGTAAAGACATATGTAGACATTGGAACTAGTTATTTATTACTGCCTAAGGTACTTCCAGTAGGGACATGTGTAGACATTGAAACCAGTTATTCAATACTGACTAAGGTAATTCCTGTAGTGACATATTTAGACATTGGAACCAGTTATTCAATACTGACTAAGGTACTTTATGTAGAGACATTGTAGACATTGGCACCAGGTATTTACTATTACCTAAGGTACTCTCTCTAGAGTCATCTGTAGACATTGAAACTAGTTATTTACTACTACCTAAGGTACTTCCTGTAGAGACATATATAGACATTGGAGCCAGTTACTTACTACTACCTAAGGAACTTCCTGTAGAGACATATGTAGACATTAGAACCAGTTATTTACTACTACCTAAGGTACTTCTTGTAGAGACATATGTAGACATTGGAACTAGTTTTTTATTACTGCCTAAGGTACTTCTTGTAGAGACATATGTAGACATTGGAACCAGTTATTTAGTACCGCCTAAGGTACTTACTGTAGAGACATATGTAGACATTAAAACCAGTAATATAGTACCGTCTGAGGTACTTACTGTATAAACATATGTAGACATTGGAGCTAGTTATTTTTTACTGCCTAAAGTACTTCCAGTAGAGACATATGTAGACATTGGAACCAGTTATTTACTACTACCTAAGGTACTCTCTCTAGAGTCATCTGTAGACATTGAAGCTAGTTATGTACTACTACCTAAGGTACTTCCTGTAGAGACATATGTAGACATTGGAACCAGTTATTTACTACTACCTAAGGTACTCTCTCTAGAGTCATCTGTTGACATTGAAACTAGTTATGTACTACTACCTAAGGTACTTCTTGTAGAAACATATGTAGTCATTGGAACTAGTTATTTATTACTGCATAAGGTACTAAGGCGGTACTAAACCAGTACTTTAGTACCGCCTAAGGTACTTCCTGTAGAAACATATGTAGACATTGGAGCCAGTTATTTACTACTACCTGAGGTACTTCTTGTAGAGACATTGGAACTAGTTATTTATTACTGCCTAAGGTACTTCCTGTAGAGACATATGTAGACATTACAACCAGTAATTTAGTATCGCCTAACGTACTTACTGTAAAGACATATGTAGACATTGGAACTAGTTATTTATTACTGCCTAAGGTACTTCCAGTAGGGACATGTGTAGACATTGAAACCAGTTATTCAATACTGACTAAGGTAATTCCTGTAGTGACATATATAGACATTGGAACCAGTTATTCAATACTGACTAAGGTACTTTCTGTAGAGACATATGTAGACATTGGCACCAGCTATTTACTATTACCTAAGGTACTCTCTCTAGAGTCATCTGTAGACATTGAAACTAGTTATTTACTACTACCTAAGGTACTTCCTGTAGAGACATATATAGACATTGGAGCCAGTTACTTACTACTACCTAAGGAACTTTCTGTAGAGACATATGTAGACATTAGAACCAGTTATTTACTACTACCTAAGGTACTTCTTGTAGAGACATATGTAGACATTGGAACTAGTTTTTTATTACTGCCTAAGGTACTTCTTGTAGAGACATATGTAGACATTGGAACCAGTTATTTAGTACCGCCTAAAGTACTTACTGTAGAGACATATGTAGACATTACAACCAGTAATAAAGTACCGCCTAAGGTACTTACTGTATAAACATATGTAGACATTGGAACTAGTTATTTTTTTCTGCCTAAAGTACTTCCAGTAGAGACATATGTAGACATTGGAACCAGTTATTTATTACTGCCTAAGGTACTTACAACTAGTTATTTACTACTACCTAAGGTACTTACTGTAGAGACATATGTAGACATTGGAACCAGTTATTTACTACTACCTAAGGTACTTACTGTAGAGACATATGTAGACATTACAACCAGTAATTAAGTACAGCCTAAGGTACTTACTGTAGAGATATATGTAGACATTACAACCAGTAATTTAGCTTCGCCTAAGGTACTTACTGTAAAGACATATGTATACATTGGAACTAGTTATTTATTACTGCCTAAGGTACTTCCAGTAGGGACATGTGTAGACATTGAAACCAGTTATTCAATACTGACTAAGGTACTTCCTGTAGAGACATATGTAGACATTACAACCAGTAATTTAGTACCGCCTACGGAACATAGTGTAGAGACATATGTAGACATTGGAACTAGTTATTTATTACTGCCTAAGGTACTTCCAGTAGAGACATATGTAGACATTGGAACCAGTTATTCAATACTGACTAAGGTACTTACTGTAGACATATGTAGACATTGGAACCAGTTATTTACTACTACCTAAGGTACTCTCTCTAGAGTCATCTGTAGACATTGAAACTAGTTATTTACTACTACCTAAGGTACTTCCTGTAGAAACATATGTAGACATTGGAGCCAGTTATTTACTACTACCTGAGGTACTTCTTGTAGGGACATATGTAGACATTGGAACTAGTTATTTATTACTGCCTAAGATACTTCCTGTAGAGACATATGTAGACATTACAACCAGTAATTTAGTATCGCCTAAGGTACTTACTGTAAAGACATATGTAGACATTGGAACTAATTATTTATTACTGCCTAAGGTACTTCCAGTAGGGACATGTGTAGACATTGAAACCAGTTATTCAATACTGACTAAGGTACTTCCTGTAGTGACATATGTAGACATTGTAACCAGTTATTCAATACTGATTAATGTACTTCCTGTAGAGACATATGTAGACATTGGAACCAGTTATTTACTACTACCTAAGGTACTCTCTCTAGAGTTATCTGTAGACATTGAAACTAGTTATTTACTACTACCTAAGGTACTTCCTGTAGAGACATATGTAGACATTGGAGCCAGTTACTTACTACTAACTGAGGTACTTCTTGTAGAGACATATGTAGACATTGGAACTAGTTATTTATTACTGCCTAAGGTACTTCCTGTAGAGACATATGTAGACATTACAACCAGTAATTTAGTACCGCCTAAGGAACTTAGTGTAGAGACATATGTAGACATTGGAACTAGTTATTTATTACTGCCTAAGGTACTTCCAGTAGGGACATGTATAGACATTGGAACCAGTTATTTAATACTGGCTAAGGTACTTCCTGTAGAGACATATGTAGACATTGGCACCAGTTATTTACTACTACCTAAGGTACTTCTTGTAGAGACATATGTAGACATTGGAACTAGTTATTTATTACTGCCTAAGGTACTTCTTGTAGAGACATATGTAGACATTACAACCAGTAGTTTAGTACCGCCTAAGTTACTTACTGTAGAAACATATGTAGACGTTGGAACTAGTTATTTATTACTGCCTAAGGTACTTCCAGTAGGGACATGTGTAGACATTGGAACCAGTTATTTACTACTACCTAAGGTGTTCTCTCTACAGTCATCTGTAGACATTGAAACTAGTTATTTACTACTACCTAAGGTACTTCCTGTAGAGACATATATAGACATTGGAGCCAGTTACTTACTACTACCTAAGGTACTTCCTGTAGAGACATATGTAGACATTGGAACCAGTTATTTACTACTACCTAAGGTACTTCTTGTATAGACATATGTAGACATTGGAAATAGTTATTTATTACTGCCTAAGGTACTTCCTGTAGAGACATATGTAGACATTACAACCAGTAGTCTAGTACCGCCTAAGGTACTTACTGTAGAGACATATGTAAACATTGGAACTAGTTATTTATTACTGCCTAAGGTACTTCCAGTAGGGACATGTGTAGACATTGGAACCAGTTATTCAATACTGACTAAGGTACTTCCTGTACAGACATATGTAGACTTTGGAACCAGTTATTTACTACTACCTAAGGTACTCTCTCTAGAGTCATCTGTAGACATTGAAACTAGTTATTTTCTACTACTAGAGTCATCTGTAGACATTGACACTAGTTATTTACTACTACCTAAGGTACTCCCTGTAGAGACATATGTAGACATTGGAACCAGTTATTTACTACTACCTAAGGTACTTCCTGTAGAGACATATGTAGACATTAGAACCAGTTATTTACTACTACCTAAGGTACTTCTTGTAGAGACATATGTAGACATTGGAACTAGTTTTTTATTACTGCCTAAGGTACTTCTTGTAGAGACATATGTAGACATTGGAACCAGTTATTTAGTACCGCCTAAGGTACTTACTGTAGAGACATATGTAGACATTACAACCAGTAATAAAGTACCGCCTAAGGTACTTACTGTATAAACATATGTAGACATTGGAACTAGTTATTTTTTACTGCCTAAAGTACTTCCAGTAGAGACATATGTAGACATTGGAACCAGTTATTTACTACTACCTAAGGTACTCTCTCTAGAGTCATCTGTAGACATTGAAGCTAGTTATGTACTACTACCTAAGGTACTTCCTGTAGAGACATATGTAGACATTGGAACCAGTTATTTACTACTACCTAAGGTACTCTCTCTAGAGTCATCTGTTGACATTGAAACTAGTTATGTACTACTACCTAAGGTACTTCTTGTAGAGACATATGTAGTCATTGGAACTAGTTTTTTATTACTGCCTAAGGTACTTACAACTAGTTATTTACTACTACCTAAGGTACTTACTGTAGAGACATATGTAGACATTGGAACCAGTTATTTACTACTACCTAAAGTACTTACTGTAGAGACATATGTAGACATTACAACCAGTAATTAAGTACAGCCTAAGGTACTTACTGTAGAGATATATGTAGACATTACAACCAGTAATTTAGTACCGCCTAAGGTACTTACTGTAGAGACATATGTAAACATTGGAACTAGTTATTTATTACTGCCTAAGGTACTTCCAGTAGAGACATGTGTAGACATTGGAACCAGTTATTCAATACTGACTAAGGTACTTCCTGTACAGACATATGTAGACTTTGGAACCAGTTATTTACTACTACCTAAGGTACTCTCTCTAGAGTCATCTGTAGACATTGAAACTAGTTATTTTCTACTACTAGAGTCATCTGTAGACATTGACACTAGTTATTTACTACTACCTAAGGTACTTCCTGTAGAGACATATGTAGACATTGGAACCAGTTATTTACTACTACCTAAGGTACTTCTTGTAGAGACATATGTAGACATTGGAATTAGTTATTTATTACTGCCTAAGGTACTTCCTGTAGAGACATATGCAGACATTACAATCAGTAGTTTAGTACCGCCTAAGGTACTTACTGCAGAGACATATGTAGACATTGGAACCAGTTATTTACTATTACCTAAGGTACTCTCTCTAGAGTCATCTGTAGACATTGAAACTAGTTATTTACTACTACCTAAGGTACTTCCTGTAGAGACATATATAGACATTGTAGCCATTTACATACTACTACCTTAGGTACTTCCTGTAGAGAGATATGTAGACATTAGAACCAGTTATTTACTACTACCTAAGGTACTCTCTCTAGAGTCATCTGTAGACATTGAAACTAGTTATGTACTACTACCTAAGGTACTTCGTGTAGCGGCATATGTAGACATTGGGACCAGTTATTTACTACTACCTAAGGTACTCTCTCTAGAGTCATCTGTAGACATTGAAACTAGTTATGTACTACTACCTAAGGTACTTCCTGTAGAGACATATGTAGACATTGGAACCAGTTATTTACTACTACCTAAGGTACTCTCTCTAGAGTCATCTGTTGACATTACAACCAGTAATTTAGTACCGCCTAAGGAACTTAGTGTAGAGACATATGTAGACATTGGAACTAGTTATTTATTACTGCCTAAGGTACTTCCAGTAGGGACATGTGTAGACATTACAACCAGTAGTTTAGTACCGCCTAAGTTACTTACTGTAGAAACATATGTAGACATTGGAACTAGTTATTTATTACTGCCTAAGGTACTTCCAGTAGGGACATGTGTAGACATTGGAACCAGTTATTTACTACTACCTAAGGTACTTCTTGTAGAGACATATGTAGACATTGGAACCAGTTATTTATTACTGCCTAAGGTACTTCTTGTAGAGACATATGTAGACATTACAACCAGTAGTTTAGTACCGCCTAAGTTACTTACTGTAGAAACATATGTAGACATTGGAACTAGTTATTTATTACTGCCTAAGGTACTTCCAGTAGGGACATGTGTAGACATTGGAACCAGTTATTTACTACTACCTAAGGTACTTCTTGTAGAGACATATGTAGACATTGGAACCAGTTATTTACTACTACCTAAGGTACTCTCTCTAGAGTCATCTGTAGACATTGAAACTAGTTATTTACTACTACCTAAGGTACTTCCTGTAGAGACATATATAGACATTGGAGCCAGTTACTTACTACTACCTAAGGTACTTCCTGTAGAGACATATGTAGACATTGGAACCAGTTATTTACTACTACCTAAGGTACTTCTTGTATAGACATATGTAGACATTGGAAATAGTTATTTATTACTGCCTAAGGTACTTCCTGTAGAGACATATGTAGACATTACAACCAGTAGTCTAGTACCGCCTAAGTTACTTACTGTAGAGACATATGTAGACATTGGAACTAGTTTTTTATTACTGCCTAAGGTACTTCTTGTAGAGACATATGTAGACATTGGAACCAGTTATTTAGTACCGCCTAAGGTACTTACTGTAGACATATGTAGACATTACAACCAGTAATAAAGTACCGCCTAAGGTACTTACTGTATAAACATATGTAGACATTGGAACTAGTTATTTTTTACTGCCTAAAGTACTTCCAGTAGAGACATATGTAGACATTGGAACCAGTTATTTACTACTACCTAAGGTACTCTCTCTAGAGTCATCTGTAGACATTGAAGCTAGTTATGTACTACTACCTAAGGTACTTCCTGTAGAGACATATGTAGACATTGGAACCTGTTATTTACTACTACCTAAGGTACTCTCTCTAGAGTCATCTGTAGACATTGCAACTAGTTATGTACTACTACCAGTAGGGACATGTGTAGACATTGGAACCAGTTATTCAATACTGACTAAGGTACTTCCTGTAGAGACATATGTAGACATTGGCACCAGTTATTTACTACTACCTAAGGTACTTCTTGTAGAGACATATGTAGACATCGGAACTAGTTATTTATTACTGCCCAAGGTACTTCCTGTAGAGACATATGTAGACATTACAACCAGTAGTTTAGTACCGCCTAAGTTACTTACTGTAGAGACATATGTAGACATTGGAACTAGTTATTTATTACTGCCTAAGGTACTTCCAGTAGGGACATGTGTAGACATTGGAACCAGTTATTTACTACTACCTAAGGTACTTCTTGTAGAGACATATGTAGACATTGGAACCAGTTATTTACTACTACCTAAGGAACTCTCTCTAGAGTCATCTGTAGACACTGAAACTAGTTATTTACTACTACCTAAGGTACTTCCTGTAGAGACATATATAGACATTGGAGCCAGTTACTTACTACTACCTAAGGTACTTCCTGTAGAGACATATGTAGACATTGGAACCAGTTATTTACTACTACCTAAGGTACTTCTTGTAGAAACATATGTAGACATTGGAAATAGTTATTTATTACTGCCTAAGGTACTTCCTGTAGAGACATATGTAGACATTACAACCAGTAGTCTAGTACCGCCTAAGTTACTTACTGTAGAGACATATGTAGACATTGGAACTAGTTATTTATTACTGCCTAAGGTACTTCCAGTAGGGACATGTGTAGACATTGGAACCAGTTATTCAATACTGACTAAGGTACTTCGTGTAGAGGCATATGTAGACATTGGGACCAGTTATTTACTACTACCTAAGGTACTTCCTGTAGAGACATCTGTAGACATTGGAACCAGTTATTTAGTACCGCCTAAGGTACTTACTGTAGAGACATATGTAAACATTGGAACTAGTTATTTATTACTGCCTAAGGTACTTCCAGTAGGGACATGTGTAGACATTGGAACCAGTTATTCAATACTGACTAAGGTACTTCCTGTACAGACATATGTAGACTTTGGAACCAGTTATTTACTACTACCTAAGGTACTCTCTCTAGAGTCATCTGTAGACATTGAAACTAGTTATTTTCTACTACTAGAGTCATCTGTAGACATTGACAATAGTTATTTACTACTACCTAAGGTACTTCCTGTAGAGACATATGTAGACATTGGAACCAGTTATTTACTACTACCTAAGGTACTTCTTGTAGAGACATATGTAGACATTGGAATTAGTTATTTATTACTGCCAAAGGTACTTCCTGTAGAGACATATGTAGACATTACAATCAGTAGTTTAGTACCGCCTAAGGTACTTACTGTAGAGACATATGTAGACATTGGAACCAGTTATTTACTATTACCTAAGGTACTCTCTCTAGAGTCATCTGTAGACATTGAAACTAGTTATTTACTACTACCTAAGGTACTTCCTGTAGAGACATATATAGACATTGGAGCCATTTACATACTACTACCTAAGGTACTTCCTGTAGAGTCATCTGTTGACATTGAAACTAGTTATGTACTACTACCTAAGGTACTTCTTGTAGAGACATATGTAGTCATTGGAACTAGTTATTTATTACTGCCTAAGGTACTTACAACTAGTTATTTACTACTACCTAAGGTACTTACTGTAGAGACATATGTAGACATTGGAACCAGTTATTTACTACTACCTAAGGTACTTACTGTAGAGACATATGTAGACATTACAACCAGTAATTAAGTACCGCCTAAGGTACTTACTGTAGAGATATATGTAGACATTACAACCAGTAATTTAGTATCGCCTAAGGGACTTACTGTAAAGACATATGTATACATTGGAACTAGTTATTTATTACTGCCTAAGGTACTTCCAGTAAAGACATGTGTAGACATTGGAACCAGTTATTCAATACTGACTAAGGTACTACCTGTAGACATATGTAGACATTGGAACCAGTTATTTACTACTACCTAAGGTACTCTCTCTAGAGTCATCTGTAGACATTGAAACTAGTTATTTACTACTACCTAAAGTACTTCTTGTAGAGACATATGTAGACATTGGAAATAGTTATTTATTACTGTGACCAGCAAAAGTCGCATGGCTTGTTTTTGCGCCCATCAGCAGCACTTAATAATAGTTTATCTTAACGCATTGTGAATTTTATGTTTGTAAATTATTTCGTATATTGACTTAGAATTATTTTCGCTTGTCAAATCGCACCTTAGTTGTATATGGACATAATACATTTTAACAGCGCATCGCTGAGTAGCACATAGGTTTTTGCTAATGACAAGTTCTGCTGGTTATTGTTTTTGGTTTTCTTCAGTATACACAAACCATGTATAACTGACTAGTGTAAAAGAAAACCAAACTCAATGCTAAGGCATATAAACATATATGCGTACATATGGCTGTATATTTACGATCGCGTCGTCTCAATTGTTTTTGGTTTTCTTCAGTATACACAAACCATGTATAACTGTCCAAGAAAACCAAACTCAATGCTAAGCTGCTGCCTGTGCAAAAGCACATGCAAACATACCTATGCGCATATAAACATATATGCGTACATATGGATGTATATCTACGATCGCATCGTCTCAATGTGACTTGCTTACAAGTGTCTCAATTGTTATTGTTTTTGGTTTTCTTCAGTATACACAAACCATGTATCACGGACTACTGTAAAAGAAAACCAAACTCAATGCTAAACTGCGGCCTGTGCAAAAGCACATGCAAACATACCTACCCGCATAAATTTGTGGACAGCCAGCCTACATATGTACGTATAATATGGTATAGTAACAGAGGAAGAATTTGTCTGTATGTTTAAGTTGACAATTGTATATATAACAACGGTTCCTTATGAACATTGTTGTAGTTGTTAAGAATATTTTCATATTGTAAAGCTCACATACATGCATGAAAATATTCATGTGTACCTACTGAGCTCGACTATAAAAGGCAGAACATTTTGCAAAGAACGAGGAGTTCCTGTGCAGCCGGCGTGAAGGTAAGTCGATTTAATTATTTAGTCTTTGCTTCTTATAAATTAACTCGGTGGGTTTCAGTAAGGAGAAAACCACATCGGAGTTTGTGTCCCATCTGAAAAGTGAAAGTTCGACCTGGGATACCAACTCCAGTACAGTGGTACGCTGAAACCTTAAACGTGAGTACGGGGTGAACTACTATCGACAGAAAGGTGAAAGTTTTGTCGGGTGGTACGTTCGTTCCGCACACACCGTACGCGTATTGTGACGGGAAGTGCCGTTCAGAAGCAAGACCGCCGCGTAGACGACGATTTGCAAGAACCGCTCAGACAGAAAGGTGAAAGTTTTGCCTGGGTGCTCTCGTTACTCGCCTGTCCGTTTGTAAGTAGCCCGTCGCCCCTAGCTGAGTCACCGTTGACGATTGTGGAGAACCGAGCCGACAGAAAGGTGAAAGTTTTGTCAGGTTCGCCCTTTACGTCGACATTTCGACGCTCGGTAAATTCCACGCCGCTGCCGACCACCGCTGGAACCACCACCATATTTTGGGTTAAATAAATAAGTCAGCGAAAATTATAGTGAAGTGTTTTTTTTGCCTCTGGTCCTGTAAAACAATAAATTATAGTACGACCCTGGACGCCGCTGAGCCTTACCCCAGCTATGAGCGGAAACGTGTCGTTACAATGGCGCCCGAGCAGGGACCTGAGGATTTTTTTTTGGAGAGAAAATAATAAAACCAAATTTTTGTGTTTGAAATAAATAAAAAAAACTTGTTAAATTAAATTACAAAAACAATTTTGCTAAATACATGAAACTGTGCGAACTTTTTTTGAAATAAATAAAGACAAAAAGAGAAATAAACTAAAACACAAACATTACAAGTAAATAAATAAGAAAAAAAATATATATAAAATTTCTGTGGTGAAGAACGACCTGAAAAGAAAAATTGTGCACTTTTTTTTTAAATCCAACGGGAAAAAATAAAAAAAAGGTTGATAAAAATAAATCAAAGTGAAAATGCTGAAAACGTCGTGGGTATATACGCTCAAGAAGGATGAGCTTTCCACGTACCTGGCCCATTTTCAGCAAACCAACACCGGAAGTGTCGAAGAGCTGCGGAAGCGTTTCAGCAATTTCATCGGTGCCGATCACGACGGGGTAATCACCGAAAAATTACTGGCCCTCCAATCCCAGCACGAAGGAGCCGCTCCAGCCACCAACCTCAACCCACCAACCTCAGTTTGGGCGACACTAGCGCCCCCGGGTGAGAAGACGGCACCAGCCCCGGAATCGGAAGCAAACACCCGTATTCTGGTGATCGAAATAGTGAGAAAGTGGAACCTCAAATACGATGGCGGTAAAGACCCGTTGGGTTTTATCGAAAGAGCGGAAGAACTAGCAGGTATGTACGGGGTGAATTTAGTCGATGTCATGAGGGTTCTGGCTGAATGTTTCCGGGATAAGGCCCTGGTGTGGTACCGCAACAACAATAAAGATTGGCAGCAGTGGCCAGCCTTTAAAGCCGATTTTCTAAAGTTTTTCCTGCCATCCCGCTATTTCGAGAAATTGGACGATGAAATCCGTAAGCGCACGCAACGTGCCCGCGAACCGTTCAAGGATTATGTTTTGGCGCTACAGACCCTCATGCGTCACGCCACCATGTCCGAGGAACAAAAGCTAGAGCGTATTTTCCGAAATGCGCTACCCGACTACCAGTGGTATATTCGCCGCCGGGATTTCACTTCATTGGAAGACCTCATCGATTTGGCCGACGATCTGGAAAGTATCCCTACCACCCCCAACCACGGTAGAGGAGAGCACCACCGATTGATGGTAGAAAAGAGTACCCCTCGAGTGCGTGCCCGTCGGAAACCCAGAGAACCAGTGAGCGAGAAGAAACACGCAAACCAGACGGAAATTGTGTGGGAAGACAACAAAGTGCGAGCGATGGTACGGATCGGAAACCAACTAGTCGCTACGACACTGGACACCGTGGCAACGAGAAGTTTCATCCATCCACAACTCGTCCGCAAACTTATCCCCCGACCAATGTATCAGCACACTCAGGTGGACGTGACATTGGCCGACGGCTCCAAGTCAAGCATCTACCGAGCCCTGAGCATCGAAGTGACCCTGGGCAGGAAGACAGCCAACTGCGAGTTCTTAGTAATGGAAAAGGCCACTGAAGATATCATCCTAGGGCTCGATTTCCTCCAGATCTTTGATACTACCATCAGCTGTGCCGGATTAACGGCCCGTAGCAGCGCTGACAGGCCCGATACGTCGTGCCCAGGCAACCACTTCGCTCAGGTAAGAAATAATGAACCCCATACTCCATTTTCAGATAAAGGGCGACCCAGCCATCATACTGACAGTGAGAGCCAGAGAGTCAGCAAATTTTTGCAAAAGGAATTGGCAAAATTCAGCGATATTAAGGGGTTATCCAATGTCACCAGCCACAAAATCGTCATGAAGGATGACCGCCCTATTAAGATTAGATACGGCCCCCGGAACCCAGCCATGCAGGCCATCATTGACCAAGAAGTTGATAAGTTAATCCAACAGGGTTGCATAGAACCCTCGCACAGTCCCTACAGTTTCCCGATTACGCTGGTGAAAAAGAAAAACGGCACCTGGCGAACCTGCATGGATTTCCGCCAGCTGAACGCTAGGTCTGTCCCGGACGCCTACCCCCTACCACGAATCGATACCATCCTGGACCGACTACGAAACGCCAGGTACATAAGTAGCTTGGATTTGAAGGACGGATATTGGCAAATCCCGATGGACGCAGACAGCAAGAAATTCACCGCATTTGCGGTGGCCGGCCGAGGTTTATACCAATGGCGAGTGATGCCATTTGGACTACATTCGGCCCCAGCCACTTTCCAACGAGCTTTAGACCGAGTCATCGGACCCGAGTTAGAGCCATATGCCTTCGCTTACCTCGACGACATAATTGTCATCAGTCCTTCTTTCGAAGAACACTTACAGCACCTGAAGGAGGTCTTCCAACGCCTACGCGCAGCCAACTTAAGAATCAACCCGGACAAATGTGAGTTTTTTGCCGCCGAAACAAAATACCTGGGACACGTAGTCACCAAAGAAGGTATTAAAACCGATCCAGAAAAAATTTCAGCCATCGCCGATATGCAACCTCCAAAAAGTGTCACCGAAGTGCGTAGATTTCTTGGGGTCACGTCATGGTACCGACGTTTTGTTCCTGAATTTGCATCTCTAACCCAACCCCTTACAACACTGTTAAAAAAGGGGCGGCATTGGAAATGGGGAGACGAACAGCAGCAGGCATTTGAAATACTCAAGGCCAAATTAACCCAGGCACCAGTCCTCACGTGCCCCGATTTTTCGCAACCCTTCACACTACAAACTGATGCCAGCGACTGTGGTTTGGGCGCGGTTCTGACCCAACAAATTGAGGGCCAGGAGCACGTGATCGCATACGCCAGCCGGCATTTAAACAAGGCCGAAAAAAACTATTCCGCCACCGAGAAGGAATGCCTCGCCATCCTATGGGGTATACGGAAAATGCGCCCTTACCTGGAGGGGTACGCATTCGAAGTCATTACGGACCACATGGCTCTGAAATGGTTAAACGGCATCGACAACCCGACGGGCAGACTGGCCAGATGGGCCTTAGAGCTGCAGCAATACAATTTCACAGTCATCTACAGGAGAGGAAAACACAACATCGTGGCGGATGCTTTATCTCGCCAGCCAGTAGAACTGGCCCACATATCACATGCAAACGCCGCCGAATCGTGTCCATGGTTGGAAAAACTCACAAACGACGTAAAAACAGACCCTGCGAAATTTAGCGACTACGCCATCGTCCACGGACAACTCTACCGACACTTCACCAAGGGAGATTCCGAGGAAAGTACACCCTGGAAGTTGTGTATTGGCACCCCGTTAAGACTCCAGATTTTCAAGGAAGCACATGACCAGCCAACTGGCGGTCATTTTGGCATCCGCAAAACGATCCAACGAATCGCGAGTAGGTATTACTGGCCTAAAATGTCACGAGACGTAACCCGCTATGTCCAACAGTGTGACACATGTCAACGATACAAGATCGAGCAGAGAAAACCAGCAGGGCAAATGCTGACGAGAATTCCCGACGAGCCTTGGGCCACGGTCTGTGCCGATTACGTCGGGCCGTTGCCCCGAACACGTCATGGGAATACGGTACTCCTAGTATTCTTTGATAATTTTTCGAAATGGTGCGAGCTAGTACCTGCACGTCGAGCCACAGCAGAAGGAGTCATCAAAGCGTTCCGCGAACGCATCGTGGCCCGGTATGGGGTGCCCAAAATATTTCGTACTGACAATGGAAGCCAGTTTACGTCATAATCACTCAAGAAATATCTGGCTGACATAGGTGTAAAACAGCAGTTCACCGCTCCATACACGCCACAGGAGAATCCCACGGAACGAGCAAACCGCACCATCAAACAGATGATTGCTAAATTCTCCGGCTCCGATCACAACCGCTGGGATGAATTCCTTCCGGAAATCATGTTGGCCATGAACACCGCCATATCGGAATCGTCTGGCTACTCGCCCGCCTACCTAACTCAAGGTAGGGAACCCAGACTGCCGAATGCCGTGTACGACCACGTAACAATCGGAACGGGAGCCAAGGTCCTCCAACCCGATGATCGTGCAAAGAAGCTTCAAGAAATATTTCACATCGTGCGCTCAAATTTAAATAAAGCATCCCAGCGACAACAACATTATTACAATTTACGACGCCGGCAGTGGCAGCCGCAAGTGGGCGAACAAGTCCTCGTGCGACAGCACCCTCTTTCGCGAGCAGTAGAAAACTTCACAGCGAATAATGAATGGGGGACCATTCATTATTCGGGGTTTCGTGTCGCCCGTTATCGTCGAAGTTTCCGATATAGCCACCCAGAAGACACGCACCGCACACTTAAGCGACTTGAAGCCATACGTCGCCCCTCAAAACTAACAAGGTCTCCCTCCTCTCTTTTATGGCAACTACACCCTGACGCTTCATCCCCCCCAGGAGGAGGAATAATGTGACCAGCAAAAGTCGCATGGCTTGTTTTTGCGCCCATCAGCAGCACTTAATAATAGTTTATCTTAACGCATTGTGAATTTTATGTTTGTAAATTATTTCGTATATTGACTTAGAATTATTTTCGCTTGTCAAATCGCACCTTAGTTGTATATGGACATAATACATTTTAACAGCGCATCGCTGAGTAGCACATAGGTTTTTGCTAATGACAAGTTCTGCTGGTTATTGTTTTTGGTTTTCTTCAGTATACACAAACCATGTATAACTGACTAGTGTAAAAGAAAACCAAACTCAATGCTAAGGCATATAAACATATATGCGTACATATGGCTGTATATTTACGATCGCGTCGTCTCAATTGTTTTTGGTTTTCTTCAGTATACACAAACCATGTATAACTGTCCAAGAAAACCAAACTCAATGCTAAGCTGCTGCCTGTGCAAAAGCACATGCAAACATACCTACGCGCATATAAACATATATGCGTACATATGGATGTATATCTACGATCGCATCGTCTCAATGTGACTTGCTTACAAGTGTCTCAATTGTTATTGTTTTTGGTTTTCTTCAGTATACACAAACCATGTATCACGGACTACTGTAAAAGAAAACCAAACTCAATGCTAAACTGCGGCCTGTGCAAAAGCACATGCAAACATACCTACCCGCATAAATTTGTGGACAGCCAGCCTACATATGTACGTATAATATGGTATAGTAACAGAGGAAGAATTTGTCTGTATGTTTAAGTTGACAATTGTATATATAACAACGGTTCCTTATGAACATTGTTGTAGTTGTTAAGAATATTTTCATATTGTAAAGCTCACATACATGCATGAAAATATTCATGTGTACCTACTGAGCTCGACTATAAAAGGCAGAACATTTTGCAAAGAACGAGGAGTTCCTGTGCAGCCGGCGTGAAGGTAAGTCGATTTAATTATTTAGTCTTTGCTTCTTAAAAATTAACTCGGTGGGTTTCAGTAAGGAGAAAACCACATCGGAGTTTGTGTCCCATCTGAAAAGTGAAAGTTCGACCTGGGATACCAACTCCAGTACAGTGGTACGCTGAAACCTTAAACGTGAGTACGGGGTGAACTACTATCGACAGAAAGGTGAAAGTTTTGTCGGGTGGTACGTTCGTTCCGCACACACCGTACGCGTATTGTGACGGGAAGTGCCGTTCAGAAGCAAGACCGCCGCGTAGACGACGATTGGCAAGAACCGCTCAGACAGAAAGGTGAAAGTTTTGCCTGGGTGCTCTCGTTACTCGCCTGTCCGTTTGTAAGTAGCCCGTCGCCCCTAGCTGAGTCACCGTTGACGATTGTGGAGAACCGAGCCGACAGAAAGGTGAAAGTTTTGTCAGGTTCGCTCTCAACACTCGCAAGCCAGCCGGGCCCCTTTACGTCGACATTTCGACGCTCGGTAAATTCCACGCCGCTGCCGACCACCGCTGGAACCACCACCATATTTTGGGTTAAATAAATAAGTCAGCGAAAATTATAGTGAAGTGTTTTTTTTGCCTCTGGTCCTGTAAAACAATAAATTATAGTACGACCCTGGACGCCGCTGAGCCTTACCCCAGCTAAGAGCGGAAACGTGTCGTTACATTACTGCCTAAGGTACTTCCTGTAGAGACATATGTAGACATTACAACCAGTAGTCTAGTACCGCCTAAGTTACTTACTGTAGAGACATATGTAGACATTGGAACTAGTTATTTATTACTGCCTAAGGTACTCTCTCTAGAGTCATCTGTAGACATTGAAACTAGTTATTTACTACTACCTAAGGTACTTCCTGTAGAAACATATGTAGACATTGGAGCCAGTTATTTACTACTACCTGAGGTACTTCTTGTAGAGACATATGTAGACATTGGAACTAGTTATTTATTACTGCCTAAGGTACTTCCTGTAGAGACATATGTAGACATTACAAGCAGTAATTTAGTATCGCCTAAGGAACTTAGTGTAGAGACATATGTAGACATTGGAACTAGTTGGAGCCAGTTATTTATTACTGCCTAAGGTACTTCCAGTAGAGACATGTGTAGACATTGAAACCAGTTATTCAATACTGACTAAGGTACTTCCTGTAGAGACATATGTAGACATTGGCACCAGTTATTTACTACTACCTAAGGTACTTCTTGTAGAGACATATGTAGACATTGGAACTAGTTATTTATTACTCCCTAAGGTACTTACTGTAAAGACATATGTAGACATTGGAACTAGTTATTTATTACTGCCTAAGGTACTTCCAGTAGGGACATGTGTAGACATTGAAACCAGTTATTCAATACTGACTAAGGTACTTCCTGTAGTGACATATGTAGATATTGGAACCAGTTATTCAATACTGACTAATGTACTTCCTGTAGAGACATATGTAGACATGGGAACCAGTTATTTACTACTACCTAAGGTACTCTCTCTAGAGTCATCTGTAGACATTGAAACTATTTATTTACTACTACCTAAGGTACTTCCTGTAGAGACATATGTAGACATTAGAACCAGTTATTCAATACTGACTAAGGTACTTCCTGTAGTGACATATGTAGATATTGGAACCAGTTATTCAATACTGACTAATGTACTTCCTGTAGAGACATATGTAGACATGAGAACCAGTTATTTACTACTACCTAAGGTACTTTCTCTAGAGTCATCTGTAGACATTGAAACTAGTTATTTACTACTACCTAAGGTACTTCCTGTAGAGACATATGTAGACATTGGAGCCAGTTACTTACTACTACCTAAGGAACTTCCTGTAGAGACATATGTAGACATTAGAACCAGTTATTTACTACTACCTAAGGTACTTACTGTAAAGACATATGTAGACATTGGAACTAGTTATTTATTACTGCCTAAGGTACTTCCAGTAGGGACATGTGTAGACATTGAAACCAGTTATTCAATACTGACTAAGGTACTTCCTGTAGTGACATATGTAGATATTGGAACCAGTTATTCAATACTGACTAATGTACTTCCTGTAGAGACATATGTAGACATGGGAACCAGTTATTTACTACTACCTAAGGTACTCTCTCTAGAGTCATCTGTAGACATTGAAACTAGTTATTTACTACTACCTAAAGTACTTCCTGTAGAGACATATGTAGACATTGGAGCCAGTTACTTACTACTACCTAAGGAACTTCCTGTAGAGACATATGTAGACATAAGAACCAGTTATTTACTACTACCTAAGGTACTTCTTGTAGAGACATATGTAGACATTGGAACTAGTTTTTTATTACTGCCTAAGGTACTTAGTGTAGAGACATATGTAGACATTGGAACTAGTTATTTATTACTGCCTAAGGTACTTCCAGTAGGGACATGTGTAGACATTGGAACCAGTTATTCAATACTGACTAAGGTACTTCCTGTAGAGACATATGTAGACATTGGCACCAGTTATTTACTATTACCTAAGGTACTCTCTCTAGAGTCATCTGTAGACATTGAAACTAGTTATTTACTACTACCTAAGGTACTTCCTGTAGAGACATATATAGACATTGGAGCCAGTTACTTACTACTACCTAAGGAACTTCCTGTAGAGACATATGTAGACATTAGAACCAGTTATTTACTACTACCTAAGGTACTTCTTGTAGAGACATATGTAGACATTGGAACTAGTTTTTTATTACTGCCTAAGGTACTTCTTGTAGAGACATATATAGACATTGGAACCAGTTATTTAGTACCGCCTAAGGTACTTACTGTAGAGACATATGTAGACATTACAACCAGTAATATAGTACCGCCTAAGGTACTTACTGTATAGACATATGTAGACATTGGAACTAGTTATTTTTTACTGCCTAAAGTACTTCCAGTAGAGACATATGTAGACATTGGAACCAGTTATTTGCTTCTACCTAAGGTACTCTCTCTAGAGTCATCTGTAGACATTGAAGCTAGTTATGTACTACTACCTAAGGTACTTTCTGTAAAGACATATGTAGACATTGGAACCAGTTATTTACTACTACCTAAGGTACTCTCTCTAGAGTCATCTGTTGACATTGAAACTAGTTATGTACTACTACCTAAGGTACTTCTTGTAGAGACATATGTAGTCATTGGAACTAGTTATTTATTACTGCCTAAGGTACTTACAACTAGTTATTTACTACTACCTAAGGTACTTACTGTAGAGACATATGTAGACATTGGAACCAGTTATTTACTACTACCTAAGGTACTTACTGTAGAGACATATATAGACATTACAACCAGTAATTAAGTACAACCTAAGGTACTTACTGTAGAGATATATGTAGACATTACAACCAGTAATTTAGTATCGCCTAAGGTACTTACTGTAAAGACATATGTATACATTGGAACTAGTTATTTATTACTGCCTAAGGTACTTCCAGTAGGGACATGTATAGACATTGAAACCAGTTATTCAATACTGACTAAGGTACTTCCTGTAGAGACATATGTAGACATTACAACCAGTAATTTAGTACCGCCTAAGAAACATAGTGTAGAGACATATGTAGACTTTGGAACTAGTTATTTATTACTGCCTAAGGTACTTCCAGTAGAGACATATGTAGACATTGGAACCAGTTATTCAATACTGACTAAGGTACTTCCTGTAGACATATGTAGACATTGGAACCAGTTATTCAATACTGATTAATGTACTTCCTGTAGAGACATATGTAGACATTGGAACCAGTTATTTACTACTACCTAAGGTACTCTCTCTGGAGTCATCTGTAGACATTGAAACTAGTTATTTACTACTACCTAAGGTACTTCCTGTAGAGACATCTGTAGACATTGAAACTAGTTATTTACTACTACCTAAGGTACTTCCTGTAGAAACATATGTAGACATTGGAGCCAGTTATTTACTACTACCTGAGGTACTTCTTGTAGAGACATATGTAGACATTGGAACTAGTTATTTACTACTAGCTAAGGTACTCTCTCTAGAGTCATCTGTAGACATTGGAACTAGTTATTTATTACTGCCTAAGGTACTTCCAGTAGGGACATGTGTAGACATTGAAACCAGTTATTCAATACTGACTAAGATACTTCCTGTAGTGACATATGTAGACATTGGAACCAGTTATTCAATACTGATTAATGTACTTCCTGTAGAGACATATGTAGACATTGGAACCAGTTATTTACTACTACCTAAGGTACTCTCTCTAGAGTCATCTGTAGACATTGAAACTAGTTATTTACTACTACCTAAGGTACTTCCTGTAGAGACATATGTAGACATTGGAGCCAGTTACTTACTACTACCTGAGGTACTTCTTGTAGAGACATATGTAGACATTGGAACTAGTTATTTATTACTGCCTAAGGTACTTCCTGTAGAGACATATGTAGACATTACAACCAGTAATTTAGTACCGCCTAAGGAACTTAGTGTAGAGACATATGTAGACATTGGAACTAGTTATTTATTACTGCCTAAGGTACTTCCAGTAGGGACATGTGTAGACATTGGAACCAGTTATTCAATACTGACTAAGGTACTTCCTGTAGAGACATATGTAGACATTGGCACCAGTTATTTACTACTAACTAAGGTACTTCTTGTAGAGACATATGTAGACATTGGAACTAGTTATTTATTACTGCCTAAGGTACTTCCTGCAGAGACATATGTAGACATTACAACCAGTAGTTTAGCACCGCCTAAGTTACTTACTGTAGAGACATATGTAGACATTGGAACTAGTTATTTATTACTGCCTAAGGTACTTCCAGTAGGGACATGTGTAGACATTGGAACCAGTTATTTACTACTACCTAAGGTACTTCTTGTAGAGACATATGTAGACATTGGAACCAGTTATTTACTACTACCTAAGGTACTCTCTCTAGAGTCATCTGTAGACATTGAAACTAGTTATTTTCTACTACTAGAGTCATCTGTAGACATTGACACTAGTTATTTACTACTACCTAAGGTAATTCCTGTAGAGACATATGTAGACATTGGAACCAGTTATTTACTACTACCTAAGGTACTTCTTGTAGAGACATATGTAGACATTGGAATTAGTTAATTATTACTGCCTAAGGTACTTCCTGTAGAGACATATGTAGACATTACAATCAGTAGTTTAGTACCGCCTAAGGTACTTACTGTAGAGACATATGTAGACATTGGAACCAGTTATTTACTATTACCTAAGGTACTCTCTCTAGAGTCATCTGTAGACATTGAAACTAGTTATTTACTACTACCTAAGGTACTTCCTGTAGAGACATATATAGACATTGGAGCCAGTTACATACTACTACCTAAGGTACTTCCTGTAGAGAGATATGTAGACATTAGAACCAGTTATTTACTACTACCTAAGGTACTTCTTGTAGAGACATATGTAGACATTGGAACTAGTTTTTTATCACTGCATAAGGTACTTCTTGTAGAGACATATGTAGACATTGGAACCAGTTATTTAGTACCGCCTAAGGTACTTACTGTAAAGACATATGTAGACATTACAACCAGTAATTTAGTACCGCCTAAGGTACTTACTGTATAGACATATGCAGACATTGGAACTAGTTATTTTTTACTGCCTAAGGTACTCTCTCTAGAGTCATCTGTAGACATTGAAACTAGTTATTTACTACTACCTAAGGTACTTCCTGTAGAGACATATATAGACATTGGAGCCAGTTACTTACTACTACCTAAGGTACTTCCTGTAGAGACATATGTAGACATTGGAACCAGTTAATTACTACTACCTAAGGTACTTCCTGTAGAGACATATGTAGACATTGGAACCAGTTATTTAGTACCGCCTAAGGTACTTACTGTAGAGACATATGTAAACATTCTAACTGGTTATTTATTACTGCCTAAGGTACTTCCAGTAGGGACATGTGTAGACATTGAAACCAGTTATTCAATACCGACTTAGGTACTTCCTGTAGAGACATATGTAGACATTACAACCAGTAATTTAGTACCGCCTAAGGAACATAGTGTAGAGATATATGTAGACATTGGAACTAGTTATTTATTACTGCCTAAGGTACTCCCAGTAGAGACATGTGTAGACATTGAAACCAGTTATTCAATACTGACTTAGGTACTTCCTGTAGAGACATATGTAGGCATTACAACCAGTAATTTAGTACCGCCTAAGGAACATAGTGTAGAGATATATGTAGACATTGAAACTAGTTATTTACTACTGCCTTAGGTACTTCCAGTAGAGACATGTGTAGACATTGAAACCAGTTATTCAATACTGACTTAGGTACTTCCTGTAGAGACATATGTAGACATTACAACCAGTAATTTAGTACCGCCTAAGGAATATAGTGTAGAGATATATGTAGACATTGAAACTAGTTATTTACTACTACTAGAGTCATCTGTAGACATTGACACTAGTTATTTACTACTACCTAAGGTAATTCCTGTAGAGACATATGTAGACATTGGAACCAGTTATTTACTACTACCTAAGGTACTTCTTGTAGAGACATATGTAGACATTGGAATTAGTTAATTATTACTGCCTAAGGTACTTCCTGTAGAGACATATGTAGACATTACAATCAGTAGTTTAGTACCGCCTAAGGTACTTACTGTAGAGACATATGTAGACATTGGAACCAGTTATTTACTATTACCTAAGGTACTCTCTCTAGAGTCATCTGTAGACATTGAAACTAGTTATGTACTACTACCTAAGGTACTTCCTGTAGAGACATATGTAGACATTGGAACCAGTTATTTACTACTACCTAAGGTACTCTCTCTAGAGTCATCTGTTGACATTGAATTTAGTTATGTATTACTACCTAAGGTACTTCTTGTAGAGACATATGTAGTCATTGGAACTAGTTATTTATTACTGCCTAAGGTACTTACAACTAGTTATTTACTACTACCTAAGGTACTTACTGTAGAGACATATGTAGACATTGGAACCAGTTATTTACTACTACCTAAGGTACTTACTGTAGAAACATATGTAGACATTACAACCAGTAATTAAGTACCGCCTAAGGTACTTACTGTAGAGATATATGTAGACATTACAACCAGTAATTTAGTATCGCCTAAGGTACTTACTGTAAAGACATATGTATACATTGGAACTAGTTATTTATTACTGCCTAAGGTACTTCCAGTAGGGACATGTGTAGACATTGAAACCAGTTATTCAATACTGACTTAGGTACTTCCTGTAGAGACATATGTAGACATTACAACCAGTAATTTAGTACCGCCTAAGGAACATAGTGTAGAGATATATGTAGACATTGGAACTAGTTATTTATTACTGCCTAAGGTACTTCCAGTAGAGACATGTGTAGACATTGGAACCAGTTATTCAATACTGACTAAGGAACTTCCTGTAGACATATGTAGACATTGGAACCAGTTATTTACTACTACCTAAGGTACTCTCTCTAGAGTCATCTGTAGACATTGAAACTAGTTATTTACTACTACCTAAGGTACTTCCTGTAGAGACATATATAGACATTGGAGCCAGTTACTTACTACTACCTAAGGTACTTCCTGTAGAGACATATGTAGACATTGGAACCAGTTATTTACTACTACCTAAGGTACTTCTTGTAGAGACATATGTAGACATTGGAAATAGTTATTTATTACTGCCAAAGGTACTTCCTGTAGAGACATATGTAGACATTACAACCAGTAGTCTAGTACCGCCTAAGGAACATAGTGTAGAGATATATGTAGACATTGGAACTAGTTATTTATTACTGCCTAAGGTACTTCCAGTAGAGACATGTGTAGACATTGGAACCAGTTATTCAATACTGACTAAGGTACTTCCTGTAGACATATGTAGACATTGGAACCAGTTATTTACTACTACCTAAGGTACTCTCTCTAGAGTCATCTGTAGACATTGAAACTAGTTATTTACTACTACCTAAGGTACTTCCTGTAGAGACATATATAGACATTGGAGCCAGTTACTTACTACTACCTAAGGTACTTCCTGTAGAGACATATGTAGACATTGGAACCAGTTAATTACTACTACCTAAGGTACTTCCTGTAGAGACATATGTAGACATTGGAGCCAGTTACTTACTACTACCTGAGGTACTTCTTGTAGAGACATATGTAGACATTGGAACTAGTTATTTATTACTGCCTAAGGTACTTCCTGTAGAGACATATGTAGACATTACAATCAGTAGTTTAGTACCGCCTAAGGTACTTACTGTAGAGACATATGTAGACATTGGAACCAGTTATTTACTATTACCTAAGGTACTCTCTCTAGAGTCATCTGTAGACATTGAAACTAGTTATTTACTACTACCTAAGGTACTTCCTGTAGAGACATATATAGACATTGGAGCCAGTTACATACTACTACCTAAGGTACTTCCTGTAGAGAGATATGTAGACATTAGAACCAGTTATTTACTACTACCTAAGGTACTTCTTGTAGAGACATATGTAGACATTGGAACTAGTTTTTTATCACTGCATAAGGTACTTCTTGTAGAGACATATGTAGACATTGGAACCAGTTATTTAGTACCGCCTAAGGTACTTACTGTAAAGACATATGTAGACATTACAACCAGTAATTTAGTACCGCCTAAGGTACTTACTGTATAGACATATGCAGACATTGGAACTAGTTATTTTTTACTGCCTAAGGTACTCTCTCTAGAGTCATCTGTAGACATTGAAACTAGTTATTTACTACTACCTAAGGTACTTCCTGTAGAGACATATATAGACATTGGAGCCAGTTACTTACTACTACCTAAGGTACTTCCTGTAGAGACATATGTAGACATTGGAACCAGTTAATTACTACTACCTAAGGTACTTCCTGTAGAGACATATGTAGACATTGGAACCAGTTATTTAGTACCGCCTAAGGTACTTACTGTAGAGACATATGTAAACATTCTAACTGGTTATTTATTACTGCCTAAGGTACTTCCAGTAGGGACATGTGTAGACATTGAAACCAGTTATTCAATACCGACTTAGGTACTTCCTGTAGAGACATATGTAGACATTACAACCAGTAATTTAGTACCGCCTAAGGAACATAGTGTAGAGATATATGTAGACATTGGAACTAGTTATTTATTACTGCCTAAGGTACTCCCAGTAGAGACATGTGTAGACATTGAAACCAGTTATTCAATACTGACTTAGGTACTTCCTGTAGAGACATATGTAGGCATTACAACCAGTAATTTAGTACCGCCTAAGGAACATAGTGTAGAGATATATGTAGACATTGAAACTAGTTATTTACTACTGCCTTAGGTACTTCCAGTAGAGACATGTGTAGACATTGAAACCAGTTATTCAATACTGACTTAGGTACTTCCTGTAGAGACATATGTAGACATTACAACCAGTAATTTAGTACCGCCTAAGGAATATAGTGTAGAGATATATGTAGACATTGAAACTAGTTATTTACTACTACTAGAGTCATCTGTAGACATTGACACTAGTTATTTACTACTACCTAAGGTAATTCCTGTAGAGACATATGTAGACATTGGAACCAGTTATTTACTACTACCTAAGGTACTTCTTGTAGAGACATATGTAGACATTGGAATTAGTTAATTATTACTGCCTAAGGTACTTCCTGTAGAGACATATGTAGACATTACAATCAGTAGTTTAGTACCGCCTAAGGTACTTACTGTAGAGACATATGTAGACATTGGAACCAGTTATTTACTATTACCTAAGGTACTCTCTCTAGAGTCATCTGTAGACATTGAAACTAGTTATGTACTACTACCTAAGGTACTTCCTGTAGAGACATATGTAGACATTGGAACCAGTTATTTACTACTACCTAAGGTACTCTCTCTAGAGTCATCTGTTGACATTGAATTTAGTTATGTATTACTACCTAAGGTACTTCTTGTAGAGACATATGTAGTCATTGGAACTAGTTATTTATTACTGCCTAAGGTACTTACAACTAGTTATTTACTACTACCTAAGGTACTTACTGTAGAGACATATGTAGACATTGGAACCAGTTATTTACTACTACCTAAGGTACTTACTGTAGAAACATATGTAGACATTACAACCAGTAATTAAGTACCGCCTAAGGTACTTACTGTAGAGATATATGTAGACATTACAACCAGTAATTTAGTATCGCCTAAGGTACTTACTGTAAAGACATATGTATACATTGGAACTAGTTATTTATTACTGCCTAAGGTACTTCCAGTAGGGACATGTGTAGACATTGAAACCAGTTATTCAATACTGACTTAGGTACTTCCTGTAGAGACATATGTAGACATTACAACCAGTAATTTAGTACCGCCTAAGGAACATAGTGTAGAGATATATGTAGACATTGGAACTAGTTATTTATTACTGCCTAAGGTACTTCCAGTAGAGACATGTGTAGACATTGGAACCAGTTATTCAATACTGACTAAGGAACTTCCTGTAGACATATGTAGACATTGGAACCAGTTATTTACTACTACCTAAGGTACTCTCTCTAGAGTCATCTGTAGACATTGAAACTAGTTATTTACTACTACCTAAGGTACTTCCTGTAGAGACATATATAGACATTGGAGCCAGTTACTTACTACTACCTAAGGTACTTCCTGTAGAGACATATGTAGACATTGGAACCAGTTATTTACTACTACCTAAGGTACTTCTTGTAGAGACATATGTAGACATTGGAAATAGTTATTTATTACTGCCAAAGGTACTTCCTGTAGAGACATATGTAGACATTACAACCAGTAGTCTAGTACCGCCTAAGGAACATAGTGTAGAGATATATGTAGACATTGGAACTAGTTATTTATTACTGCCTAAGGTACTTCCAGTAGAGACATGTGTAGACATTGGAACCAGTTATTCAATACTGACTAAGGTACTTCCTGTAGACATATGTAGACATTGGAACCAGTTATTTACTACTACCTAAGGTACTCTCTCTAGAGTCATCTGTAGACATTGAAACTAGTTATTTACTACTACCTAAGGTACTTCCTGTAGAGACATATATAGACATTGGAGCCAGTTACTTACTACTACCTAAGGTACTTCCTGTAGAGACATATGTAGACATTGGAACCAGTTAATTACTACTACCTAAGGTACTTCCTGTAGAGACATATGTAGACATTGGAACCAGTTATTTAGTACCGCCTAAGGTACTTACTGTAGAGACATATGTAAACATTCTAACTGGTTATTTATTACTGCCTAAGGTACTTCCAGTAGGGACATGTGTAGACATTGAAACCAGTTATTCAATACCGACTTAGGTACTTCCTGTAGAGACATATGTAGACATTACAACCAGTAATTTAGTACCGCCTAAGGAACATAGTGTAGAGATATATGTAGACATTGGAACTAGTTATTTATTACTGCCTAAGGTACTCCCAGTAGAGACATGTGTAGACATTGAAACCAGTTATTCAATACTGACTTAGGTACTTCCTGTAGAGACATATGTAGGCATTACAACCAGTAATTTAGTACCGCCTAAGGAACATAGTGTAGAGATATATGTAGACATTGAAACTAGTTATTTACTACTGCCTAAGGTACTCCCAGTAGAGACATGTGTAGACATTGAAACCAGTTATTCAATACTGACTTAGGTACTTCCTGTAGAGACATATGTAGGCATTACAACCAGTAATTTAGTACCGCCTAAGGAACATAGTGTAGAGATATATGGAGACATTGAAACTAGTTATTTACTACTGCCTTAGGTACTTCCAGTAGAGACATGTGTAGACATTGAAACCAGTTATTCAATACTGACTTAGGTACTTCCTGTAGAGACATATGTAGACATTACAACCAGTAATTTAGTACCGCCTAAGGAATATAGTGTAGAGATATATGTAGACATTGAAACTAGTTATTTACTACTACTAGAGTCATCTGTAGACATTGACACTAGTTATTTACTACTACCTAAGGTAATTCCTGTAGAGACATATGTAGACATTGGAACCAGTTATTTACTACTACCTAAGGTACTTCTTGTAGAGACATATGTAGACATTGGAATTAGTTAATTATTACTGCCTAAGGTACTTCCTGTAGAGACATATGTAGACATTACAATCAGTAGTTTAGTACCGCCTAAGGTACTTACTGTAGAGACATATGTAGACATTGGAACCAGTTATTTACTATTACCTAAGGTACTCTCTCTAGAGTCATCTGTAGACATTGAAACTAGTTATGTACTACTACCTAAGGTACTTCCTGTAGAGACATATGTAGACATTGGAACCAGTTATTTACTACTACCTAAGGTACTCTCTCTAGAGTCATCTGTTGACATTGAATTTAGTTATGTATTACTACCTAAGGTACTTCTTGTAGAGACATATGTAGTCATTGGAACTAGTTATTTATTACTGCCTAAGGTACTTACAACTAGTTATTTACTACTACCTAAGGTACTTACTGTAGAGACATATGTAGACATTGGAACCAGTTATTTACTACTACCTAAGGTACTTACTGTAGAAACATATGTAGACATTACAACCAGTAATTAAGTACCGCCTAAGGTACTTACTGTAGAGATATATGTAGACATTACAACCAGTAATTTAGTATCGCCTAAGGTACTTACTGTAAAGACATATGTATACATTGGAACTAGTTATTTATTACTGCCTAAGGTACTTCCAGTAGGGACATGTGTAGACATTGAAACCAGTTATTCAATACTGACTTAGGTACTTCCTGTAGAGACATATGTAGACATTACAACCAGTAATTTAGTACCGCCTAAGGAACATAGTGTAGAGATATATGTAGACATTGGAACTAGTTATTTATTACTGCCTAAGGTACTTCCAGTAGAGACATGTGTAGACATTGGAACCAGTTATTCAATACTGACTAAGGAACTTCCTGTAGACATATGTAGACATTGGAACCAGTTATTTACTACTACCTAAGGTACTCTCTCTAGAGTCATCTGTAGACATTGAAACTAGTTATTTACTACTACCTAAGGTACTTCCTGTAGAGACATATATAGACATTGGAGCCAGTTACTTACTACTACCTAAGGTACTTCCTGTAGAGACATATGTAGACATTGGAACCAGTTATTTACTACTACCTAAGGTACTTCTTGTAGAGACATATGTAGACATTGGAAATAGTTATTTATTACTGCCAAAGGTACTTCCTGTAGAGACATATGTAGACATTACAACCAGTAGTCTAGTACCGCCTAAGGAACATAGTGTAGAGATATATGTAGACATTGGAACTAGTTATTTATTACTGCCTAAGGTACTTCCAGTAGAGACATGTGTAGACATTGGAACCAGTTATTCAATACTGACTAAGGTACTTCCTGTAGACATATGTAGACATTGGAACCAGTTATTTACTACTACCTAAGGTACTCTCTCTAGAGTCATCTGTAGACATTGAAACTAGTTATTTACTACTACCTAAGGTACTTCCTGTAGAGACATATATAGACATTGGAGCCAGTTACTTACTACTACCTAAGGTACTTCCTGTAGAGACATATGTAGACATTGGAACCAGTTAATTACTACTACCTAAGGTACTTCCTGTAGAGACATATGTAGACATTGGAACCAGTTATTTAGTACCGCCTAAGGTACTTACTGTAGAGACATATGTAAACATTCTAACTGGTTATTTATTACTGCCTAAGGTACTTCCAGTAGGGACATGTGTAGACATTGAAACCAGTTATTCAATACCGACTTAGGTACTTCCTGTAGAGACATATGTAGACATTACAACCAGTAATTTAGTACCGCCTAAGGAACATAGTGTAGAGATATATGTAGACATTGGAACTAGTTATTTATTACTGCCTAAGGTACTCCCAGTAGAGACATGTGTAGACATTGAAACCAGTTATTCAATACTGACTTAGGTACTTCCTGTAGAGACATATGTAGGCATTACAACCAGTAATTTAGTACCGCCTAAGGAACATAGTGTAGAGATATATGTAGACATTGAAACTAGTTATTTACTACTGCCTAAGGTACTTCCAGTAGAGACATGTGTAGACATTGAAACCAGTTATTCAATACTGACTTAGGTACTTCCTGTAGAGACATATGTAGACATTACAACCAGTAATTTAGTACCGCCTAAGGAATATAGTGTAGAGATATATGTAGACATTGAAACTAGTTATTTACTACTACCTAAGGTACTTCCTGTAGAAACATATGTAGACATTGGAGCCAGTTATTTACTACTACCTGAGGTACTTCTTGTAGAGACATATGTAGACATTGGAACTAGTTATTTATTACTGCCTAAGGTACTTCCTGTAGAGACATATGTAGACATTACAACCAGTAATTTAGTATCGCCTAAGGTACTAGTAGTTAGGAACTGTATGTGCGAGAACAATTAAAATACTCAAATTTCAGAAATTAAATTTTAAAATTTTACATTTTAATTGCCAAATTTGTGTTAATGGGTTTTTTTTTGTAATTTGATACTTTAATGTGTGTGTGTGTGTGTATTTTCCCACGGTTAAATAGGGATGTTCACATTGTTGTTGTTTAATTTCTTTTATATTTTATAATGTTGGGGTAGGCGTGGGAATTTTTGTCTGTCCATATGAGACCTTGGGAGTTTGTGTCTGTCCGTATGAGACCGTGGGAATTTCTGTCCGTCCATATGTGAGGGTAGTTTGGTGGAGGGGTGCTGTAGTAACCAAAATGAGTTTGTATAAGTGAGCGTGAGACCGTGTGAATTTTTGTCTGTCCATATGAGAGCTTGGGAGTTTGTGTCTGTCCATATGTGACCTTGGGAATACATGTCCGTCGGTATGTGAGCGTGGGAATTTCTGTCTGTCCATATGTGAGCGTAGGAATTCAGTCTCTACATGGGTGCTATGATCTAATAGAAAATAAGAAATTTTTAGTATCTGACACAACATTTTTTAGGAAGTACAATATCTCAAAAGTGTTGTATAAATGGATGGCCCTAATGTTTGTGGTTCGTTTCTTCTTGCTGGAGTGAGATTTCTTCTTTTATTTTTTAGCTTGTTTTTAATTTTGGTGTGTGTTTACTTAAGATATTTTTAATTTTGGTGTGTGTTTACTTAAGATATTTTGTCCAGCAATTCAGTTATTTCTTTTTTGTGTGCAATGCTTGAGTGTGGGGGAATAATTTGATTATTCTGATCTTGAAGACGTTGTGAAAAAAAAAAATACTATTGCATAAATATTGAATCTGATATTTGGTTTATTTTATACATGACGATCATCGATGGATTTTATTTGGGGATCTGGATGGTGGTGCGATTTCTGTATTTTGTAGAATATGAATATTTATGCTATGTTTAAGTGTGTGTGTGTGTTTTTGTGTTCTGAGTGGCGATTGGAATGTCTGCCTGTCAGACAGGCTGTGTGTGTAACGATTGGTGAGTCTGTATGACAGTCCGCTTTTTTGCTTCCCTGGATTTAGCGCAAGTGGGTCAGTATGAAATGAAATAAATTTGTAGATATTTATGTACGCATATACATACAAACAAATAATAAGCGTTTATTCGTTGTGCCCAAATATTCCCTTGACCATTTGAATGAATGAACCATTGTGTTTGTTTGTGTGTTCTCTGAAATAAATATGTATGTAGGTTTTTATTTGAAATAAAAGACATTTATTTTAATTTTTATAAGCATTTATTTAAAAGTTTGTTAACATTTTCATTTTTAAGTAAAATTGCATTCCTTAAGGCACAAACACCATAGTCGTGATAGCTACAATAGAGATATGTTGAATGCTTAGTTTCCATTTGTTTAAAATTAATGCAGCCAATGTCTTCAATGTTATAAACTGTTTGATGAATCATTTTTTCTAGCCATATTTTCTTCTCTCCCCCCTTAACATATATTTGTGAATTTCTTATATTGGATTTTAAAAACTTGCAAACGCTTTGAAATGAGACTGATCCATCATTCCAGTTAATATGATGATAGTTTTTTGTTAACCAAACTGCTTCTCTCTGTTTTTTGACCGATAAACATGCGAAATCAAAAGGAGGTTTTATGATGAAATTGAGGCATTCGTTGTTGCTGAAAACTACAGCTAGTTCTTTTGCGATGAAGTCATTTGAATTATTTTTGAAACCTTGCAAGTCTACAAAAACAATATCACCATCCATGTTATTTAATTTATAAGACCTTCCGGACTTGACCTTTTATTGGTATGTATTCTATTACGCGGTCATGAATAAGAACGCAGTAAGCTGATGTCGTTGCTGGAATATTTGTTGCTGTTTCAAATTCAATTTTTATATCAATCGGTCCGGTATTGACTGATTCGTTCTGATAGCTTACATCTACTACAATAATTGGAGCGTCGTCTTTAAACTCCTGGGCAGTTAATAATGGTTGAGGCTCATTCATATAGTAGCTTTGTTGAAATCTTACATACATATCATATAGAATTGCATACCGTTCATTTTTAAATTTTATTTAAGACCATCATATGGGTAAGAGGTTGAATTTAAATGTACTTTTAAATTAGTGAGGTCACAGTGAACAAATTTGTTATCTCGTTGAAATGCGACCAATACAAAACGTGGTCGCTCTTTACTTGCAGCTAATTTAACATTCCAAATATGACTTGTTCCTGTATTCAATTGTGGATTCATATGACAATCCCAGCTACGAAATGCCATCGGTATAGAAGCACCATTGTTAATAATTTTAATCATATTCAACTTGCTCTGATCAGATAATTGTACGTGTGGAATTCTCCAGGAGATGAGTGAAATTGTAAGTTTCGATTTTTCAGTAGAAACGCTCGAGTGTACAAGAGCTTCATCATTTTTATTGCGCAAGAGTATCAATTCATGCTTTCCATTAAGTATAACTTTGTTGTAGTCTTCAGCAAATCCCAAAAGCATTTTTAGTGGTACATAAAAATTAAAATATCCATTCTTAAGATTCAAATCATCAGTTTTATGCCATCCACCATTTTGCATTCCAACGCTTTGAGTTGGTGATAGAGATACTAAATTTTTTATTGTGGTTGTTGTTCCTAAATACCTTGTATGATCGATTTCAATACCATTAAGCTCATAGCGGATTTCATCAAATAGATGTGCAACAAAGTTGTTTTTCAATTTAAAATTTTCTGAAAATTTTCCAGTTTTTTCATCTACAACGAAACCTTCCACATATATATAGCTCTCACTAGGTAACACGTACAAATCTTGATTTTGTATTGAGATTCGAATCTCATCATTATTATTGTACGATTGTAGATATGGTATGTAGGTATGATAGTCCTTTTTTATTATATTTTCGTCAGACAATGGCTTATCCAATACGTTTATTATTGAGCTCATTTTGTTTTCAGTTTAAAATTCAAAGACTTGAGAAAACTGTTGTTTGTTGTTGTAAGTGACCTTTGACGAGCAGATCTTTTCAATTGTGGTTTAGGTTGTAATATCTGTGGATGAGACGTGACTGCCGTATTTTGTGATATACTTGTATTGTATATTATCATTACTTAGTTGGTCTTAAATGTATTCGTATTGTAATTTCCTCTCCTCTGAAGTTAATTAAATCACCGTTCTGATCAACCACGCGCAGTGATAGAGAGCTTATCTCTTTGGTGTTTACAGGTAAATAGATGAGATTCCTTGGAATCTCATCTATTTTATAGCCTGCAGGTACATTAATCGGAAACTCATGAAGTGTGTGTGATTTTGAATTGTTCATATATGTGTTAGTAGCGATACTACTTTCAATTCGCAAGAGATTTACTTTAAAAATATTAACTGGAAGATCTGAGTAATGATCATCGGTCGGTGTTAGGATTTTACTATTGAATCCTAAAAGATTCCCAATTGTATTTTCTTTATTAAAATATATCGGGTCTTTAGAACTATTTATTTTAACTGGCATCGTATTGTTGTTAGCTTCTATAAAAATATGCTCTCCAGGACTGAGTCGTTTGTATTGCTCTTCTATGTAGTCAACTATATCTTTCAATTCATAAGATCCAATTGGTATTTCAATTACATATTCCCCTATATGAAACATATTGTTATAGGAGTCTACATTTGGAATACTGTTGTATGAATGAAAATCAGTTAGCGCACACTCATATGAGTCGTTTAAGTCAATGGGAGGAAAATAATTAGCATATAGCGCTGATGAGTTAGAGCTCAGAGTAAGTGTTATTGACATTATAACAGCCTGTTCACAAATAATACACACCATGGTTTATAAGAATAATTTGCATATATATTTCATAATCTTATTTTAAAATTAACATTAGTTATTAAAAATATTGATGTTATTGTCGTTGTTATCATTGCGGATGACGATTTATTTCGTTTTCCATCTATAGTATTTCATCTTTGCTTATCCAGGAATTGTGTTGATTAGAAAATCCCAACCATTTAACTAATGCTTTGCCCCCTTTCAGTCGAATCACCTTTTCAACTAGATATGTATTTGGAAATCTAGTTCTTGACAGTTCTTCCGTATAGAAGCCACCTTTAATAGGATTTCCAAGATAATCTTCTAATATGTATGTTGTAGGATATGTATTCTGAACTCTTTGGATTGTGAAAATTTCTGTTGTCCAATTCGGAGTATAGCCTTTCTCAAAAATATGTTTATATTTGCTAATACGTACATGGTCTCCTGCATTAAATTTTGACATTTTGTACATCTTTAAATGACTGTATACTGTATTTAGAAGTTGTTTTTCATTTTTTGAGTTGACTTTAATCGGTGGCATTTTAATGGTGCGATGAACTTTTCTATTGTATGCATTAAGTAAATCTTTGTATATATCAAGCCAGTTGTAGGAACCATTAAAACTAAACTCTTTCCACATCATTCCTTTTAATGTTCTATTGAATCGTTCTACTATTGATGCTTTCATGATGCTATACGTTGAGTAGTGATTGATGTTGTATTTATCCATCAATTGATTAAAGTGTTTGTTGAAGAATTCTTTACCATCATCTGTTTGTAAGTTTTTTGGCACACGCCCCAACTGAAAAATAGTCTCCATTGCCTGCGTTGTGTCAACAGCTGTTTTTCTTCTCAGAGGTACTGCCCAAGCATATTTGGAGAATGTGTCAATTACAGTTAGCAAAAATCTATAATTTTTATTGTATGTAGAATAGTTCCCCATTTCAACTAAATCCGCTTGCCAAAGATCGTCTATTCCTTTCATAACAACTCTACGACGTCCAAACATTTTTCGAGCTTGCTTATGGAGCTCGTTCACTAAATTTCTTTTTGTATCCATGTCTAAGCTTTAAGAAGTCTTTGGGGTGTGTTGTGATCTATCTGATGCGCTTTCACCAATTGACACAAACATGTAATTTTCAAATCTATACATTTTCTCATTTAATCTTTCAATTTCTTCTTCGAAGGATGCTCTGATCTTGGAAATGCTTTCTTGCAATTTTTTATTCTCTTCCAACTGTAATATTATTTCATGTTGATGCATTTCGATTTGATTTTTTAGAGTATTGTGCATTTTGTTGTTATCTTCTTTAAATTCTTTTATAATTTTGTGTTCTACTTCTTCCATTTGAGTTTGCAAAAACAATTTATTGATAGCATCGTTTTCCTCCAAAGCTTTTGCAACATTTTTGATTCTTTTGTTTTGGACATCAATGTTGTTGTTCGCATCCAAAAATAACCCCAACAATCTCGTTGTTGTGATTAGTATGACCTGCAGACTGTGATGCAAGCAGTAGTCTAAGTCGATCTACCAACTCGTTTGGATCATCCCAGTATATATAGTTTGATTTATGAGGATTTACCTGCATCAATCCCTTACCTAAATAAGTAGCCTTTGTTAATTCCGATGAGCTCTTATGATTTTTCTCTTTAAAAAGTTTTCCAATAATATGTTTGTACTTGTACCCTCTAGTCCCCTTGATTTGACCATCGGACTTATAATCTCTTCTGTGTGCATTGGTAGTAAGTAATATTTTTTTATAGATTTCAAGCTCGAATTTATCATAGCTTTTTGGTGTTTTATGAAACATCAAAGAAAACAGTCCTGGGGTGAGAGCCCATATTTGACCACCAACTTGTATTTTATCTTGATTTAACTCGATGTTGCTACTACCAAATTTCCATTCGTTATTATAATCTCTATGTGGACCATAGTTAGTATCTAGTTCATTTCTCGATTGCAATAGTGATAAGTCAGGATAACTCTCGTCATGATTAGAATGTTGTGAATAAAAGTCATCTTCATCAAAATCGCTGTTACTTTTACTATTAGACTGTTTAAACATTGATTCTTCAATTAGTTTCTTAGGGGTACTTGCTTCTAACTTCATTGTTGAGTTCTGAGGATGAAAACTGGCACTGTCCTCATATTCAGTTTTCTTATCATTCTTTTCTTTTTTATTCGGTATATCAATATATTTAGAGCTATTTATAAATTCTTTTAAAGGTTCTGTTATGGGCTTGAATGTATCACTTAATTGCTGATGTGTATCTATTTCACCAGTTTTTATACTACGAAGCTTTTTCTTTAATATATTTCTTGTTGTCACCAAGTCTTTTAGAATTTTTTCATTCATTTTAGCTTTTCAGCTATCAGATCAGCTTATCAAGTATCAGATCAGGTTATCAGATTAGGTATCAGATCAGTTTATCAGGTATCAGATCAGCTTATCAGGTGTCAGATCAGTTTATCAGGTGTCAGATCAGGTTATCAGATCAGGTATTAGATGAGTTTATCAGGTTATCAGATCAGGTATCAGATCAATTTATCAGATGAGGTTATCAGATCAGCTTGTTAGGTATCTGATCAGATTATTATGTATCAGATCAAGTTTTTGCTTAGATGACCAGTTATAACAATCATATGTATAAAGTTTAAAGCCAGATTATGTACTAAGCGATACCCTTGATGAACAGTAATTTATATTACGATGAAGTAATCAAATGATTTTCTATAGCGACCATTGTTTAGTTCATTATCTTTACTTATCATCAAAAATCCATATTTATCCTTCCAACATTCTTGACATATATACTGAAACTTTTCAAATTTCATGTCGCTGGCAACATGATCATCGTATACATGTCTCATATTTTTTGCATCTTGTTTAAATATTATAATTAAATTGGCATTATCTCTTATTAAATGTTTTGGAATTCTTGTGTAGGTTTGACACAAGTAAAATGAATCCACATTCTTATGACGCCCCATACAAAAATATGCACGTATATTGTTTTGGTTTTCACATGCAACATCATCGAAAATCATAATTGAATTGCTTTTAGCTTCGCTAGGAGGAACAACGGACTCATTGTCTGCGAATGTGTAGTATCCCATTCCTTTAATTGGCGAAATTAAATTCTTTAGGTATTCATATTTAGGTTGATACAGAGATTTTGAGTACAAATAGATATTTTCAAACTTGAGACCATTAGGACTTTCTAGCAAACTGATCATTACATTAGTTTTTCCACAATTGGAGGGACCAACTATTAATGCTCGAATAGAATTTGGTAGCAAGGAACTATGTCTTATTTTTGTACTGTCATTTGAAAATACATCCACATTACGAACTAAAATATTTTTGTGTTGTTTTACTAAGCGCATTTCAATAACTACTTGTAAAATTCACAAAACAATATATTTTATTCTAGAATAAAATAATATGGTTACGTTTTATAAAAAAACATTCAGTCATAAGAAAACTATCGTTGGAGAAGGTTTACTAAATAAAACAATAAATTCTCTACCTTTTGAATTACATCTTCCTGGATATCAGTACTGTGGACCTGGCACAAGATTACAAAAGCGTTTAGATAGAGGAGATAAAGGAATTAATTTATTGGATGCTGCTTGCAAAAATCACGATATAGCTTACTCCAAAAACAAAGAATTAAACAGTAGACACCAAGCTGATAAAATTCTTGAAAATAAAGCTTGGGAAAGAGTTCTTTCAAACAATAGCAGTCTTGCAGAAAAAACATTTGCATATATGGTGACCAATGCAATGAAAGCAAAAACTAAATTTGGTATGGGTATGGAGAAGAAGAGCAGAAATAGGCAAAGACTATCGTTACGAACTCATTTAAATGTTGTTCAATAGTTCAATTAGAGCAGCAACAAAAACATTACGGGAAGAAAAACCACAAGACATTAACTCGGCCATTAAGATCGCTCGTAAAGTTATCAACAGATCACTTAAGGGGAAAAAGGCACGCGTTGTAATACCACGCATAATCAATGTTCCAAAAATTGGTGGATTTTTACCGCTAATTCCAATTCTAACTGCTCTAGGTGCACTTGGTAGTCTAACAACTGGAGGTGCCGCTATAGCTAAGGCTGTAAATGCAACAAAGGACGCAAAAAAACAACTTGAGGAAGCCACCAGACACAATAAGGCAATGGAGTCTATTGCTGTGGGAGAAGGACTGTACCTTAAACCATATAAAAAGGGTTATGGACTTGTTTGTAAAGATCATTCAAAAAACTATTAGAAATGCTACCCAACAGACCATTATCAGAATTTGATCTAAGAAAATTTTCAAGAAATATTCCACACTTTAGAGGAGTTTATATGTTGGATTCTCTACCAAAACGGCCAAGGATAGTAGAATGTGGAATAATTAATTTAGATTTATCAGCAGGACCAGGTACTCATTGGGTAGCATACTATAGAAACAAGGATGAAAAACAATATTTCAACAGTTTTGAAAATTTACAACCTCCTTTAGAATTAATCAAATATCTAGGTAGAAATATTGAATACAACTACAATCAATATCAAAACTTTAATACATTTAATTGTGGTCATTTATGTTTAAAATTTCTTTATGAAGCAACTAAAGAGTTGAAATAAAACACAAGCATATATTTGTATATTTTAAAAAATTCTTTCGTTGTTTTATTGTATTAGTTACAAAATATACATAACATTTTTTTTTTATTTTTACTGCCAAACAGGGTACTGGGAGTTTGGTATCAAAAACTCGTGCATCTCGCTATCTAAGATCAGGTTTCGCTCTCCTTTTCTTTGTAGTCGATATTTATCATTCGAAAGATCTTCTAATTCTACATTGGTTAATGCATTATATCGGTTCGGGAGAAACATTATATGGTTTTCCAGCTCAAGTTGAATTGTTTCTCCGTACTTTGTTGTTACCCGCTTTGCACGTAGGATGTTGTATTTGATTGAATCATCTAGATCCTTTATATGTATTAAGGTTTTTGTATTGCACGAATTAAATTTTTTCACCAGATCCATTGCGGTAGAAATTTTTTCACAACTTATAGCTTTGAACTTTTATTGCAAACTAATCTCGATTTTAGCTTTCTAGACTGTAAGAAGCCTAACAGAAAATCGTTATACAATGATTTTTTTGTTTTATTTTGACAAAAGACAAAGTGAGGAGAAATGAAATCTATATAAGTATTTAAAACTAAGTAGTTGAAAAAAGATAGAGAGATGATACAAATATGTATACATTTTTTTGAGTCGTTCACACAAAATTTTAAATTATTTTTCGGATTAAAAACGATCAGGCTTCGTTTTTTAAATTTCATAACATGCACCTTCGTACTGGTTCCTTGAAATGATCTATTATAGTTGCAAAGTAACAGTAAAACGGAACGCAAGTAAATTTTGCTAATAAAAAGATTAAATTTAAAATAAAAAACATGAGTCAAATAAGAGACAAGATTGTGCAATTCCTAATCAACTTTGAAGGATGTCAACTACATGAACACCGGGATATGATGAAATATTTCCTAGACATGTTGGATAAAAACGAAGAAATGGGTATAATGGAAGATGAAGACAAGGACGATGGCCATTTCAAATCCTGTCCTTGGAGCCATCCGGATTGTGTGGAGGGACCAGACACCTGCCGGTGTTCGGTATATTATTTAAGAAAAATGGCAATTAGCCATTTAATTAATTCATATTATGCATTATTTCATTAAAAGTAAATAATCAGAATAAAACAAAATCTTTAATGTTTTTTAATATATAATATATTTGTAAAATTCTGGTTTTTTCTCACTCTCTCTTAACAATAAAACAATATTTAACTTAAAAATAAAACATGTTTTCTTTTATTACTAGATTTAACTACTTACACATAGAAATTATTACCTAAAAAATTAGTTACAGTTTTTCCATTGCTTCTTCCTTTTCTAATCTTGAAATTTCCCACAATAGCATATCAAGTTCGTAATCGGGATTGGTTTCTTCGATTCGAAAATGATACCATGCATACGTACTTTTATCATCACTTCTTATTTTTCTTTTATCATCTGCATAATTTAATACTACTTTATTTATTTGATTTGAGTAAAATTGATGAATTTTTGATTTAAATGTTAGCATATCATCATACACAGTCGACTTATTGAATAAGCAATTTCTATATGAAGCTATACTATAATTATTAAGAATGCAGTTCTTTACTCCTTTCGATTTTTTAATATCACTTTGATATTGCACACTAAAAGAGTACATTTTTGATCGCAATCCTACAAATTCCTTCATTACCTTTCCACAATTCTCATCCTTCATCATACCCAACACCTTTTTGTTTACCAGAGGAAATCCATATACATTGTCTTTTGGGTAATCTGAAGTATCAAACTTATGGTCGACGTCAGTTTTTATGTCAGCATAGAAATCTTCAGTTTGTACTGTGTAAATGAAAGAGTCTGTGTCCATATAGTTTAATGATAGGTTTGTCTTGAATTTGGGTTGCATGTACCCATAATGGAAATCATACATTTTCCATTTGGAAAGCTCTAATACACAAAATCCTAAATATATGGGTTTATTGTAATAGGTTTTCACTCTTTTCATTTCAATCGCTACCATATCCTCAGAAAATATTGACAAACTATGAAAATTAGGTTTAGATATCCAATCTTGAGCTCCTAAATGATTACAGCTTGTCCTATTCCAGTTAGTAACTATTCGTACATCTTTTCTCTTTTCCACATTCTCCATAGTTTTACCATATACTGCATTATTTAACAATTTAAAGAAATTTTTTTCAAAAACATTTTTTGCAGTAGCCCTATGTTTGGTATTCAAGTCTATATAACTTTTCAACCAGGTTGATTGCTTATAGGTGAGAATTCGATGTACTTTCTTTAGAACTAGACCATACTGCAAACATTGTTTAAGAACTCTATAATGTATGACATATGTTTGTTTTGTAGAAAAATCTGCTAGTAATCTAATGTGCTTTGTTTGCAAAATTTTTTTATTTTCTGGACAGAAAGGAAGGTCATTGTGAGAGTCGTGCAAATGAGAAGGATAGTCTAAAGTAACTTCATAGACATATCCATCGCTTGAACTATCCTCTATGGTTGTCGGATCTAGATTTAGCTCTTCAGTTGACATCCATTTGAATCCACCATAAGGTAGATACTCAGACATTGCCCAACCGTAAAGGTTATTTGCGTCTAAGTACACAATAAATTCTGAGGGTTTCTCTCCATCAAAATCAGCTAAATATTTATTGTTAGCTTTTGAATAACGATTACTACATTGTACAAGCCCACCACGTATTCCTTTCTTGAAGAAATTGTACATATCTATATCCGTCAAAAGCTCTAATTCTATATTTGTATGCTTCAACATAGCATCCCACGATAGTCTTGGTGCAGTGTAATACTGACATGGATCTAAGTGGTAGATGTTCTTGCAAAACTTTCTAAAACTTTCAAATATACCTGCAAGTAAGAGCACATCCGTTTTTAAATATACTTCCATGTAATCTTGCAAGGTTTTGCAGCTGAAAGCATTCCAAACTTCTTTTGCATGATCATAGTCTTCAATCGAGCACTCCTTATTATTGAGCTGGTTGAAGAAATCTTCCCTTGCTGGAAGTTCACCAACATTCAATTTTTCAAAAGAATCTAGAAAATCATAGGGAAAAACGCCTTTTCTTCTCACAAGATCAAACTCTGTTTTGGTTTTGAATTGTTTTTTAATAATGTTAAAGTCTTGCTCTGAAAGATTATTGGCTAAAGATTCTAAACTATCTGACATAAAACGAATTGTATCTAAAAATCTAATTTCAAGGTTGTAGTTGTCGGTCATTTTTGAAAATGTAGACAGTGATATATATAATTCTTTGTTGAGCGGAAGGACTTTTATATTGTCGGATTTTTTACCCAAATCTTTAACAAAAAGGTGCGAGTCATAGGAAGAATAATTGTGGAAATAAACTGGTATAAATTTAGGAACTTGAAATTTTAAATTGCAAATCTTATGAGCTGCGCCTCTAAATTTACAGTGATCTCCCACTCTATCATTGCCTAGATGTTTGTGACAAATATGACAATTTATTGCATTTTGTAAATTAAAAATTTCGAAAGGAGATAAAGCATCCATTTTCCTTTTGTTTGCTAAATATTCATTATAAATATCTTCACAATCTTCAATCAAATTTTCTACAAACTTTTCTGCTGCATCCCTACCCGTATATAATTTAAATTTATCTAAACTATCATTATGCTTACATTTAATATAATAACTATAAGCACATGGTATGTGCTTCTTAATATAATTACTTTTATCACTTACTCTAATACCAACCTCCTGCAGTATGCATTCAAAGTCTGCATACACAACAAATGGTACATCCATTTGTCGTTGCTGGTCTTTAAACTGCAACACCGCTTTTTCCACAGACGGTAGCTCCGCAACATTGTGGGTATATTGGAGGCAGCTGTTACAAAACAGAAGTTTTCTGCAGTGCTTGGTAGTCTGGGATTTTAAAAGTCTATGGAAAGAAAAAAGTTATAAGAATACATATTAATATATTTACGTAAATAAATGTATATTTCTTTACTTACTTTGATATATTTGTTATAAGAATATAATGCTGATATCCTCCAGCATTTTCTAATAATAACAAATTTATATGTTGAGATTTTTCATTCTTGGTGTTATAGAATGGTCCAACAATTTCATTCCTTTCATCGTTGTATCCGAATACATTGACGCTGATATTAGGATTACTTTCTTCAAATATCCTAATACTCTTTAATGCCAACGGAAACTTTAAATTTTTAAAATCAAGCTCATTTCCGTTTTGCATGTATATGATGTCAGCGCTGATGTCTGCAATGTTGTATGAGCTGCAACGTTGTGGTGTTTTAATAACAGAGGTATCCAGTGCAGATATTATAGCCCATTTAAAGCAGTAAATGTCCTTGTTTTAAACATTTATGCAGGCAGCTCTACTTTTTAATTTATCCGGCGTACTTATCCAGTTCGATCCTCTCACCAAAGATGACTTATTTATGGCGATTTCGAGGCGAACAATTCTTATTAAAGCCCATCCTGAATCCCGTTCTTGGAATTCAGACATTTTGTTGTGGATTTCTTGAAATTGCTTTGCCATAAGTTCCTCAACATCATCAATTTTAATATACTCTCCAATTAGAGTAATATTAAATTTAATGATGTTGTGCACGGCAAGACTATTTTCAAGTCTTTCTTTGATTATAGTTTTATTATCCACAATAACATCTTCAAATAGAATACAATCCTTATTTATTAGAACTCCAAATGTTGTAATATTATTTTTAAAAGCACTATTTATTATATAATATTTGCGTTCATTTGGAGCTTGAGAGAGTAGATCATCCGCAGAATTTGAGATATCCATTTCTACTTCATCATTTGACTTATATCCATGTCTTGAGGAAAATTCTCTACGGGCAAATAGCTTGGGTAATTATTATTGGGTCTATTATTTTGCTGCAACTGTACACTATATTCAATGGGATATGGGATTTCCATAGGTGCTGTGAATTGGTTGGTTGACACTGGATACGGATACAAAGGATACGCTGGAGCCTGCACTGGATACTGATACTGCACTGGATACTGATTCTGCACTGGATACTGATACTGCACTGGATACTGATTCTGCACTGGATACTGATACTGCACGGGATACTGATGCTGCACTGGATACTGATACTGCACGGGATGCTGATATAGCAAATTGTTGTAGACCATTGGGTTATAGGGTTGTATGGAATGATATACATCTTGGGGTTGTACCGACTGCTGCACATCTTGGGGTTGAACATGACTTTTGCAATGATTTAAATAGCACTTTTGGTATCTGAATTGCTTATTGCAGATATTACAACGGAAAACTGAAGAACTCATTTTTTTAAATTGTTTTTAATATTTATTTATTGAAAAAACCTTAATATATATGTTGAAACAACTTATAAATGCACTTATATACTGTTTTTAGTTTGTAATATAAAAATAGTTCTATTTTTTAAAACACAAGGAGTTTTGAAATATTCACGACTTATTGGTTTTATATACAAAAATGTACTGACTTGAATCTTAAAAAATTTGATTTACATTAATTCGTGAAAATCTTTAGTATGGTCTAGTATGCTACATTTCAAAAAGTAGTTTTCAGTATTTGCGTAGTTAGTAACTTGTAGCTACAAAAATCGTTGGTTGCAAAATTTTAAAAAAGTAGTTTTAGAAGTACAGCGGGTATATGAGATACAGCTTATGCATGCCGATACAAAATGTTTAAGGGAATGAAACTGCTACGTAGACAATATTTATGTAAACAAACATTTTGATAAGTGATATGCACAGAATATGTAGACATGCTTATGCATGTAGAGACGTTCCAAAATTATGTAGCAAAAGAAACTGCTACGTGAACAATATTTATGTAAACAAACATTTTGGTAAGTGATATGCACAGAATACATAGGCATGCTTATGCATGTAGAGACGTTCCAAAATTATGTAGCAAAAGAAACTGCTACGTGGACAATATTTATGTAAACAAACATTTTGATAAGTGATATGCACAGAATACGTAGACATGCTTATGCATGTAGAGACGTTCCAAAATGTTTAAGGGAATGAAACTGCTACGTAGACAATATTTATGTAAACAAACATTTTGATAAGTGATATGCACAGAATACATAGACATGCTTATGCATGTAGAGACGTTTCAAAATTTTGTAGTAAAAGAAACTGCTACGTGGACAATATTTATGTAAATGACAAACTACAAAAGTTTTGTAGCCAAACAAATTTTCAAAAGCAGAATTATTAAAATTTTAAGTTGAGCTTTTATTTGTAAAATGAAGCCCTTCTGGTACACTCCATTGTATCGCAGACTTCAGCGGCATCACTTGAAGGAATATCTGAGAAGAGCCAGACAGGAAGAATTCCATAGATATCTTGAAGGAGATGAGGATCTTTTCCTAGAGCTGTCATCGCAGCCAACATCTGACGCAGTCCCAGAAAATGCAGCATATGAAGAGATGCTAACAGACGATGAGGATCTCCTTTTAGCGGTGTCTTCGCAGCCAACGTCTGACGCAGCCCCAGAAAATGCAGCATATGAAGAGATGCTAACAGGCGATGAGGATCTCCTTTTAGCGGTGTCTTCGCAGCCAACCACTACTGGTCCAAGAGAGGTAGCAATCAAACCTCAAATAGAAATATTGGACGTGCAAATTCTCCCAAATATAGATATACCTATGTTTCTCGCGTTATACGAAGACGATCAATTGTTGGTAGAGGCAGCGGACGCAGTGGAGTCAGATTTAAATTGATATATATATCAATGCTTATAAAAATTAAAATAAATGTCTTTTATTTCAAATAAAAACCTACATACATATTTATTTCAGAGAACACACACACAAACACAATGGTTCATTCATTCAAATGGTCAAGGGAATATTTGGGCACAACGAATAAACGCTTATTATTTGTTTGTATGTATATGCGTACATAAATATCTACAAATTTATTTCATTTCATACTGACCCACTTGCGCTAAATCCAGGGAAGCAAAAAAGCGGACTGTCATACAGACTCACCAATCGTTACATACACAGCCTGTCTGACAGGCAGACATTCCAATCGCCACTCAGAACACAAAAACACACACACACACTTAAACATAGCATAAATATTCATATTCTACAAAATACAGAAATCGCACCACCATCCAGATCCCCAAATAAAATCCATCGATGATCGTCATGTATAAAATAAACAAAATATCAGATTCAATATTTATGCAATAGTATTTTTTTTTCACAACGTCTTCAACATCAGAATAATCAAATTATTCCCCCACACTCAAGCATTGCACACAAAAAAGAAATAACTGAATTGCTGGACAAAATATCTTAAGTAAACACACACCAAAATTAAAAATATCTTAAGTAAACACACACCAAAATTAAAAACAAGCTAAAAAATAAAAGAAGAAATCTCACTTCAGCAAGAAGAAACGAACCACAAACATTAGGGCCATCCATTTATACAACACTTTTGAGATATTGTACTTCCTAAAAAATGTTGTGTCAGATACTAAAAATTTCTTATTTTCTATTAGGCCATAGCACCCATGTAGAGACTGAATTCCTACGCTCACATATGGACAGACAGAAATTCCCACGCTCACATACCGACGGACATGTATTCCCAAGGTCACATATGGACAGACACAAACTCCCAAGCTCTCATATGGACAGACAAAAATTTCCACGGTCTCACGCTCACTTATACAAACTCATTTTGGTTACTACAGCACCCCTCCACCAAACTACCCTCACATATGGACGGACAGAAATTCCCACGGTCTCATACGGACAGACACAAACTCCCAAGGTCTCATATGGACAGACAAAAATTCCCACGCCTACCCCAACATTATAAAATATAAAAGAAATTAAACAACAACAATGTGAACATCCCTATTTAACCGTGGGAAAATACACACACACACACACACACACACACACATTAAAGTATCAAATTACAAAAAAACCCAATAACACAAATTTGGCAATTAAAATTTAAAATTTAAATGCTGATATTTGAGTATTTTAATTGTTCTCGCACATACAGTTCCTAACTACTGGTACTTACTGTAAAGACATATGTAGACATTGGAACTAGTTATTTATTACTGCCTAAGGTACTTCCAGTAGGGACATGTGTAGACATTGAAACCAGTTATTCAATACTGACTAAGGTACTTCCTGTAGTGACATATGTAGACATTGGAACCAGTTATTCAATACTGATTAATGTACTTCCTGTAGAGACATATGTAGACATTGGAACCAGTTATTTACTACTACCTAAGGTACTCTCTCTAGAGTCATCTGTAGACATTGAAACTAGTTATTTACTACTACCTAAGGTACTTCCTGTAGAGACATATGTAGACATTGGAGCCAGTTACTTACTACTACCTGAGGTACTTCTTGTAGAGACATATGTAGACATTGGAACTAGTTATTTATTACTGCCTAAGGTACTTCCTGTAGAGACATATGTAGACATTACAACCAGTAATTTGGTACCGCCTAAGGAACTTAGTGTAGAGACATATGTAGACATTGGAACTAGTTATTTATTACTGCCTAAGGTACTTCCAGTTGGGACATGTGTAGACATTGGAACCAGTTATTCAATACTGACTAAGGTACTTCCTGTAGAGACATATGTAGACATTGGCACCAGTTATTTACTACTACCTAAGGTACTTCTTGTAGAGACATATGTAGACATTGGAACTAGCTATTTATTACTGCCTAAGGTACTTCCTGTAGAGACATATGTAGACATTACAACCAGTAGTTTAGTACCGCCTAAGTTACTTACTGTAGAGACATATGTAGACATTGGAACTAGTTATTTATTACTGCCTAAGGTACTTCCAGTAGGGACATGTGTAGACATTGGAACCAGTTATTTACTACTACCTAAGGTACTTCTTGTAGAGACATATGTAGACATTGGAACTAGTTTTTTATTACTGCCTAAGGTACTTAGTGTAGAGACATATGTAGACATTGGAACTAGTTATTTATTACTGCCTAAGGTACTTCCAGTAGGGACATGTGTAGACATTGGAACCAGTTATTCAATACTGACTAAGGTACTTCCTGTAGAGACATATGTAGACATTGGCACCAGTTATTTACTATTACCTAAGGTACTCTCTCTAGAGTCATCTGTAGACATTGAAACTAGTTATTTACTACTACCTAAGGTACTTCCTGTAGAGACATATATAGACATTGGAGCCAGTTACTTACTACTACCTAAGAAACTTCCTGTAGAGACATATGTAGACATTAGAACCAGTTATTTACTACTACCTAAGGTACTTCTTGTAGAGACATATGTAGACATTGGAACTAGTTTTTTATTACTGCCTAAGGTACTTCTTGTAGAGACATATATAGACATTGGAACCAGTTATTTAGTACCGCCTAAGGTACTTACTGTAGAGACATATGTAGACATTACAACCAGTAATATAGTACCGCCTAAGGTACTTACTGTATAGACATATGTAGACATTGGAACTAGTTATTTTTTACTGCCTAAAGTACTTCCAGTAGAGACATATGTAGACATTGGAACCAGTTATTTGCTTCTACCTAAGGTACTCTCTCTAGAGTCATCTGTAGACATTGAAGCTAGTTATGTACTACTACCTAAGGTACTTTCTGTAAAGACATATGTAGACATTGGAACCAGTTATTTACTACTACCTAAGGTACTCTCTCTAGAGTCATCTGTTGACATTGAAACTAGTTATGTACTACTACCTAAGGTACTTCTTGTAGAGACATATGTAGTCATTGGAACTAGTTATTTATTATTGCCTAAGGTACTTACAACTAGTTATTTACTACTACCTAAGGTACTTACTGTAGAGACGTATGTAGACATTGGAACCAGTTATTTACTACTACCTAAGGTACTTACTGTAGAGACATATATAGACATTACAACCAGTAATTAAGTACAACCTAAGGTACTTACTGTAGAGATATATGTAGACATTACAACCAGTAATTTAGTATCGCCTAAGGTACTTACTGTAAAGACATATGTATACATTGGAACTAGTTATTTATTACTGCCTAAGGTACTTCCAGTAGGGACATGTATAGACATTGAAACCAGTTATTCAATACTGACTAAGGTACTTCCTGTAGAGACATATGTAGACATTACAACCAGTAATTTAGTACCGCCTAAGAAACATAGTGTAGAGACATATGTAGACTTTGGAACTAGTTATTTATTACTGCCTAAGGTACTTCCAGTAGAGACATATGTAGACATTGGAACCAGTTATTCAATACTGACTAAGGTACTTCCTGTAGACATATGTAGACATTGGAACCAGTTATTCAATACTGATTAATGTACTTCCTGTAGAGACATATGTAGACATTGGAACCAGTTATTTACTACTACCTAAGGTACTCTCTCTGGAGTCATCTGTAGACATTGAAACTAGTTATTTACTACTACCTACGGTACTTCCTGTAGAGACATCTGTAGACATTGAAACTAGTTATTTACTACTACCTAAGGTACTTCCTGTAGAAACATATGTAGACATTGGAGCCAGTTATTTACTACTACCTGAGGGCCCTTTTTGTAGAGACATATGTAGACATTGGAACTAGTTATTTACTACTACCTAAGGTACTCTCTCTAGAGTCATCTGTAGACATTGGAACTAGTTATTTATTACTGCCTAAGGTACTTCCAGTAGGGACATGTGTAGACATTGAAACCAGTTATTCAATACTGACTAAGGTACTTCCTGTAGTGACATATGTAGACATTGGAACCAGTTATTCAATACTGATTAATGTACTTCCTGTAGAGACATATGTAGACATTGGAACCAGTTATTTACTACTACCTGAGGTACTCTCTCTAGAGTCATCTGTAGACATTGAAACTAGTTATTTACTACTACCTAAGGTACTTCCTGTAGAGACATATGTAGACATTGGAGCCAGTTACTTACTACTACCTGAGGTACTTCTTGTAGAGACATATGTAGACATTGGAACTAGTTATTTATTACTGCCTAAGGTACTTCCTGTAGAGACATATGTAGACATTACAACCAGTAATTTAGTACCGCCTAAGGAACTTAGTGTAGAGACATATGTAGACATTGGAACTAGTTATTTATTACTGCCTAAGGTACTTCCAGTAGGGACATGTGTAGACATTGGAACCAGTTATTCAATACTGACTAAGGTACTTCCTGTAGAGACATATGTAGACATTGGCACCAGTTATTTACTACTAACTAAGGTACTTCTTGTAGAGACATATGTAGACATTGGAACTAGTTATTTATTACTGCCTAAGGTACTTCCTGCAGAGACATATGTAGACTTTACAACCAGTAGTTTAGCACCGCCTAAGTTACTTACTGTAGAGACATATGTAGACATTGGAACTAGTTATTTATTACTGCCTAAGGTACTTCCAGTAGGGACATGTGTAGACATTGGAACCAGTTATTTACTATTACCTAAGGTACTTCTTGTAGAGACATATGTAGACATTGGAACCAGTTATTTACTACTACCTAAGGTACTCTCTCTAAAGTCATCTGTAGACATTGAAACTAGTTATTTTCTACTACTAGAGTCATCTGTAGACATTGACACTAGTTATTTACTACTACCTAAGGTAATTCCTGTAGAGACATATGTAGACATTGGAACCAGTTATTTACTACTACCTAAGGTACTTCTTGTAGAGACATATGTAGACATTGGAATTAGTTAATTATTACTGCCTAAGGTACTTCCTGTAGAGACATATGTAGATATTACAATCAGTAGTTTAGTACCGCCTAAGGTACTTACTGTAGAGACATATGTAGACATTGGAACCAGTTATTTACTATTACCTAAGGTACTCTCTCTAGAGTCATCTGTAGACATTGAAACTAGTTATTTACTACTACCTAAGGTACTTCCTGTAGAGACATATATAGACATTGGAGCCAGTTACATACTACTACCTAAGGTACTTCCTGTAGAGAGATATGTAGACATTAGAACCAGTTATTTACTACTACCTAAGGTACTTCTTGTAGAGACATATGTAGACATTGGAACTAGTTTTTTATTACTGCATAAGGTACTTCTTGTAGAGACATATGTAGACATTGGAACCAGTTATTTAGTACCGCCTAAGGTACTTACTGTAAAGACATATGTAGACATTACAACCAGTAATTTAGTACCGCCTAAGGTACTTACTGTATAGACATATGCAGACATTGGAACTAGTTATTTTTTACTGCCTAAGGTACTTCCAGTAGAGACATATGTAGACATTGGAACCAGTTATTTACTACTACCTAAGGTACTCTCTCTAGAGTCATCTGTAGACATTGAAACTAGTTATGTACTACTACCTAAGGTACTTCCTGTAGAGACATATGTAGACATTGGAACCAGTTATTTACTACTACCTAAGGTACTCTCTCTAGAGTCATCTGTTGACATTGAAACTAGTTATGTACTACTACCTAAGGTACTTCTTGTAGAGACATATGTAGTCATTGGAACTAGTTATTTATTACTGCCTAAGGTACTTACAACTAGTTATTTACTTCTACCTAAGGTACTTACTGTAGAGACATATGTAGACATTGGAACCAGTTATTTACTACTACCTAAGGTACTTACTGTAGAGACATATGTAGACATTACAACCAGTAATTAAGTACCGCCTAAGGTACTTACTGTAGAGATATATGTAGACATTACAACCAGTAATTTAGTATCGCCTAAGGTACTTACTGTAAAGACATATGTATACATTGGAACTAGTTATTTATTACTGCCTAAGGTACTTCCAGTAGGGACATGTGTAGACATTGAAACCAGTTATTCAATACTGACTTAGGTACTTCCTGTAGAGACATATGTAGACATTACAACCAGTAATTTAGTACCGCCTAAGGAACATAGTGTAGAGATATATGTAGACATTGGAACTAGTTATTTATTACTGCCTAAGGTACTTCCAGTAGAGACATGTGTAGACATTGGAACCAGTTATTCAATACTGACTAAGGTACTTCCTGTAGACATATGTAGACATTGGAACCAGTTATTTACTACTACCTAAGGTACTCTCTCTAGAGTCATCTGTAGACATTGAAACTAGTTATTTACTACTACCTAAGGTACTTCCTGTAGAGACATATATAGACTTTGGAGCCAGTTACTTACTACTACCTAAGGTACTTCCTGTAGAGACATATGTAGACATTGGAACCAGTTATTTACTACTACCTAAGGTACTTCTTGTAGAGACATATGTAGACATTGGAAATAGTTATTTATTACTGCCTAAGGTACTTCCTGTAGAGACATATGTAGACATTACAACCAGTAGTCTAGTACCGCCTAAGTTACTTACTGTAGAGACATATGTAGACATTGGAACTAGTTATTTATTACTGCCTAAGGTACTTCCAGTAGGGACATGTGTAGACATTGGAACCAGTTATTCAATACTGACTAAGGTACTTCGTGTAGAGGCATATGTAGACATTGGGACCAGTTATTTACTACTACCTAAGGTACTTCCTGTAGAGACATATGTAGACATTGGAACCAGTTATTTACTACTACCTAAGGTACTTCCAGTAGGGACATGTGTAGAGATTGGAACCAGTTATTTACTCTACTTCTTGTAGAGACATATGTAGACATTGGAAACAGTTATTTACTACTACCTAAGGTACTTCTTGTAGAGACATATGTAGACATTGGAACTAGTTATTTATTACTGCCTAAGGTACTTCCAGTAGGGACATGTGTAGACATTGAAACCAGTTATTCAATACCGACTTAGGTACTTCCTGTAGAGACATATGTAGACATTACAACCAGTAATTTAGTACCGCCTAAGGAACATAGTGTAGAGATATATGTAGACATTGGAACTAGTTATTTATTACTGCCTAAGGTACTCCCAGTAGAGACATGTGTAGACATTGAAACCAGTTATTCAATACTGACTTAGGTACTTCCTGTAGAGACATATGTAGACATTACAACCAGTAATTTAGTACCGCCTAAGGAACATAGTGTAGAGATATATGTAGACATTGAAACTAGTTATTTACTACTGCCTAAGGTACTTCCAGTAGAGACATGTGTAGACATTGAAACCAGTTATTCAATACTGACTTAGGTACTTCCTGTAGAGACATATGTAGACATTACAACCAGTAATTTAGTACCGCCTAAGGAATATAGTGTAGAGATATATGTAGACATTGAAACTAGTTATTTACTACTACCTAAGGTACTTCCTGTAGAAACATATGTAGACATTGGAGCCAGTTATTTACTACTACCTGAGGTACTTCTTGTAGAGACATATGTAGACATTACAACCAGTAGTTTAGCACCGCCTAAGTTACTTACTGTAGAGACATATGTAGACATTGGAACTAGTTATTTATTACTGCCTAAGGTACTTCCAGTAGGGACATGTGTAGACATTGGAACCAGTTATTTACTACTACCTAAGGTACTTCTTGTAGAGACATATGTAGACATTGGAACCAGTTATTTACTACTACCTAAGGTACTCTCTCTAGAGTCATCTGTAGACATTGAAACTAGTTATTTTCTACTACTAGAGTCATCTGTAGACATTGACACTAGTTATTTACTACTACCTAAGGTAATTCCTGTAGAGACATATGTAGACATTGGAACCAGTTATTTACTACTACCTAAGGTACTTCTTGTAGAGACATATGTAGACATTGGAATTAGTTAATTATTACTGCCTAAGGTACTTCCTGTAGAGACATATGTAGATATTACAATCAGTAGTTTAGTACCGCCTAAGGTACTTACTGTAGAGACATATGTAGACATTGGAACCACTTATTTACTATTACCTAAGGTACTCTCTCTAGAGTCATCTGTAGACATTGAAACTAGTTATTTACTACTACCTAAGGTACTTCCTGTAGAGACATATATAGACATTGGAGCCAGTTACATACTACTACCTAAGGTACTTCCTGTAGAGAGATATGTAGACATTAGAACCAGTTATTTACTACTACCTAAGGTACTTCTTGTAGAGACATATGTAGACATTGGAACTAGTTTTTTATTACTGCATAAGGTACTTCTTGTAGAGACATATGTAGACATTGGAACCAGTTATTTAGTACCGCCTAAGGTACTTACTGTAAAGACATATGTAGACATTACAACCAGTAATTTAGTACCGCCTAAGGTACTTACTGTATAGACATATGCAGACATTGGAACTAGTTATTTTTTACTGCCTAAGGTACTTCCAGTAGAGACATATGTAGACATTGGAACCAGTTATTTACTACTACCTAAGGTACTCTCTCTAGAGTCATCTGTAGACATTGAAACTAGTTATGTACTACTACCTAAGGTACTTCCTGTAGAGACATATGTAGACATTGGAACCAGTTATTTACTACTACCTAAGGTACTCTCTCTAGAGTCATCTGTTGACATTGAAACTAGTTATGTACTACTACCTAAGGTACTTCTTGTAGAGACATATGTAGTCATTGGAACTAGTTATTTATTACTGCCTAAGGTACTTACAACTAGTTATTTACTACTACCTAAGGTACTTACTGTAGAGACATATGTAGACATTGGAACCAGTTATTTACTACTACCTAAGGTACTTACTGTAGAGACATATGTAGACATTACAACCAGTAATTAAGTACCGCCTAAGGTACTTACTGTAGAGATATATGTAGACATTACAACCAGTAATTTAGTATCGCCTAAGGTACTTACTGTAAAGACATATGTATACATTGGAACTAGTTATTTATTACTGCCTAAGGTACTTCCAGTAGGGACATGTGTAGACATTGAAACCAGTTATTCAATACTGACTTAGGTACTTCCTGTAGAGACATATGTAGACATTACAACCAGTAATTTAGTACCGCCTAAGGAACATAGTGTAGAGATATATGTAGACATTGGAACTAGTTATTTATTACTGCCTAAGGTACTTCCAGTAGAGACATGTGTAGACATTGGAACCAGTTATTCAATACTGACTAAGGTACTTCCTGTAGACATATGTAGACATTGGAACCAGTTATTTACTACTACCTAAGGTACTCTCTCTAGAGTCATCTGTAGACATTGAAACTAGTTATTTACTACTACCTAAGGTACTTCCTGTAGAGACATATATAGACTTTGGAGCCAGTTACTTACTACTACCTAAGGTACTTCCTGTAGAGACATATGTAGACATTGGAACCAGTTATTTACTACTACCTAAGGTACTTCTTGTAGAGACATATGTAGACATTGGAAATAGTTATTTATTACTGCCTAAGGTACTTCCTGTAGAGACATATGTAGACATTACAACCAGTAGTCTAGTACCGCCTAAGTTACTTACTGTAGAGACATATGTAGACATTGGAACTAGTTATTTATTACTGCCTAAGGTACTTCCAGTAGGGACATGTGTAGACATTGGAACCAGTTATTCAATACTGACTAAGGTACTTCGTGTAGAGGCATATGTAGACATTGGGACCAGTTATTTACTACTACCTAAGGTACTTCCTGTAGAGACATATGTAGACATTGGAACCAGTTATTTACTACTACCTAAGGTACTTCCAGTAGGGACATGTGTAGAGATTGGAACCAGTTATTTACTCTACTTCTTGTAGAGACATATGTAGACATTGGAAACAGTTATTTACTACTACCTAAGGTACTTCTTGTAGAGACATATGTAGACATTGGAACTAGTTATTTATTACTGCCTAAGGTACTTCCAGTAGGGACATGTGTAGACATTGAAACCAGTTATTCAATACCGACTTAGGTACTTCCTGTAGAGACATATGTAGACATTACAACCAGTAATTTAGTACCGCCTAAGGAACATAGTGTAGAGATATATGTAGACATTGGAACTAGTTATTTATTACTGCCTAAGGTACTCCCAGTAGAGACATGTGTAGACATTGAAACCAGTTATTCAATACTGACTTAGGTACTTCCTGTAGAGACATATGTAGACATTACAACCAGTAATTTAGTACCGCCTAAGGAACATAGTGTAGAGATATATGTAGACATTGAAACTAGTTATTTACTACTGCCTAAGGTACTTCCAGTAGAGACATGTGTAGACATTGAAACCAGTTATTCAATACTGACTTAGGTACTTCCTGTAGAGACATATGTAGACATTACAACCAGTAATTTAGTACCGCCTAAGGAATATAGTGTAGAGATATATGTAGACATTGAAACTAGTTATTTACTACTACCTAAGGTACTTCCTGTAGAAACATATGTAGACATTGGAGCCAGTTATTTACTACTACCTGAGGTACTTCTTGTAGAGACATATGTAGACATTGGAACTAGTTATTTATTACTGCCTAAGGTACTTCCTGTAGAGACATATGTAGACATTACAACCAGTAATTTAGTATCGCCTAAGGTACTAGTAGTTAGGAACTGTATGTGCGAGAACAATTAAAATACTTAAATTTCAGAAATTAAATTTTAAAATTTTACATTTTAATTGCCAAATTTGTGTTAATGGGTTTTTTTTTGTAATTTGATACTTTAATGTGTGTGTGTGTGTGTATTTTCCCACGGTTAAATAGGGAAGTTCACATTGTTGTTGTTTAATTTCTTTTATATTTTATAATGTTGGGGTAGGCGTGGGAATTTTTGTCTGTCCATATGAGACCTTGGGAGTTTGTGTCTGTCCGTATGAGACCGTGGGAATTTCTGTCCGTCCATATGTGAGGGTAGTTTGGTGGAGGGGTGCTGTAGTAACCAAAATGAGTTTGTATAAGTGAGCGTGAGACCGTGTGAATTTTTGTCTGTCCATATGAGAGCTTGGGAGTTTGTGTCTGTCCATATGTGACCTTGGGAATACATGTCCGTCGGTATGTGAGCGTGGGAATTTCTGTCTGTCCATATGTGAGCGTAGGAATTCAGTCTCTACATGGGTGCTATGATCTAATAGAAAATAAGAAATTTTTAGTATCTGACACAACATTTTTTAGGAAGTACAATATCTCAAAAGTGTTGTATAAATGGATGGCCCTAATGTTTGTGGTTCGTTTCTTCTTGCTGGAGTGAGATTTCTTCTTTTATTTTTTAGCTTGTTTTTAATATTGGTGTGTGTTTACTTAAGATATTTTTAATTTTGGTGTGTGTTTACTTAAGATATTTTGTCCAGCAATTCAGTTATTTCTTTTTTGTGTGCAATGCTTGAGTGTGGGGGAATAATTTGATTATTCTGATCTTGAAGACGTTGTGAAAAAAAAATACTATTGCATAAATATTGAATCTGATATTTGGTTTATTTTATACATGACGATCATCGATGGATTTTATTTGGGGATCTGGATGGTGGTGCGATTTCTGTATTTTGTAGAATATGAATATTTATGCTATGTTTAAGTGTGTGTGTGTGTGTGTGTGTTTTTGTGTTCTGAGTGGCGATTGGAATGTCTGCCTGTCAGACAGGCTGTGTGTGTAACGATTGGTGAGTCTGTATGACAGTCCGCTTTTTTGCTTCCCTGGATTTAGCGCAAGTGGGTCAGTATGAAATGAAATAAATTTGTAGATATTTATGTACGCATATACATACAAACAAATAATAAGCGTTTATTCGTTGTGCCCAAATATTCCCTTGACCATTTGAATGAATGAACCATTGTGTTTGTTTGTGTGTTCTCTGAAATAAATATGTATGTAGGTTTTTATTTGAAATAAAAGACATTTATTTTAATTTTTATAAGCATTTATTTAAAAGTTTGTTAACATTTTCATTTTTAAGTAAAATTGCATTCCTTAAGGCACAAACACCATAGTCGTGATAGCTACAATAGAGATATGTTGAATGCTTAGTTTCCATTTGTTTAAAATTAATGCAGCCAATGTCTTCAATGTTATAAACTGTTTGATGAATCATTTTTTCTAGCCATATTTTCTTCTCTCCCCCCTTAACATATATTTGTGAATTTCTTATATTGGATTTTAAAAACTTGCAAACGCTTTGAAATGAGACTGATCCATCATTCCAGTTAATATGATGATAGTTTTTTGTTAACCAAACTGCTTCTCTCTGTTTTTTGACCGATAAACATGCGAAATCAAAAGGAGGTTTTATGATGAAATTGAGGCATTCGTTGTTGCTGAAAACTACAGCTAGTTCTTTTGCGATGAAGTCATTTGAATTATTTTTGAAACCTTGCAAGTCTACAAAAACAATATCACCATCCATGTTATTTAATTTATAAGACCTTCCGGACTTGACCTTTTATTGGTATGTATTCTATTACGCGGTCATGAATAAGAACGCAGTAAGCTGATGTCGTTGCTGGAATATTTGTTGCTGTTTCAAATTCAATTTTTATATCAATCGGTCCGGTATTGACTGATTCGTTCTGATAGCTTACATCTACTACAATAATTGGAGCGTCGTCTTTAAACTCCTGGGCAGTTAATAATGGTTGAGGCTCATTCATATAGTAGCTTTGTTGAAATCTTACATACATATCATATAGAATTGCATACCGTTCATTTTTAAATTTTATTTAAGACCATCATATGGGTAAGAGGTTGAATTTAAATGTACTTTTAAATTAGTGAGGTCACAGTGAACAAATTTGTTATCTCGTTGAAATGCGACCAATACAAAACGTGGTCGCTCTTTACTTGCAGCTAATTTAACATTCCAAATATGACTTGTTCCTGTATTCAATTGTGGATTCATATGACAATCCCAGCTACGAAATGCCATCGGTATAGAAGCACCATTGTTAATAATTTTAATCATATTCAACTTGCTCTGATCAGATAATTGTACGTGTGGAATTCTCCAGGAGATGAGTGAAATTGTAAGTTTCGATTTTTCAGTAGAAACGCTCGAGTGTACAAGAGCTTCATCATTTTTATTGCGCAAGAGTATCAATTCATGCTTTCCATTAAGTATAACTTTGTTGTAGTCTTCAGCAAATCCCAAAAGCATTTTTAGTGGTACATAAAAATTAAAATATCCATTCTTAAGATTCAAATCATCAGTTTTATGCCATCCACCATTTTGCATTCCAACGCTTTGAGTTGGTGATAGAGATACTAAATTTTTTATTGTGGTTGTTGTTCCTAAATACCTTGTATGATCGATTTCAATACCATTAAGCTCATAGCGGATTTCATCAAATAGATGTGCAACAAAGTTGTTTTTCAATTTAAAATTTTCTGAAAATTTTCCAGTTTTTTCATCTACAACGAAACCTTCCACATATATATAGCTCTCACTAGGTAACACGTACAAATCTTGATTTTGTATTGAGATTCGAATCTCATCATTATTATTGTACGATTGTAGATATGGTATGTAGGTATGATAGTCCTTTTTTATTATATTTTCGTCAGACAATGGCTTATCCAATACGTTTATTATTGAGCTCATTTTGTTTTCAGTTTAAAATTCAAAGACTTGAGAAAACTGTTGTTTGTTGTTGTAAGTGACCTTTGACGAGCAGATCTTTTCAATTGTGGTTTAGGTTGTAATATCTGTGGATGAGACGTGACTGCCGTATTTTGTGATATACTTGTATTGTATATTATCATTACTTAGTTGGTCTTAAATGTATTCGTATTGTAATTTCCTCTCCTCTGAAGTTAATTAAATCACCGTTCTGATCAACCACGCGCAGTGATAGAGAGCTTATCTCTTTGGTGTTTACAGGTAAATAGATGAGATTCCTTGGAATCTCATCTATTTTATAGCCTGCAGGTACATTAATCGGAAACTCATGAAGTGTGTGTGATTTTGAATTGTTCATATATGTGTTAGTAGCGATACTACTTTCAATTCGCAAGAGATTTACTTTAAAAATATTAACTGGAAGATCTGAGTAATGATCATCGGTCGGTGTTAGGATTTTACTATTGAATCCTAAAAGATTCCCAATTGTATTTTCTTTATTAAAATATATCGGGTCTTTAGAACTATTTATTTTAACTTGCATCGTATTGTTGTTAGCTTCTATAAAAATATGCTCTCCAGGACTGAGTCGTTTGTATTGCTCTTCTATGTAGTCAACTATATCTTTCAATTCATAAGATCCAATTGGTATTTCAATTACATATTCCCCTATATGAAACATATTGTTATAGGAGTCTACATTTGGAATACTGTTGTATGAATGAAAATCAGTTAGCGCACACTCATATGAGTCGTTTAAGTCAATGGGAGGAAAATAATTAGCATATAGCGCTGATGAGTTAGAGCTCAGAGTAAGTGTTATTGACATTATAACAGCCTGTTCACAAATAATACACACCATGGTTTATAAGAATAATTTGCATATATATTTCATAATCTTATTTTAAAATTAACATTAGTTATTAAAAATATTGATGTTATTGTCGTTGTTATCATTGCGGATGACGATTTATTTCGTTTTCCATCTATAGTATTTCATCTTTGCTTATCCAGGAATTGTGTTGATTAGAAAATCCCAACCATTTAACTAATGCTTTGCCCCCTTTCAGTCGAATCACCTTTTCAACTAGATATGTATTTGGAAATCTAGTTCTTGACAGTTCTTCCGTATAGAAGCCACCTTTAATAGGATTTCCAAGATAATCTTCTAATATGTATGTTGTAGGATATGTATTCTGAACTCTTTGGATTGTGAAAATTTCTGTTGTCCAATTCGGAGTATAGCCTTTCTCAAAAATATGTTTATATTTGCTAATACGTACATGGTCTCCTGCATTAAATTTTGACATTTTGTACATCTTTAAATGACTGTATACTGTATTTAGAAGTTGTTTTTCATTTTTTGAGTTGACTTTAATCGGTGGCATTTTAATGGTGCGATGAACTTTTCTATTGTATGCATTAAGTAAATCTTTGTATATATCAAGCCAGTTGTAGGAACTATTAAAACTAAACTCTTTCCACATCATTCCTTTTAATGTTCTATTGAATCGTTCTACTATTGATGCTTTCATGATGCTATACGTTGAGTAGTGATTGATGTTGTATTTATCCATCAATTGATTAAAGTGTTTGTTGAAGAATTCTTTACCATCATCTGTTTGTAAGTTTTTTGGCACACGCCCCAACTGAAAAATAGTCTCCATTGCCTGCGTTGTGTCAACAGCTGTTTTTCTTCTCAGAGGTACTGCCCAAGCATATTTGGAGAATGTGTCAATTACAGTTAGCAAAAATCTATAATTTTTATTGTATGTAGAATAGTTCCCCATTTCAACTAAATCCGCTTGCCAAAGATCGTCTATTCCTTTCATAACAACTCTACGACGTCCAAACATTTTTCGAGCTTGCTTATGGAGCTCGTTCACTAAATTTATTTTTGTATCCATGTCTAAGCTTTAAGAAGTCTTTGGGGTGTGTTGTGATCTATCTGATGCGCTTTCACCAATTGACACAAACATGTAATTTTCAAATCTATACATTTTCTCATTTAATCTTTCAATTTCTTCTTCGAAGGATGCTCTGATCTTGGAAATGCTTTCTTGCAATTTTTTATTCTCTTCCAACTGTAATATTATTTCATGTTGTTGCATTTCGATTTGATTTTTTAGAGTATTGTGCATTTTGTTGTTATCTTCTTTAAATTCTTTTATAATTTTGTGTTCTACTTCTTCCATTTGAGTTTGCAAAAACAATTTATTGATAGCATCGTTTTCCTCCAAAGCTTTTGCAACATTTTTGATTCTTTTGTTTTGGACATCAATGTTGTTGTTCGCATCCAAAAATAACCCCAACAATCTCGTTGTTGTGATTAGTATGACCTGCAGACTGTGATGCAAGCAGTAGTCTAAGTCGATCTACCAACTCGTTTGGATCATCCCAGTATATATAGTTTGATTTATGAGGATTTACCTGCATCAATCCCTTACCTAAATAAGTAGCCTTTGTTAATTCCGATGAGCTCTTATGATTTTTCTCTTTAAAAAGTTTTCCAATAATATGTTTGTACTTGTACCCTCTAGTCCCCTTGATTTGACCATCGGACTTATAATCTCTTCTGTGTGCATTGGTAGTAAGTAATATTTTTTTATAGATTTCAAGCTCGAATTTATCATAGCTTTTTGGTGTTTTATGAAACATCAAAGAAAACAGTCCTGGGGTGAGAGCCCATATTTGACCACCAACTTGTATTTTATCTTGATTTAACTCGATGTTGCTACTACCAAATTTCCATTCGTTATTATAATCTCTATGTGGACCATAGTTAGTATCTAGTTCATTTCTCGATTGCAATAGTGATAAGTCAGGATAACTCTCGTCATGATTAGAATGTTGTGAATAAAAGTCATCTTCATCAAAATCGCTGTTACTTTTACTATTAGACTGTTTAAACATTGATTCTTCAATTAGTTTCTTAGGGGTACTTGCTTCTAACTTCATTGTTGAGTTCTGAGGATGAAAACTGGCACTGTCCTCATATTCAGTTTTCTTATCATTCTTTTCTTTTTTATTCGGTATATCAATATATTTAGAGCTATTTATAAATTCTTTTAAAGGTTCTGTTATGGGCTTGAATGTATCACTTAATTGCTGATGTGTATCTATTTCACCAGTTTTTATACTACGAAGGTTTTTCTTTAATATATTTCTTGTTGTCACCAAGTCTTTTAGAATTTTTTCATTCATTTTAGCTTTTCAGCTATCAGATCAGCTTATCAAGTATCAGATCAGGTTATCAGATTAGGTATCAGATCAGTTTATCAGGTATCAGATCAGCTTATCAGGTGTCAGATCAGTTTATCAGGTGTCAGATCAGGTTATCAGATCAGGTATTAGATGAGTTTATCAGGTTATCAGATCAGGTATCAGATCAATTTATCAGATGAGGTTATCAGATCAGCTTGTTAGGTATCTGATCAGATTATTATGTATCAGATCAAGTTTTTGCTTAGATGACCAGTTATAACAATCACATGTATAAAGTTTAAAGCCAGATTATGTACTAAGCGATACCCTTGATGAACAGTAATTTATATTACGATGAAGTAATCAAATGATTTTCTATAGCGACCATTGTTTAGTTCATTATCTTTACTTATCATCAAAAATCCATATTTATCCTTCCAACATTCTTGACATATATACTGAAACTTTTCAAATTTCATGTCGCTGGCAACATGATCATCGTATACATGTCTCATATTTTTTGCATCTTGTTTAAATATTATAATTAAATTGGCATTATCTCTTATTAAATGTTTTGGAATTCTTGTGTAGGTTTGACACAAGTAAAACGAATCCACATTCTTATGACGCCCCATACAAAAATATGCACGTATATTGTTTTGGTTTTCACATGCAACATCATCGAAAATCATAATTGAATTGCTTTTAGCTTCGCTAGGAGGAACAACGGACTCATTGTCTGCGAATGTGTAGTATCCCATTCCTTTAATTGGCGAAATTAAATTCTTTAGGTATTCATATTTAGGTTGATACAGAGATTTTGAGTACAAATAGATATTTTCAAACTTGAGACCATTAGGACTTTCTAGCAAACTGATCATTACATTAGTTTTTTCACAATTGGAGGGACCAACTATTAATGCTCGAATAGAATTTGGTAGCAAGGAACTATGTCTTATTTTTGTACTGTCATTTGAAAATACATCCACATTACGAACTAAAATATTTTTGTGTTGTTTTAATAAGCGCATTTCAATAACTACTTGTAAAATTCACAAAACAATATCTTTTATTCTAGAATAAAATAATATGGTTACGTTTTATAAAAAAACATTCAGTCATAAGAAAACTATCGTTGGAGAAGGTTTACTAAATAAAACAATAAGTTCTCTACGTTTTGAATTACATCTTCCTGGATATCAGTACTGTGGACCTGGCACAAGATTACAAAAGCGTTTAGATAGAGGAGATAAAGGAATTAATTTATTGGATGCTGCTTGCAAAAATCACGATATAGCTTACTCCAAAAACAAAGAATTAAACAGTAGACACCAAGCTGATAAAATTCTTGAAAATAAAGCTTGGGAAAGAGTTCTTTCAAACAATAGCAGTCTTGCAGAAAAAACATTTGCATATATGGTGACCAATGCAATGAAAGCAAAAACTAAATTTGGTATGGGTATGGAGAAGAAGAGCAGAAATAGGCAAAGACTATCGTTACGAACTCATTTAAATGATAAAAAGCTGTTCAATAGTTCAATTAGAGCAGCAACAAAAACATTACGGGAAGAAAAACCACAAGACATTAACTCGGCCATTAAAATCGCTCGTAAAGTTATCAACAGATCACTTAAGGGGAAAAAGGCACGCGTTGTAATACCACGCATAATCAATGTTCCAAAAATTGGTGGATTTTTACCGCTAATTCCAATTCTAACTGCTCTAGGTGCACTTGGTAGTCTAACAACTGGAGGTGCCGCTATAGCTAAGGCTGTAAATGCAACAAAGGACGCAAAAAAACAACTTGAGGAAGCCACCAGACACAATAAGGCAATGGAGTCTATTGCTGTGGGAGAAGGACTGTACCTTAAACCATATAAAAAGGGTTATGGACTTGTTTGTAAAGATCATTCAAAAAACTATTGTACATAACAGACCATTATCAGAATTTGATCTAAGAAAATTTTCAAGAAATATTCCACACTTTAGAGGAGTTTATATGTTGGATTCTCTACCAAAACGGCCAAGGATAGTAGAATGTGGAATAATTAATTTAGATTTATCAGCAGGACCAGGTAGCATACTATAGAAACAAGGATGAAAAACAATATTTCAACAGTTTTGGAAATTTACAACCTCCTTTAGAATTAATCAAATATCTAGGTAGAAATATTGAATACAACTACAATCAATATCAAAACTTTAATACATTTAATTGTGGTCATTTATGTTTAAAATTTCTTTATGAAGCAACTAAAGAGTTGAAATAAAACACAAGCATATATTTGTATATTTTAAAAAATTCTTTCGTTGTTTTATTGTATTAGTTACAAAATATACATAACATTTTTTTTTTATTTTTACTGCCAAACAGGGTACTGGGAGTTTGGTATCAAAAACTCGTGCATCTCGCTATGTAAGATCAGGTTTCGCTCTCCTTTTCTTTGTAGTCGATATTTATCATTCGAAAGATCTTCTAATTCTACATTGGTTAATGCATTATATCGGTTCGGGAGAAACATTATATGGTTTTCCAGCTCAAGTTGAATTGTTTCTCCGTACTTTGTTGTTACCCGCTTTGCACGTAGGATGTTGTATTTGATTGAATCATCTAGATCCTTTATATGTATTAAGGTTTTTGTATTGCACGAATTAAATTTTTTCACCAGATCCATTGCGGTAGAAATTTTTTCACAACTTATAGCTTTGAACTTTTATTGCAAACTAATCTCGATTTTAGCTTTCTAGACTGTAAGAAGCCTAACAGAAAATCGTTATACAATGATTTTTTTGTTTTATTTTGACAAAAGACAAAGTGAGGAGAAATGAAATCTATATAAGTATTTAAAACTAAGTAGTTGAAAAAAGATAGAGAGATGATACAAATATGTATACATTTTTTTGAGTCGTTCACACAAAATTTTAAATTATTTTTCGGATTAAAAACGATCAGGCTTCGTTTTTTAAATTTCATAACATGCACCTTCGTACTGGTTCCTTGAAATGATCAATTATAGTTGCAAAGTAACAGTAAAACGGAACGCAAGTAAATTTTGCTAATAAAAAGATTAAATTTAAAATAAAAAACATGAGTCAAATAAGAGACAAGATTGTGCAATTCCTAATCAACTTTGAAGGATGTCAACTACATGAACACCGGGATATGATGAAATATTTCCTAGACATGTTGGATAAAAACGAAGAAATGGGTATAATGGAAGATGAAGACAAGGACGATGGCCATTTCAAATCCTGTCCTTGGAGCCATCCGGATTGTGTGGAGGGACCAGACACCTGCCGGTGTTCGGTATATTATTTAAGAAAAATGGCAATTAGCCATTTAATTAATTCATATTATGCATTATTTCATTAAAAGTAAATAATCAGAATAAAACAAAATCTTTAATGTTTTTTAATATATAATATATTTGTAAAATTCTGGTTTTTTCTCACTCTCTCTTAACAATAAAACAATATTTAACTTAAAAATAAAACATGTTTTCTTTTATTACTAGATTTAACTACTTACACATAGAAATTATTACCTAAAAAATTAGTTGCAGTTTTTCCATTGCTTCTTCCTTTTCTAATCTTGAAATTTCCCACAATAGCATATCAAGTTCGTAATCGGGATTGGTTTCTTCGATTCGAAAATGATACCATGCATACGTACTTTTATCATCACTTCTTATTTTTCTTTTATCATCTGCATAATTTAATACTACTTTATTTATTTGATTTGAGTAAAATTGATGAATTTTTGATTTAAATGTTAGCATATCATCATACACAGTCGACTTATTGAATAAGCAATTTCTATATGAAGCTATACTATAATTATTAAGAATGCAGTTCTTTACTCCTTTCGATTTTTTAATATCACTTTGATATTGCACACTAAAAGAGTACATTTTTGATCGCAATCCTACAAATTCCTTCATTACCTTTCCACAATTCTCATCCTTCATCATACCCAACACCTTTTTGTTTACCAGAGGAAATCCATATACATTGTCTTTTGGGTAATCTGAAGTATCAAACTTATGGTCGACGTCAGTTTTTATGTCAGCATAGAAATCTTCAGTTTGTACTGTGTAAATGAAAGAGTCTGTGTCCATATAGTTTAATGATAGGTTTGTCTTGAATTTGGGTTGCATGTACCCATAATGGAAATCATACATTTTCCATTTGGAAAGCTCTAATACACAAAATCCTAAATATATGGGTTTATTGTAATAGGTTTTCACTCTTTTCATTTCAATCGCTACCATATCCTCAGAAAATATTGACAAACTATGAAAATTAGGTTTAGATATCCAATCTTGAGCTCCTAAATGATTACAGCTTGTCCTATTCCAGTTAGTAACTATTCGTACATCTTTTCTCTTTTCCACATTCTCCATAGTTTTACCATATACTGCATTATTTAACAATTTAAAGAAATTTTTTTCAAAAACATTTTTTGCAGTAGCCCTATGTTTGGTATTCAAGTCTATATAACTTTTCAACCAGGTTGATTGCTTATAGGTGAGAATTCGATGTACTTTCTTTAGAACTAGACCATACTGCAAACATTGTTTAAGAACTCTATAATGTATGACATATGTTTGTTTTGTAGAAAAATCTGCTAGTAATCTAATGTGCTTTGTTTGCAAAATTTTTTTATTTTCTGGACAGAAAGGAAGGTCATTGTGAGAGTCGTGCAAATGAGAAGGATAGTCTAAAGTAACTTCATAGACATATCCATCGCTTGAACTATCCTCTATGGTTGTCGGATCTAGATTTAGCTCTTCAGTTGACATCCATTTGAATCCACCATAAGGTAGATACTCAGACATTGCCCAACCGTAAAGGTTATTTGCGTCTAAGTACACAATAAATTCTGAGGGTTTCTCTCCATCAAAATCAGCTAAATATTTATTGTTAGCTTTTGAATAACGATTACTACATTGTACAAGCCCACCACGTATTCCTTTCTTGAAGAAATTGTACATATCTATATCCGTCAAAAGCTCTAATTCTATATTTGTATGCTTCAACATAGCATCCCACGATAGTCTTGGTGCAGTGTAATACTGACATGGATCTAAGTGGTAGATGTTCTTGCAAAACTTTCTAAAACTTTCAAATATACCTGCAAGTAAGAGCACATCCGTTTTTAAATATACTTCCATGTAATCTTGCAAGGTTTTGCAGCTGAAAGCATTCCAAACTTCTTTTGCATGATCATAGTCTTCAATCGAGCACTCCTTATTATTGAGCTGGTTGAAGAAATCTTCCCTTGCTGGAAGTTCACCAACATTCAATTTTTCAAAAGAATCTAGAAAATCATAGGGAAAAACGCCTTTTCTTCTCACAAGATCAAACTCTGTTTTGGTTTTGAATTGTTTTTTAATAATGTTAAAGTCTTGCTCTGAAAGATTATTGGCTAAAGATTCTAAACTATCTGACATAAAACGAATTGTATCTAAAAATCTAATTTCAAGGTTGTAGTTGTCGGTCATTTTTGAAAATGTAGACAGTGATATATATAATTCTTTGTTGAGCGGAAGGACTTTTATATTGTCGGATTTTTTACCCAAATCTTTAACAAAAAGGTGCGAGTCATAGGAAGAATAATTGTGGAAATAAACTGGTATAAATTTAGGAACTTGAAATTTTAAATTGCAAATCTTATGAGCTGCGCCTCTAAATTTACAGTGATCTCCCACTCTATCATTGCCTAGATGTTTGTGACAAATATGACAATTTATTGCATTTTGTAAATTAAAAATTTCGAAAGGAGATAAAGCATCCATTTTCCTTTTGTTTGCTAAATATTCATTATAAATATCTTCACAATCTTCAATCAAATTTTCTACAAACTTTTCTGCTGCATCCCTACCCGTATATAATTTAAATTTATCTAAACTATCATTATGCTTACATTTAATATAATAACTATAAGCACATGGTATGTGCTTCTTAATATAATTACTTTTATCACTTACTCTAATACCAACCTCCTGCAGTATGCATTCAAAGTCTGCATACACAACAAATGGTACATCCATTTGTCGTTGCTGGTCTTTAAACTGCAACACCGCTTTTTCCACAGACGGTAGCTCCGCAACATTGTGGGTATATTGGAGGCAGCTGTTACAAAACAGAAGTTTTCTGCAGTGCTTGGTAGTCTGGGATTTTAAAAGTCTATGGAAAGAAAAAAGTTATAAGAATACATATTAATATATTTACGTAAATAAATGTATATTTCTTTACTTACTTTGATATATTTGTTATAAGAATATAATGCTGATATCCTCCAGCATTTTCTAATAATAACAAATTTATATGTTGAGATTTTTCATTCTTGGTGTTATAGAATGGTCCAACAATTTCATTCCTTTCATCGTTGTATCCGAATACATTGACGCTGATATTAGGATTACTTTCTTCAAATATCCTAATACTCTTTAATGCCAACGGAAACTTTAAATTTTTAAAATCAAGCTCATTTCCGTTTTGCATGTATATGATGTCAGCGCTGATGTCTGCAATGTTGTATGAGCTGCAACGTTGTGGTGTTTTAATAACAGAGGTATCCAGTGCAGATATTATAGCCCATTTAAAGCAGTAAATGTCCTTGTTTTAAACATTTATGCAGGCAGCTCTACTTTTTAATTTATCCGGCGTACTTATCCAGTTCGATCCTCTCACCAAAGATGACTTATTTATGGCGATTTCGAGGCGAACAATTCTTATTAAAGCCCATCCTGAATCCCGTTCTTGGAATTCAGACATTTTGTTGTGGATTTCTTGAAATTGCTTTGCCATAAGTTCCTCAACATCATCAATTTTAATATACTCTCCAATTAGAGTAATATTAAATTTAATGATGTTGTGCACGGCAAGACTATTTTCAAGTCTTTCTTTGATTATAGTTTTATTATCCACAATAACATCTTCAAATAGAATACAATCCTTATTTATTAGAACTCCAAATGTTGTAATATTATTTTTAAAAGCACTATTTATTATATAATATTTGCGTTCATTTGGAGCTTGAGAGAGTAGATCATCCGCAGAATTTGAGATATCCATTTCTACTTCATCATTTGACTTATATCCATGTCTTGAGGAAAATTCTCTACGGGCAAATAGCTTGGGTAATTATTATTGGGTCTATTATTTTGCTGCAACTGTACACTATATTCAATGGGATATGGGATTTCCATAGGTGCTGTGAATTGGTTGGTTGACACTGGATACGGATACAAAGGATACGCTGGAGCCTGCACTGGATACTGATACTGCACTGGATACTGATTCTGCACTGGATACTGATACTGCACTGGATACTGATTCTGCACTGGATACTGATACTGCACGGGATACTGATGCTGCACTGGATACTGATACTGCACGGGATGCTGATATAGCAAATTGTTGTAGACCATTGGGTTATAGGGTTGTATGGAATGATATACATCTTGGGGTTGTACCGACTGCTGCACATCTTGGGGTTGAACATGACTTTTGCAATGATTTAAATAGCACTTTTGGTATCTGAATTGCTTATTACAGATATTACAACGGAAAACTGAAGAACTCATTTTTTTTAAATTGTTTTTAATATTTATTTATTGAAAAAACCTTAATATATATGTTGAAACAACTTATAAATGCACTTATATACTGTTTTTAGTTTGTAATATAAAAATAGTTCTATTTTTTAAAACACAAGGAGTTTTGAAATATTCACGACTTATTGGTTTTATATACAAAAATGTACTGACTTGAATCTTAAAAAATTTGATTTACATTAATTCGTGAAAATCTTTAGTATGGTCTAGTATGCTACATTTCAAAAAGTAGTTTTCAGTATTTGCGTAGTTAGTAACTTGTAGCTACAAAAATCGTTGGTTGCAAAATTTTAAAAAAGTAGTTTTAGAAGTACAGCGGGTATATGAGATACAGCTTATGCATGCCGATACAAAATGTTTAAGGGAATGAAACTGCTACGTAGACAATATTTATGTAAACAAACATTTTGATAAGTGATATGCACAGAATATGTAGACATGCTTATGCATGTAGAGACGTTCCAAAATTATGTAGCAAAAGAAACTGCTACGTGAACAATATTTATGTAAACAAACATTTTGGTAAGTGATATGCACAGAATACATAGGCATGCTTATGCATGTAGAGACGTTCCAAAATTATGTAGCAAAAGAAACTGCTACGTGGACAATATTTATGTAAACAAACATTTTGATAAGTGATATGCACAGAATACGTAGACATGCTTATGCATGTAGAGACGTTCCAAAATGTTTAAGGGAATGAAACTGCTACGTAGACAATATTTATGTAAACAAACATTTTGATAAGTGATATGCACAGAATACATAGACATGCTTATGCATATAGAGACGTTTCAAAATTTTGTAGTAAAAGAAACTGCTACGTGGACAATATTTATGTAAATGACAAACTACAAAAGTTTTGTAGCCAAACAAATTTTCAAAAGCAGAATTATTAAAATTTTAAGTTGAGCTTTTATTTGTAAAATGAAGCCCTTCTGGTACACTCCATTGTATCGCAGACTTCAGCGGCATCACTTGAAGGAATATCTGAGAAGAGCCAGACAGGAAGAATTCCATAGATATCTTGAAGGAGATGAGGATCTTTTCCTAGAGCTGTCATCGCAGCCAACATCTGACGCAGTCCCAGAAAATGCAGCATATGAAGAGATGCTAACAGACGATGAGGATCTCCTTTTAGCGGTGTCTTCGCAGCCAACGTCTGACGCAGCCCCAGAAAATGCAGCATATGAAGAGATGCTAACAGGCGATGAGGATCTCCTTTTAGCGGTGTCTTCGCAGCCAACCACTACTGGTCCAAGAGAGGTAGCAATCAAACCTCAAATAGAAATATTGGACGTGCAAATTCTCCCAAATATAGATATACCTATGTTTCTCGCGTTATACGAAGACGATCAATTGTTGGTAGAGGCAGCGGACGCAGTGGAGTCAGATTTAAATTGATATATATATCAATGCTTATAAAAATTAAAATAAATGTCTTTTATTTCAAATAAAAACCTACATACATATTTATTTCAGAGAACACACACACAAACACAATGGTTCATTCATTCAAATGGTCAAGGGAATATTTGGGCACAACGAATAAACGCTTATTATTTGTTTGTATGTATATGCGTACATAAATATCTACAAATTTATTTCATTTCATACTGACCCACTTGCGCTAAATCCAGGGAAGCAAAAAAGCGGACTGTCATACAGACTCACCAATCGTTACATACACAGCCTGTCTGACAGGCAGACATTCCAATCGCCACTCAGAACACAAAAACACACACACACACTTAAACATAGCATAAATATTCATATTCTACAAAATACAGAAATCGCACCACCATCCAGATCCCCAAATAAAATCCATCGATGATCGTCATGTATAAAATAAACAAAATATCAGATTCAATATTTATGCAATAGTATTTTTTTTTCACAACGTCTTCAAGATCAGAATAATCAAATTATTCCCCCACACTCAAGCATTGCACACAAAAAAGAAATAACTGAATTGCTGGACAAAATATCTTAAGTAAACACACACCAAAATTAAAAATATCTTAAGTAAACACACACCAAAATTAAAAACAAGCTAAAAAATAAAAGAAGAAATCTCACTTCAGCAAGAAGAAACGAACCACAAACATTAGGGCCATCCATTTATACAACACTTTTGAGATATTGTACTTCCTAAAAAATGTTGTGTCAGATACTAAAAATTTCTTATTTTCTATTAGGCCATAGCACCCATGTAGAGACTGAATTCCTACGCTCACATATGGACAGACAGAAATTCCCACGCTCACATACCGACGGACATGTATTCCCAAGGTCACATATGGACAGACACAAACTCCCAAGCTCTCATATGGACAGACAAAAATTTCCACGGTCTCACGCTCACTTATACAAACTCATTTTGGTTACTACAGCACCCCTCCACCAAACTACCCTCACATATGGACGGACAGAAATTCCCACGGTCTCATACGGACAGACACAAACTCCCAAGGTCTCATATGGACAGACAAAAATTCCCACGCCTACCCCAACATTATAAAATATAAAAGAAATTAAACAACAACAATGTGAACATCCCTATTTAACCGTGGGAAAATACACACACACACACACACACACACACACATTAAAGTATCAAATTACAAAAAAACCCAATAACACAAATTTGGCAATTAAAATTTAAAATTTAAATGCTGATATTTGAGTATTTTAATTGTTCTCGCACATACAGTTCCTAACTACTGGTACTTACTGTAAAGACATATGTAGACATTGGAACTAGTTATTTATTACTGCCTAAGGTACTTCCAGTAGGGACATGTGTAGACATTGAAACCAGTTATTCAATACTGACTAAGGTACTTCCTGTAGTGACATATGTAGACATTGGAACCAGTTATTCAATACTGATTAATGTACTTCCTGTAGAGACATATGTAGACATTGGAACCAGTTATTTACTACTACCTAAGGAACTCTCTCTAGAGTCATCTGTAGACATTGAAACTAGTTATTTACTACTACCTAAGGTACTTCCTGTAGAGACATATGTAGACATTGGAGCCAGTTACTTACTACTACCTGAGGTACTTCTTGTAGAGACATATGTAGACATTGGAACTAGTTATTTATTACTGCCTAAGGTACTTTCTGTAGAGACATATGTAGACATTACAACCAGTAATTTGGTACCGCCTAAGGTACTTACTGTAGAGACATATGTAGACATTGTAACTAGTTATTTATTACTGCCTAAGGTACTTCCAGTAGGGACATGTGTAGACATTGGAACCAAATAATCAATACTGACTAAGGTACTTCCTGTAGAGACATATGTAGACATTTGAACCAGTTATTTACTACTACCTAAGGTACTTTTTGTAGAGACATATGTAGACATTGGAACTAGTTATTTATTACTGCCTAAGGTACTTCCTGTACAGACATATGTAGACATTACAACCAGTAGTTTAGTACCGCCTAAGGTACTTACTGTAGAGACATATGTAGACATTGGAACTAGTTATTTATTACTGCCTAAGGTACTTCCGGTAGGGACATGTGTAGACATTGGAACCAGTTATATACTACTACCTAAGGTACTTCTTGTAGAGCCATATGTAGACATTGGAACTAGTTATTTATTACTGCCTGTGGTACTTCCTGTAGAGACATATGTAGACATTGGAACCAGTTATTTACTACATTGAAACTAGTTATTTACTACTACCTAAGGTACTTCCTGTAGAGACATATGTAGACATTGGAACCAGTTATTTGCTACTACCTAAGGTACTTCTTGTAGAGACACATGTAGACATTGGAACTAGGTATTTATTACTGCCTAAGGTACTTCCTGTAGAGACATATGTAGACATTACAACCAGTAATTTAGTACCGCCTAAGGTACTTACTGTAGAGACATATGTAGACATTGGAACTAGTTATTTATTACTGCCTAAGGTACTTCCAGTAGGGACATGTGTAGACATTGGAACCAGTTATTCAATACTGACTAAGGCACTTCCTGTAGAGACATATGTAGACATTGGAACCAGTTAGTCAATACTGACTAAGGTACTTCCTGTAGAGACATATGTAGACAATGGAACCAGTTATTTACTACTACCTAAGGTACTCTCTCTAGAGTCATCTGTAGACATTGACACTAGTTATTTACTACTACCTAAGGTACTTCCTGTAGAGACATATGTAGACATTGGAACCAGTTATTTACTACTACCTAAGGTACTTCTTGTAGAGACATATATATACATTAGAAATAGTTATTTATTACTGCCTAAGGTACTTCCTGTAGAGACATATGTAGACTTTACAACCAGTAGTTTAGTACCGCCTAAGGTACTTACTGTAGAGACATATGTAGACATTGGAACTAGTTATTTATTACTGCCTAAGGTACTTCTTGTAGAGACATATGTAGACATTGGAACCAGTTATTTAGTACCGCCTAAGGTACTTACTGTAGAGACATATGTAGACATTACAACCAGTAATTTAGTACCGCCTAAGGTACTTACTGTAGAGACATATGTAGACATTGGACCTAGTTATTTACTACTACCTAAGGTACTCTCTCTAGAGTCATCTGTAGACATTGAAACTAGTTATTTACTACTACCTAAGGTACTTCCTTAGAGACATATGTAGACATTGGAGCCAGTTATTTACTACTACCTGAGGTACTTCTTGTAGAGACATATGTAGACATTGGAACTAGTTATTTATTACTGCCAAACGTACTTCCTGTAGAGACATATGTAGACATTACAACCAGTAATTTAGTACCTTCTAAGGAACTTAGTGTAGAGACATATGTAGACATTGGAACTAGTTATTTATTACTGCCTAAGGTACTTCCTGTAAAAACATATGTAGATATAGGAACCAGTTATTTAGTACCGCCTAAGGTACTTACTGTAGAGACATATGTAGACATTACAACCAGTAATTTAGTACCGCCTAAGCTACTTACTGTATAGACATATGTAGACATTGGAACTAGTTATTTTTTACTGCCTAAGGTACTCCCAGTAGAGACATATGTTGACATTGGAACCAGTTTTTTACTACTACCTAAGGTACTTCTTGTAGAGACATATGTAGACATTAGAACTAGTTATTTATTACTGCCTAAGGTACTTCCTGTAGAGACATATGTAGACATTACAACCAGTAGTTTAGTACCGCCTAAGGTACTTACTGTAGAGACATATGTAGACATTGGAACTAGTTATTTATTACTGCCTAAGGTACTTCTTGTAGAGACATATGTAGACATTGGAACCAGTTTTTTAGTACCGCCTAAGGTACTTACTGTAGAGACATATGTAGACATTACAACCAGTAATTTAGTACCGCCTAAGGTACTTACTGTATAGACATATGTAGACATTGGGACTAGTTATTTTTTACTGCCTAAGGTACTTCCAGTAGAGACATATGTAGACATTGGAACCAGTTATTTACTACTACCTAAGGTACTCTCTCTAGAGTCATCTGTAGACATTGAAACTAGTTATGTACTACTACCTAAGGTACTTCTTGTAGAGACATATGTAGTCATTGGAACTAGTTATTTACTACTACCTAAGGTACTTCTTGTAGAGACATATGTAGACATTGGAATTAGTTATTTATTACTGCCTAAGGTACTTCCTGTAGAGACATATGTAGACATTACAATCAGTAGTTTAGTACCGCATAAGGTACTTACTGTAGAGACATATGTAGACATTGGAACCAGTTATTTACTACTACCTAAGGTACTCTCTAGAGTCATCTGTAGACATTGAAACTAGTTATGTACTACTATCTAAGGTACTTCTTGTAGAGACATATGTAGTCATTGGAACTAGTTATTTATTACTGCCTAAGGTACTTACAACTAGTTATTTACTACTACCTAAGGTACTTACTGTAGAGACATATGTAGACATTGGAACCAGTTATTTACTACTACCTAAGGTACTTACTGTAGAGACATATGTAGACATTACAACCAGTGATTAAGTACCGCCTAAGGTACTTACTGTAGAGATATATGTAGACATTACAACCAGTAATTTAGTATCGCCTAAGCTACTTACTGTAAAGACATATGTAGACTGTGGAACTAGTTATTTATTACTGCCTAAGGTACTTCCAGTAGGGACATGTGTAGACATTGAAACCAGTTATTCAATACTGACTAAGGTACTTCCTGTAGAGACATATGTAGACATTACAACCAGTAATTTAGTACCGCCTAAAGAACATAGTGTAGAGACATATGTAGACATTGGAACTAGTTATTTATTACTGCCTAAGGTACTTCCAGTAGAGACATGTGTAGACATTGGAACCAGTTATTCAATACTGACTAAGGTACTTCCTGTAGAGACATATGTAGACATTGGCACCAGTTATTTACTACTACCTAAGGTACTCTCTCTAGAGTCATCTGTAGACATTGAAACTAGTTGTTTACTATCTACTAGTGAAGCAGCGAAGCTTATTAACCATCTCGCTGTTACTGCAGACAATTATAAAGCCGCTTGGCAGTTACTACAGGATCGTTATGATAATAAACGACTAATAGTGGCAACAGCGGTTCAGAGACTGCTAGATCAACCATCCGGTGCGTCGTATGGCACTGCAATTTATGTGAGAACTACCAAACAAAACAATAAGAGTATACTTGTTATGTGCGAAATCACGTATAACTCCACTCAAGCAGCAAACGCTGCCTAGACTGGAGCTATGTGCCGCACAATTGGGTGCTAACTTAGCTGCAAAAGTGAAACTAGACTTAGATATGAATACAACGCCAACATTCTATTGGTCCGACTCAAAAATAGTATTATCATGGATACATTCAAGATCTTCTTCATTTCACACATTTGTGGCAAACCGAATCTCTTCAATTCAAGAAAACACGCTACCTGAGCAGTGACGACATGTGAGTTCTAAAGATAACCCAGCGGACATCATATCAAGAGGATTGGATCCACAACAGTTACAGCACACACCCCAATGGATATATGGGCCATTTTTTCTTCATGGAGACGAGAAGCATTGGCCTCCCAGATTTGACCTGGATCCTAATTTGCCTACCCCTGAACAGAAGCAAAGATCCTACAACTCACTCATTGCTGTCAATGGTGAAAGCTTTTTGCACAGCATCAACCATCGAAATTCACTAAAAAGACTCCAACGTATCATAGGATACATTTTAAGATTCATCAAAACCGCCAGAACTTGCAAGCCCGAGAGACAAACCCAACAAACTCTGACGCCTCTTGAACTTCACGAAGCGCTTGCCATCATTGTTCGAACCACCCAGCTATGTACGTTCACAGAAGACATTAAACAGCTGCAACAGAAAAAGGAACTTAAAGGATCGAGTCAAATAAAAAGCTTATCCCCATTTTTAGACCAACATAACATACTAAGAGTCGGAGGTAGATTAGAAGCATCCACGTTATCGTTCAATGCCAAACATCCAATGTTGCTTCCTTATAACGATACAATAAGTAAACTAATATTTGAATCGATACATAGGGAAAACAAACATTGTGGCCCTGGAGCACTTCTAGCAATCGTAAGACAACGTTTTTGGCCCATTAAAGGTAAACATTTGGCTCGGGAAACTGTGCACAAATGTGTGCAATGTGCACGAGCGAAACCAAAACTTCTGCAGCAAATTATGGGAAACTTGCCAGAAGCAAGAGTAATACCAGCAAGACCCTTTATTAATGCAGGAGTTGACTACTGTGGTCCAATCTGGGTTCACTTCAAAAGCGACCCCGAAAGGCTTATATCGCAGTATTCTGTTGCTTCTCGACAAAGGCAGTGCATCTGGAGCTTGTAACAGACCTTACAACCGACGCCTTTATTGGAGCGCTCAAAAGATTCATCGGCCGAAGGGGTCACTGTCAGCATCACTACTGTGACAACGCAACAAACTTTGTGGGAGCTCGTAATCAATTAGAAGAGTTGTCAACTGCTCTTTTCGCCACAGCTGCTCAAGAAAAAATTCAACAAGAGTGTGTCAGCAAAGGCATCAGTTTTCATTTCATACCTCCACGAGCCCCGCACTTCGGCGGACTATGGGAGGCTGCAGTCAAATCTGCAAAAAGATTACTTGTGAAAGAAATGGCAAACGCGTGTCTGACCTATGAAGAAATGGAAACGGTGATCGTAGAAGTCGAAGCAATCCTTAAATCGAGACCGATTGCACCGTTGCCGAGTAATCCGAATGATAAAGCTGCACTAACACCAGGCCACTTTTTGATTGGTGAACCTCTTACAGCACAAGTGGATGCAACTGCCAGTTCACCTTCAACAACTCTTACAAAGCGATGGGAGTTAGTGTCACAAATAAAACATAAATTTTGGAAACGATGGTCGCAGGAATACCTCAGCGAACTCCAGCAACGGAACAAGTGGCAAACCCGGGCTCAAAATTTGCAACGGGGTACCATAGTTATAATTAAGGACAACACACCAGTTATGGAATGGCGTCTTGGAAAAGTAACTGAAATATACCCCGGTCAAGACGGATTCGTCAGAGCAGCTGACGTAAAAACATCTGGTGGTATCGTTAAGCGAGCGATTCACTTGCTGGCTCCTCTTCCTGTGGAGCCACCAGGAACAAATGTTAACGATGAAACAACAGCTGAGAAATCAACACGAAAAAGAGACAATTCACCCAAGAGCAAAACCATAAATGAGCCACCCTCAAAACGTTGTACTCTAAACACGACAGGTCTTCTAATGCTCGTAGCGTTAGTTCTCCCTGTAATACCATGTCAACGAGTGACGTACACCCAAATCATCAGTAACCCTGGATTACATTTTGAAAACATTGGCCAAGTTAAACCTATCATCTCTGAATGGAAGCTCCTCATTTATTTCGAACTGACTCCGTTCTATAACGAACTAAAGCTTTTAAGGAATGGTACATCTGCGCTGAAAAGGGCATGCGATTACTCATCCCTTAATCATCAATGCAACGGACTTCAATCCCATTTTCAAAATCTCAGGGATGAAATGGAGCACGGTTTGGAAAATTTCATAAGAAGGAAGCGGCTAGGAGCAATAGACATTGGTGGAAATATAGCAAATTCCTTGTTTGGCGTCCTAGACTCCAAATATGCAGCAGAAATGACCGATACTATTAATAGTATAAAAAACAGCGAAGCCCACTTGCAGAGCCTTCTGCGGAATCAAACATCGTTTCTCGACTCGACCCTCAATCTCATGAAGCAGTCTGAACAACGCACGCAAGATAACTTCGAAAAAATGAACGATAAAATAAACAAACTACTCTACCTCACAACCAATGACAGCTACCATCGATCGGAAATCATTTTATCACTGAGTGTCCAGTTACTTGCAATTGCTAACAATTTGCAAAAAATGCACACATCTATGATCACATTGTTAGCGGACACTTACCATGGTCGAATTAGTCCGGTTCTACTGACCCCACAACAATTTTCGGGTGAAGTCGATAAAATAAAAGCGAACCTTCCCACGGATCTAACACTACCAGTTGCAGACATTATTCATTTATACGGTGTAGTCACCGTTCAGGCAGCAAGTTCAACTCAGCACATTATTTGCACTTTGTTTATTCCGCTAGCTCATCAAGGGCAATATGACCTATTCTATATTACTCCAGTAACACAGCTGATGAACAACTCTTTAATGGCTATCATACCAACAACTAAAATGATGGCTCTCAACGCTCATCGCGACGAATATTTCCCTCTAGATGACTTGAAGCTAAGTACCTGCAATAAGCTTGAGCATAACACATTCAAGCTGCATATCATAGAGGCTCTCCAATTTGTCGCTGTGAGATACATTTATTCAACAATGAATCTGACTCAAGCTGCAATATAGAGTTGATAAGCAGCAATCATGTATGGTAACAACTTCATAACAAGAACCAGTGGCTGCTTGCAACTCAACAGAAACTCAAATTGAGCACAGTATGCAAGGGTGAAAGCAGTTCTCAATTGCTGGAAGGTACCGGGTTGCTCACGCTTCCAGCATGATGTGCAATGAAAAATGATGTTATTACCATCTACGGGCATCGAACCATCTCATCTAACTTGCATTCATCATATACAAGCAATGGGATATCATTCCTTCATCTCCAAGAAAACGTAAACAACACGACACAACCCCTGTCATATACTTCGACAATTAAAGAGATAACCCATCTGCAGGAAGAAGTCAGGGCACAACGACAAGAATTTCCACTAGCAACAACCCATAGAGTGCATAGCTTAACAATTAGCTATGTTGGACTGGTCTTGATTTTAACAGTGATAATTGTCCTGATAGCAAAACAAAGGATGAAGAGAAGTCGGGAACCGCTCCCCGAAGCACCACAACCGTCTCCACGATCCAACTGGAATGTTTCATTGGAACCAACACCTTAACGCACTTCAAAATAAATTGCCGGAGATCGCTCATTCGCACTTTTCAATCCCCTTGGGGGCGCAATATGTTAATTCCCTTGAGTTTTTTTTTGTTTCGTATTAAGAATAAAAAAAAACTCTCTCAATAGAATTAATAATACTTGAACAAAATCCGTACCTCTTTTTACTTTTTTTTTTATTTCCCACACTTTGCCGTGAGAATTACCGCGTTTGCACAATTCAGTTCTAAATTAAAACAAAATATCTATTTACTCGTACACGTGCTCGAGCAAAGAACAAGTCAGATATTGGAGAAATATAATGTATGTTTGGCTTTTGCTGGGAAAATAAATTGTTTACTTAATTCACCAGCCAGACGGTTATGAAATCCAATATCTGTTTTCTGCCAACGATGGGAAAGTAATTAGTGCAGCAGAAGAGTGAACGGTCTCCGGCCTAAAATTCTTTGTCTCATTTTACATTTTAACACCTTAAAATGTTATTGATTACATTGCAATTTTTTTTTTTATTGTGAAACCAATTTTTTACTTCTTATTTTTATTTTGTATTGTAAATTTTATATTCTGTTATTGTTTGTATCTGTAATTTTTCTTTAAATACAATAAGGTTTTAATAAAATGTGTGATTGAACTATCGTCATTCATCCAGTCAACATTAACTTGTTACTTAATTTCAACAAGCCAATTTATGTTAGTCTTGTGTACCACTTGAACAACTGAATTGGACATTGCATTATCCTGGTGAAACTACTAGGATAATAAACACCTAAACATTCTAATAACTTGGTGAATCCCTTTTATAAGGTTAAGCAAGGCAAACGAGCCCGCGCTTAACAAAAATTGATAGAATAAACAACTTATGACAACTAGTCCTCAATAAAATTTATATTATTCGAGTTCCAAAAGTATTTCAGACATGAGACTTTTTGTGCAAGAAAGAGGACGTCCTCAGCCCCAAAATTTCCGCAAAGTAGCATAAGTGTACTAAGCCTCCTTTTTTTATAATGGCCAAATTATGAGAACTAATAATCACTAAAATTGATAGAATAAACAACTTATGACAACTTGTCCTCAATAAAATTTATATTATTCGAGTTCCAAAAGTATTTCAGACAGGAGACTTTTTGTGCAAGAAAGAGGACGTCCTCAGCCCCATAATTTGCGCATAGTGCCATATGTGTACTCAGCCTCCTTTTTTTATAATGGCCAAATTATGACCTCGTTTTAATATAATGTCCAAATTATGAAAATTAATAAACTCTAAAATTGATAGAATAACAACAAGAATTGATAGTATGCAAGAAAGCGGACGTCCTCGGAAACAATTTGCGTATAGTAGCATATGTGTACTCAGCCTCGTTTTTATATAATGTCCAAATTATGAAAACTAATAATCACTAAAATTGATAGAATAACCAAATTATGACAAGTAGTCCTCATTAAAATTTATATTATTCGAGTTCCAAAAGTATTTCAGACATGAGACTTTTTGTGCAAGAAAGAGGACGTCCTCAGGATAAAAATTTACGCATAGTAGCATAAGTGTACTCGGCCTCCTTTTTTTATAATGGCCAAATTATGAGAACTAATAATCACTAAAATTGATAGAATAACCAAATTATGACAACTAGTCCTCACTAAAATTTATATTACTCGAGTTTTAAAAGTATTTCAGACATGAGATTTTTTGTGCAAGAAAGAGGACGTCCTCAGCCTCATAATTTGCGCATAGTGCCATATGTGTACTCAGCCTCCTTTTTTATAATGGCCAAATTATGACCTCGTTTTAATATAATGTCCAAATTATGAAAACTAATAAACTCTAAAATTGATAGAATAACAAGAAGAATTAATAGAATGCAAGAAAGAGGACGTCCTCAGAAATAATTTTCGTATAGTAGCATATTTGTACCCAGCCTCGTTTTTATATAATGTCCAAATTATGAAAACTTATTATCACTAAAATTGATAGATTAACCAAATTACGACAACTAGTCATCACTAAAATGTATATTATTCGAGTTCCAAAAGTATTTCAGACATGGGACTTTTTGTGCAAGAACTAGGACGTCCTCAGCCCCAAAATTTGCGCATAATAGCATATGTGTACTCATCCTCGTTTTTTACTAATAATCACTAAAATTGATGGCATAAACAAATTAAGACAACTAGTCCTCACTAAAATTTATATTATTCGAGTTCCAAAAGTATTTCAGACATGAGACTTTTTGTGCAAGAAAGAGGATGTCCTTAGCATAGTAGCATATGTGTACTCAGCCTCGTTTTTTACTAATGATCCCTAAAATTGATAAAACAAACAAATTAAGACAACTAGTCCTTACTAAAATTTGTATTATTCGAGTTCCAAAAGTATTTCAGACATGAGGCTTTTTGTGCAAGAAAGAGGAAGTCCTCACCCCCAAAATTTGCGCGTAGTAGCATATGTGTACTCAGTCTCGTTTTTTTGTAATGGCCATATTATGAAAACTAATAATCACTAAAATTGATAGAATAAACAACTTATGACAACTAGTCCTCACTAAAATTTATATTATTCGAGTTCCAAAAGTATTTCAGACATGAGACTTTTTGTGCAAGAAAGAGGATGTCCTCATCCCCAAAATTTTCGCATAGTAGCATATGTGTACTCAGCCTCGTTTATTTACTAATAATCACTAAAATTGATAGAATAAAAAATTAAGACAAATAGTCCTCACTAAAATTTATATTATTCGAGTTCCAAAAGTATTTCAGACATGAGACTTTTTATGCAAGAAAGAGGACGTCTCCCGCCCCAAAATTTGCGCATAGTAGCATATGTGTACTCAGCCTCGTTTTTTTATAATGGCCATATTATGAAAACTAACAATCACTAAAATTGATAGAATAAACAAATTAAGACAACTAGTCCTCACTAAAATTTATATTATTCGAGTTCCAAAAGAATTTCAGACATTAGACTTTTCGTGCAAGAAAGAGGACGTCCTCAGCCCCAAAATTTGCGCATAGTAGCATATGTGTACTCAGCCTCGTTTTTTTATAATGGCCATATTATGAAAACTAATAATCACTAAAATTGATAGAATAAACAACTTATGACAACTAGTCCTCTCTAAAATTTATATTATTCGAGTTCCAAAAGTATTTCAGACATGAGACTTTTTGTGCAAGAAAGAGGATGTCCTTAGCATAGTAGCATATGTGTACTCAGCCTCGTTTATTTACTAATAATCACTAAAATTGATAGAATAAAAAATTAAGACAACTAGTCCTCACTAAAATTTATATTATTCGAGTTCCAAAAGTATTTCAGACATGAGACTTTTTGTGCAAGAAAGAGGATGTCCTCAGCCCCAAAATTTCCGCAAAGTAGCGTAAGTGTACTCAGCCTCCTTTTTTTATAATGGCCAAATTATGAGAACTAATAATCACTAAAATTGATAGAATAAACAACTTATGACAACTTGTCTTCAATAAAATTTATATTATTCGAGCTCCAAAAGTATTTCAGACAGGAGACTTTTTGTGCAAGAAAGAGGACGTCCTCAGCCCCATAATTTGCGCATAGTGCCATATGTGTACTCAGCCTCCTTTTTTTATAATGGCCAAATTATGACCTCGTTTTAATATAATGTCCAAACTATGAAAATTAATAACCTCTAAAATTGATAGAATAACAACAAGAATTGATAGTATGCAAGAAAGCGGACGTCCTCGGAAACAATTTGCGTATAGTAGCATATGTTTACTCAGCCTCGTTTTTATATAATGTCCAAATTATGAAAACTAATAATCACTAAAATTGATAGAATAACCAAATTATGACAAGTAGTCCTCATTAAAATTTATATTATTCGAGTTCCAAAAGTATTTCAGACATGAGACTTTTTGTGCAAGAAAGAGGACGTCCTCAGGACAAAAATTTACGCATAGTAGCATAAGTGTACTCGGCCTCCTTTTTTTATAATGGCCAAATTATGAGAACTAATAATCACTAAAATTGATAGAATAAACAAATTATGACAACTAGTCCTCACTAAAATTTATATTACTCGAGTTTTAAAAGTATTTCAGACATGAGATTTTTTGTGCAAAAAAGAGGACGTCCTCAGCCCCATAATTTGCGCATAGTGCCATATGTGTACTCAGCCTCCTTTTTTATAATGGCCAAATTATGACCTCGTTTTAATATAATGTCCAAATTATGAAAACTAATAAACTCTAAAATTGATAGAATAACAAGAAGAATTAATAGAATGCAAGAAAGAGGACGTCCTCAGAAATAATTTTCGTATAGTAGCATATTTGTACCTAGCCTCGTTTTTATATAATGTCCAAATTATGAAAACTTATTATCACTAAAATTGATAGATTAACCAAATTATGACAACTAGTCATCACTAAAATGTATATTATTCGAGTTCCAAAAGTATTTCAGACATGGGACTTTTTGTGCAAGAACTAGGACGTCCTCAGCCCCAAAATTTGCGCATAATAGCATATGTGTACTCATCCTCGTTTTTTACTAATAATCACTAAAATTGATGGCATAAACAAATTAAGACAACTAGTCCTCACTAAAATTTATATTATTCGAGTTCCAAAAGTATTTCAGACATGAGACTTTTTGTGCAAGAAAGAGGATGTCCTTAGCATAGTAGCATATGTGTACTCAGCCTCGTTTTTTACTAATAATCACTAAAATTGATAAAACAAACAAATTAAGACAACTAGTCCTTACTAAAATTTGTATTATTCGAGTTCCAAAAGTATTTCAGACATGAGGCTTTTTGTGCAAGAAAGAGGACGTCCTCAGCCCCATAATTTGCGCATAGTGCCATATGTGTACTCAGCCTCCTTTTTTTATAATGGCCAAATTTTGACCTCGTTTTAATATAATGTCGAAATTATGAAAATTAATAAACTCTAAAATTGATAGAATAACAACAAGAATGGAATAACCAAATTACGACAAGTAGTCCTCACTAAAATTTATATTATTCGAGTTCCAAAAGTATTTCAGACATGAGACCTTTTGTGCAAGAAATAGGACGTCCTCAGCCCCAAAATTTGCGCATAGTAGCATATGTGTACTCAGTCTCGTTTTTTTGTAATGGCCATATTATGAAAACTAATAATCACTAAAATTGATAGAATAAACAACTTATGACAACTAGTCCTCACTAAAATTTATATTATTCGAGTCCTCAATAAAATTTATATTATTCGAGTTCCAAAAGTATTTCAGACATAAGACTTTTTGTGCAAGAAAGAGGACGTCCTCAGCCCCAAAATTTCCGCAAAGTAGCATAAGTGTACTCAGCCTCCTTTTTTTATAATGGCCAAATTATGAGAACTAATAATCACTAAAATTGATAGAATAAACAACTTATGACAACTTGTCCTCAATAAAATTTATATTATTCGAGTTCCAAAAGTATTTCAGACAGGAGACTTTTTGTGCAAGAAAGAGGACGTCCTCAGCCCCATAATTTGCGCATAGTGCCATATGTGTACTCAGCCTCCTTTTTTTATAATGGCCAAATTATGACCTCGTTTTAATATAATGTCCAAATTATGAAAATTAATAAACTCTAAAATTGATAGAATAACAACAAGAATGGAATAACCAAATTACGACAAGTAGTCCTCACTAAAATTTATATTATTCGAGTTCCAAAAGTATTTCAGACATGAGACCTTTTGTGCAAGAAATAGGACGTCCTCAGCCCCAAAATTTGCGCATAGTAGCATATGTGTACTCAGCCTCGTTTTTTTGTAATGGCCATATTATGAAAACTAATAATCACTAAAATTGATAGAATAAACAACTTATGACAACTAGTCCTCACTAAAATTTATATTATTCGAGTTCCAAAAGTATTTCAGACATGAGAATTTTTGTGCAAGAAAGAGGACGTCCTCAGCCCCAAAATTTGCGCATAGTACCATATATGTACTCAGCCTCGTTTTTTTTTACCAATAATCACTAAAATTGATAGAATAAAAAATTAAGACAACTAGTCCTCACTAAAATTTATATTATTCGAGTTCCAAAAGTATTTCAGACATGAGACTTTTTATGCAAAAATTTGCGCATAGTAGCATATGTGTACTAGCCTCCTTTTTTTATAATGGCCAAATTATGACCTCGTTTTTATTAAATGTCCAAATTATGAAAACTAATAAACTCTAAAATTGATGGAATAACCAAATTACGACAAGTAGTCCTCACTAAAATTTATATTATTCGAGTTCCAAAAGTATTTCAGACATGAGACCTTTTGTGCAAGAAATAGGACGTCCTCAGCCCCAAAATTTGCGCATAGTAGCATATGTGTACTCAGCCTCGTTTTTTTGTAATGGCTATATTATGAAAACTAATAATCACTAAAATTGATAGAATAAACAACTTATGACAACTAGTCCTCACTAAAATTTATATTATTCGAGTTCCAAAAGTATTTCAGACATAAGAATTTTTGTGCAAGAAAGAGGACGTCCTCAGCCCCAAAATTTGCGCATAGTACCATATATGTACTCAGCCTCGTTTTTTTTTACCAATAATCACTAAAATTGATAGAAAAACTAAATTATGACAAGTAGTCCTCACTACAATTTATTTTATTCGAGTTCCAAAAGTATTTCAGACAGGAGACTTTTTGTGCAAGAAAGAGGACGTCCTCAGCCCCATAATTTGCGCATAGTGCCATATGTGTACTCAGCCACCTTTTTTTATAATGGCCAAATTATGACCTCGTTTTAATATAATGTCCAAATTATGAAAATTAATAAACTCTAAAATTGATAGAATAACAACAAGAATTGATAGTATGCAAGAAAGCGGACGTCCTCGGAAACAATTTGCGTATAGTAGCATATGTGTACTCAGCCTCGTTTTTATATAATGTCCAAATTATGAAAACTAATAATCACTAAAATTGATAGAATAACCAAATTATGACAAGTAGTCCTCATTAAAATTTATATTATTCGAGTTCCAAAAGTATTTCAGACATGAGACTTTTTGTGCAAGAAAGAGGACGTCCTCAGGACAAAAATTTACGCATAGTAGCATAAGTGTACTCAGCCTCGTTTTTTTTTACCAATAATCACTAAAATTGATAGAATAAACAAATTATGACAATTAGTCCTCACTAAAATTTATATTACTCGAGTTTTAAAAGTATTTCAGACATGAGATTTTTTGTGCAAGAAAGAGGACGTCCTCAGCCCCATAATTTGCGCATAGTGCCATATGTGTACTCAGCCTCCTTTTTTTATAATGGCCAAATTATGACCTCGTTTTAATATAATGTCCAAATTATGAAAACTAATAAACTCTAAAATTGATAGAATAACAAGAAGAATTAATAGAATGCAAGAAAGAGGACGTCCTCAGAAATAATTTTCGTATAGTAGCATATTTGTACCCAGCCTCGTTTTTATATAATGTCCAAATTATGAAAACTTATTATCACTAAAATTGATAGATTAACCAAATTATGACAACTAGTCATCACTAAATTGTATATTATTCGAGTTCCAAAAGTATTTCAGACATGGGACTTTTTGTGCAAGAAAGAGGACGTCCTCAGCCCCAAAATTTGCGCATAATAGCATATGTGTACTCATCCTCGTTTTTTACTAATAATCACTAAAATTGATGGTATAAACAAATTAAGACAACTAGTCCTCACTAAAATTTATATTATTCGAGTTCCAAAAGTATTTCAGACATGAGACTTTTTGTGCAAGAAAGAGGATGTCCTTAGCATAGTAGCATATGTGTACTCAGCCTCGTTTTTTACTAATAATCACTAAAATTGATAAAACAAACAAATTAAGACAACTAGTCCTTACTAAAATTTGTATTATTCGAGTTCCAAAAGTATTTCAGACATGAGACTTTTTGTGCAAGAAAGAGGAAGTCCTCACCCCCAAAATTTGCGCATAGTAGCATATGTGTACTCAGTCTCGTTTTTTTGTAATGGCCATATTATGAAAACTAATAATCACTAAAATTGATAGAATAAACAACTTCTGACAACTAGTCCTCACTAAAATTTATATTATTCGAGTTCCAAAAGTATTTCAGACATGAGACTTTTTGTGCAAGAAAGAGGATGTCCTCATCCCCAAAATTTTCGCATAGTAGCATATGTGTACTCAGCCTCGTTTATTTACTAATAATCACTAAAATTGATAGAATAAAAAAATTAAGACAACTAGTCCTCACTAAAATTTATATTATTCGAGTTCCAAAAGTATTTCAGACATGAGACTTTTTATGCAAGAAAGAGGACGTCCCCCGCCCCAAAATTTTTGCATAGTAGCATATGTGTACTCAGCCTCGTTTTTTTATAATGGCCATATTATGAAAACTAATAATCACTAAAATTGATAGAATAAACAACTTATGACAACTAGTCCTCATTAAAATTTATATTATTCGAGTTCCAAAAGTATTTCAGACATTAGACTTTTCGTGCAAGAAAGAGGACGTCCTCAGCCCCAAAATTTGCGCATAATAGCATATGTGTACTCAGCCTCGTTTTTTTATAATGGCCATATTATGAAAACTAATAATCACTAAAATTGATAGAATAAACAACTTATGACAACTAGTCCTCACTAAAATTTATATTATTCGAGTTCCATAAGTATTTCAGACATTAGACTTTTTGTGCAAGAAAGAGGACGTCCTCAGCCATAATTTGCGCATAGTTCCATATGTGTACTCAGCCTCCTTTTTTAATAATGGCCAAATTATGACTTCGTTTTTATTAAATGTCCAAATTATGAAAACTAATAAAATCTAAAATTAATAGAATAACCAAATTACGACCAGTAGTCCTCACTAAAATTTATATTATTCGAGTTCCAAAAGTATTTCAGACATGAGACTTTTTGTGCAAGAAAGAGGACGTCCTCAGCCACAAAATTTGCGCATAGAAGCATATGTGTACTCAGCCTCCTTTTTATATAATGGCCATATTATGAAAACTAATAATCACTAAAATTGATAGAATAAACAACTTATGACAAGTAGTCCTCAAAAAAATTTATATTATTCGAGTTCCGAAAGTATTTCAGACATGAGACTTTTTGTGCAAGAAAGAGGATGTCCTCAGCCCCAAAATTTGCGCATAGTAGCATATGTGTACTTGCCTCCTTTTTTTATAATGGCCAAATTATGACCTCGTTTTTATTAAATGTCCAAATTATGAAAACTAATAAACTCTAAAATTGATAGAATAACCAAATTACGACAAGTAGTCCTCACTAAAATTTATATTATTCGAGTTCCAAAAGTTTTTCAGACATGAGACCTTTTGTGCAAGAAATAGGACGTCCTCAGCCCCAAAATTTGCGCATAGTAGCATATGCCTCCACGCCGGGTAGTCATCTTGTCGCGATGTGGAGGCTTAGGTCTAGTTGACTGGTCTGTACTGGCGGGGGCAGCTGATATCAGTAGCCCCTGGTAGGGTCACCCATGCCAGAGTGGCCAACAACTAAGTACCGTCCAAGAATCACCCTTTCCGGACTCGATAGCGTCTGTTTTTCCCCATGGGGCGGCTATCGAGTCAGTCCGTTTTTCGGTCCAAGGGACCATGTCCAAATCCATCAGCGTCTGTATCCCAATTGGGGCGGCTGATGGTCTGCGTCTGTATCCAGGTGGGTCGGCAGCTTTTTAACCTGGCAGTAGGTATAAAATGCAACCTTAAACCCACCAAGAAATGAAAAAGCCAAGCCCCACGTACCCGGTTAGGGGCTTAACAATCTCCGGGGACCCTATTCCCGCGGCGCAAGTAGCAGGCCGCGGTGAATCGAAAGCTACTGCTGCTCAGGCTGGCCGGGTGTCCACATCAGGCCCGACCAGTCTGCGGACTATTGACGTGGTGGGCAGTCAGCCTGGATTAACCGGGCTGATTGCTGTTGAAAAAGGGGCAAAACACCCGGCAACGGGTGGCTGCCCTAGCACTAGCAGCGAGGTACCTCTGTCTTTCGCTCCAAGTACCTCAAAAGCTGCTCAGGTCCTTACCGGTAAAACGGTAAAAACCCCTTCTTCTGGTGCGAAGGGAATGGAAAGGCCTAAGCCGTCCAAACCCGTCGCCTCCAAAGCGCACATTGCGCAGGAAAAGGCAAAGAGGATTACCTCTAGCCACAGTACTGCGTCACCCACTGCCAATCCCGGCAATAACAGTAATCCTTCGCGCAAAAATTCTACACGCAGGGCCAATGATGCGAGGCGCTCCGCCTTAAGAACCATTTCGCACCTCGGTGCGATCCCGGCTGACCAGCTTTCTGAAAAGCAGGCAGCCTCTCTAAAGTGGGCACAGGCTCATATGTCGAGGCTGCAAATAAACTCCTCCCCCGCACCTGCCACGGTTGCGGCGCCTAAACGGCAACGTTCGGAAGAGGAGAACGATGCAGCTAGGGCTTCTAGGGCAAAACGTCCTAAGAACATCCCTTCGAAAGGCACCTTTAGTGAGATCGCCAAAGGCAAGCTCATAAGGGCCATAATCGATAGGGATGCATCAGACGGTGCCATTTCCCATGCCAGATGGGACTTGGTCAACCAAAAACTGGCGGGAGTGTTCTGGAAGATCCGCAAGGAGAATCCGGGACCGCCGCCTCAATGCGTCGATGCTGGCTGGCACCAGCACGGCGTTAAATTGATGGCCTGCACGGATGAACGCTCAGCGCTCCGTTAAAGAAGGCCATCGAAGCTATTGGCGAGGTGTGGGAAGGCTCTAGGCTGGATGTGGTTTCCGTGGAAGACATACCCAGAAGACCAAGAGCCTTGACCATAATTCCTGCTGAACCTTCTTCCCCGAAGGAGATCCTTGAGATCCTTAAGGACTGTAACCCGGATCTACCCACCCATGACTGGAGGGTAGCTAAGGTGAATGCACCCGAGAGGTCTAGAAGGGAGGTGGTTCTGATTCTTAACAAAGAATCTCTGGCACCGATCCGTAAGAGGGGCAACAAAATCTTTTACTGTTTCAGTACGATTCTGTTGCGTCTCTACCGGACCGATGTCAGGAAGAACCGCAACCGAGGGGATGACGCTGCCAACGGCGCTGTTGACTGCGCTGCTGCTGGTGTGTCGGACGCAGCTTCATGCGGGCAAGAGGACACCCACTCAGTCTCAGACATGGTGGGTGGCTTCTTTGAACGGATGGCAGTTGCGGATGAGGACACTGACGCCCTCTTGGAATCCAGCCAAGAGGACGCCAACACCACCATAATTGCGCTACATGATGGTGAAGGTGACGCAGATAAACCTTCACCACTCTAAAGCAGCATCCGCTGCGATGCTCCTCCGGGTGGTTGAGAGGAAGGAGGAGCTGGTTATGGTCCAGGAACCCTGGGTCCACCAAGGACGGGTTCATGGACTGACACTAAAGGGCTACAAGCTATTGTTTGCCAAAGGCACAGGTAATATTAGATCTTGTATCTTGGCTAAAAACTCTTTGCGTATCTTTATCCTATCTGATTTCAGTGATGGGGATACTGTAGCAGCTGCTCTGGAGACCCCGTCCGGTACGGTTTGGGTGGTCTCGAGCTATATGGCGCATGACCATGAGGGCAGTCCACCAAATGGCAAGGTGCGTGGCATTGTGTCAAGGGCGATAAGCACGAGGACGCCTATAATAATAAGTGCTGACGCCAACTCACACCACATCTCCTGGGGTAGTAGCGATACTAACGAGCGGGGTGAGTGTCTCTTCGATTTCATTTTAAATAATAATCTTGAAATTGTCAACAGGGGTTCAGAACCCACTTTTATTGTGTCTAACCGTAGAGAGGTTTTAGATTAACATTGGTTAGTGCAGAGCACACCAATCTGGTTAGCGGTTGGAGGGTTGCGGATGACTGCTCCCTATCCGATCATCGCTATATTGACTTTAGCACAGGGTTAGGTGTAAGTAGATTAAATCCTATAGTTAACAGAAAGAAGACTGACTGGGAGCTACAGAACAGTGTACTCTGCAACTCCTTATCGACGTCTCCAACTATTAGAAATATTGGGGACATCGACTCTGCTGTGGAGATTCTAAGTGAATCGTTCCGCTGTGCTACTAATGTGGCTTGCAAACCAACGGTTTGCAGGGGAAGGGCCAGACCACCATGGTGGAGCCCGGAAATTGCTCATTCACGAAAGGAATGTCGTAGGCTATTCAACGAGGCTAAACGATCAGGCGACTGGTCGGCATACAAAACCTCCGTGAATCGCTTCAAGAATCTTGTCAGGAACGCAAAAAGGAGGTCTTGGAGGGCTTTCTGCAGTAATGTGGAGGGTTCATCTGAAACCAACAGGCTGCGTAAGATGCTATCAACCGCAACGGTTGTACCCAGCTACATACAGAAACCCTGTGGTAACTGGACCATGAGTAGTCAAGAGACGCTAAGCGTACTACTCGACACTCATTTTCCTGGCAGCCAGGCGGCACCTTTAACAGGCACTGCCGATGGCAGCTTGGCGACAGGCGCAGTCACAACTCCATTGGATATGGATAGGCTCCGCTGGGCTGTACACAGCTTCGATCCGTTCAAGTCTCCGGGACCAGATGGAATAATTCCAGCGGATCTACAGAGAAATGCGGACATTGTCCTACCTTGGCTCACGGTAATTTACAGTGAATGCCTTAGGAGGGCTTATATACCTATATTTTGGCGTACGTGCAAGGTTGTCTTTATCCCGAAAGGGGGTAAGACGTCACACACTAAGCCTAAAGACTTCAGACCGATAAGTCTTACTTCTTTTTTACTCAAAACTTTAGAAAGAGTAATTGATATTCATCTGAGAATGACCATTCCGAATGAGCTTCTCTCCAAATCACAGCACGACTACACTAAAGGCAAATCTGTGGAAACGGCACTACATTCTCTAGTGGGCCACATAGAAAAATCTCTTGAGTATAAGGAATTTACTATGGGGGCTTTTCTGGACATAGAGGGTGCTTTCAACTATGTCAACCCCGATTCCATTATCAATGGGATGGCAGCGGTAGGGATTGATGACAATTTATGCCGGTTTGTTAGAAACTTACTAACTTTCAGGGTCTCGATTGGGGATGTCACTGAGTATAGGGCAGTCTATCGGGGCACTCCACAGGGAGGTGTTCTGTCACCTCTGTTGTGGAACCTGACCATTAATTCGCTTTTGCTAAGTCTAGAACGCAGACAGATTATGACTGTCGCGTACGCGGATGACGTAGCGGTGGCGATATCGGGTAAGCACTTGGATACCATATCTCAGTGTATGGAGTCTGCGCTGGCTCTCCTGAGTAGGTGGAGCGTCAGCTGTAGGCTCGGCATCAACCCAGCCAAGACTGAGTTGGTGCTCTTCACTAGGAGGTACAAGACCGATAGCTTTATACACCCAAAGCTTAACGGCACCTCCTTGGAACTATCTAAAACCGCCAAGTACCTGGGTGTGATTCTGGATAGTAAGCTATCATGGAATCAGAACATACAGGCGAGAGCGGAAAGGGCCTTAGTGGCTATTTATACATGCAAAAGGGCAGTAGGCCTCAAATGGGGTATCAACCCTAAGGGGATCAATTGGATCCTTGAGGCTGTTATTAAACCAGTACTCTTTTACGGGGTATTGGTTTGGTGGAATGCGATGGACAAGCAGGCTCATCGCAGGACCTTTGAAAAAGTCTTTCGGGTCGTAGCGAGACTGATGACAGGCGCACTACGATCTACACCAACGGGAGCAATTTTTGCAATGCTAAACTGGCTCCCGGTTGACATTCTGGCCAGACAACTGGCTCTTTTCTCAGCGGTCAGGTTGAATACAGTATGTCCATGGACTAGAACTGACTATGGGCATGCTAGGATTTTAAGAGAGCACTCGGAAATCCATGCCAACATTGACTACTGTGTACCAAGACCCTTCTTTGGTGGACTTTTCCGTTCCATTGTCGTTGACAGGGAACAGGTGGACAGGCTTACCTTTCCCGAGGGTTCAGTTAGAGTTTTCACTGACGGATCCAAAAGGGGAATAAGAACGGGCGGAGGCTTCTATGTGGAGAACTTCAATGTTAGATCTCCATTCCGGCTCCAGGACGGTTGTACTGTCTTACAGGCCGAAATCTCTGCTATTACTCGGGCAGCGAGGTGGCTAAGGTACTATAGGATATCGAATGATATCTTCATTGTTACCGATAGCAAGGCAGCCATCTCTGCTATTAGTGGTGTGTACAGTACATCAAAAACTGTGGTCGAATGCCGACTGTCTATCAACGAGATAGCGAGACATTCGAGGGTGACACTGGTTTGGGTGCCAGGGCATTCTGGATGTCCAGGCAACCATACTGCGGATGAGATTGCCAGACAAGGGACTGAATTGAACAGTTCAATGATCAGTCACTTCACTGGCATTCCATTAGCGCGATGTAAGTCTCTGATTCAAAGCGAATCATACAAACTAGCTCAACTTAGGTGGGATAGTGTGGCTAACTGCCTCGTGGCAAGAGCCACGTGGCCCCATTACGATTTGCGCAAAACGCGCGACCTTCTCAAATTTGACAAGGCGCGCATGCGTCAACTGGTGACTGTTCTGACAGGACACTGTAGCTTTGGGACTCATGCTAGGAGGATGGGTCTAATATACAACGACTATTGCAGAAGCTGCAATGATGAGGAGGAGGAAGAAACTCTCCTCCATCTTCTTTGTCAGTGTCCTGCCCTCGCTAATGCAAGGGCAGCGGCGCTGGGCTCCCGATTCCTGTCAGAATTAGACAGCCTGGCAAACATGGAGCTTTCAGGGATATCATCCTTCCTCAGGGGTACAGGATGGTTTGAAACGGCGGAGGACATCCCTTAAGAGGTCCTCTGCTTAAGGGCATCACAAAGGGACCGAATTGACGGACCCAAGTGGATTGTCCCGCCAGGGACAACGGCCCTCTAACCTAACCTAACCTATGCCACTTTTTGTGCAAGAAAGAGGACATCCACAGCCACAATTTGCGCATAGTGACATATGTGTACTCGGCTTCGTTTTTTTATAATGGCCAAATTGTGACAACTAATAGTCACTGAAATTGATAGGATAAACAAATTACGACAACCAGTCCTCATTAAAATTTATATTATTCGAGTTCCAAAAGTATTTCAGACACGAGACTTTTTGTGCAAGAAAGAGGACGTCCTCAGCCCCAACATTTGCGCATAGTAGCATATGTGTACTCAGCCTCATTTTTTTATAATTGCCAAATTATGACAACTAATAGTAACTGAAATTGATAGGATAACCAAATTATGACAACTAGTCTTCATTAAAATTTATATTATTCGAGTTCCAAAAGTATTTCAGACATGAGACTTTTTGTGCAAGAAAGAAGACATCCTCAGCCCTAAAAGTTGCGCATAGTAGCATATGTGTACGCAGCCTCGTTTTTTTATAATGGCCAAGTTATGACAACTAATAATCACTAAAATTGACAGAATAATCAAATTATGACAACTAGTCCTCACTAAAATTTATATTATTCGAGTTCCAAAAGTATTTTAGACGTGAGACTTTTTGTGCAAGAAAGAGGACGTCCTCAGCCCCAAAATTTGGGCATAGTAGCATATGTATACTCAGCCCCGTTTTTGTATAATGGCCAAATTATGCCAACTAATAATCACTAAAATTTATAGGATAACCAAATAACGACAACTAGTTCTCATGAAAATTTATATTATTCGAGTTCCAAAAGTATTTCAGACATGCCACTTTTTGTGCAAGAAAGAGGAAGTCCTCAGCCCAAAAATTTGCGCATATTACCATGTGTGTACTCAGCCCCATTTTTTTATAATTGCCAAATTATGACAACTAATAGTCACTGCACTTGATAGGATAACCAAATTATGACAACTACTCCTCACTAAAATTTATATTATTCGAGTTTCAAAAGTATTTCAGACATTAGACTTTTTGTGCAAGAAAGAGTACGTCCTCAGCCCCAATATTTGCGCATAGTACGCAGCCTCGTTTTTTTATAATGGCCAAGTTATGACAACTAATAATCACAAAAATTTACAGAATAACAAAATTATGACAACTAGTTCTCACTAAAATTTATATTATTCGAGTTCCAAAAGTATTTTAGACGTGAGACTTTTTGTGACAACTAGTCCTCACTAAAATTTATATTATTCGAGTTCCAAAAGTATTTCAGACATGAGACTTTTTGTGCAAGAAAGAGGACGTCCTCAGCCCCAATATTTGCGAACAGTATTATATGTGTACGCACCCTCGTTTTTTTATAATGGCCAAGTTATGACAACTAATAATCACTAAAATTGACAGAATAAGCAAATTATGACAACTAGTCCTCGCTAAAATTTATATTATTGGAGTTCCAAAAGTATTTTAGACGTGAGACTTTTTGTGACAACTAGTCCTCACTAAAATTTAAATTATTGGAGTTCAAATTGTATATCAGACATGAGACTTTTTATGCAGGAAAGAGGACGTCCACAGCAACAATTTGCGCATAGTGACATATATGTACTCGGCCTCGTTTTTTTATAATGGCCAATTTATGACAACCAATAATCACTAAAATTGATAGAATAACCAAATTATGACAACTAGTCCTCACTAAAATTTATATTATTCGAGTTCCAAAAGTATTTCAGACATGAGACTTTTTGTGCAAGAAAGAGGACGTCCTCAGCCCCAAAATTTGCGCATAGTAGCATATGTGTACGCAGCCTCGTTTTTATATAATGTCCAAATTATGAAAACTAATAATCACTAAAATTGATAGAATAACCAAATTATGACAAGTAGTCCCCATTAAAATTTATATTATTCGAGATCCAAAAGTATTTCAGACATGAGACTTTTTGTGCAAGAAAGAGGACGTCCTCAGGACAAAAATTTACGCACAGTAGCATAAGTGTACTCGGCCTCCTTTTTTTATAATGGCCAAATTATGAGAACTAATAATCACTAAAATTGATAGAATAAACAAATTATGACAATTAGTCCTCACTAAAATTTATATTACTCGAGTTTTAAAAGTATTTCAGACATCAGATTTTTTGTGCAAGAAAGAGGACGTCCTCAGCCCCATAATTTGCGCATAGTGCCATATATGTACTCAGCCTCCTTTTTTTATAATGGCCAAATTATGACCTCGTTTTAATATAATGTCCAAATTATGAAAACTAATAAACTCTAAAATTGATAGTATAACAAGAAGAATTAATAGAATTCAAGAAAGAGGACGTCCTCAGAAATAATTTTCGTATAGTAGCATATTTGTACCCAGCCTCGTTTTTATATAATGTCCAAATTATGAAAACTTATTATCACTAAAATTGATAGATTAACCAAATTATGACAACTAGTCATCACTAAAATGTATATTATTCGAGTTCCAAAAGTATTTCAGACATGGGACTTTTTGTGCAAGAAAGAGGACGTCCTCAGCCCCAAAATTTGCGCATAGTAGCATATGTGTACTCAGTCTCGTTTTTTTGTAATGGCCATATTATGAAAACTAATAATCACTAAAATTGATAGAATAAACAACTTATGACAACTAGTCCTCACTAAAATTTATATTATTCGAGTTCCAAAAGTATTTCAGACGTGAGACTTTTTGTGCAAGAAAGAGGATGTCCTCATCCCCAAAATTTTTGCATAGTAGCATATGTGTACTCAGCCTCGTTTTTTACTAATAATCACTAAAATTGATAAAACAAACAAATTAAGACAACTAAACCTCACTAAAATTTATATTATTCGAGTTCCAAAAGTATTTCAGACATGAGACTTTTTATGCAAGAAAGAGGACGTCCCCCGCCCAGAAATTTGCGCATAGTAGCATATGTGTACTCAGCCTCGTTTTTTTATAATGGCCATATTATGAAAACTAACAATCACTAAAATTGATAGAATTAACAAATTAAGACAACTAGTCCTCAATAAAATTTATATTATTCGAGTTCCAAAAGTATTTCAGACATTAGACTTTTCGTGCAAGAAAGAGGACGTCCTCAGCCCCAAAATTTACGCATAGTAGCATATGTGTACTCAGCCTCGTTTTTTTATAATGGCCATATTATGAAAACTAATAATCACTAAAATTGATAGAATAAACAACTTATGACAACTAGTCCTCACTAAAATTTATATTATTCGAGTTCCATAAGTATTTCAGACATTAGACTTTTTGTGCAAGAAAGAGGACGTCCTCAGCCATAATTTGCGCATAGTTCCATATGTGTACTCAGCCTCCTTTTTTAATAATGGCCAAATTATGACTTCGTTTTTATTAAATGTCCAAATTATGAAAACTAATAAAATCTAAAATTAATAGAATAACCAAATTACGACCAGTAGTCCTCACTAAAATTTATATTATTCGAGTTCCAAAAGTATCTCAGACATGAGACTTTTTGTGCAAGAAAGAGGACGTCCTCAGCCACAAAATTTGCGCATAGAAGCATATGTGTACTCAGCCTCCTTTTTATATAATGGCCATATTATGAAAACTAATAATCACTAAAATTGATAGAATAAACAACTTATGACAAGTAGTCCTCAAAAAAATTTATATTATTCGAGTTCCGAAAGTATTTCAGACATGAGACTTTTTGTGCAAGAAAGAGGATGTCCTCAGCCCCAAAATTTGCGCATAGTAGCATATGTGTACTAGCCTCCTTTTTTTATAATGGCCAAATTATGACCTCGTTTTTATTAAATGTCCAAATTATGAAAACTAATAAACTCTAAAATTGATAGCATAACCAAATTGCGACAAGTAGTCCTCACTAAAATTTATATTATTCGAGTTCCAAAAGTATTTCAGACATGAGACCTTTTGTGCAAGAAATAGGACGTCCTCAGCCCCAAAATTTGAGCATAGTAGCATATGTGTACTCAGCCTCGTTTTTATATAATGTCCAAATTATGAAAACTAATAATCACTAAAATTGATAGAATAACCAAATTATGACAAGTAGTCCCCATTAAAATTTATATTATTCGAGATCCAAAAGTACTTCAGACATGAGACTTTTTGTGCAAGAAAGAGGACGTCCTCAGGACAAAAATTTACGCATAGTAGCATAAGTGTACTCGGCCTCCTTTTTTTATAATGGCCAAATTATGAGAACTAATAATCACTAAAATTGATAGAATAAACAAATTATGACAATTAGTCCTCACTAAAATTTATATTACTCGAGTTTTAAAAGTATTTCAGACATGAGATTTTTTGTGCAAGAAAGAGGACGTCCTCAGCCCCATAATTTGCGCATAGTGCCATATGTGTACTCAGCCTCCTTTTTTTATAATGGCCAAATTATGACCTCGTTTTAATATAATGTCCAAATTATGAAAACTAATAAACTCTAAAATTGATAGTATAACAAGAAGAATTAATAGAATTCAAGAAAGAGGACGTCCTCAGAAATAATTTTCGTATAGTAGCATATTTGTACCCAGCCTCGTTTTTATATAATGTCCAAATTATGAAAACTTATTATCACTAAAATTGATAGATTAACCAAATTATGACAACTAGTCATCACTAAAATGTATATTATTCGAGTTCCAAAAGTATTTCAGACATGGGACTTTTTGTGCAAGAAAGAGGACGTCCTCAGCCCCAAAATTTGCGCATAATAGCATATGTGTACTCATCCTCGTTTTTTACTAATAATCACTAAAATTGATGGTATAAACAAATTAAGACAACTAGTCCTCACTAAAATTTATATTATTCGAGTTCCAAAAGTATTTCAGACATGAGACTTTTTGTGCAAGAAAGAGGATGTCCTTAGCATAGTAGCATATGTGTACTCAGCCTCGTTTTTTACTAATAATCACTAAAATTGATAAAACAAACAAATTAAGACAACTAGTCCTTATTAAATTTGTATTATTCGAGTTCCAAAAGTATTTCAGACATGAGACTTTTTGTGCAAGAAAGAGGAAGTCCTCACCCCCAAAATTTGCGCATAGTAGCATATGTGTACTTAGTCTCGTTTTTTTGTAATGGCCATATTATGAAAACTAATAATCACTAAAATTGATAGAATAAACAACTTATGACAACTAGTCCTCACTAAAATTTATATTATTCGAGTTCCAAAAGTATTTCAGACGTGAGACTTTTTGTGCAAGAAAGAGGATGTCCTCATCTCCAAAATTTTCGCATAGTAGCATATATGTACTCAGCCTCGTTTATTTACTAATAATCACTAAAATTGATAGAATAAAAAAATTAAGACAACTAGTCCTCACTAAAATTTATATTATTCGAGTTCCAAAAGTATTTCAGACATGAGACTTTTTGTGCAAGAAAGAGGATGTCCTTAGCATAGTAGCATATGTGTACTCAGCCTCGTTTTTTACTAATAATCACTAAAATTGATAAAACAAACAAATTAAGACAACTAGTCCTTACTAAAATTTGTATTATTCGAGTTCCAAAAGTATTTCAGACATGAGACTTTTTGTGCAAGAAAGAGGAAGTCCTCACCCCCAAAATTTGCGCATAGTAGCATATGTGTACTCAGTCTCGTTTTTTTGTAATGGCCATATTATGAAAACTAATAATCACTAAAATTGATAGAATAAACAACTTATGACAACTAGTCCTCACTAAAATTTATATTATTCGAGTTCCAAAAGTATTTCAGACGTGAGACTTTTTGTGCAAGAAAGAGGATGTCCTCATCTCCAAAATTTTCGCATAGTAGCATATATGTACTCAGCCTCGTTTATTTACTAATAATCACTAAAATTGATAGAATAAAAAAAATTAAGACAACTAGTCCTCACTAAAATTTATATTATTCGAGTTCCAAAAGTATTTCAGACATGAGACTTTTTATGAAAGAAAGAGGACGTCCCCCGCCCCAAAATTTGCGCATAGTAGCATATGTGTACTCAGCCTCGTTTTTTTATAATGGCCATATTATGAAAACTAACAATCACTAAAATTGATAGAATAAACAAATTAAGACAACTAGTCCTCACTAAAATTTATATTATTCGAGTTCCAAAAGTATTTCAGACATTAGACTTTTCGTGCAAGAAAGAGGACGTCCTCAGCCCCAAAATTTGCGCATAGTAGCATATGTGTACTCAGCCTCGTTTTTTTATAATGGCCATATTATGAAAACTAATAATCACTAAAATTGATAGAATAAACAACTTATGACAACTAGTCCTCACTAAAATTTATATTATTCGAGTTCCATAAGTATTTCAGACATTAGACTTTTTGTGCAAGAAAGAGGACGTCCTCAGCCATAATTTGCGCATAGTTCCATATGTGTACTCAGCCTCCTTTTTTAATAATGGCCAAATTATGACTTCGTTTTTATTAAATGTCCAAATTATGAAAACTAATAAAATCTAAAATTAATAGAATAACCAAATTACGACCAGTAGTCCTCACTAAAATTTATATTATTCGAGTTCCAAAAGTATTTCAGACATGAGACTTTTTGTGCAAGAAAGAGGACGTCCTCAGCCACAAAATTTGCGCATAGAAGCATATGTGTACTCAGCCTCCTTTTTATATAATGGCCATATTATGAAAACTAATAATCACTAAAATTGATAGAATAAACAACTTATGACAAGTAGTCCTCAAAAAAATTTATATTATTCGAGTTCCGAAAGTATTTCAGACATGAGACTTTTTGTGCAAGAAAGAGGATGTCCTCAGCCCCAAAATTTGCGCATAGTAGCATATGTGTACTAGCCTTCTTTTTTTATAATGGCCAAATTATGACCTCGTTTTTATTAAATGTCCAAATTATGAAAACTAATAAACTCTAAAATTGATAGAATAACCAAATTACGACAAGTAGTCCTCACTAAAATTTATATTATTCGAGTTCCAAAAGTATTTCAGACATGAGACCTTTTGTGCAAGAAATAGGACGTCCTCAGCCCCAAAATTTGCGCATAGTAGCATATGTGTACTCAGCCTCGTTTTTTTTTGTAATGGCCATATTATGAAAACTAATAATCACTAAAATTGATAGAATAAACAACTTATGACAACTAGTCCTCACTAAAATTTATATTATTCGAGTTCCAAAAGTATTTCAGACATGAGAATTTTTGTGCAAGAAAGAGGACGTCCTCAGCCCCAAAATTTGCGCATAGTACCATATATGTACTCAGCCTCGTTTTTTTTACCAATAATCACTAAAATTGATAGAAAAACTAAATTATGACAGGTAGTCCTCACTACAATTTATTCTATTCGAGTTCCAAAAGTATTTCAGACAGGAGACTTTTTGTGCAAGAAATAGGACGTCCTCAGCCCCAAAATTTGAGCATAGTAGCATATGTGTACTCAGCCACCTTTTTTTATAATGGCCAAATTATGACCTCGTTTTAATATAATGTCCAAATTATGAAAATTAATAAACTCTAAAATTGATAGAATAACAACAAGAATTGATAGTATGCAAGAAAGCGGACGTCCTCGGAAACAATTTGCGTATAGTAGCATATGTGTACTCAGCCTCGTTTTTATATAATGTCCAAATTATGAAAACTAATAATCACTAAAATTGATAGAATAACCAAATTATGACAAGTAGTCCTCATTAAAATTTATATTATTCGAGTTCCAAAAGTATTTCAGACATGAGACTTTTTGTGCAAGAAAGAGGACGTCCTCAGGACAAAAATTTACGCATAGTAGCATAAGTGTACTCGGCCTCCTTTTTTTATAATGGCCAAATTATGAGAACTAATAATAACTAAAATTGATAGAATAAACAAATTATGACAATTAGTCCTCACTAAAATTTATATTACTCGAGTTTTAAAAGTATTTCAGACATGAGATTTTTTGTGCAAGAAAGAGGACGTCCTCAGCCCCATAATTTGCGCATAGTGCCATATGTGTACTCAGCCTCCTTTTTTTATAATGGCCAAATTATGACCTCGTTTTAATATAATGTCCAAATTATGAAAACTAATAAACTCTAAAATTGATAGAATAACAAGAAGAATTAATAGAATGCAAGAAAGAGGACGTCCTCAGAAATAATTTTCGTATAGTAGCATATTTGTACCCAGCCTCGTTTTTATATAATGTCCAAATTATGAAAACTTATTATCACTAAAATTGATAGATTAACCAAATTATGACAACTAGTCATCACTAAAATGTATATTATTCGAGTTCCAAAAGTATATCAGACATGGGACTTTTTGTGCAAGAAAGAGGACGTCCTCAGCCCCAAAATTTGCGCATAATAGTATGTGTGTACTCATCCTCGTTTTTTACTAATAATCACTAAAATTGATGGTATAAACAAATTAAGACAACTAGTCCTCACTAAAATTTATATTATTCGAGTTCCAAAAGTATTTCAGACATGAGACTTTTTGTGCAAGAAAGAGGATGTCCTTAGCATAGTAGCATATGTGTACTCAGCCTCGTTTTTTACTAATAATCACTAAAATTGATAAAACAAACAAATTAAGACAACTAGTCCTTACTAAAATTTGTATTATTCGAGTTCCAAAAGTATTTCAGACATCAGACTTTTTGTGCAAGAAAGAGGAAGTCCTCACCCCCAAAATTTGCGCATAGTAGCATATGTGTACTCAGTCTCGTTTTTTTGTAATGGCCATATTATGAAAACTAATAATCACTAAAATTGATAGAATAAACAACTTATGACAACTAGTCCTCACTAAAATTTATATTATTCGAGTTCCAAAAGTATTTCAGACGTGAGACTTTTTGTGCAAGAAAGAGGATGTCCTCATCTCCAAAATTTTCGCATAGTAGCATATATGTACTCAGCCTCGTTTATTTACTAATAATCACTAAAAATGATAGAATAACCAAATTACGACCAGTAGTCCTCACTAAAATTTATATTATTCGAGTTCCAAAAGTATTTCAGACATGAGACTTTTTGTGCAAGAAAGAGGACGTCCTCAGCCACAAAATTTGCGCATAGAAGCATATGTGTACTCAGTCTCCTTTTTATATAATGGCCATATTATGAAAACTAATAATCACTAAAATTGATAGAATAAACAACTTATGACAAGTAGTCCTCAAAAAAATTTATATTATTCGAGTTCCGAAAGTATTTCAGACATGAGACTTTTTGTGCAAGAAAGAGGATGTCCTCAGCCCCAAAATTTGCGCATAGTAGCATATGTGTACTAGCCTCCTTTTTTTATAATGGCCAAATTATGACCTCGTTTTTATTAAATGTCCAAATTATGAAAATTAATAAACTCTAAAATTGATAGAATAACCAAATTACGACAAGTAGTCCTCACTAAAATTTATATTATTCGAGTTCCAAAAGTATTTCAGACATGAGACCTTTTGTGCAAGAAATTGGACGTCCTCAGCCCCAAAATTTGCGCATAGTAGCATATGTGTACTCAGCCTCGTTTTTTTTTGTAATGGCCATATTATGAAAACTAATAATCACTAAAATTGATAGAATAAACAACTTATGACAACTAGTCCTCACTAAAATTTATATTATTCGAGTTCCAAAAGTATTTCAGACATGAGAATTTTTGTGCAAGAAAGAGGACGTCCTCAGCCCCAAAATTTGCGCATAGTACCATATATGTACTCAGCCTCGTTTTTTTTTTACCAATAATCACTAAAATTGATAGAAAAACTAAATTATGACAAGTAGTCCTCACTACAATTTATTCTATTCGAGTTCCAAAAGTATTTCAGACAGGAGACTTTTTGTGCAAGAAAGAGCACGTCCTCAGCCCCATAATTTGCGCATAGTGCCATATGTGTACTCAGCCACCTTTTTTTATAATGGCCAAATTATGACCTCGTTTTAATATAATGTCCAAATTATGAAAATTAATAAACTCTAAAATTGATAGAATAACAACAAGAATTGATAGTATGCAAGAAAGCGGACGTCCTCGGAAACAATTTGCGTATAGTAGCATATGTGTACTCAGCCTCGTTTTTATATAATGTCCAAATTATGAAAACTAATAATCACTAAAATTGATAGAATAACCAAATTATGACAAGTAGTCCTCATTAAAATTTATATTATTCGAGTTCCAAAAGTATTTCAGACATGAGACTTTTTGTGCAAGAAAGAGGACGTCCTCAGCCCCATAATTTGCGCATAGTGCCATATGTGTACTCAGCCTCCTTTTTTTATAATGGCCAAATTATGACCTCGTTTTAATATAATGTCCAAATTATGAAAACTAATAAACTCTAAAATTGATAGAATAACAAGAAGAATTAATAGAATGCAAGAAAGAGGACGTCCTCAGAAATAATTTTCGTATAGTAGCATATTTGTACCCAGCCTCGTTTTTATATAATGTCCAAATTATGAAAACTTATTATCACTAAAATTGATAGATTAACCAAATTATGACAACTAGTCGTCACTAAAATGTATATTATTCGAGTTCCAAAAGTATATCAGACATGGGACTTTTTGTGCAAGAAAGAGGACGTCCTCAGCCCCAAAATTTGCGCATAATAGCATATGTGTACTCATCCTCGTTTTTTACTAATAATCACTAAAATTGATGGTATAAACAAATTAAGACAACTAGTCCTCACTAAAATTTATATTATTCGAGTTCCAAAAGTATTTCAGACATGAGACTTTTTGTGCAAGAAAGAGGATGTCCTTAGCATAGTAGCATATGTGTACTCAGCCTCGTTTTTTACTAATAATCACTAAAATTGATAAAACAAACAAATTAAGACAACTAGTCCTTACTAAAATTTGTATTATTCGATTTCCAAAAGTATTTCAGACATGAGAATTTTTGTGCAAGAAAGAGGACGTCCTCAACCATAATTTGCGTATAGTGCCATATGTGTACTCAGCCTCCTTTTTTTATAATGGCCAAATTATGACTTCGTTTTTATTAAATGTCTTTTTGTGCAAGAAAGAGGACGTCCTCAGCCACAAAATTTGCGCATAGAAGCATATGCGTACTCAGCCTCCTTTTTATATAATGGCCTTATTATGAAAACTAATAATCACTAAAATTGATAGAATAAACAACTTATGACAAGTAGTCCTCAAAAAAATTTATATTATTCGAGTTCCGAAAGTATTTCAGACATGAGACTTTTTGTGCAAGAAAGAGGATGTACTCAGCCCCAAAATTTGCGCATAGTAGCATAAGTGTACTAGCCTCCTTTTTTTATAATGGCCAAATTATGACCTCGTTTTTATTAAATGTCCAAATTATGAAAACTAATAAACTCTAAAATTGATAGAATAACCAAATAACGACAAGTAGTCCTCACTAAAATTTATATTATTCGAGTTCCAAAAGTATTTCAGACATGAGACCTTTTGTGCAAGAAATAGGACGTCCTCAGCCCCAAAATTTGCGCATAGTAGCATATGTGTACTCAGCCTCCTTTTTTTATAATGGCCAAATTATGAGAACTAATAATCACTAAAATTGATAGAACAACCAAATTATGACAAGTAGTCCTCACTAAAATTTATATTATTCGAGTTCCAAAAGTATTTCAGACATGGGACTTTTTGTGCAAGAAAGAGGACGTCCTCAGCTCCAAAATTTGCGCATAATAGCATATGTGTACTCATCCTCGTTTTTTACTAATAATCACTAAAATTGATGGTATAAACAAATTAAGACAACTAGTCCTCACTAAAATTTATATTATTCGAGTTCCAAAAGTATTTTAGACATGAGACTTTTTGTGCAAGAAAGAGGATGTCCTTAGCATAGTAGCATATGTGTACTCAGCCTCGTTTTTTACTAATAATCACTAAAATTGATAAAACAAACAAATTAAGACAACTAGTCCTTACTAAAATTTGTATTATTCGAGTTCCAAAAGTATTTCAGACATGAGAATTTTTGTGCAAGAAAGAGGACGTCCTCAGCCATAATATGCGTATAGTGCCATATGTGTACTCAGCCTCCTTTTTTTATAATGGCCAAATTATGACCTCGTTTTTATATAATGTCCAAATTATGAAAACTAATAATCACTAAAATTGATAGAATAACCAAATTATGACAAGCAGTCTTCACTAAAATTTATATTATTCGAGTTCCAAAAGTATTTCAGACATGAGACTTTTTGTGCAAGAAAGAGGATGTCCTCATCCCCAAAATTTTCGCATAGTAGCATATGTGTACTCAGCCTCGTTTATTTACTAATAATCACTAAAATTGATAGAATAAAAAAATTAAGACAACTAGTCCTCACTAAAATTAATATTATTCGAGTTCCAAAAGTATTTCAGACATGAGACTTTTTATGCAAGAAAGAGGACGTCCCCCGCCCAAAAATTTGCGCATAGTAGCATATGTGTACTCAGCCTCGTTTTTTTATAATGGCCATATTATGAAAACTAACAATCACTAACAACTTTTTGTGCAAGAAAGAGGACGTCCTCAGCCCCAAAATTTGCGCATAGTAGCATAAGTGTACTAGCCTCCTTTTTTTATAATGGCCAAATTATGACCTCGTTTTTATTAAATGTCCAAATTATGAAAACTAATAAACTCTAAAATTGATAGAATAACCAAATTACGACAAGTAGTCCTCACTAAAATTTATATTATTCGAGTTCCAAAAGTATTTCAGACATGAGACCTTTTGTGCAAGAAAGAGGATATCCTCAGCCGCAAAATTTTGCGCATAGTAGCATAAGTGTAGCCAGACTCCTTTTTTTATAATGGCCAAATTATGAGAACTAAGAATCACTAAAATTGATAGAATAACCAAATTATGACAAGTAGTCCTCACTAAAATTTGTATTATTCGAGTTCCAAAAGTATTTCAGACATGAGACTTTTTGTGCAAGAAAGAGGAAGTCCTCAGCCCCAAAATATGCGCATAGTAGCATATGTGTACTCAGCCTCGTTTTTTACTAATAATCACTAAAAGTGATAGAATAAAGAAATTATGACAACTATTCCTCACTAAAATTTATTTTATTCGAGTTCCAAAAGTATTCCAGACATGAGTATTTTTGTGCAAGAAAGAGGATATCCTCAGCCCCAAAATTTGCGCATAGTAGCATATGTGTACTCAGCCTCCTTTTTTTATAATGGCCAAATTATGAGAACTAATAATCACTATAATTGATAGAACAACCAAATTATGACAAGTAGTCCTCACTAAAATTTATATTATACGAGTTCCAAAAGTATTTCAAATATGAGACATTTTGTACAAGAAAGAGGACGTCCTCAGCCCCAAAATTTGCGCATAATAGCATAAGTGTACTCAGACTTCTTTTTTTATAATGGCCAAATTATGAGAACTAATAATCACTAAAATTGATAGAATAACCAAATTATGACAAGTAGTCCTCACTAAAATTTATATTATTCGAGTTCCAAAAGTATTTCAGACATGAGACTTTTTGTGCAAGAAAGAGGATGTCCTCAGCCTCAAAATTTTCGCATAGTAGCATAAGTGTACTCAGACTCCTTTTTTTATAATGGCCAAATTATGAGAACTAATAATCACTAAAATTGATAGAATAACCAAAATATGACAAGCAGTACTCACTAAAATTTATATTATTCGAGTTCCAAAAATATTTCAAACATGAGACTTTTTGTGCAAGAAAGAGGATGTCCTCAGCCCCAAAATTTGCACATAATGTGTACTCAGCCTAGTTTTTTTTACTAATAATCACTAAAATTGATAGGATAACCAAATTATGACAAGCAGTCCACACTAAAATTAATATTATTCGAGTTCCAAAAGTATTTCAGATATGAGACTTTTTGTGCAAGAAAGAGGAAGTCCTCAGCCCCAAAATTTGCGCATAGTAGCATATGTGTACTCAGCCTCGTTTTTTTATAATGGCCATATTATGAAAACTAACAATCACTAACAACTTTTTGTGCAAGAAAGAGGAAGTCCTCAGCCCCAAAATTTGCGCATAGTAGCATAAGTGTACTAGCCTCCTTTTTTTATAATGGCCAAATTATGACCTCGTTTTTATTAAATGTCCAAATTATGAAAACTAATAAACTCTAAAATTGATAGAATAACCAAATTACGACAAGTAGTCCTCACTAAAATTTATATTATTCGAGTTCCAAAAGTATTTCAGACATGAGACCTTTTGTGCAAGAAAGAGGATATCCTCAGCCGCAAAATTTTGCGCATAGTAGCATAAGTGTAGCCAGACTCCTTTTTTTATAATGGCCAAATTATGAGAACTAAGAATCACTAAAATTGATAGAATAACCAAATTATGACAAGTAGTCCTCACTAAAATTTGTATTATTCGAGTTCCAAAAGTATTTCAGACATGAGACTTTTTGTGCAAGAAAGAGGAAGTCCTCAGCCCCAAAATTTGCGCATAGTAGCATATGTGTACTCAGCCTCGTTTTTTACTAATAATCACTAAAAGTGATAGAATAAAGAAATTATGACAACTATTCCTCACTAAAATTTATTTTATTCGAGTTCCAAAAGTATTCCAGACATGAGTATTTTTGTGCAAGAAAGAGGATATCCTCAGCCCCAAAATTTGCGCATAGTAGCATATGTGTACTCAGCCTCCTTTTTTTATAATGGCCAAATTATGAGAACTAATAATCACTATAATTGATAGAACAACCAAATTATGACAAGTAGTCCTCACTAAAATTTATATTATACGAGTTCCAAAAGTATTTCAAATATGAGACTTTTTGTACAAGAAAGAGGACGTCCTCAGCCCCAAAATTTGCGCATAATAGCATAAGTGTACTCAGACTTCTTTTTTTATAATGGCCAAATTATGAGAACTAATAATCACTAAAATTGATAGAATAACCAAATTATGACAAGTAGTCCTCACTAAAATTTATATTATTCGAGTTCCAAAAGTATTTCAGACATGAGACTTTTTGTGCAAGAAAGAGGATGTCCTCAGCCTCAAAATTTTCGCATAGTAGCATAAGTGTACTCAGACTCCTTTTTTTATAATGGCCAAATTATGAGAACTAATAATCACTAAAATTGATAGAATAACCAAAATATGACAAGCAGTACTCACTAAAATTTATATTATTCGAGTTCCAAAAATATTTCAAACATGAGACTTTTTGTGCAAGAAAGAGGATGTCCTCAGCCCCAAAATTTGCACATAATGTGTACTCAGCCTAGTTTTTTTTACTAATAATCACTAAAATTGATAGGATAACCAAATTATGACAAGCAGTCCACACTAAAATTTATATTATTCGAGTTCCAAAAGTATTTCAGATATGAGACTTTTTGTGCAAGAAAGAGGAAGTCCTCAGCCCCAAAATTTGCGCATAGTAGCATATGTGTACTCAGCCTCGTTTTTTTATAATGGCCATATTATGAAAACTAATAATCACTAAAATTGATCGAATAAACAACTTATGACAACTAGTCCTCACTAAAATTTATATTATTCGAGTTCCAAAAGTATTTCAGACATGAGACTTTTTGTGCAAGAAAGATGATGTCATCATCCCCGAAATTTTCGCATAGTAGCATATGTATACTCAGCCTCGTTTATTTACTAATAATCACTAAAATTGATCAAATATACAAATTAAGACAACTAGTCCTAAAATTTATATTATTCGAGTTCCAAAAGTATTTCAGACATGAGACTTTTTGTGCAAGAAAGAGGACGTCCCCCGCCCCAAAATTTGCGCATAGTAGCATATGTGTACTCAGCCTCGTGTTTTTATAATGGCCATATTATGAAAACTAATAATCATTAAAATTGAGAGAATAAACAAATTAACACAACTAGTCCTCACTAAAATTTATATTATTCGAGTTACAAAAACATTTCAGACATGAGGCTTTACGTGCAAGAAAGAGGACGTCCTCAGCCCCAAAATTTGCGCATAGTAGCATATGTGTACTCAGCCTCGTTTTTTTATAATGGCCATATTATGAAAACTAATAATCACTAAAATTGATCGAATAAACAACTTATGACAACTAGTCCTCACTAAAATTTATATTATTCGAGTTCCAAAAGTATTTCAGACATGAGACTTTTTGTGCAAGAAAGATGATGTCCTCATCCCCGAAATTTTCGCATAGTAGCATATGTGTACTCAGCCTCGTTTATTTACTAATAATCACTAAAATTGATCAAATATACAAATTAAGACAACTAGTCCTAAAATTTATATTATTCGAGTTCCAAAAGTATTTCAGACATGAGACTTTTTGTGCAAGAAAGAGGACGTCCCCCGCCCCAAAATTTGCGCATAGTAGCATATGTGTACTCAGCCTCGTGTTTTTATAATGGCCATATTATGAAAACTAATAAGCACTAAAATTGATAGAATAAACAACTTATGACAACTAGTCCTCACTAAAATTTATATTATTCGAGTTCCAAAAGTATTTCAGACATGAGACTTTTTGTGCAAGAAAGAGGACGTCCTCAGCCATAATTTGCGTATAGTGCCATATGTGTACTCAGCCTCCTTTTTTTATAATGGCCAAATTATGACCTCGTTTTTATTAAATGTCCAAATTATGAAAACTAATAAACTCTAAAATTGATAGAATAACCAAATTACGACAAGTAGTCCTCACTAAAATTTATATTATTCGAGTTCCAAAAGTATTTCAGATATGAGACCTTTTGTGCAAGAAAGAGGACGTCCTCAGCCCCAAAATTTGCGCATAGTAGCATTTGTGTAATTAGTCTCCTTTTTATATAATGGCCATATTATGAAAACTAATAATCACTAAAATTGATAGAATAAACAACTTATGACCACTAGTCCTCACTAAAAGTTATATTATTCGAGTTCCAAAAGTGTTTCAGACATGAGACTTTTTGTGCAAGAAAGAAGATGTCCTCAGCCCCAAAATTTGCGCATAGTAGCATAAGTGTACTCAGACTCCTTTTTTATAATGGCCAAATTATGAGAACTAATAATCACTAAAACTGATAGAATAACCAAATTATGACAAGTAGTCCTCACTAAAATTTAGATTATTCGAGTTCAAAAAGTATTTCAGACATCAGACTTTTTGTGCAAGAAAGAGGACGTCCTCAGTCCCAACATTTGCGCATAGTAGCATATGTGTACTCAGCCTCCCTTTTTTTATAATCGCCAAATTATGTGAACTAATAATCACTAAAATTTATAGAACAACCAAATTATGACAAGTAGTCCTCACTAAAATTTATATTATTCGAGTTCCAAAAGTATTTCAGATATGAGACTTTTTGTGCAAGAAAGAGGACGTCCTCAGCCCTAAAATTTGCGCATAGTAGCATAAGTGTACTCAGACTCCTCTTTTTATAATGGCCAAATTATGAGAACTAATAATCACTAAAATTGATAGAATAACCAAATTATGACAAGTAGTCCTCAGTAAAATTTATATTATTCGAGTTCCAAAAGTATTTCAGACATGAGACTTTTTGTGCAAGAAAGAGGACGTCCTCAGCCCCAAAATTTGCGCATAGTAGCATAAGTGCAATCAGACTCTTTTTTTTATAATGGCCAAATTATGAGAACTAATAATCACTAAAATTGGTAGGATAACCAAATTATGACAAGTAGTCCTCACTAAAATTTCTATTATTCGAGTTCCAAAAGTATTTCAGACATGAGACTTTTTGTGCAAGAAAGAGGATGTCCTCAGCCTCAAAATTTTCGCATAGTAGCATAAGTGTACTCAGACTCCTTTTTTTATAATGGCCAAATTATGAGAACTAATAATCACTAAAATTGATAGAATAACCAAAATATGACAAGCAGTACTCACTAAAATTTATATTATTCGAGTTCCAAAAATATTTCAAACATGAGACTTTTTGTGCAAGAAAGAGGATGTCCTCAGCCCCAAAATTTGCACATAATGTGTACTCAGCCTAGTTTTTTTTACTAATAATCACTAAAATTGATAGGATAACCAAATTATGACAAGCAGTCCACACTAAAATTTATATTATTCGAGTTCCAAAAGTATTTCAGATATGAGACTTTTTGTGCAAGAAAGAGGAAGTCCTCAGCCCCAAAATTTGCGCATAGTAGCATATGTGTACTCAGCCTCGTTTTTTTATAATGGCCATATTATGAAAACTAATAATCACTAAAATTGATCGAATAAACAACTTATGACAACTAGTCCTCACTAAAATTTATATTATTCGAGTTCCAAAAGTATTTCAGACATGAGACTTTTTGTGCAAGAAAGATGATGTCCTCATCCCCGAAATTTTCGCATAGTAGCATATGTGTACTCAGCCTCGTTTATTTACTAATAATCACTAAAATTGATCAAATATACAAATTAAGACAACTAGTCCTAAAATTTATATTATTCGAGTTCCAAAAGTATTTCAGACATGAGACTTTTTGTGCAAGAAAGAGGACGTCCCCCGCCCCAAAATTTGCGCATAGTAGCATATGTGTACTCAGCCTCGTGTTTTTATAATGGCCATATTATGAAAACTAATAATCATTAAAATTGAGAGAATAAACAAATTAACACAACTAGTCCTCACTAAAATTTATATTATTCGAGTTACAAAAACATTTCAGACATGAGGCTTTACGTGCAAGAAAGAGGACGTCCTCAGCCCCAAAATTTGCGCATAGTAGCATATGTGTACTCAGCCTCGTTTTTTTATAATGGCCATATTATGAAAACTAATAAGCACTAAAATTGATAGAATAAACAACTTATGACAACTAGTCCTCACTAAAATTTATATTATTCGAGTTCCAAAAGTATTTCAGACATGAGACTTTTTGTGCAAGAAAGATGATGTCCTCATCCCCGAAATTTTCGCATAGTAGCATATGTGTACTCAGCCTCGTTTATTTACTAATAATCACTAAAATTGATCAAATATACAAATTAAGACAACTAGTCCTAAAATTTATATTATTCGAGTTCCAAAAGTATTTCAGACATGAGACTTTTTGTGCAAGAAAGAGGACGTCCCAGACGAGGCCAAATTATGACCTCGTTTTTATTAAATGTCCAAATTATGAAAACTAATAAACTCTAAAATTGATAGAATAACCAAATTACGACAAGTAGTCCTCACTAAAATTTATATTATTCGAGTTCCAAAAGTATTTCAGATATGAGACTTTTTGTGCAAGAAAGAGGACGTCCTCAGCCATAATTTGCGTATAGTGCCATATGTGTACTCAGCCTCCTTTTTTTATAATGGCCAAATTATGACCTCGTTTTTATTAAATGTCCAATTTATGAAAACTAATAAACTCTAAAATTGATAGAATAACCAAATTACGACAAGTAGTCCTCACTAAAATTTATATTATTCGAGTTCCAAAAGTATTTCAGATATGAGACCTTTTGTGCAAGAAAGAGGACGTCCTCAGCCTCAAAATTTGCGCATAGTAGCATTTGTGTAATTAGTCTCCTTTTTATATAATGGCCATATTATGAAAACTAATAATCACTAAAATTGATAGAATAAACAACTTATGACCACTAGTCCTCACTAAAAGTTATATTATTCGAGTTCCAAAAGTGTTTCAGACATGAGACTTTTTGTGCAAAAAAGAAGATGTCCTCAGCCCCAAAATTTGCGCATAGTAGCATAAGTGTACTCAGACTCCTTTTTTATAATGGCCAAATTATGAGAACTAATAATCACTAAAACTGATAGAATAACCAAATTATGACAAGTAGTCCTCACTAAAATTTAGATTATTCGAGTTCAAAAAGTATTTCAGACATCAGACTTTTTGTGCAAGAAAGAGGACGTCCTCAGTCCCAACATTTGCGCATAGTAGCATATGTGTACTCAGCCTCCCTTTTTTTATAATGGCCAAATTATGTGAACTAATAATCACTAAAATTTATAGAACAACCAAATTATGACAAGTAGTCCTCACTAAAATTTATATTATTCGAGTTCCAAAAGTATTTCAGATATGAGACTTTTTGTGCAAGAAAGAGGACGCCCTCAGCCCTAAAATTTGCGCATAGTAGCATAAGTGTACTCAGACTCCTCTTTTTATAATGGCCAAATTATGAGAACTAATAATCACTAAAATTTATAGAACAACCAAATTATGACAAGTAGTCCTCACTAAAATTTATATTATTCGAGTTCCAAAAGTATTTCAGATATGAGACTTTTTGTGCAAGAAAGAGGAAGTCCTCAGCCCCAAAATTTGCGCATAGTAGCATATGTGTACTCAGCCTCGTTTTTTTATAATGGCCATATTATGAAAACTAATAATCACTAAAATTGATCGAATAAACAACTTATGACAACTAGTCCTCACTAAAATTTATATTATTCGAGTTCCAAAAGTATTTCAGACATGAGACTTTTTGTGCAAGAAAGATGATGTCCTCATCCCCGAAATTTTCGCATAGTAGCATATGTGAACTCAGCCTCGTTTATTTACTAATAATCACTAAAATTGATCAAATATACAAATTAAGACAACTAGTCCTAAAATTTATATTATTCGAGTTCCAAAAGTATTTCAGACATGAGACTTTTTGTGCAAGAAAGAGGACGTCCCCCGCCCCAAAATTTGCGCATAGTAGCATATGTGTACTCAGCCTCGTGTTTTTATAATGGCCATATTATGAAAACTAATAATCATTAAAATTGAGAGAATAAACAAATTAACACAACTAGTCCTCACTAAAATTTATATTATTCGAGTTACAAAAACATTTCAGACATGAGGCTTTACGTGCAAGAAAGAGGACGTCCTCAGCCCCAAAATTTGCGCATAGTAGCATATGTGTACTCAGCCTCGTTTTTTTATAATGGCCATATTATGAAAACTAATAAGCACTAAAATTGATAGAATAAACAACTTATGACAACTAGTCCTCACTAAAATTTATATTATTCGAGTTCCAAAAGTATTTCAGACATGAGACTTTTTGTGCAAGAAAGATGATGTCCTCATCCCCGAAATTTTCGCATAGTAGCATATGTGTACTCAGCCTCGTTTATTTACTAATAATCACTAAAATTGATCAAATATACAAATTAAGACAACTAGTCCTAAAATTTATATTATTCGAGTTCCAAAAGTATTTCAGACATGAGACTTTTTGTGCAAGAAAGAGGACGTCCCCCGCCCCAAAATTTGCGCATAGTAGCATATGTGTACTCAGCCTCGTGTTTTTATAATGGCCATATTATGAAAACTAATAAGCACTAAAATTGATAGAATTAACAACTTATGACAACTAGTCCTCACTAAAATTTATATTATTCGAGTTCCAAAAGTATTTCAGACATGAGACTTTTTGTGCAAGAAAGAGGACGTCCTCAGCCATAATTTGCGTATAGTAGCATTTGTGTAATTAGTCTCCTTTTTATATAATGGCCATATTATGAAAACTAATAATCACTAAAATTGATAGAATAAACAACTTATGACCACTAGTCCTCACTAAAAGTTATATTATTCGAGTTCCAAAAGTGTTTCAGACATGAGACTTTTTGTGCAAGAAAGAAGATGTCCTCAGCCCCAAAATTTGCGCATAGTAGCATAAGTGTACTCAGACTCCTTTTTTATAATGGCCAAATTATGAGAACTAATAATCACTAAAACTGATAGAATAACCAAATTATGACAAGTAGTCCTCACTAAAATTTAGATTATTCGAGTTCAAAAAGTATTTCAGACATCAGACTTTTTGTGCAAGAAAAAGGACGTCCTCAGTCCCAACATTTGCGCATAGTAGCATATGTGTACTCAGCCTCCCTTTTTTTATAATCGCCAAATTATGTGAACTAATAATCACTAAAATTTATAGAACAACCAAATTATGACAAGTAGTCCTCACTAAAATTTATATTATTCGAGTTCCAAAAGTATTTCAGATATGAGACTTTTTGTGCAAGAAAGAGGACGTCCTCAGCCCTAAAATTTGCGCATAGTAGCATAAGTGTACTCAGACTCCTCTTTTTATAATGGCCAAATTATGAGAACTAATAATCACTAAAATTGATAGAATAACCAAATTATGACAAGTAGTCCTCAGTAAAATTTATATTATTCGAGTTCCAAAAGTATTTCAGACATGAGACTTTTTGTGCAAGAAAGAGGACGTCCTCAGCCCCAAAATTTGCGCATAGTAGCATAAGTGCAATCAGACTCCTTTTTTTATAATGGCCAAATTATGAGAACTAATAATCACTAAAATTGGTAGGATAACCAAATTATGACAAGTAGTCCTCACTAAAATTTCTATTATTCGAGTTCCAAAAGTATTTCAGACATGAGACTTTTTGTGCAAGAAAGAGGATGTCCTCAGCCTCAAAATTTTCGCATAGTAGCATAAGTGTACTCAGACTCCTTTTTTTATAATGGCCAAATTATGAGAACTAATAATCACTAAAATTGATAGAATAACCAAAATATAACAAGCAGTACTCACTAAAATTTATATTATTCGAGTTCCAAAAATATTTCAAACATGAGACTTTTTGTGCAAGAAAGAGGATGTCCTCAGCCCCAAAATTTGCACATAATGTGTACTCAGCCTAGTTTTTTTTACTAATAATCACTAAAATTGATAGGATAACCAAATTATGACAAGCAGTCCACACTAAAATTTATATTATTCGAGTTCCAAAAGTATTTCAGATATGAGACTTTTTGTGCAAGAAAGAGGAAGTCCTCAGCCCCAAAATTTGCGCATAGTAGCATATGTGTACTCAGCCTCGTTTTTTTATAATGGCCATATTATGAAAACTAATAATCACTAAAATTGATCGAATAAACAACTTATGACAACTAGTCCTCACTAAAATTTATATTATTCGAGTTCCAAAAGTATTTCAGACATGAGACTTTTTGTGCAAGAAAGATGATGTCCTCATCCCCGAAATTTTCGCATAGTAGCATATGTGTACTCAGCCTCGTTTATTTACTAATAATCACTAAAATTGATCAAATATACAAATTAAGACAACTAGTCCTAAAATTTATATTATTCGAGTTCCAAAAGTATTTCAGACATGAGACTTTTTGTGCAAGAAAGAGGACGTCCCCCGCCCCAAAATTTGCGCATAGTAGCATATGTGTACTCAGCCTCGTGTTTTTATAATGGCCATATTATGAAAACTAATAATCATTAAAATTGAGAGAATAAACAAATTAACACAACTAGTCCTCACTAAAATTTATATTATTCGAGTTACAAAAACATTTCAGACATGAGGCTTTACGTGCAAGAAAGAGGACGTCCTCAGCCCCAAAATTTGCGCATAGTAGCATATGTGTACTCAGCCTCGTTTTTTTATAATGGCCATATTATGAAAACTAATAAGCACTAAAATTGATAGAATAAACAACTTATGACAACTAGTCCTCACTAAAATTTATATTATTCGAGTTCCAAAAGTATTTCAGACATGAGACTTTTTGTGCAAGAAAGATGATGTCCTCATCCCCGAAATTTTCGCATAGTAGCATATGTGTACTCAGCCTCGTTTATTTACTAATAATCACTAAAATTGATCAAATATACAAATTAAGACAACTAGTCCTAAAATTTATATTATTCGAGTTCCAAAAGTATTTCAGACATGAGACTTTTTGTGCAAGAAAGAGGACGTCCCCCGCCCCAAAATTTGCGCATAGTAGCATATGTGTACTCAGCCTCGTGTTTTTATAATGGCCATATTATGAAAACTAATAAGCATTAAAATTGATAGAATAAACAACTTATGACAACTAGTCCTCACTAAAATTTATATTATTCGAGTTCCAAAAGTATTTCAGACATGAGACTTTTTGTGCAAGAAAGAGGACGTCCTCAGCCATAATTTGCGTATAGTGCCATATGTGTACTCAGCCTCCTTTTTTTATAATGGCCAAATTATGACCTCGTTTTTATTAAATGTCCAAATTATGAAAACTAATAAACTCTAAAATTGATAGAATAACCAAATTACGACAAGTAGTCCTCACTAAAATTTATACTATTCGAGTTCCAAAAGTATTTCAGATATGAGACCTTTTGTGCAAGAAAGAGGACGTCCTCAGCCCCAAAATTTGCGCATAGTAGCATTTGTGTACTTAGTCTCCTTTTTATATAATGGCCATATTATGAAAACTAATAATCACTAAAATTGATAGAATAAACAACTTATGACCACTAGTCCTCACTAAAATTTATATTATTCGAGTTCCAAAAGTATTTCAGACATGAGACTTTTTGTGCAAGAAAGAAGATGTTCTCAGTCCCAAAATTTGCGCATAGTAGCATAAGTGTACTCAGACTCCTTTTTTATAATGGCCAAATTATGAGAACTAATAATCACTAAAACTGATAGAATAACCAAATTATGACAAGTAGTGCTCATTAAAATTTAGATTATTCGAGTTCAAAAAGTATTTCAGACATCAGACTTTTTGTGCAAGAAAGAGGACGTCTTCAGTCCCAACATTTGCGCATAGTAGCATATGTGTACTCAGCCTCCTTTTTTTATAATGGCCAAATTATGTGAACTAATAATCACTAAAATTGATATAACAACCAAATTATGACAAGTAGTCCTCACTAAAATTTATATTATTCAAATTCCAAAAGTATTTCAGATATGAGACTTTTTGTGCAAGAAAGAGGACGTCCTCAGCCCCAAAATTTGCTCGTAGTAGCATAAGTGTACTCAGACTCCTTTTAATGGCCAAATTATGAGAACTAATAATAACTAAAATTGATACAATAAACAACTATGACAACTAGTGCTCACTAAAATTTATTTTATTCGAGTTCCAAAAGTATTTCAGACATGAGACTTTTTGTGCAAGAACGACGAAGTCCTCAGCCCCAAAATTTGCGCATAGTAGCATAAGTGCACTCAGACTCCTTTTTTTATAATGGCCAAATTATGAGAACTAATAATCACTAAAATTGGTAGGATAACCAAATTATGACAAGTAGTCCTCACTAAAATTTCTATTATTCGAGTTCCAAAAGTATTTCAGACATGAGACTTTTTGTGCAAGAAAGAGGAAGTCCTCAGCCCCAAAATTTTCGCATAGTAGCATAAGTGTACTCAGACTCCTTTTTTATAATGGCCAAATTATGAGAACTAATAATCACTAAAATTGATAGAATAACCAAATTATGACAAGTAGTACTCACTAAAATTTATATTATTCGAGTTCCAAAAATATTTCAGACATGAGACTTTTTGTGCAAGAAAGAGGATGTCCTCATCCCCGAAATTTTCGCATAGTAGCATATGTTTACTCAGCCTCGTTTATTTACTAATAATCACTAAAATTGATCGAATATACAAATTAAGACAACTAGTCCTCACTAAAATTTATATTATTCGAGTTCCAAAAGTTGCGCATAATTTGCGCATAATGTGTACTCAGCCTCGTTTTTTTACTAATAATCACTAAAATTGATAGGATAACCAAATTATGACAAGCACTCCTCACTAAAATTTATATTATTCGAGTTCCAAAAGTATTTCAGATATGAGACTTTTTGTGCAAGAAAGAGGAAGTCCTCAGCCCCAGAATTTTTCGAGTTCCAAAATAATTTCAGACATGAGACTTTTTGTGCAAGAAAGAGGATGTCCTCATCCCCGAAATTTTCGCATAGTAGCATATGTTTACTCAGCCTCGTTTATTTACTAATAATCACTAAAATTGATCGAATATACAAATTAAGACAACTAGTCCTCACTAAAATTTATATTATTCGAGTTCCAAAAGTATTTCAGACATGAGACTTTTTGTGCAAGAAAGAGGACGTCCTCAGCCCCAAAATTTGCGCATAGTAGCATAAGTGTACTCAGCCTCCTTTTAATGGCCAAATTATGAGAACTAATAATAACTAAAATTGATACAATAAACAACTATGACAACTAGTGCTCACTAAAATTTATATTATTCGAGTTCCAAAAGTATTTCAGACATGAGACTTTTTGTGCAAACAAGAGAACGTCCTCAGCCATAATTTGCGCATAGTGCCATATGTTTTATAATGGCCAAATTATGACCTCGTTTTTATATAATGTCCAAATTATGAAAACTAATAAACTCTAAAATCGATAGAATAACAAGAAGAATTGATAGAATGCAAGAAAGAGGACTTCATCAGAAATAATTTGCGTATAGTAGCATATGTGTACTCAGCCTCGTTTTTATATAATGTCCAAATTATGAAAACTAATAATCACTAAAATTGAGAGAATAACCAAATTATGACAAGTAGTCCTCACTAAAATTTAGATTATTCGAGTTCAAAAAGTATTTCAGACATCAGACTGATAGAATAACCAAATTATGACAAGTAGTCCTCACTAAAATTTAGATTATTCGAGTTCAAAAAGTATTTCAGACATCAGACTTTTTGTGCAAGAAAGAGGACGTCCTCAGTCCCAACATTTGCGCATAGTAGCATGAGACATGAGACTTTTTGTGCAAGAAAGAGGACGTCCTCAGCCCCAAAATTTGCGCATAGTAGCATAAGTGCAATCAGACTCCTTTTTTTATAATGGCCAAATTATGAGAACTAATAATCACTAAAATTGGTAGGATAACCAAATTATGACAAGTAGTCCTCACTAAAATTTCTATTATTCGAGTTCCAAAAGTATTTCAGACATGAGACTTTTTGTGCAAGAAAGAAAGTGTCCTCAGCCTCAAAATTTTCGCATAGTAGCATAAGTGTACTCAGACTCCTTTTTTTATAATGGCCAAATTATGAGAACTAATAATCACTAAAATTGGTAGGATAACCAAATTATGACAAGTAGTCCTCACTAAAATTTCTATTATTCGAGTTCCAAAAGTATTTCAGACATGAGACTTTTTGTGCAAGAAAGAGGATGTCCTCAGCCCCAAAATTTGCACATAATGTGTACTCAGCCTAGTTTTTTTTACTAATAATCACTAAAATTGATAGGATAACCAAATTATGACAAGCAGTCCACACTAAAATTTATTTTATTCGAGTTCCAAAAGTATTTCAGACATGAGACTTTTTGTGCAAGAACGACGAAGTCCTCAGCCCCAAAATTTGCGCATAGTAGCATAAGTGCACTCAGACTCCTTTTTTTATAATGGCCAAATTATGAGAACTAATAATCACTAAAATTGGTAGGATAACCAAATTATGACAAGTAGTCCTCACTAAAATTTCTATTATTCGAGTTCCAAAAGTATTTCAGACATGAGACTTTTTGTGCAAGAAAGAGGATGTCCTCAGCCCCAAAATTTGCGCATAGTAGCATATGTGTACTCAGCCTCGTTGTTTTATAATGGCCATATTATGAAAACTAATAATCACTAAAATTGATAGAATAACCAAATTATGACAAGTAGTACTCACTAAAATTTATATTATTCGAGTTCCAAAAATATTTCAGATATGAGACTTTTTGTGCAAGAAAGAGGATGTCCTCATCCCCGAAATTTTCGCATAGTAGCATATGTTTACTCAGCCTCGTTTATTTACTAATAATCACTAAAATTGATCGAATATACAAATTAAGACAACTAGTCCTAAAATTTATATTATTCGAGTTCCAAAAGTATTTCAGACATGAGACTTTTTGTGCAAGAAAGAGGACGTCCCCCGCCCCAAAATTTGCGCATAGTAGCATATGTGTACTCAGCCTCGTGTTTTTATAATGGCCATATTATGAAAACTAATAAGCACTAAAACTGATAGAATAAACAACTTATGACAACTAGTCCTCACTAAAATTTATATTATTCGAGTTCCAAAAGTATTTCAGACATGAGACTTTTTGTGCAAGAAAGAGGACGTCCTGAGCCATAATTTGCGTATAGTGCCGTATGTGTACTCAGCCTCCTTTTTTTATAATGGCCAAATTATGACCTCGTTTTTATTAAATGTCCAAATTATGAAAACTAATAAACTCTAAAATTGATAGAATAACCAAATTACGACAAGTAGTCCTCACTAAAATTTATACTATTCGAGTTCCAAAAGTATTTCAGATATGAGACCTTTTGTGCAAGAAAGAGGACGTCCTCAGCCCCAAAATTTGCGCATAGTAGCATTTGTGTACTTAGTCTCCTTTTTTTATAATGGCCAAATTATGAGAACTAATAATCACTAAAATTGGTAGGATAACCAAATTATGACAAGTAGTCCTCACTAAAATTTCTATTATTCGAGTTCCAAAAGTATTTCAGACATCAGACTTTTTGTGCAAGAAAGAGGATGTCCTCAGCCCCAAAATTTTCGCATAGTAGCATAAGTGTACTCAGACTCCTTTTTTATAATGGCCAAATTATGAGAACTAATAATCACTAAAATTGATAGAATAACCAAATTATGACAAGTAGTACTCACTAAAATTTATATTATTCGAGTTCCAAAAATATTTCAGACATGAGACTTTTTGTGCAAGAAAGAGGATGTCCTCATCCCCGAAATTTTCGCATAGTAGCATATGTTTACTCAGCCTCGTTTATTTACTAATAATCACTAAAATTGATCGAATATACAAATTAAGACAACTAGTCCTCACTAAAATTTATATTATTCGAGTTCCAAAAGTTGCGCATAATTTGCGCATAATGTGTACTCAGCCTCGTTTTTTTACTAATAATCACTAAAATTGATAGGATAACCAAATTATGACAAGCAGTCCTCACTAAAATTTATATTATTCGAGTTCCAAAAGTATTTCAGATATGAGACTTTTTGTGCAAGAAAGAGGAAGTCCTCAGCCCCAGAATTTGCGCATAGTAGCATATGTGTACTCAGTCTCGTTTTTTTATAATGGCCATATTATGAAAACTAATAATCACTAAAATTGATCGAATAAACAACTTATGACAACTAGTCCTCACTAAAATTTATATTATTCGAGTTCCAAAAGTATTTCAGACATGAGACTTTTTGTGCAAGAAAGAGGATGTCCTCATCCCCGAAATTTTCGCATAGTAGCATATGTTTACTCAGCCTCGTTTATTTACTAATAATCACTAAAATTGATCGAATATACAAATTCAGACAACTAGTCCTCACTAAAATTTATATTATTCGAGTTACAAAAACATTTCAGACATGAGGCTTTACGTGCAAGAAAGAGGACGTCCTCAGCCCCAAAATTTGCGCATAGTAGCATATGTGTACTCAGCCTCGTTTTTTTATAATGGCCATATTATGAAAACTAATAAGCACTAAAATTGATAGAATAAACAACTTATGACAACTAGTCCTCACTAAAATTTATATTATTCGAGTTCCAAAAGTATTTCAGACATGAGACTTTTTGTGCAAGAAAGATGATGTCCTCATCCCCGAAATTTTCGCATAGTAGCATATGTGTACTCAGCCTCGTTTATTTACTAATAATCACTAAAATTGATCAAATATACAAATTAAGACAACTAGTCCTAAAATTTATATTATTCGAGTTCCAAAAGTATTTCAGACATGAGACTTTTTGTGCAAGAAAGAGGACGTCCCCCGCCCCAAAATTTGCGCATAGTAGCATATGTGTACTCAGCCTCGTGTTTTTATAATGGCCATATTATGAAAACTAATAAGCACTAAAATTGATAGAATAAACAACTTATGACAACTAGTCCTCACTAAAATTTATATTATTCGAGTTCCAAAATTATTTCAGACATGAGACTTTTTGTGCAAGAAAGAGGACGTCCTCAGCCATAATTTGCGTTTAGTGCCATATGTGTACTCAGCCTCCTTTTTTTATAATGGCCAAATTATGACCTCGTTTTTATTAAATGTCCAAATTATGAAAACTAATAAACTCTAAAATTGATAGAATAACCAAATTACGACAAGTAGTCCTCACTAAAATTTATACTATTCGAGTTCCAAAAGTATTTCAGATATGAGACCTTTTGTGCAAGAAAGAGGACGTCCTCAGCCCCAAAATTTGCGCATAGTAGCATTTGTGTACTTAGTCTCCTTTTTATATAATGGCCATATTATGAAAACTAATAATCACTAAAATTGATAGAATAAACAACTTATGACCACTAGTCCTCACTAAAATTTATATTATTCGAGTTCCAAAAGTATTTCAGACATGAGACTTTTTGTGCAAGAAAGAAGATGTTCTCAGTCCCAAAATTTGCGCATAGTAGCATAAGTGTACTTAGACTCCTTTTTTATAATAGCCAAATTATGAGAACTAATAATCACTAAAACTGATAGAATAACCAAATTATGACAAGTAGTCCTCATTAAAATTTAGATTATTCGAGTTCAAAAAGTATTTCAGACATCAGACTTTTTGTGCAAGAAAGAGGACGTCCTCAGTCCCAACATTTGCGCATAGTAGCATATGTGTACTCAGCCTCCTTTTTTTATAATGGCCAAATTATGTGAACTAATAATCACTAAAATTGATATAACAACCAAATTATGACAAGTAGTCCTCACTAAAATTTATATTATTCAAATTCCAAAAGTATTTCAGATATGAGACTTTTTGTGCAAGAAAGAGGACGTCCTCAGCCCCAAAATTTGCTCGTAGTAGCATAAGTGTACTCAGACTCCTTTTAATGGCCAAATTATGAGAACTAATAATAACTAAAATTGATACAATAAACAACTATGACAACTAGTGCTTTTAGTGATTATTAGTAAAAAAACGAGGCTGAGTACACATTATGCGCAAATTATGCGCAACTTTTGGAACTCGAATAATATAAATTTTAGTGAGGACTAGTTGTCTTAATTTGTATATTCGATCAATTTTAGTGATTATTAGTAAATAAACGAGGCTGAGTAAACATATGCTACTATGCGAAAATTTCGGGGATGAGGACATCCTCTTTCTTGCACAAAAAGTCTCATGTCTGAAATATTTTTGGAACTCGAATAATATAAATTTTAGTGAGTACTACTTGTCATAATTTGGTTATTCTATCAATTTTAGTGATTATTAGTTCTCATAATTTGGCCATTATAAAAAAGGAGTCTGAGTACACTTATGCTACTATGCGAAAATTTTGGGGCTGAGGACATCCTCTTTCTTGCACAAAAAGTCTGATGTCTGAAATACTTTTGGAACTCGAATAATAGAAATTTTAGTGAGGACTACTTGTCATAATTTGGTTATCCTACCAATTTTAGTGATTATTAGTTCTCATAATTTGGCCATTATAAAAAAAGGAGTCTGAGTGCACTTATGCTACTATGCGCAAATTTTGGGGCTGAGGACTTCGTCGTTCTTGCACAAAAAGTCTCATGTCTGAAATACTTTTGGAACTCGAATAAAATAAATTTTAGTGAGGACTAGTTGTCTTAATTTGTATATTCGATCAATTTTAGTGATTATTAGTAAATAAACGAGGCTGAGTAAACATATGCTACTATGCGAAAATTTCGGGGATGAGGACATCCTCTTTCTTGCACAAAAAGTCTCATGTCTGAAATACTTTTGGAACTCGAATAATATAAATTTTAGTGAGGACTAGTTGTCATAAGTTGTTTATTCGATCAATTTTAGTGATTATTAGTTTTCATAATATGGGCATTATAAAAAAACGAGACTGAGTACACATATGCTACTATGCGCAAATTCTGGGGCTGAGGACTTCCTCTTTCTTGCACAAAAAGTCTCATATCTGAAATACTTTTGGAACTCGAATAATATAAATTTTAGTGAGGACTGCTTGTCATAATTTGGTTATCCTATCAATTTTAGTGATTATTAGTAAAAAAACGAGGCTGAGTACACATTATGCGCAAATTATGCGCAACTTTTGGAACTCGAATAATATAAATTTTAGTGAGGACTAGTTGTCTTAATTTGTATATTCGATCAATTTTAGTGATTATTAGTAAATAAACGAGGCTGAGTAAACATATGCTACTATGCGAAAATTTCGGGGATGAGGACATCCTCTTTCTTGCACAAAAAGTCTCATGTCTGAAATATTTTTGGAACTCGAATAATATAAATTTTAGTGAGTACTACTTGTCATAATTTGGTTATTCTATCAATTTTAGTGATTATTAGTTCTCATAATTTGGCCATTATAAAAAAGGAGTCTGAGTACACTTATGCTACTATGCGAAAATTTTGGGGCTGAGGACATCCTCTTTCTTGCACAAAAAGTCTGATGTCTGAAATACTTTTGGAACTCGAATAATAGAAATTTTAGTGAGGACTACTTGTCATAATTTGGTTATCCTACCAATTTTAGTGATTATTAGTTCTCATAATTTGGCCATTATAAAAAAAGGAGTCTGAGTGCACTTATGCTACTATGCGCAAATTTTGGGGCTGAGGACTTCGTCGTTCTTGCACAAAAAGTCTCATGTCTGAAATACTTTTGGAACTCGAATAAAATAAATTTTAGTGAGGACTAGTTGTCTTAATTTGTATATTCGATCAATTTTAGTGATTATTAGTAAATAAACGAGGCTGAGTAAACATATGCTACTATGCGAAAATTTCGGGGATGAGGACATCCTCTTTCTTGCACAAAAAGTCTCATGTCTGAAATACTTTTGGAACTCGAATAATATAAATTTTAGTGAGGACTAGTTGTCATAAGTTGTTTATTCGATCAATTTTAGTGATTATTAGTTTTCATAATATGGGCATTATAAAAAAACGAGACTGAGTACACATATGCTACTATGCGCAAATTCTGGGGCTGAGGACTTCCTCTTTCTTGCACAAAAAGTCTCATATCTGAAATACTTTTGGAACTCGAATAATATAAATTTTAGTGAGGACTGCTTGTCATAATTTGGTTATCCTATCAATTTTAGTGATTATTAGTAAAAAAACGAGGCTGAGTACACATTATGCGCAAATTATGCGCAACTTTTGGAACTCGAATAATATAAATTTTAGTGAGGACTAGTTGTCTTAATTTGTATATTCGATCAATTTTAGTGATTATTAGTAAATAAACGAGGCTGAGTAAACATATGCTACTATGCGAAAATTTCGGGGATGAGGACATCCTCTTTCTTGCACAAAAAGTCTCATGTCTGAAATATTTTTGGAACTCGAATAATATAAATTTTAGTGAGTACTACTTGTCATAATTTGGTTATTCTATCAATTTTAGTGATTATTAGTTCTCATAATTTGGCCATTATAAAAAAGGAGTCTGAGTACACTTATGCTACTATGCGAAAATTTTGGGGCTGAGGACATCCTCTTTCTTGCACAAAAAGTACAAAATAATATAAATTTTAGTGAGGACTAGTTGTCATAAGTTGTTTATTCGATCAATTTTAGTGATTATTAGTTTTCATAAAATGGCCATTCTAAAAAAACGAGACTGAGTACACATATGCTACTATACGCAAATTCTGGGGCTGAGGACTTCCTCTTTCTTGCACAAAAAGTCTCATATCTGAAATACTTTTGGAACTCGAATAATGGACTTTTTGTGCAAGAAAGAGGAAGTCCTCAGCCCCAGAATTTGCGCATAGTAGCATATGTGTACTCAGTCTCGTTTTTATTAAATGTCCAAATTATGAAAACTAATAAACTCTAAAATTGATAGAATAACCAAATTACGACAAGTAGTCCTCACTAAAATTTATACTATTCGAGTTCCAAAAGTATTTCAGATATGAGACCTTTTGTGCAAGAAAGAGGACGTCCTCAGCCCCAAAATTTGCGCATAGTAGCATTTGTGTACTTAGTCTCCTTTTTATATAATGGCCATATTATGAAAACTAATAATCACTAAAATTGATAGAATAAACAACTTATGACCACTAGTCCTCACTAAAATTTATATTATTCGAGTTCCAAAAGTATTTCAGACATGAGACTTTTTGTGCAAGAAAGAAGATGTTCTCAGTCCCTAAATTTGCGCATAGTAGCATAAGTGTACTCACACTCCTTTTTTATAATGGCCAAATTATGAGAACTAATAATCACTAAAACTGATAGAATAACCAAATTATGACAAGTAGTCCTCATTAAAATTTAGATTATTCGAGTTCAAAAAGTATTTCAGACATCAGACTTTTTGTGCAAGAAAGAGGACGTCCTCAGTCCCAACATTTGCGCATAGTAGCATATGTGTACTCAGCCTCCTTTTTTTATAATGGCCAAATTATGTGAACTAATAATCACTAAAATTGATATAACAACCAAATTATGACAAGTAGTCCTCACTAAAATTTATATTATTCAAATTCCAAAAGTATTTTAGATATGAGACTTTTTGTGCAAGAAAGAGGACGTCCTAAGCCCCAAAATTTGCTCGTAGTAGCATAAGTGTACTCAGACTCCTTTTAATGGCCAAATTATGAGAACTAATAATAACTAAAATTGATACAATAAACAACTATGACAACTAGTGCTCACTAAAATTTATTTTATTCGAGTTCCAAAAGTATTTCAGACATGAGACTTTTTGTGCAAGAACGACGAAGTCCTCAGCCCCAAAATTTGCGCATAGTAGCATAAGTGCACTCAGACTCCTTTTAATGGCCAAATTATGAGAACTAATAATAACTAAAATTGATACAATAAACAACTATGACAACTAGTGCTCACTAAAATTTATTTTATTCGAGTTCCAAAAGTATTTCAGACATGAGACTTTTTGTGCAAGAAAGAGGACGTCCCCCGCCCCAAAATTTGCGCATAGTAGCATATGTGTACTCAGCCTCGTGTTTTTATAATGGCCATATTATGAAAACTAATAATCATTAAAATTGAGAGAATAAACAAATTAACACAACTAGTCCTCACTAAAATTTATATTATTCGAGTTACAAAAACATTTCAGACATGAGGCTTTACGTGCAAGAAAGAGGACGTCCTCAGCCCCAAAATTTGCGCATAGTAGCATATGTGTACTCAGCCTCGTTTTTTTATAATGGCCATATTATGAAAACTAATAAGCACTAAAATTGATAGAATAAACAACTTATGACAACTAGTCCTCACTAAAATTTATATTATTCGAGTTCCAAAAGTATTTCAGACATGAGACTTTTTGTGCAAGAAAGAAGATGTTCTCAGTCCCAAAATTTGCGCATAGTAGCATAAGTGTACTCAGACTCCTTTTTTATAATGGCCAAATTATGAGAACTAATAATCACTAAAACTGATAGAATAACCAAATTATGACAAGTAGTCCTCATTAAAATTTAGATTATTCGAGTTCAAAAAGTATTTCAGACATCAGACTTTTTGTGCAAGAAAGAGGACGTCCTCAGTCCCAACATTTGCGCATAGTAGCATATGTGTACTCAGCCTCCTTTTTTTATAATGGGCAAATTATGTGAACTAATAATCACTAAAATTGATATAACAACCAAATTATGACAAGTAGTCCTCACTAAAATTTATATTATTCAAATTCCAAAAGTATTTCAGATATGAGACTTTTTGTGCAAGAAAGAGGACGTCCTCAGCCCCAAAATTTGCTCGTAGTAGCATAAGTGTACTCAGACTCCTTTTAATGGCCAAATTATGAGAACTAATAATAACTAAAATTGATACAATAAACAACTATGACAACTAGTGCTCACTAAAATTTATTTTATTCGAGTTCCAAAAGTATTTCAGACATGAGACTTTTTGTGCAAGAACGACGAGGTCCTCAGCCCCAAAATTTGCGCATAGTAGCATAAGTGCACTCAGACTCCTTTTTTTATAATGGCCAAATTATGAGAACTAATAATCACAAAAATTGGTAGGATAACCAAATTATGACAAGTAGTCCTCACTAAAATTTCTATTATTCGAGTTCCAAAAGTATTTCAGACATCAGACTTTTTGTGCAAGAAAGAGGATGTCCTCAGCCCCAAAATTTTCGCATAGTAGCATAAGTGTACTCAGACTCCTTTTTTATAATGGCCAAATTATGAGAACTAATAATCACTAAAATTGATAGAATAACCAAATTATGACAAGTAGTACTCACTAAAATTTATATTATTCGAGTTCCAAAAATATTTCAGACATGAGACTTTTTGTGCAAGAAAGAGGATGTCCTCATCCCCGAAATTTTCGCATAGTAGCATATGTTTACTCAGCCTCGTTTATTTACTAATAATCACTAAAATTGATCGAATATACAAATTAAGACAACTAGTCCACACTAAAATTTATATTATTCGAGTTCTAAAAGTTGCGCATAATTTGCGCATAATGTGTACTCAGCCTCGTTTTTTTACTAATAATCACTAAAATTGATAGGATAACCAAATTATGACAAGCAGTCCTCACTAAAATTTATATTATTCGAGTTCCAAAAGTATTTCAGATATGAGACTTTTTGTGCAAGAAAGAGGAAGTCCTCAGCCCCAGAATTTGCGCATAGTAGCATATGTGTACTCAGTCTCGTTTTTTTATAATGGCCATATTATGAAAACTAATAATCACTAAAATTGATCGAATAAACAACTTATGACAACTAGTCCTCACTAAAATTTATATTATTCGAGTTCCAAAAGTATTTCAGACATGAGACTTTTTGTGCAAGAAAGAGGATGTCCTCATCCCCGAAATTTTCGCATAGTAGCATATGTTTACTCAGCCTCGTTTATTTACTAATAATCACTAAAATTGATCGAATATACAAATTAAGACAACTAGTCCTCACTAAAATTTATATTATTCGAGTTCCAAAAGTATTTCAGACATGAGACTTTTTGTGCAAGAAAGAGGACGTTCTCAGCCCCAAAATTCGCGTATAGTAGCATAAGTGTACTCAGCCTCCTTTTAATGGCCATATTATGAAAACTAATAAGCACTAAAATTGATAGAATAAACAACTTATGACAACTAGTCCTCACTAAAATTTATATTATTCGAGTTCCAAAAGTATTTCAGACATGAGACTTTTTGTGCAAGAAAGAGGACGTCCTCAGCCCCAAAATTTTCGCATAGTAGCATATGTTTACTCAGCCTCGTTTATTTACTAATAATCACTAAAATTGATCGAATATACAAATTAAGACAACTAGTCCTCACTAAAATTTATATTATTCAAATTCCAAAAGTATTTCAGATATGAGACTTTTTGTGCAAGAAAGAGGACGTCCTCAGCCCCAAAATTTGCTCGTAGTAGCATAAGTGTACTCAGACTCCTTTTAATGGCCAAATTATGAGAACTAATAATAACTAAAATTGATACAATAAACAACTATGACAACTAGTGCTCACTAAAATTTATTTTATTCGAGTTCCAAAAGTATTTCAGACATGAGACTTTTTGTGCAAGAAAGAGGACGTCCTCAGCCCCAAAATTTGCGCATAGTAGCATAAGTGTACTCAGCCTCCTTTTAATGGCCATATTATGAAAACTAATAAGCACTAAAATTGATACAATAAACAACTATGACAACTAGTGCTCACTAAAATTTATTTTATTCGAGTTCCAAAAGTATTTCAGACATGAGACTTTTTGTGCAAGAAAGAGGATGTCCTCATCCCCGAAATTTTCGCATAGTAGCATATGTTTACTCAGCCTCGTTTATTTACTAATAATCACTAAAATTGATCGAATATACAAATTAAGACAACTAGTCCTCACTAAAATTTATATTATTCAAATTCCAAAAGTATTTCAGATATGAGACTTTTTGTGCAAGAAAGAGGACGTCCTCAGCCCCAAAATTTGCTCGTAGTAGCATAAGTGTACTCAGACTCCTTTTAATGGCCAAATTATGAGAACTAATAATAACTAAAATTGATACAATAAACAACTATGACAACTAGTGCTCACTAAAATTTATTTTATTCGAGTTCCAAAAGTATTTCAGACATGAGACTTTTTGTGCAAGAAAGAGGATGTCCTCATCCCCGAAATTTTCGCATAGTAGCATATGTTTACTCAGCCTCGTTTATTTACTAATAATCACTAAAATTGATCGAATATACAAATTAAGACAACTAGTCCTCACTAAAATTTATATTATTCGAGTTCCAAAAGTTGCGCATAATTTGCGCATAATGTGTACTCAGCCTCGTTTTTTTACTAATAATCACTAAAATTGATAGGATAACCAAATTATGACAAGCAGTCCTCACTAAAATTTATATTATTCGAGTTCCAAAAGTATTTCAGATATGAGACTTTTTGTGCAAGAAAGAGGAAGTCCTCAGCCCCAGAATTTGCGCATAGTAGCATATGTGTACTCAGTCTCGTTTTTTTATAATGGCCATATTATGAAAACTAATAATCACTAAAATTGATCGAATAAACAACTTATGACAACTAGTCCTCACTAAAATTTATATTATTCGAGTTCCAAAAGTATTTCAGACATGAGACTTTTTGTGCAAGAAAGAGGATGTCCTCATCCCCGAAATTTTCGCATAGTAGCATATGTTTACTCAGCCTCGTTTATTTACTAATAATCACTAAAATTGATCGAATATACAAATTAAGACAACTAGTCCTCACTAAAATTTATATTATTCGAGTTCCAAAAGTATTTCAGACATGAGACTTTTTGTGCAAGAAAGAGGACGTCCTCAGCCCCAAAATTTGCGCATAGTAGCATAAGTGTACTCAGCCTCCTTTTAATGGCCATATTATGAAAACTAATAAGCACTAAAATTGATAGAATAAACAACTTATGACAACTAGTCCTCACTAAAATTTATATTATTCGAGTTCCAAAAGTATTTCAGACATGAGACTTTTTGTGCAAGAAAGAGGACGTCCTCAGCCATAATTTGCGTATAGTGCCATATGTGTACTCAGCCTCCTTTTTTTATAATGGCCAAATTATGACCTCGTTTTTATTAAATGTCCAAATTATGAAAACTAATAAACTCTAAAATTGATAGAATAACCAAATTACGACAAGTAGTCCTCACTAAAATTTATACTATTCGAGTTCCAAAAGTATTTCAGATATGAGACCTTTTGTGCAAGAAAGAGGACGTCCTCAGCCCCAAAATTTGCGCATAGTAGCATTTGTGTACTTAGTCTCCTTTTTATATAATGGCCATATTATGAAAACTAATAATCACTAAAATTGATAGAATAAACAACTTATGACCACTAGTCCTCACTAAAATTTATATTATTCGAGTTCCAAAAGTATTTCAGACATGAGACTTTTTGTGCAAGAAAGAAGATGTTCTCAGTCCCAAAATTTGCGCATAGTAGCATATGTGTACTCAGTCTCGTTTTTTTATAATGGCCATATTATGAAAACTAATAATCACTAAAATTGATCGAATAAACAACTTATGACAACTAGTCCTCACTAAAATTTATATTATTCGAGTTCCAAAAGTATTTCAGACATGAGACTTTTTGTGCAAGAAAGAGGATGTCCTCATCCCCGAAATTTTCGTATAGTAGCATATGTTTACTCAGCCTCGTTTATTTACTAATAATCACTAAAATTGATCGAATATACAAATTAAGACAACTAGTCCTCACTAAAATTTATATTATTCGAGTTCCAAAAGTATTTCAGACATGAGACTTTTTGTGCAAGAAAGAGGACGTCCTCAGCCCCAAAATTTGCGCATAGTAGCATAAGTGTACTCAGCCTCCTTTTAATGGCCATATTATGAAAACTAATAAGCACTAAAATTGATACAATAAACAACTATGACAACTAGTGCTCACTAAAATTTATTTTATTCGAGTTCCAAAAGTATTTCAGACATGAGACTTTTTGTGCAAGAAAGAGGATGTCCTCATCCCCGAAATTTTCGCATAGTAGCATATGTTTACTCAGCCTCGTTTATTTACTAATAATCACTAAAATTGATCGAATATACAAATTAAGACAACTAGTCCTCACTAAAATTTATATTATTCAAATTCCAAAAGTATTTCAGATATGAGACTTTTTGTGCAAGAAAGAGGACGTCCTCAGCCCCAAAATTTGCTCGTAGTAGCATAAGTGTACTCAGACTCCTTTTAATGGCCAAATTATGAGAACTAATAATAACTAAAATTGATACAATAAACAACTATGACAACTAGTGCTCACTAAAATTTATTTTATTCGAGTTCCAAAAGTATTTCAGACATGAGACTTTTTGTGCAAGAAAGAGGATGTCCTCATCCCCGAAATTTTCGCATAGTAGCATATGTTTACTCAGCCTCGTTTATTTACTAATAATCACTAAAATTGATCGAATATACAAATTAAGACAACTAGTCCTCACTAAAATTTATATTATTCGAGTTCCAAAAGTTGCGCATAATTTGCGCATAATGTGTACTCAGCCTCGTTTTTTTACTAATAATCACTAAAATTGATAGGATAACCAAATTATGACAAGCAGTCCTCACTAAAATTTATATTATTCGAGTTCCAAAAGTATTTCAGATATGAGACTTTTTGTGCAAGAAAGAGGAAGTCCTCAGCCCCAGAATTTGCGCATAGTAGCATATGTGTACTCAGTCTCGTTTTTTTATAATGGCCATATTATGAAAACTAATAATCACTAAAATTGATCGAATAAACAACTTATGACAACTAGTCCTCACTAAAATTTATATTATTCGAGTTCCAAAAGTATTTCAGACATGAGACTTTTTGTGCAAGAAAGAGGATGTCCTCATCCCCGAAATTTTCGCATAGTAGCATATGTTTACTCAGCCTCGTTTATTTACTAATAATCACTAAAATTGATCGAATATACAAATTAAGACAACTAGTCCTCACTAAAATTTATATTATTCGAGTTCCAAAAGTATTTCAGACATGAGACTTTTTGTGCAAGAAAGAGGACGTCCTCAGCCCCAAAATTTGCGCATAGTAGCATAAGTGTACTCAGCCTCCTTTTAATGGCCATATTATGAAAACTAATAAGCACTAAAATTGATAGAATAAACAACTTATGACAACTAGTCCTCACTAAAATTTATATTATTCGAGTTCCAAAAGTATTTCAGACATGAGACTTTTTGTGCAAGAAAGAGGACGTCCTCAGCCATAATTTGCGTATAGTGCCATATGTGTACTCAGCCCCCTTTTTTTATAATGGCCAAATTATGACCTCGTTTTTATTAAATGTCCAAATTATGAAAACTAATAAACTCTAAAATTGATAGAATAACCAAATTACGACAAGTAGTTCTCACTAAAATTTATACTATTCGAGTTCCAAAAGTATTTCAGATATGAGACCTTTTGTGCAAGAAAGAGGACGTCCTCAGCCCCAAAATTTGCGCATAGTAGCATTTGTGTACTTAGTCTCCTTTTTATATAATGGCCATATTATGAAAACTAATAATCACTAAAATTGATAGAATAAACAACTTATGACCACTAGTCCTCACTAAAATTTATATTATTCGAGTTCCAAAAGTATTTCAGACATGAGACTTTTTGTGCAAGAAAGAAGATGTTCTCAGTCCCAAAATTTGCGCATAGTAGCATAAGTGTACTCAGACTCCTTTTTTATAATGGCCAAATTATGAGAACTAATAATCACTAAAACTGATAGAATAACCAAATTATGACAAGTAGTCCTCATTAAAATTTAGATTATTCGAGTTCAAAAAGTATTTCAGACATCAGACTTTTTGTGCAAGAAAGAGGACGTCCTCAGCCCCAAAATTTGCTCGTAGTAGCATAAGTGTACTCAGACTCCTTTTAATGGCCAAATTATGAGAACTAATAATAACTAAAATTGATACAATAAACAACTATGACAACTAGTGCTCACTAAAATTTATTTTATTCGAGTTCCAAAAGTATTTCAGACATGAGACTTTTTGTGCAAGAACGACGAAGTCCTCAGCCCCAAAATTTGCGCATAGTAGCATAAGTGCACTCAGACTCCTTTTTTTATAATGGCCAAATTATGAGAACTAATAATCACTAAAATTGGTAGGATAACCAAATTATGACAAGTAGTCCTCACTAAAATTTCTATTATTCGAGTTCCAAAAGTATTTCAGACATGAGACTTTTTGTGCAAGAAAGAGGATGTCCTCAGCCCCAAAATTTTCGCATAGTAGCATAAGTGTACTCAGACTCCTTTTTTATAATGGCCAAATTATGAGAACTAATAATCACTAAAATTGATAGAATAACCAAATTATGACAAGTAGTACTCACTAAAATTTATATTATTCGAGTTCCAAAAATATTTCAGACATGAGACTTTTTGTGCAAGAAAGAGGATGTCCTCATCCCCGAAATTTTCGCATAGTAGCATATGTTTACTCAGCCTCGTTTATTTACTAATAATCACTAAAATTGATCGAATATACAAATTAAGACAACTAGTCCTCACTAAAATTTATATTATTCGTGTTCCAAAAGTTGCGCATAATTTGCGCATAATGTGTACTCAGCCTCGTTTTTTTACTAATAATCACTAAAATTGATAGGATAACCAAATTATGACAAGCAGTCCTCACTAAAATTTATATTATTCGAGTTCCAAAAGTATTTCAGATATGAGACTTTTTGTGCAAGAAAGAGGAAGTCCTCAGCCCCAGAATTTGCGCATAGTAGCATATGTGTACTCAGTCTCGTTTTTTTATAATGGCCATATTATGAAAACTAATAATCACTAAAATTGATCGAATAAACAACTTATGACAACTAGTCCTCACTAAAATTTATATTATTCGAGTTCCAAAAGTATTTCAGACATGAGACTTTTTGTGCAAGAAAGAGGATGTCCTCATCCCCGAAATTTTCGCATAGTAGCATATGTTTACTCAGCCTCGTTTATTTACTAATAATCACTAAAATTGATCGAATATACAAATTAGGACAACTAGTCCTCACTAAAATTTATATTATTCGAGTTCCAAAAGTATTTCAGACATGAGACTTTTTGTGCAAGAAAGAGGACGTCCTCAGCCCCAAAATTTGCGCATAGTAGCATAAGTGTACTCAGCCTCCTTTTAATGGCCAAATTATGAGAACTAATAATAACTAAAATTGATACAATAAACAACTATGACAACTAGTGCTCACTAAAATTTATATTATTCGAGTTCCAAAAGTATTTCAGACATGAGACTTTTTGTGCAAACAAGACGTCCTCAGCCATAATTTGCGCATAGTGCCATATGTGTACTCAGCTTCCTTTTTTTATAATGGCCAAATTATGACCTCGTTTTTATACAATGTCCAAATTATGAAAACTAATAAACTCTAAAATCGATAGAATAACAAGAAGAATTGATAGAATGCAAGAAAGAGGACTTCATCAGAAATAATTTGCGTATAGTAGCATATGTGTACTCAGCCTCGTTTTTATATAATGTCCAAATTATGAAAACTAATAATCACTAAAATTGATAGAATAACCAAATTATGACAAGTAGTCCTCACTAAAATTTAGATTATTCGAGTTCAAAAAGTATTTCAGACATCAGACTTTTTGTGCAAGAAAGAGGACGTCCTCAGCCATAATTTGCGCATAGTGCCATATGTGTACTCAGCCTCCTTTTTTTATAATGGCCAAATTATGACCTCGTTTTTATTAAATGTCCAAATTATGAAAACTAATAAACTCTAAAATTGATAGAATAACCAAATTACGACAAGTAGTCCTCACTAAAATTTATATTATTCGAGTTCCAAAAGTATTTCAGATATGAGACCTTTTGTGCAAGAAAGAGGACGTCCTCAGCCCCAAAATTTGCGCATAGTAGCATTTGTGTAATTAGTCTCCTTTTTATATAATGGCCATATTATGAAAACTAATAATCACTAAAATTGATAGAATAAACAACTTATGACCACTAGTCCTCACTAAAAGTTATATTATTCGAGTTCCAAAAGTGTTTCAGACATGATACTTTTTGTGCAAGAAAGAAGATGTCCTCAGCCCCAAAATTTGCGCATAGTAGCATAAGTGTACTCAGACTCCTTTTTTATAATGGCCAAATTATGAGAACTAATAATCACTAAATCTGATAGAATAACCAAATTATGACAAGTAGTCCTCACTAAAATTTAGATTATTCGAGTTCAAAAAGTATATCAGACATCAGACTTTTTGTGCAAGAAAGAGGACGTCCTCAGTCCCAACATTTGCGCATAGTAGCATATGTGTACTCAGCCTCCCTTTTTTTATAATGGCCAAATTATGTGAACTAATAATCACTAAAATTTATAGAACAACCAAATTATGACAAGTAGTCCTCACTAAAATTTATATTATTCGAGTTCCAAAAGTATTTCAGATATGAGACTTTTTGTGCAAGAAAGAGGACGTCCTCAGCCCTAAAATTTGCGCATAGTAGCATAAGTGTACTCAGACTCCTCTTTTTATAATGGCCAAATTATGAGAACTAATAATCACTAAAATTGATAGAATAACCAAATTATGACAAGTAGTCCTCACTAAAATTTATATTATTCGAGTTCCAAAAGTATTTCAGACATGAGACTTTTTGTGCAAGAAAGAGGACGTCCTCAGCCCCAAAATTTGCGCATAGTAGCATAAGTGCAATCAGACTCCTTTTTTTATAATGGCCAAATTATGAGAACTAATAATCACTAAAATTGGTAGGATAACCAAATTATGACAAATAGTCCTCACTAAAATTTATATTATTCGAGTTCCAAAAGTATTTCAGACATGAGACTTTTTGTGCAACAAAGATGATGTCCTCATTCCCGAAATTTTCGCATAGTAGCATATGTGTACTCAGCCTCGTTTATTTACTAATAATCACTAAAATTGATAGGATAACCAAATTATGACAAGCAGTCCACACTAAAATTTATATTATTCGAGTTCCAAAAGTATTTCAGATATGAGACTTTTTGTGCAAGAAAAAGGAAGTCCTCAGCCCCAAAATTTGCGCATAGTAGCATATGTGTACTCAGCCTCGTTTTTTTATAATGGCCATATTATGAAAACTAATAATCACCAAAATTGATCGAATAAACAACTTATGACAACTAGTCCTCACTAAAATTTATATTATTCGAGTTCCAAAAGTATTTCAGACATGAGACTTTTTGTGCAAGAAAGATGATGTCCTCATCCCCGAAATTTTCGCATAGTAGCATATGTGTACTCAGCCTCGTTTATTTACTAATAATCACTAAAATTGATCAAATATACAAATTAAGACAACTAGTCTTAAAATTTATATTATTCGAGTTCCAAAAGTATTTCAGACATGAGACTTTTTGTGCAAGAAAGAGGACGTCCCCCGCCCCAAAATTTGCGCATAGTAGCATATGTGTACTCAGCTTCGTGTTTTTATAATGGCCATATTATGAAAACTAATAATCATTAAAATTGAGAGAATAAACAAATTAACACAACTAGTCCTCACTAAAATTTATATTATTCGAGTTACAAAAACATTTCAGACATGAGGCTTTACGTGCAAGAAAGAGGACGTCCTCAGCCCCAAAATTTGCGCATAGTAGCATATGTGTACTCAGCCTCGTTTTTTTATAATGGCCATATTATGAAAACTAATAAGCACTAAAATTGATAGAATAAACAACTTATGACAACTAGTCCTCACTAAAATTTATATTATTCGAGTTCCAAAAGTATTTCAGACATGAGACTTTTTGTGCAAGAAAGATGATGTCCTCATCCCCGAAATTTTCGCATAGTAGCATATGTGTACTCAGCCTCGTTTATTTACTAATAATCACTAAAATTGATCAAATATACAAATTAAGACAACTAGTCCTAAAATTTATATTATTCGAGTTCCAAAAGTATTTCAGACATGAGACTTTTTGTGCAAGAAAGAGGACGTCCCCCGCCCCAAAATTTGCGCATAGTAGCATATGTGTACTCAGCCTCGTGTTTTTATAATGGCCATATTATGAAAACTAATAAGCACTAAAATTGATAGAATAAACAACTTATGACAACTAGTCCTCACTAAAATTTATATTATTCGAGTTCCAAAAGTATTTCAGACATGAGACTTTTTGTGCAAGAAAGAGGACGTCCTCAGCCATAATTTGCGTATAGTGCCATATGTGTACTCAGCCTCCTTTTTTATAATGGCCAAATTATGACCTCGTTTTTATTAAATGTCCAAATTATGAAAACTAATAAACTCTAAAATTGATAGAATAACCAAATTACGACAAGTAGTCCTCACTAAAATTTATATTATTCGAGTTCCAAAAGTATTTCAGATATGAGACCTTTTGTGCAAGAAAGAGGACGTCCTCAGCCCCAAAATTTGCGCATAGTAGCATTTGTGTAATTAGTCTCCTTTTTATATAATGGCCATATTATGAAAACTAATAATCACTAAAATTGATAGAATAAACAACTTATGACCACTAGTCCTCACTAAAAGTTATATTATTCGAGTTCCAAAAGTGTTTCAGACATGATACTTTTTGTGCAAGAAAGAAGATGTCCTCAGCCCCAAAATTTGCGCATAGTAGCATAAGTGTACTCAGACTCCTTTTTTATAATGGCCAAATTATGAGAACTAATAATCACTAAATCTGATAGAATAACCAAATTATGACAAGTAGTCCTCACTAAAATTTAGATTATTCGAGTTCAAAAAGTATTTCAGACATCAGACTTTTTGTGCAAGAAAGAGGACGTCCTCAGTCCCAACATTTGCGCATAGTAGCATATGTGTACTCAGCCTCCCTTTTTTTATAATGGCCAAATTATGTGAACTAATAATCACTAAAATTTATAGAACAACCAAATTATGACAAGTAGTCCTCACTAAAATTTATATTATTCGAGTTCCAAAAGTATTTCAGATATGAGACTTTTTGTGCAAGAAAGAGGACGTCCTCAGCCCTAAAATTTGCGCATAGTAGCATAAGTGTACTCAGACTCCTCTTTTTATAATGGCCAAATTATGAGAACTAATAATCACTAAAATTGATAGAATAACCAAATTATGACAAGTAGTCCTCACTAAAATGTATATTATTCGAGTTCCAAAAGTATTTCAGACATGAGACTTTTTGTGCAAGAAAGAGGACGTCCTCAGCCCCAAAATTTGCGCATAGTAGCATAAGTGCAATCAGACTCCTTTTTTTATAATGGCCAAATTATGAGAACTAATAATCACTAAAATTGGTAGGATAACCAAATTATGACAAATAGTCCTCACTAAAATTTATATTATTCGAGTTCCAAAAGTATTTCAGACATGAGACTTTTTGTGCAACAAAGATGATGTCCTCATTCCCGAAATTTTCGCATAGTAGCATATGTGTACTCAGCCTCGTTTATTTACTAATAATCACTAAAATTGATAGGATAACCAAATTATGACAAGCAGTCCACACTAAAATTTATATTATTCGAGTTCCAAAAGTATTTCAGATATGAGACTTTTTGTGCAAGAAAGAGGAAGTCCTCAGCCCCAAAATTTGCGCATAGTAGCATATGTGTACTCAGCCTCGTTTTTTTATAATGGCCATATTATGAAAACTAATAATCACCAAAATTGATCGAATAAACAACTTATGACAACTAGTCCTCACTAAAATTTATATTATTCGAGTTCCAAAAGTATTTCAGACATGAGACTTTTTGTGCAAGAAAGATGATGTCCTCATCCCCGAAATTTTCGCATAGTAGCATATGTGTACTCAGCCTCGTTTATTTACTAATAATCACTAAAATTGATCAAATATACAAATTAAGACAACTAGTCTTAAAATTTATATTATTCGAGTTCCAAAAGTATTTCAGACATGAGACTTTTTGTGCAAGAAAGAGGACGTCCCCCGCCCCAAAATTTGCGCATAGTAGCATATGTGTACTCAGCTTCGTGTTTTTATAATGGCCATATTATGAAAACTAATAATCATTAAAATTGAGAGAATAAACAAATTAACACAACTAGTCCTCACTAAAATTTATATTATTCGAGTTACAAAACCATTTCAGACATGAGGCTTTACGTGCAAGAAAGAGGACGTCCTCAGCCCCAAAATTTGCGCATAGTAGCATATGTGTACTCAGCCTCGTTTTTTTATAATGGCCATATTATGAAAACTAATAAGCACTAAAATTGATAGAATAAACAACTTATGACAACTAGTCCTCACTAAAATTTATATTATTCGAGTTCCAAAAGTATTTCAGACATGAGTCTTTTTGTGCAAGAAAGATAATGTCCTCATCCCCGAAATTTTCGCATAGTAGCATATGTGTACTCAGCCTCGTTTATTTACTAATAATCACTAAAATTGATCAAATATACAAATTAAGACAACTAGTCCTAAAATTTATATTATTCGAGTTCCAAAAGTATTTCAGACATGAGACTTTTTGTGCAAGAAAGAGGACGTCCCCCGCCCCAAAATTTGCGCATAGTAGCATATGTGTACTCAGCCTCGTGTTTTTATAATGGCCATATTATGAAAACTAATAAGCACTAAAATTGATAGAATAAACAACTTATGACAACTAGTCCTCACTAAAATTTATATTATTCGAGTTCCAAAAGTATTTCAGACATGAGACTTTTTGTGCAAGAAAGAGGACGTCCTCAGCCATAATTTGCGTATAGTGCCATATGTGTACTCAGCCTCCTTTTTTATAATGGCCAAATTATGACCTCGTTTTTATTAAATGTCCAAATTATGAAAACTAATAAACTCTAAAATTGATAGAATAACCAAATTACGACAAGTAGTCCTCACTAAAATTTATACTATTCGAGTTCCAAAAGTATTTCAGATATGAGACCTTTTGTGCAAGAAAGAGGACGTCCTCAGCCCCAAAATTTGCGCATAGTAGCATTTGTGTACTTAGTCTCCTTTTTATATAATGGCCATATTATGGAAACTAATAATCACTAAAATTGATAGAATAAACAACTTATGACCACTAGTCCTCACTAAAATTTATATTATTCGAGTTCCAAAAGTATTTCAGACATGAGACTTTTTGTGCAAGAAAGAAGATGTCCTCAGCCCTAAAATTTGCGCATAGTAGCATAAGTGTACTCAGACTCCTTTTTTATAATGGCCAAATTATGAGAACTAATAATCACTAAAACTGATAGAATAACCAAATTATGACAAGTAGTCCTCACTAAAATTTAGATTATTCGAGTTCAAAAAGTATTTCAGACATCAGACTTTTTGTGCAAGAAAGAGGACGTCCTCAGTCCCAACATTTGCGCATAGTAGCATATGTGTACTCAGCCTCCTTTTTTATAATGGCCAAATTATGAGAACTAATAATCACTAAAATTGATAGAATAACCAAATTATGACAAGTAGTACTCACTAAAATTTATATTATTCGAGTTCCAAAAATATTTCAGACATGAGACTTTTTGTGCAAGAAAGAGGATGTCCTCATCCCCGAAATTTTCGCATAGTAGCATATGTTTACTCAGCCTCGTTTATTTACTAATAATCACTAAAATTGATCGAATATACAAATTAAGACAACTAGTCCTCACTAAAATTTATATTATTCGAGTTCCAAAAGTTGCGCATAATTTGCGCATAATGTGTACTCAGCCTCGTTTTTTTACTAATAATCACTAAAATTGATAGGATAACCAAATTATGACAAGCAGTCCTCACTAAAATTTATATTATTCGAGTTCCAAAAGTATTTCAGATATGAGACTTTTTGTGCAAGAAAGAGGAAGTCCTCAGCCCCAAAATTTGCGCATAGTAGCATATGTGTACTCAGTCTCGTTTTTTTATAATGGCCATATTATGAAAACTAATAATCACTAAAATTGATCGAATAAACAAGTTATGACAACTAGTCCTCACTAAAATTTATATTATTCGAGTTCCAAAAGTATTTCAGACATGAGACTTTTTGTGCAAGAAAGAGGATGTCCTCATCCCCGAAATTTTCGCATAGTAGCATATGTTTACTCAGCCTCGTTTATTTACTAATAATCACTAAAATTGATCGAATATACAAATTAAGACAACTAGTCCTCACTAAAATTTATATTATTCGAGTTCCAAAAGTATTTCAGACATGAGACTTTTTGTGCAAGAAAGAGGACGTCCTCAGCCATAATTTGCGTATAGTGCCATATGTGTACTCAGCCTCCTTTTTTATAATGGCCAAATTATGACCTCGTTTTTATTAAATGTCCAAATTATGAAAACTAATAAACTCTAAAATTGATAGAATAACCAAATTACGACAAGTAGTCCTCACTAAAATTTATACTATTCGAGTTCCAAAAGTATTTCAGATATGAGACCTTTTGTGCAAGAAAGAGGACGTCCTCAGCCCCAAAATTTGCGCATAGTAGCATTTGTGTACTTAGTCTCCTTTTTATATAATGGCCATATTATGGAAACTAATAATCACTAAAATTGATAGAATAAACAACTTATGACCACTAGTCCTCACTAAAATTTATATTATTCGAGTTCCAAAAGTATTTCAGACATGAGACTTTTTGTGCAAGAAAGAAGATGTCCTCAGCCCTAAAATTTGCGCATAGTAGCATAAGTGTACTCAGACTCCTTTTTTATAATGGCCAAATTATGAGAACTAATAATCACTAAAACTGATAGAATAACCAAATTATGACAAGTAGTCCTCACTAAAATTTAGATTATTCGAGTTCAAAAAGTATTTCAGACATCAGACTTTTTGTGCAAGAAAGAGGACGTCCTCAGTCCCAACATTTGCGCATAGTAGCATATGTGTACTCAGCCTCCTTTTTTATAATGGCCAAATTATGAGAACTAATAATCACTAAAATTGATAGAATAACCAAATTATGACAAGTAGTACTCACTAAAATTTATATTATTCGAGTTCCAAAAATATTTCAGACATGAGACTTTTTGTGCAAGAAAGAGGATGTCCTCATCCCCGAAATTTTCGCATAGTAGCATATGTTTACTCAGCCTCGTTTATTTACTAATAATCACTAAAATTGATCGAATATACAAATTAAGACAACTAGTCCTCACTAAAATTTATATTATTCGAGTTCCAAAAGTTGCGCATAATTTGCGCATAATGTGTACTCAGCCTCGTTTTTTTACTAATAATCACTAAAATTGATAGGATAACCAAATTATGACAAGCAGTCCTCACTAAAATTTATATTATTCGAGTTCCAAAAGTATTTCAGATATGAGACTTTTTGTGCAAGAAAGAGGAAGTCCTCAGCCCCAAAATTTGCGCATAGTAGCATATGTGTACTCAGTCTCGTTTTTTTATAATGGCCATATTATGAAAACTAATAATCACTAAAATTGATCGAATAAACAAGTTATGACAACTAGTCCTCACTAAAATTTATATTATTCGAGTTCCAAAAGTATTTCAGACATGAGACTTTTTGTGCAAGAAAGAGGATGTCCTCATCCCCGAAATTTTCGCATAGTAGCATATGTTTACTCAGCCTCGTTTATTTACTAATAATCACTAAAATTGATCGAATATACAAATTAAGACAACTAGTCCTCACTAAAATTTATATTATTCGAGTTCCAAAAGTATTTCAGACATGAGACTTTTTGTGCAAGAAAGAGGACGTCCTCAGCCCCAAAATTTGCGCATAGTAGCATAAGTGTACTCAGCCTCCTTTTAATGGCCAAATTATGAGAACTAATAATAACTAAAATTGATACAATAAACAACTATGACAACTAGTGCTCACTAAAATTTATATTATTCGAGTTCCAAAAGTATTTCAGACATGAGACTTTTTGTGCAAACAAGAAAACGTCCTCAGCCATAATTTGCGCATAGTGCCATATGTGTACTCAGCTTCCTTTTTTTATAATGGCCAAATTATGACCTCGTTTTTATATAATGTCCAAATTATGAAAACTAATAAACTCTAAAATCGATAGAATAACAAGAAGAATTGATAGAATGCAAGAAAGAGGACTTCATCAGAAATAATTTGCGTATAGTAGCATATGTGTACTCAGCCTCGTTTTTATATAATGTCCAAATTATAAAAACTAATAATCACTAAAATTGATAGAATAACCAAATTATGACAAGTAGTACTACTAATTGATAGAATAACCAAATTATGACAACCAGGCCTCACTAAAATTTATATTATTCGAGTTGCAAAAGTATTTAAGTCATGAGACTTTTTGTGCAAGAAAGAAGACGTCCTCCGCCCCAAAATTTGCGCATAGTAGCATATGAGTACTCAGCCTCGTGTTTTTATAATGGCCTTATTTTTAAAACTAATAATCACTAAAATTGATAGGATAACCAAATTATGACAAGCAGTCCACACTAAAATTTATATTATTCGAGTTCCAAAAGTATTTCAGATATGAGACTTTTTGTGCAAGAAAGAGGAAGTCCTCAGCCCCAAAATTTGCGCATAGTAGCATATGTGTACTCAGCCTCGTTTTTTTATAATGGCCATATTATGAAAACTAATAATCACTAAAATTGATCGAATAAACAACTTATGACAACTAGTGCTCACTAAAATTTATATTATTCGAGTTCCAAAAGTATTTTAGACATGAGACTTTTTGTGCAAGAAAGAGGATGTCCTCATCCCCGAAATTTTCGCATAGTAGCATATGTGTACTCAGCCTCGTTTATTTACTAATAATCACTAAAATTGATCAAATATACAAATTCAGACAACTAGTCCTAAAATTTATATTATTCGAGTTCCAAAAGTATTTTAGACATGAGACTTTTTGTGCAAGAAAGAGGACGTCCCCCGCCCCAAAATTTGCGCATAGTAGCATATGGGTACTCCGCCTCGTGTTTTTATAATGGCCATATTATGAAAACTAATAATCATTAAAATTGATAGAATAAACAAATTAAGACAACTAGTCCTCACTAAAATTTATATTATTCGAGTTACAAAAACATTTCAGACATGAGGCTTTACGTGCAAGAAAGAGGACGTCCTCAGCCCCAAAATTTGCGCATAGTAGCATATGTGTACTCAGCCTCGTTTTTTTATAATGGCCATATTATGAAAACTAATAAGCACTAAAATTGATAGAATAAACAACTTATGACAACTAGTCCTCACTAAAATTTCTATTATTCGAGTTCCAAAAGTATTTCAGACATGAGACTTTTTGTGCAAGAAAGAGGATGTCCTCAGCCCCAAAATTTGCGCATAGTGCCATATGTGTACTCAGCCTCCTTTTAATGGCCAAATTATGAGAACTAATAATAACTAAAATTGATACAATAAACAACTATGAAACTAGTGCTCACTAAAATTTATATTATTCGTGTTGCAAAAGTATTTCAGACATGAGACTTTTTGTGCAAGAATGACGAAGTCCTCAGCCCCAAAATTTGCGCATAGTAGCATAAGTGCATTCAGACTCATTTTTTTATAATGGCCAAATTATGAGAACTAATAATCACTAAAATTGGTAGGATAACCAAATTATGACAAGTAGTCCTCACTAAAATTTCTATTATTCGAGTTCCAAAAGTATTTCAGACATGAGACTTTTTGTGCAAGAAAGAGGATGTCCTCAGTCCCAACATTTGCGCATAGTAGCATATGTGTACTCAGCCTCCTTTTTTATAATGGCCAAATTATGAGAACTAATAATCACTAAAATTGATAGAATAACCAAATTATGACAAGTAGTACTCACTAAAATTTATATTATTCGAGTTCCAAAAATATTTCAGACATGAGACTTTTTGTGCAAGAAAGAGGATGTCCTCATCCCCGAAATTTTCGCATAGTAGCATATGTTTACTCAGCCTCGTTTATTTACTAATAATCACTAAAATTGATCGAATATACAAATTAAGACAACTAGTCCTCACTAAAATTTATATTATTCGAGTTCCAAAAGTTGCGCATAATTTGCGCATAATGTGTACTCAGCCTCGTTTTTTTACTAATAATCACTAAAATTGATAGGATAACCAAATTATGACAAGCAGTCCTCACTAAAATTTATATTATTCGAGTTCCAAAAGTATTTCAGATATGAGACTTTTTGTGCAAGAAAGAGGAAGTCCTCAGCCCCAAAATTTGCGCATAGTAGCATATGTGTACTCAGTCTCGTTTTTTTATAATGGCCATATTATGAAAACTAATAATCACTAAAATTGATCGAATAAACAACTTATTACAACTAGTCCTCACTAAAATTTATATTATTCGAGTTGCAAAAGTATTTCAGTCATGAGACTTTTTGTGCAAGAAAGAAGACGTCCTCCGCCCCAAAATTTGCGCATAGTAGCATATGAGTACTCAGCCTCGTGTTTTTATAATGGCCTTATTTTTAAAACTACTAATCACTAAAATTGATAGGATAACCAAATTATGACAAGCAGTCCACACTAAAATTTATATTATTCGAGTTCCAAAAGTATTTCAGATATGAGTGCCATATGTGTACTCAGCCTCCTTTTTTTATAATAGCCAAATTATAACCTCGTTTTTATTAAATGTCCAAATTATGAAAACTAATAAACTCTAAAATTGATAGAATAACCAAGTTACGACAAGTAGTCCTCACTAAAATTTATATTATTCGAGTTCCAAAAGTATTTCAGATATGAGACCTTTTGTGCAAGAAAGAGGACGTCCTCAGCCCCAAAATTTGCGCATAGTAGCATTTGTGTACTTAGTCTCCTTTTTATATAATGGCCATATTATGGAAACTAATAATCACTAAAATTGATAGAATAAACAACTTATGACCACTAGTCCTCACTAAAATTTATATTATTCGAGTTCCAAAAGTATTTCAGACATGAGACTTTTTGTGCAAGAAAGAAGATGTCCTCAGCCCCAAAATTTGCGCATAGTAGCATAAGTGTACTCAGACTCTTTTTTTATAATGGCCAAATTATGAGAACTAATAATCACTAAAACTGATAGAATAACCAAATTATGACAAGTAGTCCTCACTAAAATTTAGATTATTCGAGTTCAAAAAGTATTTCAGACATCAGACTTTTTGTGCAAGAAAGAGGACGTCCTCAGTCCCAACATTTGCGCATAGTAGCATATGTGTACTCAGCCTCCTTTTTTTATAATGGCCAAATTATGTGAACTAATAATCACTAAAATTGATAGAACAACCAAATTATGACAAGTAGTCCTCACTAAAATTTATATTATTCAAATTCCAAAAGTATTTCAGATATGAGACTTTTTGTGCAAGAAAGAGGACGTCCTCAGCCCCAAAATTTGCTCGTAGTAGCATAAATGTACTCAGACTCCTTTTTTTATAATGGCCAAATTATGAGAACTAATAATCACTAAAATTGATAGAATAACCAAGTTACGACAAGTAGTCCTCACTAAAAGTTATATTATTCGGGTTCCAAAAGTATTTCAGACATGAGACTTTTTGTGCAAGAAAGAGGACGTCCTCAGCCCCAAAATTTGCGCATAGTAGCATAAGTGCATTTAGACTCCTTTTTTATAATGGCTAAATTATGAGAACTAATAATCACTAAAATTGGTAGGATAACCAAATTATGACAAGTAGTCCTCACTAAAATTTCTATTATTCGAGTTCCAAAAGTATTTCAGACATGAGACTTTTTGTGCAAGAAAGAGGATGTCCTCAGCCCCAAAATTTGCGCATAGTAGCATATGTGTACTCAGCCTCCTTTTAATGGCCAAATTATGAGAACTAATAATAACTAAAATTGATACAATAAACAACTATGAAACTAGTGCTCACTAAAATTTATATTATTCGTGTTGCAAAAGTATTTCAGACATGAGACTTTTTGTGCAAGAATGACGAAGTCCTCAGCCCCAAAATTTGCGCATAGTAGCATAAGTGCACTCAGACTCCTTTTTTTATAATGGCCAAATTATGAGAACTAATAATCACTAAAATTGGTAGGATAACCAAATTATGACAAGTAGTCCTCACTAAAATTTCTATTATTCGAGTTCCAAAAGTATTTCAGACATGAGACTTTTTGTGCAAGAAAGAGGATGTCCTCAGCCCCAAAATTTTCGCATAGTAGCATAAGTGTACTCAGACTCCTTTTTTATAATGGCCAAATTATGAGAACTAATAATCACTAAAATTTATAGAATAACCAAATTATGACAAGTAGTACTCACTAAAATTTATATTATTCGAGTTCCAAAAATATTTCAGACATGAGACTTTTTGTGCAAGAAAGAGGATGTTCTCAGCCCCAAAATTTGCGCATAATGTGTACTCAGCCTCGTTTTTTTACTAATAATCACTAAAATTGATAGGATAACCAAATTATGACAAGCAGTCCTCACTAAAATTTATATTATTCGAGTTCCAAAAGTATTTCAGATATGAGACTTTTTGTGCAAGAAAGAGGAAGTCCTCAGCCCCAAAATTTGCGCATAGTAGCATATGTGTACTCAGTCTCGTTTTTTTATAATGGCCATATTATGAAAACTAATAATCACTAAAATTGATCGAATAAACAACTTATTACAACTAGTCCTCACTAAAATTTATATTATTCGAGTTGCAAAAGTATTTCAGTCATGAGACTTTTTGTGCAAGAAAGAAGACGTCCTCCGCCCCAAAATTTGCGCATAGTAGCATATGAGTACTCAGCCTCGTGTTTTTATAATGGCCTTATTTTTAAAACTAATAATCAATAAAATTGATAGGATAACCAAATTATGACAAGCAGTCCACACTAAAATTTATATTATTCGAGTTCCAAAAGTATTTCAGATATGAGTGCCATATGTGTACTCAGCCTCCTTTTTTTATAATAGCCAAATTATAACCTCGTTTTTATTAAATGTCCAAATTATGAAAACTAATAAACTCTAAAATTGATAGAATAACCAAGTTACGACAAGTAGTCCTCACTAAAATTTATATTATTCGAGTTCCAAAAGTATTTCAGATATGAGACCTTTTGTGCAAGAAAGAGGACGTCCTCAGCCCCAAAATTTGCGCATAGTAGCATTTGTGTACTTAGTCTCCTTTTTATATAATGGCCATATTATGGAAACTAATAATCACTAAAATTGATAGAATAAACAACTTATGACAACTAGTCCTCACTAAAATTTATATTATTCGAGTTCCAAAAGTATTTCAGACATGAGACTTTTTGTGCAAGAAAGAAGATGTCCTCAGCCCCAAAATTTGCGCATAGTAGCATAAGTGTACTCAGACTCCTTTTTTATAATGGCCAAATTATGAGAACTAATAATCACTAAAACTGATAGAATAACCAAATTATGACAAGTAGTCCTTACTAAAATTTAGATTATTCGAGTTCAAAAAGTATTTCAGACATCAGACTTTTTGTGCAAGAAAGAGGACGTCCTCAGTCCCAACATTTGCGCATAGTAGCATATGTGTACTCAGCCTCCTTTTTTTATAATGGCCAAATTATGTGAACTAATAATCACTAAAATTGATAGAACAACCAAATTATGACAAGTAGTCCTCACTAAAATTTATATTATTCAAATTCCAAACGTATTTCAGATATGAGACTTTTTGTGCAAGAAAGAGGACGTCCTCAGCCCCAAAATTTGCTCGTAGTAGCATAAATGTACCCAGACTCCTTTTTTTATAATGGCCAAATTATGAGAACTAATAATCACTAAAATTGATAGAATAACCAAATTATGACAAGTAGTCCTCACTAAAAGTTATATTATTCGGGTTCCAAAAGTATTTCAGACATGAGACTTTTTGTGCAAGAAAGAGGACGTCCTCAGCCCCAAAATTTGCGCATAGTAGCATAAGTGCATTTAGACTCCTTTTTTATAATGGCTAAATTATGAGAACTAATAATCACTAAAATTGGTAGGATAACCAAATTATGACAAGTAGTCCTCACTAAAATTTCTATTATTCGAGTTCCAAAAGTATTTCAGACATGAGACTTTTTGTGCAAGAAAGAGGATGTCCTCAGCCCCAAAATTTGCGCATAGTAGCATATGTGTACTCAGCCTCCTTTTAATGGCCAAATTATGAGAACTAATAATAACTAAAATTGATACAATAAACAACTATGAAACTAGTGCTCACTAAAATTTATATTATTCGTGTTGCAAAAGTATTTCAGACATGAGACTTTTTGTGCAAGAATGACGAAGTCCTCAGCCCCAAAATTTGCGCATAGTAGCATAAGTGCACTCAGACTCCTTTTTTTATAATGGCCAAATTATGAGAACTAATAATCACTAAAATTGGTAGGATAACCAAATTATGACAAGTAGTCCTCACTAAAATTTCTATTATTCGAGTTCCAAAAGTATTTCAGACATGAGACTTTTTGTGCAAGAAAGAGGATGTCCTCAGCCCCAAAATTTTCGCATAGTAGCATAAGTGTACTCAGACTCCTTTTTTATAATGGCCAAATTATGAGAACTAATAATCACTAAAATTGATAGAATAACCAAATTATGACAAGTAGTACTCACTAAAATTTATATTATTCGAGTTCCAAAAATATTTCAGACATGAGACTTTTTGTGCAAGAAAGAGGATGTTCTCAGCCCCAAAATTTGCGCATAATGTGTACTCAGCCTCGTTTTTTTACTAATAATCACTAAAATTGATAGGATAACCAAATTATGACAAGCAGTCCTCACTAAAATTTATATTATTCGAGTTCCAAAAGTATTTCAGATATGAGACTTTTTGTGCAAGAAAGAGGAAGTCCTCAGCCCCAAAATTTTCGCATAGTAGCATATGTGTACTCAGTCTCGTTTTTTTATAATGGCCATATTATGAAAACTAATAATCACTAAAATTGATCGAATAAACAACTTATTACAACTAGTCCTCACTAAAATTTATATTATTCGAGTTGCAAAAGTATTTCAGTCATGAGACTTTTTGTGCAAGAAAGAAGACGTCCTCCGCCCCAAAATTTGCGCATAGTAGCATATGAGTACTCAGCCTCGTGTTTTTATAATGGCCTTATTTTTAAAACTAATAATCTCTAAAATTGATAGGATAACCAAATTATGACAAGCAGTCCACACTAAAATTTATATTATTCGAGTTCCAAAAGTATTTCAGATATGAGACTTTTTGTGCAAGAAAGAGGAAGTCCTCAGCCCCAAAATTTGCGCATAGTAGCATATGTGTACTCAGCCTCGTTTTTTTATAATGGCCATATTATGAAAACTAATAATCACTAAAATTGATCGAATAAACAACTTATGGCAACTAGTGCTCACTAAAATTTAATTATTCGAGTTCCAAAAGTATTTCAGACATGAGACTTTTTGTGCAAGAAAGAGGATGTCCTCATCCCCGAAATTTTCGCATAGTAGCATATGTGTTCTCAGCCTCGTTTATTTACTAATAATCACTAAAATTGATCAAATATACAAATTCAGACAACTAGTCCTAAAATTTATATTATTCGAGTTCCAAAAGTATTTTAGACATGAGACTTTTTGTGCAAGAAAGAGGACGTCCCCCGCCCCAAAATTTGCGCATAGTAGCATATGTGTACTTAGTCTCCTTTTTATATAATGGCCATATTATGGAAACTAATAATCACTAAAATTGATAGAATAAACAACTTATGACCACTAGTCCTCACTAAAATTTATATTATTCGAGTTCCAAAAGTATTTCAGACATGAGACTTTTTGTGCAAGAAAGAGGACGTCCTCAGCCCCAAAATTTGCGCATAGTAGCATAAGTGTACTCAGACTCCTTTTTTATAATGGCCAAATTATGAGAACTAATAATCACTAAAACTGATAGAATAACCAAATTATGACAAGTAGTCCTCACTAAAATTTAGATTATTCGAGTTCAAAAAGTATTTCAGACATCAGACTTTTTGTGCAAGAAAGAGGACGTCCTCAGTCCCAACATTTGCGCATAGTAGCATATGTGTACTCAGCCTCCTTTTTTTATAATGGCCAAATTATGTGAACTAATAATCACTAAAATTGATAGAACAACCAAATTATGACAAGTAGTCCTCACTAAAATTTATATTATTCAAATTCCAAAAGTATTTCAGATATGAGACTTTTTGTGCAAGAAAGAGGACGTCCTCAGCCCCAAAATTTGCTCGTAGTAGCATAAATATACTCAGACTCCTTTTTTTATAATGGCCAAATTATGAGAACTAATAATCACTAAAATTGATAGAATAACCAAATTATGACAAGTAGTCCTCACTAAAAGTTATATTATTCGGGTTCCAAAAGTATTTCAGACATGAGACTTTTTGTGCGAGAAAGAGGACGTCCTCAGCCCCAAAATTTGCGCATAGTAGCATAAGTGCATTTAGACTCCTTTTTTATAATGGCTAAATTATGAGAACTAATAATCACTAAAATTGGTAGGATAACCAAATTATGACAAGTAGTCCTCACTAAAATTTCTATTATTCGAGTTCCAAAAGTATTTCAGACATGAGACTTTTTGTGCAAGAAAGAGGATGTCCTCAGCCCCAAAATTTGCGCATAGTAGCATATGTGTACTCAGCCTCCTTTTAATGGCCAAATTATGAGAACTAATAATAACTAAAATTGATACAATAAACAACTATGACAACTAGTGCTCACTAAAATTTATATTATTCGAGTTGCAAAAGTATTTCAGACATGAGACTTTTTGTGCAAGAATGACGAAGTCCTCAGCCCCAAAATTTGCGCATAGTAGCATAAGTGCACTCAGACTCCTTTTTTTATAATGGCCAAATTATGAGAACTAATAATCACTAAAATTGGTAGGATAACCAAATTATGACAAGTAGTCCTCACTAAAATTTCTATTATTCGAGTTCCAAAAGTATTTCAGACATGAGACTTTTTGTGCAAGAAAGAGGATGTCCTCAGCCCCAAAATTTTCGCATAGCAGCATAAGTGTACTCAGACTCCTTTTTTATAATGGCCAAATTATGAGAACTAATAATCACTAAAATTGATAGAATAACCAAATTATGACAAGTAGTACTCACTAAAATTTATATTATTCGAGGTCCAAAAATATTTCAGACATGAGACTTTTTGTGCAAGAAAGAGGATGTCCTCAGCCCCAAAATTTGCGCATAATGTGTACTCAGCCTCGTTTTTTTACTAATAATCACTAAAATTGATAGGATAACCAAATTATGACAAGCAGTCCTCACTAAAATTTATATTATTCGAGTTCCAAAAGTATTTCAGATATGAGACTTTTTGTGCAAGAAAGAGGAAGTCCTCAGCCCCAAAATTTGCGCATAGTAGCATATGTGTACTCAGTCTCGTTTTTTTATAATGGCCATATTATGAAAACTAATAATCACTAAAATTGATCGAATAAACAACTTATTACAACTAGTCCTCACTAAAATTTATATTATTCGAGTTGCAAAAGTATTTCAGTCATGAGACTTTTTGTGCAAGAAAGAAGACGTCCTCCGCCCCAAAATTTGCGCATAGTAGCATATGAGTACTCAGCCTCGTGTTTTTATAATGGCCTTATTTTTAAAACTAATAATCACTAAAATTGATAGGATAACCAAATTATGACAAGCAGTCCACACTAAAATTTATATTATTCGAGTTCCAAAAGTATTTCAGATATGAGTGCCATATGTGTACTCAGCCTCCTTTTTTTATAATAGCCAAATTATAACCTCGTTTTTATTAAATGTCCAAATTATGAAAACTAATAAACTCTAAAATTGATAGAATAACCAAGTTACGACAAGTAGTCCTCACTAAAATTTATATTATTCGAGTTCCAAAAGTATTTCAGATATGAGACCTTTTGTGCAAGAAAGAGGACGTCCTCAGCCCCAAAATTTGCGCATAGTAGCATTTGTGTACTTAGTCTCCTTTTTATATAATGGCCATATTATGGAAACTAATAATCACTAAAATTGATAGAATAAACAACTTATGACCACTAGTCCTCACTAAAATTTATATTATTCGAGTTCCAAAAGTATTTCAGACATGAGACTTTTTGTGCAAGAAAGAAGATGTCCTCAGCCCCAAAATTTGCGCATAGTAGCATAAGTGTACTCAGACTCCTTTTTTATAATGGCCAAATTATGAGAACTAATAATCACTAAAACTGATAGAATAACAGTAGTATAATATTGTTCGTGCCAGGACCATTAAAATTCTCAAATTTCATGTAAAATTTTAAAAATTTGCATGTTAATTACCCAAATTTTGATTTTAATGTGTTTATTTTGTAATTTGATACTTTAATGTTTGTGTGTGTGTATTTTCCCACGGTTTAATAAGGGGGTTCGCATTGTTGTTGTTTTTTTTTTTTATAATGTTGGGGTAGGCGTGGGAATTTGTGTCTGTCCATATGTGACCTTGGAATACATGTCCGTCCATATGTGAGCGTGGGAATTTGTATCTGTCCATATGTGACCTTGGAATACATGTCCGTCCATATGTGAGCGTGGGAATTTTTTGTCTGTCCATATGAGAGCTTGGGAGTTTGTGTCTGTCCATATGTGACCTTGGAAATACATGTCCGTCGGTATGTGAGCGTGGGAATTTGTGTCTGTCCATATGTGAGCGTAGGAATTCTGTCTGTCCATGTGTGCTATGGCCTAATAGAAAATAAGAAATTTTTAGTATCTGACACAAAACTTCTTTAGGAAGTACAATATCTTAAAAGTGTTGTATAAATGGATGGCCCTAATGTTTATGGTTCGTTTCTTCTTGCTGGAGTGAGATTTCTTCTTTTATTTTTGGCTTGTTTTTAATTTTGGTGTGTTTACTTAAGATATTTTGTCCAGGCTGGAGTGAGGTTTCTTCTTTTATTTTTTGCTTGTTTTTAATTTTGGTGTGTGTTTACTTAAGATATTTTGACCAGCAATTCAGTTATTTCTTTTTTGTGTGCAATGCTTAAGTGTGGGGGAATAATTTGATTATTCTGATCTTGAAGACGTTGAGAAAAAAAATTTACTATTGCATAAATATTGAATCTGATATTTTGTTTATTTTATACATGACGATCATCGATGGATTTTATTTGGGGATCTGGATGGTGGTGCGATTTCTGTATTTTGTAGAATATTAATATTTATGCTATGTTTAAGTGTGTGTATGTGTGTGTGTGTTTTTGTGTTCTGAGTGGCGATTGGAATGTCAGACTGGGGGGTGTGTGTTTGTGTGACGATTGGTGAGTCTGTGTGACAGTCCGCTTTTTTTGTTGCCTTCCTGGATTTAGCGCAAGTGGGTCAGTATGCAATGTGATAAGATGTACATATTCATGCGTACATAAATATCTACAAATTTATTTCATTTACGCATATACATACAAACAAATAATAAGCGTTTATTCTTTGTGCCCAAATAATCCCTTGACCATTTGAATGAATGAACCATTATGTTTGTTGTGTGTTCTCTGAAATAAATATGTATGTAGGTTTTTATTTGAAATAAAAAGACATTTATTTTAATTTTTATAAGCATTTATTTAAAAGTTTGTTAACATTTTCATTTTTAAGTAAAATTGCATTCCTTAAGGCACAAACACCATAGTTGTGATAGCTACAATAGAGATATTTTGAATGCTTAGCTTCCATTTGTTTAAAATTAATGCAGCCAATGTCTTCAATGTTATAAACTGCTTGATGAATCATTTTTTCTAACCATTTTTTCTTCTCTCCTCCCTTAACATATATATGTGAATTTCTTATATTGGATCTTAAAAACTTGCAAACGCTTTGAAATGAGACTGATCCATCATTCCAGTTAATATGATGATAGTTTTTTGTTAACCAAACTGCTTCTCTCTGTTTTTCGGCTGATAAACATGCGAAATCAAAAGGAGGTTTTATGATGAAATTGAGGCATTCGTTGTTGGTGAAAACTACAGCTACTTCTTTTGCGATGAAGTCATTTGAATTATTTTTGAAACCTTGCAAGTCTACAAAAACAATATCACCATCCATGTTATTTAATTTATAAGACCTTCCGGACTTGACCTCTTATTGGTATGTATTCTATTACGCGGTCATGAATAAGAACGCAGAAAGCTGATGTCGTTGCTGGAATATTTGTTGCTGTTTCAAATTCAAGTTTTATATCAATCGGTCCGGTATTGACTGACTCGTTCTGATAGCTTACATCTACTACAATAATTGGGGCGTTGTCTTTAAACTCCTGGGCTGTTAACAATGGTTGAGCCTCTTTCATATAGTAGCTTTGTTGAAATCTGACATACATATCATATAGAATTGCATAACGCTCATTTTTAAATTTTATGTTAAGATCATCATAGGGGTAAGAGGTTGAATTTAAATGTACTTTTAAATTAGTCAGGTCACAGTGAACAAATTTTTTATCTCGTTGAAATGCGACCAGTACAAAACGTGGTCGCTCTTTACTTGCAGCTAATTTAACATTCCAAATATGACTTGTTCCTGTATTCAATTGTGGATTCATATGACAATCCCAGCTACGAAATGCCATCGGTATAGAAGCACCATTGTTAATGATTTTAATCATATTCAACTTGCTCTGATCAGATAATTGTACGTGTGGAATTCGCCAGGAGATGAGTGAAATTGTAAGTTTCGATTTTTCAGTAGAAACGCTCGAGTGTACAAGAGCTTCGTCATTTTTATTGCGCAAGAGTATCAATTCATGTTTTCCATTAAGTATAACTTTGTTGTAGTCTTCAGCAAATCCCAAAAGCATTTTTAGTGGTACATAAAAATTAAAATATCCATTCTTAAGATTCAAATCATCAGTTTTATGCCATCCACCATTTTGCATTACAACGCTTTCAGTTGGTGATAGAGATACCAAATTTTTTATTGTTGTTGTTGTTCCTAAATACCTTGTATGATCGATTTCAATACCATTAAGCTCGTAGCGGATTTCATCAAATAAATGTGCAACAAAGTTATTTTTTAATTTAAAATTTTCTGAAAAATTTCCAGTTTTTTCATCTACAACTAAACCTTCCACATATATATAACTCTCACTAGGTAACACGTACAAATCTTGATTTTGTATTGAGATTCGAATCTCATCATTATTGTTGTACGATTGTAGATATGGTATGTAGGTATGATAGTCCTTTTTTATTATATTTTCATCAGACAATGGCTTATCCAATACGTTTATTATTGAGCTCATTTTGTTTTCAGTTTGAAATTCAAAGACTTGAGAAAACTTTTGTTTGTTGTTGTAAGTGACCTTTGACGAGCAGATCTTTTCAATTGTGGTTTAGGTTGTAATATCTGTGGATGAGACGTGACTGCCGTATTTTGTGATATACTTGTATTGTATATTATCATTACTTAGTTGGCCTTAAATGTATTCGTATTGTAATTTCCTCTCCTCGAAAATTAATTAAATCACCGTTCTGATCAACCACGCGCAGTGATAGAGAACTTATCTCTTTGGTGTTTACAGGTAAATAGATGAGATTCCTTGGAATCTCATCTATTTTATAGCCTGCAGGCACATTAATCGGAAACTCATGAAGTGTGTGTGATTTTGAATTGTTCATATATGTATTTGTAGCGATACTACTTTCAATTCGCAAGAGATTTACTTTAAAAATATTAACTGGAAGATCTGAGTAATGATCATCGGTCGGTTTTAGGATTTTACTATTGAATCCTAAAAGATTCCCAATTGTATTTTCTTTATTAAAATATATCGGATCTTTAGAACTATTTATTTTAACTTGCATCGTATTGTTGTTAGCTTCTATAAAAATATGCTCTCCAGGACTAAGTCGTTTGTATTGCTCTTCTATGTAGTCAACTATATCTTTCAATTCATAAGATCCAATTGGTATTTCAATTACATGTTCCCCTATATGAAACATATTGTTATAGGAGTCTACATTTGGAATACTGTTGTATGAATGAAAATCAGTTAGCGCACACTCATATGTGTCGTTTAATTCAATGGGAGGAAAATAATTAGCATATAGCGCTGATGAGTTAGAGCTCAGAGTAAGTGTTATTGACATTATAACAGCCTGTTCACAAATAAATAAAGTTTACTACACAGCATGGTTTATAAGAATAATTTGCATATATATTTCATAATCTTATTTTAAAATTAACATTAGTTATTAAAAATATTGATGTTATTGTCGTTGTTATCATTGCGGATGGCGATTTATTTCATTTTCCAACTACAGTATTTCATCTTTGCTTATCCAGGAATTGTGTTGATTAGAAAATCCCAACCATTTAACTAATGCTTTGTCTCCTTTCAGTCTGATCACCTTTTCAACTAGATATGTATTTGGAAATCTAGTTCTTGACAGTTCTTCCGTGTAGAAGCCACCTTTAATAGGATTTCCCAGATAATCTTCTAATATGTATGTTGTAGGATACGTATTTTGAACTCTTTTGATTGTGAAAATTTCTGTTGTCCAATTCGGAGTATAGCCTTTCTCAAAAATATGTTTATATTTGCTAATACGTACATGGTCCCCTGCATTAAATTTTGACATTTTGTACATCTTTAAATGGCTGTATACTGTATTTAGGAGCTGTTTTTCATTTTTTGAGTTGACTTTAATCGGTGGCATTTTAATTGTGCGATGAACTTTTCTATTGTATGCATTAAGTAAATCTTTGAATATATCAAGCCAGTTGTAGGAACCATTAAAACTAAACTCTTTCCACATCATTCCTTTTAATGTTCTATTGAATCGTTCTACTATTGATGCTTTCATGATGCTATAAGTTGAGTAGTGATTGACGTTGTATTTACCCATCAATTGATTAAATTGTTTGTTGAAGAATTCTTTACCATCATCTGTTTGTAAGTTTTTTGGCACACGCCCCAATTGAAAAATAGTATCCATTGCCTGCGTTGTGTCAACAGCTGTCTTTCTTCTCAAAGGTACTGCCCAAGCATATTTGGAGAATGTATCAATTACAGTTAGCAAAAATCTATAATTTTTATTGTATGTAGAATAGTTCCCCATTTCAACTAAATCCGCTTGCCAAAGATCGTCTATTCCTTTCATAACAACTCTCCTGCGTCCAAACATTTTTCGAGCTTCCTTATGGAGCTCGTTCACTAAATTTCTTTTTGTATCCATGTCTAAGCTTTAAGAAGTCTTTTGGGTGTGTTGCGATCTAACTGATGCGCTTTCAGCAATTGACACAAGCATGTAATTTTCAAATCTATAAATTTTCTCATTTAATCTTTCAATTTCTTCTTCGAAGGATGCACTGATCTTGGAAATGCTTTCTTGCATTTTTTTATTCTCTTCCAACTGTAATATTATTTCATGTTGTTGCATTTCGATTTGATTTCTTAGAGTATTATGCATTTTGTTGTTATCGTCTTTAAATTCTTTTAATATTTTGTATTCTACTTCTTCGATTTGAGTTTGCAAAAACAATTTATTGATAGCATCGTTTTCCTCCAAAGCTTTTGCAACATTTTTGATTCTTTTGTTTTGGACATCAATGTTGTTGTTCGCATCCAAAAATAACCCCAACAATTTAGGTGCATTTTTCAATGAAATTATACTGCTAGTGTCGTTTAGATAATGTCCGAATTTATCAACAGACATAATTTATATATAAAATGTGTATGCGTTTATATAGTTTATACTATTATATTAGCTTCACGTAGTTCTTCAATAATTGAAACAATCTCGTTGTTGTGATTAGTATGACCTGCAGACTGTGATGCAAGCAGTAGTCTAAGTCGATCTACCAACTCGTTTGGATCATCCCAGTATATATAGTTTGATTTATGAGGATTTACCTGCATCACCCCCTTACCTAAATAATTAGCCTTTGTTAATTCCGATGAGCTCTTATGATTTTTCTCTTTAAAAAGTTTTCCAATAATATTTTTGTACTTGTACCCTCTAGTCCCCTTGATTTGACCATCGGACTTATAATCTCTTCTGTGTGCATTGGTAGTAAGTAATATTTTTTTATAGATTTCAAGCTCGAATTTATCATAGTTTTTTGGTGTTTTATGAAACATTAAGGAAAACAGTCCTGGGGTGAGAGCCCATATTTGACCACCAACTTGTATTTTATCTTGACTTAACTCGATGTTGCTACTACCAAATTTCCATTCGTTATTATAATCTCTATGTGGACCATAGTTAGTATCTAGTTCATTTCTCGATTGCAATAGTGATAAGTCAGGATAACTCTCGTCATCATTAGAATGTTGTGAATAAAAGTCATCTTCATCAAAATCGCTGTTACTTTTACTATTAGACTGTTTAAACATTGATTCTTCAATTAGTTTCTTAGGAGTACTTGTTTCCAACTTCATTGTTGAGTTCTGAAGATGAAAATTGGCACTGTCCTCATATTCAGTTTTCTTATCATTCTTTTCTTTTTTATTCGGTATATCAATAAGTTTAGAGATATTTATAAATTCTTTTAAAGGTTCTGTTATGGGCTGGAATGTATCTTTTAATTGCTGATGTGTATCTATTTCACCAGTTCTTATACTACGAAGCTTTTTCTTCAATACATTTCTTGTTGTCACCAAGTCTTTTAGAATTTTTTCATTCATTGTAGCTATTAGGTATCAGATCAGCTTATCAAGTATCACATCAGGTTATCAGATCAGGTATCAGATCACTTTATCAGGTATCAGATCAGCTTATCAAGTATCAGATCAGTTTATCAGATCAGGTATCAGATCAGTTTATCAGGTATCAGATCAGCTTATCAGGTATCAGATCAGTTTATCAGATCAGTTTATCAGGTGTCAGATCAGGTTATCAGATCAGCTTATTAGGTATCAAATCAAGTTTTGCTTAGATGACCAGTTATAACAATCACATGTATAATGTTTCAAGCCAGATTATGTACTAAGCGATACCCTTGATGAACAGTAATTTATATTATGATGAAGTAATCAAATGATTTTCTATAGCGACCATTGTTTAGTTCATTATCTTTACTTATCATTAAAAATCCATATTTATCCTTCCAACATTCTTGACATATATACTGAAACTTTTCAAAGTTCATGTCGCTGGCAACATGATCGTCGTATACATGTCTCATATTTTTCGCATCTTGTTTAAACATTATAATTAAATTGGCATTATCTCTTATTAAATGTTTTGGAATTCTTGTGTAGGTTTGACACAAGTAAAATGAATCTACATTCTTATGACGCCCCATACAAAAATATGCACGTATATTGTTTTGGTTTTCACATGCAACATCATCGAAAATCATAATTGAATTGCTTTTAGCTTCACTAGGAGGAACAACGGACTCATTGTCTGCGAATGTGTAGTATCCCATTCCTTTAATTGGCGAAATTAAATTCTTTAGGTATTCATATTTAGGTTGATACAGTGATTTTGAGTACAAATAGATATTTTCAAACTTGAGACCATTAGGACTTTCTAGCAAACTGATCATTACATTAGTTTTTCCACAATTGGAGGGACCAACTATTAATGCTCGAATAGAATTTGGTAGCAAGGAACTATGTCTTATTTTTGTACTGTCATTTGAAGATACATCCACATTACGAACTAAAATATTTTTGTGTTGTTTTACTAAGCGCATTTCAATAACTACTTGTAAAATTCACAAAACAATATCTCTTATTGTAGATTAAAGTAATATGGTTGTATTTTATAACAAAAGTGTTAGTCACAAACGAACTATCGTTGGTGAAGGTTTACTAAATAGAACAATAAATTCTCTACCTTTTGAATTACATCTTCCTGGATATCAGTACTGTGGACCTGGCACAAGATTGGAAAAGCGTTTAGCTAGAGGAGATAAAGGAATTAATTTATTGGATGCTGCGTGCAAAAATCACGATATAGCTTACTCCAAAAACAAAGAATTAAACAGTAGACATCAAGCTGATAAAGTTCTTGAAAATAAAGCTTGGGAAAGAGTTCTTTCTACTGACAGCAGTCTTACTGAGAAATCATTTGCGTACATGGTTACTAATGCGATGAAAGCAAAAACTAAATTTGGTATGGGTATACAGAAGAAGGCGAAGAAGAAAAACAATATGAAAATACTTTCGCCACGAATTCATTTATTTGATAAAAAATTGTTCAATAAATCAATTAAAGCGGCAACAAAAATATTAAAGGCGGAAAAACCCCAAGACATTAACTCAGCTATTAAGATTGCCCGTAAAGTAATCAACAAATCGCTCAAGGGGAAAAAGGCACGAGTTGTGATACCACGTATAATAAATGTTCCAAAAATTGGAGGATTTCTACCCATAATTCCAATTCTAACTGCTCTAGGTGCAATAGGTAGCCTTGCCACTGGAGGTGCCGCTATAGCTAAAGCGGTAAATGCAACAAAGAATGCAAAAAATCAACTTGAAGAGGCAAATAGACATAATAAAGCAATGGAATCTATAGCAGTCGGTGAAGGACTTTTTCTAAAACCATATAAGAAGGGTTATGGCTTAGTTTACGAAGGAAAATCAAAAAACTGTTAAAGATGCTACCTAACAGACCACTATCTGATGTCGACCTGAGTCATTTTTGTATAAATGTACCATATTTTAGAGGAGTTTTCATGATAGACTCGCTACCAAAACGACCAAAGAAAATAGAATGTGGAATAGTCAATTTAGATTTATCAACAGGACCGGGAACTCATTGGGTAGCATATTATAAAAACTGCAGCGAAAATGAATATTTCGACAGCTTTGGAAATTTACAACCTCCTTCAGAATTAATCAAATATCTTGGTGGAAATATTAAATACAACTACACTCAACATCAAACATATGATACATTTAATTGTGGACATTTATGTTTAAAATTTCTTTGTGAAATAACGAAAAATATTAAATAAAATCACAAATATACTATACACATATATGTATTTTAATAATTTTTTTTATTTGGTTTGTTATATTAACAAATATAAAACACACATAACATTTTATTTTTATTGCCAAACGGGGTACTGGGAGTTTGGTATTAGAAACTCATCCATCTCAGTATCCAGAATTAAGCTTCGTTCTCCTTCTCGATGTACTCGAAATGTACCACTCGAGAGATCCTTTATTTCGTCATCTGTTAGACAGTCATATCGATTAGGTAAAAACATTATATGATTTTCCAATTCTAACTGAATTGTTGATCCATATTTTGTTGTCACTCGCTTTGCTTTAATTATAGGATATTTTTCTAAAATATCCAATTCTTTAGCGTGAATTATACTTTTATTATTGATCGAATTAAATTTTTTCACTAAAGATTTTACGGAGTCCATTTTTTGTAAACTTTACTCTTCGAACGTTTCTTCAAAAGTAATAGCAAATGAAGCTTTGGTAGTCCCAAGGAGCCTAACCGACAACATTTCTTGTGAAATAGCAAATGAATTCATAAAAATAAAAATAAAGAGGAAAGAGTGGGAGAGATAAAGAGAGGAATAAGAGAGTAATAATAAAGGAATTAACCATAGCATTGTTGATATACATATTTTTAAATATCAGAAAGACTACTTTCAAAATTTATAAAAGAAATCAGTAGAAAAGGAGCATTCAATCAATCATCACTCTCATCTGTTAATATATACCGAAATGTCTCAAATCAGAAATAAAATTAACAAGTTTTTAGTAGATTTCGAGTGCTTTAAACTCTACGATCATTTCGAATTGATTAAATTTTTCCTGAACATGCTTGATGAGAACGAGGAATATGGCGTTATAGAAGATGAGGACAAAAACGAGTTACATTTTAAATGTTGTCCATGGTACAACCCATTTTGTGAAGAAGGTCCAGATACCTGCCGCTGCTCCATATACCAATTAAGAAAAGAAGTAGTAGAAAATTTAATCAATTCATACTATTTGAAATTTCATTAAAATAAAAATAAATCAAGACTAAAATATGATTGTGTTTTCATTATACATTTATTTTTTTGTTTAAAGTTAGCAACATAAGAATACTTCTTAGGAACTAAATTTTTTTATTTGTTATTAATTTAAATCTGCTTCTTGCAATTTAGCAATCTCTGCTAACAGCATATCTAGCTCATAATCAGGATTGGTTTCCTCTATCCGAAAATGATTCCATGCAAAGGTATTTATGCTATTGCTGTCAATTTTTCTTTTATCATCTGAATAACTTAAAACTACTTTACTCAAATGGTTAGTATATATCTGATGCAATTTAGACTTAAAAGTTAACATGGTGTCATATACAATAGACTTGTCAAATAAACAATTTCTATATGAACTTATACTATACATATCAAGAACGCATTTCTTTACCCCTTTCGACTTTTTAATATCATTTTGATACTGCACACTAAAAGAATACATCTTTGATCTCAATCCCACAAATTCCTTCATTACCTTTCCACAATTTTCATCCTTCATCATACCCAACACCTTTTTGTTCACCAAGGGTAAACCATAAGTATTATCTTGGGGATAATCAGACGTATCAAACTTTTGGTCGAGGTCAGTTTTGATGTCGTGGTAAAAGTCTTCTGTTTTTATATTATAAATGAAAGAGTCAGTGTCCATATAATTTAGTGATAATTTTGACTTGAATTTAGGTTGCATGTATCCATAATGGAAATCATACATTTTCCATTTGGAGAGCTCAAGTACACAAAATCCTAAATAAATAGGTTTGTTGTAATAGGTTTTTAGCCTATTCATTTCAATTGCTACCATATCCTCAGAAAATATTGATAAACTATGAAAATTTGGTTTGCATATCCAATCTTGAGCTCCTAACTGATTTCGATTTGTCCTATTCCACTTCGTAACTATTCGTACATCTTTTCTCTTCTCCACATTCTCCATAGTTTTACCGTAAACTGCGTTATTTAGCAATTTAAAGAAATTTTTCTCAAATGCATTTTTTGCAGTCGCCCTATGTTTGGTGTTTAAGTCTATGTAACTTTTCAGCCAGGTCGATTGCTTAAAAGTGAGAATCCGATGTACATTCTTTAGAACTAGCCCATACTTCAAACATTGTTTAAGAACTCTGTAATGTATAACATATGTCTGTTTGGTGGAAAAATCTGCAATCAATTTAGTATGCTTTGTTTGTGGAATTTTTTTATTTTCCGGACAGAAAGGAAGATCATTGTGCAAGTCATGTAAATTATAAGGATAGTCTAAAGTAACTTCATAGACATATCCATCACTTGAACTATCATCTATGGTTTTCGGATCCAGATTTAGCTGATCAGTTGACAGCCATCTGAATCCTCCATAAGGTAGATATTCAGACATCGCCCAACCGTAAAGGTTATTGGCGTCTAAGTACACAATATATTCTGAGGGCTTCTCTCTATCGAAATCTTGTAAATATTTATTGTTAGCCTTGGAATATCTCTTACTGCATTGTACAAGTCCACCACGTATTCCTTTCTTAAAGAAATTGTACATATCTATGTCTGTCAGAAGTTCTAATTCAACGTTAGTATACTTCAACATAGCATCCCACGATAGTCCTGGTGCAGTGAAATACTGACATGGATCTAAATGGTAGATATTCTTACATACCTTTCTAAAATTTTCAAATATATCAGCAAGTAAGAGTACATCTGTTTTTAAATATACTTCCATGTAATCTTGCAAGGTTTTGCAGCTGAATGCATTCCAAACTTCCTTCGCATGCTCATAATCTTCAATCGAACACTCCTTATTATTAAGATGATTGAAGAAATCTTCCCTTGCTGGAAGCTGGCTAACATTTAATTTTTCAAAAGAATTTAGAAATTCATAAGGAAAAATACCTTTTCTTCTCACAAGATCAAACTCTTTTTTGGTTTTGAATTGTGTTTGAACAATGAAGAAATCTTGTTCTGAGAGATTATTGGCTAGAGATTCTAAGCTCTCAGACATAAAACGTATTGTATCTAAAAATCTCAGTTCAAGGTTGTAGTTGTCGGTCATGTGTGAAAATCTAGAAAGTGAAATGTATAATTCTTTGTTGAGAGGAAGGACTTTTATATTGTCTGATCTTTTAGCCAACTCTTTAACAAAGAGATGTGAATCATAGGATGAATAATTGTGGAAATAGATTGGAATAAATTTTGGGATTTGAAATTTCAAATTGCAAATGTTATGAGCTGCACCTCTAAATTTACCACTTATGTGACAGTGATCTCGCACCCTATCACCCCCTAGATATTTGTGGCATATGTGGCAATTTGTAGCATGTTGAAAATTAAAATTTTCGAAAGGGGTCAATGCATCCATTTGACTTTTATTTGTTAAATAACTATTATAAATATCTTCACTATCATTAATTATACTATCTACAAACTTTTCCGCAGCATCTTTGCCTGTATATAACTTAAACTTATCTAACCTATCATCATGACTACATTTAATATAATAACTAAAAGCACAAGGTATGTGCTTTTTTGTATAACTACTTTTTCCACTTACTCTAATATTACTATCCTCTAATATGCACTCAAAATCCGCATATATGACAAACGGTACATCCATCTGCCGTTGATGATCTTTGAAGTATAGTATGGATTCGTCCTCTGATGGGAGCTCAGACACGATTTTTCCACACTCTAATTTGTGTTGCTCCATAGTCCTACCATTGTGAGTGTATTGCAAGCAGCTATTGCAAAATAAAAGTTTTGTGTGGTGCTTTGTTGTCTGGGATTTTAAAAGTCTATGGGAAGAAAGGGAAACATTATAAGTAAGCATGTTAATATATTAGCATATTATATGTCTTTACTTACTTTGATATGTGTTTTATAAAAATGTAGTGGTGATATCCTTCAGTATTTTCTAATAGTAATAAATTCACATGGCTGTGTCTTTCTTCTTTGGTGATGTAGTACGGCCCAACAATTTCATCGCTTTCATTATTATATCCAAATACATTGACGCTAATATCAGGATTGCGTTCTTCAAATATCTTGATACTTTTTAATGTTAACGGGAAGTTTAAGTTTTTAAAATCAATTTCAACTCCGTTTTGTAGGTGAATAATATCAGAGCTGATGTCTGTGATGTTGTATGAGCAACACCGTTGCCTTCTTTTAACAACACACGTATCCAATGCAGATATTAAAGCCCATTTAAAACAAAAAATGTCGTTATTTTCTACATTTATACATGCAGATTTATTTTTTAATTTTTCTGGTGTGCTTATCCAATTGGATCCTCTCACTAAAGATGACTTATTTACCGAAATTTCAAGACGAGCAATTCTTATTAAGGTCCACCCAGAATCCCGCTCTTGAAAATCTGACATTTTATTTTCAATTTCTTGCAGTTGTTTTGTTATGAGTTCCTCAACATCATCCCCAAGACATAAAAGATTCATTTTCGATCTATGCGAAATAGTACACAGTTCCATATCTTCGCTAGTAATTTTAATATACTCTCCAATGAGAGTAATATTAAATTTGATAATGTTGTGTACACCTAGACTATTTTCAAGCCTTTCCTTGATGACAGCTCTATTTTCCTTAACAACATCTTCCAATAGAAGACAGTCCTTAATTATTGGTATCCCATAAGTTATAATATTATTTTTAAATGCACTGTTTATTATGTAATATTTAGGATCATCTGTAACTTGATCCTGCTGTTCATTCAAGGAATTGGGTATATCCATATCTTCACTATTGTTTGTTTGACTTATCTCCATGTCTTTGTATTCATAATTGTCAGCCTGATGAGTAGGATTATTAGTGGGCCAATAACTAGGGTAATAGCTGGGTAAATTATATTGTTGCAACTGCAAGGGTACAGCGTATTGATATGGATAAGGTTGTACTTCCATAGGTAATAAGAATTGATAAGAACCCATTGGATATTCCTGCACTGGATATTCCTGCACTGGATACTGCAACTGAAAATTGTTCCAGCCCATTGGGTTATATGTAGGTAATGGATTGTATGCAGGTGTTGGCTGTTGTATGGACAGTTGTCCTTGTTGAGGTTGAACATGTCCTTTACAATGTGTCAAATAGGATTTTTGATATCTGTATTCCTTATTACAGATATTACACCGGAAAACTGATGAACTCATATTTTATTTTTTTATTTTACTTAAGTTTAGGAACACAAAAGAACTAAAATATTCAGCACTTGTTAGTTTTAGATACAAAAATGTACTGAATTCTGTCCTAGAAAATTTGTTTGATATTAATTCATGAAAATTTTTTCAATGATATAGTAAACTTCATTCCAACAAAGTAGTTTTCAAAGTCAAAAAACTTTAGCTGCAAAATATGTTTGTGGACAGAATAATACATTTCTTTTTTTGGGATAAAATTTGCTATAATGCAAAAATTAATGTAAACACCGAATTCTTGTATGTGTACGAAACCATCCGATGTAGGTAGAATGAAGAAGCATGCTTCATCATACGGATAAGTCGCACGTTTTTAAGGGAATGAAACTATTACGTAGAAAAAATTTATGTAAACAAATATTTTGGTGCCTGGAGACATGAAACAAAAAAATTATAATATTGAAGTATGCTTATGCATGCAGATTAGTTAAGAAATAACTATGGGAATGAAACTGCTACGTAAGCAATATTTATGTAAACAAACTTTTTATAAGTAATATACACAGAATACGGAAGCATGCTCGTGCATGCATATACGTTAAAAATAACTAAGGGAATGAAACTGCTACGTGAGCAATATTTATGTAAACAAACTTTTTATAAGTAATATACATGTAAACAAACTTTTTATAAGTGATATACACAGAACACGGAGGCATGCTCGAGCATGCAGATAGGCTACAAAGTTTTATAGTGTAGTAAGGCAGATAGATGCCTTACTACATATTGTATAGAAAGTAACTGCCACGTAAGCAAATTTATGTGAACGAAGAGAATAGAGTGTCTATGCTACAAAAATTTTGTAGCTAAAGAAAAAAGAGAACTTTTCAGCGAATCTACTTGTTAACTTATAATGCTATCATTATTTCATTTCAACAATGCCCTCCATTTGGAAGACACCTCTATATAAAAGGGTCATGCGTCAGATTCGAAAAGACTGGGCTAAAGCAGTTATGATGCGGGAATTCGAAAGACACCTGGAAGGGGACGAAGAGTTATTTCTCTCGCTAAATACTCCGCACCGAACTGAAGAAGACGAAGAGTTCGAGACGCTATTGCAAGGTGATGAGGATGCATTACTTGCAATAAACTCTCAACAGCTTGAAGAAACGCATCGCCCACTTGTTGATATCATCAGTGTGGAAATCCTCCCACCAATCGATTTGCCAATATTTTTGGCAATGTATGAAAACTCGGACGATGCAATTTTGGATGAGGCAGCTCGTTCGGTGGAAAACTTACTTTAAAAGTGAAATATCTGAAAAATTTATAAATAAATGCATCTAAAAAATTAAAACAAAAAACTAATGGCTTTTTATTTTAATTGTAATCAAAATACTTATTTCAGCGGTTCGTACAATGGTTCATTGAAGCAAGCGGTCGAGCAAATATTTTTGTACAAGAAGCAAACACTTGTATGTACATATGTACATGCGTAAATGAAATAAATTTGTAGATATTTATGTACGCATGAATATGTACATCTTATCACATTGCATACTGACCCACTTGCGCTAAATCCAGGAAGGCAACAAAAAAAAGCGGACTGTCACACAGACTCACCAATCGTCACACACACACACACCCCCCCAGTCTGACATTCCAATCGCCACTCAGAACACAAAAACACACACACACACACATACACACACTTAAACATAGCATAAATATTAATATTCTACAAAATACAGAAATCGCACCACCATCCAGATCCCCAAATAAAATCCATCGATGATCGTCATGTATAAAATAAACAAAATATCAGATTCAATATTTATGCAATAGTAAATTTTTTTTCTCAACGTCTTCAAGATCAGAATAATCAAATTATTCCCCCACACTTAAGCATTGCACACAAAAAAGAAATAACTGAATTGCTGGTCAAAATATCTTAAGTAAACACACACCAAAATTAAAAACAAGCAAAAAATAAAAGAAGAAACCTCACTCCAGCCTGGACAAAATATCTTAAGTAAACACACCAAAATTAAAAACAAGCCAAAAATAAAAGAAGAAATCTCACTCCAGCAAGAAGAAACGAACCATAAACATTAGGGCCATCCATTTATACAACACTTTTAAGATATTGTACTTCCTAAAGAAGTTTTGTGTCAGATACTAAAAATTTCTTATTTTCTATTAGGCCATAGCACACATGGACAGACAGAATTCCTACGCTCACATATGGACAGACACAAATTCCCACGCTCACATACCGACGGACATGTATTTCCAAGGTCACATATGGACAGACACAAACTCCCAAGCTCTCATATGGACAGACAAAAAATTCCCACGCTCACATATGGACGGACATGTATTCCAAGGTCACATATGGACAGATACAAATTCCCACGCTCACATATGGACGGACATGTATTCCAAGGTCACATATGGACAGACACAAATTCCCACGCCTACCCCAACATTATAAAAAAAAAAAACAACAACAATGCGAACCCCCTTATTAAACCGTGGGAAAATACACACACACAAACATTAAAGTATCAAATTACAAAATAAACACATTAAAATCAAAATTTGGGTAATTAACATGCAAATTTTTAAAATTTTACATGAAATTTGAGAATTTTAATGGTCCTGGCACGAACAATATTATACTACTAATAACCAAATTATGACAAGTAGTCCTCACTAAAATTTAGATTATTCGAGTTCAAAAAGTATTTCAGACATCAGACTTTTTGTGCAAGAAAGAGGACGTCCTCAGTCCCAACATTTGCGCATAGTAGCATATGTGTACTCAGCCTCCTTTTTTTATAATGGCCAAATTATGTGAACTAATAATCACTAAAATTGATAGAACAACCAAATTATGACAAGTAGTCCTCACTAAAATTTATATTATTCAAATTCCAAAAGTATTTCAGATATGAGACTTTTTGTGCAAGAAAGAGGACGTCCTCAGCCCCCAAATTTGCTCGTAGTAGCATAAATGTACTCAGACTCCTTTTTTTATAATGGCCAAATTATGAGAACTAATAATCACTAAAATTGATAGAATAACCAAATTATGACAAGTAGTCCTCACTAAAAGTTATATTATTCGGGTTCCAAAAGTATTTCAGACATGAGACTTTTTGTGCAAGAAAGAGGACGTCCTCAGCCCCAAAATTTGCGCATAGTAGCATAAGTGCATTTAGACTCCTTTTTTATAATGGCTAAATTATGAGAACTAATAATCACTAAAATTGGTAGGATAACCAAATTATGACAAGTAGTCCTCACTAAAATTTCTATTATTCGAGTTCCAAAAGTATTTCAGACATGAGACTTTTTGTGCAAGAAAGAGGATGTCCTCAGCCCCAAAATTTGCGCATAGTAGCATATGTGTACTCAGCCTCCTTTTAATGGCCAAATTATGAGAACTAATAATAACTAAAATTGATACAATAAACAACTATGACAACTAGTGCTCACTAAAATTTATATTATTCGAGTTGCAAAAGTATTTCAGACATGAGACTTTTTGTGCAAGAATGACGAAGTCCTCAGCCCCAAAATTTGCGCATAGTAGCATAAGTGCACTCAGACTCCTTTTTTTATAATGGCCAAATTATGAGAACTAATAATCACTAAAATTGGTAGGATAACCAAATTATGACAAGTAGTCCTCACTAAAATTTCTATTATTCGAGTTCCAAAAGTATTTCAGACATGAGACTTTTTGTGCAAGAAAGAGGATGTCCTCAGCCCCAAAATTTTCGCATAGTAGCATAAGTGTACTCAGACTCCTTTTTTATAATGGCCAAATTATGAGAACTAATAATCACTTAAATTGATAGAATAACCAAATTATGACAAGTAGTACTCACTAAAATTTATATTATTCGAGGTCCAAAAATATTTCAGACATGAGACTTTTTGTGCAAGAAAGAGGATGTCCTCAGCCCCAAAATTTGCGCATAATGTGTACTCAGCCTCGTTTTTTTACTAATAATCACTAAAATTGATAGGATAACCAAATTATGACAAGCAGTCCTCACTAAAATTTATATTATTCGAGTTCCAAAAGTATTTCAGATATAAGACTTTTTGTGCAAGAAAGAGGAAGTCCTCAGCCCCAAAATTTGGGCATAGTAGCATATGTGTACTCAGTCTCGTTTTTTTATAATGGCCATATTATGAAAACTAATAATCACTAAAATTGATCGAATAAACAACTTATTACAACTAGTCCTCACTAAAATTTATATTATTCGAGTTGCAAAAGTATTTCAGTCATGAGACTTTTTGTGCAAGAAAGAAGACGTCCTCCGCCCCAAAATTTGCGCATAGTAGCATATGAGTACTCAGCCTCGTGTTTTTATAATGGCCTTATTTTTAAAACTAATAATCACTAAAATTGATAGGATAACCAAATTATGACAAGCAGTCCACACTAAAATTTATATTATTCGAGTTCCAAAAGTATTTCAGATATGAGTGCCATATGTGTACTCAGCCTCCTTTTTTTATAATAGCCAAATTATAACCTCGTTTTTATTAAATGTCCAAATTATGAAAACTAATAAACTCTAAAATTGATAGAATAACCAAGTTACGACAAGTAGTCCTCACTAAAATTTATATTATTCGAGTTCCAAAAGTATTTCAGATATGAGACCTTTTGTGCAAGAAAGAGGACGTCCTCAGCCCCAAAATTTGCGCATAGTAGCATTTGTGTACTTAGTCTCCTTTTTATATAATGGCCATATTATGGAAACTAATAATCACTAAAATTGATAGAATAAACAACTTATGACCACTAGTCCTCACTAAAATTTATATTATTCGAGTTCCAAAAGTATTTCAGACATGAGACTTTTTGTGCAAGAAAGAAGATGTCCTCAGCCCCAAAATTTGCGCATAGTAGCATAAGTGTACTCAGACTCCTTTTTTATAATGGCCAAATTATGAGAACTAATAATCACTAAAACTGATAGAATAACCAAATTATGACAAGTAGTCCTCACTAAAATTTAGATTATTCGAGTTCAAAAAGTATTTCAGACATCAGACTTTTTGTGCAAGAAAGAGGACGTCCTCAGTCCCAACATTTGCGCATAGTAGCATATGTGTACTCAGCCTCCTTTTTTTATAATGGCCAAATTATGTGAACTAATAATCACTAAAATTGATAGAACAACCAAATTATGACAAGTAGTCCTCACTAAAATTTATATTATTCAAATTCCAAAAGTATTTCAGATATGAGACTTTTTGTGCAAGAAAGAGGACGTCCTCAGCCCCAAAATTTGCTCGTAGTAGCATAAATGTACTCAGACTCCTTTTTTTATAATGGCCAAATTATGAGAACTAATAATCACTAAAATTGATAGGATAACCAAATTATGACAAGCAGTCCTCACTAAAATTTATATTATTCGAGTTCCAAAAGTATTTCAGATATGAGACTTTTTGTGCAAGAAAGAGGAAGTCCTCAGCCCCAAAATTTGCGCATAGTAGCATATGTGTACTCAGTCTCGTTTTTTTATAATGGCCATATTATGAAAACTAATAATCACTAAAATTGATCGAATAAACAACTTATTACAACTAGTCCTCACTAAAATTTATATTATTCGAATTGCAAAAGTATTTCAGTCATGAGACTTTTTGTGCAAGAAAGAAGACGTCCTCCGCCCCAAAATTTGCGCATAGTAGCATATGAGTACTCAGCCTCGTGTTTTTATAATGGCCTTATTTTTAAAACTAATAATCACAAAAATTGATAGGATAACCAAATTATGACAAGCAGTCCACACTAAAATTTATATTATTCGAGTTCCAAAAGTATTTCAGATATGAGACTTTTTGTGCAAGAAAGAGGAAGTCCTCAGCCCCAAAATTTGCGCATAGTAGCATATGTGTACTCAGCCTCGTTTTTTTATAATGGCCATATTATGAAAACTAATAATCACTAAAATTGATCGAATAAACAACTTATGGCAACTAGTGCTCACTAAAATTTATATTATTCGAGTTCCAAAAGTATTTCAGACATGAGACTTTTTGTGCAAGAAAGAGGATGTCCTCATCCCCGAAATTTTCGCATAGTAGCATATGTGTACTCAGCCTCGTTTATTTACTAATAATCACTAAAATTGATCAAATATACAAATTCAGACAACTAGTCCTAAAATTTATATTATTCGAGTTCCAAAAGTATTTTAGACATGAGACTTTTTGTGCAAGAAAGAGGACGTCCCCCGCCCCAAAATTTGCGCATAGTAGCATATGTGTACTTAGTCTCCTTTTTATATAATGGCCATATTATGGAAACTAATAATCACTAAAATTGATAGAATAAACAACTTATGACCACTAGTCCTCACTAAAATTTATATTATTCGAGTTCCAAAAGTATTTCAGACATGAGACTTTTTGTGCAAGAAAGAAGATGTCCTCAGCCCCAAAATTTGCGCATAGTAGCATAAGTGTACTCAGACTCCTTTTTTATAATGGCCAAATTATGAGAACTAATAATCACTAAAACTGATAGAATAACCAAATTATGACAAGTAGTCCTCACTAAAATTTAGATTATTCGAGTTCAAAAAGTATTTCAGACATCAGACTTTTTGTGCAAGAAAGAGGACGTCCTCAGTCCCAACATTTGCGCATAGTAGCATATGTGTACTCAGCCTCCTTTTTTTATAATGGCCAAATTATGTGAACTAATAATCACTAAAATTGATAGAACAACCAAATTATGACAAGTAGTCCTCACTAAAATTTATATTATTCAAATTCCAAAAGTATTTCAGATATGAGACTTTTTGTGCAAGAAAGAGGACGTCCTCAGCCCCAAAATTTGCTCGTAGTAGCATAAATATACTCAGACTCCTTTTTTTATAATGGCCAAATTATGAGAACTAATAATCACTAAAATTGATAGAATAACCAAATTATGACAAGTAGTTCTCACTAAAAGTTATATTATTCGGGTTCCAAAAGTATTTCAGACATGAGACTTTTTGTGCAAGAAAGAGGACGTCCTCAGCCCCAAAATTTGCGCATAGTAGCATAAGTTTATTTAGACTCCTTTTTTATAATGGCTAAATTATGAGAACTAATAATCACTAAAATTGGTAGGATAACCAAATTATGACAAGTAGTCCTCACTAAAATTTCTATTATTCGAGTTCCAAAAGTATTTCAGACATGAGACTTTTTGTGCAAGAAAGAGGATGTCCTCAGCCCCAAAATTTGCGCATAGTAGCATATGTGTACTCAGCCTCCTTTTAATGGCCAAATTATGAGAACTAATAATAACTAAAATTGATACAATAAACAACTATGACAACTAGTGCTCACTAAAATTTATATTATTCGAGTTGCAAAAGTATTTCAGACATGAGACTTTTTGTGCAAGAATGACGAAGTCCTCAGCCCCAAAATTTGCGCATAGTAGCATAAGTGCACTCAGACTCCTTTTTTTATAATGGCCAAATTATGAGAAGTAATAATCACTAAAATTGTTAGGATAACCAAATTATGACAAGTAGTCCTCACTAAAATTTCTATTATTCGAGTTCCAAAAGTATTTCAGACATGAGACTTTTTGTGCAAGAAAGAGGATGTCCTCAGCCCCAAAATTTTCGCATAGTAGCATAAGTGTACTCAGACTCCTTTTTTATAATGGCCAAATTATGAGAACTAATAATCACTAAAATTGATAGAATAACCAAATTATGACAAGTAGTACTCACTAAAATTTATATTATTCGAGTTCCAAAAATATTTCAGACATGAGACTTTTTGTGCAAGAAAGAGGATGTCCTCAGCCCCAAAATTTGCGCATAATGTGTACTCAGCCTCGTTTTTTTACTAATAATCACTAAAATTGATAGGATAACCAAATTATGACAAGCAGTCCTCACTAAAATTTATATTATTCGAGTTCCAAAAGTATTTCAGATATGAGACTTTTTGTGCAAGAAAGAGGAAGTCCTCAGCCCCAAAATTTGCGCATAGTAGCATATGTGTACTCAGTCTCGTTTTTTTATAATGGCCATATTATGAAAACTAATAATCACTAAAATTGATCGAATAAACAACTTATTACAACTAGTCCTCACTAAAATTTATATTATTCGAGTTGCAAAAGTATTTCAGTCATGAGACTTTTTGTGCAAGAAAGAAGACGTCCTCCGCCCCAAAATTTGCGCATAGTAGCATATGAGTACTCAGCCTGGTGTTTTTATAATGGCCTTATTTTTAAAACTAATAATCACTAAAATTGATAGAACAACCAAATTATGACAAGTAGTCCTCACTAAAATTTATATTATTCAAATTCCAAAAGTATTTCAGATATGAGACTTTTTGTGCAAGAAAGAGGACGTCCTCAGCCCCAAAATTTGCTCGTAGTAGCATAAATGTACTCAGACTCCTTTTTTTATAATGGCCAAATTATGAGAACTAATAATCACTAAAATTGATAGAATAACCAAATTATGACAAGTAGTCCTCACTAAAAGTTATATTATTCGGGTTCCAAAAGTATTTCAGACATGAGACTTTTTGTGCAAGAAAGAGGACGTCCTCAGCCCCAAAATTTGCGCATAGTAGCATAAGTGCATTTAGACTCCTTTTTTATAATGGCTAAATTATGAGAACTAATAATCACTAAAATTGGTAGGATAACCAAATTATGACAAGTAGTCCTCACTAAAATTTCTATTATTCGAGTTCCAAAAGTATTTCAGACATGAGACTTTTTGTGCAAGAAAGAGGATGTCCTCAGCCCCAAAATTTGCGCATAGTAGCATATGTGTACTCAGCCTCCTTTTAATGACCAAATTATGAGAACTAATAATAACTAAAATTGATACAATAAACAACTATGACAACTAGTGCTCACTAAAATTTATATTATTCGAGTTGCAAAAGTATTTCAGACATGAGACTTTTTGTGCAAGAATGACGAAGTCCTCAGCCCCAAAATTTGCGCATAGTAGCATAAGTGCACTCAGACTCCTTTTTTTATAATGGCCAAATTATGAGAACTAATAATCACTAAAATTGGTAGGATAACCAAATTATGACAAGTAGTCCTCACTAAAATTTCTATTATTCGAGTTCCAAAAGTATTTCAGACATGAGACTTTTTGTGCAAGAAAGAGGATGTCCTCAGCCCCAAAATTTTCGCATAGTAGAATAAGTGTACTCAGACTCCTTTTTTATAATGGCCAAATTATGAGAACAAATAATCACTAAAATTGATAGAATAACCAAATTATGACAAGTAGTACTCACTAAAATTTATATTATTCGAGTTCCAAAAATATTTCAGACATGAGACTTTTTGTGCAAGAAAGAGGATGTCCTCAGCCCCAAAATTTGCGCATAATGTGTACTCAGCCTCGTTTTTTTACTAATAATAACTAAAATTGATAGGATAACCAAATTATGACAAGCAGTCCTCACTAAAATTTATATTATTCGAGTTCCAAAAGTATTTCAGATATGAGACTTTTTGTGCAAGAAAGAGGAAGTCCTCAGCCCCAAAATTTGCGCATAGTAGCATATGTGTACTCAGTCTCGTTTTTTTATAATGGCCATATTATGAAAACTAATAATCACTAAAATTGATCGAATAAACAACTTATTACAACTAGTCCTCACTAAAATTTATATTATTCGAGTTCCAAAAGCATTTCAGACATGAGACTTTTTGTGCAAGAAAGAGGATGTCCTCATCCCCGAAATTTTCGCATAGTAGCATATGTTTACTCAGCCTCGTTTATTTACTAATAATCACTAAAATTGATCGAATATACAAATTAAGACAACTAGTCCTCACTAAAATTTATATTATTCGAGTTCCAAAAGTATTTCAGACATGAGACTTTTTGTGCAAGAAAGAGGACGTCCTCAGCCCCAAAATTTGCGCATAGTAGCATAAGTGTACTCAGCCTCCTTTTAATGGCCAAATTATGAGAACTAATAATAACTAAAATTTTGATTTATTTTTATTGACCTTATCAGTTTATTGTAATATTTATCAAGCTTGTGGTCGTTTTTTATAATATATTATTTCTTATAATTTTTATTCGATATTTCGTTAACAGCTTGTTAACATCTTCAGGAAATAAAAATTATTAAAATTTTATACATAGAAAAATGGTTTTGAAACATGACATGAAAAATTATTCAAAATATTTGCTTTTCAAATACAATAACATAAATAATTTTTTCAACATTAACAATTTATAGCAAAATACAATTTTTCAACGTTAACAATTTATAGTAAAATACAATTATTTTGACTTTCAACATTAAGAAATTATAATAAAAATCTTATAAGAAAATTATTTTTTATATATGTATAACATGAAAAACTTATACATAGTATAAATTAGGCGCATATAATTAATTTTTTTTTTTTTTTTTTTTTTTTTTTTTATATTTATATAAAACATAAACGTACATAAAGGAACATAAATATGTATATATACAAATGTACATACTCATATGCATACGTACATACATACATATATACATACGAACACACACACATATATATACACGTACACACGTACACATACATACACCCATACATACACACATACATATACATATATATATATATATATACGCATACATATATATATATATATACATACACATATATATATACATATATATATATATACATACACATATATATATATATATATATATATATATATATATATATATATATATATATACATACACACACATACACGTACATACACATACACACATACACCCATACATACATATATATATATATACACACATAGATACACATACACATACATATACATATATACACACATATATATACCTAAAATTATAATAATAATAACAACACCAATAATATAATACAATAAATTATCCCTAGCAAATAATATATAGTTAATATACACAATTAAATTATGTAAATCTGCAATTTTTACTAACTAAATGTCTATAACTCTGTGCTAATTTTTCTGTATCTGTTTTAAAATTTATTCTGTGTGATGATGGTGTGTTTATTATTTCTAACATTTCTAACATTAATCTACGTTTATAGTTATTTTCTGTGTTTAATATTGAAACATTTTCAAAATCTGGAAAATGATATGATTTAGAACAATGGGAAGATAAAGCTGTTTTTTGTGAATTTATATTCCTATATTTTTGATCTGATTTATGACCTGCTATCCTAGTCTTTAATTTATTTTTGGTCGTACCTACATATACTTTATCACAATTCTCTATATCATTACCCTTGCATGGTATTTTATATACTAAATTTGATCTATCCCATTTTTCAATTTTATCTTTAGTTTTACTAAATAGTCTGTTTAATGTATTACACGTTCTATGAGCTATTCTATATTTATCTGTATCATAAATTCTAGATTTTGTTAACCTTTCTGAAATTCCTGGTATGTATGTTAAAGATTTAAATAATTTTTGTTCTGTATTATTATTATTAGTACTTTCTGTTCTTCTATTTCTATATTGTGATATTAATTTATTAATTATGTGATTTGGAAAATTGTTATTTTCTAATATATTTATAACCTTCTTCTTATTGCTATTGTGAAATTGTTTATCACTTATATTTAGAACCCTTTCTATAAAATTCCTAGCTGTGTTTATAATAATATGTCTACTATGTTTTGAATAGTAGTTAATCATCCTTCCCGAAGCTGTAGGTTTCTGGAACCAATCTATTATCAATTTATTACCTTTCCTAATAACTAGAGTATCTAAATAAGAAAGTTTTAAGTCATTTTCCTTTTCAACTGTAAATTTAATGTTGGAATTAAATTGATTTAATGTTGATAACATATTATCTATCTCAGATGTATGAAGGATGCAAAATAAGTCATCTACATATTTTGTCACTATTTTAGGTTTTATATTAAGTTTTTGAATTGATATGTCTAATAATTCCTCCATTACTATATCTGCTATTATTGGAGATGCTGGTGATCCCATAGGAAGACCCCTTTGCTGCATATATATTTTGCTATTATATTGAAAATACCTATTATCTTCTATACAAAACTTTAAAATACGCAAAAATAAACATTTTTCAATCTGTGTATACCTTCTTATCATTTCCCATTTGTTTTCAATTGTATTAATTGCAAAATCAATAGGTACACTTGGGAATAGGGAAACTACATCAAAAGAAATTAAGCTTTCATTATCAGATATATGTTGATTCCTAATTTTATTCACAAATTCTATTGAATTTTTAATATTATATTTAGAATCCTTAGTAATATTTTTTAAAATATTTGTAATATATCTGCATAATTCATATGAGGGTGAATTTATAAAAGAACATATAGGTCTTAATGGAAAATTGTCTTTATGAATTTTTGGTAACCCATATATACGAGGAGCAACTGCAACATTTGTCTTTAGCTTATTCTTATCATTAGAAGTTATAATTTCTTTCTTAAATAATTCTTCAACTATATCATTATTGATTTTTTGGTATTTGGTTGTTGGATCTCTATTAATAAGATGATAATTTGTAATATCTCCTACAATGTTGTTGATTCTTAAATCATAATCCTGTTTACTAATGGCTACAGTTACATTGCCCTTATCTGCATTTAGAACAAGTATATCTTTGTTTTCCTTTAAGAAATTACTAGCTTTCTTTGCTTTATCTAATATAAACTTATCTCTATTTGTCAACTGTATTTTATTTAAATGGCTATCAATAACCGTAGTTAATCTATTTCTTGCTATCTCTTGTTCTTCTTTATTATTTAAAGTCTGTACTAAGTCCTCTCCCTCTGATATTACTTTTAAAATAGGAATTTCATATTTTTTACTAGGTAGAGCGTGTTTTTGTCCAAGTGAAAGTATCCATTGAATATCCTTAGGTATGTCAGTGTTAGTCTTGTTTATAAACCACTTTTCATTTAATTTTATACCTAATTCTTTTTCTTGCAACTTTTTCAATTTATCAAATATATTTCTATGTGTAATATTTACCTTTTTCTTTTGTAAAACAGCCAAATGTTCCTCAAAGTATAAAAATTCAACTATTTCCTCCAATGAAAAATATACCTCCAAATTTTTAATAATTGTTTCCCTTTCTTTTTGAAAATGTTTCAATATATCGTGTTTTTCTTTTATCGCTAGCCTTAACATTTTATTATGTAAATCTTGAATGTATATATGAATTGATTGCTGAATCCTCGGTAAACTATCCTTATTAAAAACATTCAAGATATTCTTTGTAGAGTTCCTGATAAAGTTTGGGATGATTCCAGCATTCCTGCATTTTATCAAAAAAGTTATTGATGATCTTGCCCGTACAATTTTGTTCCTAAGTGATTTGACCTGATTGATGAATCTCCTGGTTTGAAAATTTTTCTTTAGAATATTGTATTCCATGTTGACGTGCTCTCCTTTATAAATGTTGATTTATTTTTATTGACCTTATCAGTTTATTGTAATATTTATCAAGCTTGTGGTCGTTTTTTATAATATATTATTTCTTATAATTTTTATTCGATATTTCGTTAACAGCTTGTTAACATCTTCAGGAAATAAAAATTATTAAAATTTTATACATAGAAAAATGGTTTTGAAACATGACATGAAAAATTATTCAAAATATTTGTTTTTCAAATACAATAACATAAATAATTTTTTCAACATTAACAATTTATAGCAAAATACAATTTTTCAACATTAACAATTTATAGTAAAATACAATTATTTTGACTTTCAACATTAAGAAATTATAATAAAAATCTTATAAGAAAATTATTTTTTATATATGTATAACATGAAAAACTTATACATAGTATAAATTAGGCGCATATAATTAATTTTTTTTTTTTTTATATATATATAAAACATAAACGTACATAAAGGAACATAAATATGTATATATACAAATGTACATGCTCATATGCATACGTACATACATACATATATACATACGAACACACACACATATATATACACGTACACACGTACACACACATACACCCATACATACACACATACATATACATATATACATATACGCATACATATATATATATATATATATATATATATATATACATATATATACATATATATATACATACACACATATATATATATATATATATATATATATATATATATATATACACATACACACACATACACGTACATACACATACACACATACATTGTTCTTTCTTATGGACCCCAACTCTTGGCCGCTATCTTGATTTGTCGTTGTAGTCGTCACAAAGGACCCCGTGGTTATCTTTGCCTAAGCAGGGAGGCCACGCGAGGGTTGACACATAACCTTATGGATTATGTGTTCAGAGCCAGGTCGACGCAAGCCAGGAATTTTCCATCTGGTCCTACAACACCAACTTAACAGTGACGAATCAAGAACGTACCAAGAGACTTGCCATGGTTTTAACGGGGCGGAGGCAACAGCAGCATTAGCCCAACAGCCATTTCGACCGGTTGTCACACCGTTTACTAAGGTGTCAGAATACTACCGCTACCAGCTCATGTCATCAAATCAAATACATATTCCGGTATACCATAATTAGAACCTTACCGGGCTCGGTCCTAATGCACAATCAGAGCGCCGCTATTTGGTCGGAGAAAACTGAGGGAACAACGGAAGCGTCACTCTCCTATTTTCTCCTCTCAAGAGGGAACCCTCTGTGGGGTGATACCTATTTTATGGCGGCATCGATTCGCCATGTCACAGATAGCATTTTCGGTCACCTGTACCCTTTTATAGTACGCCTCTGCATCTGCCGCTCTTGGTCGGGGACTGCTTATTGGTTATTCGCAGCAAACCTACGTACTATAGGCCGTTCAGTTATCCGCCACCTACTGACCCCCATGGTAGCCTGAAGCTCAGCCCCATGTGAACAATGAACACAAACACAAACAAACAAGTCGACCAATTGAAGAATAGGACAATTCAGTCTAACCCAGGTGGAATAAATACCCTGGAGCAAAACGTCTTTGGGCAGAGTTCGAAGACACCGAGGTCCCCTGTGAAAAATCGAGGGGTAAACCAATCCGTACAGGCTATCGAAAGTTCAGCACCTTCCGTAAACGATGCATCTCGTGGACGGATCGGCTCAGGGTCGGAACCACTACCTAGACGGGCTAGTGATATTTTCGATCAACTTGGAGATCAGATTAAGAGTCTGGTCGATATGTTAGAAGAAGGGAAGAGGAGATCAATTCACCAACCAATGAGAGATGCCATTGATTCTATAAGATCTCTATATGATCAGTATGCAGGTGAATTGCGAATTAAAGTGGCCAAGGAGACTCATTACACCAATTCCGCTGCACAAACATCGCCCTGGATGAAGAAACAGAAGACGAAGAGAGCACAGGAAGAACCGGCCGAATTACCTGAAGCTAAGAGAAGAGCACTGAAGGCTACAGCTTCGACATCGGACACTGCTGAGGCAACTGCGCAGGGAAGAGAGGAAAATACTGGCAAAGAGCCACAATGGCAAAAAGCCACGAAGAAAAAGGAAAGGAAGAGAAAGAAAAGTAAGAAAGAAAAAGAGCATCTTAAGGGTAGAAGGATCAAGCCTGATGCAATAATTATTGCAGCGGAGGATAACACAACCTATGCTGACATTTTGAAAAGGGTAAAGACGGACCCCAACCTTAGCGAGCTTGGTGAGAATGTCTCAAAAATTAGAAGGACTATCAAAGGCGGCCTACTTCTCCAACTTCGGTCAAACAGTGGCCACACGGAGCGATTTAGGGGAGCCATTGGTGAACTCTTAGGAGAAAAAGTATCGGTCCGCACTCTAAAAGAGAGGAAGACTATAACAATTAGGGATATAGATGAAGTTACAGAGAAGGAAGATGTATACGAGGCTCTGCGTAACTTACCATGTCTTCAGGGTGCGGATAAGCCCGACATTCTTAGCCTTAGGAGGTCATATGGTGGGACACAGACCGCCACTGTGAGCCTAAATGCTGACTCTGCTGCTGCTCTAATAAAAGAGGGCAGGATAAAGATTGGCTGGGTAATATGCAGGATACGTGAGAAGAAGGCTCCGACAAAATGTTACCGATGTCTACAGTTCGGACATATAGCTCGTCAATGCGAAAGTGAGATTGACCGCTCCAGAACGTGCCTAAAATGTGGGCAAGAGGGACACGTGGTCAAGGACTGCCGGCGGGAACCACTTTGCATGTTCTGCAAAGATGACAACCCACAGCTCGCCAATCATGTCGCAGGTAGTGGAAAGTGTCCGTTGTTCCGGAGAGCCCTCAATATACGCCCAAGAAAATGAAAATAATACAGATAAATCTGAACCACTGTGAGGCTGCCCAGGATCTTTTAGCCCAGAGAGTCCTAGAAGAGAACTTCGATGTCGCAATCATAAGCGAGCCATATAAAGTACCGAAAAATAGCACCTGGATCGCCGATGAGTCAACAACGGCAGCTATTTGGACTTGTGGCTCATTACCTTTCCAACAGACCCATACATTGGATAAAGGTTTCGTAATGGCGAAGATAAAGGGAACTTTTTTGTACAGTTGCTATGCTCCCCCAAGGTGGTCCCTTGGCGAATTTGAGAATATGCTAGAGAGCTTAGTTGCGAATGCACACTTAAATTCACCGATCATCATATGCGGCGATTTTAATGCCTGGGCGATGGAATGGGGCAGTAGGTGGACTAATGCAAGAGGTCGCAGTATTTTAGAAGCTTTCGCATCCCTGCGGGTCACGTTATTAAATGATGGAATGAGGAGTACCTTTAGGAGATCAGATACCAGTTCTACGATAGATATATCGTTTGCCAGCGACAGCCTTGTTTCGCGAACGGTGTGGAGACTCACTGAAGACTTCACAAATAGCGATCATCAGGCAATTGTAATCACGATTGCTGGGCAGAACACTGACACAGCAAGAATGCTTGAGTTCACTGGGCCTAAATGGAAAGACTCATGCTTTGATGGTGACACGTTTAAGCTGCTACTGTCTAGCTTTACCGCAACCGGGGACTTAGTAGATGATAGGGTGCAAAGCGTATACGAAATGCTCTACACTGCCTGCGATGCTGCAATGCCTCGAAGATATACGCTTCGAGGACGGTCTCCCTGTTATTGGTGGAATGATGAAATAAGAGAGTTACGATCAGCATGCCTTAGAGCAAGAAGAAGGGCCCAACGTTCCAGAGGAAGATCATCATGGGAAGATTATCAAGTTAGATATCAAGATCTACGCACCCAATTAAGGAAAGCCATAAAGAGAAGTAAAAAGCTATCCTTCCAACAAATATGCCAAGAGGCTAACATCAACCCTTTTGGAACAGCATACAAGGTAGTTTTCAAAAACATAGGAGCGCAGAAACATCCCAGATTGGGATGCCCAAATTTGCTTCGGAAGATTATTGGCACCCTGTTTCCACGAGGTCAACCGTATACAATTATAAGGACGGAGACGGCGGCGACTAACACAATCCCAGAGATCACACAAGGGGAGTTGCTTGCGGCATGCGCTAAAATTGGCGATAGAAAAACGCCTGGGCCAGATGGAATCCCGAACAAAGCGCTCAAGTTGGCTATTCAACATAGGCCGGACATATTTGCCACCATGTTCCAGAAATGCCTAGTCGAGGGTATTTTCCCCCGGAGTTGGAAGGTGCAGAAACTGGTACTTATCCCGAAACACGGCAAGCCTCCGGGTGAACCATCTTCGTACCGCCCAATCTGTCTCCTTGACACGATGGGTAAAGTTCTCGAGCGAATTATATACAATAGACTTCTAGCCTGCGCTGAAGCCAGAGGAGCTCTCTCCGACCTGCAGTATGGATTTAGGAAAGGCCGTTCCACTGTAGATGCGATTAGGAGAATAGTAGACATAGCAGAAGACGCAATAGAAGGTGGAAGATGGAGATTTGGTTCCAAGGAATACTGCTCGGTGGTCACCCTGGATATTCAAAACGCATTTAATTCCGTGAATTGGGGGAATATTGCCAAGGCCCTTTTCATTATGGGTACGCCGCCGTACCTAATGAATTTGGTGAACGACTACTTTCGGGATCGGAAACTTTTGTATGTGACCGATGATGGCGAAGTAGAATATGAAGTCACTGCAGGTGTACCGCAAGGTTCTATTCTTGGCCCTCTGCTCTGGAACATAATGTATGATGGAATACTGCGACTATCCTTACCAGATAGGACTTCCATTATTGGCTTTGCGGACGACATTGCCATAGTCTCAGTGGCAAAAACCGTAGAGGAGGTGGAGGTGAAGGCAAATGCGGCAGTCGAAAGGATTGAAATGTGGCTTAATGGGGCTGGGTTGACACTAGCTGCCCATAAAACAGAGGCTGTCTTAATAAGTAGCAGAAAAACAGTAGAAAAGATGACTGTAACAGTTGGCGATGCAAGAATAGAATCGAAAAGGGCCATAAAATACCTAGGCGTAATGATCGATGACAGGCTAAATTTCAAGGAACATGTAAGGTTCATTGTCAAAAAGGCATCCGGCGCACAAGCAGCTCTGGCAAGAATAATGCCAAATATTGGAGGACCAACGTCATTTAAAAGAAGGGTAATATCGTCGGTTGTGACCTCGATAATAATATATGCCTGCCCAGTATGGTCTGTAGCACTTTCCGAGGAGACGACAAGAAGAAAACTATCCTCGGTGTACCGTCTAAGTGCAATAAGACAAATAAGTGGTTTCAGGACAATATCCGATGACGCTGCAATGGTATTGGCAAGAGCAATACCTATAGATATACTGGCGGATGAAATGAGGCGAATCTACTTTCGTCGTCTTGAGGATCCAGGGCAGATTGCTACAATAAGGAGAGAGGAGAGGAGTGTTTCTCTCTGCAGTTGGCAGTCTAGATGGGAATGCAGTTCGAAGGGCAGATGGACTTATTATCTTCTGCCCATCATAATTCCCTGGCTGGAGGCACAACACTGCGAGCCCAACTTTTATATGACGCAGTTCTTGAGTGGACATGGTTGTTTCAGGAAATATCTGCACAAATTTGGGCACGATAGATCCCCAACATGTCCAAATTGTGTTGAAGAAGATGAGGACGCTCAGCACGTTTTATTTTGCTGCCCGAGATTTAGGGGGCCTTGGGAGTTGAATATTAATCCCCGCCAGCTTCTAGACGAGATTTTGGGTTCCGAGATTAAATGGAACGAGTGTAACCACCATATATCTGTAGTTATGCAGGAACTACGAAGGCTTGAGAGACAGAGATCGAACGAGCGTACATAAGATGAAGCGAAATCGCTAACCAGCCCTCCGCGAAGTAATACCTAACGGCAGTCCCGCGGAGGGAGAGTGGTCGAAGGAAACAGGGGGTGGGTTTAGTACGTAGGCACCAGTGATGGTGAATCGTGCATGCTTATGAGGGAACATAAGTATCTTTTGAAGATTCCCACCTCCGGTTCTATACAAAAAAAAAAAAAAAAAAAAAAAAACATACACACATACACCCATACATACATATATATATATATATATATATACACACATAGATACACATACACATACATATACATATATACACACATATATATACCTAAAATTATAATAATAATAACAACACCAATAATATAATACAATAAATTATCCCTAGCAAATAATATATAGTTAATATACACAATTAAATTATGTAAATCTGCAATTTTTACTAACTAAATGTCTATAACTCTGTGCTAATTTTTCTGTATCTGTTTTAAAATTTATTCTGTGTGATGATGGTGTGTTTATTATTTCTAACATTTCTAACATTAATCTACGTTTATAGTTATTTTCTGTGTTTAATATTGAAACATTTTCAAAATCTGGAAAATGATATGATTTAGAACAATGGGAAGATAAAGCTGTTTTTTGTGAATTTATATTCCTATATTTTTGATCTGATTTATGACCTGCTATCCTAGTCTTTAATTTATTTTTGGTCGTACCTACATATACTTTATCACAATTCTCTATATCATTACCCTTGCATGGTATTTTATATACTAAATTTGATCTATCCCATTTTTCAATTTTATCATTAGTTTTACTAAATAGTCTGTTTAATGTATTACACGTTCTATGAGCTATTCTATATTTATCTGTATCATAAATTCTAGATTTTGTTAACCTTTCTGAAATTCCTGGTATGTATGTTAAAGATTTAAATAATTTTTGTTCTGTATTATTAGTACTTTCTGTTCTTCTATTTCTATATTGTGATATTAATTTATTAATTATGTGATTTGGAAAATTGTTATTTTCTAATATATTTATAACCTTCTTCTTATTGCTATTGTGAAATTGTTTATCACTTATATTTAGAACCCTTTCTATAAAATTCCTAGCTGTGTTTATAATAATATGTCTACTATGTTTTGAATAGTAGTTAATCATCCTTCCCGAAGCTGTAGGTTTCTGGAACCAATCTATTATCAATTTATTACCTTTCCTAATAACTAGAGTATCTAAATAAGAAAGTTTTAAGTCATTTTCCTTTTCAACTGTAAATTTAATGTTGGAATTAAATTGATTTAATGTTGATAACATATTATCTATCTCAGATGTATGAAGGATGCAAAATAAGTCATCTACATATTTTGTCACTATTTTAGGTTTTATATTAAGTTTTTGAATTGAAAAAAAAAAAAACAAACAAAAAACAGCTTTATCTTCCCATTGTTCTAAATCATATCTTTTTCCAGATTTTGAAAATGTTTCAATATTAAACACAGAAAATAACTATAAACGTAGATTAAGTTAGAAATGTTAGAAATAATAAACACACCATCATCACACAGAATAAATTTTAAAACAGATACAGAAAAATTAGCACAGAGTTATAGACATTTAGTTAGTAAAAATTGCAGATTTACATAATTTAATTGTGTATATTAACTATATATTATTTGCTAGGGATAATTTATTGTATTATATTATTGGTGTTGTTATTATTATTATAATTTTAGGTATATATATGTGTGTATATATGTATATGTATATGTATGTGTATGTGTATCTATGTGTGTATATATATATGTATGTATGGGTGTATGTGTGTTTTTTTATGGACGTAATGATAGCAACTATCAATAGTGGCCCCACGACAACTTCACTAGCACCACCCTGGGACAGCTTTGGCATTTCATCAGGGTGGGTAGTATTATCAGTATTATTCCTACGTCCTCCTTAGTTCCTAGGTAAGGAGGTTCGGAACTGATGCGCATATTTAATCGTCAGTAGCTAACGAATCCTAAGACGTACTAACTCTCCTACGAATCTGTGCTAATCTGCGAAGTTCTATTAGAACAAGCTGTACAAAACTACACACTCTGGTCCAATTCAATAAGGATTCCAGCATGGTCGGAATAATATTCTCCGGGCTGATCATACGCCCCAAGCCTTCCTCTAAATACGACCTCCAGTTGCTGAATCGTGAGCAGACAAAGACGACATGCTCAGCATCCTCAACCACATTCCCACCACAGTGTGGACAGAACGGAGAGTCGTCGTGCTTAAAACGAAATAGATATGACCTAAAGCAACCATGTCCAGACAAGAACTGTGTTAGGTAATAGTTCAGATCACCATGTTTCCTAGTCAGCCATAATCTGATGTCGGGTATTAATGAATAAGTCCATCTTCCCTTTTCAGTGGTTGACCACCGTTCTTGCCATTTTTGCATACATAAATCAGAGTTATCCCTATTCATGATTTCTAAATCGATAGGGATCATACCCGCAATGATAAAAGCCGCCTCGTCCGACACTGTCCGAAATGCACTACATACTCTTAAAGCAGCTAGCCTATACACAGGGCATACCAGCCCCACATATGTGGAATATCTAAGTGAGTCTGACCATACCGGGTGTGCATATAGGATAATGCTCCTTACTACTCCAGCGAGCAGTTTCCTCTGAAGATACTTTGGCCCTCTCGTGTTTGGCATGATCCGAGATAGCGCCAAACAGGTCCCTGATGCTTTGGATGCTATATATCGCAAGTGCTCGCGAAAAGATAGCCGTGTGTCAATCATCACACCCAGATATTTCAGAAATGCCTTTGATTCTATGGAACAGGTGCCAACATTGAGGGTAATAGTTTCCCTAGCCTTACGACTACTAATCAAAACCGCTTCGGTTTTATGATCAGCTAGAGTCAATCCCATTGCAGTGATCCAGGACTTTACTAATTGTACGCTGGCATTTGCAATGGTTTCTGCCTCCAGCAATTCCTTAGCTTCACACACCAGCGCTATATCGTCTGCGAATCCCACAATCTGCACTCTCTCAGGTAACCTCAACCTTAGTACTCCATCGTACATTACGTTCCACAACAATTGTTCACCTCAGTGAACAATATGGTGCAGCTATTTCCAACCCTGACAACTAAGTCAACAATAACCCCAACACAAATAGCTGCAGCCAACGTCGATCAACAGAAAACAGAATAAAACACATTAGTTCGTGATACCCTCGTCCCTACAAGTCGATTAAAAGTTTATAATTAACATAGTGTAAAAAAAAAATTGGAAAAACATAAAATCACTGAAAAAGGAAAAAAAGAAGTTCAAACCAAATCTGAATTAATATTATATAGAAAATAAAATTTTTGCAAAAAGAAAAATAAAACAACTTTAGTATAATTATAAACGAAAGGAAATATAAAGGTGCTAAAATTACTTAAATTAAGAAAACAACAAAAACCTAAATTTATACTAACTCAACCTTAAATTCCTTAAGGTGCACATTTGTATTTATCCAAGTGTTAATTTACAAGACAAAACCCTAAAATCTCAATTTCAAAAAGAAACCCTAAATTTATATTAACTTACCCTTAAAACACTTAATTTGTGCATTTATATTTATACAAGTTAAATTAAACGATAAGAAAAAAAACTAATAAATAACACTAATTAAAATTAAAAGTGAGACAGAGTAAAATTGCAATACATATGAAATCTGAACTGAATAAATATATTAGTATACATCCTATTCTGAAATCGCTATATACTAAACTTGAAAGGTCAATAAACACATAATTAAATATTATAACGTTTCTGAAAAATATGCATTTCATTTAAAAATTCCTGGAAGTTGAGAATAGCATAAGTATATCTCTAACCCCTTTTAACCCGTTTAAATATGGTCCTTAAGAGTGAAAAGTGAACAAACAATATAATATACAGTCCACAAAAGAACATATAGAAATAGAATAAATTTACATACATAAAGTTGATTAAATACTGTATATAATAATTCAAAAAGACAAATAAAAAACATAAGAATAATAACCAAATAGTAAATACAAACTAATAAAAAACATACAAAATAAAAATAAATAAATAAACTAAAGTACAAAAATCCATACATATATACATAATTACTTACTTTATATATAAACGAAAACAAACGATATGAACGATAGCAAACAAAAGCTACAGTGACACACAAAAATAAACAAATATATAGCAATTGTGCCAATTTACATTTATATAGTGACTTCATTAAAATATATTAAAGAAAAGAAAATTTATTTTAAATCAAAAATAACTAAATACCCAATTGTTATATACGCACATACATTTAATAAAATTAATAGAAAAAAGAAAAACAACTTAATTACCTCGACATACAAGACATTTACAATAACACAAATCTTCAACAGGGATCGAACCGGGAGGATAACCCAGGAAATAAGTACACAGTTTGTTTAAACTTGTGAAGGTTTGTGCACTAAACCTAGCAAGGTAAGTTTGTATTTTCGCAACTTACTAAGAATATTACCCAAATTGAAATCAAAGTTATCTTCATTCAAGAAGCAATAACGTAAATTTGTTAACACAAAGACAACCAATCCACCCAATAAATAATTAATTGGGGGCATTTACATTTATTGCTGTGAAGAATAAGTAGTCACCAACACGTTGTATAGTGAAGATAATTATTCAATATACATAAGATAAAAGTGGTCTCCTGGTAAAATTTTCCCTTCACTGTAAACTTAGTGAACTTAAAACCCAAAGTGTTTGTACATTTAAAATACTTAACCCTTGAATACCCAAATTTATATAAAAAATAATAATAATCATGTCTACATTAAAATCTTTGGCACGGGATTTAGATAATTATATTGAATCCGATTTAAGAGACTTTGAGGAGGATTATAAGAATACCCAAGAATACTCCCAATCTTTACCCGCTCTAAACTTCAAAAAAAACGAGTTAGAAACTTTATGGTCCGAGATTGACAAAAAGTTTAAGCAGATTAGGGAGTCCGCTGAATTAAATGACCCAAAACAGGCGGATGCTATACAATTCACTCAAATTACCCGAAATATTAGAGCGGCTAAGAAATTTTATAGAAGCTCAATGATAGAGATTGATGAGTCCATTGATAGACTCAATAAGGCGGATGAAACTCTTAACTCCTCTAAAGAACACATACTTACACAACCCAAGGATTCAGTATCATTTAATGTTCCCCCTTGTGACATGCCAATATTCAGTGGAGATTTTAAAAATTGGGCATCATTCCGGGACCTTTTTAAGGCCATGTATGGCAATAATACCCGTTTAAGTGGCGTTGAAAAACTATTCCACTTGAAGCAAAAAACTACTGGAGAGGCTAAAGAAATAGTAAATAACGCACCCTTGACAAATGAAGGTTTTCTTATTGCATGGAACCAATTGGTTTCTCAATATGAGAACAAAAGAATGCAAATTAATGTGCAATTGAAAACACTTTTAAATTTACCCGCAGTAAGTACCATGTGTAGTGCATCAATAAGAAAGCTGCAAAGAAAGATAAACTGTTGCATTTCAAACTTAAATACCCTGGATGTTGACACAGATAATTGGGATCCAATTCTCGTTTATCTGTGTTCAACAAAGTTACCCAGAGAAGTAAGAAGAGAATTTGAAAAGACTCTAACTAATTGTGCAGAAATGCCGTCGTGGACGGATCTAGATTTATTTTTAACCAACACATATAAGGAATTGACATCGGTGAATGATATTCTAGATCAAGGCACATACCACAACAGCAACTCTAAACCCAAAAATTTTCAAGAAAATAAGATCCCTTTCGATAGAAGGGGGAAAACATTTTACAATGTAACCTACCCAAACAAAGATAACCACCCAAAAATCAAACCTCAAAATGAACAAAGATTCTCACAAACTACCCACCCTAAAACCCAAAGTAGTACAAGTTTACAAAATAACCCAATTCAACCCAATAAACCCGATGGGTCAATTTGTAAGCTGTGCAAAAGTAATCACACCATAAGAGAATGTTCAGAGTTTACGTCTATGGGCGTAAACGAGAGGATTGAATTTGTTAAAAAGAATGGAATATGTTACAATTGTTTGGCCATCGCACACATTATAAAGGATTGTCGTAGCACATTCAGTTGCAGATATTGCGGTGGAAGACATAATACCCTGCTGCACAAACCCAACTCAAACACAAACACACAGCTCGATGATAATCAACCATCAACTTCTCGAAATGCAGCACAATCTTTCTCAACACACACCCAATCAAGCAAACCCTTATTAGATGACAGAGCGAAGCTATTAGGAACAGCTATTTTGAATGTTGAGGTACATGGCGAAAATTTTTCAGCTAGGGCGCTAATTGACCCAGCTTCAGACTTCTCATTTATTTCAGATAAACTTAGACGCAAGTTGCAATTACCCACTACCCCAATTGTTGCTGAAATTTCAGGAATAAATGAGGTTGTCTCAGCGCGATCAAACAAACTATGTAATGTTTTGTTAAGATCAAACACCCAAAGCAATTTCAAGTTGAATATTCAAGCAATTGTTGTTAGAACGCTTACTAAGAACTTACCAACTCAAAATTTAAACCCAATACCCGCAAACGAATTGCATAACATTCAATTAGCAGATCCACAATTTTATGAAAGCAGGCCAATAGATTTTCTAATTGGCAGTGATGTTTACCCACAGATTTTAAAATCTGGTGTTAGGAAAGATTTTCTTAACACATTAGTCGCTCAAGAAACTGAGTTTGGATGGATTTTAACAGGACCCATTCAAAATTCACATAGAACCCAACCCATAGTTTCGTACTTTTCTTCTGTCGCGCTTGACAAGGTTTTAACAAAGTTTTGGGAAATTGAAGACATACCCAAGACACCCAGTAATGCTGAGGAAGACATAAGTTGTGAGGAAAATTACGTAACAACCACTTGCAAATTATCTAGTGGCCGTTATCAGGTTAATCTACCCTTTCGCTACCCACCCGTCACATTAGGAAACTCTCGCCATATAGCAATGGCACAGTTTTTACGAAATGAGAAGAATTTATTAAAGAAACCTGAATTGAAAATCGAGTATGATAGTGCATTACAAGAGTATATTGACTTAGGTCATATGAAACCCGTTCATTACAACCCAAATACGTCTTCAAACAACCAATACTATCTACCCCATCATGCGGTTGTTAAACTAGATCGCGTTACAACAAAAGTTAGAGTTGTTTTTAATGCGTCTAGCAAAACATCTAATGGGAATAGCTTAAATGATGCACTATACACTGGTCCCACACTACAACAAGATTTAGTTGTACTTATCTTGAAATGGCGCTTTTATCAGTTTGTTTTTAACGCCGACATTACAAAAATGTACAGGCAAATTATGTTAAACCCTACCCACACACCCTTTCAATGCATACTCTTTCGTAAAAGCGTCAATGAACCCATTCAAGATTATGAACTTCAAACAGTAACATTTGGAGTTAACTGCGCTCCATATTTGGCTATAAGAACCCTACACGAATTAGCCAAAGACATTCAACACACCCACCCGATTGCTTCAAAAATTCTGAAGAGTAATATGTATGTAGACGATGTTTTATCTGGAGGTCACACAATAGAAGAAGCCAAAGTTGCTCAGAACCAACTGATCTCAGCTCTTGACACTGCTGGATTTCCTCTACGTAAATGGACGGCCAACACAAAGGAGTTATTGAATAGTTTACCCGAAACACATTTACTTGATGTTGAGCTGCTCACGCTACCCGACTCAAATAATGCAAAGACATTAGGCATAAGATGGAATGCTAGGGAGGATACGTTTTTCTTTAGTGTTCCAATTATTGAGAGGAAATCTTCATACACAAAGCGGACTGTTCTATCGCATATAGCACGTCTATTTGACCCAGCTGGCTGGTTAGCACCAATTGTGATTTCTGCTAAAATTATTATGCAGCAAATATGGCAAGATGGTACAGCTTGGGATGAATGTCTAACCCCACACACCCTAATCAGATGGAATAAATTTTTACAGTTCTATGATGATATTGATCAAATTCGTATTCCGAGATGGATTCATTTTACGCCGTCAGCAAAAGTTGAGCTTCATGGCTTTTCAGATGCGTCTGAAAAGGCATATTCAGCTGTGGTATATGCCCGAATTACACTCCCAGATGAATCTTGTATCGTAACCCTACTACTAGCTAAAACGAGAGTGGCGCCAATTAAGGTTGTCTCTCTACCAAAATTGGAGCTCTGTGGTGCGGTATTATTAGCTAATATTACCCATAATTTAATAATACAGCTGAACCTCCCACAACTTCAAACATATTTTTGGACAGATTCATCTATAGTTTTAGCTTGGCTGAGTAAAACACCCAACTCATGGAAAACGTTTGTGGCAAACAGAGTTTCTACCATTCTTGAAACGGTAGGAGTGGATAACTGGAACCATGTTGCTTCACACGAAAACCCTGCTGATGTTGCTAGTCGAGGATGTAATGCTGAAGAGTTGAAGGAGGACGAATTATGGTGGAATGGACCTGTCTGGTTAAAAGAAGACCCTTCAAAGTGGCCGAAAACACAAAAACCATTTGAAACACAAGCGGACGCTAAAGTTGTCCACTCATTCCACACTTCGGCTGATACTAATAACCCTTTAGAAAACAAAAATGATACTCACTCAGACATATTGCTAAGATTTTCTAAGTTATCGAAAGCTTTAAGAGTAATGTCGTATGTCTATCGATTTATTGATCGAACATCATTGACCCGAACCCAGACAACCAAAAGTGATAGAATTAGCGTGAATAGAAATAATGCTCAGTCCAGCAAAGAAATAATTGAAAGATTGTTAACCCACTCTAGTATTGATCTTGATACGAGGGAAATAAAATTAACTCAGAATAGACTCATTATTCTATGTCAATCTAAATACTTTGAAGAAGACTATAATTGCCTTAGAAAACAACACCCACTCACAAAAAAGAGCAGTTTACTCACTCTAACCCCTTTTCTAGATTCTGCCAATATTATGCGGGCAAACGGCCGACTAGCTAGCTCCAATAGTTTAACATATTCTGAAAGACACCCAATATTATTACCCTATAGAAGTCAGCTTGCAAGATTATTAACCCTACATGTGCATATGGTGACTTTGCATGGAGGAAACAAACTCATGTTAAGAGTATTAAGATCTGGCTATTGGATTCCGAAGCTTCAGAATCTTATTAGCTCTGTAATACACAACTGTATACCATGCACAAGGTATAAGAATAGACAAGCTACCCAATTTATGGCAGCTTTGCCGCCAGAACGCACCCAAATTGCAAGACCATTTTATAATGTTGGAGTTGACTTTGCCGGGCCATTTGATATTAAAGTATATAATGGCAGAAACTGTAAAATACACAAAGGTTATGTATGTGTGTTTGTCTGTTTTGCAACAAAGGCAATACATTTGGAGCCTACATCAGACCTATCAACCCAAGCCTTTATGGCAGCGTTCGCTCGATTTTTTTCGAGGCGGGGATGCCCTGTCGCCATTTACTCTGACAATGGGACAAACTTTGTTGGAGCAAAACAATTGTTGAAGAAAGAACGACAGGAGTTCTTGAAACAATTAAAGGGGTCTGTGGTATCTTCTAGTAGTTTCCAAAATTTGACGTGGCACTTTATACCACCAGGAGCTCCACACATGGGAGGTCTATGGGAAGCTGGAGTAAAAAGCTTCAAATCTCACTTGAAGAAGCTGAATACTTTGAAGTACACGTTTGAAGAATTGGCCACACTCTTAGCCAGAATCGAAGGATGCCTCAACTCAAGACCTTTAAGCCCGTCCAGTGAAAACCCACAAGATCCTAGTCCTTTAACCCCAGGTCATTTTTTGATAGGATCACCCATACTCACCCCTGCAGAGCCCGACTGCAGCCATGCAAATCTCACCTTGGCAAATAGATGGCAAAGACTGAAAATTCAGTATCACAACTTTTGCAGGCGGTGGAAAGATGAATATCTTAAAGAGCTGCATAAAAGATACAAGTGGAAACACCCTAAACGACAAGTTGAGGTTGATGACATTGTTGTTATTCGACAGGACAACCTACCTCCTAACGAATGGTTACTCGGACGAGTTATTAACACTTACCCTGGTTCAGATGGACTAAGTAGAGTTGTTGACCTACGCACGTCGACTGGAGTCTTAAAACGTCCAATAACCAAAGTCGTAGTTTTACCCACCCAATAAATATATATATATATATATATATATATATATATATATATATATATATATATATATATATATATATATATATATATATATATATATACATATATATATATATATTCACTCGTCATAATTATAAATAACACTATTCATATCTCATTTGCTTCCTAATTCATCTCCATATATTTCATATCACACTATACAGATAATGGCACCTAGCACCAACAAAGATAGACATTCAAAACGAAACAACGCCCCAAAAACCCATGGGAAACACCGTCAAGGGCAACGTCAACAGGCGCGACGTCATTTTGGGTGTGGATTGTGTCAAGCAGACCACAAGTTGCCCACATGCAAAAGGTTCATTTCTCTGAATATATCAGAAAAATACCAAACCGCACTCCGTTTGCACTATTGCATTAATTGTTTGGCCCGAAACCATCTAATTGGGAACTGCACGAGCAAGGCCCGATGCAACAAATGTGGTGGAAAGCATCATTCCAGTTTACATGGACCAGAGCGCTTATTGAAAAATATTCTTGATGGTCCAAGTACTTCTTCACAGCGAAAGAACCAACCCCCCGTCCCTGCACCTCGACGGTCTATAAGTACCAAGCAAATAACCACGGCCTTTGGTCTACCCACGTCGCTGCAAAGGGTACTGGTACCGACTGCACAAGTGTGTATAATGACCGACGACGGCTGCGTGTCCCTTAGGGCTATCGTAAATGCGAGTGTTACGTCATCCCGCATATCTCATGAATTGGTTGAGCGGACACACCTACCCACTTTCAAAGTTGAAGGGCGAAAATACACAAAATCCATCATCACCCCTAACATGTCATCCACAATTAAGTACGAGATGTACCTTTTGGTCAGCAGAGAGTTCCCAAAAACCCCGTATTCCGGGCCTTTTAAAGAGTCCATCAAGGAAAAAGTAGAAAATCTGACGCTAGCAGACCCCTCTTTCTACTGCAACGATGTGGTGGAAGTTGAATTAGGTGGAGATTTGTACAGTAAAATACTTAAATCCAACATTATCCGTATGGATGGTGGATCACTACTAGCCCAGGATTCCTCCTTAGGCTGGCTCATTATGGGCTCATATTCCGGTTAAACCTTTACCCAACAAAATCCTAAATGTCGAGGCGGGGAGGATGTTCACCTCAGTGAACAATATGGTGCAGCTATTTCCAACCCTGACAACTAAGTCAACAATAACCCCAACACAAATAGCTGCAGCCAACGTCGATCAACAGAAAACAGAATAAAACACATTAGTTCGTGATACCCTCGTCCCTACAAGTCGATTAAAAGTTTATAATTAACATAGTGTAAAAAAAAAATTGGAAAAACATAAAATCACTGAAAAAGGAAAAAAAGAAGTTCAAACCAAATCTGAATTAATATTATATAGAAAATAAAATTTTTGCAAAAAGAAAAATAAAACAACTTTAGTATAATTATAAACGAAAGGAAATATAAAGGTGCTAAAATTACTTAAATTAAGAAAACAACAAAAACCTAAATTTATACTAACTCAACCTTAAATTCCTTAAGGTGCACATTTGTATTTATCCAAGTGTTAATTTACAAGACAAAACCCTAAAATCTCAATTTCAAAAAGAAACCCTAAATTTATATTAACTTACCCTTAAAACACTTAATTTGTGCATTTATATTTATACAAGTTAAATTAAACGATAAGAAAAAAAACTAATAAATAACACTAATTAAAATTAAAAGTGAGACAGAGTAAAATTGCAATACATATGAAATCTGAACTGAATAAATATATTAGTATACATCCTATTCTGAAATCGCTATATACTAAACTTGAAAGGTCAATAAACACATAATTAAATATTATAACGTTTCTGAAAAATATGCATTTCATTTAAAAATTCCTGGAAGTTGAGAATAGCATAAGTATATCTCTAACCCCTTTTAACCCGTTTAAATAACAATGGTCCAAGTATCGATCCTTGGGGAACACCACCACTAATCCTACGTTTCCTTATACCCGCATCTGTACTATAGATCAATTCCCTATACCGGAAATAATCCTGCACTATCCCTATCAGATATTCTGGGATGTCCAATCGAGTTAGAGCATCAACAATATGCACCCAGCTCGCTGTGTTGAACGCGTTCTTCACATCCAGCGTCACAACTACACAGTACTCCTTTGTGCCATTCCTCCAACTCCTGCCATAGATAGTCCGTGCAGCAGTTTCTACTACCACGTTTATAGCATCCACTGTTGACCTCGCCCTCCTGAAGCCAAATTGGTTGTCTGATAGACCATTTCTGTCATCAACGCAATTCCCAAGTCTTCGGCAGATCACACCCTCTAGCAACTTCCCACATGTATCTATCATACACAGTGGCCGATAAGATGAGGGATCATCTAGGGGTTTATTGGCTTTTGGTATTAATACCAACTTCTGCCTCTTCCATCTTGTTGGAAAAATTCCCCTACCTAAGCATGTATTCACCATTCTTAAGAACTGCTCGGGACAAAGCCTGACGGCCTCCTTTAATACTATATTTGGAATGCAGTCGAGTCCAGGTGCCTTCTTGTCTCTAAACCTAGAGACAACGTCCTCAATCTCAGCTATTGTAACCGGGGGAAAATTTAATGTCCCAATTGGAGGGTTGTGCTCCCAAGGTGGTGCGTCCTGCTGGGGAAAGAGATGATCTACAATTTCCTCCAGGATTGGCCCCTCACTCGGTTGCAACGGGGTCAGGCATTTAAGTTTTTTGGTGACCAGCTTATATGCGAGACCCCAAGGATTATCATCCACCTCATCACAGATATTAAGAAAACACTGCCGCTTACTCCTACGAATTGCATCCTTTAGGGCCTTCCTCCTATTCCTGTAATTCTCCTGGTATACGCTATTCTCTAACCTACCTCGAGTTCTTGTATACTGCCTTCTGGCACGTATACACTCCGCCCTCAAGCCGGCAATATCATCATTCCACCAATAAACCGGTGACCCCTTTACGGATCCTTTCCGCCTCACCATAGATGCATCGCACGACCGCGTGATATGGTTTACCAATTGTTCTGCCATATCCTCAGCTGAACCATTTAATTCCATACCTTCCATACAGATGGCAAAAATATCCTTATCAAAGGTATTCACTTTCCATCCCGACAAACCTTGTGCACGGGGAGTCACATGCCGTATATCATCCTGTATATCCATAATTATGGCACTGTGATCGCTGTGAGTATAAACATCAGATACTCTCCAGTTTACACGGTTTATAATGGTATCGCTGGCAAACGTAATATCAATAATTGAACCACCATTTCCTCCTCTAAATGTTTCCTCATCTCCAGAATTCAAGAGCACAACATTTAGCGCAGAAAGGGCCTCTAATAGCATCCTTCCCCTTGCATTTGTCAAGGGGCAGCCCCATTCAACAGCCCACGCGTTGAAATCCCCTGCTATTATAACAGGACTCCTGGCTGCAGCGTCCATCACTATGTTGTCTATAATAACACGAAAGTCATCAATATAATACCTAGGAGGAACATAACAGCTGTACAAACATATGCCGGAAACAGTGGCCCGCGTGTACCCACATTGCGGTGATAACCTCTCCCTCAATATCAAAGAACCGGTAGTCCATATAGCTGCTGTATCTGTATCATCAGTAACCCAATTTGCAGATACAATCTTCTTATATGGCTCGCTGAGTACAGCAACGTCTACCTTTAAGTCTCGTACGGTTTGCCTAAGCAACTCCTGTGCTACTTGGCAATGATTGAGATTTAGCTGTAATATGCGCATCCTGATTTTTAAGTAGTGTTTAACCTCTAAACTTTTGTAGCGCCCTCTTGTAGTACGGGCAAACTACGCATCCGGTGACATGGTCACCATTAGTACTTCCACCCTTTCTACAGAGCATGCACGAAGGTCTGTTGGAACATGTTGCAATCTTGTGGCCAGCTTCCCCACAACGCAAGCAATTTCCGGATAGATCCTGGCCGCTACAATTCGTCGCCCTATGTCCAAAATCGAGACAGTTGTAGCACCTCTTCGGTGCTATCTTTTCCCGTATTCGACACACGACCCAGCCGATGCGTATCTTGGACATCTCTAGAAGGCGTCTAGCTAGAGGAGCACTCAGGCCAATCGTGACAGTTTGTGTTCCCCCATACGCTCTCCTCAGTGATTTAATTGCAGTCAACTGCAGTACCTTATGTATGTGTGTATGTGTATGTACGTGTATGTGTGTATGTGTATGTACGTGTATGTGTGTGTATGTATATATATATATATATATATATATATATATATATATATATATATATATGTGTGTATGTATATATATATATGTATATATATATATGTATATATATATATTGTATATATATATATATATATATATATATATATATATATATGTATGCGTATATATATATGTATATGTATGTGTGTATGTATGGGTGTATGTATGTGTACGTGTGTACGTGTTTTTTTTTTTTTTTTTTTTTGTATAGAACCGGAGGTGGGAATCTTCAAAAGATACTTATGTTCCCTCATAAGCATGCACGATTCACCATCACTGGTGCCTACGTACTAAACCCACCCCCTGTTTCCTTCGACCACTCTCCCTCCGCGGGACTGCCGTTAGGTATTACTTCGCGGAGGGCTGGTTAGCGATTTCGCTTCATCTTATGTACGCTCGTTCGATCTCTGTCTCTCAAGCCTTCGTAGTTCCTGCATAACTACAGATATATGGTGGTTACACTCGTTCCATTTAATCTCGGAACCCAAAATCTCGTCTAGAAGCTGGCGGGGATTAATATTCAACTCCCAAGGCCCCCTAAATCTCGGGCAGCAAAATAAAACGTGCTGAGCGTCCTCATCTTCTTCAACACAATTTGGACATGTTGGGGATCTATCGTGCCCAAATTTGTGCAGATATTTCCTGAAACAACCATGTCCACTCAAGAACTGCGTCATATAAAAGTTGGGCTCGCAGTGTTGTGCCTCCAGCCAGGGAATTATGATGGGCAGAAGATAATAAGTCCATCTGCCCTTCGAACTGCATTCCCATCTAGACTGCCAACTGCAGAGAGAAACACTCCTCTCCTCTCTCCTTATTGTAGCAATCTGCCCTGGATCCTCAAGACGACGAAAGTAGATTCGCCTCATTTCATCCGCCAGTATATCTATAGGTATTGCTCTTGCCAATACCATTGCAGCGTCATCGGATATTGTCCTGAAACCACTTATTTGTCTTATTGCACTTAGACGGTACACCGAGGATAGTTTTCTTCTTGTCGTCTCCTCGGAAAGTGCTACAGACCATACTGGGCAGGCATATATTATTATCGAGGTCACAACCGACGATATTACCCTTCTTTTAAATGACGTTGGTCCTCCAATATTTGGCATTATTCTTGCCAGAGCTGCTTGTGCGCCGGATGCCTTTTTGACAATGAACCTTACATGTTCCTTGAAATTTAGCCTGTCATCGATCATTACGCCTAGGTATTTTATGGCCCTTTTCGATTCTATTCTTGCATCGCCAACTGTTACAGTCATCTTTTCTACTGTTTTTCTGCTACTTATTAAGACAGCCTCTGTTTTATGGGCAGCTAGTGTCAACCCAGCCCCATTAAGCCACATTTCAATCCTTTCGACTGCCGCATTTGCCTTCACCTCCACCTCCTCTACGGTTTTTGCCACTGAGACTATGGCAATGTCGTCCGCAAAGCCAATAATGGAAGTCCTATCTGGTAAGGATAGTCGCAGTATTCCATCATACATTATGTTCCAGAGCAGAGGGCCAAGAATAGAACCTTGCGGTACACCTGCAGTGACTTCATATTCTACTTCGCCATCATCGGTCACATACAAAAGTTTCCGATCCCGAAAGTAGTCGTTCACCAAATTCATTAGGTACGGCGGCGTACCCATAATGAAAAGGGCCTTGGCAATATTCCCCCAATTCACGGAATTAAATGCGTTTTGAATATCCAGGGTGACCACCGAGCAGTATTCCTTGGAACCAAATCTCCATCTTCCACCTTCTATTGCGTCTTCTGCTATGTCTACTATTCTCCTAATCGCATCTACAGTGGAACGGCCTTTCCTAAATCCATACTGCAGGTCGGAGAGAGCTCCTCTGGCTTCAGCGCAGGCTAGAAGTCTATTGTATATAATTCGCTCGAGAACTTTACCCATCGTGTCAAGGAGACAGATTGGGCGGTACGAAGATGGTTCACCCGGAGGCTTGCCGTGTTTCGGGATAAGTACCAGTTTCTGCACCTTCCAACTCCGGGGGAAAATACCCTCGACTAGGCATTTCTGGAACATGGTGGCAAATATGTCCGGCCTATGTTGAATAGCCAACTTGAGCGCTTTGTTCGGGATTCCATCTGGCCCAGGCGTTTTTCTATCGCCAATTTTAGCGCATGCCGCAAGCAACTCCCCTTGTGTGATCTCTGGGATTGTGTTAGTCGCCGCCGTCTCCGTCCTTATAATTGTATACGGTTGACCTCGTGGAAACAGGGTGCCAATAATCTTCCGAAGCAAATTTGGGCATCCCAATCTGGGATGTTTCTGCGCTCCTATGTTTTTGAAAACTACCTTGTATGCTGTTCCAAAAGGGTTGATGTTAGCCTCTTGGCATATTTGTTGGAAGGATAGCTTTTTACTTCTCTTTATGGCTTTCCTTAATTGGGTGCGTAGATCTTGATATCTAACTTGATAATCTTCCCATGATGATCTTCCTCTGGAACGTTGGGCCCTTCTTCTTGCTCTAAGGCATGCTGATCGTAACTCTCTTATTTCATCATTCCACCAATAACAGGGAGACCGTCCTCGAAGCGTATATCTTCGAGGCATTGCAGCATCGCAGGCAGTGTAGAGCATTTCGTATACGCTTTGCACCCTATCATCTACTAAGTCCCCGGTTGCGGTAAAGCTAGACAGTAGCAGCTTAAACGTGTCACCATCAAAGCATGAGTCTTTCCATTTAGGCCCAGTGAACTCAAGCATTCTTGCTGTGTCAGTGTTCTGCCCAGCAATCGTGATTACAATTGCCTGATGATCGCTATTTGTGAAGTCTTCAGTGAGTCTCCACACCGTTCGCGAAACAAGGCTGTCGCTGGCAAACGATATATCTATCGTAGAACTGGTATCTGATCTCCTAAAGGTACTCCTCATTCCATCATTTAATAACGTGACCCGCAGGGATGCGAAAGCTTCTAAAATACTGCGACCTCTTGCATTAGTCCACCTACTGCCCCATTCCATCGCCCAGGCATTAAAATCGCCGCATATGATGATCGGTGAATTTAAGTGTGCATTCGCAACTAAGCTCTCTAGCATATTCTCAAATTCGCCAAGGGACCACCTTGGGGGAGCATAGCAACTGTACAAAAAAGTTCCCTTTATCTTCGCCATTACGAAACCTTTATCCAATGTATGGGTCTGTTGGAAAGGTAATGAGCCACAAGTCCAAATAGCTGCCGTTGTTGACTCATCGGCGATCCAGGTGCTATTTTTCGGTACTTTATATGGCTCGCTTATGATTGCGACATCGAAGTTCTCTTCTAGGACTCTCTGGGCTAAAAGATCCTGGGCAGCCTCACAGTGGTTCAGATTTATCTGTATTATTTTCATTTTCTTGGGCGTATATTGAGGGCTCTCCGGAACAACGGACACTTTCCACTACCTGCGACATGATTGGCGAGCTGTGGGTTGTCATCTTTGCAGAACATGCAAAGTGGTTCCCGCCGGCAGTCCTTGACCACGTGTCCCTCTTGCCCACATTTTAGGCACGTTCTGGAGCGGTCAATCTCACTTTCACATTGACGAGCTATATGTCCGAACTGTAGACATCGGTAACATTTTGTCGGAGACTTCTTCTCACGTATCCTGCATATTACCCAGCCAATCTTTATCCTGCCCTCTTTTATTAGAGCAGCAGCAGAGTCAGCATTTAGGCTCACAGTGGCGGTCTGTGTCCCACCATATGACCTCCTAAGGCTAAGAATGTCGGGCTTATCCGCACCCTGAAGACATGGTAAGTTACGCAGAGCCTCGTATACATCTTCCTTCTCTGTAACTTCATCTATATCCCTAATTGTTATAGTCTTCCTCTCTTTTAGAGTGCGGACCGATACTTTTTCTCCTAAGAGTTCACCAATGGCTCCCCTAAATCGCTCCGTGTGGCCACTGTTTGACCGAAGTTGGAGAAGTAGGCCGCCTTTGATAGTCCTTCTAATTTTTGAGACATTCTCACCAAGCTCGCTAAGGTTGGGGTCTGTCTTTACCCTTTTCAAAATGTCAGCATAGGTTGTGTTATCCTCCGCTGCAATAATTATTGCATCAGGCTTGATCCTTCTACCCTTAAGATGCTCTTTTTCTTTCTTACTTTTCTTTCTCTTCCTTTCCTTTTTCTTCGTGGCTTTTTGCCATTGTGGCTCTTTGCCAGTATTTTCCTCTCTTCCCTGCGCAGTTGCCTCAGCAGTGTCCGATGTCGAAGCTGTAGCCTTCAGTGCTCTTCTCTTAGCTTCAGGTAATTCGGCCGGTTCTTCCTGTGCTCTCTTCGTCTTCTGTTTCTTCATCCAGGGCGATGTTTGTGCAGCGGAATTGGTGTAATGAGTCTCCTTGGCCACTTTAATTCGCAATTCACCTGCATACTGATCATATAGAGATCTTATAGAATCAATGGCATCTCTCATTGGTTGGTGAATTGATCTCCTCTTCCCTTCTTCTAACATATCGACCAGACTCTTAATCTGATCTCCAAGTTGATCGAAAATATCACTAGCCCGTCTAGGTAGTGGTTCCGACCCTGAGCCGATCCGTCCACGAGATGCATCGTTTACGGAAGGTGCTGAACTTTCGATAGCCTGTACGGATTGGTTTACCCCTCGATTTTTCACAGGGGACCTCGGTGTCTTCGAACTCTGCCCAAAGACGTTTTGCTCCAGGGTATTTATTCCACCTGGGTTAGACTGAATTGTCCTATTCTTCAATTGGTCGACTTGTTTGTTTGTGTTTGTGTTCATTGTTCTTTCTTATGGACCCCAACTCTTGGCCGCTATCTTGATTTGTCGTTGTAGTCGTCACAAAGGACCCCGTGGTTATCTTTGCCTAAGCAGGGAGGCCACGCGAGGGTTGACACATAACCTTATGGATTATGTGTTCAGAGCCAGGTCGACGCAAGCCAGGAATTTTCCATCTGGTCCTACAACACCAACTTAACAGTGACGAATCAAGAACGTACCAAGAGACTTGCCATGGTTTTAACGGGGCGGAGGCAACAGCAGCATTAGCCCAACAGCCATTTCGACCGGTTGTCACACCGTTTACTAAGGTGTCAGAATACTACCGCTACCAGCTCATGTCATCAAATCAAATACATATTCCGGTATACCATAATTAGAACCTTACCGGGCTCGGTCCTAATGCACAATCAGAGCGCCGCTATTTGGTCGGAGAAAACTGAGGGAACAACGGAAGCGTCACTCTCCTATTTTCTCCTCTCAAGAGGGAACCCTCTGTGGGGTGATACCTATTTTATGGCGGCATCGATTCGCCATGTCACAGATAGCATTTTCGGTCACCTGTACCCTTTTATAGTACGCCTCTGCATCTGCCGTGTGTACGTGTATATATATGTGTGTGTGTTCGTATGTATATATGTATGTATGTACGTATGCATATGAGCATGTACATTTGTATACATATATACATATTTATGTTCCTTTATGTACGTTTATGTTTTATATATATATAAAAAAAAAAAAAAAAAAAATAATTATATGCGCCTAATTTATACTATGTATAAGTTTTTCATGTTATACATATATAAAAAATAATTTTCTTATAAGATTTTTATTATAATTTCTTAATGTTGAAAGTCAAAATAATTGTATTTTACTATAAATTGTTAATGTTGAAAAATTGTATTTTGCTATAAATTGTTAATGTTGAAAAAATTATTTATGTTATTGTATTTGAAAAACAAATATTTTGAATAATTTTTTATGTCATGTTTCAAAACCATTTTTCTATGTATAAAATTTTAATAATTTTTATTTCCTGAAGATGTTAACAAGCTGTTAACGAAATATCGAATAAAAATTATAAGAAATAATATATTATAAAAAACGACCACAAGCTTGATAAATATTACAATAATAACTAAAATTGATACAATAAACAACTATGACAACTAGTGCTCACTAAAATTTATATTATTCGAGTTCCAAAAGTATTTCAGACATGAGACTTTTTGTGCAAAAAAGAGGACGTCCTCAGCCATAATTTGCGCATAGTGCCATATGTGTACTCAGCCTCGTTTTTATATAATGTCCAAATTATGAAAACTAATAATCACTAAAATTGATAGAATAACCAAATTATGACAAGTAGTCCTACTAATTGATAGAATAACCAAATTATAACAACCAGGCCTCACTAAAATTAATATTATTCGAGTTGCAAAACTATTTCAGACATGAGACTTTTTGTGCAACAAAGACGATGTCCTCATCCCCGAAATTTTCGCATAGTAGCATATGTTTACTCAGCCTCGTTTTTTTACTAATAATCACTAAAATTGATAGGATAACCAAATTATGACAAGCAGTCCTCACTAAAATTTATATTATTCGAGTTCCAAAAGTATTTCAGATATGAGACTTTTTGTGCAAGAAAGAAGACGTCCTCCGCCCCAAAATTTGCGCATAGTAGCATATGAGTACTCAGCCTCGTTTTTTTATAATGGCCTTATTTTTAAAACTAATAATCACTAAAATGCATAGAATAAACAACTTATGAAAACTAGTCCTCACTAACATTTATATTATTCGAGTTCCAAAAGTATTTCAGACATGAGACTTTTTGGACAAGAAAGAGGAAGTCCTCAGCCCCAAAATTTGCGCATAGTAGCATATGTGTACTCAGCCTCGTTTTTTTTATAATGGCAATATTATGAGAACAAATAATCACTAAAATTGATAGAATAATTAAATTATGACAACTAGTCCTCACTAAAATTTATATTATTCGAGTTCCAAAAGTATTTCAGACATGAGACTTTTTGTGCAAGAAAGACGAAGTCCTCGGCCCCAAAATTTGGGCATAGTAGCATAAGTGTACTCAGCCCCGTTTTTTTTACTAATACTCACTAAAATTGATAGAATAACTAAATTATGACAACTAGTCCTCACTAAAATTTATATTATTCGAGTTCCAAAAGTATTTCAGACATGAGACTTTTTGTGCAAGAAAGAGGACGTCCTCAGCCCCATAATTTGCGCATAGTGCCATATGTGTACTCAGCCTCCTTTTTTTATAATGGCCAAATTATGACCTCGTTTTTATATAATGTCCAAATTATGAAAACTAATAAACTATAAAATTGATAGAATAACAAGAAGAATTGATAGAATGCAAGAAAGAGGACGTCCTCAGAAATAATTTACGTATAGTAGCATATGTGTACTCAGCCTCGCTTTTATATAATGTCCAAATTATGAAAACTAATAATCACTAAAATTGATAGAATAAACAACTTATGACAACTAGTCCTCACTAAAATTTATATTATTCGAGTTCCAAAAGTATTTCAGACATGAGACTTTTTGTGCAAGAAAGAGGACGTCCTCAGCCAAAAAATTTGCGCACAGTATCATAAGTGTACTCAGCCTCCTTTTTTTATAATGGCCAAATTATGAGAACTAATAATCACTAAAATTGATAGAACAACCAAATTATGACAACTAGTCCTCACTAAAATTTTTATATAATGTCCAAATTATGAAAACTAATAATCACTAAAATTGATAGAATAACCAAATTATGACAAGCAATCCTCACTAAAATTTATATTATTCGAGTTCCAAAAGTATTTCAGACATGAGACTTTTTGTGCAAGAAAGAGGAAGTCCTCAGCCCCAAAATTTGCGCATAGTAGCATATGTGTACTCAGCCTCGCTTTTTTATAATGGCCATATTATGAAAACTAATAATTACAAAAAATGATAGAATAAACAACTTATGGCAACTAGCCCTCCTTTTTATAATGTCCAAATTATGAAAACTAGCAAGTTCTAGAATTGATAGAATAACAAGAAGAATTGATAGAATGCAAGAAAGACGACGTCCTCAGAAATAATTTGCGTATAGTAGCATATGTGTACTCAGCATCGTTTTTATATAATGTCCAAATTATGAAAACTCAGCCTTTTTTTATAATGGCCAAATTATGACCTCGTTTTTATATAATGTCCAAATTATGAAAACTAATAATCACTAACATTGATAGCATAACCAAATTATGACAAGTAGTCCTCATTAAAATTTATATTATTCGAGTTCCAAAAGTATTTCAGACATGAGACTTTTTGTGCAAGAAAGAGGACGTCCTCAGCCCCAAAATTTACGCATAGTAGCATAAGTGTACTCAGCCTCCTTTTAATGGCCAAATTATGAGAACTAATAATAACTAAAATTGATAGAATAAACAACTATGACAACTAGTCCTCACTAAAATTTATATTATTCGAGTTCCAAAAGTATTTCAGACATGAGACTTTTTGTGCAAAAAAGAGGACGTCCTCAGCCATAATTTGCGTATAGTGCCATATGTGTACTCAGCTTCCTTTTCTTATAATGGCCAAATTATGACCTCGTTTTTATATAATGTCCAAATTATGAAAACTAATAAACTCTAAAATCGATAGAATAACAAGAAGAATTGATAGAATGCAAGAAAGAGGACGTCCTCAGAAATAATTTGCGTATAGTAGCATATGTGTACTCAGCCTCGTTTTTATATAATGTCCAAATTATGAAAACTAATAATCACTAAAATTGATAGAATAACCAAATTATACAAGTAGTCCTACTAATTGATAGAATATCCAAATTATGACAACCAGGCCTCACTAAAATTTATATTATTCGAGTTGCAAAAGTATTTCAGACATGAGACTTTTTGTGCAAGAAAGACGAAGTCCTCAGCCCCAAAATTTGCGCATAGTAGCATAAGTGTACTCAGCCTCCTTTTTTTATAATGGCCAAATTATGAGAACTAATAATCACTAAAATTGATAGAATAACCAAATTATGACAACTAGTCCTCACTAAAATTTATATTATTCGAGTTCCAAAAGTATTTCAGACATGAGACTTTTTGTGCAAGAAAGAGGATGTCCTCAGACCCTAAATTTGCGCATAGTAGCATATGTGTACTCAGCCCCGTTTTTTTACTAATAATCCCTAAAATTGGTAGAATAACTAAATTATGACAACTAGTCCTCACTAAAATTTATATTATTCGAGTTCCAAAAGTATTTCAGACATGAGACTTTTTGTGCAAGAAAGAGGACGTCCTCAGTAACATAATTTGCGCATAGTAGCATAAGTGTACTCAGCCTCCTTTTTTTGTAATGGCCAAATTATGAGAACTAATAATCACTAAAATTGATAGAATAACCAAATTATGACAACTAGTCCTCACTAAAATTTATATTATTCGAGTTCCAAAAGTATTTCAGACATGAGACTTTTTGTGCAAGAAAGAGGACGTCCTCAGCCCCATAATTTGCGCATAGTGCCATATGTGTATCCAGCCTCCTTTTTTTATAATGGCCAAATTATGACCTCGTTTTTATATAATGTCCAAATTATGAAAACTAATAAACTATAAAATTGATAGAATAACAAGAAGAATTGATAGAATGCAAGAAAGAGGACGTCCTCAGAAATAATTTACGTATAGTAGCATATGTGTACTCAGCCTCGCTTTTATATAATGTCCAAATTATGAAAACTAATAATCACTAAAATTGATAGAATAACCAAATTATGACAAGTAGTCCTACTAATTGATAGAATAACCAAATTATAACAACCAGGCCTCACTAAAATTTATATTATTCGAGTTGCAAAAGTATTTCAGACATGAGACTTTTTGTGCAAGAAAGACGATGTCCTCATCCCCGAAATTTTCGCATAGTAGCATATGTTTACTCAGCCTCGTTTTTTTACTAATAATCACTAAAATTGATAGGATAACCAAATTATGACAAGCAGTCCTCACTAAAATTTATATTATTCGAGTTCCAAAAGTATTTCAGATATGAGACTTTTTGTGCAAGAAAGAAGACGTCCTCCGCCCCAAAATTTTCGCATAGTAGCATATGAGTACTCAGCCTCGTTTTTTTATAATGGCCTTATTTTTAAAACTAATAATCACTAAAATGCATAGAATAAACAACTTATGAAAACTAGTCCTCACTAAAATTTATATTATTCGAGTTCCAAAAGTATTTCAGACATGAGACTTTTTGTGCAAGAAAGAGGAAGTCCTCAGCCCCAAAATTTGCGCATAGTAGCATATGTGTACTCAGCCTCGTTTTTTTATAATGGCAATATGAGAACAAATAATCACTAAACTTGATAGAATAATTAAATTATGACAACTAGTCCTCACTAAAATTTATATTATTCGAGTTCCAAAAGTATTTCAGACATGAGACTTTTTGTGCAAGAAAGACGAAGTCCTCAGCCCCAAAATTTGCGCATAGTAGCATAAGTGTACTCAGCCTCCTTTTTTTATAATGGCCAAATTATGAGAACTAATAATCACTAAAATTGATAGAATAACCAAATTATGACAACTAGTCCTCACTAAAATTTATATTATTCGAGTTCCAAAAGTATTTCAGACATGAGACTTTTTGTGCAAGAAAGAGGATGTCCTCAGACCCTAAATTTGCGCATAGTAGCATATGTGTACTCAGCCCCGTTTTTTTACTAATAATCCCTAAAATTGGTAGAATAACTAAATTATGACAACTAGTCCTCACTAAAATTTATATTATTCGAGTTCCAAAAGTATTTCAGACATGAGACTTTTTGTGCAAGAAAGAGGACGTCCTCAGTAACATAATTTGCGCATAGTAGCATAAGTGTACTCAGCCTCCTTTTTTTGTAATGGCCAAATTATGAGAACTAATAATCACTAAAATTGATAGAATAACCAAATTATGACAACTAGTCCTCACTAAAATTTATATTATTCGAGTTCCAAAAGTATTTCAGACATGAGACTTTTTGTGCAAGAAAGAGGACGTCCTCAGCCCCATAATTTGCGCATAGTGCCATATGTGTATCCAGCCTCCTTTTTTTATAATGGCCAAATTATGACCTCGTTTTTATATAATGTCCAAATTATGAAAACTAATAAACTATAAAATTGATAGAATAACAAGAAGAATTGATAGAATGCAAGAAAGAGGACGTCCTCAGAAATAATTTACGTATAGTAGCATATGTGTACTCAGCCTCGCTTTTATATAATGTCCAAATTATGAAAACTAATAATCACTAAAATTGATAGAATAACCAAATTATGACAAGTAGTCCTACTAATTGATAGAATAACCAAATTATAACAACCAGGCCTCACTAAAATTTATATTATTCGAGTTGCAAAAGTATTTCAGACATGAGACTTTTTGTGCAAGAAAGACGATGTCCTCATCCCCGAAATTTTCGCATAGTAGCATATGTTTACTCAGCCTCGTTTTTTTACTAATAATCACTAAAATTGATAGGATAACCAAATTATGACAAGCAGTCCTCACTAAAATTTATATTATTCGAGTTCCAAAAGTATTTCAGATATGAGACTTTTTGTGCAAGAAAGAAGACGTCCTCCGCCCCAAAATTTTCGCATAGTAGCATATGAGTACTCAGCCTCGTTTTTTTATAATGGCCTTATTTTTAAAACTAATAATCACTAAAATGCATAGAATAAACAACTTATGAAAACTAGTCCTCACTAAAATTTATATTATTCGAGTTCCAAAAGTATTTCAGACATGAGACTTTTTGTGCAAGAAAGAGGAAGTCCTCAGCCCCAAAATTTGCGCATAGTAGCATATGTGTACTCAGCCTCGTTTTTTTATAATGGCAATATGAGAACAAATAATCACTAAACTTGATAGAATAATTAAATTATGACAACTAGTCCTCACTAAAATTTATATTATTCGAGTTCCAAAAGTATTTCAGACATGAGACTTTTTGTGCAAGAAAGACGAAGTCCTCAGCCCCAAAATTTGCGCATAGTAGCATAAGTGTACTCAGCCCCGTTTTTTTTACTAATACTCACTAAAATTGATAGAATAACTAAATTATGACATTTGCGCATAGTAGCATAAGTGTACTCAGCCCCGTTTTTTTTACTAATACTCACTAAAATTGATAGAATAACTAAATTATGACAACTAGTCCTCACTAAAATTTATATTATTCGAGTTCCAAAAGTATTTCAGACATGAGACTTTTTGTGCAAGAAAGAGGACGTCCTCAGCCCCATAATTTGCGCATAGTGCCATATGTGTACTCAGCCTCCTTTTTTTATAATGGCCAAATTATGACCTCGTTTTTATATAATGTCCAAATTATGAAAACTAATAAACTATAAAATTGATAGAATAACAAGAAGAATTGATAGGATGCAAGAAAGAGGACGTCCTCAGAAATAATTTACGTATAGTAGCATATGTGTACTCAGCCTCGCTTTTATATAATGTCCAAATTATGAAAACTAATAATCACTAAAATTGATAGAATAACCAAATTATGACAAGTAGTCTTACTAATTGATAGAATAACCAAATTATAACAACCAGGCCTCACTAAAATTTATATTATTCGAGTTGCAAAAGTATTTCAGACATGAGACTTTTTGTGCAAGAAAGACGATGTCCTCATCCCCGAAATTTTCGCATAGTAGCATATGTTTACTCAGCCTCGTTTTTTTACTAATAATCACTAAAATTGATAGGATAACCAAATTATGACAAGCAGTCCTCACTAAAATTTATATTATTCGAGTTCCAAAAGTATTTCAGATATGAGACTTTTTGTGCAAGAAAGAAGACGTCCTCCGCCCCAAAATTTGCGCATAGTAGCATATGAGTACTCAGCCTCGTTTTTTTATAATGGCCTTATTTTTAAAACTAATAATCACTAAAATGCATAGAATAAACAACTTATGAAAACTAGTCCTCACTAAAATTTATATTATTCGAGTTCCAAAAGTATTTCAGACATGAGACTTTTTGTGCAAGAAAGAGGATGTCCTCATACCCTAAATTTGCGCATAGTAGCATATGTGTACTCAGCCCCGTTTTTTTTACTAATAATCCCTAAAATTGGTAGAATAACTAAATTATGACAACTAGTCCTCACTAAAATTTATATTATTCGAAGTAGTTAATAACTGTATGTGCGAGAACAATTAAAATACTCAAATTTCAGCAATTAAATTTTAAAATTTTTAAATTTTAATTGCCAAATTTGTGTTAATGGGTTTTTTTTGTAATTTGATACTTTAATGTGTGTGTGTGTATTTTCCCACGGTTAAATAGGGATGTTCACATTGTTGTTGTTTAATTTTTTATGATATTGGGGTAGGCGTGGGAATTTTTGTCTGTCCATATGAGACCTTGGGAGTTTGTGTCTGTCCGTATGAGACCGTGGGAATTTCTGTCCGTCCATATGTGGGGGGTAGTTTGGTGGAGGGGTGCTGTAGTAACCAAAATGAGTTTGTATAAGTGAGCGTGAGACCGTGGGAATTTTTGTCTGTCCATATGAGAGCTTGGGAGTTTGTGTCTGTCCATATGTGACCTTGGGAATACATGTCCGTCGGTATGTGAGCGTGGGAATTTCTGTCTGTCCATATGTGAGCGTAGGAATTCTGTCTCTACATGGGTGCTATGGCCTAATAGAAAATAATAAATTTTTAGTATCTGACACAACATTTTTTAGGAAGTACAATATCTCAAAAGTGTTGTATAAATGGATGGCCCTAATGTTTGTGGTTCGTTTCTTCTTGCTGGAGTGAGATTTCTTCTTTTATTTTTTAGCTTGTTTTTAATTGTGGTGTGTGTTTACTTAAGATATTTTTAATTTTGGTGTGTGTTTACTTAAGATATTTTGTCCAGCAATTCAGTTATTTCTTTTTTGTGTGCAATGCTTGAGTGTGGGGGAATAATTTGATTATTCTGATCTTGAAGACGTTGTGAAAAAAATTACTATTGCATAAATATTGAATTTGATATTTTGTTTATTTTATACATGACGATCATCGATGGATTTTATTTGGGGATCTGGATGGTGGTGCGATTTCTGTATTTTGTTGCTATGTTTAAGTGTGTGTGTGTGTGTTTTTGTGTTCTGAGTGACGATTGGAATGTCTGCCTGTCAGACAGGGGGTGTGTGTGTGACGATTGGTGAGTCTGTGTGACAGTCCGCTTTTTTGTTGCTTTCCTGGATTTAGCGCAAGTGGGTCAGTATGAAATGAAATAAATTTGTAGATATTTATGTACGCATATACATACAAACAAATAATAAGCGTTTATTCGTTGTGCCCAAATATTCCCTTGACCATTTGAATGAATGAACCATTGTGTTTATTTGTTTGTGTGTTCTCTGAAATAAATATGTATATAGGTGTTTATTTGAAATAAAAGACATTTATTTTAATTTTTATAAGCATTTATTTAAAAGTTTGTTAACATTTTCATTTTTAAGTAAAATTGCATTCCTTAAGGCACAAACACCATAGTCGTGATAGCTACAATAGAAATATGTTGAATGGTTAGTTTCCATTTGTTTAAAATTAATGCAGCCAATGTCTTCAATGTTATAAACTGTTTGATGAATCATTTTTTCTAGCCATATTTTCTTCTCTCCCCCCTTAACATATATATGTGAATTTCTTATATTGGATCTTAAAAACTTGCAAACGCTTTGAAATGAGACTGATCCATCATTCCAGTTAATATGATGATAGTTTTTTGTTAACCAAACTGCTTCTCTCTGTTTTTTGACCGATAAACATGCGAAATCAAAAGGAGGTTTTATGATGAAATTGAGGCATTCGTTGTTGCTGAAAACTACAGCTAGTTCTTTTGCGATGAAGTCATTTGAATTATTTTTGAAACCTTGCAAGTCTACAAAAACAATATCACCATCCATGTTATTTAATTTATAAGACCTTCCGGACTTGACCTTTTATTGGTATGTATTCTATTACGCGGTCATGAATAAGAACGCAGTAAGCTGATGTCGTTGCTGGAATATTTGTTGCTGTTTCAAATTCAATTTTTATATCAATCGGTCCGGTATTGACTGATTCGTTCTGATAGCTTACATCTACTACAATAATTGGAGCGTCGTCTTTAAACTCCTGGGCAGTTAATAATGGTTGAGGCTCATTCATATAGTAGCTTTGTTGAAATCTTACATACATATCATATAGAATTGCATACCGTTCATTTTTAAATTTTATGTTAAGATCATCATATGGGTAAGAGGTTGAATTTAAATGTACTTTTAAATTAGTGAGGTCACAGTGAACAAATTTGTTACCTCGTTGAAATGCGACCAATACAAAACGTGGTCGCTCTTTACTTGCAGCTAATTTAACATTCCAAATATGACTTGTTCCTGTATTCAATTGTGGATTCATATGACAATCCCAGCTACGAAATGCCATCGGTATAGAAGCACCATTGTTAATAATTTTAATCATATTCAACTTGCTCTGATCAGATAATTGTACGTGTGGAATTCTCCAGGAGATGAGTGAAATTGTAAGTTTCGATTTTTCAGTAGAAACGCTCGAGTGTACAAGAGCTTCATCATTTTTATTGCGCAAGAGTATCAATTCATGCTTTCCATTAAGTATAACTTTGTTGTAGTCTTCAGCAAACCCCAAAAGCATTTTTAGTGGTACATAAAAATTAAAATATCCATTCTTAAGATTCAAATCATCAGTTTTATGCCATCCACCATTTTGCATTACAACGCTTTGAGTTGGTGATAGAGATACCAAATTTTTTATTGTCGTTGTTGTTCCTAAATACCTTGTATGATCGATTTCAATACCATTAAGCTCATAGCGGATTTCGTCAAATAGATGTGCAACAAAGTTGTTTTTCAATTTAAAATTTTCTGAAAATTTTCCAGTTTTTTCATCTACAACGAAACCTTCCATATATATATAGCTCTCACTAGGTAACACGTACAAATCTTGATTTTGTATTGAGATTCGAATCTCATCATTATTATTGTACGATTGTAGATATGGTATGTAGGTATGATAGTCCTTTTTTATTATATTTTCGTCAGACAATGGCTTATCCAATACGTTTATTATTGAGCTCATTTTGTTTTCAGTTTGAAATTCAAAGACTTGAGAAAACTTTTGTTTGTTGTTGTAAGTGACCTTTGACGAGCAGATCTTTTCAATTGTGGTTTAGGTTGTAATATCTGTGGATGAGACGTGGCTGCCGTATTTTGTGATATACTTGTATTGTATATTATCATTACTTAGTTGGTCTTAAATGTATTCGTATTGTAATTTCCTCTCCTCTGAAATTAATTAAATCACCGTTCTGATCAACCACGCGCAGTGATAGAGAACTTATCTCTTTGGTGTTTACAGGTAAATAGATGAGATTCCGTGGAATCTCATCTATTTTATAGCCTGCAGGTACATTAATCGGAAACTCATGAAGTGTGTGTGATTTTGAATTGTTCATATATGTGTTAGTAGCGATACTACTTTCAATTCGCAAGAGATCAGTACAAACTGAAGATTTCTATGCTGACATAAAAACTGACGTCGACCATTAGTTTGATACTTCAGATTACCCAAAAGACAATGTATATGGATTTCCTCTGGTAAACAAAAAGGTGTTGGGTATGATGAAAGATGAGAATTGTGGAAAGGTAATGAAGGAATTTGTAGGATTGCGATCAAAAATGTACTCTTTTAGTGTGCAATATCAAAGTGATATTAAAAAATCGAAAGGAGTAAAGAACTGCATTCTTAATAATTATAGTATAGCTTCATATAGAAATTGCTTATTCCATAAGTCGACTGTGTATGATGATATGCTAACATTTAAATCAAAAATTCATCAAATTTACTCAAATCAAATAAATAAAGTAGTATTAAATTATGCAGATGATAAAAGAAAAATAAGAAGTGATGATAAAAGTACGTATGCATGGTATCATTTTCGAATCGAAGAAACCAATCCCGATTACGAACTTGATATGCTATTGTGGGAAATTTCAAGATTAGAAAAGGAAGAAGCAATGGAATAACTGCAACTAATTTTTTAGCTAATAATTTCTATGTGTAAGTAGTTAAATCTAGTAATAAAAGAAAACATGTTTTATTTTTAAGTTAAAAATTGTTTTATTGTTAAGAGAGAGTGAGAAAAAACCAGAATTTTACAAATATATTATATATTAAAAAACATTAAAGATTTTGTTTTATTCTGATTATTTACTTTTAATGAAATAATGCATAATATGAATTAATTAAATGGCTAATTGCCATTTTTCTTAAATAATATACCGAACACCGGCAGGTGTCTGGTCCCTCCACACAATCCGGATGGCTCCAAGGACAGGATTTGAAATGGCCATCGTCCTTGTCTTCATCTTCCATTATACCCATTTCTTCGTTTTGATCCAACATGTCTAGGAAATATTTCATCATATCCCGGTGTTCATGTAGTTGACATCCTTCAAAGTTGATTAGGAATTGCACAATCTTGTCTCTTATTTGACTCATGTTTTTTATTTTAAATTTAATCTTTTTATTAGCAAAATTTACTTGCGTTCCGTTTTACTGTTACTTTGCAACTATAATTGATCATTTCAACGAACCAGTACGAAGGTGCATGTTATGAAATTTAAAAAACGAAGCCTGATCGTTTTTAATCCGAAAAATAATTTAAAATTTTGTGTGAACGACTCAAAAAAATGTATACATATTTGTATCATCTCTCTATCTTTTTTCAACTACTTAGTTTTAAATACTTATATAGATTTCATTTCTCCTCACTTCGTCTTTTGTCAAAATAAAACAAAAAAATCATTGTATAACGATTTTCTGTTAGGCTTCTTACAGTCTAGAAAGCTAAAATCGAGATTAGTTTGCAATAAAAGTTCAAAGCTATAAGTTGTGAAAAATTTCTACCGCAATGGATCTGGTGAAAAAATTTAATTCGTGCAATACAAAAACCTTAATACATATAAAGGATCTAGATGATTCAATCAAATACAACATCCTACGTGCAAAGCGGGTAACAACAAAGTACGGAGAAACAATTCAACTTGAGCTGGAAAACCATATAATGTTTCTCCCGAACCGATATAATGCATTAACCAATGTAGAATTAGAAGATCTTTCGAATGATAAATATCGACTACAAAGAAAAGGAGAGCGAAACCTGATCTTAGATAGCGAGATGCACGATTTTTTGATACCAAACTCCCAGTACCCTGTTTGGCAGTAAAAATAAAAAAATAAAAATGTTATGTACATATATTTTGTAACTAATACAATAAAACAACGAAAGAATTTTTTAAAATATACAAATATATGCTTATGTTTTATTTCAACTCTTTAGTTGCTTCATAAAGAAATTTTAAACATAAATGACCACAATTAAATGTATTAAAGTTTTGATATTGATTGTAGTTGTATTCAATATTTCTACCTAGATATTTTATTAATTCTAAAGGAGGTTGTAAATTTCCAAAGCTGTCGAAATATTGTTTTTCATCCTTGTTTCTATAGTATGCTACCCAATGAGTACCTGGTCCTGCTGATAAATCTAAATTAATTATTCCACATTCTACTGTCCTTGGCCGTTTTGGTAGAGAATCCAACATATAAACTCCTCTAAAGTGTGGAATATTTCTTGAAAATTTTCTTAGATCAAATTCTGATAATGGTCTGTTGGGTAGCATTTCTAATAGTTTTTTGAATGATCTTTAGAAACAAGTCCATAACCCTTTTTATATGGTTTAAGGTACAGTCCTTCTCCCACAGCAATAGACTCCATTGCCTTATTGTGTCTGGTGGCTTCCTCAAGTTGTTTTTTTGCGTCCTTTGTTGCATTTACAGCCTTAGCTATAGCGGCACCTCCAGTTGTTAGACTACCAAGTGCACCTAGAGCAGTTAGAATTGGAATTAGCGGTAAAAATCCACCAATTTTTGGAACATTGATTATGCGTGGTATTACAACGCGTGCCTTTTTCCCCTTAAGTGATCTGTTGATAACTTTACGAGCGATTTTAATGGCCGAGTTAATGTCTTGTGGTTTTTCTTCCCGTAATGTTTTTGTTGCTGCTCTAATTGAACTATTGAACAGCTTTTTATCATTTAAATGAGTTCGTAACGATAGTCTTTGCCTATTTCTGCTCTTCTTCTCCATACCCATACCAAATTTAGTTTTTGCTTTCATTGCATTGGACACCATATATGCAAAAGTTTTTTCTTCAAGACTGCTATTGTTTGAAAGAACTCTTTCCCAAGCTTTATTTTCAAGAATTTTATCAGCTTGGTGTCTACTGTTTAATTCTTTGTTTTTGGAGTAAGCTATATCGTGATTTTTGCAAGCAGCATCCAATAAATTAATTCCTTTATCTCCTCTATCTAAACGCTTTTGTAATCTTGTGCCAGGTCCACAGTACTGATATCCAGTAAGATGTAATTCAAAAGGTAGAGAATTTATTGTTTTATTTAGTAAACCTTCTCCAACGATAGTTTTCTTATGACTGAATGTTTTTTTATAAAACGTAACCATATTATTTTATTCTAGAATAAAAGATATTGTTTTGTGAATTTTACAAGTAGTTATTGAAATGCGCTTAGTAAAACAACACAAAAATATTTTAGTTCGTAATGTGGATGTATCTTCAAATGACAGTACAAAAATAAGACATAGTTCCTTGCTACCAAATTCTATTCGAGCATTAATAGTTGGTCCCTCCAATTGTGGAAAAACTAATGTAATGATCAGTTTGCTAGAAAGTCCTAATGGTCTCAAGTTTGAAAATATCTATTTGTACTCAAAATCACTGTATCAACCTAAATATGAATACCTAAAGAATTTAATTTCGCCAATTAAAGGAATGGGATACTACACATTCGCAGACAATGAGTCCGTTGTTCCTCCTAGCGAAGCTAAAAGCAATTCAATTATGATTTTCGATGATGTTGCATGTGAAAACCAAAACAATATACGTGCATATTTTTGTATGGGGCGTCATAAGAATGTGGATTCATTTTACTTGTGTCAAACCTACACAAGAATTCCAAAACATTTAATAAGAGATAATGCCAATTTAATTATAATGTTTAAACAAGATGCGAAAAATATGAGACATGTATACGATGATCATGTTGCCAGCGACATGAAATTTGAAAAGTTTCAGTATATATGTCAAGAATGTTGGAAGGATAAATATGGATTTTTGATGATAAGTAAAGATAATGAACTAAACAATGGTCGCTATAGAAAATCATTTGATTACTTCATCGTAATATAAATTACTGTTCATCAAGGGTATTGCTTAGTACATAATCTGGCTTTAAACTTTATACATGTGATTGTTATAACTGGTCATCTAAGCAAAAACTTGATCTGATACATAATAATCTGATCAGATACCTAACAAGCTGATCTGATAACCTCATCTGATAAACTGATCTGATACCTGATCTGATAACCTGATAAACTCATCTAATATCTGATCTGATAACCTGATCTGACACCTGATAAGCTGATCTGATACCTGATCTGACACCTGATAAGCTGATCTGATACCTGATAAACTGATTTGATACCTGATCTGATAACCTGATCTGATACTTGATAAGCTGATCTGATAGCTGAAAAGCTAAAATGAATGAAAAAATTCTAAAAGACTTGGTGACAACAAGAAATATATTAAAGAAAAAGCTTCGTAGTATAAAAACTGGTGAAATAGATACACATCAGCAATTAAGTGACACATTCAAGCCCATAACAGAACCTTTAAAAGAATTTATAAATAGCTCTAAATATATTGATATACCGAATAAAAAAGAAAAGAATGATAAGAAAACTGAATATGAGGACAGTGCTAGTTTTCATCCTCAGAACTCAACAATGAAGTTGGAAGCAAGTACCCCTAAGAAACTAATTGAAGAATCAATGTTTAAACAGTCTAATAGTAAAAGTAACAGCGATTTTGATGAAGATGACTTTTATTCACAACATTCTAATCATGACGAGAGTTATCCTGACTTATCACTATTGCAATCGAGAAATGAACTAGATACTAACTATGGTCCACATAGAGATTATAATAACGAATGGAAATTTGGTAGTAGCAACATCGAGTTAAATCAAGATAAAATACAAGTTGGTGGTCAAATATGGGCTCTCACCCCAGGACTGTTTTCTTTGATGTTTCATAAAACACCAAAAAGCTATGATAAATTTGAGCTTGAAATCTATAAAAAAAATATTACTTACTACCAATGCACACAGAAGAGATTATAAGTCCGATGGTCAAATCAAGGGGACTAGAGGGTACAAGTACAAAAATATTATTGGAAAACTTTTTAAAGAGAAAAATCATAAGAGCTCATCGGAATTAACAAAGGCTAATTATTTAGGTAAGGGATTGATGCAGGTAAATCCTCATAAATCAAACTATATATACTGGGATGATCCAAACGAGTTGGTAGATCGACTTAGACTACTGCTTGCATCACAGTCTGCAGGTCATACTAATCACAACAACGAGATTGTTTCAATTATTGAAGAACTACGTGAAGCTAATATAATAGTATAAACTATATAAACGGATACACATTTTAAATATAAATTATGTCTGTTGATAAATTCGGACATTATCTAAACGACACTAGCAGTATAATTTCATTGAAAAATGCACCTAAATTGTTGGGCTTATTTTTGGATGCGAACAACAACATTGATGTCCAAAACAAAAGAATCAAAAATGTTGCAAAAGCTTTGGAGGAAAACGATGCTATCAATAAATTGTTTTTGCAAACTCAAATGGAAGAAGTAGAACACAACATTATAAAAGAATTTAAAGAAGATAACAACAAAATGCACAATACTCTAAAAAATCAAATCGAAATGCAACAACATGAAATAATATTACAGTTGGAAGAGAATAAAAAATTGCAAGAAAGCATTTCCAAGATCAGAGCATCCTTCGAAGAAGAAATTGAAAGATTAAATGAGAAAATGTATAGATTTGAAAATTACATGTTTGTGTCAATTGGTGAAAGCGCATCAGATAGATCACAACACACCCCAAAGACTTCTTAAAGCTTAGACATGGATACAAAAAGAAATTTAGTGAACGAGCTCCATAAGCAAGCTCGAAAAATGTTTGGACGCAGGAGAGTTGTTATGAAAGGAATAGACGATCTTTGGCAAGCGGATTTAGTTGAAATGGGGAACTATTCTACATACAATAAAAATTATAGATTTTTGCTAACTGTAATTGACACATTCTCCAAATATGCTTGGGCAGTACCTCTGAGAAGAAAAACAGCTGTTGACACAACGCAGGCAATGGAGACTATTTTTCAGTTGGGGCGTGTGCCAAAAAACTTACAAACAGATGATGGTAAAGAATTCTTCAACAAACACTTTAATCAATTGATGGATAAATACAACATCAAACACTACTCAACGTATAGCATCATGAAAGCATCAATAGTAGAACGATTCAATAGAACATTAAAAGGAATGATGTGGAAAGAGTTTAGTTTTAATGGTTCCTACAACTGGCTTGATATATACAAAGATTTACTTAATGCATACAATAGAAAAGTTCATCGCACCATTAAAATGCCACCGATTAAAGTCAACTCAAAAAATGAAAAACAACTTCTAAATACAGTATACAGTCATTTAAAGATGTACAAAATGTCAAAATTTAATGCAGGAGACCATGTACGTATTAGCAAATATAAACATATTTTTGAGAAAGGCTATACTCCGAATTGGACAACAGAAATTTTCACAATCCAAAGAGTTCAGAATACATATCCTACAACATACATATTAGAAGATTATCTTGGAAATCCTATTAAAGGTGGCTTCTATACGGAACAACTGTCAAGAACTAGATTTCCAAATACATATCTAGTTGAAAAGGTGATTCGACTGAAAGGGGGCAAAGCATTAGTTAAATGGTTGGGATTTTCTAATCAACACAATTCCTGGATAAGCAAAGATGAAATACTATAGATCGAAAACGAAATAAATCGTCATCCGCAATGATAACAACGACAATAACATCAATATTTTTAATAACTAATGTTAATTTTAAAATAAGATTATGAAATATATATGCAAATTATTCTTATAAACCATGGTGTGTATTAAACTTTATTTATTTGTGAACAGGCTGTTATAATGTCAATAACACTTACTCTGAGCTCTAACTCATCAGCGCTATATGCTAATTATTTTCCTCCCATTGACTTAAACGACTCATATGAGTGTGCGCTAACTGATTTTCATTCATACTACAGTATTCCAAATGTAGACTCATATAACAATATGTTTCATATAGGGGAATATGTAATTGAAATACCAATTTGATCTTATGAATTGAAAGATATAGTTGACTACATAGAAGAGCAATACAAACGACTCAGTCCTGGAGAGCATATTTTTATAGAAGCTAACAACAATACGATGCAAGTTAAAATAAATAGTTCTAAAGACCCGATATATTTTAATAAAGAAAATACAATTGGGAATCTTTTAGGATTCAATAGTAAAATCCTAACACCGACCGAAGATCATTACTCAGATCTTCCAGTTAATATTTTTAAAGTAAATCTCTTGCGAATTGAAAGTAGTATCGCTACTAACACATATATGAACAATTCAAAATCACACACACTTCATGAGTTTCCGATTAATGTACCTGCAGGCTATAAAATAGATGAGATTCCACGGAATCTCATCTATTTACCTGTAAACACCAAAGAGATAAGTTCTCTATCACTGCGCGTGGTTGATCAGAACGGTGATTTAATTAATTTCAGAGGAGAGGAAATTACAATACGAATACATTTAAGACCAACTAAGTAATGATAATATACAATACAAGTATATCACAAAATACGGCAGCCACGTCTCATCCACAGATATTACAACCTAAACCACAATTGAAAAGATCTGCTCGTCAAAGGTCACTTACAACAACAAACAAAAGTTTTCTCAAGTCTTTGAATTTCAAACTGAAAACAAAATGAGCTCAATAATAAACGTATTGGATAAGCCATTGTCTGACGAAAATATAATAAAAAAGGACTATCATACCTACATACCATATCTACAATCGTACAATAATAATGATGAGATTCGAATCTCAATACAAAATCAAGATTTGTACGTGTTACCTAGTGAGAGCTATATATATGTGGAAGGTTTCGTTGTAGATGAAAAAACTGGAAAATTTTCAGAAAATTTTAAATTGAAAAACAACTTTGTTGCACATCTATTTGATGAAATCCGCTATGAGCTTAATGGTATTGAAATCGATCATACAAGGTATTTAGGAACAACAACGACAATAAAAAATTTGGTATCTCTATCACCAACTCAAAGCGTTGTAATGCAAAATGGTGGATGGCATAAAACTGATGATTTGAATCTTAAGAATGGATATTTTAATTTTTATGTACCACTAAAAATGCTTTTGGGGTTTGCTGAAGACTACAACAAAGTTATACTTAATGGAAAGCATGAATTGATACTCTTGCGCAATAAAAATGATGAAGCTCTTGTACACTCGAGCGTTTCTACTGAAAAATCGAAACTTACAATTTCACTCATCTCCTGGAGAATTCCACACGTACAATTATCTGATCAGAGCAAGTTGAATATGATTAAAATTATTAACAATGGTGCTTCTATACCGATGGCATTTCGTAGCTGGGATTGTCATATGAATCCACAATTGAATACAGGAACAAGTCATATTTGGAATGTTAAATTAGCTGCAAGTAAAGAGCGACCACGTTTTGTATTGGTCGCATTTCAACGAGGTAACAAATTTGTTCACTGTGACCTCACTAATTTAAAAGTACATTTAAATTCAACCTCTTACCCATATGATGATCTTAACATAAAATTTAAAAATGAACGGTATGCAATTCTATATGATATGTATGTAAGATTTCAACAAAGCTACTATATGAATGAGCCTCAACCATTATTAACTGCCCAGGAGTTTAAAGACGACGCTCCAATTATTGTAGTAGATGTAAGCTATCAGAACGAATCAGTCAATACCGGACCGATTGATATAAAAATTGAATTTGAAACAGCAACAAATATTCCAGCAACGACATCAGCTTACTGCGTTCTTATTCATGACCGCGTAATAGAATACATACCAATAAAAGGTCAAGTCCGGAAGGTCTTATAAATTAAATAACATGGATGGTGATATTGTTTTTGTAGACTTGCAAGGTTTCAAAAATAATTCAAATGACTTCATCGCAAAAGAACTAGCTGTAGTTTTCAGCAACAACGAATGCCTCAATTTCATCATAAAACCTCCTTTTGATTTCGCATGTTTATCGGTCAAAAAACAGAGAGAAGCAGTTTGGTTAACAAAAAACTATCATCATATTAACTGGAATGATGGATCAGTCTCATTTCAAAGCGTTTGCAAGTTTTTAAGATCCAATATAAGAAATTCACATATATATGTTAAGGGGGGAGAGAAGAAAATATGGCTAGAAAAAATGATTCATCAAACAGTTTATAACATTGAAGACATTGGCTGCATTAATTTTAAACAAATGGAAACTAACCATTCAACATATTTCTATTGTAGCTATCACGACTATGGTGTTTGTGCCTTAAGGAATGCAATTTTACTTAAAAATGAAAATGTTAACAAACTTTTAAATAAATGCTTATAAAAATTAAAATAAATGTCTTTTATTTCAAATAAACACCTATATACATATTTATTTCAGAGAACACACAAACAAATAAACACAATGGTTCATTCATTCAAATGGTCAAGGGAATATTTGGGCACAACGAATAAACGCTTATTATTTGTTTGTATGTATATGCGTACATAAATATCTACAAATTTATTTCATTTCATACTGACCCACTTGCGCTAAATCCAGGAAAGCAACAAAAAAGCGGACTGTCACACAGACTCACCAATCGTCACACACACACCCCCTGTCTGACAGGCAGACATTCCAATCGTCACTCAGAACACAAAAACACACACACACACACTTAAACATAGCAACAAAATACAGAAATCGCACCACCATCCAGATCCCCAAATAAAATCCATCGATGATCGTCATGTATAAAATAAACAAAATATCAAATTCAATATTTATGCAATAGTAATTTTTTTCACAACGTCTTCAAGATCAGAATAATCAAATTATTCCCCCACACTCAAGCATTGCACACAAAAAAGAAATAACTGAATTGCTGGACAAAATATCTTAAGTAAACACACACCAAAATTAAAAATATCTTAAGTAAACACACACCACAATTAAAAACAAGCTAAAAAATAAAAGAAGAAATCTCACTCCAGCAAGAAGAAACGAACCACAAACATTAGGGCCATCCATTTATACAACACTTTTGAGATATTGTACTTCCTAAAAAATGTTGTGTCAGATACTAAAAATTTATTATTTTCTATTAGGCCATAGCACCCATGTAGAGACAGAATTCCTACGCTCACATATGGACAGACAGAAATTCCCACGCTCACATACCGACGGACATGTATTCCCAAGGTCACATATGGACAGACACAAACTCCCAAGCTCTCATATGGACAGACAAAAATTCCCACGGTCTCACGCTCACTTATACAAACTCATTTTGGTTACTACAGCACCCCTCCACCAAACTACCCCCCACATATGGACGGACAGAAATTCCCACGGTCTCATACGGACAGACAAAAATTCCCACGCCTACCCCAACATCATAAAAAATTAAACAACAACAATGTGAACATCCCTATTTAACCGTGGGAAAATACACACACACACATTAAAGTATCAAATTACAAAAAAACCCATTAACACAAATTTGGCAATTAAAATTTAAAAATTTTAAAATTTAATTGCTGAAATTTGAGTATTTTAATTGTTCTCGCACATACAGTTATTAACTACTATTCGAGTTCCAAAAGTATTTCAGACACGAGACTTTTTGTGCAAGAAAGAGGACGTCCTCAGTCCCATAATTTGCGCATAGTAGCATAAGTGTACTCAGCCTCCTTTTTTTATAATGGCCAAATTATGAGAACTAATAATCACTAAAATTGATAGAATAACCAAATTATGACAACTAGTCCTCACTAAAATTTATATTATTCGAGTTCCAAAAGTATTTCAGACATGAGACTTTTTGTGCAAGAAAGACGAAGTCCTCAGCCCCAAAATTTGCGCATAGTAGCATAAGTGTACTCAGCCTCCTTTTTCTATAATGGCCAAATTATGAGAACTAATAATCACTAAAATTGATAGAATAACCAAATTATGACAACTAGTCCTCACTAAAATTTATATTATTCGAGTTCCAAAAGTATTTCAGACATGAGACTTTTTGTGCAAGAAAGAGGATGTCCTCAGACCCTAAATTTGCGCATAGTAGCATATGTGTACTCAGCCCCGTTTTTTTTACTAATACTCACTAAAATTGATAGAATAACTAAATTATGACAACTAGTCCTCACTAAAATTTATATTATTCGAGTTCCAAAAGTATTTCAGACATGAGACTTTTTGTGCAAGAAAGAGGACGTCCTTAGCCCCATAATTTGCGCATAGTGCCATATGTGTACTCAGCCTCCTTTTTTTATAATGGCCAAATTATGACCTCGTTTTTATATAATGTCCAAATTATGAAAACTAATAAACTATAAAATTGATAGAATAACAAGAAGAATTGATAGAATGCAAGAAAGAGGACGTCCTCAGAAATAATTTACGTATAGTAGCATATGTGTACTTAGCCTCGCTTTTATATGATGTCCAAATTATGAAAACTAATAATCACTAAAATTGATAGAATAAACAACTTATGACAACTAGTCCTCACTAAAATTTATATTATTCGAGTTCCAAAAGTATTTCAGACATGAGACTTTTTGTGCAAGAAAGAGGACGTCCTCAGCCAAAAATTTGCGCATAGTATCATAAGTGTATTTAGCCTCCTTTTCTTATAATGGCCAAATTATGACCTCGTTTTTATATAATGTCCAAATTATGAAAACTAATAAACTCTAAAATCGATAGAATAACAAGAAGAATTGATAGAATGCAAGAAAGAGGACGTCCTCAGAAATAATTTGCGTATAGTAGCATATGTGTACTCAGCCTCGTTTTTATATAATGTCCAAATTATGAAAACTAATAATCACTAAAATTGATAGAATAACCAAATTATACAAGTAGTCCTACTAATTGATAGAATATCCAAATTATGACAACCAGGCCTCACTAAAATTTATATTATCCGAGTTGCAAAAGTATTTCAGACATGAGACTTTTTGTGCAAGAAAGACGAAGTCCTCAGCCCCAAAATTTGCGCATAGTAGCATAAGTGTACTCAGCCTCCTTTTTTTATAATGGCCAAATTATGAGAACTAATAATCACTAAAATTGATAGAATAACCAAATTATGACAACTAGTCCTCACTAAAATTTATATTATTCGAGTTCCAAAAGTATTTCAGACATGAGACTTTTTGTGCAAGAAAGAGGATGTCCTCAGACCCTAAATTTGCGCATAGTAGCATATGTGTACTCAGCCCCGTTTTTTTTACTAATAATCCCTAAAATTGGTAGAATAACTAAATTATGACAACTAGTCCTCACTAAAATTTATATTATTCGAGTTCCAAAAGTATTTCAGACATGAGACTTTTTGTGCAAGAAAGAGGACGTCCTCAGCCCCATAATTTGCGCATAGTGCCATATGTGTACTCAGCCTCCTTTTTTTATAATGGCCAAATTATGACCTCGTTTTTATATAATGTCCAAATTATGAAAACTAATAAACTATAAAATTGATAGAATAACAAGAAGAATTGATAGGATGCAAGAAAGAGGACGTCCTCAGAAATAATTTACGTATAGTAGCATATGTGTACTCAGCCTCGCTTTTATATAATGTCCAAATTATGAAAACTAATAATCACTAAAATTGATAAAATAACCAAATTATGACAAGTAGTCTTACTAATTGATAGAATAACCAAATTATAACAACCAGGCCTCACTAAAATTTATATTATTCGAGTTGCAAAGTACTATTCAGTTGTACAGTAATTATTCGAGTTGTACAGTAAAATACTTAAATCCAACATTATCCGTATGGATGGTGGATCACTACTAGCCCAGGATTCCTCCTTAGGCTGGCTCATTATGGGCTCATATTCCGGTTAAACCTTTACCCAACAAAATCCTAAATGTCGAGGCGGGGAGGATGTTCACCTCAGTGAACAATATGGTGCAGCTATTTCCAACCCTGACAACTAAGTCAACAATAACCCCAACACAAATAGCTGCAGCCAACGTCGATCAACAGAAAACAGAATAAAACACATTAGTTCGTGATACCCTCGTCCCTACAAGTCGATTAAAAGTTTATAATTAACATAGTGTAAAAAAAAAAATTGGAAAAACATAAAATCACTGAAAAAGGAAAAAAAGAAGTTCAAACCAAATCTGAATTAATATTATATAGAAAATAAAATTTTTGCAAAAAGAAAAATAAAACAACTTTAGTATAATTATAAACGAAAGGAAATATAAAGGTGCTAAAATTACTTAAATTAAGAAAACAACAAAAACCTAAATTTATACTAACTCAACCTTAAATTCCTTAAGGTGCACATTTGTATTTATCCAAGTGTTAATTTACAAGACAAAACCCTAAAATCTCAATTTCAAAAAGAAACCCTAAATTTATATTAACTTACCCTTAAAACACTTAATTTGTGCATTTATATTTATACAAGTTAAATTAAACGATAAGAAAAAAAACTAATAAATAACACTAATTAAAATTAAAAGTGAGACAGAGTAAAATTGCAATACATATGAAATCTGAACTGAATAAATATATTAGTATACATCCTATTCTGAAATCGCTATATACTAAACTTGAAAGGTCAATAAACACATAATTAAATATTATAACGTTTCTGAAAAATATGCATTTCATTTAAAAATTCCTGGAAGTTGAGAATAGCATAAGTATATCTCTAACCCCTTTTAACCCGTTTAAATAACAATGGTCCAAGTATCGATCCTTGGGGAACACCACCACTAATCCTACGTTTCCTTATACCCGCATCTGTACTATAGATCAATTCCCTATACCGGAAATAATCCTGCACTATCCCTATCAGATATTCTGGGATGTCCAATCGAGTTAGAGCATCAACAATATGCACCCAGCTCGCTGTGTTGAACGCGTTCTTCACATCCAGCGTCACAACTACACAGTACTCCTTTGTGCCATTCCTCCAACTCCTGCCATAGATAGTCCGTGCAGCAGTTTCTACTACCACGTTTATAGCATCCACTGTTGACCTCGCCCTCCTGAAGCCAAATTGGTTGTCTGATAGACCATTTCTGTCATCAACGCAATTCCCAAGTCTTCGGCAGATCACACCCTCTAGCAACTTCCCACATGTATCTATCATACACAGTGGCCGATAAGATGAGGGATCATCTAGGGGTTTATTGGCTTTTGGTATTAATACCAACTTCTGCCTCTTCCATCTTGTTGGAAAAATTCCCCTACCTAAGCATGTATTCACCATTCTTAAGAACTGCTCGGGACAAAGCCTGACGGCCTCCTTTAATACTATATTTGGAATGCAGTCGAGTCCAGGTGCCTTCTTGTCTCTAAACCTAGAGACAACGTCCTCAATCTCAGCTATTGTAACCGGGGGAAAATTTAATGTCCCAATTGGAGGGTTGTGCTCCCAAGGTGGTGCGTCCTGCTGGGGAAAGAGATGATCTACAATTTCCTCCAGGATTGGCCCCTCACTCGGTTGCAACGGGGTCAGGCATTTAAGTTTTTTGGTGACCAGCTTATATGCGAGACCCCAAGGATTATCATCCACCTCATCACAGATATTAAGAAAACACTGCCGCTTACTCCTACGAATTGCATCCTTTAGGGCCTTCCTCCTATTCCTGTAATTCTCCTGGTATACGCTATTCTCTAACCTACCTCGAGTTCTTGTATACTGCCTTCTGGCACGTATACACTCCGCCCTCAAGCCGGCAATATCATCATTCCACCAATAAACCGGTGACCCCTTTACGGATCCTTTCCGCCTCACCATAGATGCATCGCACGACCGCGTGATATGGTTTACCAATTGTTCTGCCATATCCTCAGCTGAACCATTTAATTCCATACCTTCCATACAGATGGCAAAAATATCCTTATCAAAGGTATTCACTTTCCATCCCGACAAACCTTGTGCACGGGGAGTCACATGCCGTATATCATCCTGTATATCCATAATTATGGCACTGTGATCGCTGTGAGTATAAACATCAGATACTCTCCAGTTTACACGGTTTATAATGGTATCGCTGGCAAACGTAATATCAATAATTGAACCACCATTTCCTCCTCTAAATGTTTCCTCATCTCCAGAATTCAAGAGCACAACATTTAGCGCAGAAAGGGCCTCTAATAGCATCCTTCCCCTTGCATTTGTCAAGGGGCAGCCCCATTCAACAGCCCACGCGTTGAAATCCCCTGCTATTATAACAGGACTCCTGGCTGCAGCGTCCATCACTATGTTGTCTATAATAACACGAAAGTCATCAATATAATACCTAGGAGGAACATAACAGCTGTACAAACATATGCCGGAAACAGTGGCCCGCGTGTACCCACATTGCGGTGATAACCTCTCCCTCAATATCAAAGAACCGGTAGTCCATATAGCTGCTGTATCTGTATCATCAGTAACCCAATTTGCAGATACAATCTTCTTATATGGCTCGCTGAGTACAGCAACGTCTACCTTTAAGTCTCGTACGGTTTGCCTAAGCAACTCCTGTGCTACTTGGCAATGATTGAGATTTAGCTGTAATATGCGCATCCTGATTTTTAAGTAGTGTTTAACCTCTAAACTTTTGTAGCGCCCTCTTGTAGTACGGGCAAACTACGCATCCGGTGACATGGTCACCATTAGTACTTCCACCCTTTCTACAGAGCATGCACGAAGGTCTGTTGGAACATGTTGCAATCTTGTGGCCAGCTTCCCCACAACGCAAGCAATTTCCGGATAGATCCTGGCCGCTACAATTCGTCGCCCTATGTCCAAAATCGAGACAGTTGTAGCACCTCTTCGGTGCTATCTTTTCCCGTATTCGACACACGACCCAGCCGATGCGTATCTTGGACATCTCTAGAAGGCGTCTAGCTAGAGGAGCACTCAGGCCAATCGTGACAGTTTGTGTTCCCCCATACGCTCTCCTCAGTGATTTAATTGCAGTCAACTGCAGTACCTTATGTATGTGTGTATGTGTATGTACGTGTATGTGTGTATGTGTATGTACGTGTATGTGTGTGTATGTATATATATATATATATATATATATATGTGTGTATGTATATATATATATATGTATATATATATATGTATATATATATATATTGTATATATATATATATATATATATATATATGTATGCGTATATATATATGTATATGTATGTGTGTATGTATGGGTGTATGTATGTGTACGTGTGTACGTGTATATATATGTGTGTGTGTTCGTATGTATATATGTATGTATGTACGTATGCATATGAGCATGTACATTTGTATACATATATACATATTTATGTTCCTTTATGTACGTTTATGTTTTATATATATATAAAAAAAAAAAAAAAAAAAATTAATTATATGCGCCTAATTTATACTATGTATAAGTTTTTCATGTTATACATATATAAAAAATAATTTTCTTATAAGATTTTTATTATAATTTCTTAATGTTGAAAGTCAAAATAATTGTATTTTACTATAAATTGTTAATGTTGAAAAATTGTATTTTGCTATAAATTGTTAATGTTGAAAAAATTATTTATGTTATTGTATTTGAAAAACAAATATTTTGAATAATTTTTTATGTCATGTTTCAAAACCATTTTTCTATGTATAAAATTTTAATAATTTTTATTTCCTGAAGATGTTAACAAGCTGTTAACGAAATATCGAATAAAAATTATAAGAAATAATATATTATAAAAAACGACCACAAGCTTGATAAATATTACAATAATAACTAAAATTGATACAATAAACAACTATGACAACTAGTGCTCACTAAAATTTATATTATTCGAGTTCCAAAAGTATTTCAGACATGAGACTTTTTGTGCAAAAAAGAGGACGTCCTCAGCCATAATTTGCGCATAGTGCCATATGTGTACTCAGCCTCGTTTTTATATAATGTCCAAATTATGAAAACTAATAATCACTAAAATTGATAGAATAACCAAATTATGACAAGTAGTCCTACTAATTGATAGAATAACCAAATTATAACAACCAGGCCTCACTAAAATTAATATTATTCGAGTTGCAAAACTATTTCAGACATGAGACTTTTTGTGCAACAAAGACGATGTCCTCATCCCCGAAATTTTCGCATAGTAGCATATGTTTACTCAGCCTCGTTTTTTTACTAATAATCACTAAAATTGATAGGATAACCAAATTATGACAAGCAGTCCTCACTAAAATTTATATTATTCGAGTTCCAAAAGTATTTCAGATATGAGACTTTTTGTGCAAGAAAGAAGACGTCCTCCGCCCCAAAATTTGCGCATAGTAGCATATGAGTACTCAGCCTCGTTTTTTTATAATGGCCTTATTTTTAAAACTAATAATCACTAAAATGCATAGAATAAACAACTTATGAAAACTAGTCCTCACTAACATTCATATTATTCGAGTTCCAAAAGTATTTCAGACATGAGACTTTTTGGACAAGAAAGAGGAAGTCCTCAGCCCCAAAATTTGCGCATAGTAGCATATGTGTACTCAGCCTCGTTTTTTTTATAATGGCAATATTATGAGAACAAATAATCACTAAAATTGATAGAATAATTAAATTATGACAACTAGTCCTCACTAAAATTTATATTATTCGAGTTCCAAAAGTATTTCAGACATGAGACTTTTTGTGCAAGAAAGACGAAGTCCTCGGCCCCAAAATTTGGGCATAGTAGCATAAGTGTACTCAGCCCCGTTTTTTTTACTAATACTCACTAAAATTGATAGAATAACTAAATTATGACAACTAGTCCTCACTAAAATTTATATTATTCGAGTTCCAAAAGTATTTCAGACATGAGACTTTTTGTGCAAGAAAGAGGACGTCCTCAGCCCCATAATTTGCGCATAGTGCCATATGTGTACTCAGCCTCCTTTTTTTATAATGGCCAAATTATGACCTCGTTTTTATATAATGTCCAAATTATGAAAACTAATAAACTATAAAATTGATAGAATAACAAGAAGAATTGATAGAATGCAAGAAAGAGGACGTCCTCAGAAATAATTTACGTATAGTAGCATATGTGTACTCAGCCTCGCTTTTATATAATGTCCAAATTATGAAAACTAATAATCACTAAAATTGATAGAATAAACAACTTATGACAACTAGTCCTCACTAAAATTTATATTATTCGAGTTCCAAAAGTATTTCAGACATGAGACTTTTTGTGCAAGAAAGAGGACGTCCTCAGCCAAAAAATTTGCGCACAGTATCATAAGTGTACTCAGCCTCCTTTTTTTATAATGGCCAAATTATGAGAACTAATAATCACTAAAATTGATAGAACAACCAAATTATGACAACTAGTCCTCACTAAAATTTTTATATAATGTCCAAATTATGAAAACTAATAATCACTAAAATTGATAGAATAACCAAATTATGACAAGCAATCCTCACTAAAATTTATATTATTCGAGTTCCAAAAGTATTTCAGACATGAGACTTTTTGTGCAAGAAAGAGGAAGTCCTCAGCCCCAAAATTTGCGCATAGTAGCATATGTGTACTCAGCCTCGCTTTTTTATAATGGCCATATTATGAAAACTAATAATTACAAAAAATGATAGAATAAACAACTTATGGCAACTAGCCCTCCTTTTTATAATGTCCAAATTATGAAAACTAGCAAGTTCTAGAATTGATAGAATAACAAGAAGAATTGATAGAATGCAAGAAAGACGACGTCCTCAGAAATAATTTGCGTATAGTAGCATATGTGTACTCAGCATCGTTTTTATATAATGTCCAAATTATGAAAACTCAGCCTTTTTTTATAATGGCCAAATTATGACCTCGTTTTTATATAATGTCCAAATTATGAAAACTAATAATCACTAACATTGATAGAATAACCAAATTATGACAAGTAGTCCTCATTAAAATTTATATTATTCGAGTTCCAAAAGTATTTCAGACATGAGACTTTTTGTGCAAGAAAGAGGACGTCCTCAGCCCCAAAATTTACGCATAGTAGCATAAGTGTACTCAGCCTCCTTTTAATGGCCAAATTATGAGAACTAATAATAACTAAAATTGATAGAATAAACAACTATGACAACTAGTCCTCACTAAAATTTATATTATTCGAGTTCCAAAAGTATTTCAGACATGAGACTTTTTGTGCAAAAAAGAGGACGTCCTCAGCCATAATTTGCGTATAGTGCCATATGTGTACTCAGCTTCCTTTTCTTATAATGGCCAAATTATGACCTCGTTTTTATATAATGTCCAAATTATGAAAACTAATAAACTCTAAAATCGATAGAATAACAAGAAGAATTGATAGAATGTAAGAAAGAGGACGTCCTCAGAAATAATTTGCGTATAGTAGCATATGTGTACTCAGCCTCGTTTTTATATAATGTCCAAATTATGAAAACTAATAATCACTAAAATTGATAGAATAACCAAATTATACAAGTAGTCCTACTAATTGATAGAATATCCAAATTATGACAACCAGGCCTCACTAAAATTTATATTATTCGAGTTGCAAAAGTATTTCAGACATGAGACTTTTTGTGCAAGAAAGACGAAGTCCTCAGCCCCAAAATTTGCGCATAGTAGCATAAGTGTACTCAGCCTCCTTTTTTTATAATGGCCAAATTATGAGAACTAATAATCACTAAAATTGATAGAATAACCAAATTATGACAACTAGTCCTCACTAAAATTTATATTATTCGAGTTCCAAAAGTATTTCAGACATGAGACTTTTTGTGCAAGAAAGAGGATGTCCTCAGACCCTAAATTTGCGCATAGTAGCATATGTGTACTCAGCCCCGTTTTTTTACTAATAATCCCTAAAATTGGTAGAATAACTAAATTATGACAACTAGTCCTCACTAAAATTTATATTATTCGAGTTCCAAAAGTATTTCAGACATGAGACTTTTTGTGCAAGAAAGAGGACGTCCTCAGTAACATAATTTGCGCATAGTAGCATAAGTGTACTCAGCCTCCTTTTTTTGTAATGGCCAAATTATGAGAACTAATAATCACTAAAATTGATAGAATAACCAAATTATGACAACTAGTCCTCACTAAAATTTATATTATTCGAGTTCCAAAAGTATTTCAGACATGAGACTTTTTGTGCAAGAAAGAGGACGTCCTCAGCCCCATAATTTGCGCATAGTGCCATATGTGTATCCAGCCTCCTTTTTTTATAATGGCCAAATTATGATCTCGTTTTTATATAATGTCCAAATTATGAAAACTAATAAACTATAAAATTGATAGAATAACAAGAAGAATTGATAGAATGCAAGAAAGAGGACGTCCTCAGAAATAATTTACGTATAGTAGCATATGTGTACTCAGCCTCGCTTTTATATAATGTCCAAATTATGAAAACTAATAATCACTAAAATTGATAGAATAACCAAATTATGACAAGTAGTCCTACTAATTGATAGAATAACCAAATTATAACAACCAGGCCTCACTAAAATTTATATTATTCGAGTTGCAAAAGTATTTCAGACATGAGACTTTTTGTGCAAGAAAGACGATGTCCTCATCCCCGAAATTTTCGCATAGTAGCATATGTTTACTCAGCCTCGTTTTTTTACTAATAATCACTAAAATTGATAGGATAACCAAATTATGACAAGCAGTCCTCACTAAAATTTATATTATTCGAGTTCCAAAAGTATTTCAGATATGAGACTTTTTGTGCAAGAAAGAAGACGTCCTCCGCCCCAAAATTTTCGCATAGTAGCATATGAGTACTCAGCCTCGTTTTTTTATAATGGCCTTATTTTTAAAACTAATAATCACTAAAATGCATAGAATAAACAACTTATGAAAACTAGTCCTCACTAAAATTTATATTATTCGAGTTCCAAAAGTATTTCAGACATGAGACTTTTTGTGCAAGAAAGAGGAAGTCCTCAGCCCCAAAATTTGCGCATAGTAGCATATGTGTACTCAGCCTCGTTTTTTTATAATGGCAATATGAGAACAAATAATCACTAAAATTGATAGAATAATTAAATTATGACAACTAGTCCTCACTAAAATTTATATTATTCGAGTTCCAAAAGTATTTCAGACATGAGACTTTTTGTGCAAGAAAGACGAAGTCCTCAGCCCCAAAATTTGCGCATAGTAGCATAAGTGTACTCAGCCCCGTTTTTTTTACTAATACTCACTAAAATTGATAGAATAACTAAATTATGACATTTGCGCATAGTAGCATAAGTGTACTCAGCCCCGTTTTTTTTACTAATACTCACTAAAATTGATAGAATAACTAAATTATGACAACTAGTCCTCACTAAAATTTATATTATTCGAGTTCCAAAAGTATTTCAGACATGAGACTTTTTGTGCAAGAAAGAGGACGTCCTCAGCCCCATAATTTGCGCATAGTGCCATATGTGTACTCAGCCTCCTTTTTTTATAATGGCCAAATTATGACCTCGTTTTTATATAATGTCCAAATTATGAAAACTAATAAACTATAAAATTGATAGAATAACAAGAAGAATTGATAGGATGCAAGAAAGAGGACGTCCTCAGAAATAATTTACGTATAGTAGCATATGTGTACTCAGCCTCGCTTTTATATAATGTCCAAATTATGAAAACTAATAATCACTAAAATTGATAGAATAACCAAATTATGACAAGTAGTCTTACTAATTGATAGAATAACCAAATTATAACAACCAGGCCTCACTAAAATTTATATTATTCGAGTTGCAAAAGTATTTCAGACATGAGACTTTTTGTGCAAGAAAGACGATGTCCTCATCCCCGAAATTTTCGCATAGTAGCATATGTTTACTCAGCCTCGTTTTTTTACTAATAATCACTAAAATTGATAGGATAACCAAATTATGACAAGCAGTCCTCACTAAAATTTATATTATTCGAGTTCCAAAAGTATTTCAGATATGAGACTTTTTGTGCAAGAAAGAAGACGTCCTCCGCCCCAAAATTTGCGCATAGTAGCATATGAGTACTCAGCCTCGTTTTTTTATAATGGCCTTATTTTTAAAACTAATAATCACTAAAATGCATAGAATAAACAACTTATGAAAACTAGTCCTCACTAAAATTTATATTATTCGAGTTCCAAAAGTATTTCAGACATGAGACTTTTTGTGCAAGAAAGAGGATGTCCTCATACCCTAAATTTGCGCATAGTAGCATATGTGTACTCAGCCCCGTTTTTTTTACTAATAATCCCTAAAATTGGTAGAATAACTAAATTATGACAACTAGTCCTCACTAAAATTTATATTATTCGAGTTCCAAAAGTATTTCAGACACGAGACTTTTTGTGCAAGAAAGAGGACGTCCTCAGTCCCATAATTTGCGCATAGTAGCATAAGTGTACTCAGCCTCCTTTTTTTATAATGGCCAAATTATGAGAACTAATAATCACTAAAATTGATAGAATAACCAAATTATGACAACTAGTCCTCACTAAAATTTATATTATTCGAGTTCCAAAAGTATTTCAGACATGAGACTTTTTGTGCAAGAAAGACGAAGTCCTCAGCCCCAAAATTTGCGCATAGTAGCATAAGTGTACTCAGCCTCCTTTTTCTATAATGGCCAAATTATGAGAACTAATAATCACTAAAATTGATAGAATAACCAAATTATGACAACTAGTCCTCACTAAAATTTATATTATTCGAGTTCCAAAAGTATTTCAGACATGAGACTTTTTGTGCAAGAAAGAGGATGTCCTCAGACCCTAAATTTGCGCATAGTAGCATATGTGTACTCAGCCCCGTTTTTTTTACTAATACTCACTAAAATTGATAGAATAACTAAATTATGACAACTAGTCCTCACTAAAATTTATATTATTCGAGTTCCAAAAGTATTTCAGACATGAGACTTTTTGTGCAAGAAAGAGGACGTCCTTAGCCCCATAATTTGCGCATAGTGCCATATGTGTACTCAGCCTCCTTTTTTTATAATGGCCAAATTATGACCTCGTTTTTATATAATGTCCAAATTATGAAAACTAATAAACTATAAAATTGATAGAATAACAAGAAGAATTGATAGAATGCAAGAAAGAGGACGTCCTCAGAAATAATTTACGTATAGTAGCATATGTGTACTTAGCCTCGCTTTTATATGATGTCCAAATTATGAAAACTAATAATCACTAAAATTGATAGAATAAACAACTTATGACAACTAGTCCTCACTAAAATTTATATTATTCGAGTTCCAAAAGTATTTCAGACATGAGACTTTTTGTGCAAGAAAGAGGACGTCCTCAGCCAAAAATTTGCGCATAGTATCATAAGTGTATTTAGCCTCCTTTTCTTATAATGGCCAAATTATGACCTCGTTTTTATATAATGTCCAAATTATGAAAACTAATAAACTCTAAAATCGATAGAATAACAAGAAGAATTGATAGAATGCAAGAAAGAGGACGTCCTCAGAAATAATTTGCGTATAGTAGCATATGTGTACTCAGCCTCGTTTTTATATAATGTCCAAATTATGAAAACTAATAATCACTAAAATTGATAGAATAACCAAATTATACAAGTAGTCCTACTAATTGATAGAATATCCAAATTATGACAACCAGGCCTCACTAAAATTTATATTATCCGAGTTGCAAAAGTATTTCAGACATGAGACTTTTTGTGCAAGAAAGACGAAGTCCTCAGCCCCAAAATTTGCGCATAGTAGCATAAGTGTACTCAGCCTCCTTTTTTTATAATGGCCAAATTATGAGAACTAATAATCACTAAAATTGATAGAATAACCAAATTATGACAACTAGTCCTCACTAAAATTTATATTATTCGAGTTCCAAAAGTATTTCAGACATGAGACTTTTTGTGCAAGAAAGAGGATGTCCTCAGACCCTAAATTTGCGCATAGTAGCATATGTGTACTCAGCCCCGTTTTTTTTACTAATAATCCCTAAAATTGGTAGAATAACTAAATTATGACAACTAGTCCTCACTAAAATTTATATTATTCGAGTTCCAAAAGTATTTCAGACATGAGACTTTTTGTGCAAGAAAGAGGACGTCCTCAGCCCCATAATTTGCGCATAGTGCCATATGTGTACTCAGCCTCCTTTTTTTATAATGGCCAAATTATGACCTCGTTTTTATATAATGTCCAAATTATGAAAACTAATAAACTATAAAATTGATAGAATAACAAGAAGAATTGATAGGATGCAAGAAAGAGGACGTCCTCAGAAATAATTTACGTATAGTAGCATATGTGTACTCAGCCTCGCTTTTATATAATGTCCAAATTATGAAAACTAATAATCACTAAAATTGATAAAATAACCAAATTATGACAAGTAGTCTTACTAATTGATAGAATAACCAAATTATAACAACCAGGCCTCACTAAAATTTATATTATTCGAGTTGCAAAAGTATTTCAGACATGAGACATTTTTTGCAAGAAAGACGATGTCCTCATTTTCGAAATTTTCGCATAGTAGCATATGTTTACTCAGCCTCGTTTTTTTACTAATAATCACTAAAATTGATAGGATAACCAAATTATGACAAGCAGTCCTCACTAAAATTTATATTATTCGAGTTCCAAAAGTATTTCAGATATGAGACTTTTTGTGCAAGAAAGAAGACGTCCTCCGCCCCAAAATTTGCGCATAGTAGCATATGAGTACTCAGCCTCGTTTTTTTATAATGGCCTTATTTTTAAAACTAATAATCACTAAAATGCATAGAATAAACAACTTATGAAAACTAGTCCTCACTAAAATTTATATTATTCGAGTTCCAAAAGTATTTCAGACATGAGACTTTTTGTGCAAGAAAGAGGATGTCCTCATACCCTAAATTTGCGCATAGTAGCATATGTGTACTCAGCCCCGTTTTTTTTACTAATAATCCCTAAAATTGGTAGAATAACTAAATTATGACAACTAGTCCTCACTAAAATTTATATTATTCGAGTTCCAAAAGTATTTCAGACACGAGACTTTTTGTGCAAGAAAGAGGACGTCCTCAGTCCCATAATTTGCGCATAGTAGCATAAGTGTACTCAGCCTCCTTTTTTTATAATGGCCAAATTATGAGAACTAATAATCACTAAAATTGATAGAATAACCAAATTATGACAACTAGTCCTCACTAAAATTTATATTATTCGAGTTCCAAAAGTATTTCAGACATGAGACTTTTTGTGCAAGAAAGACGAAGTCCTCAGCCCCAAAATTTGCGCCTAGTAGCATAAGTGTACTCAGCCTCCTTTTTCTATAATGGCCAAATTATGAGAACTAATAATCACTAAAATTGATAGAATAACCAAATTATGACAACTAGTCCTCACTAAAATTTATATTATTCGAGTTCCAAAAGTATTTCAGACATGAGACTTTTTGTGCAAGAAAGAGGATGTCCTCAGACCCTAAATTTGCGCATAGTAGCATATGTGTACTCAGCCCCGTTTTTTTTTACTAATACTCACTAAAATTGATAGAATAACTAAATTATGACAACTAGTCCTCACTAAAATTTATATTATTCGAGTTCCAAAAGTATTTCAGACATGAGACTTTTTGTGCAAGAAAGAGGACGTCCTTAGCCCCATAATTTGCGCATAGTGCCATATGTGTACTCAGCCTCCTTTTTTTATAATGGCCAAATTATGACCTCGTTTTTATATAATGTCCAAATTATGAAAACTAATAAACTAAAAAATTGATAGAATAACAAGAAGAATTGATAGAATGCAAGAAAGAGGACGTCCTCAGAAATAATTTACGTATAGTAGCATATGTGTACTTAGCCTCGCTTTTATATGATGTCCAAATTATGAAAACTAATAATCACTAAAATTGATAGAATAAACAACTTATGACAACTAGTCCTCACTAAAATTTATATTATTCGAGTTCCAAAAGTATTTCAGACATGAGACTTTTTGTGCAAGAAAGAGGACGTCCTCAGCCAAAAATTTGCGCATAGTATCATAAGTGTATTTAGCCTCCTTTTCTTATAATGGCCAAATTATGACCTCGTTTTTATATAATGTCCAAATTATGAAAACTAATAAACTCTAAAATCGATAGAATAACAAGAAGAATTGATAGAATGCAAGAAAGAGGACGTCCTCAGAAATAATTTGCGTATAGTAGCATATGTGTACTCAGCCTCGTTTTTATATAATGTCCAAATTATGAAAACTAATAATCACTAAAATTGATAGAATAACCAAATTATACAAGTAGTCCTACTAATTGATAGAATATCCAAATTATGACAACCAGGCCTCACTAAAATTTATATTATCCGAGTTGCAAAAGTATTTCAGACATGAGACTTTTTGTGCAAGAAAGACGAAGTCCTCAGCCCCAAAATTTGCGCATAGTAGCATAAGTGTACTCAGCCTCCTTTTTTTATAATGGCCAAATTATGAGAACTAATAATCACTAAAATTGATAGAATAACCAAATTATGACAACTAGTCCTCACTAAAATTTATATTATTCGAGTTCCAAAAGTATTTCAGACATGAGACTTTTTGTGCAAGAAAGAGGATGTCCTCAGACCCTAAATTTGCGCATAGTAGCATATGTGTACTCAGCCCCGTTTTTTTTACTAATAATCCCTAAAATTGGTAGAATAACTAAATTATGACAACTAGTCCTCACTAAAATTTATATTATTCGAGTTCCAAAAGTATTTCAGACATGAGACTTTTTGTGCAAGAAAGAGGACGTCCTCAGCCCCATAATTTGCGCATAGTGCCATATGTGTACTCAGCCTCCTTTTTTTATAATGGCCAAATTATGACCTCGTTTTTATATAATGTCCAAATTATGAAAACTAATAAACTATAAAATTGATAGAATAACAAGAAGAATTGATAGGATGCAAGAAAGAGGACGTCCTCAGAAATAATTTACGTATAGTAGCATATGTGTACTCAGCCTCGCTTTTATATAATGTCCAAATTATGAAAACTAATAATCACTAAAATTGATAGAATAACCAAATTATGACAAGTAGTCTTACTAATTGATAGAATAACCAAATTATAACAACCAGGCCTCACTAAAATTTATATTATTCGAGTTGCAAAAGTATTTCAGACATGAGACTTTTTGTGCAAGAAAGACGATGTCCTCATCCCCGAAATTTTCGCATAGTAGCATATGTTTACTCAGCCTCGTTTTTTTACTAATAATCACTAAAATTGATAGGATAACCAAATTATGACAAGCAGTCCTCACTAAAATTTATATTATTCGAGTTCCAAAAGTATTTCAGATATGAGACTTTTTGTGCAAGAAAGAAGACGTCCTCCGCCCCAAAATTTGCGCATAGTAGCATATGAGTACTCAGCCTCGTTTTTTTATAATGGCCTTATTTTTAAAACTAATAATCACTAAAATGCATAGAATAAACAACTTATGAAAACTAGTCCTCACTAAAATTTATATTATTCGAGTTCCAAAAGTATTTCAGACATGAGACTTTTTGCGCAAGAAAGAGGATGTCCTCATACCCTAAATTTGCGCATAGTAGCATATGTGTACTCAGCCCCGTTTTTTTTACTAATAATCCCTAAAATTGGTAGAATAACTAAATTATGACAACTAGTCCTCACTAAAATTTATATTATTCGAGTTCCAAAAGTATTTCAGACACGAGACTTTTTGTGCAAGAAAGAGGACGTCCTCAGTCCCATAATTTGCGCATAGTAGCATAAGTGTACTCAGCCTCCTCTTTTTATAATGGCCAAATTATGAGAACTAATAATCACTAAAATTGATAGAATAACCAAATTATGACAACTAGTCCTCACTAAAATTTATATTATTCGAGTTCCAAAAGTATTTCAGACATGAGACTTTTTGTGCAAGAAAGACGAAGTCCTCAGCCCCAAAATTTGCGCATAGTAGCTTAAGTGTACTCAGCCTCCTTTTTCTATAATGGCCAAATTATGAGAACTAATAATCACTAAAATTGATAGAATAACCAAATTATGACAACTAGTCCTCACTAAAATTTATATTATTCGAGTTCCAAAAGTATTTCAGACATGAGACTTTTTGTGCAAGAAAGAGGATGTCCTCAGACCCTAAATTTGCGCATAGTAGCATATGTGTACTCAGCCCCGTTTTTTTTACTAATACTCACTAAAATTGATAGAATAACTAAATTATGACAACTAGTCCTCACTAAAATTTATATTATTCGAGTTCCAAAAGTATTTCAGACATGAGACTTTTTGTGCAAGAAAGAGGACGTCCTTAGCCCCATAATTTGCGCATAGTGCCATATGTGTACTCAGCCTCCTTTTTTTATAATGGCCAAATTATGACCTCGTTTTTATATAATGTCCAAATTATGAAAACTAATAAACTATAAAATTGATAGAATAACAAGAAGAATTGATAGAATGCAAGAAAGAGGACGTCCTCAGAAAAAATTTACGTATAGTAGCATATGTGTACTTAGCCTCGCTTTTATATGATGTCCAAATTATGAAAACTAATAATCACTAAAATTGATAGAATAAACAACTTATGACAACTAGTCCTCACTAAAATTTATATTATTCGAGTTCCAAAAGTATTTCAGACATGAGACTTTTTGTGCAAGAAAGAGGACGTCCTCAGCCAAAAAATTTGCGCATAGTATCATAAGTGTATTTAGCCTCCTTTTCTTATAATGGCCAAATTATGACCTCGTTTTTATATAATGTCCAAATTATGAAAACTAATAAACTCTAAAATCGATAGAATAACAAGAAGAATTGATAGAATGCAAGAAAGAGGACGTCCTCAGAAATAATTTGCGTATAGTAGCATATGTGTACTCAGCCTCGTTTTTATATAATGTCCAAATTATGAAAACTAATAATCACTAAAATTGATAGAATAACCAAATTATACAAGTAGTCCTACTAATTGATAGAATATCCAAATTATGACAACCAGGCCTCACTAAAATTTATATTATCCGAGTTGCAAAAGTATTTCAGACATGAGACTTTTTGTGCAAGAAAGACGAAGTCCTCAGCCCCAAAATTTGCGCATAGTAGCATAAGTGTACTCAGCCTCCTTTTTTTATAATGGCCAAATTATGAGAACTAATAATCACTAAAATTGATAGAATAACCAAATTATGACAACTAGTCCTCACTAAAATTTATATTATTCGAGTTCCAAAAGTATTTCAGACATGAGACTTTTTGTGCAAGAAAGAGGATGTCCTCAGACCCTAAATTTGCGCATAGTAGCATATGTGTACTCAGCCCCGTTTTTTTTACTAATAATCCCTAAAATTGGTAGAATAACTAAATTATGACAACTAGTCCTCACTAAAATTTATATTATTCGAGTTCCAAAAGTATTTCAGACATGAGACTTTTTGTGCAAGAAAGAGGACGTCCTCAGCCCCATAATTTGCGCATAGTGCCATATGTGTATCCAGCCTCCTTTTTTTATAATGGCCAAATTATGACCTCGTTTTTATATAATGTCCAAATTATGAAAACTAATAAACTATAAAATTGATAGAATAACAAGAAGAATTGATAGAATGCAAGAAAGAGGATGTCCTCAGAAATAATTTACGTATAGTAGCATATGTGTACTCAGCCTCGCTTTTATATAATGTCCAAATTATGAAAACTAATAATCACTAAAATTGATAGAATAACCAAATTATGACAAGTAGTCCTACTAATTGATAGAATAACCAAATTATAACAACCAGGCCTCACTAAAATTTATATTATTCGAGTTGCAAAAGTATTTCAGACATGAGACTTTTTGTGCAAGAAAGACGATGTCCTCATCCCCGAAATTTTCGCATAGTAGCATATGTTTACTCAGCCTCGTTTTTTTACTAATAATCACTAAAATTGATAGGATAACCAAATTATGACAAGCAGTCCTCACTAAAATTTATATTATTCGAGTTCCAAAAGTATTTCAGATATGAGACTTTTTGTGCAAGAAAGAAGACGTCCTCCGCCCCAAAATTTGCGCATAGTAGCATATGAGTACTCAGCCTCGTTTTTTTATAATGGCCTTATTTTTAAAACTAATAATCACTAAAATGCATAGAATAAACAACTTATGAAAACTAGTCCTCACTAAAATTTATATTATTCGAGTTCCAAAAGTATTTCAGACATGAGACTTTTTGTGCAAGAAAGAGGAAGTCCTCAGCCCCAAAATTTGCGCATAGTAGCATATGTGTACTCAGCCTCGTTTTTTTATAATGGCAATATTATGAGAACAAATAATCACTAAAATTGATAGAATAATTAAATTATGACAACTAGTCCTCACTAAAATTTATATTATTCGAGTTCCAAAAGTATTTCAGACATGAGACTTTTTGTGCAAGAAAGAAGACGTCCTCCGCCCCAAAATTTGCGCATAGTAGCATATGAGTACTCAGCCTCGTTTTTTTATAATGGCCTTATTTTTAAAACTAATAATCACTAAAATGCATAGAATAAACAACTTATGAAAACTAGTCCTCACTAAAATTTATATTATTCGAGTTCCAAAAGTATTTCAGACATGAGACTTTTTGTGCAAGAAAGAGGATGTCCTCATACCCTAAATTTGCGCATAGTAGCATATGTGTACTCAGCCCCGTTTTTTTTACTAATAATCCCTAAAATTGGTAGAATAACTAAATTATGACAACTAGTCCTCACTAAAATTTATATTATTCGAGTTCCAAAAGTATTTCAGACATGAGACTTTTTGTGCAAGAAAGAGGACGTCCTCAGTCCCATAATTTGCGCATAGTAGCATAAGTGTACTCAGCCTCCTTTTTTTATAATGGCCAAATTATGAGAACTAATAATCACTAAAATTGATAGAATAACCAAATTATGACAACTAGTCCTCACTAAAATTTATATTATTCGAGTTCCAAAAGTATTTCAGACATGAGACTTTTTGTGCAAGAAAGACGAAGTCCTCAGCCTCAAAATTTGCGCATAGTAGCATAAGTGTACTCAGCCTCCTTTTTTTATAATGGCCAAATTATGAGAACTAATAATCACTAAAATTGATGGAATAACCAAATTATGACAACTAGTCCTCACTAAAATTTATATTATTCGAGTTCCAAAAGTATTTCAGACATGATACTTTTTGTGCAAGAAAGAGGATGTCCTCAGACCCTAAATTTGCGCATAGTAGCATATGTGTACTCAGCCCCGTTTTTTTTACTAATACTCACTAAAATTGATAGAATAACTAAATTATGACAACTAGTCCTCACTAAAATTTATATTATTCGAGTTCCAAAAGTATTTCAGACATGAGACTTTTTGTGCAAGAAAGAGGACGTCCTTAGCCCCATAATTTGTGCATAGTGCCATATGTGTACTCAGCCTCCTTTTTTTATAATGGCCAAATTATGACCTCGTTTTTATATAATGTCCAAATTATGAAAACTAATAAACTATAAAATTGATAGAATAACAAGAAGAATTGATAGAATGCAAGAAAGAGGACGTCCTCAGAAATAATTTACGTATAGTAGCATATGTGTATTTAGCCTCCTTTTTTTATAATGGCCAAATTATGAGAACTAATAATCACTAAAATTGATAGAACAACCAAATTATGACAACTAGTCCTCACTAAAATTTTTATATAATGTCCAAATTATGAAAACTAATAATCACTAAAATTGATAGAATAACCAAATTATGACAAGCAATCCTCACTAAAATTTATATTATTCGAGTTCCAAAAGTATTTCAGACATGAGACTTTTTATGCAAGAAAGAGAAAGTCCTCAGCCCCAAAATTTGCGCATAGTAGCATATGTGTACTCAGCCTCGTTTTTTTATAATGGCCATATTATGAAAACTAATAATCACTAAAATTGATAGAATAAACAACTTATGACAACTAGTCCTCAATAAAATTTATATTATTCGAGTTCCAAAAGTATTTCAGACATGCAACTTTTTGTGCAAGAAAGAGGACGTGCTCAGCCCCAAAATTTGTCCATACTAGCATAAGTGTACTCAGCCTCGCTTTTTTATAATGGCCATATTATGAAAACTAATAATCACAAAAAATGATAGAATAAACAACTTATGGCAACTAGCCCTCCTTTTTATAATGTCCAAATTATGAAAACTAGCAAGTTCTAGAATTGATAGAATAACAAGAAGAATTGATAGAATGCAAGAAAGACGACGTCCTCAGAAATAATTTGCGTATAGTAGCATATGTGTACTCAGCATCGTTTTTATATAATGTCCAAATTATGAAAACTCAGCCTTTTTTTATAATGGCCAAATTATGACCTCGTTTTTATATAATGTTCAAATTATGAAAACTAATAATCTTTAACATTGATAGAATAACCAAATTATGACAAGTAGTCCTCATTAAAATTTTTATTATTCGAGTTCCAAAAGTATTTCAGACATGAGACTTTTTGTGCAAGAAAGAGGACGTCCTCAGCCCCAAAATTTACGCATAGTAGCATAAGTGTACTCAGCCTCCTTTTAATGGCCAAATTATGAGAACTAATAATAACTAAAATTGATAGAATAAACAACTATGACAACTAGTCCTCACTAAAATTTATATTATTCGAGTTCCAAAAGTATTTCAGACATGAGACTTTTTGTGCAAAAAAGAGGACGTCCTCAGCCATAATTTGCGTATAGTGCCATATGTGTACTCAACTTCCTTTTCTTATAATGGCCAAACTATGACCTCGTTTTTATATAATATCCAAATTATGAAAACTAATAAACTCTAAAATCGATAGAATAACAAGAAGAATTGATAGAATGCAAGAAAGAGGATGTCCTCAGAAATAATTTGCGTATAGTAGCATATGTGTACTCAGCCTCGTTTTTATATAATGTCCAAATTATGAAAACTAATAATCACTAAAATTGATAGAATAACCAAATTATACAAGTAGTCCTACTAATTGATAGAATATCCAAATTATGAACACCAGGCCTCACTAAAATTTATATTATTCGAGTTGCAAAAGTATTTCAGACATGAGACTTTTTGTGCAAGAAAGACGAAGTCCTCAGCCCCAAAATTTGCGCATAGTAGCATAAGTGTACTCAGCCTCCTTTTTTTATAATGGCCAAATTATGAGAACTAATAATCACTAAAATTGATAGAATAACCAAATTATGACAACTAGTCCTCACTAAAATTTATATTATTCGAGTTCCAAAAGTATTTCAGACATGAGACTTTTTGTGCAAGAAAGAGGATGTCCTCAGACCCTAAATTTGTGCATAGTAGCATATGTGTACTCAGTCCCGTTTTTTTACTAATAATCCCTAAAATTGATAGAATAACTAAATTATGACTAAATTATCACTAAAATTGATAGGATAACCAAATTATGACAAGCAGTCCTCACTAAAATTTATATTATTCGAGTTCCAAAAGTATTTCAGATATGAGACTTTTTGTGCAAGAAACAGGAAGTCCTCAGCCCCGAAATTTTCGCATGGTAGCATATGTTTACTCAGCCTCGTTTATTTACTAATAATCACTAAAATTGATCGAATATACAAATTAAGACAACTAGTCCTCACTAAAATTTATATTATTCGAGTTCCAAAAGTATTTCAGACATGAGACTTTTTGTGCAAGAAAGAGGACGTCCTCAGCCCCAAAATTTGCGCATAGTAGCATAAGTGTACTCAGCCTCCTTTTAATGGCCAAATTATGAGAACTAATAATAACTAAAATTGATACAATAAACAACTATGACAACTAGTGCTCACTAAAATTTATATTATTCGAGTTCCAAAAGTATTTCAGACATGAGACTTTTTGTGCAAGAAAGAGGACGTCCTCAGCCATAATTTGCGTATAGTGCCATATGTGTACTCAACTTCCTTTTCTTATAATGGCCAAACTATGACCTCGTTTTTATATAATATCCAAATTATGAAAACTAATAAACTCTAAAATCGATAGAATAACAAGAAGAATTGATAGAATGCAAGAAAGAGGACGTCCTCAGAAATAATTTGCGTATAGTAGCATATGTGTACCCAGCCTCGTTTTTATATAATGTCCAAATTATGAAAACTAATAATCACTAAAATTGATAGAATAACCAAATTATACAAGTAGTCCTACTAATTGATAGAATATCCAAATTATGAACACCAGGCCTCACTAAAATTTATATTATTCGAGTTCCAAAAGTATTTCAGACATGAGACTTTTTGTGCAAGAAAGAGGATGTCCTCAGACCCTAAATTTGCGCATAGTAGCATATGTGTACTCAGTCCCGTTTTTTTTACTAATAATCCCTAAAATTGATAGAATAACTAAATTATGACTAAATTATCACTAAAATTGATAGGATAACCAAATAATGACAAGCAGTCCTCACTAAAATTTATATTATTCGAGTTCCAAAAGTATTTCAGATATGAGACTTTTTGTGCAAGAAAGAGGAAGTCCTCAGCCCCGAAATTTTCGCATGGTAGCATATGTTTACTCAGCCTCGTTTATTTACTAATAATCACTAAAATTGATCGAATATACAAATTAAGACAACTAGTCCTCACTAAAATTTATATTATTCGAGTTCCAAAAGTATTTCAGACATGAGACTTTTTGTGCAAGAAAGAGGACGTCCTCAGCCCCAAAATTTGCGCATAGTAGCATAAGTGTACTCAGCCTCCTTTTAATGGCCAAATTATGAGAACTAATAATAACTAAAATTGATACAATAAACAACTATGACAACTAGTGCTCACTAAAATTTATATTATTCGAGTTCCAAAAGTATTTCAGACATGAGACTTTTTGTGCAAGAAAGAGGATGTCCTCATCCCCGAAATTTTCGCATAGTAGCATATGTTTACTCAGCCTCGTTTATTTACTAATAATCACTAAAATTGATCGAATATACAAATTAAGACTACTAGTCCTCACTAAAATTTATATTATTCGAGTTTCAAAAGTATTTCAGACATGAGACATTTTGTGCAAGAAAGAGGACGTCCTCAGCCCCAAAATTTGCGCATAGTAGCATAAGTGTACTCAGCCTCCTTTTAATGGCCAAATTATGAGAACTAATAATAACTAAAATTGATACAATAAACAACTATGACAACTAGTGCTCACTAAAATTTATATTATTCGAGTTCCAAAAGTATTTCAGACATGAGACTTTTTGTGCAAAAAAGAGGACGTCCTCAGCCATAATTTGCGCATAGTGCCATATGTGTACTCAGCTTCATTTTCTTATAATGGCCAAATTATGACCTCGTTTTTATATAATGTCCAAATTATGAAAACTAATAAACTCTAAAATCGATAGAACAACAAGAAGAATTGATAGAATGCAAGAAAGAGGACGTCATCAGAAATAATTTGCGTATAGTAGCATATGTGTACTCAGCCTCGTTTTTATATAATGTCCAAATTATGAAAACTAATAATCACTAAAATTGATAGAATAACCAAATTATGACAAGTAGTCCTACTAATTGATAGAATAACCAAATTATAACAACCAGGCCTCACTAAAATTTATATTATTCGAGTTGCAAAAGTATTTCAGACATGAGACTTTTTGTGCAAGAAAGAGGATGTCCTCATCCCCGAAATTTTCGCATAGTAGCATATGTTTACTCAGCCTCGTTTTTTTACTAATAATCACTAAAATTGATAGGATAACCAAATTATGACAAGCAGTCCTCACTAAAATTTATATTATTCGAGTTCCAAAAGTATTTCAGATATGAGACTTTTTGTGCAAGAAAGAAGACGTCCTCCGCCCCAAAATTTGCGCATAGTAGCATATGAGTACTCAGCCTCGTTTTTTTATAATGGCCTTATTTTTAAAACTAATAATCACTAAAATGCATAGAATAAACAACTTATGAAAACTAGTCCTCACTAAAATTTATATTATTCGAGTTCCAAAAGTATTTCAGACATGAGACTTTTTGGACAAGAAAGAGGAAGTCCTCAGCCCCAAAATTTGCGCATAGTAGCATATGTGTACTCAGCCTCGTTTTTTTTATAATGGCAATATTATGAGAACAAATAATCACTAAAATTGATAGAATAATTAAATTATGACAACTAGTCCTCACTAAAATTTATATTATTCGAGTTCCAAAAGTATTTCAGACATGAGACTTTTTGTGCAAGAAAGAGGATGTCCTCAGACCCTAAATTTGCGCATAGTAGCATATGTGTACTCAGCCCCGTTTTTTTTACTAATACTCACTAAAATTGATAGAATAACTAAATTATGACAACTAGTCCTCACTAAAATTTATATTATTCGAGTTCCAAAAGTATTTCAGACATGAGACTTTTTGTGCAAGAAAGAGGACGTCCTCAGCCCCATAATTTGCGCATAGTGCCATATGTGTACTCAGCCTCCTTTTTTTATAATGGCCAAATTATGACCTCGTTTTTATATAATGTCCAAATTATGAAAACTAATAAACTATAAAATTGATAGAATAACAAGAAGAATTGATAGAATGCAAGAAAGAGGACGTCCTCAGAAATAATTTACGTATAGTAGCATATGTGTACTCAGCCTCGCTTTTATATAATGTCCAAATTATGAAAACTAATAATCACTAAAATTGATAGAATAAACAACTTATGACAACTAGTCCTCACTAAAATTTATATTATTCGAGTTCCAAAAGTATTTCAGACATGAGACTTTTTGTGCAAGAAAGAGGACGTCCTCAGCCAAAAAATTTGCGCATAGTATCATAAGTGTACTCAGCCTCCTTTTTTTATAATGGCCAAATTATGAGAACTAATAATCACTAAAATTGATAGAACAACCAAATTATGACAACTAGTCCTCACTAAAATTTTTATATAATGTCCAAATTATGAAAACTAATAATCACTAAAATTGATAGTATAACCAAATTATGACAAGCAATCCTCACTAAAATTTATATTATTCGAGATCCAAAAGTATTTCAGACATGAGACTTTTTGTGCAAGAAAGAGGAAGTCCTCAGCCCCAAAATTTGCGCATAGTAGCATACGTGTACTCAGCCTCGTTTTTTTATAATGGCAATATTATGAAAACTAATAATCACTAAAATTGATAGAATAAACAACTTATGACAACTAGTCCTCAATAAAATTTATATTATTCGAGTTCCAAAAGTATTTCAGACATGCAACTTTTTGTGCAAGAAAGAGGACGTGCTCAGCCCCAAAATTTGCCCATACTAGCATAAGTGTACTCAGCCTCCTTTTTTTATAATGGCCAAATTATGAGAACTAATAATCACTAAAATTGATAGAATAACCAAATTATGACAACTAGTCCTCACTAAAATTTATATTATTCGAGTTCCAAAAGTATTTCAGACATGAGACTTTTTGTGCAAGAAAGAGGAAGTCCTCAGCCCCAAAATTTGCGTATAGTAGCATATGTGTACTCAGCCTCGCTTTTATATAATGTCCAAATTATGAAAACTAATAATCACTAAAATTGATAGAATAAACAACTTATGACAACTAGTCCTCAATAAAATTTATATTATTCGAGTTCCAAAAGTATTTCAGACATGCAACTTTTTGTGCAAGAAAGAGGACGTGCTCAGCCCCAAAATTTGCCCATACTAGCATAAGTGTACTCAGCCTCCTTTTTTTATAATGGCCAAATTATGAGAACTAATAATCACTAAAATTGATAGAATAACCAAATTATGACAACTAGTCCTCACTAAAATTTATATTATTCGAGTTCCAAAAGTATTTCAGACATGAGACTTTTTGTGCAAGAAAGAGGATGTCCTCAGACCCTAAATTTGCGCATAGTAGCATATGTGTACTCAGCCCCGTTTTTTTTTACTAATAATCCCTAAAATTGATAGAATAACTAAATTATGACAACTAGTCCTCACTAAAATTTATATTATTCGAGTTCCAAAAGTATTTCAGACATGAGACATTTTGTGCAAGAAAGAGGACGTCCTCAGTCCCATAATTTGCGCATAGTAGCATAAGTGTACTCAGCCTCCTTTTTTTATAATGGCCAAATTATGAGAACTAATAATCACTAAAATTGATAGAATAACCAAATTATGACAACTAGTCCTCACTAAAATTTATATTATTCGAGTTCCAAAAGTATTTCAGACATGAGACTTTTTGTGCAAGAAAGACGAAGTCCTCAGCCCCAAAATTTGCGCATAGTAGCATAAGTGTACTCAGCCTCCTTTTTTTATAATGGCCAAATTATGAGAACTAATAATCACTAAAATTGATAGAATAACCAAATTATGACAACTAGTCCTCACTAAAATTTATATTATTCGAGTTCCAAAAGTATTTCAGACATGAGACTTTTTGTGCAAGAAAGAGGATGTCCTCAGACCCTAAATTTGCGCATAGTAGCATATGTGTACTCAGCCCCGTTTTTATACTAATACTCACTAAAATTGATAGAATAACTAAATTATGACAACTAGTCCTCACTAAAATTTATATTATTCGAGTTCCAAAAGTATTTCAGACATGAGACTTTTTGTGCAAGAAAGAGGACGTCCTCCTCAGCCCCATAATTTGCGCATAGTGCCATATGTGTACTCAGCCTCCTTTTTTTATAATGGCCAAATTATGACCTCGTTTTTATATAATGTCCAAATTATGAAAACTAATAAACTATAAAATTGATAGAATAACAAGAAGAATTGATAGAATGCAAGACAGAGGACGTCCTCAGAAATAATTTACGTATAGTAGCATATGTGTACTCAGCCTCGCTTTTATATAATGTCTAAATTATGAAAACTAATAATCACTAAAATTGATAGAATAAACAACTTGTGACAACTAGTCCTCACTAAAATTTATATTATTCGAGTTCCAAAAGTATTTCAGACATGACACTTTTTGTGCAAGAAAGAGGACGTCCTCAGCCAAAAAATTTTCGCATAGTATCATAAGTGTACTCTGCCTCCTTTTTTTATAATGGCCAAATTATGAGAACTAATAATCACTAAAATTGATAGAACAACCAAATTATGACAACTAGTCCTCACTAAAATTTTTATATAATGTCCAAATTATGAAAACTAATAATCACTAAAATTGATAGAATAACCAAATTATGACAAGCAATCCTCACTAAAATTTATATTATTCGAGTTCCAAAAGTATTTCAGACATGCAACTTTTTGTGCAAGAAAGAGGTCGTGCTCAGCCCCAAAATTTGCGCATAGTAGCATATGTGTACTCAGCCTCGTTTTTTTATAATGGCCATATTATGAAAACTAATAATCACTAAAATTGATAGAATAAACAACTTATGGCAACTAGCCCTACTTTTTATAATGTCCAAATTATGAAAACTAGCAAGTTCTAGAATTGATAGAATAACAAGAAGAATTGATAGAATGCAAGAAAGACGACGTCCTCAGAAATAATTTGCGTATAGTAGCATATGTGTACTCAGCATCGTTTTTATATAATGTCCAAATTATGAAAACAGCCTTTTTTTATAATGGCCAAATTATGACCTCGTTTTTATATAATGTCCAAATTATGAAAACTAATAATCACTAAAATTGATAGAATAACCAAATTATGACAACTAGTCCTCACTAAAATTTATATTATTCGAGTTCCAAAAGTATTTCAGACATGAGACTTTTTGTGCAAGAAAGAGGATGTCCTCAGACCCTAAATTTGCGCATAGTAGCATATGTGTACTCAGCCCCGTTTTTTTTTACTAATAATCCCTAAAATTGATAGAATAACTAAATTATGACAACTAGTCCTCACTAAAATTTATATTATTCGAGTTCCAAAAGTATTTCAGACATGAGACATTTTGTGCAAGAAAGAGGACGTCCTCAGTCCCATAATTTGCGCATAGTAGCATAAGTGTACTCAGCCTCCTTTTTTTATAATGGCCAAATTATGAGAACTAATAATCACTAAAATTGATAGAATAACCAAATTATGACAACTAGTCCTCACTAAAATTTATATTATTCGAGTTCCAAAAGTATTTCAGACATGAGACTTTTTGTGCAAGAAAGACGAAGTCCTCAGCCCCAAAATTTGCGCATAGTAGCATAAGTGTACTCAGCCTCCTTTTTTTATAATGGCCAAATTATGAGAACTAATAATCACTAAAATTGATAGAATAACCAAATTATGACAACTAGTCCTCACTAAAATTTATATTATTCGAGTTCCAAAAGTATTTCAGACATGAGACTTTTTGTGCAAGAAAGAGGATGTCCTCAGACCCTAAATTTGCGCATAGTAGCATATGTGTACTCAGCCCCGTTTTTATACTAATACTCACTAAAATTGATAGAATAACTAAATTATGACAACTAGTCCTCACTAAAATTTATATTATTCGAGTTCCAAAAGTATTTCAGACATGAGACTTTTTGTGCAAGAAAGAGGACGTCCTCCTCAGCCCCATAATTTGCGCATAGTGCCATATGTGTACTCAGCCTCCTTTTTTTATAATGGCCAAATTATGACCTCGTTTTTATATAATGTCCAAATTATGAAAACTAATAAACTATAAAATTGATAGAATAACAAGAAGAATTGATAGAATGCAAGACAGAGGACGTCCTCAGAAATAATTTACGTATAGTAGCATATGTGTACTCAGCCTCGCTTTTATATAATGTCTAAATTATGAAAACTAATAATCACTAAAATTGATAGAATAAACAACTTGTGACAACTAGTCCTCACTAAAATTTATATTATTCGAGTTCCAAAAGTATTTCAGACATGACACTTTTTGTGCAAGAAAGAGGACGTCCTCAGCCAAAAAATTTTCGCATAGTATCATAAGTGTACTCTGCCTCCTTTTTTTATAATGGCCAAATTATGAGAACTAATAATCACTAAAATTGATAGAACAACCAAATTATGACAACTAGTCCTCACTAAAATTTTTATATAATGTCCAAATTATGAAAACTAATAATCACTAAAATTGATAGAATAACCAAATTATGACAAGCAATCCTCACTAAAATTTATATTATTCGAGTTCCAAAAGTATTTCAGACATGCAACTTTTTGTGCAAGAAAGAGGTCGTGCTCAGCCCCAAAATTTGCGCATAGTAGCATATGTGTACTCAGCCTCGTTTTTTTATAATGGCCATATTATGAAAACTAATAATCACTAAAATTGATAGAATAAACAACTTATGGCAACTAGCCCTACTTTTTATAATGTCCAAATTATGAAAACTAGCAAGTTCTAGAATTGATAGAATAACAAGAAGAATTGATAGAATGCAAGAAAGACGACGTCCTCAGAAATAATTTGCGTATAGTAGCATATGTGTACTCAGCATCGTTTTTATATAATGTCCAAATTATGAAAACAGCCTTTTTTTATAATGGCCAAATTATGACCTCGTTTTTATATAATGTCCAAATTATGAAAACTAATAATCACTAACATTGATAGAATAACCAAATTATGACAACTAGTCCTCACTAAAATTTATATTATTCGAGTTCCAAAAGTATTTCAGACATGAGACTTTTTGTGCAAGAAAGAGGATGTCCTCAGACCCTAAATTTGCGCATAGTAGCATATGTGTACTCAGCCCCGTTTTTATACTAATACTCACTAAAATTGATAGAATAACTAAATTATGACAACTAGTCCTCACTAAAATTTATATTATTCGAGTTCCAAAAGTATTTCAGACATGAGACTTTTTGTGCAAGAAAGAGGACGTCCTCAGCCCCATAATTTGCGCATAGTGCCATATGTGTACTCAGCCTCCTTTTTTTATAATGGCCAAATTATGACCTCGTTTTTATATAATGTCCAAATTATGAAAACTAATAAACTATAAAATTGATAGAATAACAAGAAGAATTGATAGAATGCAAGACAGAGGACGTCCTCAGAAATAATTTACGTATAGTAGCATATGTGTACTCAGCCTCGCTTTTATATAATGTCCAAATTATGAAAACTAATAATCACTAAAATTGATAGAATAAACAACTTGTGACAACTAGTCCTCACTAAAATTTATATTATTCGAGTTCCAAAAGTATTTCAGACATGACACTTTTTGTGCAAGAAAGAGGACGTCCTCAGCCAAAAAATTTGCGCATAGTATCATAAGTGTACTCTGCCTCCTTTTTTTATAATGGCCAAATTATAAGAACTAATAATCACTAAAATTGATAGAACAACCAAATTATGACAACTAGTCCTCACTAAAATTTTTATATAATGTCCAAATTATGAAAACTAATAATCACTAAAATTGATAGAATAACCAAATTATGACAAGCAATCCTCACTAAAATTTATATTATTCGAGTTCCAAAAGTATTTCAGACATGCAACTTTTTGTGCAAGAAAGAGGTCGTGCTCAGCCCCAAAATTTGCGCATAGTAGCATATGTGTACTCAGCCTCGTTTTTTTATAATGGCCATATTATGAAAACTAATAATCACTAAAATTGATAGAATAAACAACTTATGGCAACTAGCCCTCCTTTTTATAATGTCCAAATTATGAAAACTAGCAAGTTCTAGAATTGATAGAATAACAAGAAGAATTGATAGAATGCAAGAAAGACGACGTCCTCAGAAATAATTTGCGTATAGTAGCATATGTGTACTCAGCATCGTTTTTATATAATGTCCAAATTATGAAAACAGCCTTTTTTTATAATGGCCAAATTATGACCTCGTTTTTATATAATGTCCAAATTATGAAAACTAATAATCACTAACATTGATAGAATAACCAAATTATGACAAGTAGTCCTCAATAAAATTTATATTATTCGAGTTCCAAAAGTATTTCAGACATGCAACTTTTTGTGCAAGAAAGAGGACGTGCTCAGCCCCAAAATTTGCCCATACTAGCATAAGTGTACTCAGCCTCCTTTTTTTATAATGGCCAAATTATAAGCACTAATGATCACTAAAATTGATAGAATAACCAAATTATGACAACTAGTTCTCACTAAAATTTATATTATTCGAGTTCCAAAAGTATTTTAGACATGAGACTTTTTGTGCAAGAAAGAGGATGTCCTCAGCCCCAAAATTTGCTCATAGTAGCATATGTGTACTCAGCCTCGCTTTTTTATAATGGCCATATTATGAAAACTAATAATATCAAAAAATGATAGAATAAACAACTTATGGCAACTAGCCCTCCTTTTTATAATGTCCAAATTATGAAAACTAGCAAGTTCTAGAATTGATAGAATAACAAGAAGAATTGATAGAATGCAAAAAAGACGACGTCCTCAGAAATAATTTGCGTATAGTAGCATATGTGTACTCAGCATCGTTTTTATATAATGTCCAAATTATGAAAACAGCCTTTTTTTATAATGGCCAAATTATGACCTCGTTTTTATATAATGTCCAAATTATGAAAACTAATAATCACTAACATTGATAGAATAACCAAATTATGACAAGTAGTCCTCATTAAAATTTATATTATTCGAGTTCCAAAAGTATTTCAGACATAAGACTTTTTGCGCAAGAAAGAGGACGTCCTCAGCCCCAAAATTTACGCATAGTAGCATAAGTGTACTCAGCCTCCTTTTAATGGCCAAATTATGAGAACTAATAATAACTAAAATTGATAGAATAAACAACTATGACAACTACTCCTCACTAAAATTTATATTATTTGAGTTCCAAAAGTATTTCAGACATGAGACTTTTTGTGCAAAAAAGAGGACGTCCTCAGCCATAATTTGCGTATAGTGCCATATGTGTACTCAACTTCCTTTTCTTATAATGGCCAAATAATGACCTTGTTTTTATATAGTGTCCAAATTATTAAAACTAATAAACTATAAAATTGATAGAATAACAAGAAGAATTGATAGAATGCAAGAAAGAGGACGTCCTCAGAAATAATTTGCGTATAGTAGCATATGTGTACTCAGCCTCGTTTTTATATAATGGCCAAATTATGAGAACTAATAATCACTTAAATTGATAGAATAACCAAATTATGACAACTAGTCCTCACTAAAATTTATATTATTCGAGTTCCAAAAGTATTTCAGACATGAGACTTTTTGTGCAAGAAAGAGGATGTTCTCAGACCCTAAATTTGCGCATAGTAGCATATGTGTACTCAGCCCCGTTTTGTTTACTACTAATCCCTAAAATTGATAGAATAACTAAATTATGACAACTAGTCCTCACTAAAATTAATATTATTCGAGTTCCAAAATTATTTCAGACATGAGAATTTTTGTGCAAGAAAGAGGACGTCCTCAGCCATAATTTGCGTATAGTGCCATATGTGTACTCAGCTTCCTTTTCTTATAATGGCCAAATTATGACCCCGTTTTTATATAATGTCCAAATTATGAAAACTAATAAACTCTAAAATCGATAGAATAACAAGAAGAATTGATAGAATGCAAGAAAGCGGATGTCCTCAGAAATAATTTGCGTATAGTAGCATATGTGTACTCAGCCTCGTTTTTATATAATGTCCAAATTATGAAAACTAATAATCACTAAAATTGATAGAATAACCAAATTATGACAAGTAGTCCTACTAATTGATAGAATATCCAAATTATGACAACCAGGCCTCACTAAAATTTATATTATTCGAGTTGCAAAAGTATTTCCGACATGAGACTTTTTGTGCAAGAAAGAGGATGTCCTTAGACCCTAAATTTGCGCATAGTAGCATTAGTGTACTCAGCCTCCTTTTTTTATAATGGCCAATTTATGAGAACTAATAATCACTAAAATTGATAGAATAACCAAATTATGACAACTAGTCCTCACTAAAATTTATATTATTCGAGTTCCAAAAGTATTTCAGACATGAGACTTTTTGTGCAAGAAAGAGGATGTCCTTAGACCCTAAATTTGCGCATAGTAGCATATGTGTACTCAGCCCCGTTTTTTTACTAATAATCACTAAAATTGATAGAATAACTAAATTATGACAACTAGTCCTCACTAAAATTTATATTATTTGAGTTCCAAAAGTATTTCAGACATGAGACTTTTTGTGCAAGAAAGAGGACGTCCCCAGTCCCATAATTTGCGCATAGTGCCATGTGTGTACTCATCCTCCTTTTTTTATAATGGCCAAATTATGACCTCGTTTTAATATAATGTCCAAATTAAGAAAACTAATAAACTCTAAAATTGATAGAATAACAAGAAGAATTGATAGAATGCAAGAAAAAGGACGTCCTCAGAAATAATTTGCGTATAGTAGCATATGTGTACTCAGCCTCGTTTTTATATAATGTCCAAATTATGAGAACTAATAATAACTAAAATTGATAGAATAAACAACTATGACAACTAGTCCTCACTAAAATTTATATTATTCGATTTCCAAAAGTATTTCAGACATGAGACTTTTTGTGCAAGAAAGAGGATGTCCTTAGACCCTAAATTTGCGCATAGTAGCATATGTGTACTCAGCCCCGTTTTTTTACTAATAATCACTAAAATTGATAGAATAACTAAATTATGACAACTAGTCCTCACTAAAATTTATATTATTTGAGTTCCAAAAGTATTTCAGACATGAGACTTTTTGTGCAAGAAAGAGGACGTCCCCAGTCCCATAATTTGCGCATAGTGCCATGTGTGTACTCATCCTCCTTTTTTTATAATGGCCAAATTATGACCTCGTTTTAATATAATGTCCAAATTAAGAAAACTAATAAACTCTAAAATTGATAGAATAACAAGAAGAATTGATAGAATGCAAGAAAAAGGACGTCCTCAGAAATAATTTGCGTATAGTAGCATATGTGTACTCAGCCTCGTTTTTATATAATGTCCAAATTATGAGAACTAATAATAACTAAAATTGATAGAATAAACAACTATGACAACTAGTCCTCACTAAAATTTATATTATTCGAGTTCCAAAAGTATTTCAGACATGAGAATTTTTGTGCAGGAAAGAGGACGTCCTCAGCCCCAAAATTTGTGCATAGTAGCATAAGTGTACTCAGCCTCCTTTTTGTATAATGGCCAAATTATGAGAACTAATAATCACTAAAATTTATAGAATAACCAAATTATGACAACTAGTCCTCACTAAAATTTTTATATAATGCCCAAATTATGAAAACTAATATTCACTAAAATTGATAGAATAACCAAATTATGACAAGCAGTTCTCACTAAAATTAATATTATTCGAGTTCCAAAAGTATATCAGACATGAGACTTTTTGTGCAAGAAAGAGGAAGTCCTCAGCCCGAAAATTTGCGCATAGTAGCATATGTGTAGTCAGCCTCGTTTTTTTATAATGGTCATATTATGAAAACTAATAATCACTAAAATTGATAGAATAAACAACTTATGACAACTAGTCCTCAATAAAATTTATATTATTCGAGTTCCAAAGGTATTTCAGACATGCGACATTTTTTTGCAAGAAAGAGGACGTCCTCAGCCCCAAAATTTGCGCATAGTGGCATATGTGTACTCAGCCTCATTTTTTTATAATTGCCAAATTATAACAACTAAAAGTCACTGAAATTGATAGGATAACCAAATTATGACAACTAGTCCTCACTAAAATTTATAATATTCGAGTTCCATAAGTATTTTAGACGTGATACTTTTTGTGACAACTAGTCCTCACTAAAATTTATATTATTCGACTTCAAATTGTATATCAGACATGAGACTTTTTATGCAGGAAAAAGGACGTTCACAGCCACAATTTGCGCATAGTGACATATGTGTACTCGGCTTCGTTTTTTTATAATGGCCAAATTGTGACAACTAATAATCACTAATATTGATAGGATAACCAAATTATGACAACTAGTCCTCACTAAAAATTATATTATTCGAGTTCCAAAAGTATTTCAGACATGCGACTTTTTTTTCAAGAAAAACGACGTCCTCAGCCCCACAATTTTCGCATAGTAGCATTTGTGTACTCAGCCTCATTTTTTATATTTGCCAAATTATAACAACTAAAAGTCACTGAAATTGATAGGATAACCAACTTATGACAACTAGTCCTCATTAAAATTTATATTAATCGAGTTACAAAAGTATTTCAGACATGCGACTGTTTGTGCAAGAAAGAGGACGTCCTCAGCCCCAAAATTTGCGCATAGTAGCATATGTGTACGCAGCCTTGTTTTTTTATAATGGCCAAGTTATGACAACTAATAATCACTAAAATTGACAGAATAACCAAATTATGACAACTAGTCCTCACCAAAATTTTTAATATTCGAGTTCCAAAAGTATTTTAGACGTGATACTTTTTGTGACAACTAGTCCTCACTAAAATTTATATTATTCGAGTTCAAATTGTTTATCAGACATGAAACTTTTTATGCAGGAAAGAGGACGTTCACAGCCACAATTTGCGCATAGAGACATATGTGTACTCGGCTTCGTTTTTTTATAATGGCCAAATTGTGACAACTAATAGTCACTGATATTGATAGGATAAACAAATTACGACAACTAGTCTTCATTAAAATTTATATTATTCGAGTTCCAAAAGTATTTCAGACATGAGACTTTTTGTGCAAGAAAGAGGACGTCCTCAGCCCCAAAATTTGCGCATAGTAGCATATGTGTACGCAGCCTCGTTTTTTTATAATAGCCAAATTATGACAACTAATAATCACTAAAATTGACAGAATAACCAAATTATGACAACTAGTCCTCATTAAAATTTATATTATTCGAGTTCCAAAAGTATTTCAGACATGAGACTTTTTGTGCAAGAAAGAGGACAGCCTAAGCCCCAAAATTTGCCCATAGTAGCATATGTGTACTCAGCCTCGTTTTTCTAAAATGGCCAAATTATGAAAACTAATAGTCACTGAAATTTATAGGATATCCAAATTATGACAACTAGTTCTCAATAAAATTTATATTAATCGAGTTCCAAAAGTATTTTAGACGTGAGACTTTTTGTGCAAGAAAGAGGACGTCCTCAGCCCCAAAATTTGCGCATAGTAGCATATGTGTACTCAGCCTCATTTTTTTATAATTGCCAAATTATGACAACTAATAGTGACTGAAATTGATAGGATAAACAAATTATGACAACTAGTCCTCATTAAGAGGACGTTCACAGCCACAATTTGCGCATAGTGACATATGTGTACTCGGCTTCGTTTTTTTATAATGGCCAAATTGTGACAACTAATAATCACTAATATTGATAGGATAACCAAATTATGACAACTAGTCCTCACTAAAAATTATATTATTCGAGTTCCAAAAGTATTTCAGACATGCGACTTTTTTTTTCAAGAAAAACGACGTCCTCAGCCCCACAATTTTCGCATAGTAGCATTTGTGTACTCAGCCTCATTTTTTATATTTGCCAAATTATAACAACTAAAAGTCACTGAAATTGATAGGATAACCAACTTATGACAACTAGTCCTCATTAAAATTTATATTAATCGAGTTACAAAAGCATTTCAGACATGCGACTGTTTGTGCAAGAAAGAGGACGTCCTCAGCCCCAAAATTTGCGCATAGTAGCATATGTGTACGCAGCCTTGTTTTTTTATAATGGCCAAGTTATGACAACTAATAATCACTAAAATTGACAGAATAACCAAATTATGACAACTAGTCCTCACCAAAATTTTTAATATTCGAGTTCCAAAAGTATTTTAGACGTGATACTTTTTGTGACAACTAGTCCTCACTAAAATTTATATTATTCGAGTTCAAATTGTTTATCAGACATGAAACTTTTTATGCAGGAAAGAGGACGTTCACAGCCACAATTTGCGCATAGAGACATATGTGTACTCGGCTTCGTTTTTTTATAATGGCCAAATTGTGACAACTAATAGTCACTGATATTGATAGGATAAACAAATTACGACAACTAGTCTTCATTAAAATTTATATTATTCGAGTTCCAAAAGTATTTTAGACGTGAGACTTTTTGTGCAAGAAAGAGAACGTCCTCAGCCCCAAAATTTGCGCATAGTAGCATATGTGTACTCAGCCTCATTTTTTTATAATTGCCAAATTATAACAACTAAAAGTCACTGAAATTGATAGGATAACCAAATTATGACAACTAGTCCTCACTAAAATTTATAATATTCGAGTTCCAAAAGTATTTTAGACGTGATACTTTTTGTGACAACTAGTCCTCACTAAAATTTATATTATTCGACTTCAAATTGTATATCAGACATGAGACTTTTTATGCAGGAAAGAGGACGTTCACAGCCACAATTTGCGTATAGTGACATATGTGTACTCGGCTTCGTTTTTTTATAATGGCTAATTGTGACAACTAATAGTCACTGAAATTGATAGGATAAACAAATTACGACAACTAGTCCTCATTAAAATTTATATTATTCGAGTTCCAAAAGTATTTCAGACATGAGACTTTTTGTGCAAGAAAGAGGACGTCCTCAGCCCCAAAATTTGCGCATAGTAGCATATGTGTACGCAGCCTCGTTTTTTTATAATAGCCAAATTATGACAACTAATAATCACTAAAATTGACAGAATAACCAAATTATGACAACTAGTCCTCATTAAAATTTATATTATTCGAGTTCCAAAAGTATTTCAGACATGAGACTTTTTGTGCAAGAAAGAGGACAGCCTAAGCCCCAAAATTTGCCCATAGTAGCATATGTGTACTCAGCCTCGTTTTTCTAAAATGGCCAAATTATGAAAACTAATAGTCACTGAAATTTATAGGATATCCAAATTATGACAACTAGTTCTCAATAAAATTTATATTAATCGAGTTCCAAAAGTATTTTAGACGTGAGACTTTTTGTGCAAGAAAGAGGACGTCCTCAGCCCCAAAATTTGCGCATAGTAGCATATGTGTACTCAGCCTCATTTTTTTATAATTGCCAAATTATGACAACTAATAGTGACTGAAATTGATAGGATAAACAAATTATGACAACTAGTCCTCATTAAGAGGACGTTCAAAGCCACAATTTGCGAATAGTGACATATGTGTACTCGGCTTCGTTTTTTTATAATGGCCAAATTGTGACAACTAATAATCACTAATATTGATAGGATAACCAAATTATGACAACTTGTCCTCACTAAAATTTATATTATTCTAGGTCAAAAAATATTTCAGACATGTGGCTTGTTGTGCAAGAAAGAGGACAACCTCAGCCCCAAAATTTGCGCATAGTAGCATATGTGTACTCGGCCTCGTTTTTTTATAATGGCCAAATTATGACAACTAATAGTCACTGAAATTTTTAGGATAACCAAATTATGATAACTAGTCCTCATCAAAATTTATATTATTAGAGTTCCAAAAGTATTTCAGACATGGGACTTTTTTTGCAAGAAAGAGGACGTCCTCAGTCCCAAAATTTGCGCATAGTAGCATATGTGTACTCGGCCTCTTTTTTTATAATGGCTAAATTATTACAACTAATAGTCACTGAAATTTATAGGATAACCAAATTATGACAACTAGTCCTCATTAAAAATTATATTATTCGAGTTCCAAAAGTATATCAGACATGAGACTTTTTACGCAGGAAAGAGGACGTCCACAGCCACAATTTGCGCATAGTGACATATGTGTACTCGGCCTCGTTTTTTTATAATAGCCAAATTATGACAACAACAACAAAAAAAAATGTCTATCTTCTCATCTTTCCTAATCTGTACCCTCAATACTATCCCCTCGTTTTCAGTTCTGGCGCAATGCATTGCATATATAGGGGTCATCCCCTGAGCGCTGGTCCTACTCCTAAAAAAAAAAAAAACTAATAATCACTAAAATTGACAGAATAACCAAATTATGACAACTAGTTCTCAATAAAATTTATATTAATCGAGTTCCAAAAGTATTTTAGACGTGAGACTTTTTGTGCAAGAAAGAGGACGTCCTCAGCCCCAAAATTTGCGCATAGTAGCATATGTGTACTCAGCCTCATTTTTTTATAATTGCCAAATTATAACAACTAAAAGTCACTGAAATTGATAGGATAACCAAATTATGACAACTAGTCCTCACTAAAATTTATAATATTCGAGTTCCATAAGTATTTTAGACGTGATACTTTTTGTGACAACTAGTCCTCACTAAAATTTATATTATTCGACTTCAAATTGTATATCAGACATGAGACTTTTTATGCAGGAAAAAGGACGTTCACAGCCACAATTTGCGCATAGTGACATATGTGTACTCGGCTTCGTTTTTTTATAATGGCCAAATTGTGATAACTAATAATCACTAAAATTGACAGAATAACCAAATTATGACAACTAGTCCTCATTAAAATTTATATTATTCGAGTTCCAAAAGTATTTCAGACATGAGACTTTTTGTGCAAGAAAGAGGACAGCCTAAGCCCCAAAATTTGCCCATAGTAGCATATGTGTACTCAGCCTAGTTTTTCTAAAATGGCCAAATTATGAAAACTAATAGTCACTGAAATTTATAGGATATCCAAATTATGACAACTAGTTCTCAATAAAATTTATATTAATCGAGTTCCAAAAGTATTTTAGACGTGAGACTTTTTGTGCAAGAAAGAGGACGTCCTCAGCCCCAAAATTTGCGCATAGTAGCATATGTGTACTCAGCCTCATTTTTTTATAATTGCCAAATTATAACAACTAAAAGTCACTGAAATTGATAGGACAACCAAATTATGACAACTAGTCCTCACTAAAATTTATAATATTCGAGTTCCATAAGTATTTTAGACGTGATACTTTTTGTGACAACTAGTCCTCACTAAAATTTATATTATTCGACTTCAAATTGTATATCAGACATGAGACTTTTTATGCAGGAAAAAGGACGTTCACAGCCACAATTTGCGCATAGTGACATATGTGTACTCGGCTTCGTTTTTTTATAATGGCCAAATTGTGATAACTAATAATCACTAATATTGATAGGATAACCAAATTATGACAACTTGTCCTCACTAAAATTTATATTATTCGAGTTCCAAAAGTATTTCAGACATGAGACTTTTTGTGCAAGAAAGAGGACGTCCTCAGCCCCGAAATTTGCGCATAGTAGCATATGTGTACTCATCCTCATTTTTTTATAATTGCCAAATTATGACAACTAATAGTGACTGAAATTGATAGGATAAACAAATTATGACAACTAGTCCTCATTAAGAGGACGTTCAAAGCCACAATTTGCGAATAGTGACATATGTGTACTCGGCTTCGTTTTTTTATAATGGCCAAATTGTGACAACTAATAATCACTAATATTGATAGGATAACCAAATTATGACAACTTGTCCTCACTAAAATTTATATTATTCGAGATCCAAAATTATTTCAGGCATGACGTTTGTTGTACAAGAAAGAGGACATCCTCAGCCCCAAAATTTGCGCATAGTAGCATATGTGTACTCGGCCTCGTTTTTTTATAATGGCCAAATTATGACAACTAATAGTCACTGAAATTTATAGGATAACCAAATTATGACAACTAGTCCTCATTAAAATTTATATTATTCGAGTTCCAAAAGTATATCAGACATGAGACTTTTTATGCAGGAAAGAGGACGTCCACAGCCACAATTTGCGCATAGTGACATATGTGTACTCGGCCTCGTTTTTTTATAATGGCGAAATTATGACAACTAATAATCACTAAAATTGATAGGATAACCAAATTATGACAACTAGTCCTCACTAAAACTTATATTATTCGAGTTCCAAAAGTATTTCAGACATGCGACTTTTTTTTTCAAGAAAAACGACGTCCTCAGCCCCAAAATTTGCGCATAGTAGCATTTGTGTACTCAGCCTCATTTTTTATAATTGCCAAATTATAACAACTAAAAGTCACTGAAATTGATAGGATAACCAACTTATGACAACTAGTCCTCATTAAAATTTATATTAATCGAGTTACAAAAGTATTTCAGACATGCGACTGTTTGTGCAAGAAAGAGGACGTCCTCAGCCCCAAAATTTGCGCATAGTAGCATATGTGTACGCAGCCTCATTTTTTTATAATTGCCAAATTATAACAACTAAAAGTCACTGAAATTGATAGGATAACCAAATTATGACAACTAGTCCTCACTAAAATTTATAATATTCGAGTTCCAAAAGTATTTTAGACGTGATACTTTTTGTGACAACTAGTCCTCACTAAAATTTATATTATTCGACTTCAAATTGTATATCAGACATGAGACTTTTTATGCAGGAAAGAGGACGTTCACAGCCACAATTTGCGCATAGTGACATATGTGTACTCGGCTTCGTTTTTTTATAATGGCTAATTGTGACAACTAATAGTCACTTAAATTGATAGGATAAACGAATTACGACAACTAGTCCTCATTAAAATTTATATTATTCGAGTTCCAAAAGTATTTCAGACATGAGACTTTTTGTGCAAGAAAGAGGACGTCCTCAGCCCCAAAATTTGCGCATAGTAGCATATGTGTACGCAGCCTCGTTTTTTTAAATTGGCCAAATTATGACAACTAATAATCACTAAAATTGACAGAATAACCAAATTATGACAACTAGTCCTCACTAAAGTTTATATTATTCGAGTTCCAAAAGTATTTTAGACGTGAGACTTTTTGTGCAAGAAAGTGGACATCCTCAGCCCCAAAATTTGCGCATAGTAGCATATGTGTACTCAGCCTAATTTTTTTATAATTGCCAAATTATGACAACTAATAGTGACTGAAATTGATAGGATAAACAAATTATGACAACTAGTCCTCATTAAGAGGACGTTCACAGCCACAATTTACGCATAGTGACATATGTGTACGCGGCTTCGTTTTTTTATAATGGCCAAATTGTGACAACTAATAATCACTAATATTGATAGGATAACCAAATTATGACAACTTGTCCTCACTAAAATTTATATTATTCTAGATCAAAAAATATTTCAGACATGTCGCTTGTTGTGCAAGAAAGAGGACATCCTCAGCCCCAAAATTTGCGCATAGTAGCATATGTGTACTCGGCCTCGTTTTTTTATAATTGCCAAATTATAACAACTAAAAGTCCCGGAAATTGATAGGATAACCAAATTATGACAACTAGTCCTCACTAAAATTTATAATATTCGAGTTCCAAAAGTATTTTAGACGTGATACTTTTTGTGACAACTAGTCCTCACTAAAATTTATATTATTCGACTTCAAATTGTATATCAGACATGAGACTTTTTATGCAGGAAAAAGGACGTTCACAGCCACAATTTGCGCATAGTGACATATGTGTACGCGGCTTCGTTTTTTTATAATGGCCAAATTGTGACAACTAATAATCACTAATATTGATAGGATAACCAAATTATGACAACTTGTCCTCACTAAAATTTATATTATTCGAGTTCCAAAAGTATTTCAGACATGAGACTTTTTGTGCAAGAAAGAGGACGTCCTCAGCCCCGAAATTTGCGCATAGTAGCATATGTGTACTCAGCCTCATTTTTTTATAATTGCCAAATTATAACAACTAAAAGTCCCGGAAATTGATAGGATAACCAAATTATGACAACTAGTCCTCACTAAAATTTATATTATTCGAGTTCCAAAAGTATTTTAGACGTGAGACTTTTTGTGCAAGAAATAGGACAGCGTCAGCCCCAAAATTTGCGCATAGTAGCATATGTGTACTCAGCCTCGTTTTTTTATAATGGCCAAATTATGACAACTAATAATCACTAAAATTGATAGGATAATCAAATTATGACAACTAGTCCTCACTAAAATTTATATTATTCGAGTTCCAAAAGTATTTTAGACGTGAGACTTTTTGTGCAAGAAAGTGGACATCCTCAGCCCCAAAATTTGCGCATAGTAGCATATGTGTACTCAGCCTCATTTTTTTATAATTGCCAAATTATAACAACTAAAAGTCCCGGAAATTGATAGGATAACCAAATTATGACAACTAGTCCTCACTAAAATTTATAATATTCGAGTTCCAAAAGTATTTTAGACGTGATACTTTTTGTGACAACTAGTCCTCACTAAAATTTATATTATTCGACTTCAAATTGTATATCAGACATGAGACTTTTTATGCAGGAAAAAGGACGTTCACAGCCACAATTTGCGCATACTGATATATGTGTACTCGGCTTCGCTTTTTTATAATGGCTAAATTGTGACAACTAATAATCACTAATATTGATAGGATAACCAAATTATGACAACTTGTCCTCACTAAAATTTATATTATTCGAGTTCCAAAAGTATTTCAGACATGAGACTTTTTATGCAGGAAAGAGGACGTCCACAGCCACAATTTGCGCATAGTAACATATGTGTACTCGGCCTCGTTTTTTTATAATGGCCAAATTATGACAACTAATAATCACTAAAATTGACAGAATAACCAAATTATGACAACTAGTCCTCACTAAAATTTATATTATTCGAGTTCCAAAAGTGTTTTAGACGTGAGATTTTTGTGCAAGAAAGAGGACGTCCTCAGCCCCAAAATTTGCGCATAGTAGCATATGTGTACTCAGCCTAATTTTTTTATAATTGCCAAATTATGACAACTAATAGTGACTGAAATTGATAGGATAAACAAATTATGACAACTAGTCCTCATTAAGAGGACGTCCACAGCCACAATTTACGCATAGTGACATATGTGTACGCGGCTTCGTTTTTTTATAATGGCCAAATTGTGACAACTAATAATCACTAATATTGATAGGATAACCAAATTATGACAACTTGTCCTCACTAAAATTTATATTATTCGAGTTCCAAAAGTATTTCAGACATGAGACTTTTTGTGCAAGAAAGAGGACGTCCTCAGCCCCGAAATTTGCGCATAGTAGCATATGTGTACTCAGCCTCATTTTTTTATAATTGCCAAATTATAACAACTAAAAGTCCCGGAAATTGATAGGATAACCAAATTATGACAACTAGTCCTCACTAAAATTTATATTATTCGAGTTCCAAAAGTATTTTAGACGTGAGACTTTTTGTGCAAGAAATAGGACAGCGTCAGCCCCAAAATTTGCGCATAGTAGCATATGTGTACTCAGCCTCGTTTTTTTATAATGGCCAAATTATGACAACTAATAATCACTAAAATTGATAGGATAATCAAATTATGACAACTAGTCCTCACTAAAATTTATATTATTCGAGTTCCAAAAGTATTTTAGACGTGAGACTTTTTGTGCAAGAAAGTGGACATCCTCAGCCCCAAAATTTGCGCATAGTAGCATATGTGTACTCAGCCTCATTTTTTTATAATTGCCAAATTATAACAACTAAAAGTCCCGGAAATTGATAGGATAACCAAATTATGACAACTAGTCCTCACTAAAATTTATAATATTCGAGTTCCAAAAGTATTTTAGACGTGATACTTTTTGTGACAACTAGTCCTCACTAAAATTTATATTATTCGACTTCAAATTGTATATCAGACATGAGACTTTTTATGCAGGAAAAAGGACGTTCACAGCCACAATTTGCGCATACTGATATATGTGTACTCGGCTTCGCTTTTTTATAATGGCTAAATTGTGACAACTAATAATCACTAATATTGATAGGATAACCAAATTATGACAACTTGTCCTCACTAAAATTTATATTATTCGAGTTCCAAAAGTATTTCAGACATGAGACTTTTTATGCAGGAAAGAGGACGTCCACAGCCACAATTTGCGCATAGTAACATATGTGTACTCGGCCTCGTTTTTTTATAATGGCCAAATTATGACAACTAATAATCACTAAAATTGACAGAATAACCAAATTATGACAACTAGTCCTCACTAAAATTTATATTATTCGAGTTCCAAAAGTGTTTTAGACGTGAGATTTTTGTGCAAGAAAGAGGACGTCCTCAGCCCCAAAATTTGCGCATAGTAGCATATGTGTACTCAGCCTAATTTTTTTATAATTGCCAAATTATGACAACTAATAGTGACTGAAATTGATAGGATAAACAAATTATGACAACTAGTCCTCATTAAGAGGACGTTCACATCCACAATTTACGCATAGTGACATATGTGTACGCGGCTTCGTTTTTTTATAATGGCCAAATTGTGACAACTAATAATCACTAATATTGATAGGATAACCAAATTATGACAACTTGTCCTCACTAAAATTTATATTATTCTAGATCAAAAAATATTTCAGACATGTCGCTTGTTGTGCAAGAAAGAGGACATCCTCAGCCCCAAAATTTGCGCATAGTAGCATATGTGTACTCGGCCTCGTTTTTTTATAATGGCCAAATTATGACAACTAATAGTCACTGAAATTTATAGGATAACCAAATTATGATAACTAGTCCTCATCAAAATTTATATTATTCGAGTTCCAAAAGTATTTCAGACATGGGACTTTTTTTGCAAGAAAAAGGACGTCCTCAGCCCCAAAATTTGCGCATAGTAGCATTTGTGTACTCAGCCTCATTTTTTATAATTGCCAAATTATAACAACTAAAAGTCACTGAAATTGATAGGATAACCAACTTATGACAACTAGTCCTCATTAAAATTTATATTAATCGAGTTACAAAAGTATTTCAGACATGCGACTGTTTGTGCAAGAAAGAGGAGGTCCTAAGCCCAAAAATTTGCGCATAGTAGCATATGTGTACTCGGCCTCTTTTTTTTATAATGGCCAATTTATTACAACTAATAGTCACTGAAATTTATAGGATAAACAAATTATGACAACTAGTCCTCATTAAAATTTATATTATTCGAGTTCCAAAAGTATATCAGACATGAGACTTTTTATGCAGGAAAGAGGACGTCCACAGCCACAATTTGCGCATAGTGACATTTGTGTACTCGGCCTCGTTTTTTTATAATGGCCAAATTATGACAACTAATAATCACTAAAATTGATAGGATAACCAAATTATGACAACTAGTCCACACTAAAACTTATATTATTCGAGTTCCAAAAGTATTTCAGACATGCGACTTTTTTTCAAGAAAAAGGACGTCCTCAGCCCCAAAATTTGCGCATAGTAGCATTTGTGTACTCAGCCTCATTTTTTATAATTGCCATATTATAACAACTAAAAGTCACTGAAATTGATAGGATAACCAACTTATGACAACTAGTCCTCATTAAAATTTATATTAATCGAGTTACAAAAGTATTTCAGACATGCGACTGTTTGTGCAAGAAAGAGGGCGTCCTCAGCCCAAAAATTTGCGCATAGTAGCATATGTGTACACAGCCTTGTTTTTTTATAATGGCCAAGTTATGACAACTAATAATCACTAAAATTGACAGAATAACCAAATTATGACAACTAGTCCTCACTAAAATTTATATTATTCGAGTTCCAAGAGTATTTTAGACGTGAGACTTTTTGTGCAAGAAATAGGACAGCGTCAGCCCCAAAATTTGCGCATAGTAGCATATGTGTTTTCAGCCTCGTTTTTGTAGAATGGCCAAATTATGCCAACTAATAATCACTAAAATTGATAGGATAACCAAATTATGACAACTGGTCCGCAATAAAATTTATATTATTAGAGTTCCAAAAGTATTTTAGACGTGAGACTTTTTGTGCAAGAAAGAGAACGTCCTCAGCCCCAAAATTTGCGCATAGTAGCATATGTGTACTCAGCCTCATTTTTTTATAATTGCCAAATTATAACAACTAAAAGTCACTGAATTTGATAGGATAACCAAATTATGACAACTAGTCCTCACTAAAATTTATAATATTCAAGTTCCAAAAGTATTTTAGACGTGATACTTTTTGTGACAACTAGTCCTCACTAAAATTTATATTATTCGACTTCAAATTGTATATCAGACATAAGACTTTTTATGCAGGAAAGAGGACGTTCACAGCCACAATTTGCGCATAGTGACATATGTGTACTCGGCTTCGTTTTTTTTATAATGGCCACATTGTGACAACTAATAATTACTAATATTGATAGGATAACCAAATTATGACAACTTGTCCTCACTAAAATTTATATTATTCGAGTTCCAAAACTATTTCAGATATGAGACTTTTTGTGCAAGAAAGAGGACGTCCTCAGCCCCAAAATTTGCGCATAGTAGCATATGTGTACTCAGCCTCATTTTTTTATAATTGCCAAATTATAACAACTAAAAGTCACTGAATTTGATAGGATAACCAAATTATGACAACTAGTCCTCACTAAAATTTATAATATTCAAGTTCCAAAAGTATTTTAGACGTGATACTTTTTGTGACAACTAGTCCTCACTAAAATTTATATTATTCGAGTTCCAAAAGTATTTTAGACGTGAGACTTTTTGTGCAAGAAAGAGGACAGCGTCAGCCCCAAAATTTGCGCATAGTAGCATATGTGTACACAGCCTTTTTTTTTATAATGGCCAAGTTATGACAACTAATAATCACTAAAATTGACAGAATAACCAAATTATGACAACTAGTCCTCACTAAAATTTATAATATTCGAGTTCCAAAAGTGTTTTAGACGTGATACTTTTTGTGACAACTAGTCCTCACTAAAATTTATATTATTCGAGTTCAAATTGTTTATCAGACATGAAACTTTTTATGCAGGAAAGAGGACGTTCACAGCCACAATTTGCGCATAGTGACATATGTGTACTCGGCTTCGTTTTTTTAAAATGGCCAAATTGTGAAAACTAATAGTCACTGAAATTGATAGGATAAACAAATTACGACAACTAGTCCTCATTAAAATTTATGGGGCTGAAATTGATAGGATAACCAAATTATGACAACTAGTCCTCACTAAAATTTATAATATTCGAGTTCCAAAAGTATTTTAGACGTGATACTTTTTGTGACAATTAGTCCTCACTAAAATTTATATCATTCGACTTCAAATTGTATATCAGACATGAGACTTTTTATGCAGGAAAGAGGACTTTCACAGCCACAATTTGCGCATACTGATATATGTGTACTCGTCTTCGCTTTTTTATAATGGCTAAATTGTGACAACTAATTATCACTAATATTATGACAACTTGCCCTCACTAAAATTTATATTATTCGAGTTCCAAAAGTATTTCAGACATGGAACTTTTTGTGCAAGAAAGAGGACGTCCTCAGCCCCAAAATTTGGGCATAGTAGCATATGTGTACTCAGCCTAATTTTTTTATAATGGCCAAATTATGACAACTAATAATCACTAAAGTTGATAGGATAACCAAATTATGACAACTAGTCCACACTAAAACTTATATTATTCGAGTTCCAAAAGTATTTCAGACATGCGACTTTTTTTCAAGAAAAAGGACGTCCTCAGCCCCAAAATTTGCGCATAGTAGCATTTGTGTACTCAGCCTCATTTTTTATAATTGCCAAATTATAACAACTAAAAGTCACTGAAATTGATAGGATAACCAACTTATGACAACTAGTTCTCATTAAAATTTATATTAATCGAGTTACAAAAGTATTTCAGACATGCGACTGTTTGTGCAAGAAAGAGGACGTCCTCAGCCCAAAAATTTGCGCATAGTAGCATATGTGTACACAGCCTTGTTTTTTTATAATGGCCAAGTTATGACAACTAATAATCACTAAAATTGACAGAATAACCAAATTATGACAACTAGTCCTCACTAAAATTTATATTAATCGAGTTCCAAAAGTATTTTAGACGTGAGACTTTTTGTGACAACTAGTCCTCACTAAAATTTATATTATTCGACTTCAAATTGTATATCAGACATGAGACTTTTTATGCAGGAAAGAGGACGTTCACAGCCACAATTTGCGCATAGTGACATATGTGTACTCGGCTTCGTTTTTTTATAATGGCTAATTGTGACAACTAATAGTCACTTAAATTGATAGGATAAACGAATTACGACAACTAGTCCTCATTAAAATTTATATTATTCGAGTTCCAAAAGTATTTCAGACATGAGACTTTTTGTGCAAGAAAGAGGACGTCCTCAGCCCCAAAATTTGCGCATAGTAGCATATGTGTACGCAGCCTCGTTTTTTTAAATTGGCCAAATTATGACAACTAATAATCACTAAAATTGATAGGATAACCAAATTATGACAACTGGTCCGCAATAAAATTTATATTATTAGAGTTCCAAAAGTATTTTAGACGTGAGACTTTTTGTGCAAGAAAGAGAACGTCCTCAGCCCCAAAATTTGCGCATAGTAGCATATGTGTACTCAGCCTCATTTTTTTATAATTGCCAAATTATAACAACTAAAAGTCACTGAATTTGATAGGATAACCAAATTATGACAACTAGTCCTCACTAAAATTTATAATATTCAAGTTCCAAAAGTATTTTAGACGTGATACTTTTTGTGACAACTAGTCCTCACTAAAATTTATATTATTCGACTTCAAATTGTATATCAGACATGAGACTTTTTATGCAGGAAAGAGGACGTTCACAGCCACAATTTGCGCATAGTGACATATGTGTACTCGGCTTCGTTTTTTTTATAATGGCCACATTGTGACAACTAATAATTACTAATATTGATAGGATAACCAAATTATGACAACTTGTCCTCACTAAAATTTATATTATTCGAGTTCCAAAACTATTTCAGATATGAGACTTTTTGTGCAAGAAAGAGGACGTCCTCAGCCCCAAAATTTGTGCATAGTAGCATATGTGTATGCAGGATCGTTTTTATAAATTGGCCAAATTATGACAACTAATAATCACTAAAATTGACAGAATAACCAAATTATGACAACTAGTCCTCACTAAAATTTATATTATTCGAGTTCCAAAAGTATTTTAGACGTGAGACTTTTTGTGCAAGAAAGAGGACAGCGTCAGCCCCAAAATTTGCGCATAGTAGCATATGTGTACACAGCCTTTTTTTTTATAATGGCCAAGTTATGACAACTAATAATCACTAAAATTGACAGAATAACCAAATTATGACAACTAGTCCTCACTAAAATTTATAATATTCGAGTTCCAAAAGTGTTTTAGACGTGATACTTTTTGTGACAACTAGTCCTCACTAAAATTTATATTATTCGAGTTCAAATTGTTTATCAGACATGAAACTTTTTATGCAGGAAAGAGGACGTTCACAGCCACAATTTGCGCATAGTGACATATGTGTACTCGGCTTCGTTTTTTTATAATGGCCAAATTGTGAAAACTAATAGTCACTGAAATTGATAGGATAAACAAATTACGACAACTAGTCCTCATTAAAATTTATGGGGCTGAAATTGATAGGATAACCAAATTATGACAACTAGTCCTCACTAAAATTTATAATATTCGAGTTCCAAAAGTATTTTAGACGTGATACTTTTTGTGACAATTAGTCCTCACTAAAATTTATATCATTCGACTTCAAATTGTATATCAGACATGAGACTTTTTATGCAGGAAAGAGGACTTTCACAGCCACAATTTGCGCATACTGATATATGTGTACTCGTCTTCGCTTTTTTATAATGGCTAAATTGTGACAACTAATTATCACTAATATTATGACAACTTGCCCTCACTATAATTTATATTATTCGAGTTCCAAAAGTATTTTAGACGTGAGACTTTTTGTGACAACTAGTCCTCACTAAAATTTATATTATTCGACTTCAAATTGTATATCAGACATGAGACTTTTTATGCAGGAAAGAGGACGTTCACAGCCACAATTTGCGCATAGTGACATATGTGTACTCGGCTTCGTTTTTTTATAATGGCTAATTGTGACAACTAATAGTCACTTAAATTGATAGGATAAACGAATTACGACAACTAGTCCTCATTAAAATTTATATTATTCGAGTTCCAAAAGTATTTCAGACATGAGACTTTTTGTACAAGAAAGAGGACGTCCTCAGCCCCAAAATTTGCGCATAGTAGCATATGTGTACGCAGCCTCGTTTTTTTAAATTGGCCAAATTATGACAACTAATAATCACTAAAATTGATAGGATAACCAAATTATGACAACTGGTCCGCAATAAAATTTATATTATTAGAGTTCCAAAAGTATTTTAGACGTGAGACTTTTTGTGCAAGAAAGAGAACGTCCTCAGCCCCAAAATTTGCGCATAGTAGCATATGTGTACTCAGCCTCATTTTTTTATAATTGCCAAATTATAACAACTAAAAGTCACTGAATTTGATAGGATAACCAAATTATGACAACTAGTCCTCACTAAAATTTATAATATTCAAGTTCCAAAAGTATTTTAGACGTGATACTTTTTGTGACAACTAGTCCTCACTAAAATTTATATTATTCGACTTCAAATTGTATATCAGACATGAGACTTTTTATGCAGGAAAGAGGACGTTCACAGCCACAATTTGCGCATAGTGACATATGTGTACTCGGCTTCGTTTTTTTATAATGGCCAAATTATGACAACTAATAATCACTAAAATTGACAGAATAACCAAATTATGACAACTAGTCCTCACTAAAATTTATATTATTCGAGTTCCAAAAGTGTTTTAGACGTGAGATTTTTGTGCAAGAAAGAGGACGTCCTCAGCCCCAAAATTTGCGCATAGTAGCATATGTGTACTCAGCCTAATTTTTTTATAATTGCCAAATTATGACAACTAATAGTGACTGAAATTGATAGGATAAACAAATTATGACAACTAGTCCTCATTAAGAGGACGTTCACAGCCACAATTTACGCATAGTGACATATGTGTACGCGGCTTCGTTTTTTTATAATGGCCAAATTGTGACAACTAATAATCACTAATATTGATAGGATAACCAAATTATGACAACTTGTCCTCACTAAAATTTATATTATTCTAGATCAAAAAATATTTCAGACATGTCGCTTGTTGTGCAAGAAAGAGGACATCCTCAGCCCCAAAATTTGCGCATAGTAGCATATGTGTACTCGGCCTCGTTTTTTTATAATGGCCAAATTATGACAACTAATAGTCACTGAAATTTATAGGATAACCAAATTATGATAACTAGTCCTCATCAAAATTTATATTATTCGAGTTCCAAAAGTATTTCAGACATGGGACTTTTTTTGCAAGAAAAAGGACGTCCTCAGCCCCAAAATTTGCGCATAGTAGCATTTGTGTACTCAGCCTCATTTTTTATAATTGCCAAATTATAACAACTAAAAGTCACTGAAATTGATAGGATAACCAACTTATGACAACTAGTCCTCATTAAAATTTATATTAATCGAGTTACAAAAGTATTTCAGACATGCGACTGTTTGTGCAAGAAAGAGGAGGTCCTAAGCCCAAAAATTTGCGCATAGTAGCATATGTGTACTCGGCCTCTTTTTTTTATAATGGCCAATTTATTACAACTAATAGTCACTGAAATTTATAGGATAAACAAATTATGACAACTAGTCCTCATTAAAATTTATATTAATCGAGTTACAAAAGTATTTCAGACATGCGACTGTTTGTGCAAGAAAGAGGGCGTCCTCAGCCCAAAAATTTGCGCATAGTAGCATATGTGTACACAGCCTTGTTTTTTTATAATGGCCAAGTTATGACAACTAATAATCACTAAAATTGACAGAATAACCAAATTATGACAACTAGTCCTCACTAAAATTTATATTATTCGAGTTCCAAGAGTATTTTAGACGTGAGACTTTTTGTGCAAGAAATAGGACAGCGTCAGCCCCAAAATTTGCGCATAGTAGCATATGTGTTTTCAGCCTCGTTTTTGTAGAATGGCCAAATTATGCCAACTAATAATCACTAAAATTGATAGGATAACCAAATTATGACAACTGGTCCGCAATAAAATTTATATTATTAGAGTTCCAAAAGTATTTTAGACGTGAGACTTTTTGTGCAAGAAAGAGAACGTCCTCAGCCCCAAAATTTGCGCATAGTAGCATATGTGTACTCAGCCTCATTTTTTTATAATTGCCAAATTATAACAACTAAAACTCACTGAATTTGATAGGATAACCAAATTATGACAACTAGTCCTCACTAAAATTTATAATATTCAAGTTCCAAAAGTATTTTAGACGTGATACTTTTTGTGACAACTAGTCCTCACTAAAATTTATATTATTCGACTTCAAATTGTATATCAGACATGAGACTTTTTATGCAGGAAAGAGGACGTTCACAGCCACAATTTGCGCATAGTGACATATGTGTACTCGGCTTCGTTTTTTTTATAATGGCCACATTGTGACAACTAATAATTACTAATATTGATAGGATAACCAAATTATGACAACTTGTCCTCACTAAAATTTATATTATTCGAGTTCCAAAACTATTTCAGATATGAGACTTTTTGTGCAAGAAAGAGGACGTCCTCAGCCCCAAAATTTGCGCATAGTAGCATATGTGTACTCAGCCTCATTTTTTTATAATTGCCAAATTATGAAAACTAATAGTGACGTCCTCGTTAAGAGGACGTCCTCAGCCCCAAAATTTGCGCATAGTAGCATATGTGTACGCAGCTTCGTTTTTTTATAATGTCCAAATTATGACAACTAATAATCACTAAAATTTACAGAATAACCAAATTATGACAACTAGTCCTCATTAGAATTTATATTATTCGAGTTCCAAAAGTATTTCAGACATGAGAATTTTTGTGCAAGAAAGAGGACAGCCTAAGCCCCAAAATTTGTGCATAGTAGCATATGTGTATGCAGGATCGTTTTTATAAATTGGCCAAATTATGACAACTAATAATCACTAAAATTGACAGAATAACCAAATTATGACAACTAGTCCTCACTAAAATTTATATTATTCGAGTTCCAAAAGTATTTTAGACGTGAGACTTTTTGTGCAAGAAAGAGGACAGCGTCAGCCCCAAAATTTGCGCATAGTAGCATATGTGTACACAGCCTTTTTTTTATAATGGCCAAGTTATGACAACTAATAATCACTAAAATTGACAGAATAACCAAATTATGACAACTAGTCCTCACTAAAATTTATAATATTCGAGTTCCAAAAGTGTTTTAGACGTGATACTTTTTGTGACAAATAGTCCTCACTAAAATTTATATTATTCGAGTTCAAATTGTTTATCAGACATGAAACTTTTTATGCAGGAAAGAGGACGTTCACAGCCACAATTTGCGCATAGTGACATATGTGTACTCGGCTTCGTTTTTTTATAATGGCCAAATTGTGAAAACTAATAGTCACTGAAATTGATAGGATAAACAAATTACGACAACTAGTCCTCATTTAAATTTATGGGGCTGAAATTGATAGGATAACCAAATTATGACAACTAGTCCTCACTAAAATTTATAATATTCGAGTTCCAAAAGTATTTTAGACGTGATACTTTTTGTGACAACTAGTCCTCACTAAAATTTATATCATTCGACTTCAAATTGTATATCAGACATGAGACTTTTTATGCAGGAAAGAGGACTTTCACAGCCACAATTTGCGCATACTGATATATGTGTACTCGTCTTCGCTTTTTTATAATGGCTAAATTGTGACAACTAATTATCACTAATATTGATAGGATAACCAAATTATGACAACTTGCCCTCACTAAAATTTATATTATTCGAGTTCCAAAAGTATTTCAGACATGGAACTTTTTGTGCAAGAAAGAGGACGTCCTCAGCCCCAAAATTTGGGCATAGTAGCATATGTGTACTCAGCCTAATTTTTTTATAATGGCCAAATTATGACAACTAATAATCACTAAAGTTGATAGGATAACCAAATTATGACAACTAGTCCACACTAAAACTTATATTATTCGAGTTCCAAAAGTATTTCAGACATGCGACTTTTTTTCAAGAAAAAGGACGTCCTCAGCCCCAAAATTTGCGCATAGTAGCATTTGTGTACTCAGCCTCATTTTTTATAATTGCCAAATTATAACAACTAAAAGTCACTGAAATTGATAGGATAACCAACTTATGACAACTAGTCCTCATTAAAATTTATATTAATCGAGTTACAAAAGTATTTCAGACATGCGACTGTTTGTGCAAGAAAGAGGACGTCCTCAGCCCAAAAATTTGCGCATAGTAGCATATGTGTACACAGCCTTGTTTTTTTATAATGGCCAAGTTATGACAACTAAAAATCACTAAAATTGACAGAATAACCAAATTATGACAACTAGTCCTCACTAAAATTTATATTATTCGAGTTCCAAAAGTATTTTAGACGTGAGACTTTTTGTGACAACTAGTCCTCACTAAAATTTATATTATTCGACTTCAAATTGTATATCAGACATGAGACTTTTTATGCAGGAAAGAGGACGTTCACAGCCACAATTTGCGCATAGTGACATATGTGTACTCGGCTTCGTTTTTTTATAATGGCTAATTGTGACAACTAATAGTCACTTAAATTGATAGGATAAACGAATTACGACAACTAGTCCTCATTAAAATTTATATTATTCGAGTTCCAAAAGTATTTCAGACATGAGACTTTTTGTGCAAGAAAGAGGACGTCCTCAGCCCCAAAATTTGCGCATAGTAGCATATGTGTACGCAGCCTCGTTTTTTTAAATTGGCCAAATTATGACAACTAATAATCACTAAAATTGACAGAATAACCAAATTATGACAACTAGTCCTCACTAAAGTTTATATTATTCGAGTTCCAAAAGTATTTTAGACGTGAGACTTTTTGTGCAAGAAAGTGGACATCCTCAGCCCCAAAATTTGCGCATAGTAGCATATGTGTACTCAGCCTCATTTTTTTATAATTGCCAAATTATAACAACTAAAAGTCCCGGAAATTGATAGGATAACCAAATTATGACAACTAGTCCTCACTAAAATTTATAATATTCGAGTTCCAAAAGTATTTTAGACGTGATACTTTTTGTGACAACTAGTCCTCACTAAAATTTATATTATTCGACTTCAAATTGTATATCAGACATGAGACTTTTTATGCAGGAAAAAGGACGTTCACAGCCACAATTTGCGCATACTGATATATGTGTACTCGGCTTCGCTTTTTTATAATGGCTAAATTGTGACAACTAATAATCACTAATATTGATAGGATAACCAAATTATGACAACTTGTCCTCACTAAAATTTATATTATTCGAGTTCCAAAAGTATTTCAGACATGAGACTTTTTATGCAGGAAAGAGGACGTCCACAGCCTCAATTTGCGCATAGTAACATATGTGTACTCGGCCTCGTTTTTTTATAATGGCCAAATTATGACAACTAATAGTCACTGAAATTTATAGGATAACCAAATTATGATAACTAGTCCTCATCAAAATTTATATTATTCGAGTTCCAAAAGTATTTCAGACATGGGACTTTTTTTGCAAGAAAAAGGACGTCCTCAGCCCCAAAATTTGCGCATAGTAGCATTTGTGTACTCAGCCTCATTTTTTATAATTGCCAAATTATAACAACTAAAAGTCACTGAAATTGATAGGATAACCAACTTATGACAACTAGTCCTCATTAAAATTTATATTAATCGAGTTACAAAAGTATTTCAGACATGCGACTGTTTGTGCAAGAAAGAGGACGTCCTAAGCCCAAAAATTTGCGCATAGTAGCATATGTGTACTCGGCCTCTTTTTTTTATAATGGCCAATTTATTACAACTAATAGTCACTGAAATTTATAGGATAAACAAATTATGACAACTAGTCCTCATTAAAATTTATATTATTCGAGTTCCAAAAGTATATCAGACATGAGACTTTTTATGCAGGAAAGAGGACGTCCACAGCCACAATTTGCGCATAGTGACATTTGTGTACTCGGCCTCGTTTTTTTATAATGGCCAAATTATGACAACTAATAATCACTAAAATTGATAGGATAACCAAATTATGACAACTAGTCCACACTAAAACTTATATTATTCGAGTTCCAAAAGTATTTCAGACATGCGACTTTTTTTCAAGAAAAAGGACGTCCTCAGCCCCAAAATTTGCGCATAGTAGCATTTGTGTACTCAGCCTCATTTTTTATAATTGCCATATTATAACAACTAAAAGTCACTGAAATTGATAGGATAACCAACTTATGACAACTAGTCCTCATTAAAATTTATATTAATCGAGTTACAAAAGTATTTCAGACATGCGACTGTTTGTGCAAGAAAGAGGGCGTCCTCAGCCCAAAAATTTGCGCATAGTAGCATATGTCTACACAGCCTTGTTTTTTTATAATGGCCAAGTTATGACAACTAATAATCACTAAAATTGACAGAATAACCAAATTATGACAACTAGTCCTCAATAAAATTTATATTATTCGAGTTCCAAAAGTATTTTAGACGTGAGACTTTTTGTGCAAGAAATAGGACAGCGTCAGCCCCAAAATTTGCGCATAGTAGCATATGTGTTTTCAGCCTCGTTTTTGTAGAATGGCCAAATTATGCCAACTAATAATCACTAAAATTGATAGGATAACCAAATTATGACAACTGGTCCGCAATAAAATTTATATTATTAGAGTTCCAAAAGTATTTTAGACGTGAGACTTTTTGTGCAAGAAAGAGAACGTCCTCAGCCCCAAAATTTGCGCATAGTAGCATATGTGTACTCAGCCTCATTTTTTTATAATTGCCAAATTATAACAACTAAAAGTCACTGAATTTGATAGGATAACCAAATTATGACAACTAGTCCTCACTAAAATTTATAATATTCAAGTTCCAAAAGTATTTTAGACGTGATACTTTTTGTGACAACTAGTCCTCACTAAAATTTATATTATTCGACTTCAAATTGTATATCAGACATGAGACTTTTTATGCAGGAAAGAGGACGTTCACAGCCACAATTTGCGCATAGTGACATATGTGTACTCGGCTTCGTTTTTTTTATAATGGCCACATTGTGACAACTAATAATTACTAATATTGATAGGATAACCAAATTATGACAACTTGTCCTCACTAAAATTTATATTATTCGAGTTCCAAAACTATTTCAGATATGAGACTTTTTGTGCAAGAAAGAGGACGTCCTCAGCCCCAAAATTTGCGCATAGTAGCATATGTGTACTCAGCCTCATTTTTTTATAATTGCCAAATTATGAAAACTAATAGTGACGTCCTCGTTAAGAGGACGTCCTCAGCCCCAAAATTTGCGCATAGTAGCATATGTGTACGCAGCTTCGTTTTTTTATAATGTCCAAATTATGACAACTAATAATCACTAAAATTGACAGAATAACCAAATTATGACAACTAGTCCTCATTAGAATTTATATTATTCGAGTTCCAAAAGTATTTCAGACATGAGAATTTTTGTGCAAGAAAGAGGACAGCCTAAGCCCCAAAATTTGTGCATAGTAGCATATGTGTATGCAGGATCGTTTTTATAAATTGGCCAAATTATGACAACTAATAATCACTAAAATTGACAGAATAACCAAATTATGACAACTAGTCCTCACTAAAATTTATATTATTCGAGTTCCAAAAGTATTTTAGACGTGAGACTTTTTGTGCAAGAAAGAGGACAGCGTCAGCCCCAAAATTTGCACATAGTAGCATATGTGTACACAGCCTTTTTTTTTATAATGGCCAAGTTATGACAACTAATAATCACTAAAATTGACAGAATAACCAAATTATGACAACTAGTCCTCACTAAAATTTATAATATTCGAGTTCCAAAAGTGTTTTAGACGTGATACTTTTTGTGACAACTAGTCCTCACTAAAATTTATATTATTCGAGTTCAAATTGTTTATCAGACATGAAACTTTTTATGCAGGAAAGAGGACGTTCACAGCCACAATTTGCGCATAGTGACATATGTGTACTCGGCTTCGTTTTTTTATAATGGCCAAATTGTGAAAACTAATAGTCACTGAAATTGATAGGATAAACAAATTACGACAACTAGTCCTCATTAAAATTTATGGGGCTGAAATTGATAGGATAACCAAATTATGACAACTAGTCCTCACTAAAATTTATAATATTCGAGTTCCAAAAGTATTTTAGACGTGATACTTTTTGTGACAACTAGTCCTCACTAAAATTTATATCATTCGACTTCAAATTGTATATCAGACATGAGACTTTTTATGCAGGAAAGAGGACTTTCACAGCCACAATTTGCGCATACTGATATATGTGTACTCGTCTTCGCTTTTTTATAATGGCTAAATTGTGACAACTAATTATCACTAATATTGATAGGATAACCAAATTATGACAACTTGCCCTCACTAAAATTTATATTATTCGAGTTCCAAAAGTATTTCAGACATGGAACTTTTTGTGCAAGAAAGAGGACGTCCTCAGCCCCAAAATTTGGGCATAGTAGCATATGTGTACTCAGCCTAATTTTTTTATAATGGCCAAATTATGACAACTAATAATCACTAAAGTTGATAGGATAACCAAATTATGACAACTAGTCCACACTAAAACTTATATTATTCGAGTTCCAAAAGTATTTCAGACATGCGACTTTTTTTCAAGAAAAAGGACGTCCTCAGCCCCAAAATTTGCGCATAGTAGCATTTGTGTACTCAGCCTCATTTTTATAATTGCCAAATTATAACAACTAAAAGTCACTGAAATTGATAGGATAACCAACTTATGACAACTAGTCCACATTAAAATTTATATTAATCGAGTTACAAAAGTATTTCAGACATGCGACTGTTTGTGCAAGAAAGAGGACGTCCTCAGCCCAAAAATTTGCGCATAGTAGCATATGTGTACACAGCCTTGTTTTTTTATAATGGCCAAGTTATGACAACTAATAATCACTAAAATTGACAGAATAACCAAATTATGACAACTAGTCCTCATTAAAATTTATATTATTCGAGTTCCAAAAGTATTTTAGACGTGAAACTTTTTATGCAAGAAATAGGACAGCGTCAGCCCCAAAATTTGCGCATAGTAGCATATGTGTTTTCAGCCTCGTTTTTGTAGAATGGCCAAATTATGCCAACTAATAATCACTAAAATTGATAGGATAACCAAATTATGACAACTGGTCCGCAATAAAATTTATATTATTAGAGTTCCAAAAGTATTTTAGACGTGAGACTTTTTGTGCAAGAAAGAGAACGTCCTCAGCCCCAAAATTTGCGCATAGTAGCATATGTGTACTCAGCCTCATTTTTTTATAATTGCCAAATTATAACAACTAAAAGTCACTGAATTTGATAGGATAACCAAATTATGACAACTAGTCCTCACTAAAATTTATAATATTCAAGTTCTAAAAGTATTTTAGACGTGATACTTTTTGTGACAACTAGTCCTCACTAAAATTTATATTATTCGACTTCAAATTGTATATCAGACATGAGACTTTTTATGCAGGAAAGAGGACGTTCACAGCCACAATTTGCGCATAGTGACATATGTGTACTCGGCTTCGTTTTTTTATAATGGCCAAATTGTGACAACTAATAATTACTAATATTGATAGGATAACCAAATTATGACAACTTGTCCTCACTAAAATTTATATTATTCGAGTTCCAAAACTATTTCAGATATGAGACTTTTTGTGCAAGAAAGAGGACGTCCTCAGCCCCAAAATTTGCGCATAGTAGCATATGTGTACTCAGCCTCATTTTTTTATAATTGCCAAATTATGACAACTAATAGTGACGTCCTCATTAAGAGGACGTCCTCAGCCCCAAAATTTGCGCATAGTAGCATATGTGTACGCAGCTTCGTTTTTTTATAATGTCCAAATTATGACAACTAATAATCACTAAAATTGACAGAATAACCAAATTATGACAACTAGTCCTCATTAGAATTTATATTATTCGAGTTCCAAAAGTATTTCAGACATGAGAATTTTTGTGCAAGAAAGAGGACAGCCTAAGCCCCAAAATTTGTGCATAGTAGCATATGTGTACGCAGGATCGTTTTTATAAATTGGCCAATTTATGACAACTAATAATCACTAAAATTGACAGAATAACCAAATTATGACAACTAGTCCTCACTAAAATTTATATTATTCGAGTTACAAAAGTATTTCAGACATGCGACTGTTTGTGCAATAAAGAGGGCGTCCTCAGCCCAAAAATTTGCGCATAGTAGCATATGTGTACACAGCCTTGTTTTTTTATAATGGCCAAATTTTGCCAACTAATAATCACTAAAATTGATAGGATAACCAAATTATGACAACTGGTCCGCAATAAAATTTATATTATTAGAGTTCCAAAAGTATTTTAGACGTGAGACTTTTTGTGCAAGAAAGAGAACGTCCTCAGCCCCAAAATTTGCGCATAGTAACATATGTGTACTCAGCCTCATTTTTTTATAATTGCCAAATTATAACAACTAAAAGTCACTGAATTTGATAGGATAACCAAATTATGACAACTAGTCCTCACTAAAATTTATAATATTCAAGTTCCAAAAGTATTTTAGACGTGATACTTTTTGTGACAACTAGTCCTCACTAAAATTTATATTATTCGACTTCAATTGTATATCACAATTTGCGCATAGTGACATATGTGTACTCGGCTTCGTTTTTTTATAATGGCCAAATTGTGACAACTAATAATTACTAATATTGATAGGATAACCAAATTATGACAACTTGTCCTCACTAAAATTTATATTATTCGAGTTCCAAAACTATTTCAGATATGAGACTTTTTGTGCAAGAAAGAGGACGTCCTCAGCCCCAAAATTTGCGCATAGTAGCATATGTGTACGCAGCTTCGTTTTTTTATAATGTCCAAATTATGACAACTAATAATCACTAAAATTGACAGAATAACCAAATTATGACGACTAGTCCTCATTAGAATTTATATTATTCGAGTTCCAAAAGTATTTCAGACATGAGAAAGAAAGAGGACAGCCTAAGCCCCAAAATTTGTGCATAGTAGCATATGTGTACGCAGGATCGTTTTTATAAATTGGCCAAATTATGACAACTAATAATCACTAAAATTGACAGAATAACCAAATTATGACAACTAGTCCTCACTAAAATTTATATTATTCGAGTTCCAAAAGTATTTTAGACGTGAGACTTTTTGTGCAAGAAAGAGGACAGCGTCAGCCCCAAAATTTGCGCATAGTAGCATATGTGTACACAGCCTTTTTTTTATAATGGCCAAGTTATGACAACTAATAATCACTAAAATTGACAGAATAACCAAATTATGACAACTAGTCCTCACTAAAATTTATAATATTCGAGTTCCAAAAGTGTTTTAGACGTGATACTTTTTGTGACAACTAGTCCTCACTAAAATTTATATTATTCGAGTTCAAATTGTTTATCAGACATGAAACTTTTTATGCAGGAAAGAGGACGTTCACAGCCACAATTTGCGCATAGTGACATATGTGTACTCGGCTTCGTTTTTTTATAATGGCCAAATTGTGAAAACTAATAGTCACTGAAATTGATAGGATAAACAAATTACGACAACTAGTCCTCATTAAAATTTATGGGGCTGAAATTGATAGGATAACCAAATTATGACAACTAGTCCTCACTAAAATTTATAATATTCGAGTTCCAAAAGTATTTTAGACGTGATACTTTTTGTGACAACTAGTCCTCACTAAAATTTATATCATTCGAATTCAAATTGTATATCAGACATGAGACTTTTTATGCAGGAAAGAGGACTTTCACAGCCACAATTTGCGCATACTGATATATGTGTACTCGTCTTCGCTTTTTTATAATGGCTAAATTGTGACAACTAATTATCACTAATATTGATAGGATAACCAAATTATGACAACTTGCCCTCACTAAAATTTATATTATTCGAGTTCCAAAAGTATTTCAGACATGGAACTTTTTGTGCAAGAAAGAGGACGTCCTCAGCCCCAAAATTTGGGCATAGTAGCATATGTGTACTCAGCCTAATTTTTTTATAATGGCCAAATTATGACAACTAATAATCACTAAAGTTGATAGGATAACCAAATTATGACAACTAGTCCACACTAAAACTTATATTATTCGAGTTCCAAAAGTATTTCAGACATGCGACTTTTTTTCAAGAAAAAGGACGTCCTCAGCCCCAAAATTTGCGCATAGTAGCATTTGTGTACTCAGCCTCATTTTTTATAATTGCCAAATTATAACAACTAAAAGTCACTGAAATTGATAGGATAACCAACTTATGACAACTAGTCCTCATTAAAATTTATATTAATCGAGTTACAAAAGTATTTCAGACATGCGACTGTTTGTGCAAGAAAGAGGACGTCCTCAGCCCAAAAATTTGCGCATAGTAGCATATGTGTACACAGCCTTGTTTTTTTATAATGGCCAAGTTATGACAACTAATAATCACTAAAATTGACAGAATAACCAAATTATGACAACTAGTCCTCACTAAAATTTATATTATTCGAGTTCCAAAAGTATTTTAGACGTGAGACTTTTTGTGCAAGAAATAGGACAGCGTCAGCCCCAAAATTTGCGCATAGTAGCATATGTGTTTTCAGCCTCGTTTTTGTAGAATGGCCAAATTATGCCAACTAATAATCACTAAAATTGATAGGATAACCAAATTATGACAACTGGTCCGCAATAAAATTTATATTATTAGAGTTCCAAAAGTATTTTAGATATGAGACTTTTTGTGCAAGATAGAGGACGTCCTCAGCCCCAAAATTTGCGCATAGTAACATATGTGTACTCAGCCTCATTTTTTTATAATTGCCAAATTATAACAACTAAAAGTCACTGAATTTGATAGGATAACCAAATTATGACAACTAGTCCTCACTAAAATTTATAATATTCAAGTTCCAAAAGTATTTTAGACGTGATACTTTTTGTGACAACTAGTCCTCACTAAAATTTATATTATTCGACTTCAAATTGTATATCAGACATGAGACTTTTTATGCAGGAAAGAGGACGTTCACAGCCACAATTTGCGCATAGTGACATATGTGTACTCGGCTTCGTTTTTTTTATAATGGCCAAATTGTGACAACTAATAATTACTAATATTGATAGGATAACCAAATTATGACAACTTGTCCTCACTAAAATTTATATTATTCGAGTTCCAAAACTATTTCAGATATGAGACTTTTTGTGCAAGAAAGAGGACGTCCTCAGCCCCAAAATTTGCGCATAGTAGCATATGTGTACTCAGCCTCATTTTTTTATAATTGCCAAATTATGAAAACTAATAGTGACGTCCTCGTTAAGAGGACGTCCTCAGCCCCAAAATTTGCGCATAGTAGCATATGTGTACGCAGCTTCGTTTTTTTATAATGTCCAAATTATGACAACTAATAATCACTAAAATTGACAGAATAACCAAATTATGACAACTAGTCCTCATTAGAATTTATATTATTCGAGTTCCAAAAGTATTTCAGACATGAGAATTTTTGTGCAAGAAAGAGGACAGCCTAAGCCCCAAAATTTGTGCATAGTAGCATATGTGTATGCAGGATCGTTTTTATAAATTGGCCAAATTATGACAACTAATAATCACTAAAATTGACAGAATAACCAAATTATGACAACTAGTCCTCACTAAAATTTATATTATTCGAGTTCCAAAAGTATTTTAGACGTGAGACTTTTTGTGCAAGAAAGAGGACAGCGTCAGCCCCAAAATTTGCGCATAGTAGCATATGTGTACACAGCCTTTTTTTTATAATGGCCAAGTTATGACAACTAATAATCACTAAAATTGACAGAATAACCAAATTATGACAACTAGTCCTCACTAAAATTTATAATATTCGAGTTCCAAAAGTGTTTTAGACGTGATACTTTTTGTGACAACTAGTCCTCACTAAAATTTATATTATTCGACTTCAAATTGTATATCAGACATGAGACTTTTTATGCAGGAAAGAGGACGTTCACAGCCACAATTTGCGCATAGTGACATATGTGTACTCGGCTTCGTTTTTTTTATAATGGCCAAATTGTGACAACTAATAATTACTAATATTGATAGGATAACCAAATTATGACAACTTGTCCTCACTAAAATTTATATTATTCGAGTTCCAAAACTATTTCAGATATGAGACTTTTTGTGCAAGAAAGAGGACGTCCTCAGCCCCAAAATTTGCGCATAGTAGCATATGTGTACTCAGCCTCATTTTTTTATAATTGCCAAATTATGAAAACTAATAGTGACGTCCTCGTTAAGAGGACGTCCTCAGCCCCAAAATTTGCGCATAGTAGCATATGTGTACGCAGCTTCGTTTTTTTATAATGTCCAAATTATGACAACTAATAATCACTAAAATTGACAGAATAACCAAATTATGACAACTAGTCCTCATTAGAATTTATATTATTCGAGTTCCAAAAGTATTTCAGACATGAGAATTTTTGTGCAAGAAAGAGGACAGCCTAAGCCCCAAAATTTGTGCATAGTAGCATATGTGTATGCAGGATCGTTTTTATAAATTGGCCAAATTATGACAACTAATAATCACTAAAATTGACAGAATAACCAAATTATGACAACTAGTCCTCACTAAAATTTATATTATTCGAGTTCCAAAAGTATTTTAGACGTGAGACTTTTTGTGCAAGAAAGAGGACAGCGTCAGCCCCAAAATTTGCGCATAGTAGCATATGTGTACACAGCCTTTTTTTTATAATGGCCAAGTTATGACAACTAATAATCACTAAAATTTACAGAATAACCAAATTATGACAACTAGTCCTCACTAAAATTTATAATATTCGAGTTCCAAAAGTGTTTTAGACGTGATACTTTTTGTGACAACTAGTCCTCACTAAAATTTATATTATTCGAGTTCAAATTGTTTATCAGACATGAAACTTTTTATGCAGGAAGAGGACGTTCACAGCCACAATTTGCGCATAGTGACATATGTGTACTCGGCTTCGTTTTTTTATAATGGCCAAATTGTGAAAACTAATAGTCACTGAAATTGATAGGATAAACAAATTACGACAACTAGTCCTCATTAAAATTTATGGGGCTGAAATTGATAGGATAACCAAATTATGACAACTAGTCCTCACTAAAATTTATAATATTCGAGTTCCAAAAGTATTTTAGACGTGATACTTTTTGTGACAACTAGTCCTCACTAAAATTTATATCATTCGACTTCAAATTGTATATCAGACATGAAACTTTTTATGCAGGAAAGAGGACTTTCACAGCCACAATTTGCGCATACTGATATATGTGTACTCGTCTTCGCTTTTTTATAATGGCTAAATTGTGACAACTAATTATCACTAATATTGACAGAATAACCAAATTATGACAACTAGTCCTCACTAAAATTTATATTATTCGAGTTCCAAAAGTATTTTAGACGTGAGACTTTTTGTGCAAGAAATAGGACAGCGTCAGCCCCAAAATTTGCGCATAGTAGCATATGTGTTTTCAGCCTCGTTTTTGTAGAATGGCCAAATTATGCCAACTAATAATCACTAAAATTGATAGGATAACCAAATTATGACAACTGGTCCGCAATAAAATTTATATTATTAGAGTTCCAAAAGTATTTTAGACGTGAGACTTTTTGTGCAAGAAAGAGAACGTCCTCAGCCCCAAAATTTGCGCATAGTAGCATATGTGTACTCAGCCTCATTTTTTTATAATTGCCAAATTATAACAACTAAAAGTCACTGAATTTGATAGGATAACCAAATTATGACAACTAGTCCTCACTAAAATTTATAATATTCAAGTTCCAAAAGTATTTTAGACGTGATACTTTTTGTGACAACTAGTCCTCACTAAAATTTATATTATTCGACTTCAAATTGTATATCAGACATGAGACTTTTTATGCAGGAAAGAGGACGTTCACAGCCACAATTTGCGCATAGTGACATATGTGTACTCGGCTTCGTTTTTTTATAATGGCCAAATTGTGACAACTAATAATTACTAATATTGATAGGATAACCAAATTATGACAACTTGTCCTCACTAAAATTTATATTATTCGAGTTCCAAAACTATTTCAGATATGAGACTTTTTGTGCAAGAAAGACATGAGAAAGAAAGAGGACAGCCTAAGCCCCAAAATTTGTGCATAGTAGCATATGTGTACGCAGGATCGTTTTTATAAATTGGCCAAATTATGACAACTAATAATCACTAAAATTGACAGAATAACCAAATTATGACAACTAGTCCTCACTAAAATTTATATTATTCGAGTTCCAAAAGTATTTTAGACGTGAGACTTTTTGTGCAAGAAAGAGGACAGCGTCAGCCCCAAAATTTGCGCATAGTAGCATATGTGTACACAGCCTTTTTTTTATAATGGCCAAGTTATGACAACTAATAATCACTAAAATTGACAGAATAACCAAATTATGACAACTAGTCCTCACTAAAATTTATAATATTCGAGTTCCAAAAGTGTTTTAGACGTGATACTTTTTGTGACAACTAGTCCTCACTAAAATTTATATTATTCGAGTTCAAATTGTTTATCAGACATGAAACTTTTTATGCAGGAAAGAGGACGTTCACAGCCACAATTTGCGCATAGTGACATATGTGTACTCGGCTTCGTTTTTTTATAATGGCCAAATTGTGAAAACTAATAGTCACTGAAATTGATAGGATAAACAAATTACGACAACTAGTCCTCATTAAAATTTATGGGGCTGAAATTGATAGGATAACCAAATTATGACAACTAGTCCTCACTAAAATTTATAATATTCGAGTTCCAAAAGTATTTTAGACGTGATACTTTTTGTGACAACTAGTCCTCACTAAAATTTATATCATTCGACTTGAAATTGTATATCAGACATGAGACTTTTTATGCAGGAAAGAGGACTTTCACAGCCACAATTTGCGCATACTGATATATGTGTACTCGTCTTCGCTTTTTTATAATGGCTAAACTGTGACAACTAATTATCACTAATATTGATAGGATAACCAAATTATGACAACTTGCCCTCACTAAAATTTATATTATTCGAGTTCCAAAAGTATTTCAGACATGGAACTTTTTGTGCAAGAAAGAGGACGTCCTCAGCCCCAAAATTTGGGCATAGTAGCATATGTGTACTCAGCCTAATTTTTTTATAATGGCCAAATTATGACAACTAATAATCACTAAAGTTGATAGGATAACCAAATTATGACAACTAGTCCACACTAAAACTTATATTATTCGAGTTCCAAAAGTATTTCAGACATGCGACTTTTTTTCAAGAAAAAGGACGTCCTCAGCCCCAAAATTTGCGCATAGTAGCATTTGTGTACTCAGCCTCATTTTTTATAATTGCCAAATTATAACAACTAAAAGTCACTGAAATTGATAGGATAACCAACTTATGACAACTAGTCCTCATTAAAATTTATATTAATCGAGTTACAAAAGTATTTCAGACATGCGACTGTTTGTGCAAGAAAGAGGACGTCCTCAGCCCAAAAATTTGCGCATAGTAGCATATGTGTACACAGCCTTGTTTTTTTATAATGGCCAAGTTATGACAACTAATAATCACTAAAATTGACAGAATAACCAAATTATGACAACTAGTCCTCACTAAAATTTATATTATTCGAGTTCCAAAAGTATTTTAGACGTGAGACTTTTTGTGCAAGAAATAGGACAGCGTCAGCCCCAAAATTTGCGCATAGTAGCATATGTGTTTTCAGCCTCGTTTTTGTAGAATGGCCAAATTATGCCAACTAATAATCACTAAAATTGATAGGATAACCAAATTATGACAACTGGTCCGCAATAAAATTTATATTATTAGAGTTCCAAAAGTATTTTAGACGTGAGACTTTTTGTGCAAGAAAGAGAACGTCCTCAGCCCCAAAATTTGCGCATAGTAGCATATGTGTACTCAGCCTCATTTTTTTATAATTGCCAAATTATAACAACTAAAAGTCACTGAATTTGATAGGATAACCAAATTATGACAACTAGTCCTCACTAAAATTTATAATATTCAAGTTCCAAAAGTATTTTAGACGTGATACTTTTTGTGACAACTAGTCCTCACTAAAATTTATATTATTCGACTTCAAATTGTATATCAGACATGAGACTTTTTATGCAGGAAAGAGGACGTTCACAGCCACAATTTGCGCATAGTGACATATGTGTACTCGGCTTCGTTTTTTTATAATGGCCAAATTGTGACAACTAATAATTACTAATATTGATAGGATAACCAAATTATGACAACTTGTCCTCACTAAAATTTATATTATTCGAGTTCCAAAACTATTTCAGATATGAGACTTTTTGTGCAAGAAAGAGGACGTCCTCAGCCCCAAAATTTGCGCATAGTAGCATATGTGTACTCAGCCTCATTTTTTTATAATTGCCAAATTATGACAACTAATAGTGACGTCCTCATTAAGAGGACGTCCTCAGCCCCAAAATTTGCGCATAGTAGCATATGTGTACGCAGCTTCGTTTTTTTATAATGTCCAAATTATGACAACTAATAATCACTAAAATTGACAGAATAACCAAATTATGACAACTAGTCCTCATTAGAATTTATATTATTCGAGTTCCAAAAGTATTTCAGACATGAGAATTTTTGTGCAAGAAAGAGGACAGCCTAAGCCCCAAAATTTGTGCATAGTAGCATATGTGTACGCAGGATCGTTTTTATAAATTGGCCAAATTATGACAACTAATAATCACTAAAATTGACAGAATAACCAAATTATGACAACTAGTCCTCACTAAAATTTATATTATTCGAGTTCCAAAAGTATTTTAGACGTGAGACTTTTTGTGCAAGAAAGGGGACAGCGTCAGCCCCAAAATTTGCGCATAGTAGCATATGTGTACACAGCCTTTTTTTTATAATGGCCAAGTTATGACAACTAATAATCACTAAAATTGACAGAATAACCAAATTATGACAACTAGTCCTCACTAAAATTTATAATATTCGAGTTCCAAAAGTGTTTTAGACGTGATACTTTTTGTGACAACTAGTCCTCACTAAAATTTATATTATTCGAGTTCAAATTGTTTATCAGACATGAAACTTTTTATGCAGGAAAGAGGACGTTCACAGCCACAATTTGCGCATAGTGATATATGTGTACTCGGCTTCTTTTTTTTATAATGTCCAAATTATGACAACTAATAATCACTAAAATTGACAGAATAACCAAATTATGACAACTAGTCCTCACTAAAATTTATATTATTCGAGTTCCAAAAGTATTTTAGCCGTGAGACTTTTTGTGCAAGAAAGAGGACAGCGTCAGCCCCAAAATTTGCGCATAGTAGCATATGTGTACGCAGCCTCGTTTTTTTAAATTGGCCAAATTATGACAACTAATAATCACTAAAATTGACAGAATAACCAAATTATGACAACTAGTCCTCATTAAAATTTATATTATTCGAGTTCCAAAAGTATTTTAGACGTGAGACTTTTTGTGCAAGAAAGAGGACAGCGTCAGCCCCAAAATTTGCGCATAGTAGCATATGTGTACTCAGCCTAATTTTTTTATAATTGCCAAATTATAACAACTAAAAGTCCCTGAAATTGATAGGATAACCAAATTATGACAACTAGTCCTCACTAAAATTTATAATATTCGAGTTCCAAAAGTATTTTAGACGTGATACTTTTTGTGACAACTAGTCCTCACTAAAATTTATATTATTCGACTTCAAATTGTATATCAGACATGAGACTTTTTATGCAGGAAAGAGGACTTTCACAGCCACAATTTGCGCATACTGATATATGTGTACTCGTCTTCGCTTTTTTATAATGGCTAAATTGTGACAACTAATTATCACTAATATTGATAGGATAACCAAATTATTACAACTTGCCCTCACTAAAATTTATATTATTCGAGTTCCAAAAGTATTTCAGACATGAGACTTTTTGTGCAAGAAAGAGGACGTCCTCAGCCCCAAAATTTGGGCATAGTAGCATATGTGTACTCAGCCTAATTTTTTTATAATTGCCAAATTATGACAACTAATAGTGACTGAAATTGATAGGATAAACAAATTATGACAACTAGTCCTCATTAAGAGGACGTTCTCAGCCACAATTTGCGCATAGTGACATATGTGTACTCGGCTTCGTTTTTTTATAATGGCCAAATTGTGACAACTAATAATCACTAATATTGATAGGATAACCAAATTATGACAACTTGTCCTCACTAAATTTTATATTATTCGAGATCAAAAAGTATTTCAGACATGACACTTGTTGTGCAAGAAAGAGGACATCCTCAGCCCCAAAATTTGCGCATAGTAGCATATGTGTACTCGGCCTCGTTTTTTTTATAATGGCCAAATTATTACAACTAATAGTCACTGAAATTTATAGGATAACCAAATTATGACAACTAGTCCTCATTAAAATTTATATTATTCGAGTTGCAAAAGTATATCAGACATGAGACTTTTTATGCAGGAAAGAGGACGTCCACAGCCACAATTTGCGCATAGTGACATATGTGTACGCAGCCCTGTTTTTTTATAATGGCCAAGTTATGACAATTAATAATCACTAAAATTGACAGAATAACCAAATTATGACAACTAGTCCTCACTAAAAATTATAATATTCGAGTTCCAAAAGTGTTTTAGACGTGATACTTTTTGTGACAACTAGTCCTCACTAAAATTTATATTATTCGAGTTCAAATTGTTTATCAGACATGAAACTTTTTATGCAGGAAAGAGGACGTTCAAAGCCACAATTTGCGCATAGTGACATATGTGTACTCGGCTTCGTTTTTTTATAATGCCCAAATTGTGAAAACTAATAGTCACTGAAATTGATAGGATAAACAAATTACGACAACTAGTCCTCATTAAAATTTATATTATTCGAGTTCCAAAAGTATTTCAGACATGAGACTTTTTGTGCAAGAAAGAGGACGTCCTCAGCCCCAAAATTTGCGCATAGTAGCATATGTGTACTCAGCCTCGTTTTTGTAGAATGGCCAAATTATGCCAACTAATAATCACTAAAATTGAAAGGATAACCAAATTATGACAACTGGTCCTCAATAAAATTTATATTATTAGAGTTCCAAAAGTATTTTAGACGTGAGACTTTTTGTGCAAGAAATAAAACTTCCTCAGCCCCAAAATTTGCGCATAGTAGCATATGTGTACTCAGCCTCATTTTTTTATAATTGCCAAATTATAACAACTAAAAGTCACTGAAATTGATAGGATAACCAAATTATGACAACTAGTCCTCACTAAAATTTATAATATTCGAGTTCCAAAAGTATTTTAGACGTGATACTTTTTGTGACAACTAGTCCTCACTAAAATTTATATTATTCGAGTTCAAATTGTTTATCAGACATGAAACTTTTTATGCAGGAAAGAGGACGTTCAAAGCCACAATTTGCGCATAGTGACATATGTGTACTCGGCTTCGTTTTTTTATAATGGTCAAATTGTGACAACTAATAATCACTAATATTGATAGGATAACCAAATTATGACAACTTGTCCTCACTAAAATTTATATTATTCGAGATCCAAAAGTATTTCAGACATGACGCTTGTTGTGCAAGAAAGAGGACATCCTCAGCCCCAAAATTTGCGCATAGTAGCATATGTGTACTCGGCCTCGTTTTTTTAAAATGGCCAAATTATGTGGGTGCTGTTGGCTGAAGTAGTAGAATACGAGACCATGAACCGGAGGGTCCTGAGTTCGAGCCCGCGCTGAGTCATGAAGTATTGTGTTGAGTTCTTCTGATCAGCATTAGTGCGTGGTTGTGTTAGTGGTTGCCAGCCTGTTTCAATGATGAAGGCATAGTCACTGGTCACTGAATATAAGTGGCAGCGACTGACACTAACATGTACTAAAAAGCAGAGTAACAGCATCCACCTTCGCCGGCCCTGTAGCAAAAATTAGCCGGCGAAGTAAAAGGTTGAAATAGCTACAAAAAAAAAAAAAAAAAAAAAAACTGTCTATCCTCTCATCTTTCCTAATCTGTCCCTTCAATACTATCCCCTCGTTTTCAGTTCCGGCGCAATGCATTGCATATATGGGGGTCATCCCCTGAGTGCTGGTCCAACTCTTAAAAAAAAAAAAAAAAACTAATAGTCACTGAAATTTATAGCATAACCAAATTATGACAACTAGTCCTCACTAAAATTTATATTATTCGAGTTCCAAAAGTATTTCAGACATGCGACTTTTGTTGCAAGAAAGAGGACGTCCTCAGCCCCAAAATTTGCGCATAGTAGCATATGTGTACTCAGCCTCATTTTTTATAATTGCTAAATTATAACAACTAAAAGTCATTGAAATTGAGTGACATATGTGTACGCAGCCCTGTTTTTTTATAATGGCCAAGTTATGACAATTAATAATCACTAAAATTTACAGAATAACCAAATTATGACAACTAGTCCTCACTAAAATTTATAATATTCGAGTTCCAAAAGTGTTTTAGACGTGATACTTTTTGTGACAACTAGTCCTCACTAAAATTTATATTATTCGAGTTCAAATTGTTTATCAGACATGAAACTTTTTATGCAGGAAAGAGGACGTTCAAAGCCACAATTTGCGCATAGTGACATATGTGTACTCGGCTTCGTTTTTTTATAATGGCCAAATTGTGAAAACTAATAGTCACTGAAATTGATAGGATAAACAAATGACGACAACTAGTCCTCATTAAAATTTATATTATTCGAGTTCCAAAAGTATTTCAGACATGAGACTTTTTGTGCAAGAAAGAGGACGTCCTCAGCCCCAAAATTTGCGCATAGTTGCATGTGTACGCAGCTTCGTTTTTTATAATTTCCAAAATATGACAACTAACAATCACTAAAATTGACAGAATAACCAAATTATGACAACTAGTCCTCACTAAAATGTATATTATTCGAGTTCCAAAAGTATTTTAGCCGTGAGACTTTTTGTGCAAGAAAGAGGACAGCGTCAGCCCCAAAAATTGCGCATAGTAGCATATGTGTACTCAGCCTCGTTTTTGTAGAATGGCCAAATTATGCCAACTAATAATCACTAAAATTGATAGGATAACCAAATTATGACAATTGGTCCTCAATAAAATTTATATTATTAGAGTTCCAAAAGTATTTTAGACGTGAGACTTTTTGTGCAAGAAAGAGAACGTCCTCAGCCCCAAAATTTGCGCATAGTAGCATATGTGTACTCAGCCTCATTTTTTTATAATTGCCAAATTATAACAACTAAAAGTTACTGAAATTGATAGGATAACCAAATTATGACAACTAGTCCTCACTAAAATTTATAATATTCGAGTTCCAAAAGTATTTTAGACGTGATACTTTATGTGACAACTAGTCCTCACTAAAATTTATATTATTCGACTTCAAATTGTATATCAGACATGAGACTTTTTATGCAGGAAAGAGGACGTTCACAGCCACAATTTGCGCATAGTGACATATGTGTACTCGGCTTCGTTTTTTTATAATGGCCAAATTGTGACAACTAATAATTACTAATATTGATAGGATAACCAAATTATGACAACTTGTCCTCACTAACATTTATATTATTCGAGTTCCAAAAGTATTTCAGACATGAGACTTTTTGTGCAAGAAAGAGGACGTCCTCAGCCCCAAAATTTGCGCATAGTAGCATATGTGTACTCAGCCTCGTTTTTGTAGAATGGCCAAATTATGCCAACTAATAATCACTAAAATTGAAAGGATAACCAAATTATGACAACTGGTCCTCAATAAAATTTATATTATTAGAGTTCCAAAAGTATTTTAGACGTGAGACTTTTTGTGCAAGAAATAAAACTTCCTCAGCCCCAAAATTTGCGCATAGTAGCATATGTGTACTCAGCCTCATTTTTTTATAATTGCCAAATTATAACAACTAAAAGTCACTGAAATTGATAGGATAACCAAATTATGACAACTAGTCCTCACTAAAATTTATAATATTCGACTTCCAAAAGTATTTTAGACGTGATACTTTTTGTGACAACTAGTCCTCACTAAAATTTATATTATTCGAGTTCAAATTGTTTATCAGACATGAAACTTTTTATGCAGGAAAGAGGACGTTCAAAGCCACAATTTGCGCATAGTGACATATGTGTACTCGGCTTCGTTTTTTTATAATGGTCAAATTGTGACAACTAATAATCACTAATATTGATAGGATAACCAAATTATGACAACTTGTCCTCACTAAAATTTATATTATTCGAGATCCAAAAGTATTTCAGACATGACGCTTGTTGTGCAAGAAAGAGGACATCCTCAGCCCCAAAATTTGCGCATAGTAGCATATGTGTACTCGGCCTCGTTTTTTTAAAATGGCCAAATTATGTGGGTGCTGTTGGCTGAAGTAGTAGAATACGAGACCATGAACCGGAGGGTCCTGAGTTCGAGCCCGCGCTGAGTCATGAAGTATTGTGTTGAGTTCTTCTGATCAGCATTAGTGCGTGGTTGTGTTAGTGGTTGCCAGCCTGTTTCAATGATGAAGGCATAGTCACTGGTCACTGAATATAAGTGGCAGCGACTGACACTAACATGTACTAAAAAGCAGAGTAACAGCATCCACCTTCGCCGGCCCTGTAGCAAAAATTAGCCGGCGAAGTAAAAGGTTGAAATAGCTACAAAAAAAAAAAAAAAAAAAAAAACTGTCTATCCTCTCATCTTTCCTAATCTGTCCCTTCAATACTATCCCCTCGTTTTCAGTTCCGGCGCAATGCATTGCATATATGGGGGTCATCCCCTGAGTGCTGGTCCAACTCTTAAAAAAAAAAAAAAAAACTAATAGTCACTGAAATTTATAGCATAACCAAATTATGACAACTAGTCCTCACTAAAATTTATATTATTCGAGTTCCAAAAGTATTTCAGACATGCGACTTTTGTTGCAAGAAAGAGGACGTCCTCAGCCCCAAAATTTGCGCATAGTAGCATATGTGTACTCAGCCTCATTTTTTATAATTGCTAAATTATAACAACTAAAAGTCATTGAAATTGAGTGACATATGTGTACGCAGCCCTGTTTTTTTATAATGGCCAAGTTATGACAATTAATAATCACTAAAATTTACAGAATAACCAAATTATGACAACTAGTCCTCACTAAAATTTATAATATTCGAGTTCCAAAAGTGTTTTAGACGTGATACTTTTTGTGACAACTAGTCCTCACTAAAATTTATATTATTCGAGTTCAAATTGTTTATCAGACATGAAACTTTTTATGCAGGAAAGAGGACGTTCAAAGCCACAATTTGCGCATAGTGACATATGTGTACTCGGCTTCGTTTTTTTATAATGGCCAAATTGTGAAAACTAATAGTCTCTGAAATTGATAGGATAAACAAATGACGACAACTAGTCCTCATTAAAATTTATATTATTCGAGTTCCAAAAGTATTTCAGACATGAGACTTTTTGTGCAAGAAAGAGGACGTCCTCAGCCCCAAAATTTGCGCATAGTTGCATGTGTACGCAGCTTCGTTTTTTATAATTTCCAAAATATGACAACTAACAATCACTAAAATTGACAGAATAACCAAATTATGACAACTAGTCCTCACTAAAATGTATATTATTCGAGTTCCAAAAGTATTTTAGCCGTGAGACTTTTTGTGCAAGAAAGAGGACAGCGTCAGCCCCAAAAATTGCGCATAGTAGCATATGTGTACTCAGCCTCGTTTTTGTAGAATGGCCAAATTATGCCAACTAATAATCACTAAAATTGATAGGATAACCAAATTATGACAATTGGTCCTCAATAAAATTTATATTATTAGAGTTCCAAAAGTATTTTAGACGTGAGACTTTTTGTGCAAGAAAGAGAACGTCCTCAGCCCCAAAATTTGCGCATAGTAGCATATGTGTACTCAGCCTCATTTTTTTATAATTGCCAAATTATAACAACTAAAAGTTACTGAAATTGATAGGATAACCAAATTATGACAACTAGTCCTCACTAAAATTTATAATATTCGAGTTCCAAAAGTATTTTAGACGTGATACTTTATGTGACAACTAGTCCTCACTAAAATTTATATTATTCGACTTCAAATTGTATATCAGACATGAGACTTTTTATGCAGGAAAGAGGACGTTCACAGCCACAATTTGCGCATAGTGACATATGTGTACTCGGCTTCGTTTTTTTATAATGGCCAAATTGTGACAACTAATAATTACTAATATTGATAGGATAACCAAATTATGACAACTTGTCCTCACTAACATTTATATTATTCGAGTTCCAAAAGTATTTCAGACATGAGACTTTTTGTGCAAGAAAGAGGACGTCCTCAGCCCCAAAATTTGCGCATAGTAGCATATGTGTACTCAGCCTCATTTTTTTATAATTGCCAAATTATGACAACTCATTAAGAGGACGTTCACAGCCACAATTTGCGCATAGTGGCATATGATGTCGTAAAAAATGATATAATTTTACATTTTAACTCATTACAAAATTGATTATAAATAAATGTTTAATTTGTTAAATCGACATTTGTTAAAGCCATATTTTTTGTTTTTGCTGTTATTTGTCTTGTTACTATTAAAACAAAGCTTTATAGATTCCATTTATATATGTATGCAATTATCATTTCTGAAACATTGTTATATTTTAATTGTATCAGTCTGTAAGGATTAATCCATAGACTAAATAAATAAATAAATAAAAAAAACAAATAATGTGTACTCGGCTTCGTTTTTTTATAATGGTCAAATTGTGACAACTAATAATCACTAATATTGATAGGATAACCAAATTATGACAACTTGTCCTCACTAAAATTTATGTTATTCGAGATCCAAAAGTATTTCAGACATGACGCTTGTCAAGAAAGAGGACATCCTCAGCCCCAAAATTTGCGCATAGTAGCATATGTGTACTCGGCCTCGTTTTTTTAAAATGGCCAAATTATGTGGGTGCTGTTGGCTGAAGTAGTAGAATACGAGACCATGAACCGGAGGGTCCTGAGTTCGAGCCCGCGCTGAGTCATGAAGTATTGTGTTGAGTTCTTCTGATCAGCATTAGTGCGTGGTTGTGTTAGTGGTTGCCAGCCTGTTTCAATGATGAAGGCATAGTCACTGGTCACTGAATACAAGTGGCAGCGACTGACACTAACATGTACTAAAAAGCAGAGTAACAGCATCCACCTTCGCCGGCCCTGTAGCAAAAATTAGCCGGCGAAGTAAAAGGTTGAAATAGCTACAAAAAAAAAAAAAAAAAAAAAAAAACTGTCTATCTTCTCATCTTTCCTAATCTGTCCCTTCAATACTATCCCCTCGTTTTCTGTTCCGGCGCAATGCATTGCATATATGGGGGTCATCCCCTGAGTGCTGGTCCAACTCTTAAAAAAAAAAAAAAAAAACTAATAGTCACTGAAATTTATAGTATAACCAAATTATGACAACTAGTCCTCATTAAAATTTATATTATTCGAGTTCCAAAAGTATTTCAGACATGACACTTTTTGTGCAAGAAAGAGGACAGCCTCAGCCCCAAAATTTGCGCATAGTAGCATATGTGTACTCAGCCTCATTTTTTTATAATTGCCAAATTATGACAACTAATAGTGACTGAAATTGATAGGATAAACAAATTATGACAACTAGTCCTCATTAAGAGGACGTTCACAGCCACAATTTGCGCATAATTGACATATCTGTACTCGGCTTCGTTTTTTTATAATGGCCAAATTGTGACAACTAATAATCACTAATATTGATAGGATAACCAAATTATGACAACTAGACCTCACAAAAATTTATAATATTCGAGTTCCAAAAGTATTTTAGACGTGAAACTTTTTGTGACCACTAGTCCTCACTAAAATTTATATTATTCGACTTCAAATTGTATATCAGACATAAGACTCTTTATGCAGGAAAGAGGACGTTCACAGCCACAATTTGCGCATAGTGACATATGTGTACTCGGCTTCGTTTTTTTATAATGGCCAAATTGTGACAACTAATAATTACTAATATTGAAAATTGATAACCAAATTATGACAACTTGTCCTCACTAAAAATTATATTATTCGAGTTCCAAAAGTATTTCAGACATGAGACTTGTTGTGCAAGAAAGAGGACAGCGTCAGCCCCAAAATTTGCGCATAGTAGCATATGTGTACTCAGCCTCGTTTTTGTAGAATGGCCAAATTATGCCAACTAATAATCACTAAAATTGAAAGGATAACCAAATTATGACAACTGGTCCTCAATAAAATTTATATTATTAGAGTTCCAAAAGTATTTTAGACGTGAGACTTTTTGTGCAAGAAAGAAAACGTCCTCAGCCCCAAAATTTGCGCATAGTAGCATATGTGTACTCAGCCTCATTTTTTTATAATTGCCAAATTATAACAACTAAAAGTCATGCAAGATTCGAACTTAAGCCCGATAAAAAATTAACAATTTACATAAGAAAAAGTTCGACTAATAAAAATTCATACATAATTTAAAAGTCACTGAAATTGATAGGATAACCAAATTATGACAACTAGTCCTCACTAAAATTTATAATATTCGAGTTCCAAAAGTATTTTAGACGTGAAACTTTTTGTGACCACTAGTCCTCACTAAAATTTATATTATTCGACTTCAAATTGTATATCAGACATGAGACTTTTAATGCAGGAAAGAGGACGTTCACAGCCATAATTTGCGCATAGTGACATATGTATGTGTACTCGGCTTCGTTTTTTTATAATGGCCAAATTGTGACAACTAATAATTACTAATATTGATAGGATAACCAAATTATGACAACTAGTCCTCACTAAAATTTATATTATTCGAGTTCCAAAAGTATTTCAGACATGCGACTTTTGTTGCAAGAAAGAGGACGTCCTCAGCCCCAAAATTTGCGCATAGTAGCATATGTGTACTCAGCCTCATTTTTTATAAATGCTAAATTATAACAACTAAAAGTCACTGAAATTGATAGGATAACCAACTTATGACAACTAGTCCTCATTAAAATTTATATTAATCGAGTTACAAAAGTATTTCAGACATGCGACTGTTTGTGCAAGAAAGAAGACGTCATCAGCCCCAAAATTTGCGCACAGTAGCATCTGTGTACTTAGTCTCATTTTTTATAATTGCCAAATTATAACAACTAAAAGTCACTGAAATTGATAGGATAACCAAATTATGACAACTAGTTCTCATTAAAATTTATATTATTCGAGTTCCAAATGTATTTCAAACATGCCATTTTTTGTGCAGGAAAGAGGACATCCTCAGCCCCAAAGTTTGCGCATAGTAGCATATGTGTACTCGGCCTCGTTTTTTTATAATAACCAAATTATGACAACTAATAGTCACTTAAATTTATAGGATAATCAAATTATGACAACTAGTCCTCATTAAAATTTATATTATTCGAGTTCCAAAAGTATTTCAGACATGACACTTTTTGTGCAAGAAAGGGGACAGCCTCAGCCCCAAAATTTGCGCATAGTAGCATATGTGTACTCAGCCTCGTTTTTTTATAATGGCCAAATTATGACAACTAATAATCACTAAAATTGACAGGATAACCAAATTATGACAACTAGTCCTCACTAAAATTTATATTATTCGAGTTCCAAAAGTATTTTAGACGTGAGACTTTTTGTGCAAGAAAGAGGACGTCCTCAGCCCCAAAATTTGCGCATAGTAGCATATGTGTACTTAGCCTCATTTTTTATAATTGCCAAATTATAACAACTAAAAGTCACTGAAATTGATAGGATAACCAAATTATGACAACTTGACCTCACTAAAATTTATATTATTCGAGATCCAAAAGTATTTCAGACATGACACTTGCTGTGCAAGAAAGAGGACATCCTCAGCCCCAAAATTTGCGCATAGTAGCATATGTGTACTCGGCCTCGTTTTTTTATAATGGCCAAATTATGACAACTAATAGTCACTGAAATTTATAGGATAACCAAATTATGACAACTAGTCCTCATTAAAATTTATATTATTCGACTTCAAATTGTATATCAGACATGAGACTTTTTATGCAGGAAAGAGGACGTTCACAGCCCCAAAATTTGCGCATAGTAGCATAAGTGCACTCGGCTTCGTTTTTTTATAATGGCCAAATTGTGACAACTAAAAATCACTAATATTGAGAGGATAACCAAATTATGACAACTTGTCCTCACTAAAATTTAAATTATTCGAGTTCCAAAAGTATTTCAGACATGAGACTTTTTGTGCAAGAAAGAGGACGTCCTCAGCCCCAAAATAGTCCTCATTAAGAGGACGTTCACAGCCACAATTTGCGCATAGTGACTTATGTGTACTCGGTTTCGTTTTTTTATAATGGCCAAATTGTGACAACTAATAGTCACTTAAATTTATAGGATAATCAAATTATGACAACTAGTCCTCATTAAAATTTATATTATTCGAGTTCCAAAAGTATTTCAGACATGACACTTTTTGTGCAAGAAAGGGGACAGCCTCAGCCCCAAAATTTGCGCATAGTAGCATATGTGTACTCAGCCTCCTTTTTTTATAATGGCCAAATTATGACAACTAATAATCACTAAAATTGACAGGATAACCAAATTATGACAACTAGTCCTCACTAAAATTTATATTATTCGAGTTCCAAAAGTATTTTAGACGTGAGACTTTTTGTGCAAGAAAGACGACAGCGTCAGCTCCAAAATTTGCTCATAGTTGCATATGTGTACTCAGCCTCGTTTTTGCAGAATGGCCAAATTATGCCAACTAATAGTGACTGAAATTGATAGGATAAACAAATTATGACAACTAGTCCTCATTAAGAGGACGTTCACAGCCACAATTTGCGCATAGTAGCATATGTGTACTCAGCCTCGTTTTTGCAGAATGGCCAAATTATGACAACTTATAATCACTAAAATTGACAGAATAACCAAATTATGACAACTAGTCCTCATTAAAATTTATATTATTCGAGTTCCAAAAGTATATCAGACATGAGACTTTTTATGCAGGAAAGAGGACGTCCACAGCCACAATTTGCGCATAGTGACATTTGTGTACTCGGCCTCGTTTTTTTATAATGGCCAAATTATGACAACTAATAATCACTAAAATTGATAGGATAACCAAATTATGACAACTAGTCCACACTAAAACTTATATTATTCGAGTTCCAAAAGTATATCAGACATGCGACTTTTTTTCAAGAAAAAGGACGTCCTCAGCCCCAAAATTTGCGCATAGTAGCATTTGTGTACTCAGCCTCATTTTTTATAATTGCCAAATTATAACAACTAAAACTAATTGCCAAATTATACTACTAACTTGGCAGTTTTTACGAAATATTGCATAAGTAATTTTGAAAATAGACTACAAGTTGATACCGTTTATACGGATTTTGCCAAGGCTTTTGATCGTATGCCTCATAAGCTCTTAATAATGAAGCTTTCAAAATTAGGTGTTCATTCTTCAATGTTATCTTGGTTCCGTAACTACCTTTCTGATAGGCATTCTGTTGTCTTGGTGGAAGGGGTGTATTCTAATAGTTTTCTTAATACGTCTGGTATTCCTCAAGGTAGCATATTGGGTCCGTTGTTATTTAATATTTTTATTAATGACATCAATCTTTGCTTTAAACATTCTGAGTTTCTATTATATGCTGATGACTTAAAGATCTTCAAATCGATTTCTAATCTTGTTGATACAGTTAACCTTCAAGAGGATTTAAATAGAGTGAGTTGCTGGGCGTTGAATAATGGATTATCCTTTAACATAAATAAATGCTTTGCTATAACGTTTCATAGATGTTTTAACCCGTTAATTACTGAGTATAGAATCCATGGTTGTACGTTGATTTCTGTAAATGAAATCTTGGATTTAGGAGTAGTTTTTGATAGAAAGTTGTCTTTTAATAATCATTTGAATTTTATTATCTCCAAAGGTTATTCCATGCTAAATTTTATTCGTAGAAATAGTGACAGTATGTTTGATCACTATACGAAAAAAATCTTGTTTACTTCTTTTGTAAGATCTAGACTCGAATATGCTTCATTTATTTGGAGTCCTAGTACTCAAATTTACAAACACAGAATTGAAAAAATTCAAGTAAAATTTATAAAATATGCTCTTTCTTTCTTAAACTTTTCTGCTTCTCGTACCTCTAACTGGAGTCCCTCTTATGCAGATAAGTGCGCACTTATTTCCATGAAAACTCTTGAGGCAAGGCGTAATATTTCTTCACTAAATTTTTTGTATGGCCTTGTTAATGATATAATTGATTGTCCTGAATTACTGAATACTATTAAAATTCAAGTTCCTGCTAGAATTCTAAGAAATAATAATTATTTTTTCCACTTAGATATTCATAGAACAACATATGCTAGGAATGAACCATTAAATAGATCTTTAACCTTATTTAATTTATATCATACTCATTTAGATATAAGCATACCTTTCACTGATTATAAAAGAATGTTAAATAATATAATCAAAGAATAGTCTCATATTGTAGTTATTTATTATTTAATGTGCTAGTCTGTAAGGATTATTGTATCCATAGACTGAATTATAAATAAATAAATAAATAAATAAATAAAAGTCACTGAAATTGATAGGATAACCAACTTATGACAACTAGTCCTCATTAAAATTTATATTAATCGAGTTACAAAAGTATTTCAGACATGCGACTGTTTGTGCAAGAAAGAGGACGTCCTCAGCCCAAAAATTTGCGCATAGTAGCATATGTGTACACAGCCTTGTTTTTTTATAATGGCCAAGTTATGACAACTAATAATCACTAAAATTGACAGACTAACCAAATTATGACAACTAGTCCTCACTAAAATTTATATTATTCGAGTTCCAAAAGTATTTTAGACGTGAGACTTTTTGTGCAAGAAATAGGACAGCGTCAGCCCCAAAATTTGCGCATAGTAGCATATGTGTTTTCAGCCTCGTTTTTGTAGAATGGCCAAATTATGCCAACTAATAATCACTAAAATTGATAGGATAACCAAATTATGACAACTGGTCCGCAATAAAATTTATATTATTAGAGTTCCAAAAGTATTTTAGACGTGAGACTTTTTGTGCAAGAAAGAGAACGTCCTCAGCCCCAAAATTTGCGCATAGTAGCATATGTGTACTCAGCCTCATTTTTTTATAATTGCCAAATTATAACAACTAAAAGTCACTGAATTTGATAGGATAACCAAATTATGACAACTAGTCCTCACTAAAATTTATAATATTCAAGTTCCAAAAGTATTTTAGACGTGATACTTTTTGTGAACACTAGTCCTCACTAAAATTTATATTATTCGACTTCAAATTGTATATCAGACATGAGACTTTTTATGCAGGAAAGAGGACGTTCACAGCCACAATTTGCGCATAGTGACATATGTGTACTCGGCTTCGTTTTTTTATAATGGCCAAATTGTGACAACTAATAATTACTAATATTGATAGGATAACCAAATTATGACAACTTGTCCTCACTAAAATTTATATTATTCGAGTTCCAAAACTATTTCAGATATGAGACTTTTTGTGCAAGAAAGAGGACGTCCTCAGCCCCAAAATTTGCGCATAGTAGCATATGTGTACTCAGCCTCATTTTTTTATAATTGCCAAATTATGACAACTAATAGTGACGTCCTCATTAAGAGGACGTCCTCAGCCCCAAAATTTGCGCATAGTAGCATATGTGTACGCAGCTTCGTTTTTTTATAATGTCCAAATTATGACAACTAATAATCACTAAAATTGACAGAATAACCAAATTATGACAACTAGTCCTCATTAGAATTTATATTATTCGAGTTCCAAAAGTATTTCAGACATGAGAATTTTTGTGCAAGAAAGAGGACAGCCTAAGCCCCAAAATTTGTGCATAGTAGCATATGTGTACGCAGGATCGTTTTTATAAATTGGCCAAATTATGACAACTAATAGTCACTGAAATTGATAGGATAAACAAATTACGACAACTAGTCCTCATTAAAATTTATATTATTCGAGTTCCAAAAGTATTTCAGACATGAGACTTTTTGTGCAAGAAAGAGGACGTCCTCAGCCCCAAAATTTGCACATAGTAGCATATGTGTACGCAGCCTCATTTTTTTATAATTGCCAAATTATGACAACTAATAGTGACGTCCTCATTAAGAGGACGTTCACAGCCACAATTTGCGCATAATTGACATATGTGTACTCAGCTTCGTTTTTTTATAATAACCAAATTGTGACAACTAATAATCACTAATATTGATAGGATAACCAAATTATGACAACTTATCCTCACTAAAATTAATATTATTCGAGATCCAAAAGTATTTCAGACATGACACTTGTTGTGCAAGAAAGAGGACATCCTCAGCCCCAAAATTTGCGCATAGTAGCATATGTGTACTCGGCCTCGTTTTTTTATAAGCCCCAAAATTTGCGCATAGTAGCATATGTGTACGCAGCCTTTTTTTTTATAATGGCCAAATTATGACAACTAATAATCACTAAAATGGAAAGAATAACCAAATTATGACAACTATAATGTCCAAATTATGACAACTAATAATCACTAAAATTGACAGAATAACCAAATTATGACAACTAGTCCTCACTAAAATTTATATTATTCAAATTCCAAAAGTATTTTAGCCGTGAGACTTTTTGTGCAAGAAAGAGGACAGCGTCAGCCCCAAAATTTGCGCATAGTAGCATATGTGTGCTCAGCCTCGATTTTGTAGAATGGCCAAATTATGCCAACTAATAATCACTAAAATTGATAGGATAACCAAATTATGACAACTGGTCCTCAATAAAATTTATATTATTATAGTTCCAAAAGTAGTTTAGACGTGAGACTTGTTGTGCAAGAAAGAGAACGTCCTCAGCCCCAAAATTTTCGCATAGTAGCATATGTGTACTCAGCCTCATTTTTTTATAATTGCCAAATTATGACAACTAATAGTGACGTCCTCATTAAGAGGACGTTCACAGCCACAATTTGCGCATAATTGACATATGTGTACTCAGCTTCGTTTTTTTATAATAACCAAATTGTGACAACTAATAATCACTAATATTGATAGGATAACCAAATTATGACAACTTATCCTCACTAAAATTAATATTATTCGAGATCCAAAAGTATTTCAGACATGACACTTGTTGTGCAAGAAAGAGGACATCCTCAGCCCCAAAATTTGCGCATAGTAGCATATGTGTACTCGGCCTCGTTTTTTTATAAGCCCCAAAATTTGCGCATAGTAGCATATGTGTACGCAGCCTTTTTTTTTATAATGGCCAAATTATGACAACTAATAATCACTAAAATGGAAAGAATAACCAAATTATGACAACTAGTCCTCATTAAAATTTATATTATTCGAGTTCCAAAAGTATTTCAGACATGAGACTTTTTGTGCAAGAAAGAGGACAGCCTAAGCCCCAAAATTTGTGCATAGTAGCATATGTGTACGCAGGATCGTTTTTTTAAATTGGTCAAATTATGACAACTAACAATCACTAAAATTGACAGAATAACCAAATTATGACAACTAGTCCTCAATAAAATTTATATTATTCGAGTTCTAAAAGTATTTTAGACGTGAGACTTTTTGTGCAAGAAAGAGGACAGCGTCAGCCCCAAAATTTGCGCATAGTAGCATATGTGTACACAGCCTTGTTTTTTTATAATGGCCAAGTTATGACAACTAATAATCACTAAAATTGACAGAATAACCAAATTATGACAACTAGTCCTCACTAAAATTTATAATATTCGAGTTCCAAAAGTGTTTTAGACGTGATACTTTTTGTGACAACTAGTCCTCACTAAAATTTATATTATTCGAGTTCAAATTGTTTATCAGACATGAAACTTTTTATGCAGGAAAGAGGACGTTCACAGCCACAATTTGAGCATAGTGATATATGTGTACTCGGCTTCTTTTTTTTATAATGTCCAAATTATGACAACTAATAATCACTAAAATTGACAGAATAACCAAATTATGACAACTAGTCCTCACTAAAATTTATATTATTCGAGTTCCAAAAGTATTTTAGCCGTGAGACTTTTTGTGCAAGAAAGAGGACATCGTCAGCCCCAAAATTTGCGCATAGTAGCATATGTGTACTCAGCCTCGTTTTTGTAGAATGGCCAAATTATGCCAACTAATAATCACTAAAATTGATAGGATAACCAAATTATGACAACTGGTCCTCAATAAAATTTATATTATTAGAGTTCCAAAAGTATTTTAGACGTGAGACTTGTTGTGCAAGAAAGAGAACGTCCTTAGCCCCGAAATTTGCGCATAGTAGCATATGTGTACTCAGCCTCATTTTTTTATAATTGCCAAATTATAACAACTAAAAGTCACTGAAATTGATAGGATAACCAAATTATGACAACTAGTCCTCACTAAAATTTATAATATTCGAGTTCCAAAAGTATTTTAGACGTGATACTTTTTGTGACAACTAGTCCTCACTAAAATTTATATTATTCGACTTCAAATTGTATATCAGACATGAGACTTTTTATGCAGGAAAGAGGACGTTCACAGCCACAATTTGCGTATAGTGACATATGTGTACTCGGCTTCGTTTTTTTATAATGGCCAAATTGTGACAACTAATTACTAATATTGATAGGATAACCAAATTATGACAACTTGTCCTCACTAAAATTTATATTATTCGAGTTCCAAAAGTATTTCAGACATGAAACTTTTTGTGCAAGAAAGACGACGTCCTCAGCCCCAAAATTTGCGCATAGTAGCATATGTGTACTCAGCCTCATTTTTTTATAATTGCCAATTTATGACAACTAATAGTGACGTCCTCATTAAGAGGACGTTCATAGCCACAATTTACGCATAATTGACATATGTGTACTCGGCATCGTTTTTTTATAATGGCCAAATTGTGACAACTAATAATCACTAATATTGATAGGATAACCAAATTATGACAACTTGTCCTCACTAAAATTTATATTATTCGAGATCCAAAAGTATTTCAGACATGACACTTGTTGTGCAAGAAAGAGGACATCCTCAGCCCCAAAATTTGCGCATAGTAGCATATGTGTACTCGGCCTCGTTTTTTTATAAGCCCCAAAATTTGCGCATAGTAGCATATGTGTACGCAGCCTCGTTTTTTTAAATTGGCCAAATTATGACAACTAATAATCACTAAAATTGACAGAATAACCAAATTATGACAACTAGTCCTCATTAAAATTTATATTATTCGAGTTCCAAAAGTATTTTAGACGTGAGACTTTTTGTGCAAGAAAGAGGACAGCGTCAGCCCCAAAATTTGCGCATAGTAGCATATGTGTACTCAGCCTCGTTTTTTTATAATGGCCAAATTATGACAACTAATAATCACTAAAATTGATAGGATAACCAAATTATGACAACTGGTCCTCAATAAAATTAATATTATTCGAGATCCAAAAGTATTTCAGACATGACACTTGTTGTGCAAGAAAGAGGACATCGTCAGCCCCAAAATTTGCGCATAGTAGCATATGTGTACTCAGCCTCGTTTTTGTAGAATGGCCAAATTATGCCAACTAATAATCACTAAAATTGATAGGATAACCAAATTATGACAACTGGTCCTCAATAAAATTTATATTATTAGAGTTCCAAAAGTATTTTAGACGTGAGACTTGTTGTGCAAGAAAGAGAACGTCCTTAGCCCCGAAATTTGCGCATAGTAGCATATGTGTACTCAGCCTCATTTTTTTATAATTGCCAAATTATAACAACTAAAAGTCACTGAAATTGATAGGATAACCAAATTATGACAACTAGTCCTCACTAAAATTTATAATATTCGAGTTCCAAAAGTATTTTAGACGTGATACTTTTTGTGACAACTAGTCCTCACTAAAATTTATATTATTCGACTTCAAATTGTATATCAGACATGAGACTTTTTATGCAGGAAAGAGGACGTTCACAGCCACAATTTGCGTATAGTGACATATGTGTACTCGGCTTCGTTTTTTTATAATGGCCAAATTGTGACAACTAATTACTAATATTGATAGGATAACCAAATTATGACAACTTGTCCTCACTAAAATTTATATTATTCGAGTTCCAAAAGTATTTCAGACATGAAACTTTTTGTGCAAGAAAGACGACGTCCTCAGCCCCAAAATTTGCGCATAGTAGCATATGTGTACTCAGCCTCATTTTTTTATAATTGCCAATTTATGACAACTAATAGTGACGTCCTCATTAAGAGGACGTTCATAGCCACAATTTACGCATAATTGACATATGTGTACTCGGCATCGTTTTTTTATAATGGCCAAATTGTGACAACTAATAATCACTAATATTGATAGGATAACCAAATTATGACAACTTGTCCTCACTAAAATTTATATTATTCGAGATCCAAAAGTATTTCAGACATGACACTTGTTGTGCAAGAAAGAGGACATCCTCAGCCCCAAAATTTGCGCATAGTAGCATATGTGTACTCTGCCTCGTTTTTTTATAAGCCCCAAAATTTGCGCATAGTAGCATATGTGTACGCAGCCTCGTTTTTTTAAACTGGCCAAATTATGACAACTAATAATCACTAAAATTGACAGAATAACCAAATTATGACAACTAGTCCTCATTAAAATTTATATTATTCGAGTTCCAAAAGTATTTTAGACGTGAGACTTTTTGTGCAAGAAAGAGGACAGCGTCAGCCCCAAAATTTGCGCATAGTAGCATATGTGTACTCAGCCTCGTTTTTTTATAATGGCCAAATTATGACAACTAATAATCACTAAAATTGATAGGATAACCAAATTATGACAACTGGTCCTCAATAAAATTAATATTATTCGAGATCCAAAAGTATTTCAGACATGACACTTGTTGTGCAAGAAAGAGGACATCCTCAGCCCCAAAATTTGCGCATAGTAGCATATGTGTACTCGGCCTCGTTTTTTTATAAGCCCCAAAATTTGCGCATAGTAGCATATGTGTACGCAGCCTCGTTTTTTTATAATGGCCAAATTATGACAACTAATAATCACTAAAATGGAAAGAATAACCAAATTATGACAACTAGTCCTCATTAAAATTTATATTATTCGAGTTCCAAAAGTATTTCAGACATGAGACTTTTTGTGCAAGAAAGAGGACAGCCTAAGCCCCAAAATTTGTGCATAGTAGCATATGTGTACGCAGGATCGTTTTTTTAAATTGGTCAAATTATGACAACTAACAATCACTAAAATTGTCAGAATAACCAAATTATGACAACTAGTCCTCAATAAAATTTATATTATTCGAGTTCTAAAAGTATTTTAGACGTGAGACTTTTTGTGCAAGAAAGAGGACAGCGTAAGCCCCAAAATTTGCGCATAGTAGCATATGTGTACACAGCCTTGTTTTTTTATAATGGCCAAGTTATGACAACTAATAATCACTAAAATTGACAGAATAACCAAATTATGACAACTAGTCCTCACTAAAATTTATAATATTCGAGTTCCAAAAGTGTTTTAGACGTGATACTTTTTGTGACAACTAGTCCTCACTAAAATTTATATTATTCGAGTTCAAATTGTTTATCAGACATGAAACTTTTTATGCAGGAAAGAGGACGTTCACAGCCACAATTTGCGCTTAGTGATATATGTGTACTCGGCTTCTTTTTTTTATAATGTCCAAATTATGACAACTAATAATCACTAAAATTGACAGAATAACCAAATTATGACAACTAGTCCTCACTAAAATTTATATTATTCGAGTTCCAAAAGTATTTTAGCCGTGAGACTTTTTGTGCAAGAAAGAGGACATCGTCAGCCCCAAAATTTGCGCATAGTAGCATATGTGTACTCAGCCTCGTTTTTGTAGAATGGCCAAATTATGCCAACTAATAATCACTAAAATTGATAGGATAACCAAATTATGACAACTGGTCCTCAATAAAATTTATATTATTAGAGTTCCAAAAGTATTTTAGACGTGAGACTTGTTGTGCAAGAAAGAGAACGTCCTTAGCCCCAAAATTTGCGCATAGTAGCATATGTGTACTCAGCCTCATTTTTTTATAATTGCCAAATTATAACAACTAAAAGTCACTGAAATTGATAGGATAACCAAATTATGACAACTAGTCCTCACTAAAATTTATAATATTCGAGTTTCAAAAGTATTTTAGACGTGATACTTTTTGTGACAACTAGTCCTCACTAAAATTTATATTATTCGACTTCAAATTGTATATCAGACATGAGACTTTTTATGCAGGAAAGAGGACTTTCACAGCCACAATTTGCGCATACTGATATATGTGTACTCGTCTTCGCTTTTTTATAATGGCTAAATTGTGACAACTAATTATCACTAATATTGATAGGATAACCAAATTATGACAACTTGCCCTCACTAAAATTTATATTATTCGAGTTCCAAAAGTATTTCAGACATGAGACTTTTTGTGCAAGAAAGAGGACGTCCTCAGCCCCAAAATTTGGGCATAGTAGCATATGTGTACTCAGCCTAATTTTTTTATAATTGCCAAATTATGACAACTAATAGTGACTGAAATTGATAGGATAAACAAATTATGACAACTAGTCCTCATTAAGAGGACGTTCTCAGCCACAATTTGCGCATAGTGACATATGTGTACTCGGCTTCGTTTTTTTATAATGGCCAAATTGTGACAACTAATAATCACTAATATTGATAGGATAACCAAATTATGACAACTTGTCCTCACTAAAATTTATATTATTCGAGATCAAAAAGTATTTCAGACATGACACTTGTTGTGCAAGAAAGAGGACATCCTCAGCCCCAAAATTTGCGCATAGTAGCATATGTGTACTCGGCCTCGTTTTTTTTATAATGGCCAAATTATTACAACTAATAGTCACTGAAATTTATAGGATAACCAAATTATGACAACTAGTCCTCATTAAAATTTATATTATTCGAGTTCCAAAAGTATATCAGACATGAGACTTTTTATGCAGGAAAGAGGACGTCCACAGCCACAATTTGCGCATAGTGACATATGTGTACTCGGCTTCGTTTTTTTATAATGCCCAAATTGTGAAAACTAATAATTACTAATATTGATAGGATAACCAAATTATGACAACTTGTCCTCACTAAAATTTATATTATTCGAGTTCCAAAAGTATTTCAGACATGAGACTTTTTGTGCAATAAAGAGGACGTCCTCAGCCCCAAAATTTGCGCATAGTAGCATATGTGTACTCAGCCTCATTTTTTTATAATTGCCAAATTATGACAACTAATAGTGACGTCCTCATTAAGAGGACGTTCACAGCCACAATTTGCGCATAGTGGCATATGATGTCGTAAAAAATGATATAATTTTACATTTTAACTCATTACAAAATTGATTATAAATAAATGTTTAATTTGTTAAATCGACATTTGTTAAAGCCATATTTTTTGTTTTTGCTGTAATTTGTCTTGTTACTATTAAAACAAAGCTTTATAGATTCCATTTATATATGTATGCAATTATCATTTCTGAAACATTGTTATATTTTAATTGTATCAGTCTGTAAGGATTAATCCATAGACTAAATGAATAAATAAATAAAAAAAACAAATAATGTGTACTCGGCTTCGTTTTTTTATAATGGTCAAATTGTGACAACTAATAATCACTAATATTGATAGGATAACCAAATTATGACAACTTGTCCTCACTAAAATTTATATTATTCGAGATCCAAAAGTATTTCAGACATGACGCTTGTTGTGCAAGAAAGAGGACATCCTCAGCCCCAAAATTTGCGCATAGTAGCATATGTGTACTCGGCCTCGTTTTTTTAAAATGGCCAAATTATGTGGGTGCTGTTGGCTGAAGTAGTAGAATACGAGACCATGAACCGGAGGGTCCTGAGTTCGAGCCCGCGCTGAGTCATGAAGTATTGTGTTGAGTTCTTCTGATCAGCATTAGTGCGTGGTTGTGTTAGTGGTTGCCAGCCTGTTTCAATGATGAAGGCATAGTCACTGGTCACTGAATATAAGTGGCAGCGACTGACACTAACATGTACTAAAAAGCAGAGTAACAGCATCCACCTTCGCCGGCCCTGTAGCAAAAATTAGCCGGCGAAGTAAAAGGTTGAAATAGCTACAAAAAAAAAAAAAAAAGTATTTCAGACATGAGACTTTTTGTGCAAGAAAGAGGACAGCCTAAGCCCCAAAATTTGTGCATAGTAGCATATGTGTACGCAGGATCGTTTTTTTAAATTGGTCAAATTATGACAACTAACAATCACTAAAATTGTCAGAATAACCAAATTATGACAACTAGTCCTCAATAAAATTTATATTATTCGAGTTCTAAAAGTATTTTAGACGTGAGACTTTTTGTGCAAGAAAGAGGACAGCGTCAGCCCCAAAATTTGCGCATAGTAGCATATGTGTACACAGCCTTGTTTTTTTATAATGGCCAAGTTATGACAACTAATAATCACTAAAATTGACAGAATAACCAAATTATGACCACTAGTCCTCACTAAAATTTATAATATTCGAGTTCCAAAAGTGTTTTAGACGTGATACTTTTTGTGACAACTAGTCCTCACTAAAATTTATATTATTCGAGTTCAAATTGTTTATCAGACATGAAACTTTTTATGCAGGAAAGAGGACGTTCACAGCCACAATTTGCGCATAGTGATATATGTGTACTCGGCTTCTTTTTTTTATAATGTCCAAATTATGACAACTAATAATCACTAAAATTGACAGAATAACCAAATTATGACAACTAGTCCTCACTAAAATTTATATTATTCGAGTTCCAAAAGTATTTTAGCCGTGAGACTTTTTGTGCAAGAAAGAGGACATCGTCAGCCCCAAAATTTGCGCATAGTAGCATATGTGTACTCAGCCTCGTTTTTGTAGAATGGCCAAATTATGCCAACTAATAATCACTAAAATTGATAGGATAACCAAATTATGACAACTGGTCCTCAATAAAATTTATATTATTAGAGTTCCAAAAGTATTTTAGACGTGAGACTTGTTGTGCAAGAAAGAGAACGTCCTTAGCCCCAAAATTTGCGCATAGTAGCATATGTGTACTCAGCCTCATTTTTTTATAATTGCCAAATTATAACAACTAAAAGTCACTGAAATTGATAGGATAACCAAATTATGACAACTAGTCCTCACTAAAATTTATAATATTCGAGTTCCAAAAGTATTTTAGACGTGATACTTTTTGTGACAACTAGTCCTCACTAAAATTTATATTATTCGACTTCAAATTGTATATCAGACATGAGACTTTTTATGCAGGAAAGAGGACTTTCACAGCCACAATTTGCGCATACTGATATATGTGTACTCGTCTTCGCTTTTTTATAATGGCTAAATTGTGACAACTAATTATCACTAATATTGATAGGATAACCAAATTATGACAACTTGCCCTCACTAAAATTTATATTATTCGAGTTCCAAAAGTATTTCAGACATGAGACTTTTTGTGCAAGAAAGAGGACGTCCTCAGCCCCAAAATTTGGGCATAGTAGCATATGTGTACTCAGCCTAATTTTTTTATAATTGCCAAATTATGACAACTAATAGTGACTGAAATTGATAGGATAAACAAATTATGACAACTAGTCCTCATTAAGAGGACGTTCTCAGCCACAATTTGCGCATAGTGACATATGTGTACTCGGCTTCGTTTTTTTATAATGGCCAAATTGTGACAACTAATAATCACTAATATTGATAGGATAACCAAATTATGACAACTTGTCCTCACTAAAATTTATATTATTCGAGATCAAAAAGTATTTCAGACATGACACTTGTTGTGCAAGAAAGAGGACATCCTCAGCCCCAAAATTTGCGCATAGTAGCATATGTGTACTCGGCCTCGTTTTTTTTTATAATGGCCAAATTATTACAACTAATAGTCACTGAAATTTATAGGATAACCAAATTATGACAACTAGTCCTCATTAAAATTTATATTATTCGAGTTCCAAAAGTATATCAGACATGAGACTTTTTATGCAGGAAAGAGGACGTCCACAGCCACAATTTGCGCATAGTGACATATGTGTACTCGGCTTCGTTTTTTTATAATGCCCAAATTGTGAAAACTAATAATTACTAATATTGATAGGATAACCAAATTATGACAACTTGTCCTCACTAAAATTTATATTATTCGAGTTCCAAAAGTATTTCAGACATGAGACTTTTTGTGCAATAAAGAGGACGTCCTCAGCCCCAAAATTTGCGCATAGTAGCATATGTGTACTCAGCCTCATTTTTTTATAATTGCCAAATTATGACAACTAATAGTGACGTCCTCATTAAGAGGACGTTCACAGCCACAATTTGCGCATAGTGGCATATGATGTCGTAAAAAATGATATAATTTTACATTTTAACTCATTACAAAATTGATTATAAATAAATGTTTAATTTGTTAAATCGACATTTGTTAAAGCCATATTTTTTTTTTTGCTGTAATTTGTCTTGTTACTATTAAAACAAAGCTTTATAGATTCCATTTATATATGTATGCAATTATCATTTCTGAAACATTGTTATATTTTAATTGTATCAGTCTGTAAGGATTAATCCATAGACTAAATGAATAAATAAATAAAAAAAACAAATAATGTGTACTCGGCTTCGTTTTTTTATAATGGTCAAATTGTGACAACTAATAATCACTAATATTGATAGGATAACCAAATTATGACAACTTGTCCTCACTAAAATTTATATTATTCGAGATCCAAAAGTATTTCAGACATGACGCTTGTTGTGCAAGAAAGAGGACATCCTCAGCCCCAAAATTTGCGCATAGTAGCATATGTGTACTCGGCCTCGTTTTTTTAAAATGGCCAAATTATGTGGGTGCTGTTGGCTGAAGTAGTAGAATACGAGACCATGAACCGGAGGGTCCTGAGTTCGAGCCCGCGCTGAGTCATGAAGTATTGTGTTGAGTTCTTCTGATCAGCATTAGTGCGTGGTTGTGTTAGTGGTTGCCAGCCTGTTTCAATGATGAAGGCATAGTCACTGGTCACTGAATATAAGTGGCAGCGACTGACACTAACATGTACTAAAAAGCAGAGTAACAGCATCCACCTTCGCCGGCCCTGTAGCAAAAATTAGCCGGCGAAGTAAAAGGTTGAAATAGCTACAAAAAAAAAAAAAAAAAAAAAAACTGTCTATCTTCTCATCTTTCCTAATCTGTCCCTTCAATACTATCCCCTCGTTTTCAGTTCCGGCGCAATGCATTGCATATATGGGGGTCATCCCCTGAGTGCTGGTCCAACTCTTAAAAAAAAAAAAAAAACTAATAGTCACTGAAATTTATAGTATAACCAAATTATGACAACTAGTCCTCATTAAAATTTATATTATTCGAGTTCCAAAAGTATTTCAGACATGACACTTTTTGTGCAAGAAAGAGGACAGCCTCAGCCCCAAAATTTGCGCATAGTAGCATATGTGTACTCAGCCTCATTTTTTTATAATTGCCAAATTATGACAACTAATAGTGACTGAAATTGATAGGATAAACAAATTATGACAACTAGTCCTCATTAAGAGGACGTTCACAGCCACAATTTGCGCATAATTGACATATGTGTACTCGGCTTCGTTTTTTTATAATGGCCAAATTGTGACAACTAATAATCACTAATATTGATAGGATAACCAAATTATGACAACTAGACCTCACAAAAATTTATAATATTCGAGTTCCAAAAGTATTTTAGACGTGAAACTTTTTGTGACCACTAGTCCTCACTAAAATTTATATTATTCGACTTCAAATTGTATATCAGACATAAGACTCTTTATGCAGGAAAGAGGACGTTCACAGCCACAATTTGCGCATAGTGACATATGTGTACTCGGCTTCGTTTTTTTATAATGGCCAAATTGTGACAACTAATAATTACTAATATTGAAAATTGATAACCAAATTATGACAACTTGTCCTCACTAAAAATTATATTATTCGAGTTCCAAAAGTATTTCAGACATGAGACTTGTTGTGCAAGAAAGAGGACAGCGTCAGCCCCAAAATTTGCGCATAGTAGCATATGTGTACTCAGCCTCGTTTTTGTAGAATGGCCAAATTATGCCAACTAATAATCACTAAAATTGAAAGGATAACTAAATTATGACAACTGGTCCTCAATAAAATTTATATTATTAGAGTTCCAAAAGTATTTTAGACGTGAGACTTTTTGTGCAAGAAAGAAAACTTCCTCAGCCCCAAAATTTGCGCATAGTAGCATATGTGTACTCAGCCTCATTTTTTTATAATTGCCAAATTATAACAACTAAAAGTCACTGAAATTGATAGGATAACCAAATTATGACAACTAGTCCTCACTAAAATTTATAATATTCGAGTTCTAAAAGTATTTTAGACGTGAAACTTTTTGTGACCACTAGTCCTCACTAAAATTTATATTATTCGACTTCAAATTGTATATCAGACATGAGACTTTTAATGCAGGAAAGAGGACGTTCACAGCCATAATTTGCGCATAGTGACATATGTGTACTCGGCTTCGTTTTTTTATAATGGCCAAATTGTGACAACTAATAATTACTAATATTGATAGGATAACCAAATTATGACAACTTGTCCTCACTAAAAATTATATTATTCGAGTTCCAAAAGTATTTCAGAAATGAGACTTTTTGTGCAAGAAAGAGGACGTCCTCAGCCCCAAAATTTGCACATAGTAGCATATGTGTACTCAGCCTCATTTTTTTGTAATTGCCAAATTATGACAACTAATAGTGACGTCCTCATTAAGAGGACGTTCACAGCCACAATTTGCGCATAGTGGCATATGATGTCGTAAAAAATGATATAATTTTACATTTTAACTCATTACAAAATTGATTATAAATAAATGTTTAATTTGTTAAATCGACATTTGTTAAAGCCATATTTTTTGTTTTTGCTGTAATTTGTCTTGTTACTATTAAAACAAAGCTTTATAGATTCCATTTATATATGTATGCAATTATCATTTCTGAAACATTGTTATATTTTAATTGTATCAGTCTGTAAGGATTAATCCATAGACTAAATAAATAAATAAATAAAAAAAACAAATAATGTGTACTCGGCTTCGTTTTTTTATAATGGTCAAATTGTGACAACTAATAATCACTAATATTGATAGGATAACCAAATTATGACAACTAGTCCTCATTAAAATTCATATTATTCGAGTTCCAAAAGTATTTCAGACATGACACTTTTTGTGCAAGAAAGAGGACAGCCTCAGCCCCAAAATTTGCGCATAGTAGCATATGTGTACTCAGCCTCATTTTTTTATAATTGCCAAATTATGACAACTAATAGTGACTGAAATTGATAGGATAAACAAATTATGACAACTAGTTCTCATTAAGAGGACGTTCACAGCCACAATTTGCGCATAATTGACATATCTGTACTCGGCTTCGTTTTTTTATAATGGCCAAATTGTGACAACTAATAATCACTAATATTGATAGGATAACCAAATTATGACAACTAGACCTCACAAAAATTTATAATATTCGAGTTCCAAAAGTATTTTAGACGTGAAACTTTTTGTGACCACTAGTCCTCACTAAAATTTATATTATTCGACTTCAAATTGTATATCAGACATAAGACTCTTTATGCAGGAAAGAGGACGTTCACAGCCACAATTTGCGCATAGTGACATATGTGTACTCGGCTTCGTTTTTTTATAATGGCCAAATTGTGACAACTAATAATTACTAATATTGAAAATTGATAACCAAATTATGACAACTTGTCCTCACTAAAAATTATATTATTCGAGTTCCAAAAGTATTTCAGACATGAGACTTGTTGTGCAAGAAAGAGGACAGCGTCAGCCCCAAAATTTGCGCATAGTAGCATATGTGTACTCAGCCTCGTTTTTGTAGAATGGCCAAATTATGCCAACTAATAATCACTAAAATTGAAAGGATAACCAAATTATGACAACTTGTCCTCACTAAAATTTATATTATTCGAGTTCCAAAAGTATTTCAGACATGAGACTTTTTGTGCAAGAAAGAGGACAGCCTCAGCCCCAAAATTTGCGCATATATGTACTCAGCCTCGTTTTTGTATAATGGCGAAATTATGACAACTAATAATCACTAAAATTGATTGGATAATCACATTATGACAACTAGTCCTCACTAAAATTTATATTATTCGACTTCAAATTGTATATCAGACATGAGACTTTTTATGCAGGAAAGAGGACGTTCATAGCCACAATTTGCGCATAGTGACATATGTGTTCTCGGCTTCGTTTTTTTATAATGGCCAAATTGTGACAACTAATATTGAATATTGATAGGATAACCAAATTATGACAACTTGACCTCAATAAAATTTATATTATTCGAGATCCAAAAGTATTTCAGACATGACACTTGTTGTGCAAGAAAGAGGACATCCTCAGCCCCAAAATTTGCGCATAGTAGCATATGTGTACTCGGCCTCGTTTTTTTATAATGGCCAAATTATGACAACTAATAGTCACTGAAATTTATAGGATAACCAAATTATGACAACTAGTCCTCATTAAAATTTATATTATTCGACTTCAAATTGTATATCAGACATGAGACTTTTTATGCAGGAAAGAAAACGTTCACAGCCACAATTTGCGCATAGTGACATAAGTGTACTCGGCTTCGTTTTTTTATAATGGCCAAATTGTGACAACTAATAATCACTAATATTGATAGGATAACCAAATTATGACAACTTGTCCTCACTAAAAATTATATTATTCGAGTTCCAAAAGTATTTCAGACATGAGACTTGTTGTGCAAGAAAGAGGACAGCGTCAGCCCCAAAATTTGCGCATAGTAGCATATGTGTACTCAGCCTCGTTTTTGTAGAATGGCCAAATTATGCCAACTAATAATCACTAAAATTGAAAGGATAACCAAATTATGACAACTGGTCCTCAATAAAATTTATATTATTAGAGTTCCAAAAGTATTTTAGACGTGAGACTTTTTGTGCAAGAAAGAAAACTTCCTCAGCCCCAAAATTTGCGCATAGTAGCATATGTGTACTCAGCCTCATTTTTTTATAATTGCCAAATTATAACAACTAAAAGTCACTGAAATTGATAGGATAACCAAATTATGACAACTAGTCCTCACTAAAATTTATAATATTCGAGTTCTAAAAGTATTTTAGACGTGAAACTTTTTGTGACCACTAGTCCTCACTAAAATTTATATTATTCGACTTCAAATTGTATATCAGACATGAGACTTTTAATGCAGGAAAGAGGACGTTCACAGCCATAATTTGCGCATAGTGACATATGTGTACTCGGCTTCGTTTTTTTATAATGGCCAAATTGTGACAACTAATAATTACTAATATTGATAGGATAACCAAATTATGACAACTTGTCCTCACTAAAAATTATATTATTCGAGTTCCAAAAGTATTTCAGAAATGAGACTTTTTGTGCAAGAAAGAGGACGTCCTCAGCCCCAAAATTTGCACATAGTAGCATATGTGTACTCAGCCTCATTTTTTTGTAATTGCCAAATTATGACAACTAATAGTGACGTCCTTATTAAGAGGACGTTCACAGCCACAATTTGCGCATAGTGACATATGATGTCGTAAAATATGATATAATTTTACATCTTAACTCATTACAAAATTGATTATAAATAAATGTTTAATTTGTTAAATCGACATTTGTTAAAGCCATATTTTTTGTTTTTGCTGTAATTTGTCTTGTTACTATTAAAACAAAGCTTTATAGATTCCATTTATATATGTATGTAATTATCATTTCTAAAACATTGTTATATTTTAATTGTATCAGTCTGTAAGGATTAATCCATAGACTAAATAAATAAAAAAAATAAATAATGTGTACTCGGCTTCGTTTTTTTATAATGGCCAAATTGTGACAACTAATAATCACTAATATTGATAGGATAACCAAATTATGACAACTTTTCCTCACTAAAATTTATATTATTCGAGATGCAAAAGTATTTCAGACATGACACTTGTTGTGCAAGAAAGAGGACAGCCTCAGCCCCAAAATTTGCGCATAGTAGCATATATGTACTCAGCCTCGTTTTTGTATAATGGCGAAATTATGACAACTAATAATCACTAAAATTGATTGGATAATCACATTATGACAACTAGTCCATGGCCAAATTATGACAACTAATAATCACTAAAATTGATAGCATAACCAAATTATGACAACTAGTCCTCACTAAAATTTATATTATTCGAGTTCCAAAAGTATTTCAGACATGCGACTTTTGTTGCAAGAAAGAGGACGTCCTCAGCCCCAAAATTTGCGCATAGTAGCATATGTCTACTCAGCCTCATTTTTTATAATTGCTAAATTATAACAACTAAAAGTCACTGAAATTGAGTGACATATGTGTACGCAGCCCTGTTTTTTTATAATGGCCAAGTTATGACAATTAATAATCACTAAAATTGACAGAATAACCAAATTATGACAACTAGTCCTCACTAAAATTTATAATATTCGAGTTCCAAAAGTGTTTTAAACGTGATACTTTTTGTGACAACTAGTCCTCACTAAAATTTATATTATTCGAGTTCAAATTGTTTATCAGACATGAAACTTTTTATGCAGGAAAGAGGACGTTCAAAGCCACAATTTGCGCATAGTGACATATGTGTACTCGGCTTCGTTTTTTTATAATGGCCAAATTGTGAAAACTAATAGTCACTGAAATTGATAGGATAAACAAATGACGACAACTAGTCCTCATTAAAATTTATATTATTCGAGTTCCAAAAGTATTTCAGACATGAGACTTTTTGTGCAAGAAAGAGGACGTCCTCAGCCCCAAAATTTGCGCATAGTTGCATGTGTACTTCGTTTTTTATAATTTCCAAAATATGACAACTAACAATCACTAAAATTGACAGAATAACCAAATTATGACAACTAGTCCTCACTAAAATGTATATTATTCGAGTTCCAAAAGTATTTTAGCCGTGAGACTTTTTGTGCAAGAAAGAGGACAGCGTCAGCCCCAAAAATTGCGCATAGTAGCATATGTGTACTCAGCCTCGTTTTTGTAGAATGGCCAAATTATGCCAACTAATAATCACTAAAATTGATAGGATAACCAAATTATGACAACTGGTCCTCAATATAATTTATATTATTAGAGTTCCAAAAGTATTTTAGACGTGAGACTTTTTGTGCAAGAAAGAGAACGTCCTCAGCCCCAAAATTTGCGCATAGTAGCATATGTGTACTCAGCCTCATTTTTTTATAATTGCCAAATTATAACAACTAAAAGTTACTGAAATTGATAGGATAACCAAATTATGACAACTAGTCCTCACTAAAATTTATAATATTCGAGTTCCAAAAGTATTTTAGACGTGATACTTTATGTGACAACTAGTCCTCACTAAAATTTATATTATTCGACTTCAAATTGTATATCAGACATGAGACTTTTTATGCAGGAAAGAGGACGTTCACAGCCACAATTTGCGCATAGTGACATATGTGTACTCGGCTTCGTTTTTTTATAATGGCCAAATTGTGACAACTAATAATTACTAATATTGATATTATAACCAAATTATGACAACTAGTCCTCACTAAAATTTATAATATTCGAGTTCTAAAAGTATTTTAGACGTGAAACTTTTTGTGACCACTAGTCCTCACTAAAATTTATATTATTCGAGTTCAAATTGTTTATCAGACATGAAACTTTTTATGCAGGAAAGAGGACGTTCAAAGCCACAATTTGCGCATAGTGACATATGTGTACTCGGCTTCGTTTTTTTATAATGGCCAAATTGTGAAAACTAATAGTCACTGAAATTGATAGGATAAACAAATGACGACAACTAGTCCTCATTAAAATTTATATTATTCGAGTTCCAAAAGTATTTCAGACATGAGACTTTTTGTGCAAGAAAGAGGACGTCCTCAGCCCCAAATTTTGCGCATAGTTGCATGTGTACTTCGTTTTTTATAATTTCCAAAATATGACAACTAACAATCACTAAAATTGACAGAATAACCAAATTATGACAACTAGTCCTCACTAAAATGTATATTATTCGAGTTCCAAAAGTATTTTAGCCGTGAGACTTTTTGTGCAAGAAAGAGGACAGCGTCAGCCCCAAAAATTGCGCATAGTAGCATATGTGTACTCAGCCTCGTTTTTGTAGAATGGCCAAATTATGCCAACTAATAATCACTAAAATTGATAGGATAACCAAATTATGACAACTGGTCCTCAATATAATTTATATTATTAGAGTTCCAAAAGTATTTTAGACGTGAGACTTTTTGTGCAAGAAAGAGAACGTCCTCAGCCCCAAAATTTGCGCATAGTAGCATATGTGTACTCAGCCTCATTTTTTTATAATTGCCAAATTATAACAACTAAAAGTTACTGAAATTGATAGGATAACCAAATTATGACAACTAGTCCTCACTAAAATTTATAATATTCGAGTTCCAAAAGTATTTTAGACGTGATACTTTATGTGACAACTAGTCCTCACTAAAATTTATATTATTCGACTTCAAATTGTATATCAGACATGAGACTTTTTATGCAGGAAAGAGGACGTTCACAGCCACAATTTGCGCATAGTGACATATGTGTACTCGGCTTCGTTTTTTTATAATGGCCAAATTGTGACAACTAATAATTACTAATATTGATAGGATAACCAAATTATGACAACTTGTCCTCACTAAAATTTATATTATTCGAGTTCCAAAAGTATTTCAGACATGAGACTTTTTGTGCAAGAAAGAGGACGTCCTCAGCCCCAAAATTTGCGCATAGTAGCATATGTGTACTCAGCCTCATTTTTTTATAATTGCCAAATTATGACAACTAATAGTGACGTCCTCATTAAGAGGACGTTCACAGCCACAATTTGCGCATAGTGGCATATGATGTCGTAAAAAATGATATAATTTTACATTTTAACTCATTACAAAATTGATTATAAATAAATGTTTAATTTGTTAAATCGACATTTGTTAAAGCCATATTTTTTGTTTTTGCTGTAATTTGTCTTGTTACTATTAAAACAAAGCTTTATAGATTCCATTTATATATGTATGCAATTATCATTTCTGAAACATTGTTATATTTTAATTGTATCAGTCTGTAAGGATTAATCCATAGACTAAATAAATAAATAAATAAAAAAAACAAATAATGTGTACTCGGCTTCGTTTTTTTATAATGGTCAAATTGTGACAACTAATAATCACTAATATTGATAGGATAACCAAATTATGACAACTAGTCCTCATTAAAATTTATATTATTCGAGTTCCAAAAGTATTTCAGACATGACACTTTTTGTGCAAGAAAGAGGACAGCCTCAGCCCCAAAATTTGCGCATAGTAGCATATGTGTACTCAGCCTCATTTTTTTATAATTGCCAAATTATGACAACTAATAGTGACTGAAATTGATAGGATAAACAAATTATGACAACTAGTTCTCATTAAGAGGACGTTCACAGCCACAATTTGCGCATAATTGACATATCTGTACTCGGCTTCGTTTTTTTATAATGGCCAAATTGTGACAACTAATAATCACTAATATTGATAGGATAACCAAATTATGACAACTAGACCTCACAAAAATTTATAATATTCGAGTTCCAAAAGTATTTTAGACGTGAAACTTTTTGTGACCACTAGTCCTCACTAAAATTTATATTATTCGACTTCAAATTGTATATCAGACATAAGACTCTTTATGCAGGAAAGAGGACGTTCACAGCCACAATTTGCGCATAGTGACATATGTGTACTCGGCTTCGTTTTTTTATAATGGCCAAATTGTGACAACTAATAATTACTAATATTGAAAATTGATAACCAAATTATGACAACTTGTCCTCACTAAAAATTATATTATTCGAGTTCCAAAAGTATTTCAGACATGAGACTTGTTGTGCAAGAAAGAGGACAGCGTCAGCCCCAAAATTTGCGCATAGTAGCATATGTGTACTCAGCCTCGTTTTTGTAGAATGGCCAAATTATGCCAACTAATAATCACTAAAATTGAAAGGATAACCAAATTATGACAACTTGTCCTCACTAAAATTTATATTATTCGAGTTCCAAAAGTATTTCAGACATGAGACTTTTTGTGCAAGAAAGAGGACAGCCTCAGCCCCAAAATTTGCGCATATATGTACTCAGCCTCGTTTTTGTATAATGGCGAAATTATGACAACTAATAATCACTAAAATTGATTGGATAATCACATTATGACAACTAGTCCTCACTAAAATTTATATTATTCGACTTCAAATTGTATATCAGACATGAGACTTTTTATGCAGGAAAGAGGACGTTCATAGCCACAATTTGCGCATAGTGACATATGTGTTCTCGGCTTCGTTTTTTTATAATGGCCAAATTGTGACAACTAATATTGAATATTGATAGGATAACCAAATTATGACAACTTGACCTCAATAAAATTTATATTATTCGAGATCCAAAAGTATTTCAGACATGACACTTGTTGTGCAAGAAAGAGGACATCCTCAGCCCCAAAATTTGCGCATAGTAGCATATGTGTACTCGGCCTCGTTTTTTTATAATGGCCAAATTATGACAACTAATAGTCACTGAAATTTATAGGATAACCAAATTATGACAACTAGTCCTCATTAAAATTTATATTATTCGACTTCAAATTGTATATCAGACATGAGACTTTTTATGCAGGAAAGAAAACGTTCACAGCCACAATTTGCGCATAGTGACATAAGTGTACTCGGCTTCGTTTTTTTATAATGGCCAAATTGTGACAACTAATAATCACTAATATTGATAGGATAACCAAATTATGACAACTTGTCCTCACTAAAATTTATATTATTCGAGATCCAAAAGTATTTCAGACATGACACTTTTTATGCAAGGAAGAGGACAGCCTCAGCCCCAAAATTTGCGCATAGTAGCATATATGTACTCAGCCTCGTTTTTGTATAATGGCCAAATTATGACAACTAATAATCACTAAAATTGATTGGATAACCACATTATGACAACTGGTCCTCACTAAAATTTATATTTTTCGAGTTCCAAAAGTATTTCAGACATGGGACTTTTTTTGCAAGAAAGAGGTCGTCCTCAGCCTCAAAATTTGCGCATAGTAGCATATGTGTACTCGGCCTCTTTTTTTATAATGGTTAAATTATTACAACTAATAGTCACTGAAATTTATAGGATAACCAAATTATGACAACTAGTCCTCACTAAAATTTATATTATTCGAGTTCCAAAAGTATTTCAGACATGCGTCTTTTGTTGCAAGAAAGAGGACGTCCTCAGCCCCAAAATTTGCGCATAGTAGCATATGTGTACTCAGCCTCATTTTTTATAATTGCTAAATTATAACAACTAAAAGTCACTGAAATTGATAGGATAACCAACTTATGACAACTAGTCCTCATTAAAATTTATATTAATCGAGTTACAAAAGTATTTCAGACATGCGACTGTTTGTGCAAGAAAGAGGACGTCATCAGCCCCAAAATTTGCGCACAGTAGCATCTGTGTACTTAGCCTCATTTTTATAATTGCCAAATTATAACAACTAAAAGTCACTGAAATTGATAGGATAACCAAATTATGACAACTAGTTCTCATTAAAATTTATATTATTCGAGTTCCAAATGTATTTCAAACATGCCATTTTTTGTGCAGGAAAGAGGACATCCTCAGCCCCAAAGTTTGCGCATAGTAGCATATGTGTACTCGGCCTCGTTTTTTTATAATGGCCAAATTATGACAACTAATAGTCACTTAAATTTATAGGATAATCAAATTATGACAACTAGTCCTCATTAAAATTTATATTATTCGAGTTCCAAAAGTATTTCAGACATGACACTTTTTGTGCAAGAAAGGGGACAGCCTCAGCCCCAAAATTTGCGCATAGTAGCATATGTGTACTCAGCCTCGTTTTTTTATAATGGCCAAATTATGACAACTAATAATCACTAAAATTGACAGGATAACCAAATTATGACAACTAGTCCTCACTAAAATTTATATTATTCGAGTTCCAAAAGTATTTTAGACGTGAGACTTTTTGTGCAAGAAAGACGACAGCGTCAGCTCCAAAATTTGCTCATAGTAGCATATGTGTACTCAGCCTCGTTTTTGCTGAATGGCCAAATTATGCCAACTAATAGTGACTGAAATTGATAGGATAAACAAATTATGACAACTAGTCCTCATTAAGAGGACGTTCACAGCCACAATTTGCGCATAGTAGCATATGTGTACTCGGCCTCGTTTTTTTATAATGGCCAAATTATGACAACTAATAGTCACTGAAATTTATAGGATAACCAAATTATGACAACTAGTCCTCATTAAAATTTATATTATTCGACTTCAAATTGTATATCAGACATGAGACTTTTTATGCAGGAAAGAAAACGTTCACAGCCACAATTTGCGCATAGTGACATAAGTGTACTCGGCTTCGTTTTTTTATAATGGCCAAATTGTGACAACTAATAATCACTAATATTGATAGGATAACCAAATTATGACAACTTGTCCTCACTAAAATTTATATTATTCGAGATCCAAAAGTATTTCAGACATGACATTTTTATGCAAGGAAGAGGACAGCCTCAGCCCCAAAATTTGCGCATAGTAGCATATATGTACTCAGCCTCGTTTTTGTATAATGGCCAAATTATGACAACTAATAATCACTAAAATTGATTGGATAACCACATTATGACAACTGGTCCTCACTAAAATTTATATTATTCGAGTTCCAAAAGTATTTCAGACATGGGACTTTTTTTGCAAGAAAGAGGACGTCCTCAGCCCCAAAATTTGCGCATAGTAGCATATGTGTACTCGGCCTCTTTTTTTATAATGGTTAAATTATTACAACTAATAGTCACTGAAATTTATAGGATAACCAAATTATGACAACTAGTCCTCACTAAAATTTATATTATTCGAGTTCCAAAAGTATTTCAGACATGCGACTTTTGTTGCAAGAAAGAGGACGTCCTCAGCCCCAAAATTTGCGCATAGTAGCATATGTGTACTCAGCCTCATTTTTTATAATTGCTAAATTATAACAACTAAAAGTCACTGAAATTGATAGGATAACCAACTTATGACAACTAGTCCTCATTAAAATTTATATTAATCGAGTTACAAAAGTATTTCAGACATGCGACTGTTTGTGCAAGAAAGAGGACGTCATCAGCCCCAAAATTTGCGCACAGTAGCATCTGTGTACTTAGCCTCATTTTTTATAATTGCCAAATTATAACAACTAAAAGTCACTGAAATTGATAGGATAACCAAATTATGACAACTAGTTCTCATTAAAATTTATATTATTCGAGTTCCAAATGTATTTCAAACATGCCATTTTTTGTGCAGGAAAGAGGACATCCTCAGCCCCAAAGTTTGCGCATAGTAGCATATGTGTACTCGGCCTCGTTTTTTTATAATGGCCAAATTATGACAACTAATAGTCACTTAAATTTATAGGATAATCAAATTATGACAACTAGTCCTCATTAAAATTTATATTATTCGAGTTCCAAAAGTATTTCAGACATGACACTTTTTGTGCAAGAAAGGGGACAGCCTCAGCCCCAAAATTTGCGCATAGTAGCATATGTGTACTCAGCCTCGTTTTTTTATAATGGCCAAATTATGACAACTAATAATCACTAAAATTGACAGGATAACCAAATTATGACAACTAGTCCTCACTAAAATTTATATTATTCGAGTTCCAAAAGTATTTTAGACGTGAGACTTTTTGTGCAAGAAAGACGACAGCGTCAGCTCCAAAATTTGCTCATAGTAGCATATGTGTACTCGGCCTCGTTTTTTTATAATGGCCAAATTATGACAACTAGTAATCACTAAAATTGATAGGATAACCAAATTATGACAACTAGTCCTCACTAAAATTTATATTATTCGAGTTCCAAAAGTATTTCAGACATGCGACTTTTTTTTGCAAGAAAGAGGACGTCCTCAGCCCCAAAATTTGCGCATAGTAGCATATGTGTACTTAGCCTCATTTTTTATAATTGCCAAATTATAACAACTAAAAGTCACTGAAATTTATAGGATAACCAAATTATGACAACTTGACCTCACTAAAATTTATATAATTCGAGATCCAAAAGTATTTCAGACATGACACTTGCTGTGCAAGAAAGAGGACATCCTCAGCCCCAAAATTTGCGCATAGTAGCATATGTGTACTCGGCCTCGTTTTTTTATAATGGCCAAATTATGACAACTAATAGTCACTGAAATTTATAGGATAACCAAATTATGACAACTAGTCCTCATTAAAATTTATATTATTCGACTTCAAATTGTATATCAGACATGAGACTTTTTATGCAGGAAAGAGGATGTTCACAGCCACAATTTGCGCATAGTGACATAAGTGTACTCGGCTTCGTTTTTTTATAATGGCCAAATTGTGACAACTAAAAATCACTAATATTGATAGGATAACCAAATTATGACAACTTGTCCTCACTAAAATTTATATTATTCGAGTTCCAAAAGTATTTCAGACATGAGACTTTTTGTGCAAGAAAGAGGACGTCCTCAGCCCCAAAATTTGCGCATAGTAGCATATGTGTACTCAGCCTCGTTTTTTTATAATTGCCAAATTATGACAACTAATAGTGACTGAAATTGATAGGATAAACAAATTATGACAACTAGTCCTCATTAAGAGGACGTTCACAGCCACAATTTGCGCATAGTGACTTATGTGTACTCGGTTTCGTTTTTTTATAATGGCCAAATTGTGACAACTAATAGTCACTTAAATTTATAGGATAATCAAATTATGACAACTAGTCCTCATTAAAATTTATATTATTCGAGTTCCAAAAGTATTTCAGACATGACACTTTTTGTGCAAGAAAGGGGACAGCCTCAGCCCCAAAATTTGCGCATAGTAGCATATGTGTACTCAGCCTCGTTTTTTTATAATGGCCAAATTATGACAACTAATAATCACTAAAATTGACAGGATAACCAAATTATGACAACTAGTTCTCACTAAAATTTATATTATTCGAGTTCCAAAAGTATTTTAGACGTGAGACTTTTTGTGCAAGAAAGACGACAGCGTCAGCTCCAAAATTTGCTCATAGTAGCATATGTGTACTCAGCCTCGTTTTTGCAGAATGGCCAAATTATGACAACTTATAATCACTAAAATTGACAGAATAACCAAATTATGACAACTAGTCCTCATTAAAATTTATATTATTCGAGTTCCAAAAGTATATCAGACATGAGACTTCTTATGCAGGAAAGAGGACATCCACAGCCACAATTTGCGCATAGTGACATATGTGTACTCAGCCTCGTTTTTGCAGAATGGCCAAATTATGACAACTTATAATCACTAAAATTGACAGAATAACCAAATTATGACAACTAGTCCTCATTAAAATTTATATTATTCGACTTCAAATTGTATATCAGACATGAGACTTTTTATGCAGGAAAGAGGACGTTCACAGCCACAATTTGCGCATAGTGACATAAGTGTACTCGGCTTCGTTTTTGCAGAATGGCCAAATTATGACAACTTATAATCACTAAAATTGACAGAATAACCAAATTATGACAACTAGTCCTCATTAAAATTTATATTATTCGAGTTCCAAAAGTATATCAGACATGAGACTTTTTATGCAGGAAAGAGGACATCCACAGCCACAATTTGCGCATAGTAGCATATGTGTACTCAGCCTCGTTTTTGCAGAATGGCCAAATTATGACAACTTATAATCACTAAAATTGACAGAATAACCAAATTATGACAACTAGTCCTCATTAAAATTTATATTATTCGAGTTCCAAAAGTATATCAGACATGAGACTTTTTATGCAGGAAAGAGGACATCCACAGCCACAATTTGCGCATAGTAGCATATGTGTACTCAGCCTCGTTTTTGCAGAATGGCCAAATTATGACAACTTATAATCACTAAAATTGACAGAATAACCAAATTATGACAACTAGTCCTCATTAAAATTTATATTATTCGAGTTCCAAAAGTATATCAGACATGAGACTTCTTATGCAGGAAAGAGGACATCCACAGCCACAATTTGCGCATAGTGACATATGTGTACTCAGCCTCGTTTTTGCAGAATGGCCAAATTATGACAACTTATAATCACTAAAATTGACAGAATAACCAAATTATGACAACTAGTCCTCATTAAAATTTATATTATTCGAGTTCCAAAAGTATATCAGACATGAGACTTTTTATGCAGGAAAGAGGACATCCACAGCCACAATTTGCGCATAGTAGCATATGTGTACTCAGCCTCGTTTTTGCAGAATGGCCAAATTATGACAACTTATAATCACTAAAATTGACAGAATAACCAAATTATGACAACTAGTCCTCATTAAAATTTATATTATTCGAGTTCCAAAAGTATATCAGACATGAGACTTCTTATGCAGGAAAGAGGACATCCACAGCCACAATTTGCGCATAGTGACATATGTGTACTCAGCCTCGTTTTTGCAGAATGGCCAAATTATGACAACTTATAATCACTAAAATTGACAGAATAACCAAATTATGACAACTAGTCCTCATTAAAATTTATATTATTCGACTTCAAATTGTATATCAGACATGAGACTTTTTATGCAGGAAAGAGGACGTTCACAGCCACAATTTGCGCATAGTGACATAAGTGTACTCGGCTTCGTTTTTTTATAATGGCCAAATTGTGACAACTAAAAATCACTAATATTGATAGGATAACCAAATTATGACAACTTGTCCTCACTAAAATTTATATTATTCGAGTTCCAAAAGTATTTCAGACATGAGACTTTTTGTGCAAGAAAGAGGACGTCCTCAGCCCCAAAATTTGCGCATAGTAGCATATGTGTACTCAGCCTCGTTTTTTTATAATTGCCAAATTATGACAACTAATAGTGACTGAAATTGATAGGATAAACAAATTATGACAACTAGTCCAAAAGTATTTCAGACATGCGACTTTTTTTTGCAAGAAAGAGGACGTCCTCAGCCCCAAAATTTGCGCATAGTAGCATATGTGTACTTAGCCTCATTTTTTATAATTGCCAAATTATAACAACTAAAAGTCACTGAAATTGATAGGATAACCAAATTATGACAACTTGACCTCACTAAAATTTATATTATTCGAGTTCCAAAAGTATTTCAGACATGCGACTTTTTTTTGCAAGAAAGAGGACATCCTCAGCCCCAAAATTTGCGCATAGTAGCATATGTGTACTCAGCCTCGTTTTTTTATAATTGCCAAATTATGACAACTAATAGTGACTGAAATTGATAGGATAAACAAATTATGACAACTAGTCCTCATTAAGAGGACGTTCACAGCCACAATTTGCGCATAGTGACTTATGTGTACTCGGTTTCGTTTTTTTATAATGGCCAAATTGTGACAACTAATAGTCACTTAAATTTATAGGATAATCAAATTATGACAACTAGTCCTCATTAAAATTTATATTATTCGAGTTCCAAAAGTATTTCAGACATGACACTTTTTGTGCAAGAAAGGGGACAGCCTCAGCCCCAAAATTTGCGCATAGTAGCATATGTGTACTCAGCCTCGTTTTTTTATAATGGCCAAATTATGACAACTTATAATCACTAAAATTGACAGAATAACCAAATTATGACAACTAGTCCTCATTAAAATTTATATTATTCGAGTTCCAAAAGTATATCAGACATGAGACTTTTTATGCAGGAAAGAGGACATCCACAGCCACAATTTGCGCATAGTAGCATATGTGTACTCAGCCTCGTTTTTGCAGAATGGCCAAATTATGACAACTTATAATCACTAAAATTGACAGAATAACCAAATTATGACAACTAGTCCTCATTAAAATTTATATTATTCGAGTTCCAAAAGTATATCAGACATGAGACTTTTTATGCAGGAAAGAGGACATCCACAGCCACAATTTGCGCATAGTAGCATATGTGTACTCAGCCTCGTTTTTGCAGAATGGCCAAATTATGACAACTTATAATCACTAAAATTGAAAGAATAACCAAATTATGACAACTAGTCCTCATTAAAATTTATATTATTCGAGTTCCAAAAGTATATCAGACATGAGACTTCTTATGCAGGAAAGAGGACATCCACAGCCACAATTTGCGCATAGTGACATATGTGTACTCAGCCTCGTTTTTGCAGAATGGCCAAATTATGACAACTTATAATCACTAAAATTGACAGAATAACCAAATTATGACAACTAGTCCTCATTAAAATTTATATTATTCGACTTCAAATTGTATATCAGACATGAGACTTTTTATGCAGGAAAGAGGACGTCCTCAGCCCCAAAATTTGCGCATAGTAGCATATGTGTACTCAGCCTCGTTTTTTTATAATTGCCAAATTATGACAACTAATAGTGACTGAAATTGATAGGATAAACAAATTATGACAACTAGTCCAAAAGTATTTCAGACATGCGACTTTTTTTTGCAAGAAAGAGGACGTCCTCAGCCCCAAAATTTGCGCATAGTAGCATATGTGTACTTAGCCTCATTTTTTATAATTGCCAAATTATAACAACTAAAAGTCACTGAAATTGATAGGATAACCAAATTATGACAACTTGACCTCACTAAAATTTATATTATTCGAGTTCCAAAAGTATTTCAGACATGCGACTTTTTTTTGCAAGAAAGAGGACATCCTCAGCCCCAAAATTTGCGCATAGTAGCATATGTGTACTCAGCCTCGTTTTTTTATAATTGCCAAATTATGACAACTAATAGTGACTGAAATTGATAGGATAAACAAATTATGACAACTAGTCCTCATTAAGAGGACGTTCACAGCCACAATTTGCGCATAGTGACTTATGTGTACTCGGTTTCGTTTTTTTATAATGGCCAAATTGTGACAACTAATAGTCACTTAAATTTATAGGATAATCAAATTATGACAACTAGTCCTCATTAAAATTTATATTATTCGAGTTCCAAAAGTATTTCAGACATGACACTTTTTGTGCAAGAAAGGGGACAGCCTCAGCCCCAAAATTTGCGCATAGTAGCATATGTGTACTCAGCCTCGTTTTTTTATAATGGCCAAATTATGACAACTTATAATCACTAAAATTGACAGAATAACCAAATTATGACAACTAGTCCTCATTAAAATTTATATTATTCGAGTTCCAAAAGTATATCAGACATGAGACTTCTTATGCAGGAAAGAGGACATCCACAGCCACAATTTGCGCATAGTGACATATGTGTACTCAGCCTCGTTTTTGCAGAATGGCCAAATTATGACAACTTATAATCACTAAAATTGACAGAATAACCAAATTATGACAACTAGTCCTCATTAAAATTTATATTATTCGACTTCAAATTGTATATCAGACATGAGACTTTTTATGCAGGAAAGAGGACGTTCACAGCCACAATTTGCGCATAGTGACATAAGTGTACTCGGCTTCGTTTTTTTATAATGGCCAAATTGTGACAACTAAAAATCACTAATATTGATAGGATAACCAAATTATGACAACTTGTCCTCACTAAAATTTATATTATTCGAGTTCCAAAAGTATTTCAGACATGAGACTTTTTGTGCAAGAAAGAGGACGTCCTCAGCCCCAAAATTTGCGCATAGTAGCATATGTGTACTCAGCCTCGTTTTTTTATAATTGCCAAATTATGACAACTAATAGTGACTGAAATTGATAGGATAAACAAATTATGACAACTAGTCCAAAAGTATTTCAGACATGCGACTTTTTTTTGCAAGAAAGAGGACGTCCTCAGCCCCAAAATTTGCGCATAGTAGCATATGTGTACTTAGCCTCATTTTTTATAATTGCCAAATTATAACAACTAAAAGTCACTGAAATTGATAGGATAACCAAATTATGACAACTTGACCTCACTAAAATTTATATTATTCGAGTTCCAAAAGTATTTCAGACATGCGACTTTTTTTTGCAAGAAAGAGGACATCTTCAGCCCCAAAATTTGCGCATAGTAGCATATGTGTACTCAGCCTCGTTTTTTTATAATTGCCAAATTATGACAACTAATAGTGACTGAAATTGATAGGATAAACAAATTATGACAACTAGTCCTCATTAAGAGGACGTTCACAGCCATAATTTGCGCATAGTGACTTATGTGTACTCGGTTTCGTTTTTTTATAATGGCCAAATTGTGACAACTAATAGTCACTTAAATTTATAGGATAATCAAATTATGACAACTAGTCCTCATTAAAATTTATATTATTCGAGTTCCAAAAGTATTTCAGACATGACACTTTTTGTGCAAGAAAGGGGACAGCCTCAGCCCCAAAATTTGCGCATAGTAGCATATGTGTACTCAGCCTCGTTTTTTTATAATGGCCAAATTATGACAACTAATAATCACTAAAATTGACAGGATAACCAAATTATGACAACTAGTCCTCACTAAAATTTATATTATTCGAGTTCCAAAAGTATTTTAGACGTGAGACTTCTTATGCAGGAAAGAGGACATCCACAGCCACAATTTGCGCATAGTGACATATGTGTACTCAGCCTCGTTTTTGCAGAATGGCCAAATTATGACAACTTATAATCACTAAAATTGACAGAATAACCAAATTATGACAACTAGTCCTCATTAAAATTTATATTATTCGACTTCAAATTGTATATCAGACATGAGACTTTTTATGCAGGAAAGAGGACGTTCACAGCCACAATTTGCGCATAGTGACATAAGTGTACTCGGCTTCGTTTTTTTATAATGGCCAAATTGTGACAACTAAAAATCACTAATATTGATAGGATAACCAAATTGTGACAACTTGTCCTCACTAAAATTTATATTATTCGAGTTCCAAAAGTATTTCAGACATGAGACTTTTTGTGCAAGAAAGAGGACGTCCTCAGCCCCAACATTTGCACATAGTAGCATATGTGTACTCAGCCTCGTTTTTTTATAATTGCCAAATTATGACAACTAATAGTGACTGAAATTGATAGGATAAACAAATTATGACAACTAGTCCTCATTAAGAGGACGTTCACAGCCACAATTTGCGCATAGTGACTTATGTGTACTCGGTTTCGTTTTTTTATAATGGCCAAATTGTGACAACTAATAATCACTAATATTGATAGGATAACCAAATTATGACAACTTGTCCTCACTAAAATTTATATTATTCGAGATCCAAAAGTATTTCAGACATGACACTTTTTATGCAAGGAAGAGGACAGCCTCAGCCCCAAAATTTGCGCATAGTAGCATATATGTACTCAGCCTCGTTTTTGTATAATGGCCAAATTATGACAACTAATAATCACTAAAATTGATTGGATAACCACATTATGACAACTGGTCCTCACTAAAATTTATATTATTCGAGTTCCAAAAGTATTTCAGACATGGGACTTTTTTTGCAAGAAAGAGGACGTCCTCAGCCCCAAAATTTGCGCATAGTAGCATATGTGTACTCGGCCTCTTTTTTATAATTGTTAAATTATTACAACTAATAGTCACTGAAATTTATAGGATAACCAAATTATGACAACTAGTCCTCATTAAAATTTATATTATTCGAGTTACAAAAGTATATAAGACATGAGACTTTTTATGCAGGAAAGAGGACGTCCACAGCCACAATTTGCGCATAGTGACATATGTGTACTCGGCCTCGTTTTTTTATAATGGCCAAATTATGACAACTAATAATCACTAAAATTGATAGCATAACCAAATTATGACAACTAGTCCTCACTAAAATTTATATTATTCGAGTTCCAAAAGTATTTCAGACATGCGACTTTTGTTGCAAGAAAGAGGACGTCCTCAGCCCCAAAATTTGCGCATAGTAGCATATGTGTACTCAGCCTCATTTTTTATAATTGCTAAATTATAACAACTAAAAGTCACTGAAATTGATAGGATAACCAACTTATGACAACTAGTCCTCATTAAAATTTATATTAATCGAGTTACAAAAGTATTTCAGACATGCGACTGTTTGTGCAAGAAAGAGGACGTCATCAGCCCCAAAATTTGCGCATAGTAGCATATGTGTACTTAGCCTCATTTTTTAAAATTGCCAAATTATAACAACTAAAAGTCACTGAAATTGATAGGATAACCAAATTATGACAACTAGTTCTCATTAAAATTTATATTATTCGAGTTCCAAATGTATTTCAGACATGACACTTTTTGTGCAAGAAAGGGGACAGCCTCAGCCCCAAAATTTGCGCATAGTAGCATATGTGTACTCGGCCTCTTTTTTATAATGGTTAAATTATTACAACTAATAGTCACTGAAATTTATAGGATAACCAAATTATGACAACTAGTCCTCATTAAAATTTATATTATTCGAGTTCCAAAAGTATATAAGACATGAGATTTTTTATGCAGGAAAGAGGACGTCCACAGCCACAATTTGCGCATAGTGACATATGTGTACTCAGCCTCGTTTTTTTATAATGGCCAAATTATGACAACTAATAATCAGCCCCAAAATTTGCGCATAGTAGCATATGTGTACTCGGCCTCTTTTTTTATAATGGTTAAATTATTACAACTAATAGTCACTGAAATTTATAGGATAAATAGGATAGGACGTCCTCAGCCTTAAAATTTGCGCAAAGTAACATATGTGTACTCAGCCTCATTTTTTTATAATTGCCAAATTATGACAACTAATAGTAACTGAAATTGATAGGATAACCAATTTATGACAACTAGTCCTCATTAAAAATTATATTATTCGAGTTCCAAAAGTATTTCAGATATGAGAGATTTTGTGCAAGAAAGAGGACGTCCTCAGCCCCAAAATTTGCGCATAGTAGCAATTGTGTACTCAGCCTCATTTTTTATAATTGCCAAATTATAACAACTAAAAGTCACTGAACTTGATAGGATAACCAAATTATGACAACTTGTCCTCATTAAAATTTATATTATTCGAGTTCCAAAAGTATTTCAGACATGCCACTTTTTGTGCAGGAAAGAGGACATCCTCAGCCCCAAAGTTTGCGCATAGTAGCATATGTGTACTCGGCCTCGTTTTTTTATAATGGCCAAGTTATGACAACTAATAATCACTAATATTGATAGCATAACCAAATTATGACAACTGGTCCTCACTAAAATTTATATTATTCGAGTTCCAAAAGTATTTCAGACATGCGATTTTTTGTGCAAGAAAGAGGACGTCCTCAGCCCCAATATTTGCGCATAGTAGCACATGTGTACTCAGCCTCATTTTTTGATAATTGCCAAATTATAACAACTGAAAGTCACAGAAATTGATAGGATAACCAAATTATGACAACTAGTCCTCATTAAAATTTATATTATTCGAGTTCAAAAGTATTTCAGACATGCCACTTTTTGTGCAAGAAAGAGGACATCCTCAGCCCCAAAATTTGCGCATAGTAGCATATGTGTACTCAGCCTCGCTTTTTTATAATGGCCAAGTTATGACAATTAATAATCACTAAAATTGATAGGATAACCAAATTATGACAACTAGTCCTCATTAAAATTTATATTAATCGAGTTACAAAAGTATTTCAGACATGAGACTTTTTATGCAAGCAAGAGGACGTCCTCAGCCCCAAAATTTGCGCATAGTAGCATTTGTGTACTCAGCCTCGTTTTTTTATAATGGCCAAATTATGACAACTAATAATCACTAAAATTGATAGGGTAACCAAATTATGACAACTAGTCCTTACTAAAATTTATATTATTCGAGTTCCAAAAGTATTTCAGACATAAGACTTTTTGCGCAAGAAAGAAGACGTCCTCAGTCCCAAAATTTGCGCAAAGTAGCACATGTGTACGCAGCCTCGTTTTTTTATAATGGCCAAGTTATGACAACTAATAATCACTAAAATTTACAGAATAACAAAATTATGACAACTAGTTCTCACTAAAATTTATATTATTCGAGTTCCAAAAGTATTTTAGACGTGAGACTTTTAGTGACAACTAGTCCTCATTAAAATTTATATTATTCGAGTTCAAATTGTATATCAGACATGAGACTTTTTATGCAGGAAAGATGACGTCCACAGCCACAAATTGCGCATAGTGACATATGTGGACTCGACCTCGTTTTTTTATAATGGCCAAATTATGACAACTATTTATTACTAAAATTGATAGGATAACCAAATTATGACAACTAGTGCTCACTAAAATTTATATTATTCGAGTTCCAAAAGTATTTCAGACAAGTGACTTTTTGTCGCAAGAGGAAAGAGGACGTCCACAGCCACAATTTGCGCATAGTGACATATGTGTACTCAGTTTCTTTTTTTGTAATGGCCAAATTGTGACAACCAATAATCACTAAAATTGATAGGATGACCAAATTATGACAACTAGTCCTCATTAAAATTTATATTATTCGAGTTTCAAAAGTATTTCAGACATGAGACTTTTTGTGCAAGAAAGAGGACGTCCTCAGCTCCAATATTTGCGCATAGTAGTATATGTGTACGCAGCCTCGTTTTTTTATAATGGCCAAGTTATGACAACTAATAATCACTAAAATTAACAGAATAACCAAATTATGACAACTAGTCCTCACTAAAATTTATATTATTCGAGTTCCCAAAATATTTTAGACGTGAGACTTTTTGTGACAACTAGTCCTTATTAAAATTTATATTATTCGAATTTCCAATAGTACCATATGTGTACTCAGCCTCATTTTTTATAATTGCCAAATTATAACAACTAAAAGTCACTGAAATTGATAGGATAACCAAATTATGACAACTAGTCCTCATTAAAACTTATATTATTCGAGTTCCAAAAGTATTTCAGACATGACACTTGTTGTGCAAGAAAGAGGACAGCCTCAGCTCAAAAATTTGCGCATAGTAGCATATGTGTACTTAGCCTCGTTTTTGCAGAATGGCCAAATTATGCCAACTAATAGTGACTGAAATTGATAGGATAAACAAATTATGACAACTAATCCTCATTAAGAGGACGTTCACAGCCACAATTTGCGCATAGTGACATATGTGTACTCGGCTTCGTTTTTTATAATGGCCAAATTGTGACAACTAATAATCACTAGTATTGATAGGATAACCAAATTATGACAACTTGTCCTCACTAAAATTTATATTATTCGAGTTACAAAAGTATTTCAGACATGAGACTTTTTGTGCAAGAAAGAGGACGTCCTCAGCCTTAAAATTTGCGCAAAGTAACATATGTGTACTCAGCCTCATTTTTTTATAATTGCCAAATTATGACAACTAATAGTAACTGAAATTGATAGGATAACCAATTTATGACAACTAGTCCTCATTAAAAATTATATTATTCGAGTTCCAAAAGTATTTCAGATATGAGAGATTTTGTGCAAGAAAGAGGACGTCCTCAGCCCCAAAATTTGCGCATAGTAGCAATTGTGTACTCAGCCTCATTTTTTATAATTGCCAAATTATAACAACTAAAAGTCACTGAAATTGATAGGATAGCCAACTTATGACAACTAGTCCTCATTAAAATTTATATTAATCGAGTTACAAAAGTATTTCAGACATGCGACTGTTTGTGCAAGAAAGAGGACGTCATCAGCCCCAAAATTTGCGCATAGTAGCATATGTGAACTTAGCCTCATTTTTATTAATTGCCAAATTATAACAACTAAAAGTCACTGAACTTGATAGGATAACCAAATTATGACAACTTGTCCTCGTTAAAATTTATATTATTCGAGTTCAAAAGTATTTCAGACATGCCACTTTTTGTGCAAGAAAGAGGACATCCTCAGCCCCAAAATTTGCGCATAGTAGCATATGTGTACTCAGCCTCGCTTTTTTATAATGGCCAAGTTATGACAACTAATAATCACTAAAATTGATAGGATAACCAAATTATGACAACTAGTCCTCATTAAAATTTATATTATTCGAGTTCAAAAGTATTTCAGACATGCCACTTTTTGTGCAAGAAAGAGGACATCCTCAGCCCCAAAATTTGCGCATAGTAGCATATGTGTACTCAGCCTCGCTTTTTTATAATGGCCAAGTTATGACAACTAATAATCACTAAAATTGATAGGATAACCAAATTATGACAACTAGTCCTCATTAAAATTTATATTAATCGAGTTACAAAAGTATTTCAGACATGAGACTTTTTATGCAAGCAAGAGGACGTCCTCAGCCCCAAAATTTGCGCATAGTAGCATTTGTGTACTCAGCCTCGTTTTTTTATAATGGCCAAATTATGACAACTAATAATCACTAAAATTGATAGGATAACCAAATTATGACAACTAGTTCTTACTAAAATTTATATTATTCGAGTTCCAAAAGTATTTCAGACATAAGACTTTTTGCGCAAGAAAGAAGACGTCCTCAGCCCCAAAATTTGCGCAAAGTAGCACATGTGTACGCAGCCTCGCTTTTTTTATAATGGCCAAGTTATGACAACTAATAATCACTAAAATTTACAGAATAACAAAATTATGACAACTAGTTCTCACTAAAATTTATATTATTCGAGTTCCAAAAGTATTTTAGACGTGAGACTTTTAGTGACAACTAGTCCTCATTAAAATTTATATTATTCGAGTTCAAATTGTATATCAGACATGAGACTTTTTATGCAGGAAAGATGACGTCCACAGCCACAAATTGCGCATAGTGACATATGTGGACTCGACCTCGTTTTTTTATAATGGCCAAATTATGACAACTATTTATTACTAAAATTGATAGGATAACCAAATTATGACAACTAGTGCTCACTAAAATTTATATTATTCGAGTTCCAAAAGTATTTCAGACAAGTGACTTTTTGTCGCAAGAGGAAAGAGGACGTCCACAGCCACAATTTGCGCATAGTGACATATGTGTACTCAGTTTCTTTTTTTGTAATGGCCAAATTGTGACAACCAATAATCACTAAAATTGATAGGATGACCAAATTATGACAACTAGTCCTCATTAAAATTTATATTATTCGAGTTTCAAAAGTATTTCAGACATGAGACTTTTTGTGCAAGAAAGAGGACGTCCTCAGCTCCAATATTTGCGCATAGTAGTATATGTGTACGCAGCCTCGTTTTTTTATAATGGCCAAGTTATGACAACTAATAATCACTAAAATTAACAGAATAACCAAATTATGACAACTAGTCCTCACTAAAATTTATATTATTCGAGTTCCCAAAATATTTTAGACGTGAGACTTTTTGTGACAACTAGTCCTTATTAAAATTTATATTATTCGAATTTCAAAAGTATTTCAGACATGAGACATTTTGTGCAAGAAAGAGGACGTCCTCAGCCCCAAAATTTGCGCATAGTAGCATATGTGTACGCAGCCTTGTTTATTTATAATGGCCAAGTTATGACAACTAATAATTACTAAAATTGATAGAATAACCAAATTATGACAATTAGTCCTCACTAAAATTTATATTATTCGAGTTCCAAAAGTATTTTAGATGTGAAACTTTTTGTGACAACTAGTCTCCAATAAAATTTATATTATTCGATTTCAAATTGTATATCAGACATGAGACTTTTTATGCAGGAAAGAGGACTTTCACAGCCAAAATTTGCGCATAGAAGCATATGTGTACATAGCCTCGTTTTTGTATAATGGCCAAGTTATGACAACTAATAATCACTAAAATTAACAGAATAACCAAATTATGACAACTAGTCCTCACTAAAATTTATATTATTCGAGTTCCCAAAATATTTTAGACGTGAGACTTTTTGTGACAACTAGTCCTTATTAAAATTTATATTATTCGAATTTCAAAAGTATTTCAGACATGAGACATTTTGTGCAAGAAAGAGGACGTCCTCAGCCCCAAAATTTGCGCATAGTAGCATATGTGTACGCAGCCTTGTTTATTTATAATGGCCAAGTTATGACAACTAATAATTACTAAAATTGATAGAATAACCAAATTATGACAATTAGTCCTCACTAAAATTTATATTATTCGAGTTCCAAAAGTATTTTAGATGTGAAACTTTTTGTGACAACTAGTCTCCAATAAAATTTATATTATTCGATTTCAAATTGTATATCAGACATGAGACTTTTTATGCAGGAAAGAGGACTTTCACAGCCAAAATTTGCGCATAGAAGCATATGTGTACATAGCCTCGTTTTTGTATAATGTCCAAATTATGACAACTAATAATCACTAAAATTGATAGGATAACCAAATTATGACAACTAGTCCTCACTAAAATTTATATTATTCGAGTTCCAAAAGTATTTCAGACATGAGACTTTTTGTGCAAGAAAGAGGACGTCCTCAGCCCCAAAATTTGCGCATAGTAGCATATGTGTACTCAGCCTCATTTTTTTATAATTGCCAAATTATGACAACTAATAGTAACTGAAATTGATAGGATAACCAATTTATGACAACTAGTCCTCAATAAAATTTATATTATTCAAATTCCAAAAGTATTTCAGACATGAGACTTTTTGTGACAACGAATCCGCACTAAAATTTATATTATTCGAGTTCAAATTGTATATCAGACATGAGAGTTTTTATGCAGGAAAGAGGACGTCCACAGCCACAATTTGCGCATAGTGACATATGTGTACTCGGCTTCGTTTTTTTTATAATGGCCAAATTGTGACAACCAATAATCACTAAAATTGATAGGATGACCAAATTATGACAACTAGTCCTCATTAAAATTTATATTATTCGAGTTCCAAAAGTATTTCAGACATGAGACTTTTTGTGCAAGAAAGAGGACATCCTCAGCCCCAAAATTTGCGCATAGTAGCATATGTGTACTCGGCCTCGTTTTTTTATAATGGCCAAATTATGACAACTAATAGTCACTGAAATTTATAGGACAACCAAATTATGACAACTAGTCCTCATTAAAATTTATATTATTCGACTTCAAATTGTATATCAGACATGAGACTTTTAATGCAGGAAAGAGGACGTTCACAGCCACAATTTGCGCATAGTGACATAAGTGTACTCGGCTTCGTTTTTTTATAATGGCCAAATTGTGACAACTAAAAATCACTAATATTGATAGGATAACCAAATTGTGACAACTTGTCCTCACTAAAATTTATATTATTCGAGTTCCAAAAGTATTTCAGACATGAGACTTTTTGTGCAAGAAAGAGGACGTCCTCAGCCCCAAAATTTGCACATAGTAGCATATGTGTACTCAGCCTCGTTTTTTTATAATTGCCAAATTATGACAACTAATAGTGACTGAAATTGATAGGATAAACAAATTATGACAACTAGTCCTCATTAAGAGGACGTTCACAGCCACAATTTGCGCATAGTGACTTATGTGTACTCGGTTTCGTTTTTTTATAATGGCCAAATTGTGACAACTAATAATCACTAATATTGATAGGATAACCAAATTATGACAACTTGTCCTCACTAAAATTTATATTATTCGAGATCCAAAAGTATTTCAGACATGACACTTTTTATGCAAGGAAGAGGACAGCCTCAGCCCCAAAATTTGCGCATAGTAGCATATATGTACTCAGCCTCGTTTTTGTATAATGGCCAAATTATGACAACTAATAATCACTAAAATTGATAGGATAACCAAATTATGACAACTAGTCCTCACTAAAATTTATATTATTCGAGTTCCAAAAGTATTTCAGACATGACACTTTTTGTACAAGAAAGGGGACAGCCTCAGCCCCAAAATTTGCGCATAGTAGCATATGTGTTGTAAAAGTATAATGTGTAGGGAGAAAATATGAATTTAATATCCCAATTATGCCGGCGTCTGAAAACGCCACTGGCAAGGTAAAATCTTCAGGCAGTTTTATATGCCTATAATAAAAAGCAGATCATTATGATTTGCTTTACCAAATGTGTCTCCTTTATTATTTTCAAATACTTTCCTTATATACTACTTATGAGAAGCCTTAACTTCTCTAGTATTGAGTGACATTACTTGTCACTCAATTGAGTTTCTATTATAAAGATCTACTTGCTACTTAAAATTAGAATATTGTATCAGGCCGCCAGTTTATTATTGTTTTTGCTTTTATTTTATGTTTTGAGTTAAAAATGAAATAAGCTGTAAAGTTGCAAGCTCAGCAAAATAACTACTGTACGTTGAACTTATTAATGTATAAGCGGGCAGTGACCATATTAATATCAAATTGCTTCTAGCAAATTTTAATTGTTAAAACGTGAAGCAATTGAATTCGTCACTGACCTATCACAACAAAATTAAACATTAAAAGATATGGATATACTACACCCTCGGCCTTTAAGAAAAATTTCACAATTTTGTGGTTGGTGCAAAATTTTGAAATTTTGAAATTTTTTTTTTTTTTTTTTTTTTTGTGTGTACATTTTTGTTTTTGTTTGTTTTTATAAATCATTTTGTGAAACTGTCTTTGTATTAAATTTGTTACATATTTGGGATTTTTCTTTCAAAATTACAGTTATTATTAATTAACATTTGTTATTAATCTAATTCCTTAATGCTCTATATGGTTTTAGTTGGTTATTGTGTACTTCTTTATTTATTCCATTGTAATCTATTATAGTATTTACACCTTTACGCCTAATTATCATATATGGTCCCTTATATGGACTCTAATTCTTTCTTCTATTTTCCATTCTTATTAAGACTAAATCTCCTACTTTTAGGTCTAACTTATTTGTATAGTTATTTTTTAGAAATCTTGTCTTCTTTTGCCTTTACTAGTAATTCCTTGGCCCTATTAAGTGAGTACTGCAGTTTACTCTTGAGCTCATTGGCGTAGTCATCATAATTATAGATTCGAGTTTCCTTCATGTCATGAATCTCAGATGGCAGGCATGGTAATCTTCCATATACAAGTTCGAATGGCGTGTAGCCTGTGTCTATATGTGGTGCTGTATTATAAGCAAATGTAAAATATGGGATCCATTTATCCCATTCATAGTCGTTTGCGGTTGTTAGCAGGAATTCATTAAGGACTCTATGATTTCTCTCAATTGATCCAAGTGTCTCGTGGTGGTATGGGGTTGAAAATACCTGCTTTATTCCCAACAATGAACATATGTTTCGCATTAGTTCATTCACGAATTCCGTTCCATTGTCCGACTTAAGTACCTTAAATTTACCATACTTTAGAATAAGCTGTTCTACTAGTGTCTTTGCAGTTGTATGTGCGTCTTTTGTCGGCATGGGGTGTGCAACTACGAACTTTGTTAGTTCACATTGCATTGTCAAGATATATCGGTATTCACTTGAAATACGAAATGGTCCTACGGTATCAATTGAAATTATCTCAAAGCTGTTTCCTGGGGTGTTCGTCATTGTCAGAGGTTCCTTTATATGTTTTGTTTGTTTATTTCTACTACAAATGTCACAGTGTGCTACAAATTGCTTTACCATTTTATTCATGTTTTTCCAATTGTACCGTTGCTTTAATTTAATTATGGTCTTTCTTATGCCTAAGTGGCCTGCATATTTTGCATTATGAAATTCGTTAATCAGTTTATATTTTACGATGTCATTAGTAATTCTTCTTGGGGCATTATAAATAATTATTTTCAATTGAGGACTTTTGTTGTTTATTTTTATATTTTTATACGTTTCTTTAAAAATTTCCTTTGTATATATCTCAAATATTCTATCATTATTTGCAATTGCTAACTCATTTATATTCTCTTTTTTCATTTTAGATATCAGTTTCTTCAGTATCGAATCTAGTTTCGCTGAATTATCACTGAATTCTGCATGCATGCTATTATTATTCTCATTCATATTACCACCTTTGGTACGAGATTTCCTCAATGTCGAAACTGGTTTCGATGAGTTATCGTCTCGTCCTATGTGCACAATATTACTCTCAATAAAAATATCATTATCTTCTACATTATCAAATTTGTTAAATTCTAATTTCTTCATATTCTTGACGTCATTAATGGATGTGCAGTCCCATATTTGAAGTTGATCAGACTTCTGAGAAATGCTATTTTCATCCTTTCGAGCTCTATCTTTACCGTTATTCCGTTCATGTACATGTGTATTGTCTATCTCAATTATATCACTCTTATTTGCCTCAGTGTTTTTCTCTTTCATTGCCCTTGTTGTTATCAATATTTTCTTTACTTTTTCACAATTTTCCAGCGGTATCAGATGATACCATGATGTGATAAAGCAGATGCTTTAGCACATCTGTATTTATCTCTATTCTAGATAATGCGTCTGCATTGGTGTTAATTTTCCCTTTTTTGTATATTATTTTAAAGTCATAATCGCTTAAATCTAGTCTAATTCTTGTCATCTTAGAGGATGGATTTCTATTTGAAAACAACGATATTAATGGTCTATGGTCTGTTACTACTATAAATTTTCGTCCGTACAGATATGGTCTAAAGAAATTTATACCCCAATGTATTGCAAGCAGTTCTTTCTCAATAATTGGCTTATTTATATCGTGTTTCTGTAGTGACTTGCTTGCATATGAGATTGGCAGGTCTTCACCAATTTCGCCTTGTGATAGAACCGCTCCTAGTGCATAGTGTGAGGCATCTGTTGTAAGAATAAAAGGCTTTTCAAAGTTTGGGTATCGCAAAATAGGAGGATTCATCAGCTTTTCTTTCAACGTGTCAAAGGCATGCTGGCATTCACTTGTCCACAGAAATTTTGCAGATTTTTTTAATAGTGCATTAAGGCTTTTAGCAATTTCAGCGAAACTTGGTATAAATTTTCGATAGTAATTGCAGAACGCAACAAATCTTCGTTCTTCGTCAGTGTTTTTAGGTATTGGGTAGCTTTTTATTACTTCATACTTACTGGGGTCTGTCCTTACACCGTCCTTTGTTATTAAGTGTCCTAGATATATAACTTCTGGCTTCAAAAAGCAACATTTTTTGGGGTTTAGTTTTAAGTTATATTGCTGTAGTCTGTTCAGTACTTTGGTGAGATTCCGATTGTGATGGTTCAAACTGCATCCATACACAATTATGTCATCCACATACAGAAAAGCTTCTGAATCGAGTCCCGACAGTGCAATTGTAAGCATTCTCTGGAAGATGTTTGATGAGATTTTCAGTCCAAATGGGAGTCTTTTGAATTGGTAATGTCCCTGTTGTGTAGAGAAAGCAGTGATTGGTCGTGAATCTTCGTCTAGTTCTATCTGATGAAATGAGTTGGTCATATCAAGAGTTGAAAACCACTTGGCTCTACCTAGTTTGTCCAAAATGTCCTCTAATCTGGTTAGGGGGAATTTGTCATTAACTATTTTGTCGTTGAGCTTTCTGAAATCCACCACAAGTCTCCACTTTCTTTTGTCTTCGGTATTCTTCTTTGGTACTAAAAGGAGTGGAGCATTGTACGGGCTTACTGAGGGTTCTATTATGTCGTCGTTTAGCATTTTTTGCACTTGTTCATTTATTTATCGTCTTCCAAATGGAAAATATTTTGATATTTTCTAAATATGTTTAACAATTCTGACTTTGCATATTCATCGTTAATGTTCAGTTGCAATTCATCTAGAACACGGTTGAATCGTTCATTACTGTTTAAATTTTTGCAATTCAATATATTGTAGTTTTTTAATGGATCAGTGTGGAGTTTAATGCCCTCTAAGGTTATTGTTTCGTTTGTTGTGTTCAGTATTTTTATGTGTGTCATACCGTTTTTTGGTGCTATAGAATTACTCAAGAATATTCCTTCTTTTAATTCATTATTAAGTATGACGCAATCTTCATTGAGGTTTAATTTAATTGGTTGTATAATTTCTGTTCGTGGGGGTATAGTTATTTGTAATGTGTTGTATGGTTTTGTCTGCATTGGAAGTGTTATGGATTTGTCATTCGTGAATAAAGAAATTGTAAATGTTTCATAATCTATCTTGCAAAGGTACTTTTTTAAGAAGTCTCTTCCTATTATTCCGTCTGTTTCTATTGGAAAGTCTTTATCCACTAAATGGAAAGTGTGTCCACATGTTTCGTTAGCTAATACTAGGTCAAGATCGACTGTTCCCAATGAATATATTTCCTCCGAAGTTATGCCTGTTAACTTGCACTTGTTTTCTGTATTTAATGTTTCATGCTCCAAATCTATGCGACATAATGATATGTCAGCGCCTGTGTCGACCAGAAATGTTAATTGTTCATTTCCGTAGTTAGCGATTATGTAGTTTGTGTTGTTGTTTGAAATTTTGAACACTCCTAATTTTGGCTGTCCGGAATACCCGCGTATTCCGAGCCTATTTCGTTTCCCTCATTTTGTATTGTATGTATAAATCTTCTGTTATTGTTTGTATTCATGTTCCCATAATTTTGGTTTCTTCTATAACTGTTACTATTATTTGATCTATTGCTTCTCTGGTGGTAATTGTTTCTGTTGTAACTATTATTTCTATATGAATTAGTATTAAAGTTATTATTATAATTATTATTGTTGCTAATGTTTCTATGATTTGAACGATTAGCGTTTCTGTTGAAATTTGTGTTGTTATTGTTATTTCTATAAGTACCGTTATTGTTATGGTTACTATTGTTCCTACTGTAGGAATTGCCGTTTCTATTAAAGTTTGTGTTATTATACTTTTGTCTCCTTTGAATATGCATTATATTACTATTATTGTTATTATTATTATTGATCTTCTGTTCGTGTTCTACCTCCAATGCAAGTTCTACTGCTTCCTGCATTGATTTTGGTCGTGCGGCAAATAATGTCGTTTTTAAATTCTCATTTATTCCTTTCTTGAATGATTCAAGAGCCAACCTATTATTAAGCTTTATTATAACATTCTTTTCTGCCTCTGTGGCTTCATTTCCCAAATCTTCTATTCCTAATTTATTTAGGCTATCTATAATGTTTGTTAATTTTTCTTTATATGAATCAACCGATAGTTTACCCTGATAGGTAATACTCAATTGTGATTGCAATTCGGGAATTGTTTTTGTACATCTATATCTCTGCTCCAACAGTCCTTTTAATGAACTAAAATTTTCTGGCTTAACGTAGCTCCCTATTGCTGTCCTTACTTTGGAAGTCAATTTAGCGTGGTAGATATACTGTAGGAAATCTTTTTGAGCTGCATCAGTGAGAGTCCTATTAATAAGTTCCGCTGTTACAAGGAAACATTCCAGTTCCTCATAGTTACCACTAAACAATGGGAGTGCCTTGGAGGCCGTGTCTAAGTTAAGTGATGACATTTTGTTATCCCTGTTATATTCTTCCTGATTACTTTCTAATGTTACTTTGATACTTTTGTTCAAATAATCTTTAACAATTTTGTAAAGGTTATTAAATTCTAACTTTAATGCTATCAGGTCTTCGCTATCTTTTTTTCTGGATCTATTGATTGAAATTCGTTTCTTAATTTTTCAATATATTCTAGTTTATTTACAATTGTTGTTACTGTGTATGTCCTTCCTGGACTTTTCTTTAAGTTTTTCCAAAAGTCCTTTAATTTTTGTAACCCATCCTCCATTTATGGTTGTTCTTTCTTAAACTGCAGTTATTGCATTATTCGTATCTCTATGTTTGTGTATATAATTTTTTAAATACCTATTAATCTTATAGGCTACATATAAAACTAATCCTACAATTATTAGAGTTATTACAGAATCGGGAATTAACGGCTTATCTATCTCCACCGAGTTGTTTATGTTTTGTTGTTGGTTATTATTTTTCCCTATGGGATTTCCCCAAATAGGTCCTACCATTGTGTGTGTGTTTATATAAAAATTTTTTATTTTTTTTGCTTATATATTTTCAAAATAATATTTCAAAATTTTCATTGGTATAAATTTTGTCTTATTTTCTCCTTCTTTCTGCCATCTCCTCTTCCAATTTATTTATTTGCGTCCAAACTTGGGTAGCCTGCTCCCATGATGGTGGAGGGTCGGCATTAACTGTTGCCCTCAGAGCTGCTAGCTTTCTTCTTAATTTCACAAGTTTGCCTCCTCTCTTGTGAAATTTGAAGTTGATCTTAGGGATGTGTGTTAAAATTGTGTCCAGCTTTTTGGCTTGCCTCTTTTTATACTCTTCTATGGACAATGGCTTTGGTCCTACTTCGGGTGCTGGTGGATTATTATGTAATCCTGGTAATAACTCTACAGATTTGTTTGGCAGGATCGCCATGTAAAAGTATAATGTGTAGGGAGAAAATATGAATTTAATATCCCAATTATGCCGGCGTCTGAAAACGCCACTGGCAAGGTAAAATCTTCAGGCAGTTTTATATGCCTATAATAAAAAGCAGATCATTATGCTTTGCTTTACCAAATGTGTCTCCTTTATTATTTTCAAATACTTTCCTTATATACTACTTATGAGAAGCCTTAACTTCTCTAGTATTGAGTGACATTACTTGTCACTCAATTGAGTTTCTATTATAAAGATCTACTTGCTACTTAAAATTAGAATATTGTATCAGGCCGCCAGTTTATTATTGTTTTTGCTTTTATTTTATGTTTTGAGTTAAAAATGAAATAAGCTGTAAAGTTGCAAGCTCAGCAAAATAACTACTGTACGTTGAACTTATTAATGTATAAGCGGGCAGTGACCATATTAATATCAAATTGCTTCTAGCAAATTTTAATTGTTAAAACGTGAAGCAATTGAATTCGTCACTGACCTATCACAACAAAATTAAACATTAAAAGATATGGATATACTACAGTGTACGCAGCCTCGTTTTTTTATAATGGCCAAATTATGACAACTAATAATCACTAAAATTGATAGGATAACCACATTATGACAACTGGTCCTCACTAAAATTTATATTATTCGAGTTCCAAAAGTATTTTAGACGTGAGACTTTTTGTGCAAGAAAGAGGACAGCGTCAGCCCCAAAATTTGCGCATAGTAGCATATGTGTAATCAGCCTCGTTTTTGCAGAATGGCCAAATTATGCCAACTAATAGTGACTGAAATTGATAGGATAAACAAATTATGACAACTAGTCCTCATTAAGAGGACGTTCACAGCCACAATTTGCGCATAGTGACATATGTGTACTCGGCTTCGTTTTTTTATAATGGCCAAATTGTGACAACTAATAATCACTAATATTGATAGGATAACCAAATTATGACAACTTGTCCTCACTAAAATTTATATTATTCGAGTTCCAAATGTATTTCGGACATGAGACTTTTTGTGCGAGAAAGAGGACGTCCTCAGCCTTAAAATTTGCGCAAAGTAGCATATGTGTACTCAGCCTCATTTTTTTATAATTGCCAAATTATAACAACTAAAAGTCACTGAAATTGATAGCATAACCAAATTATGACAACTAGCCCTCATTAAAATTTATATTAATCGAGTTACAAAAGTATTTCAGACATGCGACTGTACGTGCAAGAAAGAGGACGTCCTCAGCCCCACAATTTGCGCATAGTAGCATATGTGTACTCAGCCTCATTTTTTATAATTGCCAAGGATAACCAAATTGTGACAACTAGTCCTCATTAAAACTTATATTATTCGAGTTCCAAAAGTATTTCAGACATGACACTTGTTGTGCAAGAAAGAGGACATCATCAGCCCCAAAATTTGCGCATAGTAGCACATGTGTACTCAGACTCGTTTTTTTATAATGGCCAAGTTGTGACAACTAATAATCACTAAAATTGACAGAATAACCAAGTTATGACAACTAGTCCTCACTAAAATTTATATTATTCGAGTTCCAAAAGTATTTTAGATGTGAGACTTTTTGTGACAACTAGTCCTCACTAAAATTTATATTATTCGAGTTCAAATTGTATATCAGAGACGAGACTTTTTATGCAGGAAAAAGGATGTTCACAGCCACAATTTGCGCATAGTGACATATGTGTACTCGATTTAGTTTTTTTAAAATGGCCAAATTGTGACAACTAATAATCACTAAAATTGATAGGATAACCAAATTATGACAACTAGTCCTTACTAAAATTTATATTATTCGAGTTCCAAAAGTATTTCAGACATGAGACTTTTTGCGCAAGTAAGAAGACGTCCTCAGCCCCAAAATTTGCACATAGTAACATATGTGTACTTAGCCTCATTTTTTATAATTGCCAAATTATGACAACTAATAGTAACTGAAATTGATAGGATAACCAAATTATGACAACTAGTCCTCATTAAAATTTATATTATTCGAGTTCCAAAAGTATTTCAGACATGAGACTTTTTGTGCAAGAACGACGACATCCTCAGCCCTAAAAGTTGCGCATAGTAGCATATGTGTACGCAGCCTCGTTTTTTTATAATGGCCAAGTTATGACAACTAATAATCACTAAAATTGACAGAATAATCAAATTATGACAACTAGTCCTCACTAAAATTTATATTATTCGAGTTCCAAAAGTATTTCAGACATGAGACTTTTTGTGCAAGAACGACGACATCCTCAGCCCTAAAATTTGCGCATAGTAGCATATGTGTACGCAGCCTCGTTTTTTTATAATGGCCAAGTTATGACAACTAATAATCACTAAAATTTACAGAATAACAAAATTATGACAACTAGTTCTCACTAAAATTTATATTATTCGAGTTCCAAAAGTATTTTAGACGTGAGACTTTTTGTGACAACTAGTCCTCACTAAAATTTATATTATTCGAGTTCCAAAAGTATTTCAGACATGAGACTGTTTGTGCAAGAAAGAGGACGTCCTCAGCCCCAATATTTGCGAACAGTAGTATATGTGTACGCACCCTCGTTTTTTTATAATGGCCAAGTTGTGACAACTAATAATCACTAAAATTGACAGAATAACCAAATTATGACAACTAGTCCTCGCTAAAATTTATATTATTGGAGTTTCAGAAGTATTTTAGACGTGAGACTTTTTGTTTAAACTTTTCATTAAAATTTATATTATTCGAGTTCCAAAAGTATTTCAGACATGAGACTTTTTGTGCAAGAACGAGGACGTCCTCAGCCCCAAAATTTGCGCATAGTAGCATATGTGTACTCAGCCTCATTTTTTTATAATTGCCAAATTATATCACCTAAAAGTCACTAAAATTTATAGGATAACCAAATAACGACAACTAGTTCTCATGAAAATTTATATTATTCGAGTTCCAAAAGTATTTCAGACATGCCACTTTTTGTGAAAGAAAGAGGACATCTTCAGCCCCAAAATTTGCGCATAGTAGCATATGTGTACTCAGCCTCGTTTTTTTATAATGTCCAAGTTATGACAACTAATAATCATCAAAATTGATGGGATAACCAAATTATAACAACTAGTCCTCATTAAAATTTATATTAATCGAGTTAGAAAAGTATTTCAGACATGAGACTTTTTGTGCAAGAAAGAGGAAGTCCTCAGCCCAAAAATTTGCTCATATTACCATGTGTGTACTCAGCCCCATTTTTTTATAATTGCCAAATTATGACAACTAATAGTCACTGCAATTGATAGGATAACCAAATTATGACAACTACTCCTCACTAAAATTTATATTATTCGAGTTTCAAAAGTATTTCAGACATGAGACTTTTTGTGCAAGAAAGAGTACGTCCTCAGCCCCAATATTTGCGCATAGTAGTATATGTGTACGCAGCCTCGTTTTTTTATAATGGCCAAGTTATGACAACTAATAATCACTAAAATTTACAGAATAACAAAATTATGACAACTAGTTCTCACTAAAATTTATATTATTCGAGTTCCAAAAGTATTTTAGACGTGAGACTTTTTGTGACAACTAGTCCTCACTAAAATTTATATTATTCGAGTTCCAAAAGTATTTCAGACATGAGACTGTTTGTGCAAGAAAGAGGACGTCCTCAGCCCCAATATTTGCGAACAGTAGTATATGTGTACGCACCCTCGTTTTTTTATAATGGCCAAGTTGTGACAACTAATAATCACTAAAATTGACAGAATAACCAAATTATGACAACTAGTCCTCCCTAAAATTTATATTATTGGAGTTTCAGAAGTATTTTAGACGTGAGACTTTTTGTGACAACTAGTCCTCACTAAAATTTAAGTTATTGGAGTTCAAATTGTATATTGATAGGATAACCAAATTATGACAACTACTCCTCACTAAAATTTATATTATTCGAGTTTCAAAAGTATTTCAGACATGAGACTTTTTGTGCAAGAAAGAGTACGTCCTCAGCCCCAATATTTGCGCATAGTAGTATATGTGTACGCAGCCTCGTTTTTTTATAATGGCCAAGTTATGACAACTAATAATCACTAAAATTTACAGAATAACAAAATTATGACAACTAGTTCTCACTAAAATTTATATTATTCGAGTTCCAAAAGTATTTCAGACATGAGACTGTTTGTGCAAGAAAGAGGACGTCCTCAGCCCCAATATTTGCGAACAGTAGTATATGTGTACGCACCCTCGTTTTTTTATAATGGCCAAGTTGTGACAACTAATAATCACTAAAATTGACAGAATAACCAAATTATGACAACTAGTCCTCGCTAAAATTTATATTATTGGAGTTTCAGAAGTATTTTAGACGTGAGACTTTTTGTGACAACTAGTCCTCACTAAAATTTAAGTTATTGGAGTTCAAATTGTATATCAGACATGAGACTTTTTATGCAGGAAAGAGGACGTCCACAGCAACAATTTGCGCATAGTGAGATATATGTACTCGGCCTCGTTTTTTTATAATGGCCAAATTATGACAACTAATAATCACTAAAATTGATAGGATAACCAAATTATGACAACTAGTCCTCACTAAAATTTATATTATTCGAGTTCCAAAAGTATTTCAGACATGACACTTTTGTGCAAGAAAGAGGACATCCTCAGCCCCAAAATTTGCGCATAGTAGCACATGTGTACTCGGACTCGTTTTTTTATAATGGCCAAATTATGACAACTAATAGTCACTTAAATTTATAGGATAATCAAATTATGACAACTAGTCCTCATTAAAATTTATATTATTCGAGTTCCAAAAGTATTTCAGACATGACACTTTTGTGCAAGAAAGAGGACATCCTCAGCCCCAAAATTTGCGCATAGTAGCACATGTGTACTCGGACTCGTTTTTCTATAATGGCCAAATTATGACAACTAATAGTCACTTAAATTTATAGGATAATCAAATTATGACAACTAGTCCTCACTAAAATTTATATTATTCGAGTTCCAAAAGTATTTTAGACGTGAGACTTTTTGTGCAAGAAAGAGGACGTCCTCAGCCCTAAAATTTGCGCATAGTAGCATATGTGTACTCAGCCCCGTTTTTGTATAATGGCCAAATTATGCCAACTAATAATCACTAAAATTGATAGGATAACCAAATTATGACAACTGGTCCTCATTAAAATTTATATTATTCGAGTTCCAAAAGTATTTCAGACATGCGACTTTTGTGCAAGAAAGAGGACGTCCTCAGCCCCAAAATTTGCGCATAGTAGCATATGTGTACTCAGCCTCATTTTTTTATAATATCCAAATTATATCAACTAAAAGTCACTAAAATTTATAGGATAACCAAATAACGACAACTAGTTCTCATGAAAATTTATATTATTCGAGTTCCAAAAGTATTTCAGACATGCCACTTTTTGTGAAAGAAAGAGGACATCTTCAGCCCCAAAATTTGCGCATAGTAGCATATGCGTACTCAGCCTCGTTTTTTTATAATGGCCAAGTTATGACAACTAATAATCATCAAAATTGATGGGATAACCAAATTATAACAACTAGTCCTCATTAAAATTTATATTAATCGAGTTGGAAAAGTATTTCAGACATGAGACTTTTTGTGCAAGAAAGAGGAAGTCCTCAGCCCAAAAATTTGCTCATATTACCACGTGTGTACTCAGCCCCATTTTTTTATAATTGCCAAATTATGACAACTAATAGTCACTGCAATTGATAGGATAACCAAATTATGACAACTACTCCTCACTAAAATTTATATTATTCGAGTTTCAAAAGTATTTCAGACATGAGACTTTTTGTGCAAGAAAGAGTACGTCCTCAGCCCCAATATTTGCGCATAGTAGTATATGTGTACGCAGCCTCGTTTTTTTATAATGGCCAAGTTATGACAACTAATAATCACTAAAATTTACAGAATAACAAAATTATGACAACTAGTTCTCACTAAAATTTATATTATTCGAGTTCCAAAAGTATTTTAGACGTGAGACTTTTTGTGACACCTAGTCCTCACTAAAATTTATATTATTCGAGTTCCAAAAGTATTTCAGACATGAGACTGTTTGTGCAAGAAAGAGGACGTCCTCAGCCCCAATATTTGCGAACAGTAGTATATGTGTACGCACCCTCGTTTTTTTATAATGGCCAAGTTGTGGCAACTAATAATCACTAAAATTGACAGAATAACCAAATTATGACAACTAGTCCTCGCTAAAATTTATATTATTGGAGTTTCAGAAGTATTTTAGACGTGAGACTTTTTGTGACAACTAGTCCTCACTAAAATTTAAGTTATTGGAGTTCAAATTGTATATCAGACATGAGACTTTTTATGCAGGAAAGAGGACGTCCACAGCAACAATTTGCGCATAGTGACATATATGTACTCGGCCTCGTTTTTTTATAATGGCCAAATTATGACAACTAATAATCACTAAAATTGATAGGATAACCAAATTATGACAACTAGTCCTCACTAAAATTTATATTATTCGAGTTCCAAAAGTATTTCAGACATGACACTTTTGTGCAAGAAAGAGGACATCCTCAGCCCCAAAATTTGCGCATAGTAGCACATGTGTACTCGGACTCGTTTTTTTATAATGGCCAAATTATGACAACTAATAGTCACTTAAATTTATAGGATAATCAAATTATGACAACTAGTCCTCATTAAAATTTATATTATTCGAGTTCCAAAAGTATTTCAGACATGACACTTTTGTGCAAGAAAGAGGACATCCTCAGCCCCAAAATTTGCGCATAGTAGCACATGTGTACTCGGACTCGTTTTTTTATAATGGCCAAATTATGACAACTAATAGTCACTTAAATTTATAGGATAATCAAATTATGACCACTAGTCCTCACTAAAATTTATATTATTCGAGTTCCAAAAGTATTTTAGACGTGAGACTTTTTGTGCAAGAAAGAGGACGTCCTCAGCCCTAAAATTTGCGCATAGTAGCATATGTGTACTCAGCCCCGTTTTTGTATAATGGCCAAATTATGCCAACTAATAATCACTAAAATTGATAGGATAACCAAATTATGACAACTAGTCCTCACTAAAATTTATATTATTCGAGTTCCAAAAGTATTTCAGACATGACACTTTTGTGCAAGAAAGAGGACATCCTCAGCCCCAAAATTTGCGCATAGTAGCACATGTGTACTCGGACTCGTTTTTTTATAATGGCCAAATTATGACAACTAATAGTCACTTAAATTTATAGGATAATCAAATTATGACAACTAGTCCTCATTAAAATTTATATTATTCGAGTTCCAAAAGTATTTCAGACATGACACTTTTGTGCAAGAAAGAGGACATCCTCAGCCCCAAAATTTGCGCATAGTAGCACATGTGTACTCAGCCCCGTTTTTGTATAATGGCCAAATTATGCCAACTAATAATCACTAAAATTGATAGGATAACCAAATTATGACAACTGGTCCTCATTAAAATTTATATTATTCGAGTTCCAAAAGTATTTCAGACATGCCACTTTTTGTGAAAGAAAAAGGACATCTTCAGCATCAAAATTTGCGCATAGTAGCATATGTGTACTCAGCCTCGTTTTTTTATAATGGCCAAGTTATGACAACTAATAATCATCAAAATTGATAGGATAACCAAATTATGACAACTGGTCCTCATTAAAATTTATATTATTCGAGTTCCAAAAGTATTTCAGACATGCCACTTTTTGTGAAAGAAAAAGGACATCTTCAGCATCAAAATTTGCGCATAGTAGCATATGTGTACTCAGCCTCGTTTTTTTATAATGGCCAAGTTATGACAACTAATAATCATCAAAATTGATGGGATAACCAAATTATAACAACTAGTCCTCATTAAAATTTATATTAATCGAGTTAGAAAAGTATTTCAGAGATGAGACTTTTTGTGCAAGAAAGAGGAAGTCCTCAGCCCAAAAATTTGCTCATATTACCATGTGTGTACTCAGCCCCATTTTTTTATAATTGCCAAATTATGACAACTAATAGTCACTGCAATTGATAGGATAACCAAATTATGACAACTACTCCTCACTAAAATTTATATTATTCGAGTTTCAAAAGTATTTCAGATATGAGACTTTTTGTGCAAGAAAGAGTACGTCCTCAGCCCCAATATTTGCGCATAGTAGTATATGTGTACGCAGCCTCGTTTTTTTATAATGGCCAAGTTATGACAACTAATAATCACTAAAATTTACAGAATAACAAAATTATGACAACTAGTTCTCACTAAAATTTATATTATTCGAGTTCCAAAAGTATTTTAGACGTGAGACTTTTTGTGACAACTAGTCCTCACTAAAATTTATATTATTCGAGTTCCAAAAGTATTTCAGACATGAGACTGTTTGTGCAAGAAAGAGGACGTCCTCAGCCCCAATATTTGCGAACAGTAGTATATGTGTACGCACCCTCGTTTTTTTATAATGGCCAAGTTGTGACAACTAATAATCACTAAAATTTACAGATTAACAAAATTATGACAACTAGTTCTCACTAAAATTTATATTATTCGAGTTCCAAAAGTATTTTAGACGTGAGACTTTTTGTGACAACTAGTCCTCACTAAAATTTATATTATTCGAGTTCCAAAAGTGTTTCAGACATGAGACTGTTTGTGCAAGAAAGAGGACGTCCTCAGCCCCAATATTTGCGAACAGTAGTATATGTGTACGCACCCTCGTTTTTTTATAATGGCCAAGTTGTGACAACTAATAATCACTAAAATTGACAGAATAACCAAATTATGACAACTAGTCCTCGCTAAAATTTATATTATTGAAGTTTCAGAAGTATTTTAGACGTGAGACTTTTTGTGACAACTAGTCCTCACTAAAGTTTAAGTTATTGGAGTTCAAATTGTATATCAGACATGAGACTTTTTATGCAGGAAAGAGGACGTCCACAGCAACAATTTGCGCATAGTGACATATATGTACTCGGCCTCGTTTTTTTATAATGGCCAAATTATGACAACTAATAATCACTAAAATTGATAGGATAACCAAATTATGACAACTAGTCCTCACTAAAATTTATATTATTCGAGTTCCAAAAGTATTTCAGACATGACACTTTTGTGCAAGAAAGAGGACATCCTCAGCCCCAAAATTTGCGCATAGTAGCACATGTGTACTCGGACTCGTTTTTTTATAATGGCCAAATTATGACAACTAATAGTCACTTAAATTTATAGGATAATCAAATTATGACAACTAGTCCTCATTAAAATTTATATTATTCGAGTTCCAAAAGTATTTCAGACATGACACTTTTTGTCCAAGAAAGGGGACAGCCTCAGCCCCAAAATTTGCGCATAGTAGCATATGTGTACTCAGCCTCGTTTTTGTATAATGGCCAAATTATGCCAACTAATAATCACTAAAATTGATAGGATAACCAAATTATGACAACTGGTCCTCACTAAAATTTATATTATTCGAGTTCCAAAAGTATTTCAGACATGCGACTTTTTGTGCAAGAAAGAGGACGTCCTCAGCCCCAAAATTTGCGCATAGTAGCATATGTGTACTAAGCCTCATTTTTTTATAATTGCCAAATTATAAGAACTGAAAGTCACAGAAATGGATAGGATAACCAAATTATGACAACTAGTCCTCATTAAAATTTATATTATTCGAGTTCCAAAAGTATTTCAGACATGCCACTTTGATATTCATCTGAGAATGACCATTCCGAATGAGCTTCTCTCCAAATCACAGCACGCCTACACTAAAGGCAAATCTGTGGAAACGGCACTACATTCTCTAGTGGGCCACATAGAAAAATCTCTTGAGTATAGGGAATTTACTATGTGGCCCCGATTCCATTATCAATGGGATGGCAGCGGTAGGGATTGATGACAATTTATGCCGGTTTGTTAGAAACTTACTAACTTTCAGGGTAGTCAGGGCCTCGATTGGGGATGTCACTGAGTATAGGGCAGTCTATCGGGGCACTCCACAGGGAGGTGTTCTGTCACCTCTGTTGTAGAACCTGACCATTAATTCGCTTTTGCTAAGTCTAGAACGCAGACAGATTATGACTGTCGCGTACGCGGATGACGTAGCGGTGGCGATATCGGGTAAGCACTTGGATACCATATCTCAGTGTATGGAGTCTGCGCTGGCTCTGCTGAGTAGGTGGAGCGTCAGCTGTGGGCTCGGCATCAACCCAGCCAAGACTGAGTTGGTGCTCTTCACTAGGAGGTACAAGACCGATAGCTTTATACACCCAAAGCTTAACGGCACCTCCTTGGAACTATCTAAAACAGCCAAGTACCTGGGTGTGATTCTGGATAGTAAGCTATCATGGAATCAGAACATACAGGCGAGAGCGGAAAGGGCCTTAGTGGCTATTTATACATGCAAAAGGGCAGTAGGCCTCAAATGGGGTATCAACCCTAAGGGGATCAATTGGATCCTTGAGGCTGTTATTAAACCAGTACTCTTTTACGGGGTATAGGTTTGGTGGAATGCGATGGACAAGCAGGCTCATCGCAGGACCTTTGAAAAAGTCTTTCGGGTCGTAGCGAGACTGATGACAGGCGCACTACGATCTACACCAACGGGAGCAATTTTTGCAATGCTAAACTGGCTCCCGGTTGGCATTCTGGCCAGACAACTTGCTCTATTCTCAGCGGTCAGGTTGAATACAGTATGTCCATGGACTAGGACTGACTATGGGCATGCTAGGACTTTAAGAGAGCACTCGGAAATCCATGCCAACATTGACTACTGTGTACCAAGACCCTTCTTTGGTGGACTTTTCCGTTCCATTGTCGTTGACAGGGAACAGGTGGACAGGCTTTCCTTTCCCGAGGATTCAGTTATAGTTTTCACTGACGGATCCAAAAGGGGAATAAGAACGGGCGGAGGCTTCTATGTGGAGAACTTCAATGTTAGATCTCGATTCCGGCTCCAGGACGGTTGTACTGTCTTACAGGCCGAAATCTCTGCTATTACTCGGGCAGCGAGGTGGCTAAGGTACTATAGGATATCGAATGATATCTTCATTGTTACCGATAGCAAGGCAGCCATCTCTGCTATTAGTGGTGTGTACAGTACATCAAAAACTGTGGTCGAATGCCGACTGTCTATCAACGAGATAGCGAGACATTCGAGGGTGACACTGGTTTGGGTGCCAGGGCATTCTGGATGTCCAGGCAACCATACTGCGGATGAGATTGCCAGACAAGGGACTGAATTGAACAGTTCAATGATCAGTCACTTCACTGGCATTCCATTAGCGCGATGCAAGTCTCTGATTCAAAGCGAATCATACAAACTAGCTCAACTTAGGTGGGATAGTGTGGCTAACTCGTTTTTTTATAATGGCCAAATTATGACAACTAATAGTCACTTAAATTTATAGGATAATCAAATTATGACAACTTGTCCTCACTAAAATTTATATTATTCGAGTTCCAAAAGTATTTTAGACGTGAGACTTTTTATGCAAGAAAGAGGACGTCCTCAGCCCTAAAATTTGCGCATAGTAGCATATGTGTACTCAGCCCCGTTTTTGTATAATGGCCAAATTATGCCAACTAATAATCACTAAAATTGATAGGATAACCAAATTATGACAACTGGTCCTCATTAAAATTTATATTATTCGAGTTCCAAAAGTATTTCAGACATGCCACTTTTTGTGAAAGAAAAAGGACATCTTCAGCATCAAAATTTGCGCATAGTAGCATATGTGTACTCAGCCTCGTTTTTTTATAATGGCCAAGTTATGACAACTAATAATCATCAAAATTGATGGGATAACCAAATTATAACAACTAGTCCTCATTAAAATTTATATTAATCGAGTTAGAAAAGTATTTCAGAGATGAGACTTTTTGTGCAAGAAAGAGGAAGTCCTCAGCCCAAAAATTTGCTCATATTACCATGTGTGTACTCAGCCCCATTTTTTTATAATTGCCAAATTATGACAACTAATAGTCACTGCAATTGATAGGATAACCAAATTATGACAACTACTCCTCACTAAAATTTATATTATTCGAGTTTCAAAAGTATTTCAGACATGAGACTTTTTGTGCAAGAAAGAGTACGTCCTCAGCCCCAATATTTGCGCATAGTAGTATATGTGTACGCAGCCTCGTTTTTTTATAATGGCCAAGTTATGACAACTAATAATCACTAAAATTTACAGAATAACAAAATTATGACAACTAGTTCTCACTAAAATTTATATTATTCGAGTTCCAAAAGTATTTTAGACGTGAGACTTTTTGTGACAACTAGTCCTCACTAAAATTTATATTATTCGAGTTCCAAAAGTATTTCAGACATGAGACTGTTTGTGCAAGAAAGAGGACGTCCTCAGCCCCAATATTTGCGAACAGTAGTATATGTGTACGCACCCTCGTTTTTTTATAATGGCCAAGTTGTGACAACTAATAATCACTAAAATTTACAGATTAACAAAATTATGACAACTAGTTCTCACTAAAATTTATATTATTCGAGTTCCAAAAGTATTTTAGACGTGAGACTTTTTGTGACAACTAGTCCTCACTAAAATTTATATTATTCGAGTTCCAAAAGTGTTTCAGACATGAGACTGTTTGTGCAAGAAAGAGGACGTCCTCAGCCCCAATATTTGCGAACAGTAGTATATGTGTACGCACCCTCGTTTTTTTATAATGGCCAAGTTGTGACAACTAATAATCACTAAAATTGACAGAATAACCAAATTATGACAACTAGTCCTCGCTAAAATTTATATTATTGAAGTTTCAGAAGTATTTTAGACGTGAGACTTTTTGTGACAACTAGTCCTCACTAAAGTTTAAGTTATTGGAGTTCAAATTGTATATCAGACATGAGACTTTTTATGCAGGAAAGAGGACGTCCACAGCAACAATTTGCGCATAGTGACATATATGTACTCGGCCTCGTTTTTTTATAATGGCCAAATTATGACAACTAATAATCACTAAAATTGATAGGATAACCAAATTATGACAACTAGTCCTCACTAAAATTTATATTATTCGAGTTCCAAAAGTATTTCAGACATGACACTTTTGTGCAAGAAAGAGGACATCCTCAGCCCCAAAATTTGCGCATAGTAGCACATGTGTACTCGGACTCGTTTTTTTATAATGGCCAAATTATGACAACTAATAGTCACTTAAATTTATAGGATAATCAAATTATGACAACTAGTCCTCATTAAAATTTATATTATTCGAGTTCCAAAAGTATTTCAGACATGACACTTTTTGTCCAAGAAAGGGGACAGCCTCAGCCCCAAAATTTGCGCATAGTAGCATATGTGTACTCAGCCTCGTTTTTGTATAATGGCCAAATTATGCCAACTAATAATCACTAAAATTGATAGGATAACCAAATTATGACAACTGGTCCTCACTAAAATTTATATTATTCGAGTTCCAAAAGTATTTCAGACATGCGACTTTTTGTGCAAGAAAGAGGACGTCCTCAGCCCCAAAATTTGCGCATAGTAGCATATGTGTACTAAGCCTCATTTTTTTATAATTGCCAAATTATAAGAACTGAAAGTCACAGAAATGGATAGGATAACCAAATTATGACAACTAGTCCTCATTAAAATTTATATTATTCGAGTTCCAAAAGTATTTCAGACATGCCACTTTGATATTCATCTGAGAATGACCATTCCGAATGAGCTTCTCTCCAAATCACAGCACGCCTACACTAAAGGCAAATCTGTGGAAACGGCACTACATTCTCTAGTGGGCCACATAGAAAAATCTCTTGAGTATAGGGAATTTACTATGTGGCCCCGATTCCATTATCAATGGGATGGCAGCGGTAGGGATTGATGACAATTTATGCCGGTTTGTTAGAAACTTACTAACTTTCAGGGTAGTCAGGGCCTCGATTGGGGATGTCACTGAGTATAGGGCAGTCTATCGGGGCACTCCACAGGGAGGTGTTCTGTCACCTCTGTTGTAGAACCTGACCATTAATTCGCTTTTGCTAAGTCTAGAACGCAGACAGATTATGACTGTCGCGTACGCGGATGACGTAGCGGTGGCGATATCGGGTAAGCACTTGGATACCATATCTCAGTGTATGGAGTCTGCGCTGGCTCTGCTGAGTAGGTGGAGCGTCAGCTGTGGGCTCGGCATCAACCCAGCCAAGACTGAGTTGGTGCTCTTCACTAGGAGGTACAAGACCGATAGCTTTATACACCCAAAGCTTAACGGCACCTCCTTGGAACTATCTAAAACAGCCAAGTACCTGGGTGTGATTCTGGATAGTAAGCTATCATGGAATCAGAACATACAGGCGAGAGCGGAAAGGGCCTTAGTGGCTATTTATACATGCAAAAGGGCAGTAGGCCTCAAATGGGGTATCAACCCTAAGGGGATCAATTGGATCCTTGAGGCTGTTATTAAACCAGTACTCTTTTACGGGGTATAGGTTTGGTGGAATGCGATGGACAAGCAGGCTCATCGCAGGACCTTTGAAAAAGTCTTTCGGGTCGTAGCGAGACTGATGACAGGCGCACTACGATCTACACCAACGGGAGCAATTTTTGCAATGCTAAACTGGCTCCCGGTTGGCATTCTGGCCAGACAACTTGCTCTATTCTCAGCGGTCAGGTTGAATACAGTATGTCCATGGACTAGGACTGACTATGGGCATGCTAGGACTTTAAGAGAGCACTCGGAAATCCATGCCAACATTGACTACTGTGTACCAAGACCCTTCTTTGGTGGACTTTTCCGTTCCATTGTCGTTGACAGGGAACAGGTGGACAGGCTTTCCTTTCCCGAGGATTCAGTTATAGTTTTCACTGACGGATCCAAAAGGGGAATAAGAACGGGCGGAGGCTTCTATGTGGAGAACTTCAATGTTAGATCTCGATTCCGGCTCCAGGACGGTTGTACTGTCTTACAGGCCGAAATCTCTGCTATTACTCGGGCAGCGAGGTGGCTAAGGTACTATAGGATATCGAATGATATCTTCATTGTTACCGATAGCAAGGCAGCCATCTCTGCTATTAGTGGTGTGTACAGTACATCAAAAACTGTGGTCGAATGCCGACTGTCTATCAACGAGATAGCGAGACATTCGAGGGTGACACTGGTTTGGGTGCCAGGGCATTCTGGATGTCCAGGCAACCATACTGCGGATGAGATTGCCAGACAAGGGACTGAATTGAACAGTTCAATGATCAGTCACTTCACTGGCATTCCATTAGCGCGATGCAAGTCTCTGATTCAAAGCGAATCATACAAACTAGCTCAACTTAGGTGGGATAGTGTGGCTAACTGTCTCGTGGCAAGAGCCACGTGGCCCCATTACGATTTGCGCAAAACGCGCGACCTTCTCAAATTTGACAAGGCGCGCATGCGTCAACTGGTGACTGTTCTGACAGGACACTGTAGCTTTGGGACTCATGCTAGGAGGATGGGTCTAATATACAACGACTATTGCAGAAGCTGCAATGATGAGGAGGAGGAAGAAACTGTCCTCCATCTTCTGTGTCAGTGTCCTGCCCTCGCTAATGCAAGGGCAGCGGCGCTGGGCTCCCGATTCCTGTCAGACTTAGACAGCCTGGCAAACATGGAGCTTTCAGGGATATCATCCTTCCTCAGGGGTACAGGATGGTTTGAAACGGCGGAGGACATCCCTTAAGAGGTCCTCTGCTTAAGGGCATCACAAAGGGACCGAATTGACGGACACAAGTGGATTGTCCCGCCAGGGACAACGGCCCTCTAACCTAACCTAACCTATGCCACTTTTTGTGCAAGAAAGAGGACATCCACAGCCACAATTTGCGCATAGTGACATATGTGTACTCGGCTTCGTTTTTTTATAATGGCCAAATTGTGACAACTAATAGTCACTGAAATTGATAGGATAAACAAATTACGACAACTAGTCCTCATTAAAATTTATATTATTCGAGTTCCAAAAGTATTTCAGACACGAGACTTTTTGTGCAAGAAAGAGGACGTCCTCAGCCCCAAAATTTGCGCATAGTAGCATATGTGTACGCAGCCTCGTTTTTTATAATGGCCAAATTATGACAACTAATAATCACTAAAATTGACAGAATAACCAAATTATGACAACTAGTCCTCACTAAAATTTATATTATTCGAGTTGCAAAAGTATTTTAGACGTGAGACTTTTTGTGCAGGAAAGAGGACAGCGTCAGCCCCAAAATTTGCGCATAGTAGCATATGTGTACGCAGCCTTGTTTTTTTTATAATGGCCAAATTATGACAACTAATAATCACTAAAATTGACAGAATAACCAAATTATGACAACTAGTCCTCACTAAAATTATTATTATTCGAGTTCCAAAAGTATTTTAGATGTGAGACTTTTTGTGACAACTAGTCCTCACTAAAATTTATATTATTCGAGTTCAAATTGTATATCAGAGATAAGACTTTTTATGCAGGAAAAAGGACGTTCACAGCCACAATTTGCGCATAGTGACATATGTGTACTCGACTTCGTTTTTTTATAATGGCCAAATTGTGACAACTAATAATCACTAAAATTGATAGGATAACCAAATTATGACAACTAGTCCTCACTAAAATTTATATTATTCGAGTTCCAAAAGTATTTCAGACATGAGACTTCTTGCGCAAGAAAGAAGACGTCCTCAGCCCCAAAATTTGCGCATAGTAACATAAGTGTACTTAGCCTCATTTTTTATAATTGCCAAATTATGACAACTAATAGTAACTGAAATTGATAGGATAACCAAATTATGACAACTAGTCTTCATTAAAATTTATATTATTCGAGTTCCAAAAGTATTTCAGACATGAGACTTTTTGTGCAAGAAAGAGGACATCCTCAGCCCTAAAAGTTGCGCATAGTAGCATATGTGTACGCAGCCTCGTTTTTTTATAATGGCCAAGTTATGACAACTAATAATCACTAAAATTGACAGAATAATCAAATTATGACAACTAGTCCTCACTAAAATTTATATTATTCGAGTTCCAAAAGTATTTTAGACGTGAGACTTTTTGTGCAAGAAAGAGGACGTCCTCAGCCCCAAAATTTGGGCATAGTAGCATATGTATACTCAGCCCCGTTTTTGTATAATGGCCAAATTATGCCAACTAATAATCACTAAAATTGATAGGATAACCAAATTATGACAACTGGTCCTCATTAAAATTTATATTATTCGAGTTCCAAAAGTATTTCAGACATGCGACTTTTGTGCAAGAAAGAGGACGTCCTCAGCCCCAACATTTGCGCATAGTAGCAAATGTGTACTCAGCCTAATTTTTTTATAATTGCCAAATTATATCAACTAAAAGTCACTAAAATTTATAGGATAACCAAATAACGACAACTAGTTCTCATGAAAATTTATATTATTCGAGTTCCAAAAGTATTTCAGACATGCCACTTTTTGTGCAAGAAAGAGGAAGTCCTCAGCCCAAAAATTTGCGCATATTACCATGTGTGTACTCAGCCCCATTTTTTTATAATTGCCAAATTATGACAACTAATAGTCACTGCACTTGATAGGATAACCAAATTATGACAACTACTCCTCACTAAAATTTATATTATTCGAGTTTCAAAAGTATTTCAGACATTAGACTTTTTGTGCAAGAAAGAGTACGTCCTCAGCCCCAATATTTGCGCATAGTAGTATATGTGTACGCAGCCTCGTTTTTTTTATAATGGCCAAGTTATGACAACTAATAATCACAAAATTTACAGAATAACAAAATTATGACAACTAGTTCTCACTAAAATTTATATTATTCGAGTTCCAAAAGTATTTTAGACGTGAGACTTTTTGTGACAACTAGTCCTCACTAAAATTTATATTATTCGAGTTCCAAAAGTATTTCAGACATGAGACTTTTTGTGCAAGAAAGAGGACGTCCTCAGCCCCAATATTTTCGAACAGTAGTATATGTGTACGCACCCTCGTTTTTTTATAATGGCCAAGTTATGACAACTAATAATCACTAAAATTGACAGAATAAGCAAATTATGACAACTAGTCCTCGCTAAAATTTATATTATTGGAGTTCCAAAAGTATTTCAGACATGAGACTTCTTGCGCAAGAAAGAAGACGTCCTCAGCCCCAAAATTTGCGCATAGTAACATAAGTGTACTTAGCCTCATTTTTTATAATTGCCAAATTATGACAACTAATAGTAACTGAAATTGATAGGATAACCAAATTATGACAACTAGTCTTCATTAAAATTTATATTATTCGAGTTCCAAAAGTATTTCAGACATGAGACTTTTTGTGCAAGAAAGAGGACATCCTCAGCCCTAAAAGTTGCGCATAGTAGCATATGTGTACGCAGCCTCGTTTTTTTATAATGGCCAAGTTATGACAACTAATAATCACTAAAATTGACAGAATAATCAAATTATGACAACTAGTCCTCACTAAAATTTATATTATTCGAGTTCCAAAAGTATTTTAGACGTGAGACTTTTTGTGCAAGAAAGAGGACGTCCTCAGCCCCAAAATTTGGGCATAGTAGCATATGTATACTCAGCCCCGTTTTTGTATAATGGCCAAATTATGCCAACTAATAATCACTAAAATTGATAGGATAACCAAATTATGACAACTGGTCCTCATTAAAATTTATATTATTCGAGTTCCAAAAGTATTTCAGACATGCGACTTTTGTGCAAGAAAGAGGACGTCCTCAGCCCCAACATTTGCGCATAGTAGCAAATGTGTACTCAGCCTAATTTTTTTATAATTGCCAAATTATATCAACTAAAAGTCACTAAAATTTATAGGATAACCAAATAACGACAACTAGTTCTCATGAAAATTTATATTATTCGAGTTCCAAAAGTATTTCAGATATGCCACTTTTTGTGCAAGAAAGAGGAAGTCCTCAGCCCAAAAATTTGCGCATATTACCATGTGTGTACTCAGCCCCATTTTTTTATAATTGCCAAATTATGACAACTAATAGTCACTGCACTTGATAAGATAACCAAATTATGACAACTACTCCTCACTAAAATTTATATTATTCGAGTTTCAAAAGTATTTCAGACATTAGACTTTTTGTGCAAGAAAGAGTACGTCCTCAGCCCCAATATTTGCGCATAGTAGTATATGTGTACGCAGCCTCGTTTTTTTTTATAATGGCCAAGTTATGACAACTAATAATCACAAAATTTACAGAATAACAAAATTATGACAACTAGTTCTCACTAAAATTTATATTATTCGAGTTCCAAAAGTATTTTAGACGTGAGACTTTTTGTGACAACTAGTCCTCACTAAAATTTATATTATTCGAGTTCCAAAAGTATTTCAGACATGAGACTTTTTGTGCAAGAAAGAGGACGTCCTCAGCCCCAATATTTGCGAACAATAGTATATGTGTACGCACCCTCGTTTTTTTATAATGGCCAAGTTATGACAACTAATAATCACTAAAATTGACAGAATAAGCAAATTATGACAACTAGTCCTCGCTAAAATTTATATTATTGGAGTTCCAAAAGTATTTTAGACGTGAGACTTTTTGTGACAACTAGTCCTCACTAAAATTTAAATTATTGGAGTTCAAATTGTATATCAGACATGAGACTTTTTATGTAGGAAAGAGGACGTCCACAGCAACAATTTGCGCATAGTGACATATATGTACTCGGCCTCGTTTTTTTATAATGGCCAATTTATGACAACTAATAATCACTAAAATTGACAGAATAAGCAAATTATGACAACTAGTCCTCGCTAAAATTTATATTATTGGAGTTCCAAAAGTATTTTAGACGTGATACTTTTTGTGACAACTAGTCCTCACTAAAATTTATATTATTCGACTTCAAATTGTATATCAGACATGAGACTTTTTATGCAGGAAAGAGGACGTTCACAGCCACAATTTGCGTATAGTGACATATGTGTACTCGGCTTCGTTTTTTTATAATGGCTAATTGTGACAACTAATAGTCACTGAAATTGATAGGATAAACAAATTACGACAACTAGTCCTCATTAAAATTTATATCATTCGAGTTCCAAAAGTATTTCAGACATGAGACTTTTTGTGCAAGAAAGAGGACGTCCTCAGCCCCAAAATTTGCGCATAGTAGCATATGTGTACGCAGCCTCGTTTTTTTATAATAGCCACATTATGACAACTAATAATCACTAAAATTGACAGAATAACCAAATTATGACAACTAGTCCTCATTAAAATTTATATTATTCGAGTTCCAAAAGTATTTCAGACATGAGACTTTTTGTGCAAGAAAGAGGACAGCCTAAGCCCCAAAATTTGCTCATAGTAGCATATGTGTACTCAGCCTCATTTTTTTATAATTGCCAAATTATAACAACTAAAAGTCACTGAAATTGATAGGATAACCAAATTATGACAACTAGTCCTCACTAAAATTTATAATATTCGAGTTCCATAAGTATTTTAGACGTGATACTTTTTGTGACAACTAGTCCTCACTAAAATTTATATTATTCGACTTCAAATTGTATATCAGACATGAGACTTTTTATGCAGGAAAAAGGACGTTCACAGCCACAATTTGCGCATAGTGACATATGTGTACTCGGCTTCGTTTTTTTATAACCAAATTATCACATCTTGTCCTCACTAAAATTTATATTATTCGAGTTCCAAAAGTATTTCAGACATGAGACTTTTTGTGCAAGAAAGAGGACGTCCTCAGCCCCGAAATTTGCGCATAGTAGCATATGTGTACTCATCCTCATTTTTTTATAATTGCCAAATTATGACAACTAATAGTGACTGAAATTGATAGGATAAACAAATTATGACAACTAGTCCTCATTAAGAGGACGTTCAAAGCCACAATTTGCGAATAGTGGCATATGTGTAATGGCCAAATTGTGACAACTAATAATCACTAAAATTGACAGAATAACCAAATTATGACAACTAGTCCTCACTAAAATTTATATTATTCGAGTTGCAAAAGTATTTTAGACGTGAGACTTTTTGTGCAGGAAAGAGGACAGCGTCAGCCCCAAAATTTGCGCATAGTAGCATATGTGTACGCAGCCTCGTTTTTTTTATAATGGCCAAATTATGACAACTAATAATCACTAAAATTGACAGAATAACAAAATTATGACAACTAGTCCTCACTAAAATTATTATTATTCGAGTTCCAAAAGTATTTTAGATGTGAGACTTTTTGTGACAACTAGTCCTCACTAAAATTTATATTATTCGAGTTCAAATTGTATATCAGAGATAAGACTTTTTATGCAGGAAAAAGGACGTTCACAGCCACAATTTGCGCATAGTGACATATGTGTACTCGACTTCGTTTTTTTATAATGGCCAAATTGTGACAACTAATAATCACTAAAATTGATAGGATAACCAAATTATGACAACTAGTCCTCACTAAAATTTATATTATTCGAGTTCCAAAAGTATTTCAGACATGAGACTTCTTGCGCAAGAAAGAAGACGTCCTCAGCCCCAAAATTTGCGCATAGTAACATAAGTGTACTTAGCCTCATTTTTTATAATTGCCAAATTATGACAACTAATAGTAACTGAAATTGATAGGATAACCAAATTATGACAACTAGTCTTCATTAAAATTTATATTATTCGAGTTCCAAAAGTATTTTAGACGTGAGACTTTTTGTGCAAGAAAGAGGACGTCCTCAGCCCCAAAATTTGGGCATAGTAGCATATGTATACTCAGCCCCGTTTTTGTATAATGGCCAAATTATGCCAACTAATAATCACTAAAATTGATAGGATAACCATATTATGACAACTGGTCCTCATTAAAATTTATATTATTCGAGTTCCAAAAGTATTTCAGACATGCGACTTTTGTGCAAGAAAGAGGACGTCCTCAGCCCCAACATTTGCGCATAGTAGCAAATGTGTACTCAGCCTAATTTTTTTATAATTGCCAAATTATATCAACTAAAAGTCACTAAAATTTATAGGATAACCAAATTATGACAACTAGTCCTCACTAAAATTTATATTATTCGAGTTCCAAAAGTATTTCAGACATGAGACTTCTTGCGCAAGAAAGAAGACGTCCTCAGCCCCAACATTTGCGCATAGTAGCATATGTGTACGCAGCCTCGTTTTTTTATAATGGCCAAGTTATGACAACTAATAATCACTAAAATTGACAGAATAATCAAATTATGACAACTAGTCCTCACTAAAATTTATATTATTCGAGTTCCAAAAGTATTTCAGACATGAGACTTTTTGTGCAAGAAAGAGGACATCCTCAGCCCTAAAAGTTGCGCATAGTAGCATATGTGTACGCAGCCTCGTTTTTTTATAATGGCCAAGTTATGACAACTAATAATCACTAAAATTGACAGAATAATCAAATTATGACAACTAGTCCTCACTAAAATTTATATTATTCGAGTTCCAAAAGTATTTTAGACGTGACACTTTTTGTGCAAGAAAGAGGACGTCCTCAGCCCCAAAATTTGGGCATAGTAGCATATGTATACTCAGCCCCGTTTTTGTATAATGGCCAAGTTATGACAACTAATAATCACTAAAATTGACAGAATAATCAAATTATGACAACTAGTCCTCACTAAAATTTATATTATTCGAGTTCCAAAAGTATTTTAGACGTGAGACTTTTTGTGCAAGAAAGAGGACGTCCTCAGCCCAAAAATTTGGGCATAGTAGTATATGTGTACGCAGCCTCGTTTTTTTTTATAATGGCCAAGTTATGACAACTAATAATCACAAAATTTACAGAATAACAAAATTATGACAACTAGTTCTCACTAAAATTTATATTATTCGAGTTCCAAAAGTATTTCAGACATGAGACTTTTTGTGCAAGAAAGAGGACGTCCTCAGCCCCGAAATTTGCGCATAGTAGCATATGTGTACTCATCCTCATTTTTTTATAATTGCCAAATTATGACAACTATTAGTGACTGAAATTGATAGGATAAACAAATTATGACAACTAGTCCTCATTAAGAGGACGTTTAAAGCCACAATTTGCGAATAGTGACATATGTGTACTCGGCTTCGTTTTTTTATAATGGCCAAATTGTGACAACTAATAATCACTAATATTGATAGGATAACCAAATTATGACAACTTGTCCTCACTAAAATTTATATTATTCGAGATCCAAAATTATTTCAGACATGACACTTGTTGTGCAAGAAAGAGGACATCCTCAGCCCCAAAATTTGCGCATAGTAGCATATGTGTACTCGGCCTCGTTTTTTTATAATGGCCAAATTATGACAACTAATAGTCACTGAAATTTATAGGATAACCAAATTATGACAACTAGGCCTCATTAAAATTTATATTATTCGAGTTCCAAAAGTATATCAGACATGGGACTTTTTATGCAGGAAAGAGGACGTCCACAGCCACAATTTGCGCGTAGTGACATATGTGTACTCGGCCTCGTTTTTTTATAATGGCCAAATTATGACAACTAATAATCACTAAAATTGACAGAATAACCAAATTATGACAACTAGTCCTCACTAAAATTTATATTATTCGAGTTCCAAAAGTGTTTTAGACGTGAGACTTTTTGTGCAAGAAAGAGGACGTCCTCAGCCCCAAAATTTGCGCATAGTAGCATATGTGTACTCAGCCTAATTTTTTTATAATTGCCAAATTATGACAACTAATAGTGACTGAAATTGATAGGAAAACAAATTATGACAACTAGTCCTCATTAAGAGAACGTTCACAGCCACAATTTACGCATAGTGACATATGCGTACTCGGCTTCGTTTTTTTATAATGGCCAAATTGTGACAACTAATAATCACTAATATTGATATGATAACCAAATTATGACAACTTGTCCTCACTAAAATTTATATTATTCTAGATCAAAAAATATTTCAGACATGTCGCTTGTTGTGCAAGAAAGAGGACATCCTCAGCCCCAAAATTTGCGCATAGTAGCATATGTGTACTCATCCTCATTTTTTTATAATTGCCAAATTATGACAACTAATAGTGACTGAAATTGATAGGATAAACAAATTATGACAACTAGTCCTCAATAAGAGGACGTTCAAAGCCACAATTTGCGAATAGTGACATATGTGTACTCGGCTTCGTTTTTTTATAATGGCCAAATTGTGACAACTAATAATCACTAATATTGATAGGATACCCAAATTATGACAACTTGTCCTCACTAAAATTTATATTATTCGAGATCCAAAATTATTTCAGACATGACACTTGTTGTGCAAGAAAGAGGACATCCTCAGCCCCAAAATTTGCGCATAGTAGCATATGTGTACTCGGCCTCGTTTTTTTATAATGGCCAAATTATGACAACTAATAGTCACTGAAATTTATAGGATAACCAAATTATGACAACTAGTCCTCATTAAAATTTATATTATTCGAGTTCCAAAAGTATATCAGACATGAGACTTTTTATGCAGGAAAGAGGACGTCCACAGCCACAATTTGCGCATAGTGACATATGTGTACTCGGCCTCGTTTTTTTATAATGGCCAAATTATGACAACTAATAATCACTAAACTTTATAGGATAACCAAATTATGACAACTAGTCCTCACTAAAATTTATATTATTCGAGTTCCAAAAGTATTTTAGACGTGAGACTTTTTGTGCAAGAAAGTGGACATCCTCAGCCCCAAAATTTGCGCATAGTAGCATATGTGTACGCTGCCTCGTTTTTTTATAATAGCCAAGTTATGACAACTAATAATCACTAAAATTGACAGAATAAGCAAATTATGACAACTAGTCCTCGCTAAAATTTATATTATTGGAGTTCCAAAAGTATTTTAGACGTGATACTTTTTGTGACAACTAGTCCTCACTAAAATTTATATTATTCGACTTCAAATTGTATATCAGACATGAGACTTTTTATGCAGGAAAGAGGACGTTCACAGCCACAATTTGCGTATAGTGACATATGTGTACTCGGCTTCGTTTTTTTATAATGGCTAATTGTGACAACTAATAGTCACTGAAATTGATAGGATAAACAAATTATGACAACTAGTCCTCATTAAGAGAACGTTCACAGCCACAATTTGCGCATAGTGACATATGTGTACTCGGCTTCTTTTTTTTAGAATGGCCAAATTGTGATAACTAATAATCACTAATATTGATAGGATAACCAAATTATCACAACTTGTCCTCACTAAAATTTATATTATTCGAGTTCCAAAAGTATTTCAGACATGACACTTGTTGTGCAAGAAAGAGGACATCCTCAGCCCCAAAATTTGCGCATAGTAGCATATGTGTACTCGGCCTCGTTTTTTTATAATGGCCAAATTATGACAACTAATAGTCACTGAAATTTATAGGATAACCAAATTATGACAACTAGTCCTCATTAAAATTTATATTATTCGAGTTCCAAAAGTATATCAGACATGAGACTTTTTATGCAGGAAAGAGGACGTCCACAGCCACAATTTGCGCATAGTGACATATGTGTACTCGGCCTCGTTTTTTTATAATGGCCAAATTATGACAACTAATAATCACTAAACTTTATAGGATAACCAAATTATGACAACTAGTCCTCACTAAAATTTATATTATTCGAGTTCCAAAAGTATTTTAGACGTGAGACTTTTTGTGCAAGAAAGTGGACATCCTCAGCCCCAAAATTTGCGCATAGTAGCATATGTGTACGCAGCCTCGTTTTTTTATAATAGCCAAGTTATGACAACTAATAATCACTAAAATTGACAGAATAAGCAAATTATGACAACTAGTCCTCGCTAAAATTTATATTATTGGAGTTCCAAAAGTATTTTAGACGTGATACTTTTTGTGACAACTAGTCCTCACTAAAATTTATATTATTCGACTTCAAATTGTATATCAGACATGAGACTTTTTATGCAGGAAAGAGGACGTTCACAGCCACAATTTGCGTATAGTGACATATGTGTACTCGGCTTCGTTTTTTTATAATGGCTAATTGTGACAACTAATAGTCACTGAAATTGATAGGATAAACAAATTACGACAACTAGTCCTCATTAAAATTTATATTATTCGAGTTCCAAAAGTATTTCAGACATGAGACTTTTTGTGCAAGAAAGAGGACATCCTCAGCCCCAAAATTTGCGCATAGTAGCATATGTGTACTCGGCCTCGTTTTTTTATAATGGCCAAATTATGACAACTAATAGTCACTGAAATTTATAGGATAACCAAATTATGACAACTAGTCCTCATTAAAATTTACATTATTCGAGTTCCAAAAGTATATCAGACATGAGACTTTTTATGCAGGAAAGAGGACGTCCACAGCCACAATTTGCGCATAGTGACATATGTGTACTCGGCCTCGTTTTTTTATAATGGCCAAATTATGACAACTAATAATCACTAAACTTTATAGGATAACCAAATTATGACAACTAGTCCTCACTAAAATTTATATTATTCGAGTTCCAAAAGTATTTTAGACGTGAGACTTTTTGTGCAAGAAAGTGGACATCCTCAGCCCCAAAATTTGCGCATAGTAGCATATGTGTACGCAGCCTCGTTTTTTTATAATAGCCAAGTTATGACAACTAATAATCACTAAAATTGACAGAATAAGCAAATTATGACAACTAGTCCTCGCTAAAATTTATATTATTGGAGTTCCAAAAGTATTTTAGACGTGATACTTTTTGTGACAACTAGTCCTCACTAAAATTTATATTATTCGACTTCAAATTGTATATCAGACATGAGACTTTTTATGCAGGAAAGAGGACGTTCACAGCCACAATTTGCGTATAGTGACATATGTGTACTCGGCCTCGTTTTTTTATAATGGCCAAATTATGACAACTAATAGTCACTGAAATTTATAGGATAACCAAATTATGACAACTAGTCCTCATTAAAATTTATATTATTCGAGTTCCAAAAGTATATCAGACATGAGACTTTTTATGCAGGAAAGAGGACGTCCACAGCCACAATTTGCGCATAGTGACATATGTGTACTCGGCCTCGTTTTTTTATAATGGCCAAATTATGACAACTAATAATCACTAAACTTTATAGGATAACCAAATTATGACAACTAGTCCTCACTAAAATTTATATTATTCGAGTTCCAAAAGTATTTTAGACGTGAGACTTTTTGTGCAAGAAAGTGGACATCCTCAGCCCCAAAATTTGCGCATAGTAGCATATGTGTACGCAGCCTCGTTTTTTTATAATAGCCAAGTTATGACAACTAATAATCACTAAAATTGACAGAATAAGCAAATTATGACAACTAGTCCTCGCTAAAATTTATATTATTGGAGTTCCAAAAGTATTTTAGACGTGATACTTTTTGTGACAACTAGTCCTCACTAAAATTTATATTATTCGACTTCAAATTGTATATCAGACATGAGACTTTTTATGCAGGAAAGAGGACGTTCACAGCCACAATTTGCGTATAGTGACATATGTGTACTCGGCTTCGTTTTTTTATAATGGCTAATTGTGACAACTAATAGTCACTGAAATTGATAGGATAAACAAATTACGACAACTAGTCCTCATTAAAATTTATATTATTCGAGTTCCAAAAGTATTTCAGACATGAGACTTTTTGTGCAAGAAAGAGGACATCCTCAGCCCCAAAATTTGCGCATAGTAGCATATGTGTACTCGGCCTCGTTTTTTTATAATGGCCAAATTATGACAACTAATAGTCACTGAAATTTATAGGATAACCAAATTATGACAACTAGTCCTCATTAAAATTTACATTATTCGAGTTCCAAAAGTATATCAGACATGAGACTTTTTATGCAGGAAAGAGGACGTCCACAGCCACAATTTGCGCATAGTGACATATGTGTACTCGGCCTCGTTTTTTTATAATGGCCAAATTATGACAACTAATAATCACTAAACTTTATAGGATAACCAAATTATGACAACTAGTCCTCACTAAAATTTATATTATTCGAGTTCCAAAAGTATTTTAGACGTGAGACTTTTTGTGCAAGAAAGTGGACATCCTCAGCCCCAAAATTTGCGCATAGTAGCATATGTGTACGCAGCCTCGTTTTTTTATAATAGCCAAGTTATGACAACTAATAATCACTAAAATTGACAGAATAAGCAAATTATGACAACTAGTCCTCGCTAAAATTTATATTATTGGAGTTCCAAAAGTATTTTAGACGTGATACTTTTTGTGACAACTAGTCCTCACTAAAATTTATATTATTCGACTTCAAATTGTATATCAGACATGAGACTTTTTATGCAGGAAAGAGGACGTTCACAGCCACAATTTGCGTATAGTGACATATGTGTACTCGGCTTCGTTTTTTTATAATGGCTAATTGTGACAACTAATAGTCACTGAAATTGATAGGATAAACAAATTACGACAACTAGTCCTCATTAAAATTTATATTATTCGAGTTCCAAAAGTATTTCAGACATGAGACTTTTTGTGCAAGAAAGAGGACGTCCTCAGCCCCAAAATTTGCGCATAGTAGCATATGTGTACGCAGCCTCGTTTTTTTATAATAGCCAAATTATGACAACTAATAATCACTAAAATTGACAGAATAACCAAATTATGACAACTAGTCCTCATTAAAATTTATATTATTCGAGTTCCAAAAGTATTTCAGACATGAGACTTTTTGTGCAAGAAAGAGGACAGCCTAAGCCCCAAAATTTGCCCATAGTAGCATATGTGTACTCAGCCTCGTTTTTCTAAAATGGCCAAATTATGAAAACTAATAGTCACTGAAATTTATAGGATATCCAAATTATGACAACTAGTTCTCAATAAAATTTATATTAATCGAGATCCAAAAGTATTTTAGACGTGAGACTTTTCGTGCAAGAAAGAGGACGTCCTCATTTGCGCATAGTAGCATATGTGTACTCAGCCTCATTTTTTTATAATTGCCAAATTATAACAACTAAAAGTCACTGAAATTGATAGGATAACCAAATTATGACAACTAGTTCTCACTAAAATTTATAATATTCGAGTTCCATAAGTATTTTAGACGTGATACTTTTTGTGACAACTGGTCCTCACTAAAATTTATATTATTCGACTTCAAATTGTATATCAGACATGAGACTTTTTATGCAGGAAAAAGGACGTTCACAGCCACAATTTGCGCATAGTGACATATGTGTACTCGGCTTCGTTTTTTTATAATGGCCAAATTATGACAACTAATAATCACTAAACTTTATAGGATAACCAAATTATGACAACTAGTCCTCACTAAAATTTATATTATTCGAGTTCCAAAAGTATTTTAGACGTGAGACTTTTTGTGCAAGAAAGTGGACATCCTCAGCCCCAAAATTTGCGCATAGTAGCATATGTGTACGCAGCCTCGTTTTTTTATAATAGCCAAGTTATGACAACTAATAATCACTAAAATTGACAGAATAAGCAAATTATGACAACTAGTCCTCGCTAAAATTTATATTATTGGAGTTCCAAAAGTATTTTAGACGTGATACTTTTTGTGACAACTAGTCCTCACTAAAATTTATATTATTCGACTTCAAATTGTATATCAGACATGAGACTTTTTATGCAGGAAAGAGGACGTTCACAGCCACAATTTGCGTATAGTGACATATGTGTACTCGGCTTCGTTTTTTTATAATGGCTAATTGTGACAACTAATAGTCACTGAAATTGATAGGATAAACAAATTACGACAACTAGTCCTCATTAAAATTTATATTATTCGAGTTCCAAAAGTATTTCAGACATGAGACTTTTTGTGCAAGAAAGAGGACATCCTCAGCCCCAAAATTTGCGCATAGTAGCATATGTGTACTCGGCCTCGTTTTTTTATAATGGCCAAATTATGACAACTAATAGTCACTGAAATTTATAGGATAACCAAATTATGACAACTAGTCCTCATTAAAATTTACATTATTCGAGTTCCAAAAGTATATCAGACATGAGACTTTTTATGCAGGAAAGAGGACGTCCACAGCCACAATTTGCGCATAGTGACATATGTGTACTCGGCCTCGTTTTTTTATAATGGCCAAATTATGACAACTAATAATCACTAAACTTTATAGGATAACCAAATTATGACAACTAGTCCTCACTAAAATTTATATTATTCGAGTTCCAAAAGTATTTTAGACGTGAGACTTTTTGTGCAAGAAAGTGGACATCCTCAGCCCCAAAATTTGCGCATAGTAGCATATGTGTACGCAGCCTCGTTTTTTTATAATAGCCAAGTTATGACAACTAATAATCACTAAAATTGACAGAATAAGCAAATTATGACAACTAGTCCTCGCTAAAATTTATATTATTGGAGTTCCAAAAGTATTTTAGACGTGATACTTTTTGTGACAACTAGTCCTCACTAAAATTTATATTATTCGACTTCAAATTGTATATCAGACATGAGACTTTTTATGCAGGAAAGAGGACGTTCACAGCCACAATTTGCGTATAGTGACATATGTGTACTCGGCTTCGTTTTTTTATAATGGCTAATTGTGACAACTAATAGTCACTGAAATTGATAGGATAAACAAATTACGACAACTAGTCCTCATTAAAATTTATATTATTCGAGTTCCAAAAGTATTTCAGACATGAGACTTTTTGTGCAAGAAAGAGGACGTCCTCAGCCCCAAAATTTGCGCATAGTAGCATATGTGTACGCAGCCTCGTTTTTTTATAATAGCCAAATTATGACAACTAATAATCACTAAAATTGACAGAATAAGCAAATTATGACAACTAGTCCTCGCTAAAATTTATATTATTGGAGTTCCAAAAGTATTTTAGACGTGATACTTTTTGTGACAACTAGTCCTCACTAAAATTTATATTATTCGACTTCAAATTGTATATCAGACATGAGACTTTTTATGCAGGAAAGAGGACGTTCACAGCCACAATTTGCGTATAGTGACATATGTGTACTCGGCTTCGTTTTTTTATAATGGCTAATTGTGACAACTAATAGTCACTGAAATTGATAGGATAAACAAATTACGACAACTAGTCCTCATTAAAATTTATATTATTCGAGTTCCAAAAGTATTTCAGACATGAGACTTTTTGTGCAAGAAAGAGGACATCCTCAGCCCCAAAATTTGCGCATAGTAGCATATGTGTACTCGGCCTCGTTTTTTTATAATGGCCAAATTATGACAACTAATAGTCACTGAAATTTATAGGATAACCAAATTATGACAACTAGTCCTCATTAAAATTTACATTATTCGAGTTCCAAAAGTATATCAGACATGAGACTTTTTATGCAGGAAAGAGGACGTCCACAGCCACAATTTGCGCATAGTGACATATGTGTACTCGGCCTCGTTTTTTTATAATGGCCAAATTATGACAACTAATAATCACTAAACTTTATAGGATAACCAAATTATGACAACTAGTCCTCACTAAAATTTATATTATTCGAGTTCCAAAAGTATTTTAGACGTGAGACTTTTTGTGCAAGAAAGTGGACATCCTCAGCCCCAAAATTTGCGCATAGTAGCATATGTGTACGCAGCCTCGTTTTTTTATAATAGCCAAGTTATGACAACTAATAATCACTAAAATTGACAGAATAAGCAAATTATGACAACTAGTCCTCGCTAAAATTTATATTATTGGAGTTCCAAAAGTATTTTAGACGTGATACTTTTTGTGACAACTAGTCCTCACTAAAATTTATATTATTCGACTTCAAATTGTATATCAGACATGAGACTTTTTATGCAGGAAAGAGGACGTTCACAGCCACAATTTGCGTATAGTGACATATGTGTACTCGGCTTCGTTTTTTTATAATGGCTAATTGTGACAACTAATAGTCACTGAAATTGATAGGATAAACAAATTACGACAACTAGTCCTCATTAAAATTTATATTATTCGAGTTCCAAAAGTATTTCAGACATGAGACTTTTTGTGCAAGAAAGAGGACGTCCTCAGCCCCAAAATTTGCGCATAGTAGCATATGTGTACGCAGCCTCGTTTTTTTATAATAGCCAAATTATGACAACTAATAATCACTAAAATTGACAGAATAACCAAATTATGACAACTAGTCCTCATTAAAATTTATATTATTCGAGTTCCAAAAGTATTTCAGACATGAGACTTTTTGTGCAAGAAAGAGGACAGCCTAAGCCCCAAAATTTGCCCATAGTAGCATATGTGTACTCAGCCTCGTTTTTCTAAAATGGCCAAATTATGAAAACTAATAGTCACTGAAATTTATAGGATATCCAAATTATGACAACTAGTTCTCAATAAAATTTATATTAATCGAGATCCAAAAGTATTTTAGACGTGAGACTTTTCGTGCAAGAAAGAGGACGTCCTCATTTGCGCATAGTAGCATATGTGTACTCAGCCTCATTTTTTTATAATTGCCAAATTATAACAACTAAAAGTCACTGAAATTGATAGGATAACCAAATTATGACAACTAGTTCTCACTAAAATTTATAATATTCGAGTTCCATAAGTATTTTAGACGTGATACTTTTTGTGACAACTGGTCCTCACTAAAATTTATATTATTCGACTTCAAATTGTATATCAGACATGAGACTTTTTATGCAGGAAAAAGGACGTTCACAGCCACAATTTGCGCATAGTGACATATGTGTACTCGGCTTCGTTTTTTTATAATGGCCAAATTATGACAACTAATAATCACTAAACTTTATAGGATAACCAAATTATGACAACTAGTCCTCACTAAAATTTATATTATTCGAGTTCCAAAAGTATTTTAGACGTGAGACTTTTTGTGCAAGAAAGTGGACATCCTCAGCCCCAAAATTTGCGCATAGTAGCATATGTGTACGCAGCCTCGTTTTTTTATAATAGCCAAGTTATGACAACTAATAATCACTAAAATTGACAGAATAAGCAAATTATGACAACTAGTCCTCGCTAAAATTTATATTATTGGAGTTCCAAAAGTATTTTAGACGTGATACTTTTTGTGACAACTAGTCCTCACTAAAATTTATATTATTCGACTTCAAATTGTATATCAGACATGAGACTTTTTATGCAGGAAAGAGGACGTTCACAGCCACAATTTGCGTATAGTGACATATGTGTACTCGGCTTCGTTTTTTTATAATGGCTAATTGTGACAACTAATAGTCACTGAAATTGATAGGATAAACAAATTACGACAACTAGTCCTCATTAAAATTTATATTATTCGAGTTCCAAAAGTATTTCAGACATGAGACTTTTTGTGCAAGAAAGAGGACATCCTCAGCCCCAAAATTTGCGCATAGTAGCATATGTGTACTCGGCCTCGTTTTTTTATAATGGCCAAATTATGACAACTAATAGTCACTGAAATTTATAGGATAACCAAATTATGACAACTAGTCCTCATTAAAATTTACATTATTCGAGTTCCAAAAGTATATCAGACATGAGACTTTTTATGCAGGAAAGAGGACGTCCACAGCCACAATTTGCGCATAGTGACATATGTGTACTCGGCCTCGTTTTTTTATAATGGCCAAATTATGACAACTAATAATCACTAAACTTTATAGGATAACCAAATTATGACAACTAGTCCTCACTAAAATTTATATTATTCGAGTTCCAAAAGTATTTTAGACGTGAGACTTTTTGTGCAAGAAAGTGGACATCCTCAGCCCCAAAATTTGCGCATAGTAGCATATGTGTACGCAGCCTCGTTTTTTTATAATAGCCAAGTTATGACAACTAATAATCACTAAAATTGACAGAATAAGCAAATTATGACAACTAGTCCTCGCTAAAATTTATATTATTGGAGTTCCAAAAGTATTTTAGACGTGATACTTTTTGTGACAACTAGTCCTCACTAAAATTTATATTATTCGACTTCAAATTGTATATCAGACATGAGACTTTTTATGCAGGAAAGAGGACGTTCACAGCCACAATTTGCGTATAGTGACATATGTGTACTCGGCTTCGTTTTTTTATAATGGCTAATTGTGACAACTAATAGTCACTGAAATTGATAGGATAAACAAATTACGACAACTAGTCCTCATTAAAATTTATATTATTCGAGTTCCAAAAGTATTTCAGACATGAGACTTTTTGTGCAAGAAAGAGGACGTCCTCAGCCCCAAAATTTGCGCATAGTAGCATATGTGTACGCAGCCTCGTTTTTTTATAATAGCCAAATTATGACAACTAATAATCACTAAAATTGACAGAATAACCAAATTATGACAACTAGTCCTCATTAAAATTTATATTATTCGAGTTCCAAAAGTATTTCAGACATGAGACTTTTTGTGCAAGAAAGAGGACAGCCTAAGCCCCAAAATTTGCCCATAGTAGCATATGTGTACTCAGCCTCGTTTTTCTAAAATGGCCAAATTATGAAAACTAATAGTCACTGAAATTTATAGGATATCCAAATTATGACAACTAGTTCTCAATAAAATTTATATTAATCGAGATCCAAAAGTATTTTAGACGTGAGACTTTTCGTGCAAGAAAGAGGACGTCCTCATTTGCGCATAGTAGCATATGTGTACTCAGCCTCATTTTTTTATAATTGCCAAATTATAACAACTAAAAGTCACTGAAATTGATAGGATAACCAAATTATGACAACTAGTTCTCACTAAAATTTATAATATTCGAGTTCCATAAGTATTTTAGACGTGATACTTTTTGTGACAACTGGTCCTCACTAAAATTTATATTATTCGACTTCAAATTGTATATCAGACATGAGACTTTTTATGCAGGAAAAAGGACGTTCACAGCCACAATTTGCGCATAGTGACATATGTGTACTCGGCTTCGTTTTTTTATAATGGCCAAATTGTGATAACTAATAATCACTAATATTGATAGGATAACCAAATTATCACAACTTGTCCTCACTAAAATTTATATTATTCGAGTTCCAAAAGTATTTCAGACATGAGACTTTTTGTGCAAGAAAGAGGACGTCCTCAGCCCCGAAATTTGCGCATAGTAGCATATGTGTACTCATCCTCATTTTTTTATAATTGCCAAATTATGACAACTAATAGTGACTGAAATTGATAGGATAAACAAATTATGACAACTAGTCCTCATTAAGAGGACGTTCAAAGCCACAATTTGCGAATAGTGACATATGTGTACTCGGCTTCGTTTTTTTATAATGGCCAAATTGTGACAACTAATAATCACTAATATTGATAGGATAACCAAATTATGACAACTTGTCCTCACTAAAATTTATATTATTCGAGATCCAAAATTATTTCAGACATGACACTTGTTGTGCAAGAAAGAGGACATCCTCTGCTTCAAAATTTGCGCATAGTAGCAAATTGACAGAATAAGCAAATTATGACAACTAGTCCTCGCTAAAATTAATATTATTGGAGTTCCAAAAGTATTTTAGACGTGATACTTTTTGTGACAACTAGTCCTCACTAAAATTTATATTATTCGACTTCAAATTGTATATCAGACATGAGACTTTTTATGCAGGAAAGAGGACGTTCACAGCCACAATTTGCGTATAGTGACATATGTGTACTCGGCTTCGTTTTTTTATAATGGCTAATTGTGACAACTAATAGTCACTGAAATTGATAGGATAAACAAATTACGACAACTAGTCCTCATTAAAATTTATATTATTCGAGTTCCAAAAGTATTTCAGACATGAGACTTTTTGTGCAAGAAAGAGGACATCCTCAGCCCCAAAATTTGCGCATAGTAGCATATGTGTACTCGGCCTCGTTTTTTTATAATGGCCAAATTATGACAACTAATAGTCACTGAAATTTATAGGATAACCAAATTATGACAACTAGTCCTCATTAAAATTTATATTATTCGAGTTCCAAAAGTATATCAGACATGAGACTTTTTATGCAGGAAAGAGGACGTCCACAGCCACAATTTGCGCATAGTGACATATGTGTACTCGGCCTCGTTTTTTTATAATGGCCAAATTATGACAACTAATAATCACTAAACTTTATAGGATAACCAAATTATGACAACTAGTCCTCACTAAAATTTATATTATTCGAGTTCCAAAAGTATTTTAGACGTGAGACTTTTTGTGCAAGAAAGTGGACATCCTCAGCCCCAAAATTTGCGCATAGTAGCATATGTGTACGCAGCCTCGTTTTTTTATAATAGCCAAGTTATGACAACTAATAATCACTAAAATTGACAGAATAAGCAAATTATGACAACTAGTCCTCGCTAAAATTTATATTATTGGAGTTCCAAAAGTATTTTAGACGTGATACTTTTTGTGACAACTAGTCCTCACTAAAATTTATATTATTCGACTTCAAATTGTATATCAGACATGAGACTTTTTATGCAGGAAAGAGGACGTTCACAGCCACAATTTGCGTATAGTGACATATGTGTACTCGGCTTCGTTTTTTTATAATGGCTAATTGTGACAACTAATAGTCACTGAAATTGATAGGATAAACAAATTACGACAACTAGTCCTCATTAAAATTTATATTATTCGAGTTCCAAAAGTATTTCAGACATGAGACTTTTTGTGCAAGAAAGAGGACGTCCTCAGCCCCAAAATTTGCATATAGTAGCATATGTGTACGCAGCCTCGTTTTTTTATAATAGCCAAATTATGACAACTAATAATCACTAAAATTGACAGAATAACCAAATTATGACAACTAGTCCTCATTAAAATTTATATTATTCGAGTTCCAAAAGTATTTCAGACATGAGACTTTTTGTGCAAGAAAGAGGACAGCCTAAGCCCCAAAATTTGCCCATAGTAGCATATGTGTACTCAGCCTCGTTTTTCTAAAATGGCCAAATTATGAAAACTAATAGTCACTGAAATTTATAGGATATCCAAATTATGACAACTAGTTCTCAATAAAATTTATATTAATCGAGATCCAAAAGTATTTTAGACGTGAGACTTTTCGTGCAAGAAAGAGGACGTCCTCATTTGCGCATAGTAGCATATGTGTACTCAGCCTCATTTTTTTATAATTGCCAAATTATAACAACTAAAAGTCACTGAAATTGATAGGATAACCAAATTATGACAACTAGTTCTCACTAAAATTTATAATATTCGAGTTCCATAAGTATTTTAGACGTGATACTTTTTGTGACAACTGGTCCTCACTAAAATTTATATTATTCGACTTCAAATTGTATATCAGACATGAGACTTTTTATGCAGGAAAAAGGACGTTCACAGCCACAATTTGCGCATAGTGACATATGTGTACTCGGCTTCGTTTTTTTATAATGGCCAAATTGTGATAACTAATAATCACTAATATTGATAGGATAACCAAATTATCACAACTTGTCCTCACTAAAATTTATATTATTCGAGTTCCAAAAGTATTTCAGACATGAGACTTTTTGTGCAAGAAAGAGGACGTCCTCAGCCCCGAAATTTGCGCATAGTAGCATATGTGTACTCATCCTCATTTTTTTATAATTGCCAAATTATGACAACTAATAGTGACTGAAATTGATAGGATAAACAAATTATGACAACTAGTCCTCATTAAGAGGACGTTCAAAGCCACAATTTGCGAATAGTGACATATGTGTACTCGGCTTCGTTTTTTTATAATGGCCAAATTGTGACAACTAATAATCACTAATATTGATAGGATAACCAAATTATGACAACTTGTCCTCACTAAAATTTATATTATTCGAGATCCAAAATTATTTCAGACATGACACTTGTTGTGCAAGAAAGAGGACATCCTCTGCTTCAAAATTTGCGCATAGTAGCATATGTGTACTCGGCCTCGTTTTTTTATAATGGCCAAATTATGACAACTAATAGTCACTGAAATTTATAGGATAACCAAATTATGACAACTAGTCCTCATTAAAATTTATATTAATCGAGTTCCAAAAGTATATCAGACATGAGACTTTTTATGCAGGAAAGAGGACGTCCACAGCCACAATTTGCGCATAGTGACATATGTGTACTCGGCCTCGTTTTTTTATAATGGCCAAATTATGACAACTAATAATCACTAAAATTGACAGAATAACCAAATTATGACAACTAGTCCTCACTAAAATTTACATTATTCGAGTTCCAAAAGTGTTTTAGACGTGAGACTTTTTGTGCAAGAAAGAGGACGTCCTCAGCCCCAAAATTTGCGCATAGTAGCATATGTGTACTCAGCCTAATTTTTTTATAATTGCCAAATTATGACAACTAATAGTGACTGAAATTGATAGGATAAACAAATTATGACAACTAGTCCTCATTAAGAGAACGTTCACAGCCACAATTTACGCATAGTGACATATGCGTACTCGGCTTCGTTTTTTTATAATGGCCAAATTGTGACAACTAATAATCACTAATATTGATAGGATAACCAAATTATGACAACTTGTCCTCACTAAAATTTATATTATTCTAGATCAAAAAATATTTCAGACATGTCGCTTGTTGTGCAAGAAAGAGGACATCCTCAGCCCCAAAAATTTGCGCATAGTAGCATATGTGTACTCGGCCTCGTTTTTTTATAATGGCCATATTATGACAACTAATAGTCACTGAAATTTATAGGATAACCAAATTATGATAACTAGTCCTCATCAAAATTTATATTATTCGAGTTCCAAAAGTATTTCAGACATGGGACTTTTTTTGCAAGAAAGAGGACGTCCTCAGTCCCAAAATTTGCGCATAGTAGCATATGTGTATTCGCCCTTTTTTTTTATAATGGCCAAATTATGACAACTAATAGTCACTGAAATTTATAGGATAACCAAATTATGACAACTAGTCCTCATTAAAATTTATATTATTCGAGTTCCAAAAGTATATCAGACATGAGACTTTTTACGCAGGAAAGAGGACGTCCACAGCCACAATTTGCGCATAGTGACATATGTGTACTCGGCCTCGTTTTTTTATAATGGCCAAATTGTGACAACTAATAATCACTAATATTGATAGGATAACCAAATTATGCCAACTTGTCCTCACTAAAATTTATATTATTCGAGTTCCAAAAGTATTTTAGACGTGAGACTTTTTGTGCAAGAAAGTGGACATCCTCAGCCCCAAAATTTGCGCATAGTAGCATATGTGTACGCAGCCTCGTTTTTTTATAATAGCCAAGTTATGACAACTAATTATCACTAAAATTGACAGAATAAGCAAATTATGACAACTAGTCCTCGCTAAAATTTATATTATTGGAGTTCCAAAAGTATTTTAGACGTGATACTTTTTGTGACAACTAGTCCTCACTAAAATTTATATTATTCGACTTCAAATTGTATATCAGACATGAGACTTTTTATGCAGGAAAGAGGACGTTCACAGCCACAATTTGCGTATAGTGACATATGTGTACTCGGCTTCGGTTTTTTATAATGGCTAATTGTGACAACTAATAGTCACTGAAATTGATAGGATAAACAAATTACGACAACTAGTCCTCATTAAAATTTATATTATTCGAGTTCCAAAAGTATTTCAGACATGAGACTTTTTGTGCAAGAAAGAGGACGTCCTCAGCCCCAAAATTTGCGCATAGTAGCATATGTGTACGCAGCCTCGTTTTTTTATAATAGCCAAATTATGACAACTAATAATCACTAAAATTGACAGAATAACCAAATTATGACAACTAGTCCTCATTAAAATTTATATTATTCGAGTTCCAAAAGTATTTCAGACATGAGACTTTTTGTGCAAGAAAGAGGACAGCCTAAGCCCCAAAATTTGCCCATAGTAGCATATGTGTACTCAGCCTCGTTTTTCTAAAATGGCCAAATTATGAAAACTAATAGTCACTGAAATTTATAGGATATCCAAATTATGACAACTAGTTCTCAATAAAATTTATATTAATCGAGATCCAAAAGTATTTTAGACGTGAGACTTTTCGTGCAAGAAAGAGGACGTCCTCATTTGCGCATAGTAGCATATGTGTACTCAGCCTCATTTTTTTATAATTGCCAAATTATAACAACTAAAAGTCACTGAAATTGATAGGATAAACAAATTATGACAACTAGTCCTCATTAAGAGAACGTTCACAGCCACAATTTACGCATAGTGACATATGCGTACTCGGCTTCGTTTTTTTATAATGGCCAAATTGTGACAACTAATAATCACTAATATTGATAGGATAACCAAATTATGACAACTTGTCCTCACTAAAATTTATATTATTCTAGATCAAAAAATATTTCAGACATGTCGCTTGTTGTGCAAGAAAGAGGACATCCTCAGCCCCAAAATTTGCGCATAGTAGCATATGTGTACTCGGCCTCGTTTTTTTATAATGGCCAAATTATGACAACTAATAGTCACTGAAATTTATAGGATAACCAAATTATGATAACTAGTCCTCATCAAAATTTATATTATTCGAGTTCCAAAAGTATTTCAGACATGGGACTTTTTTTGCAAGAAAGAGGACGTCCTCAGTCCCAAAATTTGCGCATAGTAGCATATGTGTATTCGGCCTTTTTTTTTATAATGGCCAAATTATGACAACTAATAATCACTAAAATTGACAGAATAACCAAATTATGACAACTACTCCTCACTAAAATTTACATTATTCGAGTTCCAAAAGTGTTTTAGACGTGAGACTTTTTGTGCAAGAAAGAGGACGTCCTCAGCCCCAAAATTTGCGCATAGTAGCATATGTGTACTCAGCCTAATTTTTTTATAATTGCCAAATTATGACAACTAATAGTGACTGAAATTGATAGGATAAACAAATTATGACAACTAGTCCTCATTAAGAGAACGTTCACAGCCACAATTTACGCATAGTGACATATGCGTACTCGGCTTCGTTTTTTTATAATGGCCAAATTGTGACAACTAATAATCACTAATATTGATAGGATAACCAAATTATGACAACTTGTCCTCACTAAAATTTATATTATTCTAGATCAAAAAATATTTCAGACATGTCGCTTGTTGTGCAAGAAAGAGGACATCCTCAGCCCCAAAATTTGCGCATAGTAGCATATGTGTATTCGGCCTTTTTTTTTATAATGGCCAAATTATTACAACTAATAGTCACTGAAATTTATAGGATAACCAAATTATGACAACTAGTCCTCATTAAAATTTATATTATTCGAGTTCCAAAAGTATATCAGACATGAGACTTTTTATGCAGGAAAGAGGACGTCCACAGCCACAATTTGCGCATAGTGACATATGTGTACTCGGCCTCGTTTTTTTATAATAGCCAAATTATGACAACTAATAATCACTAAAATTGACAGAATAACCAAATTATGACAACTAGTCCTCATTAAAATTAATATTATTCGAGTTCCAAAAGTATTTCAGACATGGGACTTTTTGTGCAAGAAAGAGGACAGCCTAAGCCCCAAAATTTGCCCATAGTAGCATATGTGTACTCAGCCTCGTTTTTCTAAAATGGCCAAATTATGAAAACTAATAGTCACTGAAATTTATAGGATATCCAAATTATGACAACTAGTTTTCAATAAAATTTATATTAATCGAGTTCCAAAAGTATTTTAGACGTGAGACTTTTTGTGCAAGAAAGAGGACGTCCTCAGCCCCAAAATTTGCGCATAGTAGCATATGTGTACTCAGCCTCATTTTTTTATAATTGCCAAATTATAACAACTAAAAGTCACTGAAATTGATAGGATAACCAAATTATGACAACTAGTCCTCACTAAAATTTATAATATTCGAGTTCCATAAGTATTTTAGACGTGATACTTTTTGTGACAACTAGTCCTCACTAAAATTTATATTATTCGACTTCAAATTGTATATCAGACATGAGACTTTTTATGCAGGAAAGAGGACGTTCACAGCCACAATTTGCGTATAGTGACATATGTGTACTCGGCTTCGTTTTTTTATAATGGCTAATTGTGACAACTAATAGTCACTGAAATTGATAGGATAAACAAATTACGACAACTAGTCCTCATTAAAATTTATATTATTCGAGTTCCAAAAGTATTTCAGACATGAGACTTTTTGTGCAAGAAAGAGGACGTCCTCAGCCCCGAAATTTGCGCATAGTAGCATATGTGTACTCATCCTCATTTTTTTATAATAGCCAAATTATGACAACTAATAATCACTAAAATTGACAGAATAACCAAATTATGACAACTAGTCCTCATTAAAATTAATATTATTCGAGTTCCAAAAGTATTTCAGACATGGGACTTTTTGTGCAAGAAAGAGGACAGCCTAAGCCCCAAAATTTGCCCATAGTAGCATATGTGTACTCAGCCTCGTTTTTCTAAAATGGCCAAATTATGAAAACTAATAGTCACTGAAATTTATAGGATATCCAAATTATGACAACTAGTTCTCAATAAAATTTATATTAATCGAGTTCCAAAAGTATTTTAGACGTGAGACTTTTTGTGCAAGAAAGAGGACGTCCTCAGCCCCAAAATTTGCGCATAGTAGCATATGTGTACTCAGCCTCATTTTTTTATAATTGCCAAATTATAACAACTAAAAGTCACTGAAATTGATAGGATAACCAAATTATGACAACTAGTCCTCACTAAAATTTATAATATTCGAGTTCCATAAGTATTTTAGACGTGATACTTTTTGTGACAACTAGTCCTCACTAAAATTTATATTATTCGACTTCAAATTGTATTTCAGACATGAGACTTTTTATGCAGGAAAGAGGACGTTCACAGCCACAATTTGCGTATAGTGACATATGTGTACTCGGCTTCGTTTTTTTATAATGGCTAATTGTGACAACTAATAGTCACTGAAATTGATAGGATAAACAAATTACGACAACTAGTCCTCATTAAAATTTATATTATTCGAGTTCCAAAAGTATTTCAGACATGAGACTTTTTGTGCAAGAAAGAGGACGTCCTCAGCCCCGAAATTTGCGCATAGTAGCATATGTGTACTCATCCTCATTTTTTTATAATTGCCAAATTATGACAACTAATAGTGACTGAAATTGATAGGATAAACAAATTATGACAACTAGTCCTCATTAAGAGGACGTTCAAAGCCACAATTTGCGAATAGTGACATATGTGTACTCGGCTTCGTTTTTTTATAATGGCCAAATTGTGACAACTAATAATCACTAATATTGATAGGATAACCAAATTATGACAACTTGTCCTCACTAAAATTTATATTATTCGAGATCCAAAATTATTTCAGACATGACACTTGTTGTGCAAGAAAGAGGACATCCTCAGCCCCAAAATTTGCGCATAGTAGCATATGTGTACTCGGCCTCGTTTTTTTATAATGGCCAAATTATGACAACTAATAGTCACTGAAATTTATAGGATAACCAAATTATGACAACTAGTCCTCATTAAAATTTATATTATTCGAGTTCCAAAAGTATATCAGACATGAGACTTTTTATGCAGGAAAGAGGACGTCCACAGCCACAATTTGCGCATAGTGACATATGTGTACTCGGCCTCGTTTTTTTATAATGGCCAAATTGTGACAACTAATAATCACTAATATTGATAGGATAACCAAATTATGCCAACTTGTCCTCACTAAAATTTATATTATTCGAGTTCCAAAAGTATTTTAGACGTGAGACTTTTTGTGCAAGAAAGTGGACATCCTCAGCCCCAAAATTTGCGCATAGTAGCATATGTGTACGCAGCCTCGTTTTTTTATAATAGCCAAATTATGACAACTAATAGTGACTGAAATTGATAGGATAAACAAATTATGACAACTAGTCCTCATTAAGAGAACGTTCACAGCCACAATTTACGCATAGTGACATATGCGTACTCGGCTTCGTTTTTTTATAATGGCCAAATTGTGACAACTAATAATCACTAATATTGATAGGATAACCAAATTATGACAACTTGTCCTCACTAAAATTTATATTATTCTAGATCAAAAAATATTTCAGACATGTCGCTTGTTGTGCAAGAAAGAGGACATCCTCAGCCCCAAAATTTGCGCATAGTAGCATATGTGTACTCGGCCTCGTTTTTTTATAATGGCCAAATTATGACAACTAATAGTCACTGAAATTTATAGGATAACCAAATTATGATAACTAGTCCTCATCAAAATTTATATTATTCGAGTTCCAAAAGTATTTCAGACATGGGACTTTTTTTGCAAGAAAGAGGACGTCCTCAGTCCCAAAATTTGCGCATAGTAGCATATGTGTATTCGGCCTTTTTTTTATAATGGCCAAATTATGACAACTAATAATCACTAAAATTGACAGAATAACCAAATTATGACAACTAGTCCTCACTAAAATTTACATTATTCGAGTTCCAAAAGTGTTTTAGACGTGAGACTTTTTGTGCAAGAAAGAGGACGTCCTCAGCCCCAAAATTTGCGCATAGTAGCATATGTGTACTCAGCCTAATTTTTTTATAATTGCCAAATTATGACAACTAATAGTGACTGAAATTGATAGGATAAACAAATTATGACAACTAGTCCTCATTAAGAGAACGTTCACAGCCACAATTTACGCATAGTGACATATGCGTACTCGGCTTCGTTTTTTTATAATGGCCAAATTGTGACAACTAATAATCACTAATATTGATAGGATAACCAAATTATGACAACTTGTCCTCACTAAAATTTATATTATTCTAGATCAAAAAATATTTCAGACATGTCGCTTGTTGTGCAAGAAAGAGGACATCCTCAGCCCCAAAATTTGCGCATAGTAGCATATGTGTACTCGGCCTCGTTTTTTTATAATGGCCAAATTATGACAACTAATAGTCACTGAAATTTATAGGATAACCAAATTATGATAACTAGTCCTCATCAAAATTTATATTATTCGAGTTCCAAAAGTATTTCAGACATGGGACTTTTTTTGCAAGAAAGAGGACGTCCTCAGTCCCAAAATTTGCGCATAGTAGCATATGTGTATTCGGCCTTTTTTTTTATAATGGCCAAATTATTACAACTAATAGTCACTGAAATTTATAGGATAACCAAATTATGACAACTAGTCCTCATTAAAATTTATATTATTCGAGTTCCAAAAGTATATCAGACATGAGACTTTTTATGCAGGAAAGAGGACGTCCACAGCCACAATTTGCGCATAGTGACATATGTGTACTCGGCCTCGTTTTTTTATAATGGCCAAATTGTGACAACTAATAATCACTAATATTGATAGGATAACCAAATTATGCCAACTTGTCCTCACTAAAATTTATATTATTCGAGTTCCAAAAGTATTTTAGACGTGAGACTTTTTGTGCAAGAAAGTGGACATCCTCAGCCCCAAAATTTGCGCATAGTAGCATATGTGTACGCAGCCTCGTTTTTTTATAATAGCCAAGTTATGACAACTAATTATCACTAAAATTGACAGAATAAGCAAATTATGACAACTAGTCCTCGCTAAAATTTATATTATTGGAGTTCCAAAAGTATTTTAGACGTGATACTTTTTGTGACAACTAGTCCTCACTAAAATTTATATTATTCGACTTCAAATTGTATATCAGACATGAGACTTTTTATGCAGGAAAGAGGACGTTCACAGCCACAATTTGCGTATAGTGACATATGTGTACTCGGCTTCGGTTTTTTATAATGGCTAATTGTGACAACTAATAGTCACTGAAATTGATAGGATAAACAAATTACGACAACTAGTCCTCATTAAAATTTATATTATTCGAGTTCCAAAAGTATTTCAGACATGAGACTTTTTGTGCAAGAAAGAGGACGTCCTCAGCCACAAAATTTGCGCATAGTAGCATATGTGTACGCAGCCTCGTTTTTTTATAATAGCCAAATTATGACAACTAATAATCACTAAAATTGACAGAATAACCAAATTATGACAACTAGTCCTCATTAAAATTTATATTATTCCAGTTCCAAAAGTATTTCAGACATGAGACTTTTTGTGCAAGAAAGAGGACAGCCTAAGCCCCAAAATTTGCCCATAGTAGCATATGTGTACTCAGCCTCGTTTTTCTAAAATGGCCAAATTATGAAAACTAATAGTCACTGAAATTTATAGGATATCCAAATTATGACAACTAGTTCTCAATAAAATTTATATTAATCGAGATCCAAAAGTATTTTATACGTGAGACTTTTTGTGCAAGAAAGAGGACGTCCTCATTTGCGCATAGTAGCATATGTGTACTCAGCCTCATTTTTTTATAATTGCCAAATTATAACAACTAAAAGTCACTGAAATTGATAGGATAACCAAATTATGACAACTAGTTCTCACTAAAATTTATAATATTCGAGTTCCATAAGTATTTTAGACGTGATACTTTTTGTGACAACTGGTCCTCACTAAAATTTATATTATTCGACTTCAAATTGTATATCAGACATGAGACTTTTTATGCAGGAAAAAGGACGTTCACAGCCACAATTTGCGCATAGTGACATATGTGTACTCGGCATCGTTTTTTTATAATGGCCAAATTGTGATAACTAATAATCACTAATATTGATAGGATAACCAAATTATCACAACTTGTCCTCACTAAAATTTATATTATTCGAGTTCCAAAAGTATTTCAGACATGAGACTTTTTGTGCAAGAAAGAGGACGTCCTCAGCCCCGAAATTTGCGCATAGTAGCATATGTGTACTCATCCTCATTTTTTTATAATTGCCAAATTATGACAACAAATAGTGACTGAAATTGATAGGATAAACAAATTATGACAACTAGTCCTCATTAAGAGGACGTTCAAAGCCACAATTTGCGAATAGTGACATATGTGTACTCGGCTTCGTTTTTTTATAATGGCCAAATTGTGACAACTAATAATCACTAATATTGATAGGATAACCAAATTATGACAACTTGTCCTCACTAAAATTTATATTATTCGAGATCCAAAATTATTTCAGACATGACACTTGTTGTGCAAGAAAGAGGACATCCTCAGCCCCAAAATTTGCGCATAGTAGCATATGTGTACTCGGCCTCGTTTTTTTATAATGGCCAAATTATGACAACTAATAGTGACTGAAATTTATAGGATAACCAAATTATGACAACTAGTCCTCATTAAAATTTATATTATTCGAGTTCCAAAAGTATATCAGACATGAGACTTTTTATGCAGGAAAGAGGACGCCCACAGCCACAATTTGCGCATAGTGACATATGTGTACTCGGCCTCGTTTTTTTATAATGGCCAAATTATGACAACTAATAATCACTAAAATTGACAGAATAACCAAATTATGACAACTAGTCCTCACTAAAATTTATATTATTCGAGTTCCAAAAGTGTTTTAGACGTGAGACTTTTTGTGCAAGAAAGAGGACGTCCTCAGCCCAAAAATTTGCGCATAGTAGCATATGTGTACTCAGCCTAATTTTTTTATAATTGCCAAATTATGACAACTAATAGTGACTGAAATTGATAGGATAAACAAATTATGACAACTAGTCCTCATTAAGAGAACGTTCACAGCCACAATTTACGCATAGTGACATATGCGTACTCGGCTTCGTTTTTTTATAATGGCCAAATTGTGACAACTAATAATCACTAATATTGATAGGATAACCAAATTATGACAACTTGTCCTCACTAAAATTTATATTATTCTAGATCAAAAAATATTTCAGACATGTCGCTTGTTGTGCCAGAAAGAGGACATCCTCAGCCCCAAAATTTGCGCATAGTAGCATATGTGTACTCGGCCTCGTTTTTTTATAATGGCCAAATTATGACAACTAATAGTCACTGAAATTTATAGGATAACCAAATTATGATAACTAGTCCTCATCAAAATTTATATTATTCGAGTTCCAAAAGTATTTCAGACATGGGACTTTTTTTGCAAGAAAGAGGACGTCCTCAGTCCCAAAATTTGCGCATAGTAGCATATGTGTATTCGGCCTTTTTTTTTATAATTGCCAAATTATTACAACTAATAGTCACTGAAATTTATAGGATAACCAAATTATGACAACTAGTCCTCATTAAAATTTATATTATTCGAGTTCCAAAAGTATATCAGACATGAGACTTTTTATGCAGGAAAGAGGACGTCCACAGCCACAATTTGCGCATAGTGACATATGTGTACTCGGCCTCGTTTTTTTATAATAGCCAAATTATGACAACTAATAATCACTAAAATTGACAGAATAACCAAATTATGACAACTAGTCCTCATTAAAATTAATATTATTCGAGTTCCAAAAGTAATTCAGACATGGGACTTTTTGTGCAAGAAAGAGGACAGCCTAAGCCCCAAAATTTGCCCATAGTAGCATATGTGTACTCAGCCTCGTTTTTCTAAAATGGCCAAATTATGAAAACTAATAGTCACTGAAATTTATAGGATATCCAAATTATGACAACTAGTTCTCAATAAAATTTATATTAATCGAGTTCCAAAAGTATTTTAGACGTGAGACTTTTTGTGCAAGAAAGAGGACGTCCTCAGCCCCAAAATTTGCGCATAGTAGCATATGTGTACTCAGCCTCATTTTTTTATAATTGCCAAATTATAACAACTAAAAGTCACTGAAATTGATAGGATAACCAAATTATGACAACTAGTCCTCACTAAAATTTATAATATTCGAGTTCCATAAGTATTTTAGACGTGATACTTTTTGTGACAACTAGTCCTCACTAAAATTTATATTATTCGACTTCAAATTGTATATCAGACATGAGACTTTTTATGCAGGAAAAAGGACGTTCACAGCCACAATTTGCGAATAGTGACATATGTGTACTCGGCTTCGTTTTTTTATAATGGCCAAATTGTGACAACTAATAATCACTAATATTGATAGGATAACCAAATTATGACAACTTGTCCTCACTAAAATTTATATTATTCGAGATCCAAAATTATTTCAGACATGACACTTGTTGTGCAAGAAAGAGGACATCCTCAGCCCCAAAATTTGCGCATAGTAGCATATGTGTACTCGGCCTCGTTTTTTTATAATGGCCAAATTATGACAACTAATAGTCACTGAAATTTATAGGATAACCAAATTATGACAACTAGTCCTCATTAAAATTTATATTATTCGAGTTCCAAAAGTATATCAGACATGAGACTTTTTATGCAGGAAAGAGGACGTCCACAGCCACAATTTGCGCATAGTGACATATGTGTACTCGGCCTCGTTTTTTTATAATGGCCAAATTGTGACAACTAAAAATCACTAATATTGATAGGATAACCAAATTATGCCAACTTGTCCTCACTAAAATTTATATTATTCGAGTTCCAAAAGTATTTTAGACGTGAGACTTTTTGTGCAAGAAAGTGGACATCCTCAGCCCCAAAATTTGCGCATAGTAGCATATGTGTACGCAGCCTCGTTTTTTTATAATAGCCAAGTTATGACAACTAATAATCACTAAAATTGACAGAATAAGCAAATTATGACAACTAGTCCTCGCTAAAATTTATATTATTGGAGTTCCAAAAGTATTTTAGACGTGATACTTTTTGTGACAACTAGTCCTCACTAAAATTTATATTATTCGACTTCAAATTGTATATCAGACATGAGACTTTTTATGCAGGAAAGAGGACGTTCACAGCCACAATTTGCGTATAGTGACATATGTGTACTCGGCTTCGTTTTTTTATAATGGCTAATTGTGACAACTAATAGTCACTGAAATTGATAGGATAAACAAATTACGACAACTAGTCCTCATTAAAATTTATATTATTCGAGTTCCAAAAGTATTTCAGACATGAGACTTTTTGTGCAAGAAAGAGGACGTCCTCAGCCACAAAATTTGCGCATAGTAGCATATGTGTACGCAGCCTCGTTTTTTTATAATAGCCAACGTATGACAACTAATAATCACTAAAATTGACAGAATAACCAAATTATGACAACTAGTCCTCATTAAAATTTATATTATTCGAGTTCCAAAAGTATTTCAGACATGAGACTTTTTGTGCAAGAAAGAGGACAGCCTAAGCCCCAAAATTTGCCCATAGTAGCATATGTGTACTCAGCCTCGTTTTTCTAAAATGGCCAAATTATGAAAACTAATAGTCACTGAAATTTATAGGTTATCCAAATTATGACAACTAGTTCTCAATAAAATTTATATTAATCGAGATCCAAAAGTATTTTAGACGTGAAACTTTTTGTGCAAGAAAGAGGACGTCCTCATTTACGCATAGTAGCATATGTGTACTCAGCCTCATTTTTTTATAATTGCCAAATTATAACAACTAAAAGTCACTGAAATTGATAGGATAACCAAATTATGACAACTAGTTCTCACTAAAATTTATAATATTCGAGTTCCATAAGTATTTTAGACGTGATACTTTTTGTGACAACTGGTCCTGACTAAAATTTATATTATTCGACTTCAAATTGTATATCAGACATGAGACTTTTTATGCAGGAAAAAGGACGTTCACAGCCACAATTTGCGCATAGTGACATATGTGTACTCGGCTTCGTTTTTTTATAATGGCCAAATTGTTATAACTAATAATCACTAATATTGATAGGATAACCAAATTATCACAACTTGTCCTCACTAAAATTTATATTATTCGAGTTCCAAAAGTATTTCAGACATGAGACTTTTTGTGCAAGAAAGAGGACGTCCTCAGCCCCGAAATTTGCGCATAGTAGCATATGTGTACTCATCCTCATTTTTTTATAATTGCCAAATTATGACAACTAATAGTGACTGAAATTGATAGGATAAACAAATTATGACAACTAGTCCTCATTAAGAGGACGTTCAAAGCCACAATTTGCGAATAGTGACATATGTGTACTCGGCTTCGTTTTTTTATAATGGCCAAATTGTGACAACTAATAATCACTAATATTGATAGGATAACCAAATTATGACAACTTGTCCTCACTAAAATTTATATTATTCGAGATCCAAAATTATTTCAGACATGACACTTGTTGTGCAAGAAAGAGGACATCCTCAGCCCCAAAATTTGCGCATAGTAGCATATGTGTACTCGGCCTCGTTTTTTTATAATGGCCAAATTATGACAACTAATAGTCACTGAAATTTATAGGATAACCAAATTATGACAACTAGTCCTCATTAAAATTTATATTATTCGAGTTCCAAAAGTATATCAGACATGAAACTTTTTATGCAGGAAAGAGGACGTCCACAGCCACAATTTGCGCATAGTGACATATGTGTACTCGGCCTCGTTTTTTTATAATGGCCAAATTATGACAACTAATAATCACTAAAATTGACAGAATAACCAAATTATGACAACTAGTCCTCACTAAAATTTATATTATTCGAGTTCCAAAAGTGTTTTAGACGTGAGACTTTTTGTGCAAGAAAGAGGACGTCCTCAGCCCCAAAATTTGCGCATAGTAGCATATGTGTACTCAGCCTAATTTTTTTATAATTGCCAAATTATGACAACTAATAGTGACTGAAATTGATAGGATAAACAAATTATGACAACTAGTCCTCATTAAGAGAACGTTCACAGCCACAATTTCCGCATAGTGACATATGCGTACTCGGCTTCGTTTTTTTATAATGGCCAAATTGTGACAACTAATAATCACTAATATTGATAGGATAACCAAATTATGACAACTTGTCCTCACTAAAATTTATATTATTCTAGATCAAAAAATATTTCAGACATGTCGCTTGTTGTGCAAGAAAGAGGACATCCTCAGCCCCAAAATTTGCGCATAGTAGCATATGTGTACTCGGCCTCGTTTTTTTATAATGGCCAAATTATGACAACTAATAATCACTAAAATTGACAGAATAACCAAATTATGACAACTAGTCCTCATTAAAATTTATATTATTCGAGTTCCAAAAGTACTTCAGACATGGGACTTTTTGTGCAAGAAAGAGGACAGCCTAAGCCCCAAAATTTGCCCATAGTAGCATATGTGTACTCAGCCTCGTTTTTCTAAAATGGCCAAATTATGAAAACTAATAGTCACTGAAATTTATAGGATATCCAAATTATGACAACTAGTTCTCAATAAAATTTATATTAATCGAGTTCCAAAAGTATTTTAGACGTGAGACTTTTTGTGCAAGAAAGAGGACGTCCTCAGCCCCAAAATTTGCGCATAGTAGCATATGTGTACTCAGCCTCATTTTTTTATAATTGCCAAATTATAACAACTAAAAGTCACTGAAATTGATAGGATAACCAAATTATGACAACTAGTCCTCACTAAAATTTATAATATTCGAGTTCCATAAGTATTTTAGACGTGATACTTTTTGTGACAACTAGTCCTCACTAAAATGTATATTATTCGACTTCAAATTGTATATCAGACATGAGACTTTTTATGCAGGAAAAAGGACGTTCACAGCCACAATTTGCGCATAGTGACATATGTGTACTCGGCTTCGTTTTTTTATAATGGCCAAATTGTGATAACTAATAATCACTAATATTGATAGGATAACCAAATTATGACAACTTGTCCTCACTAAAATTTATATTATTCGAGTTCCAAAAGTATTTCAGACATGAGACTTTTTGTGCAAGAAAGAGGACGTCCTCAGCCCCGAAATTTGCGCATAGTAGCATATGTGTACTCATCCTCATTTTTTTATAATTGCCAAATTATGACAACTAATAGTAACTGAAATTGATAGGATAAACAAATTATGACAACTAGTCCTCATTAAGAGGACGTTCAAAGCCACAATTTGCGAATAGTGACATATGTGTACTCGGCTTCGTTTTTTTATAATGGCCAAATTGTGACAACTAATAATCACTAATATTGATAGGATAACCAAATTATGACAACTCGTCCTCACTAAAATTTATATTATTCGAGATCCAAAATTATTTCAGACATGACACTTGTTGTGCAAGAAAGAGGACATCCTCAGCCCCAAAATTTGCGCATAGTAGCATATGTGTACTCGGCCTCGTTTTTTTATAATGGCCAAATTATGACAACTAATAGTCACTGAAATTTATAGGATAACCAAATTATGACAACTAGTCCTCATTAAAATTTATATTATTCGAGTTCCAAATGTATATCAGACATGAGACTTTTTATGCAGGAAAGAGGACGTCCACAGCCACAATTTGCGCATAGTGACATATGTGTACTCGGCCTCGTTTTTTTATATTGGCGAAATTATGACAACTAATAATCACTAAAATTGATAGGATAACCAAATTATGACAACTAGTCCTCACTAAAACTTATATTATTCGAGTTCCAAAAGTATTTCAGACATGCGACTTTTTTCAAGAAAAACGACGTCCTCAGCCCCAAAATTTGCGCATAGTAGCATTTGTGTACTCAGCCTCATTTTTTATAATTGCCAAATTATAACAACTAAAAGTCACTGAAATTGATAGGATAACCAACTTATGACAACTAGTCCTCATTAAAATTGATATTAATCGAGTTACAAAAGTATTTCAGACATGCGACTGTTTGTGCAAGAAAGAGGACGTCCTCAGCCCCAAAATTTGCGCATAGTAGCATATGTGTTCGCAGCCTTGTTTTTTTATAATGGCCAAGTTATGACAACTAATAATCACTAAAATTGACAGAATAACCAAATTATGACAACTAGTCCTCACTAAAATTTATATTATTCGAGTTCCAAAAGTGTTTTAGACGTGAGACTTTTTGTGCAAAAAAGAGGACGTCCTCAGCCCCAAAATTTGCGCATAGTAGCATATGTGTACTCAGCCTAATTTTTTTATAATTGCCAAATTATGACAACTAATAGTGACTGAAATTGATAGGATAAACAAATTATGACAACTAGTCCTCATTAAGAGAACGTTCACAGCCACAATTTACGCATAGTGACATATGCGTACTCGGCTTCGTTTTTTTATAATGGCCAAATTGTGACAACTAATAATCACTAATATTGATAGGATAACCAAATTATGACAACTTGTCCTCACTAAAATTTATATTATTCTAGATCAAAAAATATTTCAGACATGTCGCTTGTTGTGCAAGAAAGAGGACATCCTCAGCCCCAAAAATTTGCGCATAGTAGCATATGTGTACTCGGCCTCGTTTTTTTATAATGGCCAAATTATGACAACTAATAGTCACTGAAATTTATAGGATAACCAAATTATGACAACTAGTCCTCATTAAAATTTATATTATTCGAGTTCCAAAAGTATATCAGACATGAAACTTTTTATGCAGGAAAGAGGACGTCCACAGCCACAATTTGCGCATAGTGACATATGTGTACTCGGCCTCGTTTTTTTATAATGGCCAAATTATGACAACTAATAATCACTAAAATTGACAGAATAACCAAATTATGACAACTAGTCCTCACTAAAATTTATATTATTCGAGTTCCAAAAGTGTTTTAGACGTGAGACTTTTTGTGCAAGAAAGAGGACGTCCTCAGCCCCAAAATTTGCGCATAGTAGCATATGTGTACTCAGCCTAATTTTTTTATAATTGCCAAATTATGACAACTAATAGTGACTGAAATTGATAGGATAAACAAATTATGACAACTAGTCCTCATTAAGAGAACGTTCACAGCCACAATTTCCGCATAGTGACATATGCGTACTCGGCTTCGTTTTTTTATAATGGCCAAATTGTGACAACTAATAATCACTAATATTGATAGGATAACCAAATTATGACAACTTGTCCTCACTAAAATTTATATTATTCTAGATCAAAAAATATTTCAGACATGTCGCTTGTTGTGCAAGAAAGAGGACATCCTCAGCCCCAAAATTTGCGCATAGTAGCATATGTGTACTCGGCCTCGTTTTTTTATAATGGCCAAATTATGACAACTAATAGTCACTGAAATTTATAGGATAACCAAATTATGATAACTAGTCCTCATCAAAATTTATATTATTCGAGTTCCAAAAGTATTTCAGACATGGGACTTTTTTTGCAAGAAAGAGGACGTCCTCAGTCCCAAAATTTGCGCATAGTAGCATATGTGTATTCGGCCTTTTTTTTATAATGGCCAAATTATTACAACTAATAGTCACTGAAATTTATAGGATAACCAAATTATGACAACTAGTCCTCATTAAAATTTATATTATTCGAGTTCCAAAAGTATATCAGACATGAGACTTTTTATGCAGGAAAGAGGACGTCCACAGCCACAATTTGCGCATAGTGACATATGTGTACTCGGCCTCGTTTTTTTATAATAGCCAAATTATGACAACTAATAATCACTAAAATTGACAGAATAACCAAATTATGACAACTAGTCCTCATTAAAATTTATATTATTCGAGTTCCAAAAGTATTTCAGACATGGGACTTTTTGTGCAAGAAAGAGGACAGCCTAAGCCCCAAAATTTGCCCATAGTAGCATATGTGTACTCAGCCTCGTTTTTCTAAAATGGCCAAATTATGAAAACTAATAGTCACTGAAATTTATAGGATATCCAAATTATGACAACTAGTTCTCAATAAAATTTATATTAATCGAGTTCCAAAAGTATTTTAGACGTGAGACTTTTTGTGCAAGAAAGAGGACGTCCTCAGCCCCAAAATTTGCGCATAGTAGCATATGTGTACTCAGCCTCATTTTTTTATAATTGCCAAATTATAACAACTAAAAGTCACTGAAATTGATAGGATAACCAAATTATGACAACTAGTCCTCACTAAAATTTATAATATTCGAGTTCCATAAGTATTTTAGACGTGATAGTTTTTGTGACAACTAGTCCTCACTAAAATTTATATTATTCGACTTCAAATTGTATATCAGACATGAGACTTTTTATGCAGGAAAAAGGACGTTCACAGCCACAATTTGCGCATAGTGACATATGTGTACTCGGCTTCGTTTTTTTATAATGGCCAAATTGTGATAACTAATAATCACTAAAATTGACAGAATAACCAAATTATGACAACTAGTCCTCATTAAAATTTATATTATTCGAGTTCCAAAAGTATTTCAGACATGGGACTTTTTGTGCAAGAAAGAGGACAGCCTAAGCCCCAAAATTTGCCCATAGTAGCATATGTGTACTCAGCCTCGTTTTTCTAAAATGGCCAAATTATGAAAACTAATAGTCACTGAAATTTATAGGATATCCAAATTATGACAACTAGTTCTCAATAAAATTTATATTAATCGAGTTCCAAAAGTATTTTAGACGTGAGACTTTTTGTGCAAGAAAGAGGACGTCCTCAGCCCCAAAATTTGCGCATAGTAGCATATGTGTACTCAGCCTCATTTTTTTATAATTGCCAAATTATAACAACTAAAAGTCACTGAAATTGATAGGATAACCAAATTATGACAACTAGTCCTCACTAAAATTTATAATATTCGAGTTCCATAAGTATTTTAGACGTGATACTTTTTGTGACAACTAGTCCTCACTAAAATTTATATTATTCGACTTCAAATTGTATATCAGACATGAGACTTTTTATGCAGGAAAAAGGACGTTCACAGCCACAATTTGCGCATAGTGACATATGTGTACTCGGCTTCGTTTTTTTATAATGGCCAAATTGTGATAACTAATAATCACTAATATTGATAGGATAACCAAATTATGACAACTTGTCCTCACTAAAATTTATATTATTCGAGTTCCAAAAGTATTTCAGACATTAGACTTTTTGTGCAAGAAAGAGGACGTCCTCAGCCCCGAAATTTGCGCATAGTAGCATATGTGTACTCATCCTCATTTTTTTATAATTGCCAAATTATGACAACTAATAGTGACTGAAATTGATAGGATAAACAAATTATGACAACTAGTCCTCATTAAGAGGACGTTCAAAGCCACAATTTGCGAATAGTGACATATGTGTACTCGGCTTCGTTTTTTTATAATGGCCAAATTGTGACAACTAATAATCACTAATATTGATAGGATAACCAAATTATGACAACTCGTCCTCACTAAAATTTATATTATTCGAGATCCAAAATTATTTTAGACATGACACTTATATTATTCGAGTTCCAAAAGTATATCAGACATGAGACTTTTTATGCAGGAAAGAGGACGTCCACAGCCACAATTTGCGCATAGTGACATATGTGTACTCGGCCTCGTTTTTTTATAATGGCCAAATTATGACAACTAATAATCACTAAAATTGACAGAATAACCAAATTATGACAACTAGTCCTCACTAAAATTTATATTATTCGAGTTCCAAAAGTGTTTTAGACGTGAGATTATTGTGCAAGAAAGAGGACGTCCTCAGCCCCAAAATTTGCGCATAGTAGCATATGTGTACTCAGCCTAATTTTTTTATAATTGCCAAATTATGACAACTAATAGTGACTGAAATTGATAGGATAAACAAATTATGACAACTAGTCCTCATTAAGAGGACGTTCACAGCCACAATTTACGCATAGTGACATATGTGTACGCGGCTTCGTTTTTTTATAATGGCCAAATTGTGACAACTAATAATCACTAATATTGATAGGATAACCAAATTATGACAACTTGTCCTCACTAAAATTTATATTATTCTAGATCAAAAAATATTTCAGACATGTCGCTTGTTGTGCAAGAAAGAGGACATCCTCAGCCCAAAAATTTGCGCATAGTAGCATATGTGTACTCAGCCTCATTTTTTTATAATTGCCAAATTATAACAACTAAAAGTCACTGAATTTGATAGGATAACCAAATTATGACAACTAGTCCTCACCAAAATTTATAATATTCAAGTTCCAAAAGTATTTTAGACGTGATACTTTTTGTGACAACTAGTCCTCACTAAAATTTATATTATTCGACTTCAAATTGTATATCAGACATGAGACTTTTTATGCAGGAAAGAGGACGTTCACAGCCACAATTTGCGCATGGTGACATATGTGTACTCGGCTTCGTTTTTTTATAATGGCCAAATTGTGACAACTAATAATTACTAATATTGATAGGATAACCAAATTATGACAACTTGTCCTCACTAAAATTTATATTATTCGAGTTCCAAAACTATTTCAGATATGATACTTTTTGTGCAAGAAAGAGGACGTCCTCAGCCCAAAAATTTGCGCATAGTAGCATATGTGTACTCAGCCTCATTTTTTTATAATTGCCAAATTATGACAACTAATAGTGACGTCCTCATTAAGAGGACGTCCTCAGCCCCAAAATTTGCGCATAGTAGCATATGTGTACTCAGCTTCGTTTTTTTATAATGTCCAAATTATGACAACTAATAATCACTAAAATTGACAGAATAACCAAATTATGACAACTAGTCCTCATTAGAATTTATATTATTCGAGTTCCAAAAGTATTTCAGACATGAGAATTTTTGTGCAAGAAAGAGGACAGCCTAAGCCCCAAAATTTGTGCATAGTAGCATATGTGTACGCAGGATCGTTTTTATAAATTGGCCAAATTATGACAACTAATAATCACTAAAATTGACAGAATAACCAAATTATGACAACTAGTCCTCACTAAAATTTATATTATTCGAGTTCCAAAAGTATTTTAGACGTGAGACTTTTTGTGCAAGAAAGAGGACAGCGTCAGCCCCAAAATTTGCGCATAGTAGCATATGTGTACACAGCCTTTTTTTTATAATGGCCAAGTTATGACAACTAATAATCACTAAAATTGACAGAATAACCAAATTATGACAACTAGTCCTCACTAAAATTTATAATATTCGAGTTCCAAAAGTGTTTTAGACGTGATACTTTTTGTGACAACTAGTCCTCACTAAAATTTATATTATTCGACTTCAAATTGTTTATCAGACATGAAACTTTTTATGCAGGAAAGAGGACGTTCACAGCCACAATTTGTGCATAGTGACATATGTGTACTCGGCTTCGTTTTTTTATAATGGCCAAATTGTGAAAACTAATAGTCACTGAAATTGATAGGATAAACAAATTACGACAACTAGTCCTCATTAAAATTTATATTATTCGAGTTCCAAAAGTATTTCAGACATGAGACTTTTTGTGCAAGAAAGAGGACGTCCTCAGCCCCAAAATTTGCGCATAGTAGCATATGTGTACGCAGCCTCGTTTTTTTATAATGTCCAAATTATGACAACTAATAATCACTAAAATTGACAGAATAACCAAATTATGACAACTAGTCCTCACTAAAATTTATATTATTCAAATTCCAAAAGTATTTTAGCCGTGAGACTTTTTGTGCAAGAAAGAGGACAGCGTCAGCCCCAAATTTTGCGCATAGTAGCATATGTGTGCTCAGCCTCGATTTTGTAGAATGGCCAAATTATTCCAACTAATAATCACTAAAATTGATAGGATAACCAAATTATGACAACTGGTCCTCAATACAATTTATATTATTAGAGTTCCAAAAGTAGTTTAGACGTGAGACTTGATGTGCAAGAAAGAGAACGTCCTCAGCCCCAAAATTTGCGCATAGTAGCATATGTGTACTCAGCCTCATTTTTTTATAATTGCCAAATTATAACAACTAAAAGTCACTGAAATTGATAGGATAACCAAATTATGACAACTAGTCCTCACTAAAATTTATAATATTCGAGTTCCAAAAGTATTTTAGACATGATACTTTTTGTGACAACTAGTCCTCACTAAATATTATATTATTCGACTTCAAATTGTATATCAGACATGAGACTTTTTATGCAGGAAAGAGGACGTTCACAGCCACAATTTGCGCATAGTGACATATGTGTACTCGGCTTCGTTTTTTTATAATGGCCAAATTATGACAACTAATAATCACTAAAATTGACAGAATAACCAAATTATGACAACTAGTCCTCACTAAAATTTATATTATTCGAGTTCCAAAAGTGTTTTAGACGTGAGATTATTGTGCAAGAAAGAGGACGTCCTCAGCCCCAAAATTTGCGCATAGTAGCATATGTGTACTCAGCCTAATTTTTTTATAATTGCCAAATTATGACAACTAATAGTGACTGAAATTGATAGGATAAACAAATTATGACAACTAGTCCTCATTAAGAGGACGTTCACAGCCACAATTTACGCATAGTGACATATGTGTACGCGGCTTCGTTTTTTTATAATGGCCAAATTGTGACAACTAATAATCACTAATATTGATAGGATAACCAAATTATGACAACTTGTCCTCACTAAAATTTATATTATTCTAGATCAAAAAATATTTCAGACATGTCGCTTGTTGTGCAAGAAAGAGGACATCCTCAGCCCAAAAATTTGCGCATAGTAGCATATGTGTACTCAGCCTCATTTTTTTATAATTGCCAAATTATAACAACTAAAAGTCACTGAATTTGATAGGATAACCAAATTATGACAACTAGTCCTCACCAAAATTTATAATATTCAAGTTCCAAAAGTATTTTAGACGTGATACTTTTTGTGACAACTAGTCCTCACTAAAATTTATATTATTCGACTTCAAATTGTATATCAGACATGAGACTTTTTATGCAGGAAAGAGGACGTTCACAGCCACAATTTGCGCATGGTGACATATGTGTACTCGGCTTCGTTTTTTTATAATGGCCAAATTGTGACAACTAATAATTACTAATATTGATAGGATTACCAAATTATGACAACTTGTCCTCACTAAAATTTATATTATTCGAGTTCCAAAACTATTTCAGATATGATACTTTTTGTGCAAGAAAGAGGACGTCCTCAGCCCAAAAATTTGCGCATAGTAGCATATGTGTACTCAGCCTCATTTTTTTATAATTGCCAAATTATGACAACTAATAGTGACGTCCTCATTAAGAGGACGTCCTCAGCCCCAAAATTTGCGCATAGTAGCATATGTGTACTCAGCTTCGTTTTTTTATAATGTCCAAATTATGACAACTAATAATCACTAAAATTGACAGAATAACCAAATTATGACAACTAGTCCTCATTAGAATTTATATTATTCGAGTTCCAAAAGTATTTCAGACATGAGAATTTTTGTGCAAGAAAGAGGACAGCCTAAGCCCCAAAATTTGTGCATAGTAGCATATGTGTACGCAGGATCGTTTTTATAAATTGGCCAAATTATGACAACTAATAATCACTAAAATTGACAGAATAACCAAATTATGACAACTAGTCCTCACTAAAATTTATATTATTCGAGTTCCAAAAGTATTTTAGACGTGAGACTTTTTGTGCAAGAAAGAGGACAGCGTCAGCCCCAAAATTTGCGCATAGTAGCATATGTGTACACAGCCTTTTTTTTATAATGGCCAAGTTATGACAACTAATAATCACTAAAATTGACAGAATAACCAAATTATGACAACTAGTCCTCACTAAAATTTATAATATTCGAGTTCCAAAAGTGTTTTAGACGTGATACTTTTTGTGACAACTAGTCCTCACTAAAATTTATATTATTCGACTTCAAATTGTTTATCAGACATGAAACTTTTTATGCAGGAAAGAGGACGTTCACAGCCACAATTTGTGCATAGTGACATATGTGTACTCGGCTTCGTTTTTTTATAATGGCCAAATTGTGAAAACTAATAGTCACTGAAATTGATAGGATAAACAAATTACGACAACTAGTCCTCATTAAAATTTATATTATTCGAGTTCCAAAAGTATTTCAGACATGAGACTTTTTGTGCAAGAAAGAGGACGTCCTCAGCCCCAAAATTTGCGCATAGTAGCATATGTGTACGCAGCCTCGTTTTTTTATAATGTCCAAATTATGACAACTAATAATCACTAAAATTGACAGAATAACCAAATTATGACAACTAGTCCTCACTAAAATTTATATTATTCAAATTCCAAAAGTATTTTAGCCGTGAGACTTTTTGTGCAAGAAAGAGGACAGCGTCAGCCCCAAATTTTGCGCATAGTAGCATATGTGTGCTCAGCCTCGATTTTGTAGAATGGCCAAATTATTCCAACTAATAATCACTGAAATTGATAGGATAACCAAATTATGACAACTAGTCCTCACTAAAATTTATAATATTCGAGTTCCAAAAGTATTTTAGACATGATACTTTTTGTGACAACTAGTCCTCACTAAATATTATATTATTCGACTTCAAATTGTATATCAGACATGAGACTTTTTATGCAGGAAAGAGGACGTTCACAGCCACAATTTGCGCATAGTGACATATGTGTACTCGGCTTCGTTTTTTTATAATGGCCAAATTGTGACAACTAATAATTACTAATATTGATAGGATAACCAAATTATGACAACTTGTCCTCACTAAAATTTATATTTTTCGAGTTCCAAAAGTATTTCAGACATGAGACTTTTTGTGCAAGAAAGAGGACGTCCTCAGCCCCAAAATTTGCGCATAGTAGCATATGTGTACTCAGCCTCATTTTTTTATAATTGCCAAATTATGACAACTAATAGTGACGTCCTCATTAAGAGGACGTTCACAGCCACAATTTGCGCATAATTGACATATGTGTACTCGGCTTCGTTTTTTTATAATGGCCAAATTGTGACAACTAATAATCACTAATATTGATAGGATAACCAAATTATGACAACTTATCCTCACTAAAATTAATATTATTCGAGATCCAAAAGTATTTCAGACATGACACTTGTTGTGCAAGAAAGAGGACATCCTCAGCCCCAAAATTTGCGCATAGTAGCATATGTGTACTCGGCCTCGTTTTTTTATAAGCCCCAAAATTTGCGCATAGTAGCATATGTGTACGCAGCCTCGTTTTTTTATAATGGCCAAATTATGACAACTAATAATCACTAAAATGGAAAGAATAACCAAATTATGACAACTAGTCCTCATTAAAATTTATATTATTCGAGTTCCAAAAGTATTTCAGACATGAGACTTTTTGTGCAAGAAAGAGGACAGCCTAAGCCCCAAAATTTGTGCATAGTAGCATATGTGTACGCAGGATCGTTTTTTTAAATTGGTCAAATTATGACAACTAACAATCACTAAAATTGACAGAATAACCAAATTATGACAACTAGTCCTCACTAAAATTTATATTATTCGAGTTCTAAAAGTATTTTAGACGTGAGACTTTTTGTGCAAGAAAGAGGACAGCGTCAGCCCCAAATTTTGCGCATAGTAGCATATGTGTGCTCAGCCTCGATTTTGTAGAATGGCCAAATTATTCCAACTAATAATCACTAAAATTGATAGGATAACCAAATTATGACAACTGGTCCTCAATACAATTTATATTATTAGAGTTCCAAAAGTAGTTTAGACGTGAGACTTGATGTGCAAGAAAGAGAACGTCCTCAGCCCCAAAATTTGCGCATAGTAGCATATGTGTACTCAGCCTCATTTTTTTATAATTGCCAAATTATAACAACTAAAAGTCACTGAAATTGATAGGATAACCAAATTATGACAACTAGTCCTCACTAAAATTTATAATATTCGAGTTCCAAAAGTATTTTAGACATGATACTTTTTGTGACAACTAGTCCTCACTAAATATTATATTATTCGACTTCAAATTGTATATCAGACATGAGACTTTTTATGCAGGAAAGAGGACGTTCACAGCCACAATTTGCGCATAGTGACATATGTGTACTCGGCTTCGTTTTTTTATAATGGCCAAATTGTGACAACTAATAATTACTAATATTGATAGGATAACCAAATTATGACAACTTGTCCTCACTAAAATTTATATTTTTCGAGTTCCAAAAGTATTTCAGACATGAGACTTTTTGTGCAAGAAAGAGGACGTCCTCAGCCCCAAAATTTGCGCATAGTAGCATATGTGTACTCAGCCTCATTTTTTTATAATTGCCAAATTATGACAACTAATAGTGACGTCCTCATTAAGAGGACGTTCACAGCCACAATTTGCGCATAATTGACATATGTGTACTCGGCTTCGTTTTTTTATAATGGCCAAATTGTGACAACTAATAATCACTAATATTGATAGGATAACCAAATTATGACAACTTATCCTCACTAAAATTAATATTATTCGAGATCCAAAAGTATTTCAGACATGACACTTGTTGTGCAAGAAAGAGGACATCCTCAGCCCCAAAATTTGCGCATAGTAGCATATGTGTACTCGGCCTCGTTTTTTTATAAGCCCCAAAATTTGCGCATAGTAGCATATGTGTACGCAGCCTCGTTTTTTTATAATGGCCAAATTATGACAACTAATAATCACTAAAATGGAAAGAATAACCAAATTATGACAACTAGTCCTCATTAAAATTTATATTATTCGAGTTCCAAAAGTATTTCAGACATGAGACTTTTTGTGCAAGAAAGAGGACAGCCTAAGCCCCAAAATTTGTGCATAGTAGCATATGTGTACGCAGGATCGTTTTTTTAAATTGGTCAAATTATGACAACTAACAATCACTAAAATTGACAGAATAACCAAATTATGACAACTAGTCCTCACTAAAATTTATATTATTCGAGTTCTAAAAGTATTTTAGACGTGAGACTTTTTGTGCAAGAAAGAGGACAGCGTCAGCCCCAAAATTTGCGCATAGTAGCATATGTGTACACAGCCTTGTTTTTTTATAATGGCCAAGTTATGACAACTAATAATCACTAAAATTGACAGAATAACCAAATTATGACAACTAGTCCTCACTAAAATTTATAATATTCGAGTTCCAAAAGTGTTTTAGACGTGATACTTTTTGTGACAATTAGTCCTCACTAAAATTTATATTATTCGAGTTCAAATTGTTTATCAGACATGAAACTTTTTATGCAGGAAAGAGGACGTTCACAGCCACAATTTGCGCATAGTGATATATGTGTACTCGGCTTCTTTTTTTTATAATGTCCAAATTATGACAACTAATAATCACTAAAATTGACAGAATAACCAAATTATGACAACTAGTCCTCACTAAAATTTATATTATTCGAGTTCCAAAAGTATTTTAGCCGTGAGACTTTTTAGGCAAGAAAGAGGACAGCGTCAGCCCCAAAATTTGCGCATAGTAGCATATGTGTACTCAGCCTCGTTTTTGTAGAATGGCCAAATTATGCCAACTAATAATCACTAAAATTGATAGGATAACCAAATTATGACAACTGGTCCTCAATAAAATTTATATTATTAGAGTTCCAAAAGTATTTTAGACGTGAGACTTGTTGTGCAAGAAAGAGAACGTCCTTAGCCCCAAAATTTGCGCGTAGTAGCATATGTGTACTCAGCCTCATTTTTTATAATTGCCAAATTATAACAACTAAAAGTCACTGAAATTGATAGGATAACCAAATTATGACAACTAGTCCTCACTAAAATTTATAATATTCGAGTTCCAAAAGTATTTTAGACGTGATACTTTTTGTGACAACTAGTCCTCACTAAAATTTATATTATTCGACTTCAAATTGTATATCAGACATGAGACTTTTTATGCAGGAATGAGGACGTTCACAGCCACAATTTGCGTATAGTGACATATGTGTACTCGGCTTCGTTTTTTTTTTATAATGGCCAAATTGTGACAACTAATAATTACTAATATTGATAGGATAACCAAATTATGACAACTTGTCCTCAATAAAATTTATATTATTCGAGTTCCAAAAGTATTTCAGACATGAGACTTTTTGTGCAAGAAAGACGACGTCCTCAGCCCCAAAATTTGCGCATAGTAGCATATGCGTACTCAGCCTCATTTTTTTATAATTGCCAAATTATGACAACTAATAGTGACGTCCTCATTAAGAGGACGTTCATAGCCACAATTTACGCATAATTGACAATGTGTACTCGGCTTCGTTGTTTTATAATGGCCAAATTGTGACAACTAATAATCACTAATATTGATAGGATAACCAAATTATGACAACTTGTCCTCACTAAAATTTATAGTAGCATATGTGTACGCAGGATCGTTTTTATAAATTGGCCAAATTATGACAACTAATAATCACTAAAATTGACAGAATAACCAAATTATGACAACTAGTCCTCACTAAAATTTATATTATTCGAGTTCCAAAAGTATTTTAGACGTGAGACTTTTTGTGCAAGAAAGAGGACAGCGTCAGCCCCAAAATTTGCGCATAGTAGCATATGTGTACACAGCCTTTTTTTTATAATGGCCAAGTTATGACAACTAATAATCACTAAAATTGACAGAATAACCAAATTATGACAACTAGTCCTCACTAAAATTTATAATATTCGAGTTCCAAAAGTGTTTTAGACGTGATACTTTTTGTGACAACTAGTCCTCACTAAAATTTATATTATTCGACTTCAAATTGTTTATCAGACATGAAACTTTTTATGCAGGAAAGAGGACGTTCACAGCCACAATTTGTGCATAGTGACATATGTGTACTCGGCTTCGTTTTTTTATAATGGCCAAATTGTGAAAACTAATAGTCACTGAAATTGATAGGATAAACAAATTACGACAACTAGTCCTCATTAAAATTTATATTATTCGAGTTCCAAAAGTATTTCAGACATGAGACTTTTTGTGCAAGAAAGAGGACGTCCTCAGCCCCAAAATTTGCGCATAGTACCATATGTGTACGCAGCCTCGTTTTTTTATAATGTCCAAATTATGACAACTAATAATCACTAAAATTGACAGAATAACCAAATTATGACAACTAGTCCTCACTAAAATTTATATTATTCAAATTCCAAAAGTATTTTAGCCGTGAGACTTTTTGTGCAAGAAAGAGGACAGCGTCAGCCCCAAATTTTGCGCATAGTAGCATATGTGTGCTCAGCCTCGATTTTGTAGAATGGCCAAATTATTCCAACTAATAATCACTAAAATTGATAGGATAACCAAATTATGACAACTGGTCCTCAATACAATTTATATTATTAGAGTTCCAAAAGTAGTTTAGACGTGAGACTTGATGTGCAAGAAAGAGAACGTCCTCAGCCCCAAAATTTGCGCATAGTAGCATATGTGTACTCAGCCTCATTTTTTTATAATTGCCAAATTATAACAACTAAAAGTCACTGAAATTGATAGGATAACCAAATTATGACAACTAGTCCTCACTAAAATTTATAATATTCGAGTTCCAAAAGTATTTTAGACATGATACTTTTTGTGACAACTAGTCCTCACTAAATATTATATTATTCGACTTCAAATTGTATATCAGACATGAGACTTTTTATGCAGGAAAGAGGACGTTCACAGCCACAATTTGCGCATAGTGACATATGTGTACTCGGCTTCGTTTTTTTATAATGGCCAAATTGTGACAACTAATAATTACTAATATTGATAGGATAACCAAATTATGACAACTTGTCCTCACTAAAATTTATATTTTTCGAGTTCCAAAAGTATTTCAGACATGAGACTTTTTGTGCAAGAAAGAGGACGTCCTCAGCCCCAAAATTTGCGCATAGTAGCATATGTGTACTCGGCCTCGTTTTTTTATAAGCCCCAAAATTTGCGCATAGTAGCATATGTGTACGCAGCCTCGTTTTTTTATAATGGCCAAATTATGACAACTAATAATCACTAAAATGGAAAGAATAACCAAATTATGACAACTAGTCCTCATTAAAATTTATATTATTCGAGTTCCAAAAGTATTTCAGACATGAGACTTTTTGTGCAAGAAAGAGGACAGCCTAAGCCCCAAAATTTGTGCATAGTAGCATATGTGTACGCAGGATCGTTTTTTTAAATTGGTCAAATTATGACAACTAACAATCACTAAAATTGACAGAATAACCAAATTATGACAACTAGTCCTCACTAAAATTTATATTATTCGAGTTCTAAAAGTATTTTAGACGTGAGACTTTTTGTGCAAGAAAGAGGACAGCGTCAGCCCCAAAATTTGCGCATAGTAGCATATGTGTACACAGCCTTGTTTTTTTATAATGGCCAAGTTATGACAACTAATAATCACTAAAATTGACAGAATAACCAAGTTATGACAACTAGTCCTCACTAAAATTTATAATATTCGAGTTCCAAAAGTGTTTTAGACGTGATACTTTTTGTGACAATTAGTCCTCACTAAAATTTATATTATTCGAGTTCAAATTGTTTATCAGACATGAAACTTTTTATGCAGGAAAGAGGACGTTCACAGCCACAATTTGCGCATAGTGATATATGTGTACTCGGCTTCTTTTTTTTATAATGTCCAAATTATGACAACTAATAATCACTAAAATTGACAGAATAACCAAATTATGACAACTAGTCCTCACTAAAATTTATATTATTCGAGTTCCAAAAGTATTTTAGCCGTGAGACTTTTTAGGCAAGAAAGAGGACAGCGTCAGCCCCAAAATTTGCGCATAGTAGCATATGTGTACTCAGCCTCGTTTTTGTAGAATGGCCAAATTATGCCAACTAATAATCACTAAAATTGATAGGATAACCAAATTATGACAACTGGTCCTCAATAAAATTTATATTATTAGAGTTCCAAAAGTATTTTAGACGTGAGACTTGCTGTGCAAGAAAGAGAACGTCCTTAGCCCCAAAATTTGCGCGTAGTAGCATATGTGTACTCAGCCTCATTTTTTTATAATTGCCAAATTATAACAACTAAAAGTCACTGAAATTGATAGGATAACCAAATTATGACAACTAGTCCTCACTAAAATTTATAATATTCGAGTTCCAAAAGTATTTTAGACGTGATACTTTTTGTGACAACTAGTCCTCACTAAAATTTATATTATTCGACTTCAAATTGTATATCAGACATGAGACTTTTTATGCAGGAAAGAGGACGTTCACAGCCACAATTTGCGTATAGTGACATATGTGTACTCGGCTTCGTTTTTTTATAATGGCCAAATTGTGACAACTAATAATTACTAATATTGATAGGATAACCAAATTATGACAACTTGTCCTCAATAAAATTTATATTATTCGAGTTCCAAAAGTATTTCAGACATGAGACTTTTTGTGCAAGAAAGACGACGTCCTCAGCCCCAAAATTTGCGCATAGTAGCATATGCGTACTCAGCCTCATTTTTTTATAATTGCCAAATTATGACAACTAATAGTGACGTCCTCATTAAGAGGACGTTCATAGCCACAATTTACGCATAATTGACAATGTGTACTCGGCTTCGTTTTTTTATAATGGCCAAATTGTGACAACTAATAATCACTAATATTGATAGGATAACCAAATTATGACAACTTGTCCTCACTAAAATTTATATTATTCGAGATCCAAATGTATTTCAGACATGACACTTGTTGTGCAAGAAAGAGGACATCCTCAGCCCCAAAATTTGCGCATAGTAGCATATGTGTACTCGGCCTCGTTTTTTTATAAGCCCCTAAATTTGCGCATAGTAGCATATGTGTACGCAGCCTCGTTTTTTTAAATTGGCCAAATTATGACAACTAATAATCACTAAAATTGACAGAATAACCAAATTATGACAACTAGTCCTCACTAAAATTTATATTATACGAGTTCCAAAAGTATTTTAGACGTGAGACTTTTTGTGCAAGAAAGAGGACAGCGTCAGCCCCAAAATTTGCGCATAGTAGCATATGTGTACTCCGCCTCGTTTTTTTATAATGGCCAAATTATGACAACTAATAATCACTAAAATTGATAGGATAACCAAATTATGACAACTTGTCCTCACTAAAATTTATATTATTCGAGTTCCAAAAGTATTTTAGACGTGAGACTTTTTGTGCAAGAAAGTGGACGTCCTCAGCCCCAAAATTTGCGCATAGTAGCATATGTGTACTCAGCCTAATTTTTTTATAATTGCCAAATTATAACAACTAAAAGTCCCTGAAATTGATAGGATAACCAAATTATGACAACTAGTCCTCACTAAAATTTATAATATTCGAGTTCCAAAAGTATTTTAGACGTGATATTTTTGTGACAACTAGTCCTCACTAAAATTTATATTATTCGACTTCAAATTGTATATCAGACATGAGACTTTTTATGCAGGAAAGAGGACTTTCACAGCCACAATTTGCGCATACTGATATATGTGTACTCGTCTTCGCTTTTTTATAATGGCTAAATTGTGACAACTAATTATCACTAATATTGATAGGATAACCAAATTATGACAACTTGCCCTCAGCCCCAAAATTTGGGCATAGTAGCATATGTGTACTCAGCCTAATTTTTTTATAATTGCCAAATTATGACAACTAATAGTGATTGAAATTGATAGGATAAACAAATTATGACAACTAGTCCTCATTAAGAGGACGTCCTCAGCCCCAAAATTTGCGCATAGTAGCATATGTGTACTCAGCCTAATTTTTTTATAATTGCCAAATTATAACAACTAAAAGTCCCTGAAATTGATAGGATAACCAAATTATGACAACTAGTCCTCACTAAATTTTATAATATTCGAGTTCCAAAAGTATTTTAGACGTGATACTTTTTGTGACAACTAGTCCTCACTAAAATTTATATTATTCGACTTCAAATTGTATATCAGACATGAGACTTTTTATGCAGGAAAGAGGACGTTCACAGCCACAATTTGCGCATAGTGGCATATGATGTCGTAAAAAATGATATAATTTTACATTTTAACTCATTACAAAATTGATTATAAATAAATGTTTAATTTGTTAAATCGACATTTGTTAAAGCCATATTTTTTGTTTTTGCTGTAATTTGTCTTGTTACTATTAAAACAAAGCTTTATAGATTCCATTTATATATGTATGCAATTATCATTTCTGAAACATTGTTATATTTTAATTGTATCAGTCTGTAAGGATTAATCCATAGACTAAATAAATAAATAAATAAAAAAAAACAAATAATGTGTACTCGGCTTCGTTTTTTTATAATGGTCAAATTGTGACAACTAATAATCACTAATATTGATAGGATAACCAAATTATGACAACTTGTCCTCACTAAAATTTATATTATTCGAGATCCAAAAGTATTTCAGACATGACGCTTGTTGTGCAAGAAAGAGGACATCCTCAGCCCCAAAATTTGCGCATAGTAGCATATGTGTACTCGGCCTCGTTTTTTTAAAATGGCCAAATTATGTGGGTGCTGTTGGCTGAAGTAGTAGAATACGAGACCATGAACCGGAGGGTCCTGAGTTCGAGCCCGCGCTGAGTCATGAAGTATTGTGTTGAGTTCTTCTGATCAGCATTAGTGCGTGGTTGTGTTAGTGGTTGCCAGCCTGTTTCAATGATGAAGGCATAGTCACTGGTCACTGAATATAAGTGGCAGCGACTGACACTAACATGTACTAAAAAGCAGAGTAACAGCATCCACCTTCGCCGGCCCTGTAGCAAAAATTAGCCGGCGAAGTAAAAGGTTGAAATAGCTACAAAAAAAAAAAAAAAAAAAAAAAAACTGTCTATCTTCTCATCTTTCCTAATCTGTCCCTTCAATACTATCCCCTCGTTTTCAGTTCCGGCGCAATGCATTGCATATATGGGGGTCATCCCCTGAGTGCTGGTCCAACTCTTAAAAAAAAAAAAAAAAAAAAACTAATAGTCACTGAAATTTATAGTATAACCAAATTATGACAACTAGTCCTCATTAAAATTTATATTATTCGAGTTCCAAAAGTATTTCAGACATGACACTTTTTGTGCAAGAAAGAGGACAGCCTCAGCCCCAAAATTTGCGCATAGTAGCATATGTGTACTCAGCCTCATTTTTTTATAATTGCCAAATTATGACAACTAATAGTGACTGAAATTGATAGGATAAACAAATTATGACAACTAGTCCTCATTAAGAGGACGTTCACAGCCACAATTTGCGCATAATTGACATATGTGTACTCGGCTTCGTTTTTTTATAATGGCCAAATTGTGACAACTAATAATCACTAATATTGATAGGATAACCAAATTATGACAACTAGACCTCACAAAAATTTATAATATTCGAGTTCCAAAAGTATTTTAGACGTGAAACTTTTTGTGACCACTAGTCCTCACTAAAATTTATATTATTCGACTTCAAATTGTATATCAGACATAAGACTCTTTATGCAGGAAAGAGGACGTTCACAGCCACAATTTGCGCATAGTGACATATGTGTACTCGGCTTCGTTTTTTTATAATGGCCAAATTGTGACAACTAATAATCACTAATATTGATAGGATAACCAAATTATGACAACTAGACCTCACAAAAATTTATAATATTCGAGTTCCAAAAGTATTTTAGACGTGAAACTTTTTGTGACCACTAGTCCTCACTAAAATTTATATTATTCGACTTCAAATTGTATATCAGACATAAGACTCTTTATGCAGGAAAGAGGACGTTCACAGCCACAATTTGCGCATAGTGACATATGTGTACTCGGCTTCGTTTTTTTATAATGGCCAAATTGTGACAACTAATAATTACTAATATTGAAAATTGATAACCAAATTATGACAACTTGTCCTCACTAAAAATTATATTATTCGAGTTCCAAAAGTATTTCAGACATGAGACTTGTTGTGCAAGAAAGAGGACAGCGTCAGCCCCAAAATTTGCGCATAGTAGCATATGTGTACTCAGCCTCGTTTTTGTAGAATGGCCAAATTATGCCAACTAATAATCACTAAAATTGAAAGGATAACCAAATTATGACAACTGGTCCTCAATAAAATTTATATTATTAGAGTTCCAAAAGTATTTTAGACGTGAGACTTTTTGTGCAAGAAAGAAAACGTCCTCAGCCCCAAAATTTGCGCATAGTAGCATATGTGTACTCAGCCTCATTTTTTTATAATTGCCAAATTATAACAACTAAAAGTCAATGAAATTGATAGGATAACCAAATTATGACAACTAGTCCTCACTAAAATTTATAATATTCGAGTTCCAAAAGTATTTTAGACGTGAAACTTTTTGTGACCACTAGTCCTCACTAAAATTTATATTATTCGACTTCAAATTGTATATCAGACATGAGACTTTTAATGCAGGAAAGAGGACGTTCACAGCCATAATTTGCGCATAGTGACATATGTATGTGTACTCGGCTTCGTTTTTTTATAATGGCCAAATTGTGACAACTAATAATTACTAATATTGATAGGATAACCAAATTATGACAACTTGTCCTCACTAAAAATTATATTATTCGAGTTCCAAAAGTATTTCAGACATGAGATTTTTGTGCAAGAAAGAGGACGTCCTCAGCCCCAAAATTTGCACATAGTAGCATATGTGTACTCAGCCTCATTTTTTTGTAATTTCCAAATTATGACAACTAATAGTGACGTCCTTATTAAGAGGACGTTCACAGCCACAATTTGCGCATAGTGACATATGATGTCGTAAAATATGATATAATTTTACATCTTAACTCATTACAAAATTGATTATAAATAAATGTTTAATTTGTTAAATCGACATTTGTTAAAGCCATATTTTTTGTTTTTGCTGTAATTTGTCTTGTTACTATTAAAACAAAGCTTTATAGATTCCATTTATATATGTATGTAATTATCATTTCTAAAACATTGTTATATTTTAATTGTATCAGTCTGTAAGGATTAATCCATAGACTAAATAAATAAAAAAAATAAATAATGTGTACTCGGCTTCGTTTTTTTATAATGGCCAAATTGTGACAACTAATAATCACTAATATTGATAGGATAACCAAATTATGACAACGAGATGCAAAAGTATTTCAGACATGACACTTGTTGTGCAAGAAAGAGGACAGCCTCAGCCCCAAAATTTGCGCATAGTAGCATATATGTACTCAGCCTCGTTTTTGTATAATGGCGAAATTATGACAACTAATAATCACTAAAATTGATTGGATAATCACATTATGACAACTAGTCCTCACTAAAATTTATATTATTCGACTTCAAATTGTATATCAGACATGAGACTTTTTATGCAGGAAAGAGGACGTTCATAGCCACAATTTGCGCATAGTGACATATGTGTTCTCGGCTTCGTTTTTTTATAATGGCCAAATTGTGACAACTAATATTGAATATTGATAGGATAACCAAATTATGACAACTTGACCTCACTAAAATTTATATTATTCGAGATCCAAAAGTATTTCAGACATGACACTTGTTGTGCAAGAAAGAGGACATCCTCAGCCCCAAAATTTGCGCATAGTAGCATATGTGTACTCGGCCTCGTTTTTTTATAATGGCCAAATTATGACAACTAATAGTGACTGAAATTGATAGGATAAACAAATTATGACAACTAGTCCTCATTAAGAGGACGTTCACAGCCACAATTTGCGCATAGTGACTTATGTGTACTCGGCTTCGTTTTTTTATAATGGCCAAATTGTGACAACTAATAATCACTAATATTGATAGGATAACCAAATTATGACAACTTGTCCTCACTAAAATTTATATTATTCGAGATCCAAAAGTATTTCAGACATGACACTTTTTATGCAAGGAAGAGGACAGCCTCAGCCCCAAAATTTGCGCATAGTAGCATATATGTACTCAGCCTCGTTTTTTTATAATTGCCAAATTATGACAACTAATAGTGACTGAAATTGATAGGATAAACAAATTATGACAACTAGTCCTCATTAAGAGGACGTTCACAGCCACAATTTGCGCATAGTGACTTATGTGTACTCGGCTTCGTTTTTTTATAATGGCCAAATTATGACAACTAATAATCACTAAAATTGATAGCATAACCAAATTATGACAACTAGTCCTCACTAAAATTTATATTATTCGAGTTCCAAAAGTATTTCAGACATGCGACTTTTGTTGCAAGAAAGAGGACGTCCTCAGCCCCAAAATTTGCGCATAGTAGCATATGTGTACTTAGCCTCTTTTTTTATAATTGCTAAATTATAACAACTAAAAGTCACTGAAATTGATAGGATAACCAACTTATGACAACTAGTCCTCATTAAAATTTATATTAATCGAGTTACAAAAGTATTTCAGACATGCGACTGTTTGTGCAAGAAAGAGGACGTCATCAGCCCCAAAATTTGCGCATAGTAGCATATGTGTACTTAGCCTCATTTTTTATAATTGCCAAATTATAACAAATAAAAGTCACTGAAATTGATAGGATAACCAAATTATGACAACTAGTTCTCATTAAAATTTATATTATTCGAGTTCCAAATGTATTTCAAACATGCCATTTTTTGTGCAGGAAAGAGGACATCCTCAGCCCCAAAGTTTGCGCATAGTAGCATATGTGTACTCGGCCTCGTTTTTTTATAATGGCCAAATTATGACAACTAATAGTCACTTAAATTTATAGGATAATCAAATTATGACAACTAGTCCTCATTAAAATTTATATTATTCGAGTTCCAAAAGTATTTCAGACATGACACTTTTTGTGCAAGAAAGGGGACAGCCTCAGCCCCAAAATTTGCGCATAGTAGCATATGTGTACTCAGCCTCGTTTTTTTATAATGGCCAAATTATGACAACTAATAGTGACTGAAATTGATAGGATAAACAAATTATGACAACTAGTCCTCATTAAGAGGACGTTCACAGCCACAATTTGCGCATAATTGACATATGTGTACTCGGCTTCGTTTTTTTATAATGGCCAAATTGTGACAACTAATAATCACTAATATTGATAGGATAACCTAATTATGACAACTAGACCTCACAAAAATTTATAATATTCGAGTTCCAAAAGTATTTTAGACGTGAAACTTTTTGTGACCACTAGTCCTCACTAAAATTTATATTATTCGACTTCAAATTGTATATCAGACATAAGACTCTTTATGCAGGAAAGAGGACGTTCACAGCCACAATTTGCGCATAGTGACATATGTGTACTCAGCCTCGTTTTTGTAGAATGGCCAAATTATGCCAACTAATAATCACTAAAATTGAAAGGATAACCAAATTATGACAACTGGTCCTCAATAAAATTTATATTATTAGAGTTCCAAAAGTATTTTAGACGTGAGACTTTTTGTGCAAGAAAGAAAACGTCCTCAGCCCCAAAATTTGCGCATAGTAGCATATGTGTACTCAGCCTCATTTTTTTATAATTGCCAAATTATAACAACTAAAAGTCAATGAAATTGATAGGATAACCAAATTATGACAACTAGTCCTCACTAAAATTTATAATATTCGAGTTCCAAAAGTATTTTAGACGTGAAACTTTTTGTGACCACTAGTCCTCACTAAAATTTATATTATTCGACTTCAAATTGTATATCAGACATGAGACTTTTAATGCAGGAAAGAGGACGTTCACAGCCATAATTTGCGCATAGTGACATATGTATGTGTACTCGGCTTCGTTTTTTTATAATGGCCAAATTGTGACAACTAATAATTACTAATATTGATAGGATAACCAAATTATGACAACTTGTCCTCACTAAAAATTATATTATTCGAGTTCCAAAAGTATTTCAGACATGAGATTTTTGTGCAAGAAAGAGGACGTCCTCAGCCCCAAAATTTGCACATAGTAGCATATGTGTACTCAGCCTCATTTTTTTGTAATTTCCAAATTATGACAACTAATAGTGACGTCCTTATTAAGAGGACGTTCACAGCCACAATTTGCGCATAGTGACATATGATGTCGTAAAATATGATATAATTTTACATCTTAACTCATTACAAAATTGATTATAAATAAATGTTTAATTTGTTAAATCGACATTTGTTAAAGCCATATTTTTTGTTTTTGCTGTAATTTGTCTTGTTACTATTAAAACAAAGCTTTATAGATTCCATTTATATATGTATGTAATTATCATTTCTAAAACATTGTTATATTTTAATTGTATCAGTCTGTAAGGATTAATCCATAGACTAAATAAATAAAAAAAATAAATAATGTGTACTCGGCTTCGTTTTTTTATAATGGCCAAATTGTGACAACTAATAATCACTAATATTGATAGGATAACCAAATTATGACAACGAGATGCAAAAGTATTTCAGACATGACACTTGTTGTGCAAGAAAGAGGACAGCCTCAGCCCCAAAATTTGCGCATAGTAGCATATATGTACTCAGCCTCGTTTTTGTATAATGGCGAAATTATGACAACTAATAATCACTAAAATTGATTGGATAATCACATTATGACAACTAGTCCTCACTAAAATTTATATTATTCGACTTCAAATTGTATATCAGACATGAGACTTTTTATGCAGGAAAGAGGACGTTCATAGCCACAATTTGCGCATAGTGACATATGTGTTCTCGGCTTCGTTTTTTTATAATGGCCAAATTGTGACAACTAATATTGAATATTGATAGGATAACCAAATTATGACAACTTGACCTCACTAAAATTTATATTATTCGAGATCCAAAAGTATTTCAGACATGACACTTGTTGTGCAAGAAAGAGGACATCCTCAGCCCCAAAATTTGCGCATAGTAGCATATGTGTACTCGGCCTCGTTTTTTTATAATGGCCAAATTATGACAACTAATAGTCACTGAAATTTATAGGATAACCAAATTATGACAACTAGTCCTCATTAAAATTTATATTATTCGACTTCAAATTGTATATCAGACATGAGACTTTTTATGCAGGAAAGAAAACGTTCACAGCCACAATTTGCGCATAGTGACATAAGTGTACTCAGCTTCGTTTTTTTATAATGGCCAAATTGTGACAACTAATAATCACTAATATTGATAGGATAACCAAATTATGACAACTTGTCCTCACTAAAATTTATATTATTCGAGTTCCAAAAGTATTTCAGACATGAGACTTTTTGTGCAAGAAAGAGGACGTCCTCACCCCCAAAATTTGCGCATAGTAGCATATGTGTACTCAGCCTCGTTTTTTTATAATTGCCAAATTATGACAACTAATAGTGACTGAAATTGATAGGATAAACAAATTATGACAACTAGTCCTCATTAAGAGGACGTTCACAGCCACAATTTGCGCATAGTGACTTATGTGTACTCGGCTTCGTTTTTTTATAATGGCCAAATTGTGACAACTAATAATCACTAATATTGATAGGATAACCAAATTATGACAACTTGTCCTCACTAAAATTTATATTATTCGAGATCCAAAAGTATTTCAGACATGACACTTTTTATGCAAGGAAGAGGACAGCCTCAGCCCCAAAATTTGCGCATAGTAGCATATATGTACTCAGCCTCGTTTTTTTATAATTGCCAAATTATGACAACTAATAGTGACTGAAATTGATAGGATAAACAAATTATGACAACTAGTCCTCATTAAGAGGACGTTCACAGCCACAATTTGCGCATAGTGACTTATGTGTACTCGGCTTCGTTTTTTTATAATGGCCAAATTATGACAACTAATAATCACTAAAATTGATAGCATAACCAAATTATGACAACTAGTCCTCACTAAAATTTATATTATTCGAGTTCCAAAAGTATTTCAGACATGCGACTTTTGTTGCAAGAAAGAGGACGTCCTCAGCCCCAAAATTTGCGCATAGTAGCATATGTGTACTTAGCCTCTTTTTTTATAATTGCTAAATTATAACAACTAAAAGTCACTGAAATTGATAGGATAACCAACTTATGACAACTAGTCCTCATTAAAATTTATATTAATCGAGTTACAAAAGTATTTCAGACATGCGACTGTTTGTGCAAGAAAGAGGACGTCATCAGCCCCAAAATTTGCGCATAGTAGCATATGTGTACTTAGCCTCATTTTTTATAATTGCCAAATTATAACAAATAAAAGTCACTGAAATTGATAGGATAACCAAATTATGACAACTAGTTCTCATTAAAATTTATATTATTCGAGTTCCAAATGTATTTCAAACATGCCATTTTTTGTGCAGGAAAGAGGACATCCTCAGCCCCAAAGTTTGCGCATAGTAGCATATGTGTACTCGGCCTCGTTTTTTTATAATGGCCAAATTATGACAACTAATAGTCACTTAAATTTATAGGATAATCAAATTATGACAACTAGTCCTCATTAAAATTTATATTATTCGAGTTCCAAAAGTATTTCAGACATGACACTTTTTGTGCAAGAAAGGGGACAGCCTCAGCCCCAAAATTTGCGCATAGTAGCATATGTGTACTCAGCCTCGTTTTTTTATAATGGCCAAATTATGACAACTAATAGTGACTGAAATTGATAGGATAAACAAATTATGACAACTAGTCCTCATTAAGAGGACGTTCACAGCCACAATTTGCGCATAATTGACATATGTGTACTCGGCTTCGTTTTTTTATAATGGCCAAATTGTGACAACTAATAATCACTAATATTGATAGGATAACCAAATTATGACAACTAGACCTCACAAAAATTTATAATATTCGAGTTCCAAAAGTATTTTAGACGTGAAACTTTTTGTGACCACTAGTCCTCACTAAAATTTATATTATTCGACTTCAAATTGTATATCAGACATAAGACTCTTTATGCAGGAAAGAGGACGTTCACAGCCACAATTTGCGCATAGTGACATATGTGTACTCGGCCTCGTTTTTTTTATAATGGCCAAACTATGACAACTAATAGTCACTGAAATTTATAGGATAACCAAATTATGATAACTAGTCCTCATTAAAATTTATATTATTCGAGTTCCAAAAGTATTTCATACATGACACTTTTTGTGCAAGAAAGAGGACAGCCTCAGCCCCAAAATTTGCGCATAGTAGCATATGTGTATTTGGCCTCGTTTTTGTATAATGGCCAAATTATGTCCTTTGTGGGTGCTGTTGGCTGAAGTAGTAGAACACGAGACTATGAAACGGAGGGTCGTGAGTTCGAGCCCGCTCTGAGTCATGAAATATTGTGTTGAATTCTTCTGATCAGCATTAGTGCGCGGTTGTGTTAGTTGTTGCCAGCCTGTTTCAATGATGAAGGCATAGTCACTGATCACTGAACATAATTGGCAGCGACTGACACTATCATGTACTAAAAAGCAGAGTAACAGCACCCACCTTCGTCGGCCCTGTAGCAAAAATTAGCCGGCGAAGTAAAAGGTTGAAATGGCTACAAAAAAAAAAAAAAAAAAAAAAAAAAAAAACTGTCTATCTTCTCATCTTTCCCAATCTGTCTCCTCAATACTATCCCCTCGTTTCTAGTTCCAGCGCAATGCACTGCATATGTAGGGGCTATCCCCTGAGTGCTGGTCCTACTCCTAAAAAAAAAAAAAAAAAAACTAATAATCACTAAAATTGATTGGATAAACACATTATGACAACTGGTCCTTTCTAAAATTTATATTATTCGAGTTCCAAAAGTATTTCAGACATGGGACTTTTTTTGCAAGAAAGAGGACGTCCTCAGCCCCAAAATTTGCGCATAGTAGCATATGTGTACTCGGCCTCTTTTTTTTATAATGGCCAAATTATTACAACTAATAGTCACTGAAATTTATAGGATAACCAAATTATGACAACTAGTCCTCATTAAAATTTATATTATTCGAGTTCCAAAAGTATATCAGACATGAGACTTTTTATGCAGGCAAGAGGACGTCCACAGCCACAATTTGCGCATAGTGACATATGTGTACGCAGCCCTGTTTTTTTTATAATGGCCAAGTTATGACAATTAATAATCACTAAAATTGACAGAATAACCAAATTATGACAACTAGTCCTCACTAAAATTTATAATATTCGAGTTCCAAAAGTGTTTTAGACGTGATACTTTTTGTGACAACTAGTCCTCACTAAAATTTATATTATTCGAGTTCAAATTGTTTATCAGACATGAAACTTTTTATGCAGGAAAGAGGACGTTCAAAGCCACAATTTGCGCATAGTGACATATGTGTACTCGGCTTCGTTTTTTAATAATGGCCAAATTGTGAAAACTAATAGTCACTGAAATTGATAGGATAAACAAATTACGACAACTAGTCCTCATTAAAATTTATATTATTCGAGTTCCAAAAGTATTTCAGACATGAGACTTTTTGTGCAAGAAAGAGGACGTCCTCAGCCCCAAAATTTGCGCATAGTTGCATGTGTACGCAGCCTCGTTTTTTATAATTTCCAAAATATGACAACTAACAATCACTAAAGTTGACAGAATAACCAAATTATGACAACTAGTCCTCACTAAAATGTATATTATTCGAGTTCCAAAAGTATTTTAGCCGTGAGACTTTTTGTGCAAGAAAGAGGACAGCGTCAGCCCCAAAAATTGCGCATAGTAGCATATGTGTACTCAGCCTCGTTTTTGTAGAATGGCCAAATTATGCCAACTAATAATCACTAAAATTGATAGGATAACCAAATTATGACAACTGGTCCTCAATAAAATTTATATTATTAGAGTTCCAAAAGTATTTTAGACGTGAGACTTTTTGTGCAAGAAAGAGATCGTCCTCAGCCCCAAAATTTGCGCATAGTAGCATATGTGTACTCAGCCTCATTTTTTTTTAATTGCCAAATTATAACAACTAAAAGTTACTGAAATTGATAGGATAACCAAATTATGACAACTAGTCCTCACTAAAATTTAAAATATTCGAGTTCCAAAAGTATTTTAGACGTGATACTTTATGTGACAACTAGTCCTCACTAAAATTTATATTATTCGACTTCAAATTGTATATCAGACATGAGACTTTTTATGCAGGAAAGAGGACGTTCACAGCCACAATTTGCGCATAGTGACATATGTGTACTCGGCTTCGTTTTTTTATAATGGCCAAATTGTGACAACTAATAATTACTAATATTGATAGGATAACCAAATTATGACAACTTGTCCTCACTAAAATTTATATTATTCGAGTTCCAAAAGTATTTCAGACATGAGACTTTTTGTGCAAGAAAGAGGACGTCCTCAGCCCCAAAATTTGCGCATAGTAGCATATGTGTACTCAGCCTCATTTTTTTATAATTGCCAAATTATGACAACTAATAGTGACGTCCTCATTAACCCATTAAGGCCCTGCGTTGCGTTTTCGCAACGTTCACTTAAACCTCCTCTCAGAAATTTTGTAATTACACAATATTGTAAGAAATCACTTTAAAATAATATTTAACTTAATATCTAATCGACCTATTTTTGGATTTCATTGATACATACCTTTATATAAAATTTTTTTTTTTTTTAAATATTGAATTTTTCCTCTTTTTTGGGTAATTCTGAATATTGTTGAAAAAATAAAGTAATATACAACATACCTATTTCAAACTGTCGACGGACGAAGCTAACATGCGAATATTATTATTTCTACTGAAAAATTCAATCAACTTAGACATTTGCCACTATATTCATGTCTGGATATATCCGTGATGCGAAAACGCAACACTGGGCCTAAGCGATATACAAATTTCATTATATTATCAAATGGAAACATATCCACGCAATCACTTGTATATATGCTTATTGTTAGTTGTTGTTGTGTTTTAAAATTTCGAGTGTCTTCCTAGTGTCTCGTAATGGTCGGACGAAATCAGTTTAAAAAATGCTTCCGAAATAATATTGCAATTTTACCATCAAAAGTAGATGGGATAACTGATACGGAAGATATTGAAGAAAATGAACATGATCTAAAGAACCCAAGAACGCTTCCAACTGATGTACCAGGTAAGGTCGAGTTATTATGTACGTTCAATGAAGAGAAACAAGACGAACAGGAAGTGCAATCACCAAAACCAGACACATTGTGGGTGCTGTTGGCTGAAGTAGTAGAACACGAGACTATGAAGCGGAGGGTCGTGAGTTCGAGCCCCAGCTGAGTCATGAAATATTGTGTTTAATTCTTCTGATCAGCATTAGTGCGTGGTTGTGTTAGTTGTTGCCAGCCTGTTTCAATGATGAAGGCATAGTCACTGATCACTGAACATAATTGGCAGCGACTGACACTATCATGTACTAAAAAGCAGAGTAACAGCACCCACCTTCGTCGGCCCTGTAGCAAAAATTAGCCGGCGAAGTAAATGGTTGAAATAGCTACAAAAACAACTGTCTATCTTCTCATCTTTCCTAATCTGTCCCTCAATACTATCCCCTCGTTTTCAGTTCTAGCACAATGCATTGCATATATAGGGGTCATCCCCTGAGTGCTGGTCCAAGATAAAAAAAAAAAAAAAAAAAAAAAAAAACATTATCTGTTAAAAGGTCCAAACGTCATCGTAGTAACGAATTTTCAAGATGTCCTGCTGATGTATGTGATGAAAAAATCAGACCCAAGACATTTAAGAAAAAGAACGTGGAATTTATGACTACTGTTATGACCCGAACGATGAGATAAGTGCTAAGTATATGTTGGAATGGCAACTATGTGGTCACTATCTTGTCAAATTTTGTTTCTTTAGAGCCATTGAAGCAAGTTAAGCGATTCGACCGCAAAAATAAAAAAATGATTACGATTTCCATGCCTAACGCTATATATGAATACAATAAAAAATGGGTGGGGTTGATTTATTTAACAACGCCAAGGACAATTATCGTATTCAGATCAGAGGAAAAAAATGGTACTGGCCACTTTTTACTAATACTCTAGATGCAGCTTTAGTGAACACCTGGAAACTACATTGCCTACTGAAAAAGCGGGGAAAATAAGCTCCAATGCCTCAATTGGAGTTCAAAATGTTTAGCATTGAATCTCTTTTGCGGACTGAAAATTGTGAGAGAATAATAGCTTCCACCACCCACTAGTGATGCGAACTGATAGAGTAGTTCTAAAATTATACGTCAAGAAAAACATTTGAGATGTCGGGAATGTAGCAATCAAACAATTTACAAATGTGAGAAATGTGACGCAGCAGTTCACCCGAAGTGCTTTGTAGCATATCATAATCGAATTAACTTTTACTTTTTTTCTCAAGACGTGAATAAAATAATATAAAATTTTTACAAATTCGATAAATTTCCATATCTTTAAGGCCCAACGTTGCGTTTTCGCAACGGGGGTTATCTGGCCTCCCACTGATCCGATTTGAATAAAAGTTGTTTGATTTCATATTTAGGCACTAACAATAAAATGTTTGAAGTTTCATCATTAAAGCTCAATGGGATCTTGTCTCGGGCCTTAATGGGTTAAGAGGACGTTCACAGCCACAATTTGCGCATAGTGGCATATGATGTCTTAAAAAATGATATATTTTTACATTTTAACTCATTACAAAATTGATTATAAATAAATGTTTAATTTGTTAAATCGACATTTGTTAAAGCCATATTTTTTGTTTTTGCTGTAATTTGTCTTGTTACTATTAAAACAAAGCTTTATAGATTCCATTTATATATGTATGCAATTATCATTTCTGAAACATTGTTATATATTAATTGTATCAGTCTGTAAGGATTAATCCATAGACTAAATAAATAAATAAATAAAAAAAAACAAATAATGTGTACTCGGCTTCGTTTTTTTATAATGGTCAAATTGTGACAACTAATAATCACTAATATTGATAGGATAACCAAATTATGACAACTTGTCCTCACTAAAATTTATATTATTCGAGATCCAAAAGTATTTCAGACATGACGATTGTTGTGCAAGAAATAGGACATCCTCAGCCCCAAAATTTGCGCATAGTAGCATATGTGTACTCGGCCTCGTTTTTTTAAAATGGCCAAATTATGTGGGTGCTGTTGGCTGAAGTAGTAGAATACGAGACCATGAACCGGAGGGTCCTGAGTTCGAGCCCGCGCTGAGTCATGAAGTATTGTGTTGAGTTCTTCTGATCAGCATTAGTGCGTGGTTGTGTTAGTGGTTGCCAGCCTGTTTCAATGATGAAGGCATAGTCACTGGTCACTGAATATAAGTGGCAGCGACTGACACTAACATGTACTAAAAAGCAGAGTAACAGCATCCACCTTCGCCGGCCCTGTAGCAAAAATTAGCCGGCGAAGTAAAAGGTTGAATAGCTACAAAAAAAAAAAAAAAAAAAACTGTCTATCTTCTCATCTTTCCTAATCTGTCCCTTCAATACTATCCCCTCGTTTTCAGTTCCGGCGCAATGCATTGCATATATGGGGGTCATCCCCTGAGTGCTGGTCCAACTCTTAAAAAAAAAAAAAAAAAACTAATAGTCACTGAAATTTATAGTATAACCAAATTATGACAACTAGTCCTCATTAAAATTTATATTATTCGAGTTCCAAAAGTATTTCAGACATGACACTTTTTGTGCAAGAAAGAGGACAGCCTCAGCCCCAAAATTTGCGCATAGTAGCATATGTGTACTCAGCCTCATTTTTTTATAATTGCCAAATTATGACAACTAATAGTGACTGAAATTGATAGGATAAACAAATTATGACAACTAGTCCTCATTAAGAGGACGTTCACAGCCACAATTTGCGCATAATTGACATATGTGTACTCGGCTTCGTTTTTTTATAATGGCCAAATTGTGACAACTAATAATCACTAATATTGATAGGATAACCAAATTATGACAACTAGACCTCACAAAAATTTATAATATTCGAGTTCCAAAAGTATTTTAGACGTGAAACTTTTTGTGACCACTAGTCCTCACTAAAATTTATATTATTCGACTTCAAATTGTATATCAGACATAAGACTCTTTATGCAGGAAAGAGGACGTTCACAGCCACAATTTGCGCATAGTGACATATGTGTACTCGGCTTCGTTTTTTTATAATGGCCAAATTGTGACAACTAATAATTACTAATATTGAAAATTGATAACCAAATTATGACAACTTGTCCTCACTAAAAATTATATTATTCGAGTTCCAAAAGTATTTCAGACATGAGACTTGTTGTGCAAGAAAGAGGACAGCGTCAGCCCCAAAATTTGCGCATAGTAGCATATGTGTACCCAGCCTCGTTTTTGTAGAATGGCCAAATTATGCTAACTAATAATCACTAAAATTGAAAGGATAACCAAATTATGACAACTGGTCCTCAATAAAATTTATATTATTAGAGTTCCAAAAGTATTTTAGACGTGAGACTTTTTGTGCAAGAAAGAAAACGTTCTCAGCCCCAAAATTTGCGCATAGTAGCATATGTGTACTCAGCCTCATTTTTTTATAATTGCCAAATTATAACAACTAAAAGTCACTGAAATTGATAGGATAACCAAATTATGACAACTAGTCCTCACTAAAATTTATAATATTCGAGTTCCAAAAGTATTTTAGACGTGAAACTTTTTGTGACCACTAGTCCTCACTAAAATTTATATTATTCGACTTCAAATTGTATATCAGACATGAGACTTTTAATGCAGGAAAGAGGACGTTCACAGCCATAATTTGCGCATAGTGACATATGTATGTGTACTCGGCTTCGTTTTTTTATAATGGCCAAATTGTGACAACTAATAATTACTAATATTGATAGGATAACCAAATTATGACAACTTGTCCTCACTAAAAATTATATTATTCGAGTTCCAAAAGTATTTCAGACATGAGACTTTTTGTGCAAGAAAGAGGACGTCCTCAGCCCCAAAATTTGCACATAGTAGCATATGTGTACTCAGCCTCATTTTTTTGTAATTGCCAAATTATGACAACTAATAGTGACGTCCTTATTAAGAGGACGTTCACAGCCACAATTTGCGCATAGTGACATATGATGTCGTAAAATATGATATAATTTTACATCTTAACTCATTACAAAATTGATTATAAATAAATGTTTAATTTGTTAAATCGACATTTGTTAAAGCCATATTTTTTGTTTTTGCTGTAATTTGTCTTGTTACTATTAAAACAAAGCTTTATAGATTCCATTTATATATGTATGTAATTATCATTTCTAAAACATTGTTATATTTTAATTGTATCAGTCTGTAAGGATTAATCCATAGACTAAATAAATAAAAAAAATAAATAATGTGTACTCGGCTTCGTTTTTTTATAATGGCCAAATTGTGACAACTAATAATCACTAATATTGATAGGTAAACCAAATTATGACAACTTGTCCTCACTAAAATTTATATTATTCGAGATGCAAAAGTATTTCAGACATGACACTTGTTGTGCAAGAAAGAGGACAGCCTCAGCCCCAAAATTTGCGCATAGTAGCATATATGTACTCAGCCTCGTTTTTGTATAATGGCGAAATTATGACAACTAATAATCACTAAAATTGATTCGATAATCACATTATGACAACTAGTCCTCACTAAAATTTATATTATTCGACTTCAAATTGTATATCAGACATGAGACTTTTTATGCAGGAAAGAAGACGTTCATAGCCACAATTTGCGCATAGTGACTTATGTGTTCTCGGCTTCGTTTTTTTATAATGGCCAAATTGTGACAACTAATATTGAATATTGATAGGATAACCAAATTATGACAACTTGACCTCACTAAAATTTATATTATTCGAGATCCAAAAGTATTTCAGACATGACACTTGTTGTGCAAGAAAGAGGACATCCTCAGCCCCAAAATTTGCGCATAGTAGCATATGTGTACTCGGCCTCGTTTTTTTATAATGGCCAAATTATGACAACTAATAGTCACTGAAATTTATAGGATAACCAAATTATGACAACTAGTCCTCATTAAAATTTATATTATTCGACTTCAAATTGTATATCAGACATGAGACTTTTTATGCAGGAAAGAAAACGTTCACAGCCACAATTTGCGCATAGTGACATAAGTGTACTCGGCTTCGTTTTTTTATAATGGCCAAATTGTGACAACTAATAATCACTAATATTGATAGGATAACCAAATTATGACAACTTGTCCTCACTAAAATTTATATTATTCGAGTTCCAAATATATTTCAGACATGAGACTTTTTGTGCAAGAAAGAGGACGTCCTCACCCCCAAAATTTGCGCATAGTAGCATATGTGTACTCAGCCTCGTTTTTTTATAATTGCCAAATTATGACAACTAATAGTGACTGAAATTGATAGGATAAACAAATTATGACAACTAGTCCTCATTAAGAGGACGTTCACAGCCACAATTTGCGCATAGTGACTTATGTGTACTCGGCTTCGTTTTTTTATAATGGCCAAATTGTGACAACTAATAATCACTAATATTGATAGGATAACCAAATTATGACAACTTGTCCTCACTAAAATTTATATTATTCGAGATCCAAAAGTATTTCAGACATGACACTTTTTATGCAAGGAAGAGGACAGACTCAGCCCCAAAATTTGCGCATAGTAGCATATATGTACTCAGCCTCGTTTTTGTATAATGGCCAAATTATGACAACTAATAATCACTAAAATTGATAGCATAACCAAATTATGACAACTAGTCCTCACTAAAATTTATATTATTCGAGTTCCAAAAGTATTTCAGACATGCGACTTTTGTTGCAAGAAAGAGGACGTCCTCAGCCCCAAAATTTGCGCATAGTAGCATACTTATGTGTACTCAGCCTCATTTTTTATAATTGCTAAATTATAACAACTAAAAGTCACTGAAATTGATAGGATAACCAACTTATGACAACTAGTCCTCATTAAAATTTATATTAATCGAGTTACAAAAGTATTTCAGACATGCGACTGTTTGTGCAAGAAAGAGGACGTCATCAGCCCCAAAATTTGCGCATAGTAGCATATGTGTACTTAGCCTCATTTTTCATAATTGCCAAATTATAACAACTAAAAGTCACTGAAATTGATAGGATAACCAAATTATGACAACTAGTTCTCATTAAAATTTATATTATTCGAGTTCCAAATGTATTTCAAACATGCCATTTTTTGTGCAGGAAAGAGGACATCCTCAGCCCCAAAGTTTGCGCATAGTAGCATATGTGTACTCGGCCTCGTTTTTTTATAATGGCCAAATTATGACAACTACTAGTCACTTAAATTTATAGGATAATCAAATTATGACAACTAGTCCTCATTAAAATTTATATTATTCGAGTTCCAAAAGTATTTCAGACATGACACTTTTTGTGCAAGAAAGGGGACAGCCTCAGCCCCAAAATTTGCGCATAGTAGCATATGTGTACTCAGCCTCGTTTTTTTATAATGGCCAAATTATGAGAACTAATAATCACTAAAATTGACAGGATAACCAAATTATGACAACTAGTCCTCACTAAAATTTATATTATTCGAGTTCCAAAAGTATTTTAGACGTGAGACTTTTTGTGCAAGAAAGACGACAGCGTCAGCTCCAAAATTTGCTCATAGTAGCATATGTGTACTCAGCCTCGTTTTTGCAGAATGGCCAAATTATGCCAACTAATAGTGACTGAAATTGATAGGATAAACAAATTATGACAACTAGTCCTCATTAAGAGGACGTTCACAGCCACAATTTGCGCATAGTAGCATATGTGTACTCAGCCTCGTTTTTGCAGAATGGCCATATTATGACAACTAGTAATCACTAAAATTGATAGGATAACCAAATTATGACAACTAGTCCTCACTAAAATTTATATTATTCGAGTTCCAAAAGTATTTCAGACATGCGACTTTTTTTTGCAAGAAAGAGGACGTCCTCAGCCCCAAAATTTGCGCATAGTAGCATTTGTGTACTCAGCCTCATTTTTTATAATTGCCAAATTATAACAACTAAAAGTCACTGAAATTGATAGGATAACCAACTTATGACAACTAGTCCTCATTAAAATTTATATTAATCGAGTTACAAAAGTATTTCAGACATGGGACTGTTTGTGCAAGAAAGAGGACGTCATCAGCCCCAAAATTTGCGCATAGTAGCATATGTGTACTTAGCCTCATTTTTTATAATTGCCAAATTATAACAACTAAAAGTCAGTGAAATTGATAGGATAACCAAATTATGACAACTTGACCTCACTAAAATTTATATTATTCGAGATCCAAAAGTATTTCAGACATGACACTTGTTGTGCAAGAAAGAGGACATCCTCAGCCCCAAAATTTGCGCATAGTAGCATATGTGTACTCGGCCTCGTTTTTTTATAATGGCCAAATTATGACAACTAATAGTCACTGAAATTTATAGGATAACCAAATTTTGACAACTAGTCCTCATTAAAATTTATATTATTCGACTTCAAATTGTATATCAGACATGAGACTTTTTATGCAGGAAGGAGGACGTTCACAGCCACAATTTGCGCATAGTGACATAAGTGTACTCGGCTTCGTTTTTTTATAATGGCCAAATTGTGACAACTAAAAATCACTAATATTGATAGGATAACCAAATTATGACAACTTGTCCTCACTAAAATTTATATTATTCGAGTTCCAAAAGTATTTCAGACATGAGACTTTTTGTGCAAGAAAGAGGACGTCCTCAGCTCCAAAATTTGCGCATAGTAGCATATGTGTACTCAGCCTCGTTTTTTTATAATTGCCAAATTATGACAACTAATAGTGACTGAAATTGATAGGATAAACAAATTATGATAACTAGTCCTCATTAAGAGGACGTTCACAGCCACAATTTGCGCATAGTGACTTATGTGTACTCGGTTTCGTTTTTTTATAATGGCCAAATTGTGACAACTAATAATCACTAATATTGATAGGATAACCATATTATGACAACTTGTCCTCACTAAAATTTATATTACTCGAGATCCAAAAGTATTTCAGACATGACACTTTTTATGCAAGGAAGAGGACAGCCTCAGCCCAAAAATTTGCGCATAGTGACATATATGTACTCGGCCTCGTTTTTTTATAATGGCCAAATTATGACAACTAATAATCACTAAAATTGATAGCATAACCAAATTATGACAACTAGTCCTCACTAAAATTTATATTATTCCAGTTCCAAAAGTATTTCAGACATGCGACTTTTGTTGCAAGAAAGAGGACGTCCTCAGCCCCAAAATTTGCGCATAGTAGCATATGTGTACTCAGCCTCATTTTTTATAATTGCTAAATTATAACAACTAAAAGTCACTGAAATTGATAGGATAACCAACTTATGACAACTAGTCCTCATTAAAATTTATATTAATCGAGTTATAAAAGTATTTCAGACATGCGACTGTTTGTGCAAGTAAGAGGACGTCATCAGCCCCAAAATTTGCGCATAGTAGCATATGTGTACTTAGCCTCATTTTTTATAATTGCCAAATTATAACAACTAAAAGTCACTGAAATTGATAGGATAACCAAATTATGACAACTAGTTCTCATTAAAATTTATATTATTGGAGTTCCAAATGTATTTCAGACATGACACTTTTTGTGCAAGAAAGGGGACAGCCTCAGCCCCAAAATTTGCGCATAGTAGCATATGTGTACTCAGCCTCGTTTTTTTATAATGGCCAAATTATGACAACTAATAATCACTAAAATTGACAGGATAACCAACTTATGACAACTAGTCCTCACTAAAATTTATATTATTCGAGTTCCAAAAGTATTTTAGACGTGAGACTTTTTGTGCAAAAAAGACAACAGCGTCAGCTCCAAAATTTGCTCATAGTAGCATATGTGTACTCAGCCTCGTTTTTGCAGAATGGCCAAATTATGCCAACTAATAGTGACTGAAATTGATAGGATAAACAAATTATGACAACTAGTCCTCACTAAGAGGACGTTCACAGCCACAATTTTCGTATAGTAGCATATGTGTACTCAGCCTCGTTTTTGCAGAATGGCCAAATTATGACAACTAATAATCACTAAAATTGACAGAATAACCAAATTATGACAACTAGTCCTCATTAAAATTTATATTATTCGAGTTCCAAAAGTATATCAGACATGAGACTTTTTATGCAGGAAAGAGGACGTCCACAGCCACAATTTGCGCATAGTGACATATGTGTACTCGGCCTCGTTTTTTTATAATGGCCAAATTATGACAACTAGTAATCACTAAAATTGATAGGATAACCAAATTATGACAACTAGTCCTCACTAAAATTTATATTATTCGAGTTCCAAAAGTATTTCAGACATGCGACTTTTTTTTGCAAGAAAGAGGACGTCCTCAACCCCAAAATTTGCGCATAGTAGCATTTGTGTACTCAGCCTCATTTTTTATAATTGCCAAATTATAACAACTAAAAGTCACTGAAATTGATAGGATAACCAACTTATGACAACTAGTCCTCATTAAAATTTATATTAATCGAGTTACAAAAGTATTTCAGACATGGGACTCTTTGTGCAAGAAAGAGGACGTCATCAGCCCCAAAATTTGCGCATAGTAGCATATGTGTACTTAGCCTCATTTTTTATAATTGCCAAATTATAACAACTAAAAGTCACTGAAATTGATAGGATAACCAAATTATGACAACAAGTCCTCATTAAAATTTATATTATTCGAGTTGTAAAAGTATTTCAGATATGAGAGATTTTGTGCAAGAAAGAGGACGTCCTCAGCCCCAAAATTTGCGCATAGTAGCAATTGTGTACTCAGCCTCATTTTTTATAATTGCCAAATTATAACAACTAAAAGTCACTGAAATTTATAGGATAGCCAACTTATGACAACTAGTCCTCATTAAAATTTATATTAATCGAGTTACAAAAGTATTTCAGACATGCGACTGTTTGTGCAAGAAAGAGGACGTCCTCAGCCCCAAAATTTGCGCATAGTAGCAATTGTGTACTCAGCCTCATTTTTTATAATTGCCAAATTATAACAACTAAAAGTCACTGAAATTTATAGGATAGCCAACTTATGACAACTAGTCCTCATTAAAATTTATATTAATCGAGTAACAAAAGTATTTCAGACATGCGACTGTTTGTGCAAGAAAGAGGACGTCATCAGCCCCAAAATTTGCGCATAGTAGCATATGTGAACTTAGCCTCATTTTTATTAATTGCCAAATTATAACAACTAAAAGTCACTGAACTTGATAGGATAACCAAATTATGACATTTGCGCATAGTAGCATATGTGTACTCAGCCTCGTTTTTTTATAATTGCCAAATTATGATAACTAATAGTGACTGAAATTGATAGGATAAACAAATTATGATAACTAGTCCTCATTAAGAGGACGTTCACAGCCACAATTTGCGCATAGTGACTTATGTGTACTCGGTTTCGTTTTTTTATAATGGCCAAATTGTGACAACTAATAATCACTAATATTGATAGGATAACCAAATTATGACAACTTGTCCTCACTAAAATTTATATTACTCGAGATCCAAAAGTATTTCAGACATGACACTTTTTATGCAAGGAAGAGGACAGCCTCAGCCCAAAAATTTGCGCATAGTGACATATATGTACTCGGCCTCGTTTTTTTATAATGGCCAAATTATGACAACTAATAATCACTAAAATTGATAGCATAACCAAATTATGACAACTAGTCCTCACTAAAATTTATATTATTCCAGTTCCAAAAGTATTTCAGACATGCGACTTTTGTTGCAAGAAAGAGGACGTCCTCAGCCCCAAAATTTGCGCATAGTAGCATATGTGTACTCAGCCTCATTTTTTATAATTGCTAAATTATAACAACTAAAAGTCACTGAAATTGATAGGATAACCAACTTATGACAACTAGTCCTCATTAAAATTTATATTAATCGAGTTATAAAAGTATTTCAGACATGCGACTGTTTGTGCAAGTAAGAGGACGTCATCAGCCCCAAAATTTGCGCATAGTAGCATATGTGTACTTAGCCTCATTTTTTATAATTGCCAAATTATAACAACTAAAAGTCACTGAAATTGATAGGATAACCAAATTATGACAACTAGTTCTCATTAAAATTTATATTATTGGAGTTCCAAATGTATTTCAGACATGACACTTTTTGTGCAAGAAAGGGGACAGCCTCAGCCCCAAAATTTGCGCATAGTAGCATATGTGTACTCAGCCTCGTTTTTTTATAATGGCCAAATTATGACAACTAATAATCACTAAAATTGACAGGATAACCAAATTATGACAACTAGTCCTCACTAAAATTTATATTATTCGAGTTCCAAAAGTATTTTAGACGTGAGACTTTTTGTGCAAAAAAGACAACAGCGTCAGCTCCAAAATTTGCTCATAGTAGCATATGTGTACTCAGCCTCGTTTTTGCAGAATGGCCAAATTATGCCAACTAATAGTGACTGAAATTGATAGGATAAACAAATTATGACAACTAGTCCTCATTAAGAGGACGTTCACAGCCACAATTTTCGCATAGTAGCATATGTGTACTCAGCCTCGTTTTTGCAGAATGGCCAAATTATGACAACTAATAATCACTAAAATTGACAGAATAACCAAATTATGACAACTAGTCCTCATTAAAATTTATATTATTCGAGTTCCAAAAGTATATCAGACATGAGACTTTTTATGCAGGAAAGAGGACGTCCACAGCCACAATTTGCGCATAGTGACATATGTGTACTCGGCCTCGTTTTTTTATAATGGCCAAATTATGACAACTAGTAATCACTAAAATTGATAGGATAACCAAATTATGACAACTAGTCCTCACTAAAATTTATATTATTCGAGTTCCAAAAGTATTTCAGACATGCGACTTTTTTTTGCAAGAAAGAGGACGTCCTCAACCCCAAAATTTGCGCATAGTAGCATTTGTGTACTCAGCCTCATTTTTTATAATTACCAAATTATAACAACTAAAAGTCACTGAAATTGATACGATAACCAACTTATGACAACTAGTCCTCATTAAAATTTATATTAATCGAGTTACAAAAGTATTTCAGACATGGGACTGTTTGTGCAAGAAAGAGGACGTCATCAGCCCCAAAATTTGCGCATAGTAGCATATGTGTACTTAGCCTCATTTTTTATAATTGCCAAATTATAACAACTAAAAGTCACTGAAATTGATAGGATAACCAAATTATGACAACTAGTCCTCATTAAAATTTATATTATTCGAGTTGTAAAAGTATTTCAGATATGAGAGATTTTGTGCAAGAAAGAGGACGTCCTCAGCCCCAAAATTTGCGCATAGTAGCAATTGTGTACTCAGCCTCATTTTTTATAATTGCCAAATTATAACAACTAAAAGTCACTGAAATTTATAGGATAGCCAACTTATGACAACTAGTCCTCATTAAAATTTATATTAATCGAGTAACAAAAGTATTTCAGACATGCGACTGTTTGTGCAAGAAAGAGGACGTCATCAGCCCCAAAATTTGCGCATAGTAGCATATGTGAACTTAGCCTCATTTTTATTAATTGCCAAATTATAACAACTAAAAGTCACTGAACTTGATAGGATAACCAAATTATGACATTTGCGCATAGTAGCATATGTGTACTCAGCCTCGTTTTTTTATAATTGCCAAATTATGATAACTAATAGTGACTGAAATTGATAGGATAAACAAATTATGATAACTAGTCCTCATTAAGAGGACGTTCACAGCCACAATTTGCGCATAGTGACTTATGTGTACTCGGTTTCGTTTTTTTATAATGGCCAAATTGTGACAACTAATAATCACTAATATTGATAGGATAACCAAATTATGACAACTTGTCCTCACTAAAATTTATATTACTCGAGATCCAAAAGTATTTCAGACATGACACTTTTTATGCAAGGAAGAGGACAGCCTCAGCCCAAAAATTTGCGCATAGTGACATATATGTACTCGGCCTCGTTTTTTTATAATGGCCAAATTATGACAACTAATAATCACTAAAATTGATAGCATAACCAAATTATGACAACTAGTCCTCACTAAAATTTATATTATTCCAGTTCCAAAAGTATTTCAGACATGCGACTTTTGTTGCAAGAAAGAGGACGTCCTCAGCCCCAAAATTTGCGCATAGTAGCATATGTGTACTCAGCCTCATTTTTTATAATTGCTAAATTATAACAACTAAAAGTCACTGAAATTGATAGGATAACCAACTTATGACAACTAGTCCTCATTAAAATTTATATTAATCGAGTTATAAAAGTATTTCAGACATGCGACTGTTTGTGCAAGTAAGAGGACGTCATCAGCCCCAAAATTTGCGCATAGTAGCATATGTGTACTTAGCCTCATTTTTTATAATTGCCAAATTATAACAACTAAAAGTCACTGAAATTGATAGGATAACCAAATTATGACAACTAGTTCTCATTAAAATTTATATTATTGGAGTTCCAAATGTATTTCAGACATGACACTTTTTGTGCAAGAAAGGGGACAGCCTCAGCCCCAAAATTTGCGCATAGTAGCATATGTGTACTCAGCCTCGTTTTTTTATAATGGCCAAATTATGACAACTAATAATCACTAAAATTGACAGGATAACCAAATTATGACAACTAGTCCTCACTAAAATTTATATTATTCGAGTTCCAAAAGTATTTTAGACGTGAGACTTTTTGTGCAAAAAAGACAACAGCGTCAGCTCCAAAATTTGCTCATAGTAGCATATGTGTACTCAGCCTCGTTTTTGCAGAATGGCCAAATTATGCCAACTAATAGTGACTGAAATTGATAGGATAAACAAATTATGACAACTAGTCCTCATTAAGAGGACGTTCACAGCCACAATTTTCGCATAGTAGCATATGTGTACTCAGCCTCGTTTTTGCAGAATGGCCAAATTATGACAACTAATAATCACTAAAATTGACAGAATAACCAAATTATGACAACTAGTCCTCATTAAAATTTATATTATTCGAGTTCCAAAAGTATATCAGACATGAGACTTTTTATGCAGGAAAGAGGACGTCCACAGCCACAATTTGCGCATAGTGACATATGTGTACTCGGCCTCGTTTTTTTATAATGGCCAAATTATGACAACTAGTAATCACTAAAATTGATAGGATAACCAAATTATGACAACTAGTCCTCACTAAAATTTATATTATTCGAGTTCCAAAAGTATTTCAGACATGCGACTTTTTTTTGCAAGAAAGAGGACGTCCTCAACCCCAAAATTTGCGCATAGTAGCATTTGTGTACTCAGCCTCATTTTTTATAATTACCAAATTATAACAACTAAAAGTCACTGAAATTGATACGATAACCAACTTATGACAACTAGTCCTCATTAAAATTTATATTAATCGAGTTACAAAAGTATTTCAGACATGGGACTGTTTGTGCAAGAAAGAGGACGTCATCAGCCCCAAAATTTGCGCATAGTAGCATATGTGTACTTAGCCTCATTTTTTATAATTGCCAAATTATAACAACTAAAAGTCACTGAAATTGATAGGATAACCAAATTATGACAACTAGTCCTCATTAAAATTTATATTATTCGAGTTGTAAAAGTATTTCAGATATGAGAGATTTTGTGCAAGAAAGAGGACGTCCTCAGCCCCAAAATTTGCGCATAGTAGCAATTGTGTACTCAGCCTCATTTTTTATAATTGCCAAATTATAACAACTAAAAGTCACTGAAATTTATAGGATAGCCAACTTATGACAACTAGTCCTCATTAAAATTTATATTAATCGAGTTACAAAAGTATTTCAGACATGCGACTGTTTGTGCAAGAAAGAGGACGTCATCAGCCCCAAAATTTGCGCATAGTAGCATATGTGAACTTAGCCTCATTTTTATTAATTGCCAAATTATAACAACTAAAAGTCACTGAACTTGATAGGATAACCAAATTATGACAACTAGTCCTCATTAAAATTTATATTATTCGAGTTCCAAAAGTATTTCAGACATGCCACTTTTTGTGCAGGAAAGAGGACATCCTCAGCCCCAAAGTTTGCGCATAGTAGCATATGTGTACTCGGCCTCGTTTTTTTATAATGGCCAAGTTATGACAACTAATAATCACTAAAATTTACAGAATAACAAAATTATGACAACTAGTTCTCACTAAAATTTATATTATTCGACATATAGTGACAACTAGTCCTCATTAAAATTTATATTATTCGAGTTCAAATTGTATATCAGACATGAGACTTTTTATGCAGGAAAGATGACGTCCACAGCCACAAATTGCGCATAGTGACATATGTGGACTCGACCTCGTTTTTTTATAATGGCCAAATTATGACAACTATTTATTACTAAAATTGATAGGATAACCAAATTATGACAACTAGTGCTCACTAAAATTTATATTATTCGAGTTCCAAAAGTATTTCAGACAAGTGACTTTTTGTCGCAAGAGGAAAGAGGACGTCCACAGCCACAATTTGCGCATAGTGACATATGTGTACTCAGTTTCTTTTTTTGTAATGGCCAAATTGTGACAACCAATAATCACTAAAATTGATAGGATGACCAAATTATGACAACTAGTCCTCATTAAAATTTATATTATTCGAGTTTCAAAAGTATTTCAGACATGAGACTTTTTGTGCAAGAAAGAGGACGTCCTCAGCTCCAAAATTTGCGCATAGTAGCATATGTGTACGCAGCCTTGTTTATTTATAATGGCCAAATTATGACAACTAATAATCACTAAAATTGATAGGATAACCAAATTATGACAACTAGTCCTCACTAAAATTTATATTATTCGAGTTCCAAAAGTATTTCAGACATGAGACTTTTTGTGCAAGAAAGAGGACGTCCTCAGCCCCAAAATTTGCGCATAGTAGCATATGTGTACTCAGCCTCATTTTTTTATAATTGCCAAATTATGACAACTAATAGTAACTGAAATTGATAGGATAACCAATTTATGACAACTAGTCCTCAATAAAATTTATATTATTCAAATTCCAAAAGTATTTCAGACATGAGACTTTTTGTGACAACGAATCCGCACTAAAATTTATATTATTCGAGTTCAAATTGTATATCATACATGAGAGTTTTTATGCAGGAAAGAGGACGTCCACAGCCACAATTTGCGCATAGTGACATATGTGTACTCGGCTTCGTTTTTTTATAATGGCCAAATTGTGACAACCAATAATCACTAAAATTGATAGGATGACCAAATTATGACAACTAGTCCTCATTAAAATTTATATTATTCGAGTTCCAAAAGTATTTCAGACATGAGACTTTTTGTGCAAGAAAGAGGACATCCTCAGCCCTAAAAGTTGCGCATAGTAGCATATGTGTACGCAGCCTCGTTTTTTTATATTGGCCAAGTTATGACAACTAATAATCACTAAAATTGACAGAATAATCAAATTATGACAACTAGTCCTCACTAAAATTATTATAAAATATTAATCAAGTTACAAAAGTATTTCAGACATGCGACTGTTTGTGCAAGAAAGAGGACGTCATCAGCCCCAAAATTTGCGCATAGTAGCATATGTGTACTTAGCCCATTTTTTATAATTGCCAAATTATAACAACTAAAAGTCACTGAAATTGATAGGATAACCAAATTATGACAACTAGTCCTCATTAAAATTTATATTATTCGAGTTCCAAAAGTATTTCAGACATGCCACTTTTTGTGCAGGAAAGAGGACAGCCTCAGCCCCAAAATTTGCGCATAGTAGCATATGTGTACTCAGCCTCGTTTTTGTATAATGGCCAAATTATGCCAACTAATAATCACTAAAATTGACAGAATAACAAAATTATGACAACTAGTCCTCACTAAAATTTATATTATTCGAGTTCCAAAAGTATTTCAGATATGACACTTTTTGTACAAGAAAGGGGACAGCCTCAGCCCCAAAATTTGCGCATAGTAGCATATGTGTTGTAAATGTATAATGTGTAGGGAGAAAATATGAATTTAATATCCCAATTATGCCGGCGTCTGAAAACGCCACTGGCAAGTTAAAATCTTCAGGCAGTTTTATATGCCTATAATAAAAAGCAGATCATTATGCTTTGCTTTACCAAATGTGTCTCCTTTATTACTTTCAAATACTTTCCTTATATACTACTTATGAGAAGCCTTAACTTCTCTAGTATTGAGTGACATTACTTATAAAGATCTACTTGCTACTTAAAATTAGAATATTGTATCAGGCCGCCAGTTTATTATTGTTTTTGCTTTTATTTTATGTTTTGAGTTAAAAATGAAATAAGCTGTAAAGTTGCAAGCTCAGCAAAATAACTACTGTACGTTGAACTTATTAATGTATAAGCGGGCAGTGACCATATTAATATCAAATTGCTTCTAGCAAATTTTAATTGTTAAAACGTGAAGCAATTGAATTCGTCACTGACCTATCACAACAAAATTAAACATTAAAAGATATGGATATACTACACCCTCGGCCTTTAAGAAAAATTTCACAATTTTGTGGTTGGTGCAAAATTTTGAAATTTTTTTTTTTGTTTTTTTTTTTTTTTTTTGTGTGTACATTTTTGTTTTTGTTTGTTTTTATAAATCATTTTGTGAAACTGTCTTTGTATTAAATTTGTTACATATTTGGGATTTTTCTTTTAAAATTACAGTTATTAATTAACATTTGTTATTAATCTAATTCCTTAATGCTCTATATGGTTTTAGTTGGTTATTGTGTACTTCTTTATTTATTCCATTGTAATCTATTATAGTATTTACACCTTTACGCCTAATTATCATATATGGTCCCTTATATGGACTCTAATTCTTTCTTCTATTTTCCATTCTTATTAAGACTAAATCTCCTACTTTTAGGTCTAACTTATTTGTATAGTTATTTTTTAGAATTCTGTTCTCTTTTGCCTTTACTAGTAATTCCGTGGCCCTATTAAGTGAGTACTGCAGTTTACTCTTGAGCTCATTGGCGTAGTCATCATAATTATAGATTCGAGTTTCCTTCATGTCATGAATCTCAGATGGCAGGCATGGTAATCTTCCATATACAAGTTCGAATGGCGTGTAGCCTGTGTCTATATGTGGTGCTGTATTATAAGCAAATGTAAAATATGGGATCCATTTATCCCATTCATAGTCGTTTGCGGTTGTTAGCAGGAATTCATTAAGGACTCTATGATTTCTCTCAATTGATCCAAGTGTCTCGTGGTGGTATGGGGTTGAAAATACCTGCTTTATTCCCAACAATGAACATATGTTTCGCATTAGTTCATTCACGAATTCCGTTCCATTGTCCGACTTAAGTACCTTAAATTTACCATACTTTAGAATAAGCTGTTCTACTAGTGTCTTTGCAGTCGTATGTGCGTCTTTTGTCGGCATGGGGTGTGCAACTACGAACTTTGTTAGTTCACATTGCATTGTCAAGATATATCGGTATTCACTTGAAATACGAAGTGGTCCTACGGTATCAATTGAAATTATCTCAAAGCTGTTTCCTGGGGTGTTCGTCATTGTCAGAGGTTCCTTTATATGTTTTGTTTGTTTATTTCTACTACAAATGTCACAGTGTGCTACAAATTGCTTTACCATTTTATTCATGTTTTTCCAATTGTACCGTTGCTTTAATTTAATTATGGTCTTTCTTATGCCTAAGTGGCCTGCATATTTTGCATTATGAAATTCGTCAATCAGTTTATATTTTACGATGTCATTAGTAATTCTTCTTGGGGCATTATAAATAATTATTTTCAATTGAGGACTTTTGTTGTTTATTTTTATATTTTTATACGTTTCTTTAAAAATTTCCTTTGTATATATCTCAAATATTCTATCATTATTTGCAATTGCTAACTCATTTATATTCTCTTTTTTCATTTTAGATATCAGTTTCTTCAGTATCGAATCTAGTTTCGCTGAATTATCACTGAATTCTGCATGCATGCTATTATTATTCTCATTCATATTACCACCTTTGGTACGAGATTTCCTCAATGTCGAAACTGGTTTCGATGAGTTATCGTCTCGTCCTATGTGCACAATATTACTCTCAATAAAAATATCATTATCTTCTACATTATCAAATTTGTTAAATTCTAATTTCTTCATATTCTTGACGTCATTAATGGATATGCAGTCCCATATTTGAAGTTGATCAGACTTCTGAGAAATGCTATTTTCATCCTTTCGAGCTCTATCTTTACCGTTATTCCGTTCATGTACATGTGTATTGTCTATCTCAATTATATCACTCTTATTTGCCTCAGTGTTTTTCTCTTTCATTGCCCTTGTTGTTATCAATATTTTCTTTACTTTTTCACAATTTTCCAGCGGTATCATCTGCTTTAGCACATCTGTATTTATCTCTATTCTAGATAATGCGTCTGCATTGGTGTTAATTTTCCCTTTTTTGTATATTATTTTAAAGTCATAATCGCTTAAATCTAGTCTAATTCTTGTCATCTTAGAGGATGGATTTCTATTTGAAAACAACGATATTAATGGTCTATGGTCTGTTACTACTATAAATTTTCGTCCGTACAGATATGGTCTAAAGAAATTTATACCCCAATGTATTGCAAGCAGTTCTTTCTCAATAATTGGCTTATTTATATCGTGTTTCTGTAGTGACTTGCTTGCATATGAGATTGGCAGGTCTTCACCAATTTCGCCTTGTGATAGAACCGCTCCTAGTGCATAGTGTGAGGCATCTGTTGTAAGAATAAAAGGCTTTTCAAAGTTTGGGTATCGCAAAATAGGAGGATTCATCAGCTTTTCTTTCAACGTGTCAAAGGCATGCTGGCATTCACTTGTCCACAGAAATTTTGCAGATTTTTTTAATAGTGCATTAAGGCTTTTAGCAATTTCAGCGAAACTTGGTATAAATTTTCGATAGTAATTGCAGAACGCAACAAATCTTCGTACTTCGTCAGTGTTTTTAGGTATTGGGTAGCTTTTTATTACTTCATACTTATTGGGGTCTGTCCTTACACCGTCCTTTGTTATTAAGTGTCCTAGATATATAACTTCTGGCTTCAAAAAGCAACATTTTTTGGGGTTTAGTTTTAAGTTATATTGCTGTAGTCTGTTCAGTACTTTGGTGAGATTCCGATTGTGATGGTTCAAACTGCATCCATACACAATTATGTCATCCACATACAGAAAAGCTTCTGAATCGAGTCCCGACAGTGCAGTTGTAAGCATTCTCTGGAAGCTGTTTGATGAGATTTTCAGTCCAAATGGGAGTCTTTTGAATTGGTAATGTCCCTGTTGTGTAGAGAAAGCAGTGATTGGTCGTGAATCTTCGTCTAGTTCTATCTGATGAAATGAGTTGGTCATATCAAGAGTTGAAAACCACTTGGCTCTACCTAGTTTGTCCAAAATGTCCTCTAATCTGGTTAGGGGGAATTTGTCATTAACTATTTTGTCGTTGAGCTTTCTGAAATCCACCACAAGTCTCCACTTTCTTTTGTCTTCGGTATTCTTCTTTGGTACTAAAAGGAGTGGAGCATTGTACGGGCTTACTGAGGGTTCTATTATGTCGTCGTTTAGCATTTTTTGCACTTGTTCATTTATTATGTCAGTATGTGCATGTGGTAGTCTGTAATTTTTTTATATATATTGGTGTACTGTCTGTCGTTGTAATGTTTTGATTATAGAAGTTATTTACAGTTAATATTTCGTCTTCCAAATGGAAAATATTTTGATATTTTCTAAATATGTTTAACAATTCTGACTTTGCATATTCATCGTTAATATTCAGTTGCAATTCATCTAGAACACGGTCGAATCGTTCATTACTGTTTAAATTTTTGCAATTCAATATATTGTAGTTTTTTAATGGATCAGTGTGGAGTTTAATGCCCTCTAAGGTTATTGTTTCGTTTGTTGTGTTCAGTATTTTTATGTGTGTCATACCGTTTTTTGGTGCTATAGAATTACTCAAGAATATTCCTTCTTTTAATTCATTATTAAGTATGACGCAATCTTCATTGAGGTTTAATTTAATTGGTTGTATAATTTCTGTTCGTGGGGGTATAGTTATTTGTAATGTGTTGTATGGTTTTGTCTGCATTGGAAGTGTTATGGATTTGTCATTCGTGAATAAAGAAATTGTAAATGTTTCATAATCTATCTTGCAAAGGTACTTTTTTAAGAAGTCTCTTCCTATTATTCCGTCTGTTTCTATTGGAAAGTCTTTATCCACTAAATGGAAAGTGTGTCCACATGTTTCGTTAGCTAATACTAGGTCAAGATCGACTGTTCCCAATGAATATATTTCCTCCGAAGTTATGCCTGTTAACTTGCACTTGTTTTCTGTATTTAATGTTTCATGCTCCAAATCTATGCGACATAATGATATGTCAGCGCCTGTGTCGACCAGAAATGTTAATTGTTCATTTCCGTAGTTAGCGATTATGTAGTTTGTGTTGTTGTTTGAAATTTTGAACACTCCTAATTTTGGCTGTCCGGAATACCCGCGTATTCCGAGCCTATTTCGTTTCCCTCATTTTGTACTGTATGTATAAATCTTCTGTTATTGTTTGTATTCATGTTCCCATAATTTTGGTTTCTTCTATTATAACTGTTACTATTATTTGATCTATTGCTTCTCTGGTGGTAATTGTTTCTGTTGTAACTATTATTTCTATATAAATTAGTATTAAAGTTATTATTATAATTATTATTGTTGCTAATGTTTCTATGATTTGAACGATTAGCGTTTCTGTTGAAATTTGTGTTGTTATTGTTATTTCTATAAGTACCGTTATTGTTATGGTTAATATTGTTCCTACTGTAGGAATTGCCGTTTCTATTAAAGTTTGTGTTATTATACTTTTGTCTCCTTTGAATATGCATTATATTACTATTATTGTTATTATTATTATTGATCTTCTGTTCGTTTTCTACCTCCAATGCAAGTTCTACTGCTTCCTGCATTGATTTTGGTCGTGCGGCAAATAATGTCGTTTTTAAATTCTCATTTATTCCTTTCTTGAATGATTCAAGAGCCAACCTATTATTAAGCTTTATTATAACATTCTTTTCTGCCTCTGTGGCTTCATTTCCCAAATCTTCTATTCCTAATTTATTTAGGCTATCTATAATGTTTGTTAATTTTTCTTTATATGAATCAACCGATAGTTTACCCTGATAGGTAATACTCAATTGTGATTGCAATTCAGGAATTGTTTTTGTACATCTATATCTCTGCTCCAACAGTCCTTTTAATGAACTAAAATTTTCTGGCTTAACGTAGCTCCCTATTGCTGTCCTTACTTTGGAAGTCAATTTAGCGTGGTAGATATACTGTAGGAAATCTTTTTGAGCTGCATCAGTGAGAGTCCTATTAATAAGTTCCGCTGTTACAAGGAAACATTCCAGTTCCTCATAGTTACCACTAAACAATGGGAGTGCCTTGGAGGCCGTGTCTAAGTTAAGTGATGACATTTTGTTATCCCTGTTATATTCTTCCTGATTACTTTCTAATGTTACTTTGATACTTTTGTTCAAATAATCTTTAACAATTTTGTAAAGGTTATTAAATTCTAACTTTAATGCTATCAGGTCTTCGCTATCTTTTTTTTCTGGATCTATTGATTGAAATTCGTTTCTTAATTTTTCAATATATTCTAGTTTATTTACAATTGTTGTTACTGTGTATGTCCTTCCTGGACTTTTCTTTAAGTTTTTCCAAAAGTCCTTTAATTTTTGTAACCCATCCTCCATTTATGGTTGTTCTTTCTTAAACTGCAGTTATTGCATTATTCGTATCTCTATGTTTGTGTATATAATTTTTTAAATACCTATTAATCTTATAGGCTACATATAAAACTAATCCTACAATTATTAGAGTTATTACAGAATCGGGAATTAACGGCTTATCTATCTCCACCGAGTTGTTTATGTTTTGTTGTTGGTTATTATTTTTCCCTATGGGATTTCCCCAAATAGGTCCTACCATTGTGTGTGTGTTTATATAAAAATTTTTTTTTTTTTTGCTTATATATTTTCAAAATAATATTTCAAAATTTTCATTGGTATAAATTTTGTCTTATTTTCTCCTTCTTTCTGCCATCTCCTCTTCCAATTTATTTATTTGCGTCCAAACTTGGATAGCCTGCTCCCATGATGGTGGAGGGTCGGCATTAACTGTTGCCCTCAGAGCTGCTAGCTTTCTTCTTAATTTCACAAGTTTGCCTCCTCTCTTGTGAAATTTGAAGTTGATCTTAGGGATGTGTGTTAAAATTGTGTCCAGCTTTTTGGCTTGCCTCTTTTTATACTCTTCTATGGACAATGGCTTTGGTCCTACTTCGGGTGCTGGTGGATTATTATGTAATCCTGGTAATAACTCTACAGATTTGTTTGGCAGGATCGCCATGTAAAAGTATAATGTGTAGGGAGAAAATATGAATTTAATATCCCAATTATGCCGGCGTCTGAAAACGCCACTGGCAAGGTAAAATCTTCAGGCAGTTTTATATGCCTATAATAAAAAGCAGATCATTATGCTTTGCTTTACCAAATGTGTCTCCTTTATTATTTTCAAATACTTTCCTTATACACTACTTATGAGAAGCCTTAACTTCTCTAGTATTGAGTGACATTACTTGTCATTCAATTGAGTTTCTATTATAAAGATCTACTTGCTACTTAAAATTAGAATATTGTATCAGGCCGCCAGTTTATTATTGTTTTTGCTTTTATTTTATGTTTTGAGTGAAAAATGAAATAAGCTGTAAAGTTGCAAGCTCAGCAAAATAACTACTGTACGTTGAACTTATTAATGTATAAGCGGGCAGTGACCATATTAATATCAAATTGCTTCTAGCAAATTTTAATTGTTAAAACGTGAAGCAATTGAATTCGTCACTGACCTATCACAACAAAATTAAACATTAAAAGATATGGATATACTACAGTGTACGCAGCCTCGTTTTTTTATAATGGCCAAATTATGACAACTAATAATCACTAAAATTGATAGGATAACCACATTATGACAACTTGTCCTCACTAAAATTTATATTATTCGAGTTCCAAAAGTATTTTAGACGTGAGACTTTTTGTGCAAGAAAGAGGACAGCGTCAGCCCCAAAATTTGCGCATAGTAGCATATGTGTAATCAGCCTCGTTTTTGCAGAATGGCCAAATTATGCCAACTAATAGTGACTGAAATTGATAGGATAAACAAATTATGACAACTAGTCCTCAGTAAGAGGACGTTCACAGCCACAATTTGCGCATAGTGACATATGTGTACTCGGCTTCGTTTTTTTATAATGGCCAAATTGTGACAACTAATAATCACTAATATTGATAGGATAACCAAATTATGACAACTTGTCCTCACTAAAATTTATATTATTCGAGTTCCAAATGTATTTCGGACATGAGACTTTTTGTGCGAGAAAGAGGACGTCCTCAGCCTTAAAATTTGCGCAAAGTAGCATATGTGTACTCAGCCTCATTTTTTTATAATTGCCAAATTATGACAACTAATAGTAAATGAAATTGATAGGATAACCAATTTATGACAACTAGTCCTCATTAAAATTTATATTATTCGAGTTCCAAAAGTCTTTCAGACATGAGACTTTTTGTGCAAGAAAGAGGACATCCTCAGCCCCAAAATTTGCGCATAGTAGCATTTGTGTACTCAGCCTCATTTTTTATAATTGCCAAATTATAACAACTAAAAGTCACTGAAATTGATAGGATAACCAAATTATGACAACTAGTCCTCATTAAAATTTATATTATTCGAGTTTCCAAAGTATTTCAGACATGCCACTTTTTGTGCAGGAAAGAGGACATCCTCTGCCCCAAAGTTTGCGCATAGTAGCATATGTGTACTCGGCCTCGTTTTTTTATAATGGCCAAGTTATGACAACTAATAATCACTAAAATTGATAGCATAACCAAATTATGACAACTAGCCCTCATTAAAATTTATATTAATCGAGTTACAAAAGTATTTCAGACATGCGACTGTACGTGCAAGAAAGAGGACGTCCTCAGCCCCACAATTTGCGCATAGTAGCATATGTGTACTCAGCCTCATTTTTTATAATTGCCAAATTATAACAACTAAAAGTCACTGAAATTGATAGGATAACCAAATTATGACAACTAGTCCTCATTAAAATTTATATTATTCGAGTTCCAAAAGTATTTCAGACATGCCACTTTTTGTGCAGGAAAGAGGACATCCTCTGCCCCAAAGTTTGCGCATAGTAGCATATGTGTACTCGGCCTCGTTTTTTTATAATGGCCAAGTTATGACAACTAATAATCACTAAAATTGATAGCATAACCAAATTATGACAACTAGCCCTCATTAAAATTTATATTAATCGAGTTACAAAAGTATTTCAGACATGCGACTGTACGTGCAAGAAAGAGGACGTCCTCAGGCCCAAAATTTGCGCATAGTAGCATATGTGTACTCAGCCTCATTTTTTATAATTGCCAAATTATAACAAATAAAAGTCACTGAAATTGATAGGATAACAAAATTATGACAACTAGTCCTCATTAAAACTTATATTATTCGAGTTCCAAAAGTATTTCAGACATGACACTTGTTGTGCAAGAAAGAGGACATCATCAGCCCCAAAATTTGCGCATAGTAGCACATGTGTACTCAGACTCGTTTTTTTATAATGGCCAAATTATGACAACTAATAGTCACTTAAATTTATAGGAAAATCAAATTATGACAACTAGTCCTCATTAAAATTTATATTATTCGAGTTCCAAAAGTATTTTAGACATGACACTTTTTGTGCAAGAAAGGGGACAGCCTCAGCCCCAAAATTTGCGCATAGTAGCATATGTGTACTCAGCCTCGTTTTTGTATAATGGCCAAATTATGCCAACTAATAATCACTAAAATTGATAGGATAACCAAATTATGACAACTGGTCCTCACTAAAATTTATATTATTCGAGTTCCAAAAGTATTTCAGACATGCGACTTTTTGTGCAAGAAAGGGGACAGCCTCAGCCCCAAAATTTGCGCATAGTAGCATATGTGTACTCACTGAAATTGATAGGATAACCAATTTATGACAACTAGTCCTCATTAAAATTTATATTATTCAAGTTCCAAAAGTATTTCAGACATGAGACTTTTGGTGCAAGAAAGAGGACGTCCTCAGCCCCAAAATGTGCGCATAGTAGCATATGTGTACGCAGCCTCGTTTTTTTATAATGGCCAATTTATGACAACTAATAATCACTAAAATTGACAGAATAACCAAATTATGACAACTAGTCCTCACTATAATTTATATTATTCGAGTTCCAAAAGTATTTTAGATGTGAGACTTTTTGTGACAAATAGTCCTCACTAAAATTTATTTTATTCGAGTTCAAATTGTATATCAGAGACGAGACTTTTTATGCAGGATAAAGGATGTTCACAGCCACAATTTGCGCATAGTGACATATGTGTACTCGATTTAGTTTTTTTATAATGTACAAATTGTGACAACTAATAATCACTAAAATTGATAGGATAACCAAATTATAACAACTAGTCCTTACTAAAATTTATATTATTCGAGTTCCAAAAGTATTTCAGACATGAGACTTTTTGCGCAAGTAAGAAGACGTCCTCAGCCCCAAAATTTGCACATAGTAACATATGTGTACTTAGCCTCATTTTTAATAATTGCCAAATTATGACAACTAATAGTAACTGAAATTGATAGGATAACCAAATTATGACAACTAGTCCTCATTAAAATTTATATTATTCGAGTTCCAAAAGTATTTCAGACATGAGACTTTTTGTGCAAGAAAGAGGACATCCTCAGCCCTAAAAGTTGCGCATAGTAGCATATGTGTACGCAGCCTCGTTTTTTTATAATGGCCAAGCTATGACAACTAATAATCACTAAAATTGACAGAATAATCAAATTATGACAACTAGTCCTCACTAAAATTTATATTATTCGAGTTCCAAAAGTATTTTAGACGTGAGACTTTTTGTGCAAGAAAGAGGACGTCCTCAGCCCTAAAATTTGCGCATAGTAGCATATGTGTACTCAGCCCCGTTTTTGTATAATGGCCAAATTATGCCAACTAATAATCACTAAAATTGATAGGATAACCAAATTATGACAACTGGTCCTCATTAAAATTTATATTATTCGAGTTCCAAAAGTATTTCAGACATGCGACTTTTGTGCAAGAAAGAGGACGTCCTCAGCCCCAAAATTTGCGCATAGTAGCATATGTGTACTCAGCCTCATTTTTTTATAATTGCCAAATTATATCAACTAAAAGTCACTAAAATTTATAGGATAACCAAATAACGACAACTAGTTCTCATGAAAATTTATATTATTCGAGTTCCAAAAGTATTTCAGACATGCCACTTTTTGTGAAAGAAAGAGGACATCTTCAGCCCCAAAATTTGCGCATAGTAGCATATGTGTACTCAGCCTCGTTTTTGTATAATGGCCAAATTATGCCAACTAATAATCACTAAAATTGATAGGATAACCAAATTATGACAACTGGTCCTCACTAAAATTTATATTATTCGAGTTCCAAAAGTATTTCAGACATGCGTTTTTTTGTGCAAGAAAGAGGACGTCCTCAGCCCCAAAATTTGCGCATAGTAGCATATGTGTACTCAGCCTCATTTTTTTATAATTGCCAAATTATAAGAACTGAAAGTCACAGAAATTAATAGGATAACCAAATTATGACAACTAGTCCTCATTAAAATTTATATTATTCGAGTTCCAAAAGTATTTCAGACATGCCACTTTGATATTCATCTGAGAATGACCATTCCGAATGAGCTTCTCTCCAAATCACAGCACGCCTACACTAAAGGCAAATCTGTGGAAACGGCACTACATTCTCTAGTGGGCCACATAGAAAAATCTCTTGAGTATAGGGAATTTACTATGGGGCCCCGATTCCATTATCAATGGGATGGCAGCGGTAGGGATTGATGACAATTTATGCCGGTTTGTTAGAAACTTACTAACTTTCAGGGTAGTCAGGGCCTCGATTGGGGATGTCACTGAGTATAGGGCAGTCTATCGGGGCACTCCACAGGGAGGTGTTCTGTCACCTCTGTTGTAGAACCTGACCATTAATTCGCTTTTGCTAAGTCTAGAACGCAGACAGATTATGACTGTCGCGTACGCGGATGACGTAGCGGTGGCGATATCGGGTAAGCACTTGGATACCATATCTCAGTGTATGGAGTCTGCGCTGGCTCTGCTGAGTAGGTGGAGCGTCAGCTGTGGGCTCGGCATCAACCCAGCCAAGACTGAGTTGGTGCTCTTCACTAGGAGGTACAAGACCGATAGCTTTATACACCCAAAGCTTAACGGCACCTCCTTGGAACTATCTAAAACAGCCAAGTACCTAGGTGTGATTCTGGATAGTAAGCTATCATGGAATCAGAACATACAGGCGAGAGCGGAAAGGGCCTTAGTGGCTATTTATACATGCAAAAGGGCAGTAGGCCTCAAATGGGGTATCAACCCTAAGGGGATCAATTGGATCCTTGAGGCTGTTATTAAACCAGTACTCTTTTACGGGGTATAGGTTTGGTGGAATGCGATGGACAAGCAGGCTCATCGCAGGACCTTTTAAAAAGTCTTTCGGGTCGTAGCGAGACTGATGACAGGCGCACTACGATCTACACCAACGGGAGCAATTTTTGCAATGCTAAACTGGCTCCCGGTTGGCATTCTGGCCAGACAACTTGCTCTATTCTCAGCGGTCAGGTTGAATACAGTATGTCCATGGACTAGGACTGACTATGGGCATGCTAGGATTTTAAGAGAGCACTCGGAAATCCATGCCAACATTGACTACTGTGTACCAAGGCCCTTCTTTGGTGGACTTTTCCGTTCCATTGTCGTTGACAGGGAACAGGTGGACAGGCTTTCCTTTCCCGAGGATTCAGTTATAGTTTTCACTGACGGATCCAAAAGGGGAATAAGAACGGGCGGAGGCTTCTATGTGGAGAACTTCAATGTTAGATCTCGATTCCGGCTCCAGGACGGTTGTACTGTCTTACAGGCCGAAATCTCTGCTATTACTCGGGCAGCGAGGTGGCTAAGGTACTATAGGATATCGAATGATATCTTCATTGTTACCGATAGCAAGGCAGCCATCTCTGCTATTAGTGGTGTGTACAGTACATCAAAAACTGTGGTCGAATGCCGACTGTCTATCAACGAGATAGCGAGACATTCGAGGGTGACACTGGTTTGGGTGCCAGGGCATTCTGGATGTCCAGGCAACCATACTGCGGATGAGATTGCCAGACAAGGGACTGAATTGAACAGTTCAATGATCAGTCACTTCACTGGCATTCCATTAGCGCGATGCAAGTCTCTGATTCAAAGCGAATCATACAAACTAGCTCAACTTAGGTGGGATAGTGTGGCTAACTGTCTCGTGGCAAGAGCCACGTGGCCCCATTACGATTTGCGCAAAACGCGCGACCTTCTCAAATTTGACAAGGCGCGCATGCGTCAACTGGTGACTGTTCTGACAGGACACTGTAGCTTTGGGACTCATGCTAGGAGGATGGGTCTAATATACAACGACTATTGCAGAAGCTGCAATGATGAGGAGGAGGAAGAAACTGTCCTCCATCTTCTGTGTCAGTGTCCTGCCCTCGCTAATGCAAGGGCAGCGGCGCTGGGCTCCCGATTCCTGTCAGACTTAGACAGCCTGGCAAACATGGAGCTTTCAGGGATATCATCCTTCCTCAGGGGTACAGGATGGTTTGAAACGGCGGAGGACATCCCTTAAGAGGTCCTCTGCTTAAGGGCATCACAAAGGGACCGAATTGACGGACCCAAGTGGATTGTCCCGCCAGGGACAACGGCCCTCTAACCTAACCTAACCTATGCCACTTTTTGTGCAAGAAAGAGGACATCCACAGCCACAATTTGCGCATAGTGACATATGTGTACTCGGCTTCGTTTTTTTATAATGGCCAAATTGTGACAACTAATAGTCACTGAAATTGATAGGATAAACAAATTACGACAACTAGTCCTCATTAAAATTTATATTATTCGAGTTCCAAAAGTATTTCAGACACGAGACTTTTTGTGCAAGAAAGAGGACGTCCTCAGCCCCAAAATTTGCGCATAGTAGCATATGTGTACGCAGCCTCGTTTTTTATAATGGCCAAGTTATGACAACTAATAATCACTAAAATTGATAGCATAACCAAATTATGACAACTAGCCCTCATTAAAATTTATATTAATCGAGTTACAAAAGTATTTCAGACATGCGACTGTACGTGCAAGAAAGAGGACGTCCTCAGGCCCAAAATTTGCGCATAGTAGCATATGTGTACTCAGCCTCATTTTTTATAATTGCCAAATTATAACAAATAAAAGTCACTGAAATTGATAGGATAACAAAATTATGACAACTAGTCCTCATTAAAACTTATATTATTCGAGTTCCAAAAGTATTTCAGACATGACACTTGTTGTGCAAGAAAGAGGACATCATCAGCCCCAAAATTTGCGCATAGTAGCACATGTGTACTCAGACTCGTTTTTTTATAATGGCCAAATTATGACAACTAATAGTCACTTAAATTTATAGGAAAATCAAATTATGACAACTAGTCCTCATTAAAATTTATATTATTCGAGTTCCAAAAGTATTTTAGACATGACACTTTTTGTGCAAGAAAGGGGACAGCCTCAGCCCCAAAATTTGCGCATAGTAGCATATGTGTACTCAGCCTCGTTTTTGTATAATGGCCAAATTATGCCAACTAATAATCACTAAAATTGATAGGATAACCAAATTATGACAACTGGTCCTCACTAAAATTTATATTATTCGAGTTCCAAAAGTATTTCAGACATGCGACTTTTTGTGCAAGAAAGGGGACAGCCTCAGCCCCAAAATTTGCGCATAGTAGCATATGTGTACTCACTGAAATTGATAGGATAACCAATTTATGACAACTAGTCCTCATTAAAATTTATATTATTCAAGTTCCAAAAGTATTTCAGACATGAGACTTTTGGTGCAAGAAAGAGGACGTCCTCAGCCCCAAAATGTGCGCATAGTAGCATATGTGTACGCAGCCTCGTTTTTTTATAATGGCCAATTTATGACAACTAATAATCACTAAAATTGACAGAATAACCAAATTATGACAACTAGTCCTCACTATAATTTATATTATTCGAGTTCCAAAAGTATTTTAGATGTGAGACTTTTTGTGACAAATAGTCCTCACTAAAATTTATTTTATTCGAGTTCAAATTGTATATCAGAGACGAGACTTTTATGCAGGAAAAAGGATGTTCACAGCCACAATTTGCGCATAGTGACATATGTGTACTCGATTTAGTTTTTTTATAATGTACAAATTGTGACAACTAATAATCACTAAAATTGATAGGATAACCAAATTATGACAACTAGTCCTTACTAAAATTTATATTATTCGAGTTCCAAAAGTATTTCAGACATGAGACTTTTTGCGCAAGTAAGAAGACGTCCTCAGCCCCAAAATTTGCACATAGTAACATATGTGTACTTAGCCTCATTTTTAATAATTGCCAAATTATGACAACTAATAGTAACTGAAATTGATAGGATAACCAAATTATGACAACTAGTCCTCATTAAAATTTATATTATTCGAGTTCCAAAAATATTTCAGACATGAGACTTTTTGTTCAAGAAAGAGGACATCCTCAGCCCTAAAAGTTGCGCATAGTAGCATATGTGTACGCAGCCTCGTTTTTTTATAATGGCCAAGTTATGACAACTAATAATCACTAAAATTGACAGAATAATCAAATTATGACAACTAGTCCTCACTAAAATTTATATTATTCGAGTTCCAAAAGTATTTTAGATGTGAGACTTTTTGTGCAAGAAAGAGGACGTCCTCAGCCCTAAAATTTGCGCATAGTAGCATATGTGTACTCAGCCCCGTTTTTGTATAATGGCCAAATTATGCCAACTAATAATCACTAAAATTGATAGGATAACCAAATTATGACAACTGGTCCTCATTAAAATTTATATTATTCGAGTTCCAAAAGTATTTCAGACATGCGACTTTTGTGCAAGAAAGAGGACGTCCTCAGCCCCAAAATTTGCGCATAGTAGCATATGTGTACTCAGCCTCATTTTTTTATAATTGCCAAATTATATCAACTAAAAGTCACTAAAATTTATAGGATAACCAAATAACGACAACTAGTTCTCATGAAAATTTATATTATTCGAGTTCCAAAAGTATTTCAGACATGCCACTTTTTGTGAAAGAAAGAGGACATCTTCAGCCACAAAATTTGCGCATAGTAGCATATGTGTACTCAGCCTCGTTTTTTTATAATGGCCAAGTTATGACAACTAATAATCATCAAAATTGATGGGATAACCAAATTATAACAACTAGTCCTCATTAAAATTTATATTAATCGAGTTAGAAAAGTACTTCAAACATGAGACTTTTTGTGCAAGAAAGAGGACGTCCTCAGCCCAAAAATTTGCTCATATTACCATGTGTGTACTCAGCCCCATTTTTTTATAATTGCCAAATTATGACAACTAATAGTCACTGCAATTGATAGGATAACCAAATTATGACAACTACTCCTCACTAAAATTTATATTATTCGAGTTTCAAAAGTATTTCAGACATGAGACTTTTTGTGCAAGAAAGAGTACGTCCTCAGCCCCAATATTTGCGCATAGTAGTATATGTGTACGCAGCCTCATTTTTTTATAATGGCCAAGTTATGACAACTAATAATCACTAAAATTTACCGAATAACAAAATTATGACAACTAGTTCCCACTAAAATTTATATTATTCGAGTTCCAAAAGTATTTTAGATGTGAGACTTTTTGTGACAAATAGTCCTCACTAAAATTTATTTTATTCGAGTTCAAATTGTATATCAGAGACGAGACTTTTATGCAGGATAAAGGATGTTCACAGCCACAATTTGCGCATAGTGACATATGTGTACTCGATTTAGTTTTTTTATAATGTACAAATTGTGACAACTAATAATCACTAAAATTGATAGGATAACCAAATTATGACAACTAGTCCTTACTAAAATTTATATTATTCGAGTTCCAAAAGTATTTCAGACATGAGACTTTTTGCGCAAGTAAGAAGACGTCCTCAGCCCCAAAATTTGCACATAGTAACATATGTGTACTTAGCCTCATTTTTAATAATTGCCAAATTATGACAACTAATAGTAACTGAAATTGATAGGATAACCAAATTATGACAACTAGTCCTCATTAAAATTTATATTATTCGAGTTCCAAAAATATTTCAGACATGAGACTTTTTGTTCAAGAAAGAGGACATCCTCAGCCCTAAAAGTTGCGCATAGTAGCATATGTGTACGCAGCCTCGTTTTTTTATAATGGCCAAGTTATGACAACTAATAATCACTAAAATTGACAGAATAATCAAATTATGACAACTAGTCCTCACTAAAATTTATATTATTCGAGTTCCAAAAGTATTTTAGATGTGAGACTTTTTGTGCAAGAAAGAGGACGTCCTCAGCCCTAAAATTTGCGCATAGTAGCATATGTGTACTCAGCCCCGTTTTTGTATAATGGCCAAATTATGCCAACTAATAATCACTAAAATTGATAGGATAACCAAATTATGACAACTGGTCCTCATTAAAATTTATATTATTCGAGTTCCAAAAGTATTTCAGACATGCGACTTTTGTGCAAGAAAGAGGACGTCCTCAGCCCCAAAATTTGCGCATAGTAGCATATGTGTACTCAGCCTCATTTTTTTATAATTGCCAAATTATATCAACTAAAAGTCACTAAAATTTATAGGATAACCAAATAACGACAACTAGTTCTCATGAAAATTTATATTATTCGAGTTCCAAAAGTATTTCAGACATGCCACTTTTTGTGAAAGAAAGAGGACATCTTCAGCCACAAAATTTGCGCATAGTAGCATATGTGTACTCAGCCTCGTTTTTTTATAATGGCCAAGTTATGACAACTAATAATCATCAAAATTGATGGGATAACCAAATTATAACAACTAGTCCTCATTAAAATTTATATTAATCGAGTTAGAAAAGTACTTCAAACATGAGACTTTTTGTGCAAGAAAGAGGACGTCCTCAGCCCAAAAATTTGCTCATATTACCATGTGTGTACTCAGCCCCATTTTTTTATAATTGCCAAATTATGACAACTAATAGTCACTGCAATTGATAGGATAACCAAATTATGACAACTACTCCTCACTAAAATTTATATTATTCGAGTTTCAAAAGTATTTCAGACATGAGACTTTTTGTGCAAGAAAGAGTACGTCCTCAGCCCCAATATTTGCGCATAGTAGTATATGTGTACGCAGCCTCATTTTTTTATAATGGCCAAGTTATGACAACTAATAATCACTAAAATTTACCGAATAACAAAATTATGACAACTAGTTCCCACTAAAATTTATATTATTCGAGTTCCAAAAGTATTTTAGATGTGAGACTTTTTGTGACAAATAGTCCTCACTAAAATTTATTTTATTCGAGTTCAAATTGTATATCAGAGACGAGACTTTTATGCAGGATAAAGGATGTTCACAGCCACAATTTGCGCATAGTGACATATGTGTACTCGATTTAGTTTTTTTATAATGTACAAATTGTGACAACTAATAATCACTAAAATTGATAGGATAACCAAATTATGACAACTAGTCCTTACTAAAATTTATATTATTCGAGTTCCAAAAGTATTTCAGACATGAGACTTTTTGCGCAAGTAAGAAGACGTCCTCAGCCCCAAAATTTGCACATAGTAACATATGTGTACTTAGCCTCATTTTTAATAATTGCCAAATTATGACAACTAATAGTAACTGAAATTGATAGGATAACCAAATTATGACAACTAGTCCTCATTAAAATTTATATTATTCGAGTTCCAAAAGTATTTCAGACATGAGACTTTTTGTGCAAGAAAGAGGACATCCTCAGCCCTAAAAGTTGCGCATAGTAGCATATGTGTACGCAGCCTCGTTTTTTTATAATGGCCAAGTTATGACAACTAATAATCACTAAAATTGACAGAATAATCAAATTATGACAACTAGTCCTCACTAAAATTTATATTATTCGAGTTCCAAAAGTATTTTAGATGTGAGACTTTTTGTGCAAGAAAGAGGACGTCCTCAGCCCTAAAATTTGCGCATAGTAGCATATGTGTACTCAGCCCCGTTTTTGTATAATGGCCAAATTATGCCAACTAATAATCACTAAAATTGATAGGATAACCAAATTATGACAACTGGTCCTCATTAAAATTTATATTATTCGAGTTCCAAAAGTATTTCAGACATGCGACTTTTGTGCAAGAAAAAGGACGTCCTCAGCCCCAAAATTTGCGCATAGTAGCATATGTGTACTCAGCCTCATTTTTTTATAATTGCCAAATTATATCAACTAAAAGTCACTAAAATTTATAGGATAACCAAATAACGACAACTAGTTCTCATGAAAATTTATATTATTCGAGTTCCAAAAGTATTTCAGACATGCCACTTTTTGTGAAAGAAAGAGGACATCTTCAGCCACAAAATTTGCGCATAGTAGCATATGTGTACTCAGCCTCGTTTTTTTATAATGGCCAAGTTATGACAACTAATAATCATCAAAATTGATGGGATAACCAAATTATAACAACTAGTCCTCATTAAAATTTATATTAATCGAGTTAGAAAAGTACTTCAAACATGAGACTTTTTGTGCAAGAAAGAGGAAGTCCTCAGCCCAAAAATTTGCTCATATTACCATGTGTGTACTCAGCCCCATTTTTTTATAATTGCCAAATTATGACAACTAATAGTCACTGCAATTGATAGGATAACCAAATTATGACAACTACTCCTCACTAAAATTTATATTATTCGAGTTTCAAAAGTATTTCAGACATGAGACTTTTTGTGCAAGAAAGAGTACGTCCTCAGCCCCAATATTTGCGCATAGTAGTATATGTGTACGCAGCCTCATTTTTTTATAATGGCCAAGTTATGACAACTAATAATCACTAAAATTTACCGAATAACAAAATTATGACAACTAGTTCCCACTAAAATTTATATTATTCGAGTTCCAAAAGTATTTTAGACGTGAGACTTTTTGTGACAACTAGTCCTCACTAAAATTTATATTATTCGAGTTCCAAAAGTATTTCAGACATGAGACTGTTTGTGCAAGAAAGAGGACGTCCTCAGCCCCAATATTTGCGAACAGTAGTATATGTGTACGCACCCTCGTTTTTTTATAATGGCCAAGTTGTGACAACTAATAATCACTAAAATTGACAGAATAACCAAATTATGACAACTAGTCCTCGCTAAAATTTATATTATTGGAGTTTCAGAAGTATTTTAGACGTGAGACTTTTTGTGACAACTAGTCCTCACTAAAATTTAAGTTATTGGAGTTCAAATTGTATATCAGACATGAGACTTTTTATGCAGGAAAGAGGACGTCCACAGCAACAATTTGCGCATAGTGACATATATGTACTCAGCCTCGTTTTTTTTTTAAAGGCCAAATTATGACAACTAATAATCACTAAAATTGATAGGATAACCAAATTATGACAACTAGTCCTCACTAAAATTTATATTATTCGAGTTCCAAAAGTATTTCAGACATGACACTTTTGTGCAAGAAAGAGGACATCCTCAGCTCCAAAATTTGCGCATAGTAGCACATGTGTACTCGGACTCGTTTTTTTATAATGGCCAAATTATGACAACTAATAGTCACTTAAATTTATAGGATAATCAAATTATGACAACTAGTCCTCATTAAAATTTATATTATTCGAGTTCCAAAAGTATTTCAGACATTACACTTTTTGTCCAAGAAAGGGGACAGCCTCAGCCCCAAAATTTGCGCATAGTAGCATATGTGTACTCAGCCTCGTTTTTGTATAATGGCCAAATTATGCCAACTAATAATCACTAAAATTGATAGGATAACCAAATTATGACAACTAGTCCTCACTAAAATTTATATTATTCGAGTTCCAAAAGTATTTCAGACATGCGTTTTTTTGTGCAAGAAAGAGGACGTCCTCAGCCCCAAAATTTTGCGCATAGTAGCATATGTGTACTCAGCCTCATTTTTTTATAATTGCCAAATTATAAGAACTGAAAGTCACAGAAATTAATAGGATAACCAAATTATGACAACTAGTCCTCATTAAAATTTATATTATTCGAGTTCCAAAAGTATTTCAGACATGCCACTTTGATATTCATCTGAGAATGACCATTCCGAATGAGCTTCTCTCCAAATCACAGCACGCCTGCACTAAAGGCAAATCTGTGGAAACGGCACTACATTCTCTAGTGGGCCACATAGAAAAATCTTTTGAGTATAGGGAATTTACTATGGGGCCCCGATTCCATTATCAATGGGATGGCAGCGGTAGGGATTGATGACAATTTATGCCGGTTTGTTAGAAACTTACTAACTTTCAGGGTAGTCAGGGCCTCGATTGGGGATGTCACTGAGTATAGGGCAGTCTATCGGGGCACTCCACAGGGAGGTGTTCTGTCACCTCTGTTGTAGAACCTGACCATTAATTCGCTTTTGCTAAGTCTAGAACGCAGACAGATTATGACTGTCGCGTACGCGGATGACGTAGCGGTGGCGATATCGGGTAAGCACTTGGATACCATATCTCAGTGTATGGAGTCTGCGCTGGCTCTGCTGAGTAGGTGGAGCGTCAGCTGTGGGCTCGGCATCAACCCGGCCAAGACTGAGTTGGTGCTCTTCACTAGGAGGTACAAGACCGATAGCTTTATACACCCAAAGCTTAACGGCACCTCCTTGGAACTATCTAAAACAGCCAAGTACCTGGGTGTGATTCTGGATAGTAAGCTATCATGGAATCAGAACATACAGGCGAGAGCGGAAAGGGCCTTAGTGGCTATTTATACATGCAAAAGGGCAGTAGGCCTCAAATGGGGTATCAACCCTAAGGGGATCAATTGGATCCTTGAGGCTGTTATTAAACCAGTACTCTTTTACGGGGTATAGGTTTGGTGGAATGCGATGGACAAGCAGGCTCATCGCAGGACCTTTGAAAAAGTCTTTCGGGTCGTAGCGAGACTGATGACAGGCGCACTACGATCTACACCAACGGGAGCAATTTTTGCAATGCTAAACTGGCTCCCGGTTGGCATTCTGGCCAGACAACTTGCTCTATTCTCAGCGGTCAGGTTGAATACAGTATGTCCATGGACTAGGACTGACTATGGGCATGCTAGGATTTTAAGAGAGCACTCGGAAATCCATGCCAACATTGACTACTGTGTACCAAGACCCTTCTTTGGTGGACTTTTCCGTTCCATTGTCGTTGACAGGGAACAGGTGGACAGGCTTTCCTGTCCCGAGGATTCAGTTATAGTTTTCACTGACGGATCCAAAAGGGGAATAAGAACGGGCGGAGGCTTCTATGTGGAGAACTTCAATGTTAGATCTCGATTCCGGCTCCAGGACGGTTGTACTGTCTTACAGGCCGAAATCTCTGCTATTACTCGGGCAGCGAGGTGGCTAAGGTACTATAGGATATCGAATGATATCTTCATTGTTACCGATAGCAAGGCAGCCATCTCTGCTATTAGTGGTGTGTACAGTACATCAAAAACTGTGGTCGAATGCCGACTGTCTATCAACGAGATAGCGAGACATTCGAGGGTGACACTGGTTTGGGTGCCAGGGCATTCTGGATGTCCAGGCAACCATACTGCGGATGAGATTGCCAGACAAGGGACTGAATTGAACAGTTCAATGATCAGTCACTTCACTGGCATTCCATTAGCGCGATGCAAGTCTCTGATTCAAAGCGAATCATACAAACTAGCTCAACTTAGGTGGGATAGTGTGGCTAACTGTCTCGTGGCAAGAGCCACGTGGCCCCATTACGATTTGCGCAAAACGCGCGACCTTCTCAAATTTGACAAGGCGCGCATGCGTCAACTGGTGACTGTTCTGACAGGACACTGTAGCTTTGGGACTCATGCTAGGAGGATGGGTCTAATATACAACGACTATTGCAGAAGCTGCAATGATGAGGAGGAGGAAGAAACTGTCCTCCATCTTCTGTGTCAGTGTCCTGCCCTCGCTAATGCAAGGGCAGCGGCGCTGGGCTCCCGATTCCTGTCAGACTTAGACAGCCTGGCAAACATGGAGCTTTCAGGGATATCATCCTTCCTCAGGGGTACAGGATGGTTTGAAACGGCGGAGGACATCCCTTAAGAGGTCCTCTGCTTAAGGGCATCACAAAGGGACCGAATTGACGGACCCAAGTGGATTGTCCCGCCAGGGACAACGGCCCTCTAACCTAACCTAACCTATGCCACTTTTTGTGCAAGAAAGAGGACATCCACAGCCACAATTTGCGCATAGTGACATATGTGTACTCGGCTTCGTTTTTTTATAATGGCCAAATTGTGACAACTAATAGTCACTGAAATTGATAGGATAAACAAATTACGACAACTAGTCCTCATTAAAATTTATATTATTCGAGTTCCAAAAGTATTTCAGACACGAGACTTTTTGTGCAAGAAAGAGGACGTCCTCAGCCCCAAAATTTGCGCATAGTAGCATATGTGTACGCAGCCTCGTTTTTTATAATGGCCAAATTATGACAACTAATAATCACTAAAATTGACAGAATAACCAAATTATGACAACAAGTCCTCACTAAAATTTATATTATTCGAGTTGCAAAAGTATTTTAGACGTGAGACTTTTTGTGCAGGAAAGAGGACAGCGTCAGCCCCAAAATTTGCGCATAGTAGCATATGTGTACTCAGCCTCGTTTTTGCAGAATGGCCAAATTATGCCAACTAATAGTGACTGAAATTGATAGGATAAACAAATTATGACAACTAGTCCTCATTAAGAGGACGTTCACAGCCACAATTTGCGCATAGTGACATATGTGTACTCGGCTTCGTTTTTTTATAATGGCCAAATTGTGACAACTAATAATCACTAATATTGATAGGATAACCAAATTATGACAACTTGTCCTCACTAAAATTTATATTATTCGAGTTCCAAAAGTATTTCAGACATGAGACTTTTTGTGCAAGAAAGAGGACGTCCTCATCCCCAAAATTTGCGCATAGTAGCATATGTGTACGCAGCTTGGTTTTTTTTATAATGGCCAATTTATGACAACTAATAATCACTAAAATTAACAGAATAACCAAATTATGACAACTAGTCCTCACTAAAATTTATATTATTCGAGTTCCAAAAGTATTTTAGATGTGAGACTTTTTGTGACAACTAGTCCTCACTAAAATTTATATTATTCGAGTTCAAATTGTATATCAGAGATAATACTTTTTATGCAGGAAAAAGGACGTTCAAAGCCACAATTTGCGCATAGTGACATATGTGTACTCGACTTCGTTTTTTTATAATGGCCAAATTGTGACAACTAATAATCACTAAAATTGATAGGATAACCAAATTATGACAACTAGTCCTCACTAAAATTTATATTATTCGAGTTCCAAAAGTATTTCAGACATGCGACTTTTGTGCAAGAAAGAGGACGTCCTCAGCCCCAACATTTGCGCATAGTAGCATATGTGTACTCAGCCTCATTTTTTTATAATTGCCAAATTATGACAACTAATAGTAACTGAAATTGATAGGATAACCAAAATATGACAACTAGTCCTCATTAAGAGGACGTTCAAAGCCACAATTTGCGAATAGTGACATATGTGTACTCGGCTTCGTTTTTTTATAATGGCCAAATTGTGACAACTAATAATCACTAATATTGATAGGATAACCAAATTATGACAACTTGTCCTCACTAAAATTTATATTATTCGAGATCCAAAATTATTTCAGACATGACACTTGTTGTGCAAGAAAGAGGACATCCTCAGCCCCAAAATTTGCGCATAGTAGCATATGTGTACTCGGCCTCGTTTTTTTATAATGGCCAAATTATGACAACTAATAGTCACTGAAATTTATAGGATAACCAAATTATGACAACTAGTCCTCATTAAAATTTATATTATTCGAGTTCCAAAAGTATATCAGACATGAGACTTTTTATGCAGGAAAGAGGACGTCCACAGCCACAATTTGCGCATAGTGACATATGTGTACTCGGCCTCGTTTTTTTATAATGGCCAAATTATGACAACTAATAATCACTAAACTTTATAGGATAACCAAATTATGACAACTAGTCCTCACTAAAATTTATATTATTCGAGTTCCAAAAGTATTTTAGACGTGAGACTTTTTGTGCAAGAAAGTGGACATCCTCAGCCCCAAAATTTGCGCATAGTAGCATATGTGTACGCAGCCTCGTTTTTTTTTAATAGCCAAGTTATGACAACTAATAATCACTAAAATTGACAGAATAAGCAAATTATGACAACTAGTCCTCGCTAAAATTTATATTATTGGAGTTCCAAAAGTATTTTAGACGTGATACTTTTTGTGACAACTAGTCCTCACTAAAATTTATATTATTCGACTTCAAATTGTATATCAGACATGAGACTTTTTATGCAGGAAAGAGGACGTTCACAGCCACAATTTGCGTATAGTGACATATGTGTACTCGGCTTCGTTTTTTTATAATGGCTAATTGTGACAACTAATAGTCACTGAAATTGATAGGATAAACAAATTACGACAACTAGTCCTCATTAAAATTTATATTATTCGAGTTCCAAAAGTATTTCAGACATGAGACTTTTTGTGCAAGAAAGAGGACGTCCTCAGCCCCAAAATTTGCGCATAGTAGCATATGTGTACGCAGCCTCGTTTTTTTATAATAGCCAAATTATGACAACTAATAATCACTAAAATTGACAGAATAACCAAATTATGACAACTAGTCCTCATTAAAATTTATATTATTCGAGTTCCAAAAGTATTTCAGACATGAGACTTTTTGTGCAAGAAAGAGGACAGCCTAAGCCCCAAAATTTGCCCATAGTAGCATATGTGTACTCAGCCTCGTTTTTCTAAAATGGCCAAATTATGAAAACTAATAGTCACTGAAATTTATAGGTTATCCAAAATATGACAACTAGTTCTCAATAAAATTTATATTAATCGAGTTCCAAAAGTATTTTCGACGTGAGACTTTTTGTGCAAGAAAGAGTAGCATATGTGTACTCAGCCTCATTTTTTTATAATTGCCAAATTATAACAACTAAAAGTCACTGAAATTGATAGGATAAACAAATTATGACAACTAGTCCTCATTAAGAGGACGTTCAAAGCCACAATTTGCGAATAGTGACATATGTGTACTCGGCTTCGTTTTTTTATAATGGCTAATTGTGACAACTAATAGTCACTGAAATTGATAGGATAAACAAATTACGACAACTAGTCCTCATTAAAATTTATATTATTCGAGTTCCAAAAGTATTTCAGACATGAGACTTTTTGTGCAAGAAAGAGGACGTCCTCAGCCCCGAAATTTGCGCATAGTAGCATATGTGTACTCATCCTCATTTTTTTATAATTGCCAAATTATGACAACTAATAGTGACTGAAATTGATAGGATAAACAAATTATGACAACTAGTCCTCATTAAGAGGACGTTCAAAGCCACAATTTGCGAATAGTGACATATGTGTACTCGGCTTCGTTTTTTTATAATGGCCAAATTGTGACAACTAATAATCACTAATATTGATAGGATAACCAAATTATGACAACTTGTCCTCACTAAAATTTATATTATTCGAGATCCAAAATTATTTCAGACATGACACTTGTTGTGTTAGAAAGAGGACATCCTCAGCCCCAAAATTTGCGCATAGTAGCATATGTGTACTCGGCCTCGTTTTTTTATAATGGCCAAATTATGACAACTAATAGTCACTGAAATTTATAGGATAACCAAATTATGACAACTAGTCCTCATTAAAATTTATATTATTCGAGTTCCAAAAGTATATCAGACCTGAGACTTTTTATGCAGGAAAGAGGACGTCCACAGCCACAATTTGCGCATAGTGACATATGTGTACTTAGCCTCATTTTTTATAATTGCCAAATTATAACAACTAAAAGTCACTGAAATTGATAGGATAACCAAATTATGACAACTAGTTCTCATTAAAATTTATATTATTCGAGTTCCAAATGTATTTCAAACATGCCATTTTTTGTGCAGGAAAGAGGACATCCTCAGCCCCAAAGTTTTCGCATAGTAGCATATGTGTACTCGGCCTCGTTTTTTTATAATGGCCAAATTATGACAACTAATAGTCACTTAAATTTATAGGATAATCAAATTATGACAACTAGTCCTCATTAAAATTTATATTATTCGAGTTCCAAAAGTATTTCAGACATGACACTTTTTGTGCAAGAAAGGGGACAGCCTCAGCCCCAAAATTTGCGCATAGTAGCATATGTGTACTCAGCCTCGTTTTTTTATAATGGCCAAATTATGAGAACTAATAATCACTAAAATTGACAGGATAACCAAATTATGACAACTAGTCCTCACTAAAATTTATATTATTCGAGTTCCAAAAGTATTTTAGACGTGAGACTTTTTGTGCAAGAAAGACGACAGCGTCAGCTCCAAAATTTGCTCATAGTAGCATATGTGTACTCAGCCTCGTTTTTGCAGAATGGCCAAATTATGCCAACTAATAGTGACTGAAATTGATAGGATAAACAAATTATGACAACTAGTCCTCATTAAGAGGACGTTCAAAGCCACAATTTGCGAATAGTGACATATGTGTACTCGGCTTCGTTTTTTTATAATGGCCAAATTGTGACAACTAATAATCACTAATATTGATAGGATAACCAAATTATGACAACTTGTCCTCACTAAAATTTATATTATTCGAGATCCAAAATTATTTCAGACATGACACTTGTTGTGTTAGAAAGAGGACATCCTCAGCCCCAAAATTTGCGCATAGTAGCATATGTGTACTCGGCCTCGTTTTTTTATAATGGCCAAATTATGACAACTAATAGTCACTGAAATTTATAGGATAACCAAATTATGACAACTAGTCCTCATTAAAATTTATATTATTCGAGTTCCAAAAGTATATCAGACATGAGACTTTTTATGCAGGAAAGAGGACGTCCACAGCCACAATTTGCGCATAGTGACATATGTGTACTTAGCCTCATTTTTTATAATTGCCAAATTATAACAACTAAAAGTCACTGAAATTGATAGGATAACCAAATTATGACAACTAGTTCTCATTAAAATTTATATTATTCGAGTTCCAAATGTATTTCAAACATGCCATTTTTTGTGCAGGAAAGAGGACATCCTCAGCCCCAAAGTTTGCGCATAGTAGCATATGTGTACTCGGCCTCGTTTTTTTATAATGGCCAAATTATGACAACTAATAGTCACTTAAATTTATAGGATAATCAAATTATGACAACTAGTCCTCATTAAAATTTATATTATTCGAGTTCCAAAAGTATTTCAGACATGACACTTTTTGTGCAAGAAAGGGGACAGCCTCAGCCCCAAAATTTGCGCATAGTAGCATATGTGTACTCAGCCTCGTTTTTTTATAATGGCCAAATTATGAGAACTAATAATCACTAAAATTGACAGGATAACCAAATTATGACAACTAGTCCTCACTAAAATTTATATTATTCGAGTTCCAAAAGTATTTTAGACGTGAGACTTTTTGTGCAAGAAAGACGACAGCGTCAGCTCCAAAATTTGCTCATAGTAGCATATGTGTACTCAGCCTCGTTTTTGCAGAATGGCCAAATTATGCCAACTAATAGTGACTGAAATTGATAGGATAAACAAATTATGACAACTAGTCCTCATTAAGAGGACGTTCACAGCCACAATTTGCGCATAGTAGCATATGTGTACTCAGCCTCGTTTTTGCAGAATGGCCAAATTATGACAACTAGTAATCACTAAAATTGATAGGATAACCAAATTATGACAACTAGTTCTCACTAAAATTTATATTATTCGAGTTCCAAAAGTATTTCAGACATGCGACTTTTTTTTGCAAGAAAGAGGACGTCCTCAGCCCCAAAATTTGCGCATAGTAGCATTTGTGTACTCAGCCTCATTTTTTATAATTGCCAAATTATAACAACTAAAAGTCACTGAAATTGATAGGATAACCAACTTATGACAACTAGTCCTCATTAAAATTTATATTAATCGAGTTACAAAAGTATTTCAGACATGGGACTGTTTGTGCAAGAAAGAGGACGTCATCAGCCCCAAAATTTGCGCATAGTAGCATATGTGTACTTAGCCTCATTTTTTATAATTGCCAAATTATAACAACTAAAAGTCACTGAAATTGATAGGATAACCAAATTATGACAACTTGACCTCACTAAAATTTATATTATTCGAGATCCAAAAGTATTTCAGACATGACACTTGTTGTGCAAGAAAGAGGACATCCTCAGCCCCAAAATTTGCGCATAGTAGCATATGTGTACTCGGCCTCGTTTTTTTATAATGGCCAAATTATGACAACTAATAGTCACTGAAATTTATAGGGTAACCAAATTATGACAACTAGTCCTCATTAAAATTTATATTATTCGAGTTCCAAAAGTATATCAGACATGAGACTTTTTATGCAGGAAAGAGGACGTTCACAGCCACAATTTGCGCATAGTGACATAAGTGTACTCGGCTTCGTTTTTTTATAATGGCCAAATTGTGACAACTAAAAATCACTAATATTGATAGGATAACCAAATTATGACAACTTGTCCTCACTAAAATTTATATTATTCGAGTTCCAAAAGTATTTCAGACATGAGACTTTTTGTGCAAGAAAGAGGACGTCCTCAGCTCCAAAATTTGCGCATAGTAGCATATGTGTACTCATTTTTTTATAATTGCCAAATTATATCAACTAAAAGTCACTAAAATTTATAGGATAACCAAATAACGACAACTAGTTCTCATGAAAATTTATATTATTCGAGTTCCAAAAGTATTTCAGACATGCCACTTTTTGTGCAAGAAAGAGGAAGTCCTCAGCCCAAAAATTTGCGCATATTACCATGTGTGTACTCAGCCCCATTTTTTTATAATTGCCAAATTATGACAACTAATAGTCACTGCACTTGATAGGATAACCAAATTATGACAACTACTCCTCACTAAAATTTATATTATTCGAGTTTCAAAAGTATTTCAGACATTAGACTTTTTGTGCAAGAAAGAGTACGTCCTCAGCCCCAATATTTGCGCATAGTAGTATAAGTGTACGCAGCCTCGTTTTTTTATAATGGCCAAGTTATGACAACTAATAATCACAAAAATTTACAGAATAACAAGATTATGACAACTAGTTCTCACTAAAATTTTTATTATTCGAGTTCCAAAAGTATTTTAGACGTGAGACTTTTTGTGACAACTAGTCCTCACTAAAATTTATATTATTCGAGTTCCAAAAGTATTTCAGACATGAGACTTTTTGTGCAAGAAAGAGGACGTCCTCAGCCCCAAAATTTGCGCATAGTAGCATATGTGTACGCAGCCTCGTTTTTTTATAATAGCCAAGTTATGACAACTAATAATCACTAAAATTGACAGAATAAGCAAATTATGACAACTAGTCCTCGCTAAAATTTATATTATTGGAGTTCCAAAAGTATTTTAGACGTGATACTTTTTGTGACAACTAGTCCTCACTAAAATTTATATTATTCGACTTCAAATTGTATATCAGACATGAGACTTTTTATGCAGGAAAGAGGACGTTCACAGCCACAATTTGCGTATAGTGACATATGTGTACTCGGCTTCGTTTTTTTATAATGGCTAATTGTGACAACTAATAGTCACTGAAATTGATAGGATAAACAAATTACGACAACTAGTCCTCATTAAAATTTATATTATTCGAGTTCCAAAAGTATTTCAGACATGAGACTTTTTGTGCAAGAAAGAGGACAGCCTAAGCCCCAAAATTTGCCCATAGTAGCATATGTGTACTCAGCCTCGTTTTTCTAAAATGGCCAAATTATGAAAACTAATAGTCACTGAAATTTATAGGATATCCAAATTATGACAGCTAGTTCTCAATAAAATTTATATTAATCGAGTTCCAAAAGTATTTTAGACGTGATACTTTTTGTGCAAGAAAGAGTAGCATATGTGTACGCAGCCTCATTTTTTTATAATTGCCAAATTATAACAACTAAAAGTCACTGAAATTGATAGGATAACCAAATTATGACAACTAGTCCTCACTAAAATTTATAATATTCGAGTTCCATAAGTATTTTAGACGTGATACTTTTTGTGACAACTAGTCCTCACTAAAATTTATATTATTCGACTTCAAATTGTATATCAGACATGAGATTTTTTATGCAGGAAAAAGGACGTTCACAGCCACAATTTGCGCATAGTGACATATGTGTACTCGGCTTCTTTTTTTTAGAATGGCCAAATTGTGATAACTAATAATCACTAATATTGATAGGATAACCAAATTATCACAACTTGTCCTCACTAAAATTTATATTATTCGAGTTCCAAAAGTATTTCAGACATGAGACTTTTTGTGCAAGAAAGAGGACGTCCTCAGCCCCGAAATTTGCGCATAGTAGCATATGTGTACTCATCCTCATTTTTTTATAATTGCCAAATTATGACAACTAATAGTGACTGAAATTGATAGGATAAACAAATTATGACAACTAGTCCTCATTAAGAGGACGTTCAAAGCCACAATTTGCGAATAGTGACATATGTGTGCTCGGCTTCGTTTTTTTATAATGGCCAAATTGTGACAACTAATAATCACTAATATTGATAGGATAACCAAATTATGACAACTTGTCCTCACTAAAATTTATATTATTCGAGATCCAAAATTATTTCAGACATGACACTTGTTGTGCAAGAAAGAGGACATCCTCAGCCCCAAAATTTGCGCATAGTAGCATATGTGTACTCGGCCTCGTTTTTTTATAATGGCCAAATTATGACAACTAATAGTCACTGAAATTTATAGGATAACCAAATTATGACAACTAGTCCTCATTAAAATTTATATTATTCGAGTTCCAAAAGTATATCAGACATGAGACTTTTTATGCAGGAAAAAGGACGTCCACAGCCACAATTTGCGCATAGTGACATATGTGTACTCGGCCTCGTTTTTTTATAATGGCCAAATTATGACAACTAATAATCACTAAACTTTATAGGATAACCAAATTATGACAACTAGTCCTCACTAAAATTTATATTATTCGAGTTCCAAAAGTATTTTAGACGTGAGACTTTTTGTGCAAGAAAGTGGACATCCTCAGCCCCAAAATTTGCCCATAGTAGCATGTGTGTACGCAGCCTCGTTTTTTTATAATAGCCAAGTTATGACAACTAATAATCACTAAAATTGACAGAATAAGCAAATTATGACAACTAGTCCTCGCTAAAATTTATATTATTGGAGTTCCAAAAGTATTTTAGACGTGATACTTTTTGTGACAACTAGTCCTCACTAAAATTTATATTATTCGAGTTCCAAAAGTATTTCAGACATGAGACTTTTTGTGCAAGAAAGAGGACGTCCTCAGCCCCAAAATTTGCGCATAGTAGCATATGTGTACGCAGCCTCGTTTTTTTATAATAGCCAAATTATGACAACTAATAATCACTAAAATTGACAGAATAACCAAATTATGACAACTAGTCCTCATTAAAATTTATATTATTCGAGTTCCAAAAGTATTTCAGACATGAGACTTTTTGTGCAAGAAAGAGGACAGCCTAAGCCCCAAAATTTGCCCATAGTAGCATATGTGTACTCAGCCTCGTTTTTCTAAAATGGCCAAATTATGAAAACTAATAGTCACTGAAATTTATAGGATATCAAAAATATGACAACTAGTTCTCAATAAAATTTATATTAATCGAGTTCCAAAAGTATTTTCGACGTGAGACTTTTTTGTGCAAGAAAGAGTAGCATATGTGTACTCAGCCTCATTTTTTTATAATTGCCAAATTATAACAACTAAAAGTCACTGAAATTGATAGGATAACCAAATTATGACAACTAGTCCTCACTAAAATTTATAATATTCGAGTTCCATAAGTATTTTAGACGTGATACTTTTTGTGACAACTAGTCCTCACTAAAATTTATATTATTCGACTTCAAATTGTATATCAGACATGAGACTTTTTATGCAGGAAAAAGGACGTTCACAGCCACAATTTGCGCATAGTGACATATGTGTACTCGGCTTCGTTTTTTTATAATGTCCAAATTGTGATAACTAATAATCACTAATATTGATAGGATAACCAAATTATCACAACTTGTCCTCACTAAAATTTATATTATTCGAGTTCCAAAAGTATTTCAGACATGAGACTTTTTGTGCAAGAAAGAGGACGTCCTCAGCCCCGAAATTTGCGCATAGTAGCATATGTGTACTCATCCTCATTTTTTTATAATTGCCAAATTATGACAACTAATAGTGACTGAAATTGATAGGATAAACAAATTATGACAACTAGTCCTCATTAAGAGGACGTTCAAAGCCACAATTTGCGAATAGTGACATATGTGTACTCGGCTTCGTTTTTTTATAATGGCCAAATTGTGACAACTAATAATCACTAATATTGATAGGATAACCAAATTATGACAACTTGTCCTCACTAAAATTTATATTATTCTAGATCAAAAAATATTTCAGACATGTCGCTTGTTGTGCAAGAAAGAGGACATCCTCAGCCCCAAAATTTGCGCATAGTAGCATATGTGTACTCGGCCTCGTTTTTTTATAATGGCCAAATTATGACAACTAATAGTCACTGAAATTTATAGGATAACCAAATTATGATAACTAGTCCTCATCAAAATTTATATTATTCGAGTGCCAAAAGTATTTCAGACATGGGACTTTTTTTGCAAGAAAGAGGACGTCCTCAGTCCCAAAATTTGCGCATAGTAGCATATGTGTACTCGGCCTCTTTTTTTTATAATGGCCAAATTATTACAACTAATAGTCACTGAAATTTATAGGATAACCAAATTATGACAACTAGTCCTCATTAAAATTTATATTATTCGAGTTCCAAAAGTATATCAGACATGAGACTTTTTATGCAGGAAAGAGGACGTCCACAGCCACAATTTGCGCATAGTGACATATGTGTACTCGGCCTCGTTTTTTTATAATGGCCAAATTATGACAACTAATAATCACTAAAATTGACAGAATAACCAAATTATGACAACTAGTCCTCACTAAAATTTATATTATTCGAGTTCCAAAAGTATTTCAGACATGAGACTTTTTGTGCAAGAAAGAGGACGTCCTCAGCCCCGAAATTTGCGCATAGTAGCATATGTGTACTCATCCTCATTTTTTTATAATTGCCAAATTATAACAACTAAAAGTCACTGAAATTGATAAGATAACCAACTTATGACAACTAGTCCTCATTAAAATTTATATTAATCGAGTTACAAAAGTATTTCAGACATGCGACTGTTTGTGCAAGAAAGAGGACGTCCTCAGCCCCAAAATTTGCGCATAGTAGCATATGTGTACGCATCCTTGTTTTTTTATAATGGCCAAGTTATGACAACTAATAATCACTAAAATTGACAGAATAACCAAATTATGACAACTAGTCCTCACTAAAATTTTTAATATTCGAGTTCCAAAAGTATTTTAGACGTGATACTTTTTGTGACAACTAGTCCTCACTAAAATTTATATTATTCGAGTTCAAATTGTTTATCAGACATGAAACTTTTTATGCAGGAAAGAGGACGTTCACAGCCACAATTTGCGCATAGAGACATATGTGTACTCGGCTTCGTTTTTTTGTAATGGCCAAATTGTGAGAACTAATAGTCACTGATATTGATAGGATAAACAAATTACGACAACTAGTCTTCATTAAAATTTATATTATTCGAGTTCCAAAAGTATTTTAGACGTAAGACTTTTTGTGCAAGAAAGAGAACGTCCTCAGCCCCAAAATTTGCGCATAGTAGCATATGTGTACTCAGCCTCATTTTTTTATAATTGCCAAATTATAACAACTAAAAGTCACTGAAATTGATAGGATAACCAAATTATGACTAGTCCTCACTAAAATTTATAATATTCGAGTTCCAAAAGTATTTTAGACGTGATACTTTTTGTGACAACTAGTCCTCACTAAAATTTATATTATTCGACTTCAAATTGTATATCAGACATGAGACTTTTTATGCAGGAAAGAGGACGTTCACAGCCACAATTTGCGCATAGTGACATATGTGTACTCGGCTTCGTTTTTTTATAATGGCCAAATTATGACAACTAATAATCACTAAAATTGACAGAATAACCAAATTATGACAACTAGTCCTCACTAAAATTTATATTATTCGAGTTCCAAAAGTGTTTTCGACGTGAGACTTTTTGTGCAAGAAAGAGGACGTCCTCAGCCCCAAAATTTGCGCATAGTAGCATATGTGTACTCATCCTCATTTTTTTATAATTGCCAAATTATAACAACTAAAAGTCACTGAAATTGATAAGATAACCAACTTATGACAACTAGTCCTCATTAAAATTTATATTAATCGAGTTACAAAAGTATTTCAGACATGCGACTGTTTGTGCAAGAAAGAGGACGTCCTCAGCCCCAAAATTTGCGCATAGTAGCATATGTGTACGCATCCTTGTTTTTTTATAATGGCCAAGTTATGACAACTAATAATCACTAAAATTGACAGAATAACCAAATTATGACAACTAGTCCTCACTAAAATTTTTAATATTCGAGTTCCAAAAGTATTTTAGACGTGATACTTTTTGTGACAACTAGTCCTCACTAAAATTTATATTATTCGAGTTCAAATTGTTTATCAGACATGAAACTTTTTATGCAGGAAAGAGGACGTTCACAGCCACAATTTGCGCATAGAGACATATGTGTACTCGGCTTCGTTTTTTTGTAATGGCCAAATTGTGAGAACTAATTATGACAACTAATAGTCACTGAAATTTATAGGATAACCAAATTATGATAACTAGTCCTCATCAAAATTTATATTATTCGAGTGCCAAAAGTATTTCAGACATGGGACTTTTTTTGCAAGAAAGAGGACGTCCTCAGTCCCAAAATTTGCGCATAGTAGCATATGTGTACTCGGCCTCTTTTTTTTATAATGGCCAAATTATTACAACTAATAGTCACTGAAATTTATAGGATAACCAAATTATGACAACTAGTCCTCATTAAAATTTATATTATTCGAGTTCCAAAAGTATATCAGACATGAGACTTTTTATGCAGGAAAGAGGACGTCCACAGCCACAATTTGCGCATAGTGACATATGTGTACTCGGCCTCGTTTTTTTATAATGGCCAAATTATGACAACTAATAATCACTAAAATTGACAGAATAACCAAATTATGACAACTAGTCCTCACTAAAATTTATATTATTCGAGTTCCAAAAGTATTTCAGACATGAGACTTTTTGTGCAAGAAAGAGGACGTCCTCAGCCCCAAAATTTGCGCATAGTAGCATATGTGTACTCATCCTCATTTTTTTATAATTGCCAAATTATAACAACTAAAAGTCACTGAAATTGATAAGATAACCAACTTATGACAACTAGTCCTCATTAAAATTTATATTAATCGAGTTACAAAAGTATTTCAGACATGCGACTGTTTGTGCAAGAAAGAGGACGTCCTCAGCCCCAAAATTTGCGCATAGTAGCATATGTGTACGCATCCTTGTTTTTTTATAATGGCCAAGTTATGACAACTAATAATCACTAAAATTGACAGAATAACCAAATTATGACAACTAGTCCTCACTAAAATTTTTAATATTCGAGTTCCAAAAGTATTTTAGACGTGATACTTTTTGTGACAACTAGTCCTCACTAAAATTTATATTATTCGAGTTCAAATTGTTTATCAGACATGAAACTTTTTATGCAGGAAAGAGGACGTTCACAGCCACAATTTGCGCATAGAGACATATGTGTACTCGGCTTCGTTTTTTTGTAATGGCCAAATTGTGAGAACTAATAGTCACTGATATTGATAGGATAAACAAATTACGACAACTAGTCTTCATTAAAATTTATATTATTCGAGTTCCAAAAGTATTTTAGACGTGAGACTTTTTGTGCAAGAAAGAGAACGTCCTCAGCCCCAAAATTTGCGCATAGTAGCATATGTGTACTCAGCCTCATTTTTTTATAATTGCCAAATTATAACAACTAAAAGTCACTGAAATTGATAGGATAACCAAATTATGACAACTAGTCCTCACTAAAATTTATAATATTCGAGTTCCAAAAGTATTTTAGACGTGATACTTTTTGTGACAACTAGTCCTCACTAAAATTTATATTATTCGACTTCAAATTGTATATCAGACATGAGACTTTTTATGCAGGAAAGAGGACGTTCACAGCCACAATTTGCGCATAGTGACATATGTGTACTCGGCTTCGTTTTTTTATAATGGCTAATTGTGATAACTAATAGTCACTTAAATTGATAGGATAAACGAATTACGACAACTAGTCCTCATTAAAATTTATATTATTCGAGTTCCAAAAGTATTTCAGACATGAGACTTTTTGTGCAAGAAAGAGGACGTCCTCAGCCCCAAAATTTGCGCATAGTAGCATATGTGTACCAGAGCTGTTAAATTTGGATTACGATTAGTAATCAATTAGATTAAATTTTAAAAAGAATGGTATTGATTACATAATTCTCTTTTTAAAAATTCCTGATTATTAATTAATTATGATTACAAATAATCCAAAAATAATTAAGATTACTTAGGATTACGAGAAAATAATCAAAAGTAATCAATATATAATTGACTAGTTTCAAGGATTATTTTTGATTATTTTGGATTATATTTTAAAAATTTAGAATGCGAATCATTTTAACATACATTTTATTTTGAAAAATTTGCATTTAAAACATAAAAAAATTAATGACAAGCATATGTTAAAATATGTGATCATTTTACTTGTATTGGAGACGGACCTTCAATTTGGAACTGCGTTGATTTTGTGGGGTTGTTTTATAAGTGATAACCAAAAAAAAAATAAGTTATTTATCATAATAGTTATTTTTAACCAAAAAAAGTTTTTGATTGCTATAATGGTTATTTATAACCAAAATATTTTTCTGGTTGACATAATGGTTGTTTATAACCAAAATTCTATCTTTCTCAATGTTAATTAACCATAATGGTTAAAAATTCCCAAATGCATATAAAGGGCATTTTTGGGTAACCTTTTTGCTCCGAAATAAAAACATAGCAGTTATTTTCCGTCCTTGATTTATACGAATAGAGCACAAACCCTTGAACCCGTGATCAATAAGATGAATGCAGAATCATGAAGAATGCAAACAGGTTTGTCAATTATCAAATCGATGCACATCAATAATAATAACAAAAAAAAAAAAAGCAACAACTAACATTAAACAGCATTGCCATAATTTCGCAAAATAAAAAAATTAAATAAAAAACAATCAAAAGTAATCTTCGAAAGTAGTCAAATTATTTTCCGATTACTTTTTATTATTTTTGATTATTTTTTCGTAATTTTTATTAATCTTGATTATTTTTCGATTATCTGTAATCGTAATCAATTAGTAATCTTGCAAATCTGAAAATAATCGTAATATAATCATTACTTCACCTTCAAAAAAATAATAATCTAATTACTAATTATTATGATTAGTAATCATTGCTTAACAGCTATGATGTGTACGCAGCCTCGTTTTTTTATAATGGCCAAATTATGACAACTAATAATCACTAAAATTTATAGGATAACCAAATTATGACAACTAGTCCTCACTAAAATTTATATTATTCGAGTTCCAAAAGTATTTTAGACGTGAGACTTTTTGTGCAAGAAAGTGGACATCCTCAGCCCCAAAATTTGCGCATAGTAGCATATGTGTACGCAGCCTCGTTTTTTTATAATAGCCAAGTTATGACAACTAATAATCACTAAAATTGACAGAATAAGCAAATTATGACAACTAGTCCTCGCTAAAATTTATATTATTGGAGTTCCAAAAGTATTTTAGACGTGATACTTTTTGTGACAACTAGTCCTCACTAAAATTTATATTATTCGACTTCAAATTGTATATCAGACATGAGACTTTTTATGCAGGAAAGAGGACGTTCACAGCCACAATTTGCGTATAGTGACATATGTGTACTCGGCTTCGTTTTTTTATAATGGCTAATTGTGACAACTAATAGTCACTGAAATTGATAGGATAAACAAATTACGACAACTAGTCCTCATTAAAATTTATATTATTCGAGTTCCAAAAGTATTTCAGACATGAGACTTTTTGTGCAAGAAAGAGGACGTCCTCAGCCCCAAAATTTGCGCATAGTAGCATATGTGTACGCAGCCTCGTTTTTTTATAATAGCCAAATTATGACAACTAATAATCACTAAAATTGAGAGAATAACCAAATTATGACAACTAGTCCTCATTAAAATTTATATTATTCGAGTTCCAAAAGTATTTCAGACATGAGACTTTTTGTGCAAGAAAGAGGACAGCCTAAGCCCCAAAATTTGCCCATAGTAGCATATGTGTACTCAGCCTCGTTTTTCTAAAATGGCCAAATTATGAAAACTAATAGTCACTGAAATTTATAGGATATCCAAATTATGACAACTAGTTCTCAATAAAATTTATATTAATCGAGTTCCAAAAGTATTTTAGACGTGAGACTTTTTGTGCAAGAAAGAGTAGCATATGTGTACTCAGCCTCATTTTTTTATAATTGCCAAATTATGAAAACTAAAAGTCACTGAAATTGATAGGATAACCAAATTATGACAACTAGTCCTCACTAAAATTTATAATATTCGAGTTCCATAAGTATTTTAGACGTGATACTTTTTGTGACAACTAGTCCTCACTAAAATTTATATTATTCGACTTCAAATTGTATATCAGACCTGAGACTTTTTATGCAGGAAAAAGGACGTTCACAGCCACAATTTGCGCATAGTGACATATGTGTACTCGGCTTCGTTTTTTTATAATGGCCAAATTGTGATAACTAATAATCACTAATATTGATAGGATAACCAAATTATCACAACTTGTCCTCACTAAAATTTATATTATTCGAGTTCCAAAAGTATTTCAGACATGAGACTTTTTGTGCAAGAAAGATGACGTCCTCAGCCCCGAAATTTGCGCATAGTAGCATATGTGTACTCATCCTCATTTTTTTATAATTGCCAAATTATGACAACTAATAGTGACTGAAATTGATAGGATAAACAAATTATGACAACTAGTCCTCATTAAGAGGACGTTCAAAGCCACAATTTGCGAATAGTGACATATGTGTACTCGGCTTCGTTTTTTTATAATGGCCAAATTGTGACAACTAATAATCACTAATATTGATAGGATAACCAAATTATGACAACTTGTCCTCACTAAAATTTATATTATTCGAGATCCAAAATTATTTCAGACATGACACTTGTTGTGCAAGAAAGAGGACATCCTCAGCCCCAAAATTTGCGCATAGTAGCATATGTGTACTCGGCCTCGTTTTTTTATAATGGCCAAATTATGACAACTAATAGTCACTGAAATTTATAGGATAACCAAATTATGACAACTAGTCCTCATTAAAATTTATATTATTCGAGTTCCAAAACTATATCAGACATGAGACTTTTTATGCAGGAAAGAGGACGTCCTCAGCCCCAAAATTTGCCCATAGTAGCATATGTGTACTCAGCCTCGTTTTTCTAAAATGGCCAAATTATGAAAACTAATAGTCACTGAAATTTATAAGATATCCAAATTATGACAACTAGTCCTCATTAAGAGAACGTTCACAGCCACAATTTACGCATAGTGACATATGCGTACTCGGCTTCGTTTTTTTATAATGGCCAAATTGTGACAACTAATAATCACTAATATTTATATTATTCGAGTTCCAAAAGTATATCAGACATGAGACTTTTTATGCAGGAAAGAGGACGTCCTCAGCCCCAAAATTTGCCCATAGTAGCATATGTGTACTCAGCCTCGTTTTTCTAAAATGGCCAAATTATGAAAACTAATAGTCACTGAAATTTATAAGATATCCAAATTATGACAACTAGTCCTCATTAAGAGAACGTTCACAGCCACAATTTACGCATAGTGACATATGCGTACTCGGCTTCGTTTTTTTATAATGGCCAAATTGTGACAACTAATAATCACTAATATTGATAGGATAACCAAATTATGACAACTTGTCCTCACTAAAATTTATATTATTCTAGATCAAAAAATATTTCAGACATGTCGCTTGTTGTGCAAGAAAGAGGACATCATGCGCATAGTAGCATATGTGTACTCAGCCTCATTTTTTTATAATTGCCAAATTATAACAACTAAAAGTCACTGAAATTGATAGGATAACCAAATTATGACAACTAGTCCTCACTAAAATTTATAATATTCGAGTTCCATAAGTATTTTAGACGTGATACTTTTTGTGACAACTAGTCCTCACTAAAATTTATATTATTCGACTTCAAATTGTATATCAGACATGAGACTTTTTATGCAGGAAAAAGGACGTTCACAGCCACAATTTGCGCATAGTGACATATGTGTACTCGGCTTCGTTTTTTTATAATGGCCAAATTGTGATAACTATTTTAGACGTGAGACTTTTTGTGCAAGAAAGTGGACATCCTCAGCCCCAAAATTTGCGCATAGTAGCATATGTGTGCGCAGCCTCGTTTTTTTATAATAGCCAAGTTATGACAACTAATAATCACTAAAATTGACAGAATAAGCACATTATGACAACTAGTCCTCGCTAAAATTTATATTATTGGAGTTCCAAAAGTATTTTAGACGTGATACTTTTTGTGACAACTAGTCCTCACTAAAATTTATATTATTCGACTTCAAATTGTATATCAGACATGAGACTTTTTATGCAGGAAAGAGGACGTTCACAGCCACAATTTGCGTATAGTGACATATGTGTACTCGGCTTCGTTTTTTTATAATGGCTAATTGTGACAACTAATAGTCACTGAAATTGATAGGATAAACAAATTACGACAACTAGTCCTCATTAAAATTTATATTATTCGAGTTCCAAAAGTATTTCAGACATGAGACTTTTTGTGCAAGAAAGAGGACGTCCTCAGCCCCAAAATTTGCCCATAGTAGCATATGTGTACTCAGCCTCGTTTTTCTAAAATGGCCAAATTATGAAAACTAATAGTCACTGAAATTTATAGGATATCCAAAATATGACAACTAGTTCTCAATAAAATTTATATTAATCGAGTTCCAAAAGTATTTTCGACGTGAGACTTTTTGTGCAAGAAAGAGTAGCATATGTGTACTCAGCCTCATTTTTTTATAATTGCCAAATTATAACAACTAAAAGTCACTGAAATTGATAGGATAACCAAATTATGACAACTAGTCCTCACTAAAATTTATAATATTCGAGTTCCATAAGTATTTTATACGTGATACTTTTTGTGACAACTAGTCCTCACTAAAATTTATATTATTCGACTTCAAATTGTATATCAGACATGAGACTTTTTATGCAGGAAAAAGGACGTTCACAGCCACAATTTGCGCATAGTGACATATGTGTACTCGGCTTCGTTTTTTTATAATGGCCAAATTGTGATAACTAATAATCACTAATATTGATAGGATAACCAAATTATCACAACTTGTCCTCACTAAAATTTATATTATTCGAGTTCCAAAAGTATTTCAGACATGAGACTTTTTGTGCAAGAAAGAGGACGTCCTCAGACCCGAAATTTGCGCATAGTAGCATATGTGTACTCATCCTCATTTTTTTATAATTGCCAAATTATGACAACTAATAGTGACTGAAATTGATAGGATAAACAAATTATGACAACTAGTCCTCATTAAGAGGACGTTCAAAGCCACAATTTGCGAATAGTGACATATGTGTACTCGGCTTCGTTTTTTTATAATGGCCAAATTGTGACAACTAATAATCACTAATATTGATAGGATAACCAAATTATGACAACTTGTCCTCACTAAAATTTATATTATTCGAGATCCAAAATTATTTCAGACATGACACTTGTTGTGCAAGAAAGAGGACATCCTCAGCCCCAAAATTTGCGCATAGTAGCATATGTGTACTCGGCCTCGTTTTTTTATAATGGCCAAATTATGACAACTAATAGTCACTGAAATTTATTGGATAACCAAATTATGACAACTAGTCCTCATTAAAATTTATATTATTCAAATTCCAAAAGTATATCAGACATGAGACTTTTTATGCAGGAAAGAGGACGTCCACAGCCACAATTTGCGCATAGTGACATATGTGTACTCGGCCTCGTTTTTTTATAATGGCCAAATTATGACAACTAATAATCACTAAAATTGACAGAATAACCAAATTATGACAACTAGTCCTCACTAAAATTTATATTATTCGAGTTCCAAAAGTGTTTTAGACGTGAGACTTTTTGTGCAAGAAAGAGGACGTCCTCAGCCCCAAAATTTGCGCATAGTAGCATATGTGTACTCAGCCTAATTTTTTTATAATTGCCAAATTATGACAACTAATAGTGACTGAAATTGATAGGATAAACAAATTATCACAACTAGTCCTCATTAAGAGAACGTTCACAGCCACAATTTACGCATAGTGACATATGCGTACTCGGCTTCGTTTTTTTATAATGGCCAAATTGTGACAACTAATAATCACTAATATTGATAGGATAACCAAATTATGACAACTTGTCCTCACTAAAATTTATATTATTCTAGATCAAAAAATATTTCAGACATGTCGCTTGTTGTGCAAGAAAGAGGACATCCTCAGCCCCAAAATTTGCGCATAGTAGCATATGTGTACTCGGCCTCGTTTTTTTATAATGGCCAAATTATGACAACTAATAGTCACTGAAATTTATAGGATAACCAAATTATGATAACTAGTCCTCATCAAAATTTATATTATTCGAGTGCCAAAAGTATTTCAGACATGGGACTTTTTTTGCAAGAAAGAGGACGTCCTCAGTCCCAAAATTTGCGCATAGTAGCATATGTGTACTCGGCCTCTTTTTTTTATAATGGCCAAATTATTACAACTAATAGTCACTGAAATTTATAGGATAACCAAATTATGACAACTAGTCCTCATTAAAATGTATATTATTCGAGTTCCAAAAGTATATCAGACATGAGACTTTTTATGCAGGAAAGAGGACGTCCACAGCCACAATTTGCGCATAGTGACATATGTGTACTCGGCCTCGTTTTTTTATAATGGCCAAATTATGACAACTAATAATCACTAAAATTGACAGAATAACCAAATTATGACAACTAGTCCTCACTAAAATTTATATTATTCGAGTTCCAAAAGTATTTCAGACATGAGACTTTTTGTGCAAGAAAGAGGACGTCCTCAGCCCCGAAATTTGCGCATAGTAGCATATGTGTACTCATCCTCATTTTTTTATAATTGCCAAATTATAACAACTAAAAGTCACTGAAATTGATAAGATAACCATCTTATGACAACTAGTCCTCATTAAAATTTATATTAATCGAGTTACAAAAGTATTTCAGACATGCGACTGTTTGTGCAAGAAAGAGGACGTCCTCAGCCCCAAAATTTGCGCATAGTAGCATATGTGTACGCATCCTTGTTTTTTTATAATGGCCAAGTTATGACAACTAATAATCACTAAAATTGACAGAATAACCAAATTATGACAACTAGTCCTCACTAAAATTTTTAATATTCGAGTTCCAAAAGTATTTTAGACGTGATACTTTTTGTGACAACTAGTCCTCACTAAAATTTATATTATTCGAGTTCAAATTGTTTATCAGACATGAAACTTTTTATGCAGGAAAGAGGACGTTCACAGCCACAATTTGCGCATAGAGACATATGTGTACTCGGCTTCGTTTTTTTGTAATGGCCAAATTGTGAGAACTAATAGTCACTGATATTGATAGGATAAACAAATTACGACAACTAATCTTCATTAAAATTTATATTATTCGAGTTCCAAAAGTATTTTAGACGTGAGACTTTTTGTGCAAGAAAGAGAACGTCCTCAGCCCCAAAATTTGCGCATAGTAGCATATGTGTACTCAGCCTCATTTTTTTATAATTGCCAAATTATAACAACTAAAAGTCACTGAAATTGATAGGATAACCAAATTATGACAACTAGTCCTCACTAAAATTTATAATATTCGAGTTCCAAAAGTATTTTAGACGTGATACTTTTTGTGACAACTAGTCCTCACTAAAATTTATATTATTCGACTTCAAATTGTATATCAGACATGAGACTTTTTATGCAGGAAAGAGGACGTTCACAGCCACAATTTGCGCATAGTGACATATGTGTACTCGGCTTCGTTTTTTTATAATGGCTAATTGTGACAACTAATAGTCACTTAAATTGATGGGATAAACGAATTACGACAACTAGTCCTGATTAAAATTTATATTATTCGAGTTCCAAAAGTATTTCAGACATGAGACTTTTTGTGCAAGAAAGAGGACGTCCTCAGCCCCAAAATTTGCGCATAGTAGCATATGTGTACGCAGCCTCGTTTTTTTATAATGGCCAAATTATGACAACTAATAATCACTAAAATTTATAGGATAACCAAATTATGACAACTAGTCCTCACTAAAATTTATATTATTCGAGTTCCAAAAGTATTTTAGACGTGAGACTTTTTGTGCAAGAAAGTGGACATCCTCAGCCCCAAAATTTGCGCATAGTAGCATATGTGTACGCAGCCTCGTTTTTTTATAATAGCCAAGTTATGACAACTAATAATCACTAAAATTGACAGAATAAGCAAATTATGACAACTAGTCCTCGCTAAAATTTATATTATTGGAGTTCCAAAAGTATTTTAGACGTGATACTTTTTGTGACAACTAGTCCTCACTAAAATTTATATTATTCGACTTCAAATTGTATATCAGACATGAGACTTTTTATGCAGGAAAGAGGACGTTCACAGCCACAATTTGCGTATAGTGACATATGTGTACTCGGCTTCGTTTTTTTATAATGGCTAATTGTGACAACTAATAGTCACTGAAATTGATAGGATAAACAAATTACGACAACTAGTCCTCATTAAAATTTATATTATTCGAGTTCCAAAAGTATTTCAGACATGAGACTTTTTGTGCAAGAAAGAGGACGTCCTCAGCCCCAAAATTTGCGCATAGTAGCATATGTGTACGCAGCCTCGTTTTTTTATAATAGCCAAATTATGACAACTAATAATCACTAAAATTGAGAGAATAACCAAATTATGACAACTAGTCCTCATTAAAATTTATATTATTCGAGTTCCAAAAGTATTTCAGACATGAGACTTTTTGTGCAAGAAAGAGGACAGCCTAAGCCCCAAAATTTGCCCATAGTAGCATATGTGTACTCAGCCTCGTTTTTCTAAAATGGCCAAATTATGAAAACTAATAGTCACTGAAATTTATAGGATATCCAAATTATGACAACTAGTTCTCAATAAAATTTATATTAATCGAGTTCCAAAAGTATTTTAGACGTGAGACTTTTTGTGCAAGAAAGAGTAGCATATGTGTACTCAGCCTCATTTTTTTATAATTGCCAAATTATAACAACTAAAAGTCACTGAAATTGATAGGATAACCAAATTATGACAACTAGTCCTCACTAAAATTTATAATATTCGAGTTCCATAAGTATTTTAGACGTGATACTTTTTGTGACAACTAGTCCTCACTAAAATTTATATTATTCGACTTCAAATTGTATATCAGACATGAGACTTTTTATGCAGGAAAAAGGACGTTCACAGCCACAATTTGCGCATAGTGACATATGTGTACTCGGCTTCGTTTTTTTATAATGGCCAAATTGTGATAACTAATAATCACTAATATTGATAGGATAACCAAATTATCACAACTTGTCCTCACTAAAATTTATATTATTCGAGTTCCAAAAGTATTTCAGACATGAGACTTTTTGTGCAAGAAAGATGACGTCCTCAGCCCCGAAATTTGCGCATAGTAGCATATGTGTACTCATCCTCATTTTTTTATAATTGCCAAATTATGACAACTAATAGTGACTGAAATTGATAGGATAAACAAATTATGACAACTAGTCCTCATTAAGAGGACGTTCAAAGCCACAATTTGCGAATAGTGACATATGTGTACTCGGCTTCGTTTTTTTATAATGGCCAAATTGTGACAACTAATAATCACTAATATTGATAGGATAACCAAATTATGACAACTTGTCCTCACTAAAATTTATATTATTCGAGATCCAAAATTATTTCAGACATGACACTTGTTGTGCAAGAAAGAGGACATCCTCAGCCCCAAAATTTGCGCATAGTAGCATATGTGTACTCGGCCTCGTTTTTTTATAATGGCCAAATTATGACAACTAATAGTCACTGAAATTTATAGGATAACCAAATTATGACAACTAGTCCTCATTAAAATTTATATTATTCGAATTCCAAAAGTATATCAGACATGAGACTTTTTATGCAGGAAAGAGGACGTCCTCAGCCCCAAAATTTGCCCAAAGTTGCATATGTGTACTCAGCCTCGTTTTTCTAAAATGGCCAAATTATGAAAACTAATAGTCACTGAAATTTATAAGATATCCAAATTATGACAACTAGTCCTCATTAAGAGAACGTTCACAGCCACAATTTACGCATAGTGACATATGCGTACTCGGCTTCGTTTTTTTATAATGGCCAAATTGTGACAACTAATAATCACTAATATTGATAGGATAACCAAATTATGACAACTTGTCCTCACTAAAATTTATATTATTCTAGATCAAAAAATATTTCAGACATGTCGCTTGTTGTGCAAGGAAGAGGACATCATGCGCATAGTAGCATATGTGTACTCAGCCTCATTTTTTTATAATTGCCAAATTATAACAACTAAAAGTCACTGAAATTGATAGGATAACCAAATTATGACAACTAGTCCTCACTAAAATTTATAATATTCGAGTTCCATAAGTATTTTAGACGTGATACTTTTTGTGACAACTAGTCCTCACTAAAATTTATATTATTCGACTTCAAATTGTATATCAGACATGAGACTTTTTATGCAGGAAAAAGGACGTTCACAGCCACAATTTGCGCATAGTGACATATGTGTACTCGGCTTCGTTTTTTTATAATGGCCAAATTGTGATAACTAATAATCACTAATATTGATAGGATAACCAAATTATGACAACTTGTCCTCACTAAAATTTATATTATTCGAGTTCCAAAAGTATTTCAGACATGAGACTTTTTGTGCAAGAAAGAGGACGTCCTCAGCTCCGAAATTTGCGCATAGTAGCATATGTGTACTCATCCTCATTTTTTTATAATTGCCAAATTATAACAACTAAAAGTCACTGAAATTGATAGGATAACCAACTTATGACAACTAGTCCTCATTAAAATTTATATTAATCGAGTTACAAAAGTATTTCAGATATGCGACTGTTTGTGCAAGAAAGAGGACGTCCTCAGCCCCAAAATTTGCGCATAGTAGCATATGTGTACGCAGCCTTGTTTTTTTATAATGGCCAAGTTATGACAACTAATAATCACTAAAATTGACAGAATAACCAAATTATGACAACTAGTCCTCACTAAAATTTATATTATTCGAGTTCCAAAAGTATTTTAGACGTGAGACTTTTTGTGCAAGAAAGTGGACATCCTCAGCCCCAAAATTTGCGCATAGTAGCATATGTGTACGCAGCCTCGTTTTTTTATAATAGCCAAGTTATGACAACTAATAATCACTAAAATTGACAGAATAAGCAAATTATGACAACTAGTCCTCACTAAAATTTTTAATATTCGAGTTCCAAAAGTATTTTAGACGTGATACTTTTTGTGACAACTAGTCCTCACTAAAATTTATATTATTCGAGTTCAAATTGTTTATCAGACATGAAACTTTTTATGCAGGAAAGAGGACGTTCACAGCCACAATTTGCGCATAGAGACATATGTGTACTCGGCTTCGTTTTTTTGTAATGGCCAAATTGTGAGAACTAATAGTCACTGATATTGATAGGATAAACAAATTACGACAACTAGTCTTCATTAAAATTTATATTATTCGAGTTCCAAAAGTATTTTAGACGTGAGACTTTTTGTGCAAGAAAGAGAACGTCCTCAGCCCCAAAATTTGCGCATAGTAGCATATGTGTACTCAGCCTCATTTTTTTATAATTGCCAAATTATAACAACTAAAAGTCACTGAAATTGATAGGATAACCAAATTATGACAACTAGTCCTCACTAAAATTTATAATATTCGAGTTCCAAAAGTATTTTAGACGTGATACTTTTTGTGACAACTAGTCCTCACTAAAATTTATATTATTCGACTTCAAATTGTATATCAGACATGAGACTTTTTATGCAGGAAAGAGGACGTTCACAGCCACAATTTGCGCATAGTGACATATGTGTACTCGGCTTCGTTTTTTTATAATGGCTAATTGTGACAACTAATAGTCACTTAAATTGATAGGATAAACGAATTACGACAACTAGTCCTCATTAAAATTTATATTATTCGAGTTCCAAAAGTATTTCAGACATGAGACTTTTTGTGCAAGAAAGAGGACGTCCTCAGCCCCAAAATTTGCGCATAGTAGCATATATGTACGCAGCCTCGTTTTTTCATAATGGCCAAATTATGACAACTAATAATCACTAAAATTGACAGAATAACCAAATTATGACAACTAGTCCTCATTAAAATTTATATTATTCGAGTTCCAAAAGTATTTCAGACATGAGACTTTTTGTGCAAGAAAGATGACGTCCTCAGCCCCGAAATTTGCGCATAGTAGCATATGTGTACTCATCCTCATTTTTTTATAATTGCCAAATTATGACAACTAATAGTGACTGAAATTGATAGGATAAACAAATTATGACAACTAGTCCTCATTAAGAGGACGTTCAAAGCCACAATTTGCGAATAGTGACATATGTGTACTCGGCTTCGTTTTTTTATAATGGCCAAATTGTGACAACTAATAATCACTAATATTGATAGGATAACCAAATTATGACAACTTGTCCTCACTAAAATTTATATTATTCGAGATCCAAAATTATTTCAGACATGACACTTGTTGTGCAAGAAAGAGGACATCCTCAGCCCCAAAATTTGCGCATAGTAGCATATGTGTACTCGGCCTCGTTTTTTTATAATGGCCAAATTATGACAACTAATAGTCACTGAAATTTATAGGATAACCAAATTATGACAACTAGTCCTCATTAAAATTTATATTATTCGAATTCCAAAAGTATATCAGACATGAGACTTTTTATGCAGGAAAGAGGACGTCCTCAGCCCCAAAATTTGCCCAAAGTTGCATATGTGTACTCAGCCTCGTTTTTCTAAAATGGCCAAATTATGAAAACTAATAGTCACTGAAATTTATAAGATATCCAAATTATGACAACTAGTCCTCATTAAGAGAACGTTCACAGCCACAATTTACGCATAGTGACATATGCGTACTCGGCTTCGTTTTTTTATAATGGCCAAATTGTGACAACTAATAATCACTAATATTGATAGGATAACCAAATTATGACAACTTGTCCTCACTAAAATTTATATTATTCTAGATCAAAAAATATTTCAGACATGTCGCTTGTTGTGCAAGGAAGAGGACATCATGCGCATAGTAGCATATGTGTACTCAGCCTCATTTTTTTATAATTGCCAAATTATAACAACTAAAAGTCACTGAAATTGATAGGATAACCAAATTATGACAACTAGTCCTCACTAAAATTTATAATATTCGAGTTCCATAAGTATTTTAGACGTGATACTTTTTGTGACAACTAGTCCTCACTAAAATTTATATTATTCGACTTCAAATTGTATATCAGACATGAGACTTTTTATGCAGGAAAAAGGACGTTCACAGCCACAATTTGCGCATAGTGACATATGTGTACTCGGCTTCGTTTTTTTATAATGGCCAAATTGTGATAACTAATAATCACTAATATTGATAGGATAACCAAATTATGACAACTTGTCCTCACTAAAATTTATATTATTCGAGTTCCAAAAGTATTTCAGACATGAGACTTTTTGTGCAAGAAAGAGGACGTCCTCAGCTCCGAAATTTGCGCATAGTAGCATATGTGTACTCATCCTCATTTTTTTATAATTGCCAAATTATAACAACTAAAAGTCACTGAAATTGATAGGATAACCAACTTATGACAACTAGTCCTCATTAAAATTTATATTAATCGAGTTACAAAAGTATTTCAGATATGCGACTGTTTGTGCAAGAAAGAGGACGTCCTCAGCCCCAAAATTTGCGCATAGTAGCATATGTGTACGCAGCCTTGTTTTTTTATAATGGCCAAGTTATGACAACTAATAATCACTAAAATTGACAGAATAACCAAATTATGACAACTAGTCCTCACTAAAATTTATATTATTCGAGTTCCAAAAGTATTTTAGACGTGAGACTTTTTGTGCAAGAAAGTGGACATCCTCAGCCCCAAAATTTGCGCATAGTAGCATATGTGTACGCAGCCTCGTTTTTTTATAATAGCCAAGTTATGACAACTAATAATCACTAAAATTGACAGAATAAGCAAATTATGACAACTAGTCCTCACTAAAATTTTTAATATTCGAGTTCCAAAAGTATTTTAGACGTGATACTTTTTGTGACAACTAGTCCTCACTAAAATTTATATTATTCGAGTTCAAATTGTTTATCAGACATGAAACTTTTTATGCAGGAAAGAGGACGTTCACAGCCACAATTTGCGCATAGAGACATATGTGTACTCGGCTTCGTTTTTTTGTAATGGCCAAATTGTGAGAACTAATAGTCACTGATATTGATAGGATAAACAAATTACGACAACTAGTCTTCATTAAAATTTATATTATTCGAGTTCCAAAAGTATTTTAGACGTGAGACTTTTTGTGCAAGAAAGAGAACGTCCTCAGCCCCAAAATTTGCGCATAGTAGCATATGTGTACTCAGCCTCATTTTTTTATAATTGCCAAATTATAACAACTAAAAGTCACTGAAATTGATAGGATAACCAAATTATGACAACTAGTCCTCACTAAAATTTATAATATTCGAGTTCCAAAAGTATTTTAGACGTGATACTTTTTGTGACAACTAGTCCTCACTAAAATTTATATTATTCGACTTCAAATTGTATATCAGACATGAGACTTTTTATGCAGGAAAGAGGACGTTCACAGCCACAATTTGCGCATAGTGACATATGTGTACTCGGCTTCGTTTTTTTATAATGGCTAATTGTGACAACTAATAGTCACTTAAATTGATAGGATAAACGAATTACGACAACTAGTCCTCATTAAAATTTATATTATTCGAGTTCCAAAAGTATTTCAGACATGAGACTTTTTGTGCAAGAAAGAGGACGTCCTCAGCCCCAAAATTTGCGCATAGTAGCATATATGTACGCAGCCTCGTTTTTTCATAATGGCCAAATTATGACAACTAATAATCACTAAAATTGACAGAATAACCAAATTATGACAACTAGTCCTCATTAAAATTTATATTATTCGAGTTCCAAAAGTATTTCAGACATGAGACTTTTTGTGCAAGAAAGAGGACAGCCTAAGTCCCAAAATTTGCGCCTAGTAGCATATGTGTACGCAGCCTCGTTTTTTTAAATTGGCCAAATTATGACAACTAATAATCACTAAAATTGACAGAATAACCAAATTATGACAACTAGTCCTCACTAAAATTTATATTATTCGAGTTCCAAAAGTATTTTAGACGTGAGACTTTTTGTGCAAGAAAGAGGACAGCGTCAGCCCCAAAATTTGCGCATAGTAGCATATGTGTACTCAGCCTCATTTTTTTATAATTGCCAAATTATAACAACTAAAAGTCCCTGAAATTGATAGGATAACCAAATTATGACAACTAGTCCTCACTAAAATTTATAATATTCGAGTTCCAAAAGTATTTTAGACGTGATACTTTTTGTGACAACTAGCCCTCACTAAAATTTATATTATTCGACTTCAAATTGTATATCAGACATGAGACTTTTTATGCAGGAAAGAGGACGTTCACAGCCACAATTTGCACATACTGATATATGTGTACTCGGCTTCGCTTTTTTATAATGGCTAAATTGTGACAACTAATAATCACTAATATTGATAGGATAACCAAATTATGATAACTAGTCCTCATCAAAATTTATATTATTCGAGTTCCAAAAGTATTTCAGACATGGGACTTTTTTTTTCAAGAAAGAGGACGTCCTCAGCCCCAAAATTTGCGCATAGTAGCATATGTGTACTCGGCCTCTTTTTTTATAATGGCCAATTTATTACAACTAATAGTCACTGAAATTTATAGGATAAACAAATTATGACAACTGGTCCTCAATAAAATTTATATTATTAGAGTTCCAAAAGTATTTTAGACGTGAGCCTTTTTGTGCAAGAAAGAGAACGTCCTCAACCCCAAAATTTGCGCATAGTAGCATATGTGTACTCAGCCTCATTTTTTTATAATTGCCAAATTATAACAACTAAAAGTCACTGAAATTGATAGGATAACCAAATTAAGACAACTAGTCCTCACTAAAATTTATAATATTCAAGTTCCAAAAGTATTTTAGACGTGATACTTTTTGTGACAACTAGTCCTCACTAAAATTTATATTATTCGACTTCAAATTGTATATCAGACATGAGACTTTTTATGCAGGAAAGAGGACGTTCACAGCCACAATTTGCGCATAGTGACATATGTGTACTCGGCTTCGTTTTTTTATAATGGCCAAATTATGACAACTAATAATCACTAAAATTGATAGGATAACCAAATTATGACAACTAGTCCACACTAAAACTTATATTATTCGAGTTCCAAAAGTATTTCAGACATGCGACTTTTTTTCAAGAAAAAGGACGTCCTCAGCCCCAAAATTTGCGCATAGTAGCATTTGTGTACTCAGCCTCGTTTTTGTAGAATGGCCAAATTATGCCAACTAATAATCACTAAAATTGATAGGATAACAAAATTATGACAACTGGTCCTCAATAAAATTTATATTATTAGAGTTCCAAAAGTATTTTAGACGTGAGCCTTTTTGTGCAAGAAAGAGAACGTCCTCAACCCCAAAATTTGCGCATAGTAGCATATGTGTACTCAGCCTCATTTTTTTATAATTGCCAAATTATAACAACTAAAAGTCACTGAAATTGATAGGATAACCAAATTATGACAACTAGTCCTCACTAAAATTTATAATATTCAAGTTCCAAAAGTATTTTAGACGTGATACTTTTTGTGACAACTAGTCCTCACTAAAATTTATATTATTCGACTTCAAATTGTATATCAGACATGAGACTTTTTATGCAGGAAAGAGGACGTTCACAGCCACAATTTGCGCATAGTGACATATGTGTACTCGGCTTCGTTTTTTTATAATGGCCAAGTTGTGACAACTAATAATTACTAATATTGATAGGATAACCAAATTATGACAACTAGTCCTCACTAAAATTTATAATATTCGAGTTCCAAAAGTATTTTAGACGTGATACTTTTTGTGACAACTAGTCCTCACTAAAATTTATATTATTCGACTTCAAATTGTATATCAGACATGAGACTTTTTATGCAGGAAAGAGGACGTTCACAGCCACAATTTGCGCATAGTGACATATGTGTACTCGGCTTCGTTTTTTTATAATGGCCAAGTTGTGACAACTAATAATTACTAATATTGATAGGATAACCAAATTATGACAACTTGTCCTCACTAAAATTTATATTATTCGAGTTCCAAAACTATTTCAGATATGAGACTTTTTGTGCAAGAAAGAGGACGTCCTCAGTCCCAAAATTTGCGCATAGTAGCATATGTGTACTCAGCCTCATTTTTTTGTAATTGCCAAATTATGACAACTAATAGTGACGTCCTCATTAAGAGGACGATCACAGCCACAATTTGCGCATAATTGACATATGTGTACTCGGCTTCGTTTTTTTATAATGGCCAAATTGTGACAACTAATAATCACTAATATTGATAGGATAACCAAATTATGACAACTTATCCGCACTAAAATTAATATTATTCGAGATCCAAAAGTATTTCAGACATGACACTTGTTGTGCAAGAAAGAGGACATCCTCAGCCCCAAAATTTGCGCATAGTAGCACATGTGTACTCGGCCTCGTTTTTTTATAAGCCCCAAAATTTGCGCATAGTAGCATATGTGTACGCAGCCTCGTTTTTTTATAATGGCCAAATTATGACAACTAATAATCACTAAAAGGGAAAGAATAACCAAATTATGACAACTTGTCCTCACTAAAATTTATATTATTCGAGATGCAATAGTATTTCAGACATGACACTTGTTGTGCAAGAAAGAGGACAGCCTCAGCCCCAAAATTTGCGCATAGTAGCATATATGTACTCAGCCTCGTTTTTGTATAATGGCCAAATTATGACAACTAATAATCACTAAAATTGATTGGATAACCACATTATGACAACTGGTCCTCACTAAAATTTATATTATTCGAGTTCCAAAAGTATTTCAGACATGCCACTTTTTGTGCAAGAAAGAGGACGTCCTCAGCCCCAATATTTGCGCAAAGTAGCATATGTGTATTCAGCCTCATTTTTTATAATTGTTAAATTATGACAACTAATAGTAACTGAAATTGATAGGATAACCAATTTATGACAACTTGTCCTCATTAAAAACATCCTCAGCCCCAAAATTTGCGCATAGTAGCATATGTGTACTCAGCCCCGTTTTTGTATAATGGCCAAATTATGCCAACTAATAATCACTAAAATTGATAGGATAACCAAATTATGACAACTGGTCCTCATTAAAATTTATATTATTCGAGTTCCAAAAGTATTTCAGACATGCGACTTTTGTGCAAGAAAGAGGACGTCCTCAGCCCCAAAATTTGCGCATAGTAGCATATGTGTACTCAGCCTCATTTTTTTATAATTGCCACATTATATTAACTAAAAGTCACTAAAATTTATAGGATAACCAAATAACGACAACTAGTCCTCATTAAAATTTATATAATTCGAGTTCCAAAAGTATTTCAGACATGCCACTTTTTGTGCAAGAAAGAGGACATCTTCAGCCCCAAAATTTGCGCATATTACCATGTGTGTACTCAGCTCCATTTTTTTATAATTGCCAAATTATGACAACTAATAGTCACTGCAATTGATAGGATAACCAAATTATGACAACTACTCCTCACTAAAATTTATATTATTCGAGTTACAAAAGTATATCAGACATGAGACTTTTTATGCAAGAAAGAGGACAGCCTCAGCCCCAAAATTTGCGCATAGTAGCATATGTGTACTCAGCCTCGTTTTTGTATAATGGCCAAATTATGCCAACTAATAATCACTAAAATTTTTAGGATAACCAAATTATGACAACTGGTCCTCACTAAAATTTATATTATTCGAGTTCGTCGGCCCTGTAGCAAAAATTAGCCGGCGAAGTAAAAGGTTGAAATAGCTACAAAAAAAAAAAAAAAAAAAAAAAAAAAAACAACTGTCTATCTTCTCATCTTTCCTAATCTGTCGCCTCAATACTATCCCCTCGTTTTCAGTTCCAGCACAATGCATTGCATATATAGGGGACATCCCCTGAGTGCTGGTCCTACTCCTAAAAAAAAAAAAAAAAAAAAAAAAAAGTATTTCAGACATGCGACTTTTGTGCAAGAAAGAGGACGTCCTCAGCCCCAAAATTTGCGCATAGTAGCATATGTGTACTCAGCCTCATTTTTTTATAATTGCCACATTATATCAACTAAAAGTCACTAAAATTTATAGGATAACCAAATAACGACAACTAGTCCTCATTAAAATTTATATTATTCGAGTTCCAAAAGTATTTCAGACATGCGACTTTTTGTGCAAGAAAGAGGACGTCCTCAGCCCCAAAATTTGCGCATAGTAGCATATGTGTACGCAGCCTCGTTTTTTTATAATGGCCAAATTATGACAACTAATAATCACTAAAATTGACAGAATAACCAAATTATGACAACTAGTCCTCACTAAAATTTATATTATTCGAGTTCCAAAAGTATTTTAGACGTGAGACTTTTTGTGCAAGAAAGGGGACAGCCTCAGCCCCAAAATTTGCGCATAGTAGCATATGTGTACTCAGCCTCGTTTTTGCAGAATGGCCAAATTATGCCAACTAATAGTGACTGAAATTGATAGGATAAACAAATTATGACAACTAGTCCTCATTAAGAGGACGTTCACAGCCACAATTTGCGCATAGTGACATAAGTGTACTCGGCTTCGTTTTTTTATAATGGCCAAATTGTGACAACTAAAAATCACTAATATTGATAGGATAACCAAATTATGACAACTTGTCCTCACTAAAATTTATATTATTCGAGTTACAAAAGTATTTCAGACATGAGACTTTTTGTGCAAGAAAGAGGGCGTCCTCAGCCCCAAAATTTGCGCATAGTAGCATATGTGTACTCAGCCTCGTTTTTTTATAATTGCCAAATTATGACAACTAATAGTGACTGAAATTGATAGGATAAACAAATTATGACAACTAGTCCTCATTAAGAGGACGTTCACAGCCACAATTTGCGCATAGTGACTTATGTGTACTCGGCTTCGTTTTTTTATAATGGCCAAATTGTGACAACTAATAATCACTAATATTGATAGGATAACCAAATTATGACAACTTGTCCTCACTAAAATTTATATTATTCGAGATCCAAAAGTATTTCAGACATGACACTTTTTATGCAAGGAAGAGGACAGCCTCAGCCCCAAAATTTGCGCATAGTAGCATATATGTACTCAGCCTCGTTTTTGTATAATGGCCAAATTATGACAACTAATAATCACTAAAATTGATTGGATAACCACATTATGACAACTGGTCCTCACTAAAATTTATATTATTCGAGTTCCAAAAGTATTTCAGACATGGGACTTTTTTTGCAAGAAAGAGGACGTCCTCAGCCCCAAAATTTGCGCATAGTAGCATATGTGTACTCGGCCTCTTTTTTTATAATGGTTAAATTATTACAACTAATAGTCACTGAAATTTATAGGATAACCAAATTATGACAACTAGTCCTCATTAAGAGGACGTCCACAGCCACAATTTGCGCATAGTGACATATGTGTACTCGGCTTGGTTTTTTTATAATGGCCAAAATATGACAACTAATAATCACTAAAATTGATAGCATAACCAAATTATGACAACTAGTTCTCATTAAAATTTATATTATTCGAGTTCCAAATGTATTTCAAACATGCCACTTTTTGTGCAGGAAAGAGGACATCCTCAGCCCCAAAGTTTGCGCATAGTAGCATATGTGTACTCGGCCTCGTTTTTTTATAATGGCCAAATTATGACAACTAATAGTCACTTAAATTTATAGGATAATCAAATTATGACAACTAGTCCTCATTAAAATTTATATTATTCGAGTTCCAAAAGTATTTCAGACATGACACTTTTTGTGCAAGAAAGGGGACAGCCTCAGCCCCAAAATTTGCGCATAGTAGCATATGTGTACTCAGCCTCGTTTTTTTATAATGGCCAAATTATGACAACTAATAATCACTAAAATTGACAGGATAACCAAATTATGACAACTAGTCCTCACTAAAATTTATATTATTCGAGTTCCAAAAGTATTTTAGACGTGAGACTTTTTGTGCAAGAAAGACGACAGCGTCAGCTCCAAAATTTGCTCATAGTAGCATATGTGTACTCAGCCTCGTTTTTTTATAATGGCCAAATTATGACAACTAGTAATCACTAAAATTGATAGGATAACCAAATTATGACAACTAGTCCTCACTAAAATTTATATTATTCGAGTTCCAAAAGTATTTCAGACATGCGAATTTTTTTTGCAAGAAAGAGGACGTCCTCAGCCCCAAAATTTGCGCATAGTAGCATTTGTGTACTTAGCCTCATTTTTTATAATTGCCAAATTATAACAACTAAAAGTCACTGAAATTGATAGGATAACCAAATTATGACAACTTGACCTCACTAAAATTTATATTATTCGAGATCCAAAAGTATTTCGGACATGACGCTTGTTGTGCAAGAAAGAGGACAGCCTCAGCCCCAAAATTTGCGCATAGTAGCATTAATGTACTCAGCCTCGTTTTTGTATAATGGCCAAATTATGACAACTAATAATCACTAAAATTGATTGGATAACCACATTATGACAACTGGTCCTCACTAAAATTTATATTATTCGAGTTCCAAAAGTATTTCAGACATGGGACTTTTTTTGCAAGAAAGAGGACGTCCTCAGCCCCAAAATTTGCGCATAGTAGCATATGTGTACTCAGCCTCGTTTTTTTATAATGGCCAAATTATGACAACTAGTAATCACTAAAATTGATAGGATAACCAAATTATGACAACTAGTCCTCACTAAAATTTATATTATTCGAGTTCCAAAAGTATTTCAGACATGCGACTTTTTTTTGCAAGAAAGAGGACGTCCTCAGCCCCAAAATTTGCGCATAGTAGCATTTGTGTACTTAGCCTCATTTTTTATAATTGCCAAATTATAACAACTAAAAGTCACTGAAATTGATAGGATAACCAAATTATGACAACTTGACCTCACTAAAATTTATATTATTCGAGATCCAAAAGTATTTCGGACATGACGCTTGTTGTGCAAGAAAGAGGACATCCTCAGCCCCAAAATTTGCGCATAGTAGCATATGTGTACTCGGCCTCGTTTTTGTATAATGGCCAAATTATGACAACTAATAATCACTAAAATTGATTGGATAACCACATTATGACAACTGGTCCTCACTAAAATTTATATTATTCGAGTTCCAAAAGTATTTCAGACATGGGACTTTTTTTGCAAGAAAGAGGACGTCCTCAGCCCCAAAATTTGCGCATAGTAGCATATGTGTACTCGGCCTCTTTTTTTATAATGGTTAAATTATTACAACTAATAGTCACTGAAATTTATAGGATAGCCAAATTATGACAACTAGTCCTCATTAAAATTTATATTATTCGAGTTCCAAAAGTATATAAGACATGAGTTTTTTTATGCAGGAAAGAGGACGTCCACAGCCACAATTTGCGCATAGTGACATATGTGTACTCGGCTTGGTTTTTTTATAATGGCCAAATTATGACAACTAATAATCACTAAAATTGATAGCATAACCAAATTATGACAACTAGTTCTCATTAAAATTTATATTATTCGAGTTCCAAATGTATTTCAAACTACCACTTTTTGTGCAGGAAAGAGGACATCCTCAGCCCCAAAGTTTGCGCATAGTAGCATATGTGTACTCGGCCTCGTTTTTTTGTAATGGCCAAATTATGACAACTAATAGTCACTTAAATTTATAGGATAATCAAATTATGACAACTAGTCCTCATTAAAATTTATATTATTCGAGATCCAAAAGTATTTCAGACATGACACTTTTTATGCAAGGAAGAGGACAGCCTCAGCCCCAAAATTTGCGCATAGTAGCATATATGTACTCAGCCTCGTTTTTGTATAATGGCCAAATTATGACAACTAATAATCGCTAAAATTGATTGGATAACCACATTATGACAACTGGTCCTCACTAAAATTTATATTATTCGAGTTCCAAAAGTATTTCAGACATGGGACTTTTTTTCAAGAAAGAGGACGTCCTCAGCCCCAAAATTTGCGCATAGTAGCATATGTGTACTCAGCCTCGTTTTTTTATAATGGCCAAATTATGACAACTAGTAATCACTAAAATTGATAGGATAACCAAATTATTACAACTAGTCCTCACTAAAATTTATATTATTCGAGTTCCAAAAGTATTTCAGACATGCGACTTTTTTTTGCAAGAAAGAGGACGTCCTCAGCCCCAAAATTTGCGCATAGTAGCATTTGTGTACTTAGCCTCATTTTTTATAATTGCCAAATTATAACAACTAAAAGTCACTGAAATTGATAGGATAACCAAATTATGACAACTTGACCTCACTAAAATTTATATTATTCGAGATCCAAAAGTATTTCGGACATGACGCTTGTTGTGCAAGAAAGAGGACATCCTCAGCCCCAAAATTTGCGCATAGTAGCATATGTGTACTCGGCCTCGTTTTTTTATAATTTCCAAATTATGACAACTAATAGTCACTGAAATTTATAGGATAACCAAATTATGACAACTAGTCCTCATTAAAATTTATATTATTCGACTTCAAATTGTATATCAGACATGAGACTTTTTATGCAGGAAAGAGGACGTTCACAGCCACAATTTGCGCATAGTGACATAAGTGTACTCGGCTTCGTTTTTTTATAATGGCCAAATTGTGACAACTAAAAATCACTAATATTGATAGGATAACCAAATTATGACAACTTGTCCTCACTAAAATTTATATTATTCGAGTTCCAAAAGTATTTCAGACATGAGACTTTTTGTGCAAGAAAAAGGACGTCCTCAGCCCCAAAATTTGCGCATAGTAGCATATGTGTACTCAGCCTCGTTTTTTTATAATTGCCAAATTATGACAACTAATAGTGACTGAAATTGATAGGATAAACAAATTATGACAACTAGTCCTCATTAAGAGGACGTTCACAGCCACAATTTGCGCATAGTGACTTATGTGTACTCGGCTTCGTTTTTTTATAATGGCCAAATTGTGACAACTAATAATCACTAATATTGATAGGATAACCAAATTATGACAACTTGTCCTCACTAAAATTTATATTATTCGAGATCCAAAAGTATTTCAGACATGACACTTTTTATGCAAGGAAGAGGACAGCCTCAGCCCCAAAATTTGCGCATAGTAGCATATATGTACTCAGCCTCGTTTTTGTATAATGGTCAAATTATGACAACTAATAATCACTAAAATTGATTGGATAACCACATTATGACAACTGGTCCTCACTAAAATTTATATTATTCGAGTTCCAAAAGTATTTCAGACATGGGACTTTTTTTGCAAGAAAGAGGACGTCCTCAGCCCCAAAATTTGCGCATAGTAGCATATGTGTACTCGGCCTCTTTTTTTATAATGGTTAAATTATTACAACTAATAGTCACTGAAATTTATAGGATAACCAAATTATGACAACTAGTCCTCATTAAAATTTATATTATTCGAGTTCCAAAAGTATATAAGACATGAGACTTTTTATGCAGGAAAGAGGACGTCCACAGCCACAATTTGCGCATAGTGACATATGTGTACTCGGCTTGGTTTTTTTATAATGGCCAAATTATGACAACTAATAATCACTAAAATTGATAGCATAACCAAATTATGACAACTAGTTCTCATTAAAATTTATATTATTCGAGTTCCAAATGTATTTCAAACATGCCACTTTTTGTGCAGGAAAGAGGACAGCCTCAGCCCCAAAATTTGCGCATAGTAGCATATGTGTACTCAGCCTCGTTTTTGTATAATGGCCAAATTATGCCAACTAATAATCACTAAAATTTTTAGGATAACCAAATTATGTCAACTGGTCCTCACTAAAATTTATATTATTCGAGTTCCAAAAGTATTTTAGACGTGAGACATTTTGTGCAAGAAAGAGGACGTCCTCAGCCCCAAAATTTGCGCATAGTAGCATATGTGTACTCAGCCTCGTTTTTGCAGAATGGCCAAATTATGCCAACTAATAGTGACTGAAATTGATAGGATAAACAAATTATGACAACTAGTCCTCATTAAGAGGACGTTCACAGCCACAATTTGCGCATAGTGACATAAGTGTACTCGGCTTCGTTTTTTTATAATGGCCAAATTGTGACAACTAAAAATCACTAATATTGATAGGATAACCAAATTATGACAACTTGTCCTCACTAAAATTTATATTATTCGAGTTACAAAAGTATTTCAGACATGAGACTTTTTGTGCAAGAAAGAGGACGTCCTCAGCCCCAAAATTTGCGCATAGTAGCATATGTGTACTCAGCCTCGTTTTTTTATAATTGCCAATTTATGACAACTAATAGTGACTGAAATTGATAGGATAAACAAATTATGACAACTAGTCCTCATTAAGAGGACGTTCACAGCCACAATTTGCGCATAGTGACTTATGTGTACTCGGCTTCGTTTTTTTATAATGGCCAAATTGTGACAACTAATAATCACTAATATTGATAGGATAACCAAATTATGACAACTTGTCCTCACTAAAATTTATATTATTCGAGATCCAAAAGTATTTCAGACATGACACTTTTTATGCAAGGAAGAGCACAGCCTCAGCCCCAAAATTTGCGCATAGTAGCATATATGTACTCAGCCTCGTTTTTGTATAATGGCCAAATTATGACAACTGATAATCACTAAAATTGATTGGATAACCACATTATGACAACTGGTCCTCACTAAAATTTATATTATTCGAGTTCCAAAAGTATTTCAGACATGGGACTTTTTTTGCAAGAAAGAGGACGTCCTCAGCCCCAAAATTTGCGCATAGTAGCATATGTGTACTCGGCCTCTTTTTTTATAATGGTTAAATTATTACAACTAATAGTCACTGAAATTTATAGGATAACCAAATTATGACAACTAGTCCTCACTAAAATTTATATTATTCGAGTTCCAAAAGTATTTCAGACATGACACTTTTTGTGCAAGAAAGGGGACAGCCTCAGCCCCAAAATTTGCGCATAGTAGCATATGTGTACTCAGCCTCGTTTTTTTATAATGGCCAAATTAATCACTAAAATTGACAGGATAACCAAATTATGACAACTAGTCCTCACTAAAATTTATATTATTCGAGTTCCAAAAGTATTTTAGACGTGAGACTTTTTGTGCAAGAAAGACGACAGCGTCAGCTCCAAAATTTGCTCATAGTAGCATATGTGTACTCAGCCTCGTTTTTGCAGAATGGCCAAATTATGCCAACTAATAGTGACTGAAATTGATAGGATAAACAAATTATGACAACTAGTCCTCATTAAGAGGACGTTCACAGCCACAATTTGCGCATAGTAGCATATGTGTACTCAGCCTCGTTTTTGCAGAATTGCCAAATTATGACAACTAATAATCACTAAAATTGACAGAATAACCAAATTATGACAACTAGTCCTCATTAAAATTTATATTATTCGAGTTCCAAAAGTATATCAGACATGAGACTTTTTATGCAAGAAAGAGGACAGCCTCAGCCCTAAAATTTGCGCATAGTAGCATATGTGTACTCAGCCTCGTTTTTGTATAATGGCCAAATTATGCCAACTAATAATCACTAAAATTTTTAGGATAACCAAATTATGACAACTGGTCCTCACTAAAATTTATATTATTCGAGCTCCAAAAGTATTTCAGACATGCGACTTTTTGTGCAAGAAAGAGGACGTCCTCAGCCCCAAAATTTGCGCATAGTAGCATATGTGTACGCAGCCTCGTTTTTTTATAATGGCCAAATTATGACAACTAATAATCACTAAAATTGACAGAATAACCAAATTATGACAACTAGTCCTCACTAAAATTTATATTATTCGAGTTCCAAAAGTATTTTAGACGTGAGACTTTTTGTGCAAGAAAGGGGACAGCCTCAGCCCCAAAATTTGCGCATAGTAGCATATGTGTACTCAGCCTCGTTTTTGCAGAATGGCCAAATTATGCCAACTAATAGTGACTGAAATTGATAGGATAAACAAATTATGACAACTAGTCCTCATTAAGAGGACGTTCACAGCCACAATTTGCGCATAGTGACATATGTGTACTCGGCTTCGTTTTTTTATAATGGCCAAATTGTGACAACTAATAATCACTAATATTGATAGGATAACCAAATTATGACAATTTGTCCTCACTAAAATTTATATTATTCGAGTTACAAAAGTATTTCAGACATGAGACTTTTTGTGCAAGAAAGAGGACGTCCTCAGCCTTAAAATTTGCGCAAAGTAACATATGTGTACTCAGCCTCATTTTTTTATAATTGCCAAATTATGACAACTAATAGTAACTGAAATTGATAGGATAACCAATTTATGACAACTAGTCCTCATTAAAAATTATATTATTCGAGTTCCAAAAGTATTTCAGATATGAGAATTTTTGTGCAAGAAAGAGGACGTCCTCAGCCCCAAAATTTGCGCATAGTAGCAATTGTGTACTCAGCCTCATTTTTTATAATTGCCAAATTATAACAACTAAAAGTCACTGAAATTGATAGGATAGCCAACTTATGACAACTAGTCCTCATTAAAATTTATATTAATCGAGTTACAAAAGTATTTCAGACATGCGACTGTTTGTGCAAGAAAGAGGACGTCATCAGCCCCAAAATTTGCGCATAGTAGCATATGTGAACTTAGCCTCATTTTTATTAATTGCCAAATTATAACAACTAAAAGTCACTGAACTTGATAGGATAACCAAATTATGACAACTAGTCCTCATTAAAATTTATATTATTCGAGTTCCAAAAGTATTTCAGACATGCCACTTTTTGTGCAGGAAAGAGGACATCCTCAGCCCCAAAGTTTGCGCATAGTAGCATATGTGTACTTGGCCTCGTTTTTTTATAATGGCCAAGTTATGACAACTAATAATCACTAATATTGATAGCATAACCAAATTATGACAACTGGTCCTCACTAAAATTTATATTATTCGAGTTCCAAAAGTATTTCAGACATGCGACTTTTTGTGCAAGAAAGAGGACGTCCTCAGCCCCAATATTTGCGCATAGTAGCACATGTGTACTCAGCCTCATTTTTTTATAATTGCCAAATTATAACAACTGAAAGTCACAGAAATTGATAGGATAACCAAATTATGACAACTAGTCCTCATTAAAATTTATATTATTCGAGTTCAAAAGTATTTCAGACATGCCACTTTTTGTGCAAGAAAGAGGACATCCTCAGCCCCAAAATTTGCGCTTAGTAGCATATGTGTACTCAGCCTCGCTTTTTTATAATGGCCAAGTTATGACAACTAATAATCACTAAAATTGATAGGATAACCAAATTATGACAACTAGTCCTCACTAAAATTTATATTATTCGAGTTCCAAAAGTATTTCAGACATAAAACTTTTTGCGCAAGAAAGAAGACGTCCTCAGCCCCAAAATTTGCGCATAGTAGCACATGTGTACTCAGCCTCATTTTTTTATAATTGCCAAATTATAACAACTGAAAGTCACAGAAATTGATAGGATAACCAAATTATGACAACTAGTCCTCATTAAAATTTATATTATTAGAGTTCAAAAGTATTTCAGACATGCCACTTTTTGTGCAAGAAAGAGGACGTGCTCAGCCCCAAAATTTGCGCATAGTAGCACATGTGTACTCAGCCTCATTTTTTTATAATTGCCAAATTATAACAACTGAAAGTCACAGAAATTGATAGGATAACCAAATTATGACAACTAGTCCTCATTAAAATTTATATTATTCGAGTTCAAAAGTATTTCAGACATGCCACTTTTTGTGCAAGAAAGAGGACGTCCTCAGCCCCAATATTTGCGCATAGTAGCACATGTGTACTCAGCCTCATTTTTTTATAATTGCCAAATTATAACAACTGAAAGTCACAGAAATTGATAGGATAACCAAATTATGACAACTAGTCCTCATTAAAATTTATATTATTCGAGTTCAAAAGTATTTCAGACATGCCACTTTTTGTGCAAGAAAAAGGACATCCTCAGCCCCAAAATTGGCGCATAGTAGCACATGTGTACTCAGCCTCAATTTTTTATAATTGCCAAATTATAACAACTGAAAGTCACAGAAATTGATAGGATAACCAAATTATGACAACTAGTCCTCATTAAAATTTATATTAATCGAGTTACAAAAGTATTTCAGACATGAGACTTTTTACGCAAGCAAGAGGACGTCCTCAGCCCCAAAATTTGCGCAAAGTAGCATATGTGTATTCAGCCTCATTTTTTATAATTGTTAAATTATGACAACTAATAGTAACTGAAATTGATAGGATAACCAATTTATGACAACTAGTCCTCATTAAAATTTATATTATTCGAGTTCCAAAAGTATTTCCGACATTAGACTTTTTGTGCAAGAAAGAGGACGTCCTCAGCCCCAAAATTTGCGCATAGTAGCATATGTGTACGCAGCCTCGTTTTTTTATAATGGCCAAGTTATGAAAACTAATAATCACTAAAATTGACAGAATAACCAAATTATGACAACTAGTTCTCACTAAAATTTATATTATTCGAGTTCCAAAAGTATTTTAGATGTGAGACCTTTTGTGACAACTAGTCCTCACTAAAATTTATATTATTCGAGTTCAAATTGTATATCAGAGATGAGACTTTTTTTATGCAGGAAAAAGAACGTTCACAGCCACAATTTGCGCATAGTGACATATGTGTACTCGACTTCGTTTTTTTATAATGGCCAAATTGTGACAACTAATAATCACTAAAATTGATAGGATAACCAAATTATGACAACTAGTCCTCATTAAAATTTATATTATTCGAGTTCCAAAAGTATCTCAGACATGAGACTTTTTGTGCAAGAAAGAGGACATCCTCAGCCCCAAAATTTGCGCATAGTAGCATATGTGTACTCAGCCCCGTTTTTGTATAATGGCCAAATTATGCCAACTAATAATCACTAAAATTGATAGGATAACCAAATTATGACAACTGGTCCTCATTAAAATTTATATTATTCGAGTTCCAAAAGTATTTCAGACATGCGACTTTTGTGCAAGAAAGAGGACGTCCTCAGCCCCAAAATTTGCGCATAGTAGCATATGTGTACTCAGCCTCATTTTTTTATAATTGCCAAATTATGACAACTAATAGTCACTGCAATTGATAGGATAACCAAATTATGACAACTACTCCTCACTAAAATTTATATTATTCGAGTTTCAAAAGTATGTCAGACATGAGACTTTTTGTGCAAGAAAGAGGACGTCCTCAGCCCCAATATTTGCGCATAGTAGTATATTTGTACGCAGCCACGTTTTTTTATAATCACTAAAATTTACAGAATAACAAAATTATGACAACTAGTTCTCACTAAAATTTATATTATTCGAGTTCCAAAAGTATTTTAGACGTGAGACTTTTAGTGACAACTAGTCCTCATTAAAATTTATATTATTCGAGTTCAAATTGTATATCAGACATGAGACTTTTTATGCAGGAAAGATGACGTCCACAGCCACAAATTGCGCATAGTGACATATGTGGACTCGACCTCGTTTTTTTATAATGGCCAAATTATGACAATTATTAATTACTAAAATTGATAGGATAACCAAATTATGACAACTAGTTCTCACTAAAATTTATATTATTCGAGTTCCAAAAGCATTTCAGACAAGTGACTTTTTGTCGCAAGAGGAAAGAGGACGTCCACAGCCACAATTTGCGCATAGTGACATATGTGTACTCAGTTTCTTTTTTTTTAATGGCCAAATTGTGACAACCAATAATCACTAAAATTGATAGGATGACCAAATTATGACAACTAGTCCTCATTAAAATTTATATTATTCGAATTTCAAAAGTATTTCAGACATGAGACATTTTGTGCAAGAAAGAGGACGTCCTCAGCCCCAAAATTTGCGCATAGTAGCATATGTGTACGCAGCCTTGTTTATTTATAATGGCCAAGTTATGACAACTAATAATTACTAAAATTGATAGAATAACCAAATTATGACAACTAGTCCTCACTAAAATTTATATTATTCGAGTTCAAATTGTATATCAGACATGAGACTTTTTATGCAGGAAAGATGACGTCCACAGCCACAAATTGCGCATAGTGACATATGTGGACTAGACCTCGTTTTTTTATAATGGCCAAATTATGACAACTATTAATTACTAAAATTGATAGGATAACCAAATTATGACAACTAGTGCTCACTAAAATTTATATTATTCGAGTTCCAAAAGTATTTCAGACAAGTGACTTTTTGTCGCAAGAGGAAAGAGGACGTCCACAGCCACAATTTGCGCATAGTGACATATGTGTACTCAGTTTCTTTTTTTATAATGGCCAAATTGTGACAACCAATAATCACTAAAATTGATAGGATGACCAAATTATGACAACTTGTCCTCATTAAAATTTATATTATTCGAATTTCAAAAGTATTTCAGACATGAGACATTTTGTGCAAGAAAGAGGACGTCCTCAGCCCCAAAATTTGCGCATAGTAGCATATGTGTACGCAGCCTTGTTTATTTATAATGGCCAAGTTATGACAACTAATAATTACTAAAATTGATAGAATAACCAAATTATGACAACTAGTCCTCACTAAAATTTATATTATTCGAGCTCCCAAAATATATTAGACGTGAGACTTTTTGTGACAACTAGTCCTTATTAAAATTTATATTATTCGAATTTCAAAAGTATTTCAGACATGAGACATTTTGTGCAAGAAAAAGGACGTCCTCAGCCCCAAAATTTGCGCATAGTAGCATATGTGTACGCAGCCTTGTTTATTTATAATGGCCAAGTTATGACAACTAATAATTACTAAAATTGATAGAATAACCAAATTATGACAACTAGTCCTCACTATAATTTATATTATTCGAGTTCCAAAAGTATTTTAGATGTGAGACTTTTTGTGACAACTAGTCTCCAATAAAATTTATATTATTCGATTTCAAATTGTATATCAGACATGAGACTTTTTATGCAGGAAAGAGGACTTTCACAGCCAAAATTTGCGCATAGAAGCATATGTGTACATAGCCTCGTTTTTGTATAATGTCCAAATTATGACAACTAATAATCACTAAAATTGATAGGATAACCAAATTATGACAACTAGTCCTCACTAAAATTTATATTATTCGAGTTCCAAATTATGACAACTAATAATCACTAAAATTGATAGGATAACCAAATTATGACAACTAGTCCTCACTAAAATTTATATTATTCGAGTTCCAAAAGTATTTCAGACATGAGACTTTTTGTGCAAGAAAGAGGACGTCCTCAGCCCCAAAATTTGCGCACAGTACACATGTGTACTCAGCCTCATTTTTTTATAATGGCCAAATTATGACTACTAATAGTAACTGAAATTGATAGGATAACCAATTTATGACAACTAGTCCTCAATAAAATTTATATTTTTCAAATTCCAAAAGTATTTCAGACATGAAACTTTTTGTGACAACGAATCCGCACTAAAATTTATATTATTCGAGTTCAAATTGTATATCAGACATGAGAGTTTTTATGCAGGAAAGAGGACGTACACAGCCACAATTTGCGCATAGTGACATATGTGTACTCGGCTTCGTTTTTTTATAATGGCCAAATTGTGACAACCAATAATCACTAAAATTGATAGGATGACCAAATTATGACAACTAGTCCTCATTAAAATTTATATTATTCGAGTTCCAAAAGTATTTCAGACATGAGACTTTTTGTGCAAGAAAGAGGACATCCTCAGCCCTAAAAGTTGCGCATAGTAGCATATGTGTACGCAGCCTCGTTTTTTTATAATGGCCAAGTTATGACAACTAATAATCACTAAAATTGACAGAATAATCAAATTATGACAACTAGTCCTCACTAAAATTTATATTAATCAAGTTACAAAAGTATTTCAGACATGCGACTGTTTGTGCAAGAAAGAGGACGTCATCAGCCCCAAAATTTGCGCATAGTAGCATATGTGTACTTAGCCTCATTTTTTATAATTGCCAAATTATAACAACTAAAAGTCACTGAAATTGATAGGATAACCAAATTATGACAACTAGTCCTCATTAAAATTTATATTATTCGAGTTCCAAAAGTATTTCAGACATGCCACATTTTGTGCAGGAAAGAGGACATCCTCTGCCCCAAAGTTTGCGCATAGTAGCATATGTGTACGCAGCCTCGTTTTTTTATAATGGCCAAATTATGACAACTAATAATCACTAAAATTGATAGGATAACCACATTATGACAACTGGTCCTCACTAAAATTTATATTATTCGAGTTCCAAAAGTATTTTAGACGTGAGACTTTTTGTGCAAGAAAGAGGACGTCCTCAGCCCCAAAATTTGCGCATAGTAGCATTTGTGTACTCAGCCTCATTTTTTTATAATGGCCAAATTATGACAACTAATAATCACTAAAATTGATAGGATAACCACATTATGACAACTGGTCCTCACTAAAATTTATATTATTCGAGTCCCAAAAGTATTTCGGACATGAGACTTTTTGTTCAAGAAAGAGGATGTCCTCAGCTTTAAAATTTGCGCAAAGTAGCATATGTGTACTCAGCCTCTTTTTTTTATACTTGCCAAATTATGACAACTAATAGTAAATGAAATTGATAGGATAACCAATTTATGACAACTAGTCCTCATTAAAATTTATATTATTCGAGTTCCAAAAGTCTTTCAGACATAGGACTTTTTGTGCAAGAAAGAGGACGTCCTCAGCCCCAAAATTTGCGCATAGTAGCATTTGTGTACTCAGCCTCATTTTTTATAATTGCCAAATTATAACAACTAAAAGTCACTGAAATTGATAGGATAACCAAATTATGACAACTAGTCCTCATTAAAATTTATATTATTCGAGTTTCAAAAGTATTTCAGACATGCCCCTTTTTGTGCAGGAAAGAGGACATCCTCTGCCCCAAAGTTTGCGCATAGTAGCATATGTGTACTCGGCCTCGTTTTTTTATAATGGCCAAGTTATGACAACTAATAATCACTAAAATTGATAGCATAACCAAATTATGACAACTAGCCCTCATTAAAATTTATATTAATCGAGTTACAAAAGTATTTCAGACATGCGACTGTACGTGCAAGAAAGAGGACGTCCTCAGCCCCAAAATTTGCGCATAGTAGCATATGTGTACTCAGCCTCATTTTTTATAATTGCCAAATTATAACAACTAAAAGTCACTGAAATTGATAGGATAACCAAATTATGACAACTAGTCCTCATTAAAATTTATATTATTCGAGTTCCAAAAGTATTTCAGACATGCCACTTTTTGTGCAGGAAAGAGGACATCCTCTGCCCCAAAGTTTGCGCATAGTAGCATATGTGTACTCGGCCTCGTTTTTTTATAATGGCCAAGTTATGACAACTAATAATCACTAAAATTGATAGCATAACCAAATTATGACAACTAGCCCTCATTAAAATTTATATTAATCGAGTTACAAAAGTATTTCAGACATGCGACTGTACGTGCAAGAAAGAGGACGTCCTCAGCCCCAAAATTTGCGCATAGTAGCATATGTGTATTTAGCCTCATTTTTTATAATTGCCAAATTATAACAAATAAAAGTCACTGAAATTGATAGGATAACCAAATTATGACAACTAGTCCTCATTAAAACTTATATTATTCGAGTTCCAAAAGTATTTCAGACATGACACTTGTTGTGCAAGAAAGAGGACATCCTCAGCCCCAAAATTTGCGCATAGTAGCACATGTGTACTCAGACTCGTTTTTTTATAATGGCCAAATTATGACAACTAATATTCACTTAAATTTATAGGATAATCAAATTATGACAACTAGTCCTCATTAAAATTTATATTATTCGAGTTCCAAAAGTATTTTAGACATGACACTTTTTGTGCAAGAAAGGGGACAGCCTCAGCCCCAAAATTTGCGCATAGTAGCATATGTGTACTCAGCCTCGCTTTTTTATAATGGCCAAGTTATGACAACTAATAATCACTACAACTAGTCCTCATTAAAATTTATATTAATCGAGTTACAAAAGTATTTCAGACATGAGACTTTTTATGCAAGCAAGAGGACGTCCTCAGCCGCAAAATTTGCGCATAGTAGCATTTGTGTACTCAGCCTCGTTTTTTTATAATGGCCAAATTATGACAACTAATAATCACTAAAATTGATAGGATAACCAAATTATGACAACTAGTCCTCACTAAAATTTATATTATTCGAGTTCCAAAAGTATTTCGGACATAACACTTTTTGTGCAAGAAAGAGGACGCCCTCAGCACAAAAATTTGCGCATAGTAGCATATGTGTACGCAGCCTTGTTTTTTTATAATGGCCAAGTTATGACAACTAATAATCACTAAAATTGACAGAATAACCAAATTGTGACAACTAGTCCTCACTAAAATTTATAATATTCGAGTTCCAAAAGCATTTTAGACGTGATACTTTTTGTGACAACTAGTCCTCACTAAAATTTATATTATTCGAGTTCAAATTGTTTATCAGACATGAGACCTTTTATGCAGAAAAGAGGACGTCAGCCCCAAAATTTGCGCATAGTAGCATATGTGTACGCAGCCTCGTTTTTTTATAATGGCAAAATTATGACAACTAATAATCACTAAAATTTACAGAATAACCAAATTATGACAACTAGTCCTCACTAAAATTTATATTATTCGAGTTCCAAAAGTATTTCAGACATGAGACTTTTTGTGCAAGAAAGAGGACGTCCTCAGCCCTAAAATTTGCGCATAGTAGCATATGTGTACTCAGCCCCGTTTTTGTATAATGGCCAAATTATGCCAACTAATAATCACTAAAATTGATAGGATAACCAAATTATGACAACTGGTCCTCATTAAAATTTATATTATTCGAGTTCCAAAAGTATTTCAGACATGCGACTTTTGTGCAAGAAAGAGGACATCCTCAGCCCTAAAAGTTGCGCATAGTAGCATATGTGTACGCAGCCTCGTTTTTTTATAATGGCCAAGTTATGACAACTAATAATCACTAAAATTGACAGAATAATCCAATTATGACAACTAGTCCTCACTAAAATTTATATTATTCGAGTTCCAAAAGTATTTTAGACGTGAGACTTTTTGTGACAACTAGTCCTCACTAAAATTTATATTATTCGAGTTCAAATTGTATATCAGAGACGAGACTTTTTATGCAGGAAAAAGGACGTTCACAGCCACAATTTGCGCATAGTGACATATGTGTACTCGATTTCGTTTTTTTATAATGGCCAAATTGTGACAACTAATAATCACTAAAATTGATAGGATAACCAAATTATGACAACTAGTCCTCACTAAAATTTATATTATTCGAGTTCCAAAAGTATTTTAGATGTGAGACTTTTTGTGACAACTAGTCCTCACTAAAATTTATATTATTCGAGTTCAAATTGTATATCAGAGACGAGACTTTTTATGCAGGAAAAAGGACGTTCACAGCCACAATTTGCGCATAGTGACATATGTGTACTCGATTTCGTTTTTTTATAATGGCCAAATTGTGACAACTAATAATCACTAATATTGATAGGATAACCAACTTATGACAACTTGTCCTCACTAAAATTTATATTATTCGAGTTCCAAAAGTATTTTAGATGTGAGACTTTTTGTGACAACTAGTCCTCACTAAAATTTATATTATTCGAGTTCAAATTGTATATCAGAGACGATACTTTTTATGCAGGAAAAAGGACGTTCACAGCCACAATTTGCGCATAGTGACATATGTGTACTCGATTTCGTTTTTTTATAATGGCCAAATTGTGACAACTAATAATCACTAAAATTGATAGGATAACCAAATTATGACAACTAGTCCTCATTAAAATTTATATTATTCGAGTTCAAATTGTTTATCAGACATGAGACCTTTTATGCAGAAAAGAGGACGTCAGCCCCAAAATTTGCGCATAGTAGCATATGTGTACGCAGCCTCGTTTTTTTATAATGGCAAAATTATGACAACTAATAATCACTAAAATTTACAGAATAACCAAATTATGACAACTAGTCCTCACTAAAATTTATATTATTCGAGTTGCAAAAGTATTTTAGACGTGAGACTTTTTGTGCAGGAAAGAGGACAGCGTCAGCCCCAAAATTTGGGCATAGTAGCATATGTGTACTCAGCCTCGTTTTTGCAGAATGGCCAAATTATGCCAACTAATAGTGACTGAAATTGATAGGATAAACAAATTAAGGCAACTAGTCCTCATTAAGAGGACGTTCACAGCCACAATTTGCGCATAGTGACTAATGTGTACTCGGCTTCGTTTTTTTATAATGGCGAAATTGTGACAACTAATAATCACTAATATTGATAGGATAACCAAATTATGACAACTTGTCCTCACTAAAATTTATATTATTCGAGTTCCAAAAGTATTTCAGACATGAGACTTTTTGTGCAAGAAAGAGGACGTCCTCAGCCCCAAAATTTGCGCATAGTAGCATATGTGTACTCAGCCTCATTTTTTATAATTGCCAAATTATAACAACTAAAAGTCACTGAAATTGATAGGATAACCAAATTATGACAACTAGTCCTCATTAAAATTTATATTATTCGAGTTCCAAAAGTATTTCAGACATGTCACTTTTTGTGCAGGAAAGAGGACATCCTCTGCCCCAAAGTTTGCGCATAGTAGCATATGTGTACTCGGCCTCGTTTTTTTATAATGGCCAAGTTATGACAACTAATAATCACTAAAATTGATAGCATAACCAAATTATGACAACTAGCCCTCATTAAAATTTATATTAATCGAGTTACAAAAGTATTTCAGACATGCGACTGTACGTGCAAGAAAGAGGACGTCCTCAGCCCCAAAATTTGCGCATAGTAGCATATGTGTATTTAGCCTCATTTTTTATAATTGCCAAATTATAACAAATAAAAGTCACTGAAATTGATAGGATAACCAAATTATGACAACTAGTCCTCATTAAAACTTATATTATTCGAGTTCCAAAAGTATTTCAGACATGACACTTGTTGTGCAAGAAAGAGGACATCCTCAGCCCCAAAATTTGCGCATAGTAGCACATGTGTACTCAGACTCGTTTTTTTATAATGGCCAAATTATGACAACTAATATTCACTTAAATTTATAGGATAATCAAATTATGACAACTAGTCCTCATTAAAATTTATATTATTCGAGTTCCAAAAGTATTTTAGACATGACACTTTTTGTGCAAGAAAGGGGACAGCCTCAGCCCCAAAATTTGCGCATAGTAGCATATGTGTACTCAGCCTCGCTTTTTTATAATGGCCAAGCTATGACAACTAATAATCACTACAACTAGTCCTCATTAAAATTTATATTAATCGAGTTACAAAAGTATTTCAGACATGAGACTTTTTATGCAAGCAAGAGGACGTCCTCAGCCGCAAAATTTGCGCATAGTAGCATTTGTGTACTCAGCCTCGTTTTTTTATAATGGCCAAATTATGACAACTAATAATCACTAAAATTGATAGGATAACCAAATTATGACAACTAGTCCTCACTAAAATTTATATTATTCGAGTTCCAAAAGTATTTCAGACATAACACTTTTTGTGCAAGAAAGAGGACGCCCTCAGCACAAAAATTTGCGCATAGTAGCATATGTGTACGCAGCCTTGTTTTTTTATAATGGCCAAGTTATGACAACTAATAATCACTAAAATTGACAGAATAACCAAATTGTGACAACTAGTCCTCACTAAAATTTATAATATTCGAGTTCCAAAAGCATTTTAGACGTGATACTTTTTGTGACAACTAGTCCTCACTAAAATTTATATTATTCGAGTTCAAATTGTTTATCAGACATGAGACCTTTTATGCAGAAAAGAGGACGTCAGCCCCAAAATTTGCGCATAGTAGCATATGTTTACGCAGCCTCGTTTTTTTATAATGGCAAAATTATGACAACTAATAATCACTAAAATTTACAGAATAACCAAATTATGACAACTAGTCCTCACTAAAATTTATATTATTCGAGTTCCAAAAGTATTTCAGACATGAGACTTTTTGTGCAAGAAAGAGGACGTCCTCAGCCCTAAAATTTGCGCATAGTAGCATATGTGTACTCAGCCCCGTTTTTGTATAATGGCCAAATTATGCCAACTAATAATCACTAAAATTGATAGGATAACCAAATTATGACAACTGGTCAACATTAAAATTTATATTATTCGAGTTCCAAAAGTATTTCAGACATGCGACTTTTGTGCAAGAAAGAGGACATCCTCAGCCCTAAAAGTTGCGCATAGTAGCATATGTGTACGCAGCCTCGTTTTTTTATAATGGCCAAGTTATGACAACTAATAATCACTAAAATTGACAGAATAATCCAATTATGACAACTAGTCCTCACTAAAATTTATATTATTCGAGTTCCAAAAGTATTTTAGACGTGAGACTTTTTGTGACAATTAGTCCTCACTAAAATTTATATTATTCGAATTCAAATTGTATATCAGAGACGAGACTTTTTATGCAGGAAAAAGGACGTTCACAGCCACAATTTGCGCATAGTGACATATGTGTACTCGATTTCGTTTTTTTATAATGGCCAAATTGTGACAACTAATAATCACTAAAATTGATAGGATAACCAAATTATGACAACTAGTCCTCACTAAAATTTATATTATTCGAGTTCCAAAAGTATTTTAGATGTGAGACTTTTTGTGACAACTAGTCCTCACTAAAATTTATATTATTCGAGTTCAAATTGTATATCAGAGACGAGACTTTTTATGCAGGAAAAAGGACGTTCACAGCCACAATTTGCGCATAGTGACATATGTGTACTCGATTTCGTTTTTTTATAATGGCCAAATTGTGACAACTAATAATCACTAATATTGATAGGATAACCAACTTATGACAACTTGTCCTCACTAAAATTTATATTATTCGAGTTCCAAAAGTATTTTAGATGTGAGACTTTTTGTGACAACTAGTCCTCACTAAAATTTATATTATTCGAGTTCAAATTGTATATCAGAGACGATACTTTTTATGCAGGAAAAAGGACGTTCACAGCCACAATTTGCGCATAGTGACATATGTGTACTCGATTTCGTTTTTTTATAATGGCCAAATTGTGACAACTAATAATCACTAAAATTGATAGGATAACCAAATTATGACAACTAGTCCTCATTAAAATTTATATTATTCGAGTTCAAATTGTTTATCAGACATGAGACCTTTTATGCAGAAAAGAGGACGTCAGCCCCAAAATTTGCGCATAGTAGCATATGTGTACGCAGCCTCGTTTTTTTATAATGGCAAAATTATGACAACTAATAATCACTAAAATTTACAGAATAACCAAATTATGACAACTAGTCCTCACTAAAATTTATATTATTCGAGTTGCAAAAGTATTTTAGACGTGAGACTTTTTGTGCAGGAAAGAGGACAGCGTCAGCCCCAAAATTTGGGCATAGTAGCATATGTGTACTCAGCCTCGTTTTTGCAGAATGGCCAAATTATGCCAACTAATAGTGACTGAAATTGATAGGATAAACAAATTAAGGCAACTAGTCCTCATTAAGAGGACGTTCACAGCCACAATTTGCGCATAGTGACATATGTGTACTCGGCTTCGTTTTTTTATAATGGCGAAATTGTGACAACTAATAATCACTAATATTGATAGGATAACCAAATTATGACAACTTGTCCTCACTAAAATTTATATTATTCGAGTTCCAAAAGTATTTCAGACATGAGACTTTTTGTGCAAGAAAGAGGACGTCCTCAGCCCCAAAATTTGCGCATAGTAGCATTTGTGTACTCAGCCTCGTTTTTTTATAATGGCCAAATTGTGACAACTAATAATCACTAAAATTGATAGGATAACCAAATTATGACAACTAGTCCTCATTAAAATTTATATTATTCGAGTTCAAATTGTTTATCAGACATGAGACCTTTTATGCAGAAAAGAGGACGTCAGCCCCAAAATTTGCGCATAGTAGCATATGTGTACGCAGCCTCGTTTTTTTATAATGGCAAAATTATGACAACTAATAATCACTAAAATTTACAGAATAACCAAATTATGACAACTAGTCCTCACTAAAATTTATATTATTCGAGTTGCAAAAGTATTTTAGACGTGAGACTTTTTGTGCAGGAAAGAGGACAGCGTCAGCCCCAAAATTTGGGCATAGTAGCATATGTGTACTCAGCCTCGTTTTTGCAGAATGGCCAAATTATGCCAACTAATAGTGACTGAAATTGATAGGATAAACAAATTAAGGCAACTAGTCCTCATTAAGAGGACGTTCACAGCCACAATTTGCGCATAGTGACATATGTGTACTCGGCTTCGTTTTTTTATAATGGCGAAATTGTGACAACTAATAATCACTAATATTGATAGGATAACCAAATTATGACAACTTGTCCTCACTAAAATTTATATTATTCGAGTTCCAAAAGTATTTCAGACATGAGACTTTTTGTGCAAGAAAGAGGACGTCCTCAGCCCCAAAATTTGCGCATAGTAGCATTTGTGTACTCAGCCTCGTTTTTTTATAATGGCCAAATTGTGACAACTAATAATCACTAAAATTGATAGGATAACCAAATTATGACAACTAGTCCTCATTAAAATTTATATTATTCGAGTTCAAATTGTTTATCAGACATGAGACCTTTTATGCAGAAAAGAGGACGTCAGCCCCAAAATTTGCGCATAGTAGCATATGTGTACGCAGCCTCGTTTTTTTATAATGGCAAAATTATGACAACTAATAATCACTAAAATTTACAGAATAACCAAATTATGACAACTAGTCCTCACTAAAATTTATATTATTCGAGTTGCAAAAGTATTTTAGACGTGAGACTTTTTGTGCAGGAAAGAGGACAGCGTCAGCCCCAAAATTTGGGCATAGTAGCATATGTGTACTCAGCCTCGTTTTTGCAGAATGGCCAAATTATGCCAACTAATAGTGACTGAAATTGATAGGATAAACAAATTAAGGCAACTAGTCCTCATTAAGAGGACGTTCACAGCCACAATTTGCGCAAAGTGACATATGTGTACTCGGCTTCGTTTTTTTATAATGGCGAAATTGTGACAACTAATAATCACTAATATTGATAGGATAACCAAATTATGACAACTTGTCCTCACTAAAATTTATATTATTCGAGTTCCAAAAGTATTTCAGACATGAGACTTTTTGTGCAAGAAAGAGGACGTCCTCAGCCCCAAAATTTGCGCATAGTAGCATATGTGTACTCAGCCTCATTTTTTATAATTGCCAAATTATAACAACTAAAAGTCACTGAAATTGATAGGATAACCAAATTATGACAACTAGTCCTCATTAAAATTTATATTATTCGAGTTCCAAAAGTATTTCAGACATGCCACTTTTTGTGCAGGAAAGAGGACATCCTCTGCCCCAAAGTTTGCGCATAGTAGCATATGTGTACTCGGCCTCGTTTTTTTATAATGGCCAAGTTATGACAACTAATAATCACTAAAATTGATAGCATAACCAAATTATGACAACTAGCCCTCATTAAAATTTATATTAATCGAGTTACAAAAGTATTTCAGACATGCGACTGTACGTGCAAGAAAGAGGACGTCCTCAGCCCCAAAATTTGCGCATAGTAGCATATGTGTATTTAGCCTCATTTTTTATAATTGCCAAATTATAACAAATAAAAGTCACTGAAATTGATAGGATAACCAAATTATGACAACTAGTCCTCATTAAAACTTATATTATTCGAGTTCCAAAAGTATTTCAGACATGACACTTGTTGTGCAAGAAAGAGGACATCCTCAGCCCCAAAATTTGCGCATAGTAGCACATGTGTACTCAGACTCGTTTTTTTATAATGGCCAAATTATGACAACTAATATTCACTTAAATTTATAGGATAATCAAATTATGACAACTAGTCCTCATTAAAATTTATATTATTCGAGTTCCAAAAGTATTTTAGACATGACACTTTTTGTGCAAGAAAGGGGACAGCCTCAGCCCCAAAATTTGCGCATAGTAGCATATGTGTACTCAGCCTCGCTTTTTTATAATGGCCAAGTTATGACAACTAATAATCACTACAACTAGTCCTCATTAAAATTTATATTAATCGAGTTACAAAAGTATTTCAGACATGAGACTTTTTATGCAAGCAAGAGGACGTCCTCAGCCGCAAAATTTGCGCATAGTAGCATTTGTGTACTCAGCCTCGTTTTTTTATAATGGCCAAATTATGACAACTAATAATCACTAAAATTGATAGGATAACCAAATTATGACAACTAGTCCTCACTAAAATTTATATTATTCGAGTTCCAAAAGTATTTCAGACATAACACTTTTTGTGCAAGAAAGAGGACGCCCTCAGCACAAAAATTTGCGCATAGTAGCATATGTGTACGCAGCCTTGTTTTTTTATAATGGCCAAGTTATGACAACTAATAATCACTAAAATTGACAGAATAACCAAATTGTGACAACTAGTCCTCACTAAAATTTATAATATTCGAGTTCCAAAAGCATTTTAGACGTGATACTTTTTGTGACAACTAGTCCTCACTAAAATTTATATTATTCGAGTTCAAATTGTTTATCAGACATGAGACCTTTTATGCAGAAAAGAGGACGTCAGCCCCAAAATTTGCGCATAGTAGCATATGTGTACGCAGCCTCGTTTTTTTATAATGGCAAAATTATGACAACTAATAATCACTAAAATTTACAGAATAACCAAATTATGACAACTAGTCCTCACTAAAATTTATATTATTCGAGTTCCAAAAGTATTTCAGACATGAGACTTTTTGTGCAAGAAAGAGGACGTCCTCAGCCCTAAAATTTGCGCATAGTAGCATATGTGTACTCAGCCCCGTTTTTGTATAATGGCCAAATTATGCCAACTAATAATCACTAAAATTGATAGGATAACCAAATTATGACAACTGGTCCTCATTAAAATTTATATTATTCGAGTTCCAAAAGTATTTCAGACATGCGACTTTTGTGCAAGAAAGAGGACATCCTCAGCCCTAAAAGTTGCGCATAGTAGCATATGTGTACGCAGCCTCGTTTTTTTATAATGGCCAAGTTATGACAACTAATAATCACTAAAATTGACAGAATAATCCAATTATGACAACTAGTCCTCACTAAAATTTATATTATTCGAGTTCCAAAAGTATTTTAGACGTGAGACTTTTTGTGACAACTAGTCCTCACTAAAATTTATATTATTCGAGTTCAAATTGTATATCAGAGACGAGACTTTTTATGCAGGAAAAAGGACGTTCACAGCCACAATTTGCGCATAGTGACATATGTGTACTCGATTTCGTTTTTTTATAATGGCCAAATTGTGACAACTAATAATCACTAAAATTGATAGGATAACCAAATTATGACAACTAGTCCTCACTAAAATTTATATTATTCGAGTTCCAAAAGTATTTTAGATGTGAGACTTTTTGTGACAACTAGTCCTCACTAAAATTTATATTATTCGAGTTCAAATTGTATATCAGAGACGAGACTTTTTATGCAGGAAAAAGGACGTTCACAGCCACAATTTGCGCATAGTGACATATGTGTACTCGATTTCGTTTTTTTATAATGGCCAAATTGTGACAACTAATAATCACTAATATTGATAGGATAACCAACTTATGACAACTTGTCCTCACTAAAATTTATATTATTCGAGTTCCAAAAGTATTTTAGATGTGAGACTTTTTGTGACAACTAGTCCTCACTAAAATTTATATTATTCGAGTTCAAATTGTATATCAGAGACGATACTTTTTATGCAGGAAAAAGGACGTTCACAGCCACAATTTGCGCATAGTGACATATGTGTACTCGATTTCGTTTTTTTATAATGGCCAAATTGTGACAACTAATAATCACTAAAATTGATAGGATAACCAAATTATGACAACTAGTCCTCATTAAAATTTATATTATTCGAGTTCAAATTGTTTATCAGACATGAGACCTTTTATGCAGAAAAGAGGACGTCAGCCCCAAAATTTGCGCATAGTAGCATATGTGTACGCAGCCTCGTTTTTTTATAATGGCAAAATTATGACAACTAATAATCACTAAAATTTACAGAATAACCAAATTATGACAACTAGTCCTCACTAAAATTTATATTATTCGAGTTGCAAAAGTATTTTAGACGTGAGACTTTTTGTGCAGGAAAGAGGACAGCGTCAGCCCCAAAATTTGGGCATAGTAGCATATGTGTACTCAGCCTCGTTTTTGCAGAATGGCCAAATTATGCCAACTAATAGTGACTGAAATTGATAGGATAAACAAATTAAGGCAACTAGTCCTCATTAAGAGGACGTTCACAGCCACAATTTGCGCATAGTGACATATGTGTACTCGGCTTCGTTTTTTTATAATGGCGAAATTGTGACAACTAATAATCACTAATATTGATAGGATAACCAAATTATGACAACTTGTCCTCACTAAAATTTATATTATTCGAGTTCCAAAAGTATTTCAGACATGAGACTTTTTGTGCAAGAAAGAGGACGTCCTCAGCCCTAAAATATGCGCATAGTAGCATATGTGTACTCAGCCCCGTTTTTGTATAATGGCCAAATTATGCCAACTAATAATCACTAAAATTGATAGGATAACCAAATTATGACAACTGGTCCTCATTAAAATTTATATTATTCGAGTTCCAAAAGTATTTCAGACATGCGACTTTTGTGCAAGAAAGAGGACATCCTCAGCCCTAAAAGTTGCGCATAGTAGCATATGTGTACGCAGCCTCGTTTTTTTATAATGGCCAAGTTACGACAACTAATAATCACTAAAATTGACAGAATAATCAAATTATGACAACTAGTCCTCACTAAAATTTATATTATTCGAGTTCCAAAAGTATTTTAGACGTGAGACTTTTTGTGACAACTAGTCCTCACTAAAATTTATATTATTCGAGTTCAAATTGTATATCAGAGACGAGACTTTTTATGCAGGAAAAAGGACGTTCACAGCCACAATTTGCGCATAGTGACATATGTGTACTCGATTTCGTTTTTTTATAATGGCCAAATTGTGACAACTAATAATCACTAAAATTGATAGGATAACCAAATTATGACAACTAGTCCTCACTAAAATTTATATTATTCGAGTTCCAAAAGTATTTTAGATGTGAGACTTTTTGTGACAACTAGTCCTCACTAAAATTTATATTATTCGAGTTCAAATTGTATATCAGAGACGAGACTTTTTATGCAGGAAAAAGGACGTTCACAGCCACAATTTGCGCATAGTGACATATGTGTACTCGATTTCGTTTTTTTATAATGGCCAAATTGTGACAACTAATAATCACTAAAATTGATAGGATAACCAAATTATGACAACTAGTCCTCACTAAAATTTATATTATTCGAGTTCCAAAAGTATTTTAGATGTGAGACTTTTTGTGACAACTAGTCCTCACTAAAATTTATATTATTCGAGTTCAAATTGTATATCAAAGACGAGACTTTTTATGCAGGAAAAAGGACGTTCACAGCCACAATTTGCGCATAGTGACATATGTGTACTCGATTTCGTTTTTTTATAATGGCCAAATTGTGACAACTAATAATCACTAAAATTGATAGGATAACCAAATTATGATAACTAGTCCTCATTAAAATTTATATTATTCGAGTTCCAAAAGTATTTCAGACATGAGACTTTTTGTGCAAGAAAGAGGACATCCTCAGCCCTAAAAGTTTCGCATAGTAGCATATGTGTACGCAGCCTCGATTTTTTATAATGGCCAAGTTATGACAACTAATAATCACTAAAATTGACAGAATAATCAAATTATGACAACTAGTCCTCACTAAAATTTATATTATTCGAGTTCCAAAAGTATTTCAGACATGCCACTTTTTGTGAAAGAAAGAGGACATCTTCAGCCCCTAGCGGAAGTTTGACCATTTTCCCCCTTAAGATATTTTGTTAAAGGCTTAGCTACTCTCGCGTAATCTCTCACAAATCTTCTGTAATAACCAGAGAGTCCTAAGAAAGATCTAAGATTCTTCAAACTTTTTGGAGTCTCGAATTCAAGAATAGCTCTCACCTTTTCCGGACAGGTTCGAATACCGTCAGTTGTCACCATAAAACCTAAAAAACTTACTTCAGTTTTGAAAAACTTCGATTTTGTAGGTGAAATTCTCATCCCTGCCTCCTCAAGCCTTTGCATTATAGTATTTATATGTTTCAGATGACTATATTCATCAGGTGAATGAATAATAATATCATCCATATAGACCTGGCACGTTTTACCCACCTCCGAAGGTAAGACGTCGTCGATAGCCCTTTGAAAAATGCTTGGTGCATTTTTTAGGCCGAATGGCAATCTACAAAATTCATACTTGCCATTATTTACGCTAAATGCTGTCTTTTGTCTGTCTTTTTCATCAAGCATAATTTGATGAAAACCAGCCTTAAGGTCTAAAGTTGAGAAATACTTGGATTTTCCTAAATTCGCCAATATCACCGCTATATCCGGCATTGGGTATTTATCGCTAATTGTTCTCTCATTTAATTTTCTGAAGTCAATTACCATTCTGTGGTTCGGATTGCCATTCTCATCGAAGCCCCTCTTTCCCACGACATGAACTGGGGAATTATACGGTGAAGTAGATTTCCTTATTATTTCGTCTTGTAAAAGTGACTCTATTTCGTTATTAATAAATTCTGACATTGAAACTGGGTATGGGTATGACCTAGTATAAATTGGTTCATCCGTATTAGTTCGAATTGTAGCTACTACAGTGGTATTAAATGGTAATGACCTTTTTGGATCCGCAAACGAATTTTCATTTGATGTCATAATTTCTTCAAAATCTTCCCGGATATGCGCTGGTATTCCTTCCGAATCTACATTAATATGATTAACACCAACCTTGTTCTCATACAATAAAGAAACTTTTCCTTTTTTATACCTTAAAATATCAGATCCTATGTCAACAATCGCTTGGATTTCTTTAAGAAAATCGCATCCGATTATGCCGTCAAATTTCTTTAATGACGGTAAAATATAGAATGTAGTTCTATAGCCTAATAATATCATTTCACACTTTTTATCTATTTCGGTTGTCCCGTTTATTGAACTTACCCTAAATGGTTGTTTTAAAAAAGTTACGCCCTGCCAACAACTTAATGGTTGGATAAAATTTTTTGAAGTACCGGTGTCAACGAGTAGTCTAAGTCTCTTACCTCTAATTGTTTTGATTATGAAGGGTAAGAGAGGTTTTATTCTAAAAAATTTAATTGTTCTACTCCCTCCTCCTCGTTCAGGTCCTCTTCGAAGATCGAGCTCATGTCCTCGTAATCTTCTACCTCTTCCGAATCTATGTAGTTGACTCGTTGGGCCTTAGGAGTTGGTGCGGTTCTTCCCGAGTCTTCAAATCTGCGTTTGTTTATAATTGTATTGTTATGCTGTGGGCTTTTCTGAGGAGAAGAATGAAGTGTCGGACGCCTAAATATGGAAGAACCTGGATCGACGTCCATTGGCTTTATCATATCCTTTTGGTCAGCCGGGTGTGCATATTTATACGACGGATGTGCTGATCTAAAGTTAGCGGTCCTCTTTTGGAGTGTATGATTAGTTTTCGCTACATCGCCAGCTGCAAAAATTTTTGCAAATTCCTGGCGCTTTTGGTCCGATTCCAACTCCTGGGCAGTTGCCAAGGCTGTTGGTAAGTCGGCAGGTCTTGCTGAAAAAAGTATGTCGCTTAAAGGACGACGTAGCCCTGAAATGAATACCCGTAAAGCATTATCTCTAGCACGTTCATTAAGTGCGTTAGCTATATCTTCGTTATTGGAATAGCTCATCTTATTTTTGTTTATTATAAGGGTTAAATGTTCATCAACGGTGTCGTAAAAGTCCGATATCGATTTATTTCCCTGCCTTAGAATACTTAATTCATTTTCCAATGCCTGAAGAGATCTCTTATCGGCGTAACACTGGTCTAGTCGGGCAATTATAGCTTTGAAATTTAAGACCGTATTGAATGCAGATAATTTAGCATTAGCTGCTCCGGTAATTTTATTGCGAAATATTCCCATTGCAACGTAATAATTTTCGGTCCCTTCAGCATAATAATTCATGGCAAAATACGCAGCCTCCCGCCATGCAGGGTATGTCTGGCCCTCACCTTTAAATTCCGGTAAAGACTTGACCAGGTCAAGAGAAGTCCCTCTAGAAAAACGTCCTACGGTTACTGGATCATACTGATCTATTTTTGGGGTCAGACCTTCAAACTGTCTAGTCAGTTCATTTATTTTTCCTTGCAAATCCCTAGTGAGAGCTTCCACTGAAGCGGAAACCAAGTCTACTATTTGTTCCTTAGTAACAGTCGTCATCTTGTCTTAGTTATTAATTGTGACGAGAAAAGGGATTATCGCGAACAAAAATATCTCGAACAAGATAAGCAAATACTACCGATACTAGTGAACTATGTAAAAAGAATTTAATTAAACAAGTGAAATAGTTCGAATCAAAAACGCACTTACAACTTATATTTTATTCGTTTTTTTTATACTATTTTCTAAATAATTGTTAAAAATTATATAATTTGATTATTTAGTAACTCAATGACTTAATGAATAAAAATTTAATTATCTTTTCTTTAAAAAATATATTTTGCTTACAAATATGTGAAGATTTTCATATTCGTTGTATTTTTTGCTGCTGCTATTGTTGCACTCGTTGTTGCGGCTGTTGTCTTTGGTACTCTGCTATTTACCTTCTCTTCAACTGCTTGATTTCAAAATTTGTTCAAAATTGTTTTAATATCTTTACAGAAAAACACCTTTGCTTTAACTTCGTTACACTCGGTGGCCCACACCACTTTCGTCAGTCACTCCAGTTTTTTATTTAATTTGTTCTTTATAAGGTTTTTTTTTTTTTTTAATTTTGTAACTTGTGTTCTTTTAATTCTGTCACTTCTGTTTTTTACAAGTTTTTTATTTTATAATTCTATCTTCTCTCTTTTTTTTTACCGTTCACCAGGTTTATAACCACAACACATTAATTTTCTTTTTTATTTCTGTCACTTGAGTTTTTTTTTTATTTTATTTTTTTAATTCGTCCTTTTATAAGGATTTTTAATTTGTTTTATTATTAAATTTATTATATCAAGGAATTTTTTTATTGTCCTTTTATAAGGATTTTTTATTTTTTAAATTTAATATTTGTAGGAATTTTTTTTTTGTCCTTTTATAAGGATTTGAACTAGGGTTTTAAAGCCGTTGGGCGCCAATTAATGTTACCGTAGGTTCTATGAACCTTTTAAATAAAACGCGTGTTTTATTGTTGTTGATTCGATATAGAATGAATTTTATTATGTTTCCCAATTCTCATTACAGTATAAATTTTCTTATTTATTCCTAATTGTTTCATAACTTAAGTCTCCTATTTCAATCACCTCATTTTGTGCTTAATTACGATTGGTTAACCTTTATGTCAACAGATACATACCCGGGTATGTTTTGTGTTTTAAAATCGTTGTATCTCAGAAAGCAATTATTGTATTAACCTGAAATTTCATGATATCCTCAGCAGTAGTGTTTTCTACCTTATTCCTGGATATGAAAAAAATTAGGGGATGGAGGTCAAGGATGTGGCTATTTTTTTATTCCTATCCCTTACGTCAACAGTTACATACCTGGGTATGCATAATAAAATATATGAAACATTGTTGATATGGCATGTTTATTGAATAACTAATAAACTGAATAATAAAATAAAATAATGTTTTTAATAATAAATTAAAATAAAATTCAAATTCAATGAAATATAAGAAAATATAACAAAAATATTAATTACTAATTTTTCTTCAATGCATTTGTTACATTGCGACATATTTCTTGAATGTACGGCACACACGGGTTTTTTGCATAACGTGCTGGATTTTCTGGTTGGCCGACGTTTTGTGCATATGTAGCAATTACCTTTTGCTTTTATCCTACCAGTGCTGTCACGTTCTACCACGCTTTCATCTGCAGCACATCTTAAGCTCAAAGACTCCCCATAATGGCTTCAATAGCATTGTGTGTGGAAAATATTTTTGTAAGTCCTCTTTCACCCACATCAGGTATACTTGATCAGTTTTTCTTAAATTTTCTTTCGAACCTGCATTTACGATCACACACGAAACGTCATGCCAAGTTTTTCTTCATTGCTGAACCTTCGTTTAATATATTACGGATGATAAAACAAAAGAAAATATAAAAACTGACTAGTACCGTCAAGTCTGTACCCCTTTTCACGCTCTTCACCGCTCTCTCCTAAAAGATCAAGACTTGACGAGTCAAACCTGATGTGTGTGAAAGGGGTCTAACGTGTTTATTTTGGGCTCTGTTATCTATTTCGGACTTCGCCGGTTGTTCGCTGAGGGTGTGCAGGAACATCCTATGGCGGCTGGTGGAAGCTCCTAACCGTGGATTATTTTCATAGTAAATTATATATGCTGCAAGGGCAGCAACGTCTAGCATATTATAAAGAAGAAAGCCAAGGATCATCTATTTGTTCGTCGCTTTGTTGAATATTCTGCTAAAAACTTGTCCATATTATCGACGCCACCTTTAGGTTTGTTGTAATCTAAGGTCATGAGTGGCTTTTTCTTTGGACCTTGCACTTCGCATGAATAATGCATTGTGGAAAGAAGTACAACCGATTTGTTTTTTTTTTTTTTTTTGATATAAGAACACAAAGAAATATTGTTGTTCAAACCAAATGTAGTGGACTCTACTTCCCTTCCTTTCGGTAAAGAGAAATATGGTGGTACAAACACTCTTTTTCTATTCACGGTACCTAACATTGATAAACCGCTGTCTATCATTAAACTTTTTGCTAAGCTATAACTAGTGAAGAAATTGTCACAATCAATATTCCGTCCGCTTCCACGAACAAGATTGACGCTTTTTCCCGTTCGCCCGATGCGGGCAATCCTGTAAAAAGTTGTCCCTTGATTGGATAGGTCGAGATGGAGTCACATACCCACCATACTTTAATTCCGTACTTGGCGGGTTTTTATAGCATGTACTGGGTAAAGCCAGTACCACCACGGAAGGGATACAACTGCTCATCAACTGTCACGCTTGGACCTGCTACATAATTGCTGCCACATAATTCATCGGATAATATTAACAAAACATAAGTAAAACCAAATCAACACAGAAATAAGCTTAGCAACAAAATGTATGAACATACCCGGGTATGCTTCTGTTGACGTACGTATAATTTTTTATCCGTTGACATAAAGGTTAAAAGTGCAATAAATTTGATTTACCGAATAATTGCTTACAATGCGTTTTTCGAGCAAAAATAAAAATATTAGTTTAATTTACTTAAAACAAATTATCACCTCATTTATGCTTAATTATGATTGGTTAAAATGCAATAAATTTTGGTTTAACAAATAATTACTTACAAAGCATAATTTAACATTTGGATATAAATTTATCAAAAACCGATTAACAAGCAAGAAATTAATCAATAAGAGTATTCACGTCTGCTGCTCATTGTATTGACGATTAATAAGGGTATTCACACCTGTTGCTAACTGATATAAGACTTTTTGTGCAAGAAAGAAGGCGTCCTCAGCTACAATTTATGGGTAGTGGCATATGTGTACACAGCCCTGTTTTTTTTTTTATAATGACCAAATTATGACAACTAATCGTCACTACAATTAAAATAAAAACCAAATTATGACAAATAGTCCTCACTAAAATTGATATTACACTTTTTGTGTAAGAAAGAGGTCGTCGTCAGCTACAATTTACGGGTAGTGGCATATGTGTACTCAGCACCGTTCTTTTATAATATAGTCCTCACTAAAATTGATATAATTCGAATTCCAAAACTATTTCAGATTTAAGACTTTTTGTGTAAGAAAGAGGTCGTCGTCAGCTACAATTTACGGGTAGAGGCATATGTGTACTCAGCCCGTTTTTTTATAATGACCAAATTATGACAAATAGTCCTCACTAAATTTTATATTATTCGGAATCCAAAATTATTTCAGATATAAAACTTTTTGTGTAAGAAAGAGGGCGTCCTCAGCCACAATTTCCTCACTAAAGTTGACATGATGACCAGATAAAAGATTTTTTGTGTAAGAAAGAGGGCGTCCTTAGCTACAATTTACGGGTAGAGGCATATGTGTACTCAGCAACGTTCTTTTATAGTATAGTCCTCACTAAAATTGATATTATTCGAATTCCAAACCTATTTCAGATTTAAGACTTTTTGTGTAAGAAAGAGGTCGTCGTCAGCTACAATTTACGGGTAGAGGCATATGTGTACTCAGCCCGTATTTTTATATCGACCAAATTATGACAAATAGTCCTCACTAAATTTTATATTAATCGGAATACAAAATTATTTCAGATATAAGACTTTTTGTGAAAGAAAGAGGGCGTCCTCAGCTACAATTTACGGGTAGAAGCATACGTGTACTCAGCCTGTTTTTTTATAATGACCAAATTATGACAAATAGTCCTTACTAAAGTTGATATAATGACCAAATTATGACAACTAGTCGTCACTAAATTTAATATAACAACCAAATTATGACAAATAGTCCTCACTAAAATTGATATTACACTTTTTGTGTAAGAAAGAGGTCGTCGTCAGCTACAATTTACGGGTAGAGGCATATGTGTACTCAGCCCTGTTTTTTTATAAAGACCAAATTATGACAACTAATCCTCACTAAAGTTGACATAATGACCAAATTATGACAACTAATCGTTACTAAATTTAATATAATGACCAAATTATGACAACTAGTACTCACTAAAATTGATATTATTCGAATTCAGAAATTATTTCAGATTTAAAACTTTTTGTTAAAGAAAGAGGTCGTCGTCAGCTACAATCACGGGTAGTTGCATACGTGTACTCATCCCCGTTCTTTTCTAATGACCAAATTATGACAACTAGTGCTTACTAAAATTAATATTTTTATAATGACCAAATTATGACAAATAGTCCTCACTAAATTTTATATTATTCGGAATCCAAAATTATTTCAGATATAAGACTTTTTGTGTAAGAAAGAGGGCGACCTCAGCTACAATTTCCTCACTAAAGTTGACATGATGACCAGATAAAAGATTTTTTGTGTAAGAAAGAGGGCGTCCTCAGCTACAATTTACGGGTAGAGGCATATGTGTACTCAGCATCGTTCTTTTATAGTATAGTCCTCACTAAAATTGATATTATTCGAATTCCAAACCTATTTCAGATTTAAGACTTTTTGTGTAAGAAAAAGGTCGTCGTCAGCTACAATTTACGGGTAGAGGCATATGTGTACTCAGCCCGTTTTTTTATAATGACCAAATTATGACAAATAGTCCTCACTAAATTTTATATTATTCGGCATCCAAAATTATTTTAGATATAAGACTTTTTGTGCAAGAAAGAAGGCGTCCTCAGCTACAATTTATGGGTAGTGGCATATGTGTACACAGCCCTGTTTTTTTTTTATAATGACCAAATTATGACAACTAATCGTCACTACAATTAAAATAAAAACCAAATTATGACAAATAGTCCTCACTAAAATTGATATTACACTTTTTGTGTAAGAAAGAGGTCGTCGTCAGCTACAATTTACGGGTAGTGGCATATGTGTACTCAGCACCGTTCTTTTATAATATAGTCCTCACTAAAATTGATATAATTCGAATTCCAAAACTATTTCAGATTTAAGACTTTTTGTGTAAGAAAGAGGTCGTCGTCAGCTACAATTTACGGGTAGAGGCATATGTGTACTCAGCCCGTTTTTTTATAATGACCAAATTATGACAAATAGTCCTCACTAAATTTTATATTATTCGGAATCCAAAATTATTTCAGATATAAGACTTTTTGTGTAAGAAAGAGGGCGTCCTCAGCTACAATTTCCTCACTAAAGTTGACATGATGACCAGATAAAAGATTTTTTGTGTAAGAAAGAGGGAGTCCTTAGCTACAATTTACGGGTAGAGGCATATGTGTACTCAGCAACGTTCTTTTATAGTATAGTCCTCACTAAAATTGATATTATTCGAATTCCAAACCTATTTCAGATTTAAGACTTTTTGTGTAAGAAAGAGGTCGTCGTCAGCTACAATTTACGGGTAGAGGCATATGTGTACTCAGCCCGTATTTTTATATCGACCAAATTATGACAAATAGTCCTCACTAAATTTTATATTAATCGGAATACAAAATTATTTCAGATATAAGACTTTTTGTGAAAGAAAGAGGGCGTCCTCAGCTACAATTTACGGGTAGAAGCATACGTGTACTCAGCCTGTTTTTTTATAATGACCAAATTATGACAAATAGTCCTTACTAAAGTTGACATAATGACCAAATTATGACAACTAGTCGTCACTAAATTTAATATAACAACCAAATTATGACAAATAGTCCTGACTAAAATTGATATTACACTTTTTGTGTAAGAAAGAGGTCGTCGTCAGCTACAATTTACGGGTAGAGGCATATGTGTACTCAGCCCTGTTTTTTTATAAAGACCAAATTATGACAACTAATCCTCACTAAAGTTGACATAATGACCAAATTATGATAACTAATCGTTACTAAATTTAATATAATGACCAAATTATGACAACTAGTACTCACTAAAATTGATATTATTCGAATTCAGAAATTATTTCAGATTTAAAACTTTTTGTTAAAGAAAGAGGTCGTCGTCAGCTACAATCACGGGTAGTTGCATACGTGTACTCATCCCCGTTCTTTTCTAATGACCAAATTATGACAACTAGTGCTTACTAAAATTAATATTATGGGGATTCCAAACTTATGTTAGATATAAGACTTTTTGTGCAAGAAAGAGGGCATCCTCAGCTACAATTTCCATGTAGCGGCAAATGTGCACTCAGCCCTGTTTTTTTATAATGACCAAATTATGACAACTTATCCTCAGTAAAGTTGACATAATGACCAAATTATGACAACTAATCGTCACTAAATTTAATATAATTACCAAATTATGACAAATAGTCCTCACTAAAATTTATATTATTCGAATTCCAAAACTATTTCAGATTTAAGACTTTTTGTGTAAGAAAGAGGTCATCGTCAGCTACAATTTACGGGTAGAGGCATATGTGTACTCAGCCCGTTTTTTTATAATGACCAAATTATGACAAATAGTCCTCACTAAATTTTATATTATTCGGAATCCAAAATTATTTCAGATATAAGACTTTTTGTGTAAGAAAGAGGGCGTCCTCAGCTACAATTTCCTCACTAAAGTTGACATGATGACCAGATAAAAGATTTTTTGTGTAAGAAAGAGGGCGTCCTCAGCTACAATTTACGGGTAGAGGCATATGTGTACTCAGCACCGTTCTTTTATAGTATAGTCCTCACTAAAATTGATATTATTCGAATTCCAAACCTATTTCAGATTTAAGACTTTTTGTGTAAGAAAAAGGTCGTCGTCAGCTACAATTTACGGGTAGAGGCATATGTGTACTCAGCCCGTTTTTTTATAATGACCAAATTATGACAAATAGTCCTCACTAATTTTTATATTATTCGGCATCCAAAATTATTTTAGATATAAGACTTTTTGTGCAAGAAAGAAGGCGTCCTCAGCTACAATTTATGGGTAGTGGCATATGTGTACACAGCCCTGTTTTTTTTATAATGACCAAATTATGACAACTAATCGTCACTACAATTAAAATAAAAACCAAATTATGACAAATAGTCCTCACTAAAATTGATATTACACTTTTTGTGTAAGAAAGAGGTCGTCGTCAGCTACAATTTACGGGTAGTGGCATATGTGTACTCAGCACCGTTCTTTTATAATATAGTCCTCACTAAAATTGATATAATTCGAATTCCAAAACTATTTCAGATTTAAGACTTTTTGTGTAAGAAAGAGGTCGTCGTCAGCTACAATTTACGGGTAGAGGCATATGTGTACTCAGCCCGTTTTTTTATAATGACCAAATTATGACAAATAGTCCTCACTAAATTTTATATTATTCGGAATCCAAAATTATTTCAGATATAAGACTTTTTGTGTAAGAAAGAGGGCGTCCTCAGCTACAATTTCCTCACTAAAGTTGACATGATGACCAGATAAAAGATTTTTTGTGTAAGAAAGAGGGCGTCCTTAGCTACAATTTACGGGTAGAGGCATATGTGTACTCAGCAACGTTCTTTTATAGTATAGTCCTCACTAAAATTGATATTATTCGAATTCCAAACCTATTTCAGATTTAAGACTTTTTCTGTAAGAAAGAGGTCGTCGTCAGCTACAATTTACGGGTAGAGGCATATGTGTACTCAGCCCGTATTTTTATATCGACCAAATTATGACAAATAGTCCTCACTAAATTTTATATTAATCGGAATACAAAATTATTTCAGATATAAGTCTTTTTGTGAAAGAAAGAGGGCGTCCTCAGCTACAATTTACGGGTAGAAGCATACGTGTACTCAGCCTGTTTTTTTATAAAGACCAAATTATGACAACTAATCCTCACTAAAGTTGACATAATGACCAAATTATGACAACTAATCGTTACTAAATTTAATATAATGACCAAATTATGACAACTAGTACTCACTAAAATTGATATTATTCGAATTCAGAAATTATTTCAGATTTAAAACTTTTTGTTAAAGAAAGAGGTCGTCGTCAGCTACAATCACGGGTAGTTGCATACGTGTACTCATCCCCGTTCTTTTCTAATGACCAAATTATGACAACTAGTGCTTACTAAAATTAATATTATGGGGATTCCAAACTTATGTTAGATATAAGACTTTTTGTGCAAGAAAGAGGGCATCCTCAGCTACAATTTCCATGTAGCGGCAAATGTGCACTCAGCCCTGTTTTTTTATAATGACCAAATTATGACAACTTATCCTCAGTAAAGTTGACATAATGACCAAATTATGCCAACTAATCGTCACTAAATTTAATATAATGACCAAATTATGACAAATAGTCCTCACTAAAATTTATATTATTCGAATTCCAAAACTATTTCAGATTTAAGACTTTTTGTGTAAGAAAGAGGTCATCGTCAGCTACAATTTACGGGTAGAGGCATATGTGTACTCAGCCCGTTTTTTTATAATGACCAAATTATGACAAATAGTCCTCACTAAATTTTATATTATTTGGAATCCAAAATTATTTCAGATATAAGACTTTTTGTGTAAGAAAGAGGGCGTCCTCAGCTACAATTTCCTCACTAAAGTTGACATGATGACCAGATAAAAGATTTTTTGTGTAAGAAAGAGGGCGTCCTCAGCTACAATTTACGGGTAGAGGCATATGTGTACTCAGCACCGTTCTTTTATAGTATAGTCCTCACTAAAATTGATATTATTCGAATTCCAAACCTATTTCAGATTTAAGACTTTTTGTGTAAGAAAAAGGTCGTCGTCAGCTACAATTTACGGGTAGAGGCATATGTGTACTCAGCCCGTTTTTTTATAATGACCAAATTATGACAAATAGTCCTCACTAATTTTTATATTATTCGGCATCCAAAATTATTTTAGATATAAGACTTTTTGTGCAAGAAAGAAGGCGTCCTCAGCTACAATTTATGGGTAGTGGCATATGTGTACACAGCCCTGTTTTTTTTATAATGACCAAATTATGACAACTAATCGTCACTACAATTAAAATAAAAACCAAATTATGACAAATAGTCCTCACTAAAATTGATATTACACTTTTTGTGTAAGAAAGAGGTCGTCGTCAGCTACAATTTACGGGTAGTGGCATATGTGTACTCAGCACCGTTCTTTTATAATATAGTCCTCACTAAAATTGATATAATTCGAATTCCAAAACTATTTCAGATTTAAGACTTTTTGTGTAAGAAAGAGGTCGTCGTCAGCTACAATTTACGGGTAGAGGCATATGTGTACTCAGCCCGTTTTTTTATAATGACCAAATTATGACAAATAGTCCTCACTAAATTTTATATTATTCGGAATCCAAAATTATTTCAGATATAAGACTTTTTGTGTAAGAAAGAGGGCGTCCTCAGCTACAATTTCCTCACTAAAGTTGACATGATGACCAGATAAAAGATTTTTTGTGTAAGAAAGAGGGCGTCCTTAGCTACAATTTACGGGTAGAGGCATATGTGTACTCAGCAACGTTCTTTTATAGTATAGTCCTCACTAAAATTGATATTATTCGAATTCCAAACCTATTTCAGATTTAAGACTTTTTGTGTAAGAAAGAGGTCGTCGTCAGCTACAATTTACGGGTAGAGGCATATGTGTACTCAGCCCGTATTTTTATATCGACCAAATTATGACAAATAGTCCTCACTAAATTTTATATTAATCGGAATACAAAATTATTTCAGATATAAGACTTTTTGTGAAAGAAAGAGGGCGTCCTCAGCTACAATTTACGTGTACTCAGCCTGTTTTTTTATAAAGACCAAATTATGACAACTAATCCTCACTAAAGTTGACATAATGACCAAATTATGACAACTAATCGTTACTAAATTTAATATAATGACCAAATTATGACAACTAGTACTCACTAAAATTGATATTATTCGAATTCAGAAATTATTTCAGATTTAAAACTTTTTGTTAAAGAAAGAGGTCGTCGTCAGCTACAATCACGGGTAGTTGCATACGTGTACTCATCCCCGTTCTTTTCTAATGACCAAATTATGACAACTAGTGCTTACTAAAATTAATATTATGGGGATTCCAAACTTATGTTAGATATAAGACTTTTTGTGCAAGAAAGAGGGCATCCTCAGCTACAATTTCCATGTAGCGGCAAATGTGCACTCAGCCCTGTTTTTTTATAATGACCAAATTATGAAAACTTATCCTCAGTAAAGTTGACATAATGACCAAATTATGACAACTAATCGTCACTAAATTTAATATAATGACCAAATTATGACAAATAGTCCTCACTAAATTTTATATTATTCGGAATCCAAAATTATTTCAGATATAAGACTTTGTATGTAAGAAAGAGGGCGTCCTCAGCTACAATTTACGGGTAGAGGCATATGTGTCCTCAGCCTGTTTTTCTATAATGACCAAATTATAACAAATAGTCCTCACTAAATTTTATATTATTCGGAATCCAAAATTATTTCCGATATAAGACTTTTTGTGTAAGAAAGAGGGCGTCCTCAGCTACAATTTCCTCACTAAAGTTGACATGATGACCAGATAAAAGATTTTTTGTGTAAGAAAGAGGGCGTCCTCAGCTACAATTTACGGGTAGAGGCATATGTGTACTCAGCACCGTTCTTGTATAATATAGTCCCCACTAAAATTGATGTTATTCGAATTCCAAAACTATTTCAGATTTAAGACTTTTTGTGTAAGAAAGGGGTCGTCGTCAGCTACAATTTACGGGTAGAGGCATATGTGTACTCATCCCGTTTTTTTATATTGACCAAATTTTGACAAATAGTCCTCACTAAATTTTATATTATTCGGAATCCAAAATTATTTTAGATATAAGACTTTTTGTGCAAGAAAGAAGGCGTCCTCAGCTACAGTTTATGGTTAGAGGCATATGTGTACTCAGCCCGTTTTTTTATAATGACCAAATTATGACAAATAGTCCTCACTAAATTTTATATTATTCGGAATACAAAATTATTTCAGATATAAGACTTTTTGTGTAAGAAAGAGGGCGTCCTCAGCTACAATTTACGGGTAGAGGCATATGTGTACTCAGTCTGTTTTTTTTAATGACCAAATTATGACAAATAGTCCTTACTAAAGTTGACATAATGACCAAATTATGACAACTAGTCGTCACTAAATTTAATATAAAAACCAAATTATGACAAATAGTCCTCACTAAAATTGATATTACACTTTTTGTGTAAGAAAGAGGTCGTCGTCAGTTACAATTTACGGGTAGAGGCATATGTGTTCTCAGCCCTGTTTTTTTATAATGACCAAATTATGACAACTAGTCCTCACTAAAGTTGACATAATGACCAAATTATGACAACTAATCGTCACTAAATTTAATATAATGACCAAATTATGACAACTAGTCCTCACTAAAATTGATATTATTCGAATTCCAAAATTATTTCAGATTTAAAACTTTTTGTTAAAGAAAGAGGTCGTCGTCAGCTACAATCACGGGTAGTTGCATACGTTTACTCATCCCCGTTCTTTTCTAATGACCAAATTATGACAACTAGTGCTTACTAAAATTAATATTATGGGGATTCCAAACTTATGTTAGATATAAGACTTTTTGTGCAAGAAAGAGGGCATCCTCAACTACAATTTACATGTAGCGGCAAATGTGTACTCAGCCCTGTTTTTTTATAATGACCAAATTACGACAACTAATCCTCACTAAAGTTGATATAATGGCCAAATTATGACAACTAATCCTCACTAAATATAATTGGCATAATTCGGAATTCAAAATTTTTTTAGATATAAGACTTTTTGTGCTAGAAAGATGGCATCCTCAGCTACAATTTTCGTGTAGTGGCATGTGTGTACTCAGCCCTGTTTTTTTATAATGGCCAAATTATGACAACTAATCCTCACTAAAGTTGGCATAATGACCAAATTATGACAACTAATCGTCACTAAATTTAATATAATGACCAAATTATGACAACTAGTCCTCACTAAAATTGATATAATTCGAATTCCAAAACTATTTCAGATTTAAGAATTTTTGTGTAAGAAAGAGGTCGTCGTCAGCTACAATTTACGGGTAGAGGCATATGTGTACTCAGCCCGTTTTTTTATAATGACCAAATTATGACAAATAGTCCTCACTAAATTTTATATTATTCGGAATCCAAAATTATTTCAGATATAAAACTTTTTGTGTAAGAAAGAGGGCGTCCTCAGCTACAATTTCCTCACTAAAGTTAACATGATGACCAGATAAAAGATTTGTTGTGTAAGAAAGAGGGCGTCCTCAGATACAATTTACGGGTAGAGGCATATGTGTACTCAGCACCATTCTTTTATAGTATAGTCCTCACTAAAATTGATATTATTCGAATTCCAAACCTATTTCAGATTTAAGACTTTTTGTGTAAGAAAGAGGTCGTCGTCAGCTACAATTTACGGGTAGAGGCATATGTGTACTCAGCCCGTATTTTTATATCGACCAAATTATGACAAATAGTCCTCACTAAATTTTATATTATTCGGAATACAAAATTATTTCAGATATAAAACTTTTTGTGTAAGAAAGAGGGCGTCCTCAGCTACAATTTACGGGTAGAGGCATATGTGTACTCAGCCTGTTTTTTTATAATGACCAAATTATGACAAATAGTCCTTACTAAAGTTGACATAATGACCAAATTATGACAACTAGTCGTCACTAAATTTAATATAAAAACCAAATTATGACAAATAGTCCTGACTAAAATTGATATTACACTTTTTGTGTAAGAAAGAGGTCGTCGTCAGCTACAATTTACGGGTAGAGGCATATGTGGACTCAGCCCTGTTTTTTTATAAAGACCAAATTATGACAACTAATCCTCACTAAAGTTGACATAATGACCAAATTATGACACCTAATCGTCACTAAATTTAATATAATTACCAAATTATGACAACTAGTCCTCACTAAAATTGATTTTATTCGAATTCCAAAATTATTTCAGATTTATAACTTTTTGTTAAAGAAAGAGGTCGTCGTCAGCTACAATCACGGGTAGTTGCATACGTGTACTCATCCCTGTTCTTTTCTAATGACCAAATTATGACAACTAGTGCCTACTAAAATTAATATTATGGTTATTTCAAACTTATGTTAGATATAAGACTTTTTGTGCAAGAAAGAGGGCATCCTCAGCTACAATTTACATGTAGCGGCAAATGTGTACTCAGCCCTGTTTTTTTATAATGACCAAATTATGACAACTAATCCTCACTAAAGTTGACATAATGACCAAATTATGACAACTAATCGTCACTAAATTTAATATAATGACCAAATTATGACAAATAGTCCTCACTAAAATTGATATAAATCGAATTCCAAAACTATTTCAGATTTAAGACTTTTTGTGTAAGAAATAGGTCGTCGTCAGCTACAATTTACGGGTAGAGGCATAAGTGTACTCAGCCCGTTTTTTTATAATGACCAAATTATGACAAATAGTCCTCACTAAATTTTATATTATTCGGCATCCAAAATTATTTTAGATATAAGACTTTTTGTGCAAGAAAGAAGGCGTCCTCAGCTACAAATTATGGGTAGTGGCATATGTGTACACAGCCCTGTTTTTTTTTATAATGACCAAATTATGACAACTAATCGTCACTACAATTAAAATAAAAACCAAATTATGACAAATAGTCCTCACTAAAATTGATATTACACTTTTTGTGTAAGAAAGAGGTCGTCGTCAGCTACAATTTACGGGTAGTGGCATATGTGTACTCAGCACCGTTCTTTTATAATATAGTCCTCACTAAAATTGATATAATTCGAATTCCAAAACTATTTCAGATTTAAGACTTTTTGTGTAAGAAAGAGGTCGTCGTCAGCTACAATTTACGGGTAGAGGCATATGTGTACTCAACCCGTTTTTTTATAATGACCAAATTATGACAAATAGTCCTCACTAAAATTTATATTATTCGGAATCCAAAATTATTTCAGATATAAAACTTTTTGTGTTAGAAAGAGGGCGTCCTCAGCTACAATTTCCTCACTAAAGTTGACATGATGACCAGATAAAAGATTTTTTGTGTAAGAAAGAGGGCGTCCTCAGCTACAATTTACGGGTAGAGGCATATGTGTACTCAGCACCGTTCTTTTATAGTATAGTCCTCACTAAAATTGATATTATTCGAATTCCAAACCTATTTCAGATGTAAGACTTTTTGTGTAAGAAAGAGGTCGTCGTCAGCTACAATTTACGGGTAGAGGCATATGTGTACTCAGCCCGTATTTTTATATCGACCAAATTATGACAAATAGTCCTCACTAAATTTTATATTATTCGGAATACAAAATTATTTCAGATATAAAACTTTTTGTGAAAGAAAGAGGGCGTCCTCAGCTACAATTTACGGGTAGAGGCATATGTGTACTCAGCCTGTTTTTCCATAATGACCAAATTATAACAAATAATCCTTACTAAATTTTATATTATTCGGAATCCAAAATTATTTCAGATATAAGACTTTGTGTGTAAGAAAGAGGGCGTCCTCAGCTACAATTTACGGGTAGAGGCATATGTGTCCTCAGCCTGTTTTTTTATAATGACCAAATTATAACAAATAGTCCTTATTAAATTTTATATTATTCAGAATCCAAAATAATTTAAATATAAGACTTTTTGGGCAAGAAAGAAACCGTCCTCAGCTACAATTTAGGGGTAGTGGCATACGTGTACTCAGCCCTGTTTTTTTATAATGGCCAAATTATGACAATTAATCCTCACTAAACTTGACATAATAACCAAATTATGACAACAAGTCATCACTAAATTTAATATAAAAACCAAATTATGACAAATAGTCCTCACTAAAATTTATATTACACTTTTTGTGTAAGAAAGATGTCGTCGTCAGCTACAATTTACGGGTAGTGGCATATGTGTACTCAGCACCGTTCTTTTATAATATAGTCCCCACTAAAATTGATGTTATTCGGAATCCAAAATTATTTCAGATATAAGACTTTGTGTGTAAGAAAGAGGGCGTCCTCAGCTACAATTTACGGGTAGAGGCATATGTGTCCTCAGCCTGTTTTTTTATAATGACCAAATTATAACAAATAGTCCTTATTAAATTTTATATTATTCAGAATCCCAAATAATTTTAGATATAAGACTTTTTGTGCAAGAAAGAAGGCGTCCTCAGCTACAATTTATGGGTAGTGGCATATGTGTACTCAGCCCTGTTATTTTATAATGACCAAATTATGACAACTAATCCTCACTAAAGTTGATATAATGGCCAAATTATGACAACTAATCCTCACTAAATATAATTGGCATTGTTCGGATTTCAAAATTTTTTCAGATATAAGACTTTTTGTGCAAGAAAGATGGCATCCTCAGCTACAATTTACGTGTAGTGGCATATGTGTACTCAGCCCTGTTATTTTATAATGACCAAATTATGACAACTAATCCTCTAAAATTTATATCATATCCAAATTATGACAACTAATCCTCACTAAATTTAATTGGCATCATTCGGATTTCAAAATTTTTTCAGATATAATACTTTTTGTGCAAGAAAGAGGGCATCCTCAGCTACAATTTACGTGTAGCGGCAAATGTGTACTCAGCCCTATTTTTTTATAATGACCAAATTATGACAACTAATCCTCACTAAAGTTGACATAATGACCAAATTATGACAACTAATCGTCACTAAATTTAATATAATGACCAAATTATGACAAATAGTCCTCACTAAAATTGATATTATTCCAATTCCAAAACTATTTTTTTATAATGACCAAATTATGACAAATAGTCCTCACTAAATTTTATATTATTCGGAATCCAAAATTATTTCAGATATAAGACTTTTTGTGTAAGAAAGAGGGCGTCCTCAGCTACAATTTCCTCACTAAAGTTAACATGATGACCAGATAAAAGATTTGTTGTGTAAGAAAGAGGGCGTCCTCAGATACAATTTACGGGTAGAGGCGTATGTGTACTCAGCACCATTCTTTTATAGTATAGTCCTCACTAAAATTGATATTATTCGAATTCCAAACCTATTTCAGATTTAAGACTTTTTGTGTAAGAAAGAGGTCGTCGTCAGCTACAATTTACGGGTAGAGGCATATGTGTACTCAGCGCGTATTTTTATATCGACCAAATTATGACAAATAGTCCTCACTAAATTTTATATTATTCGGAATACAAAATTATTTCAGATATAAAACTTTTTGTGTAAGAAAGAGGGCGTCCTCAGCTACAATTTACGGGTAGAGGCATATGTGTACTCAGCCTGTTTTTTTATAATGACCAAATTATGACAAATAGTCCTTACTAAAGTTGACATAATGACCAAATTATGACAACTAGTCGTCACTAAATTTAATATAAAAACCAAATTATGACAAATAGTCCTGACTAAAATTGATATTACACTTTTTGTGTAAGAAAGAGGTCGTCGTCAGCTACAATTTACGGGTAGAGGCATATGTGGACTCAGCCCTGTTTTTTTATAAAGACCAAATTATGACAACTTATCCTCACTAAAGTTGACATAATGACCAAATTATGACAACTAATCGTCACTAAATTTAATATAATGACCAAATTATGACAACTAGTCCTCACTAAAATTGATTTTATTCGAATTCCAAAATTATTTCAGATTTAAAACTTTTTGTTAAAGAAAGAGGTCGTCGTCAGCTACAATCACGGGTAGTTGCATACGTGTACTCATCCCTGTTCTTTTCTAATGACCAAATTATGACAACTAGTGCCTACTAAAATTAATATTATGGTTATTCCAAACTTATGTTAGATATAAGACTTTTTGTGCAAGAAAGAGGGCATCCTCAGCTACAATTTACATGTAGCGGCAAATGTGTACTCAGCCCTGTTTTTTTATAATGACCAAATTATGACAACTAATCCTCACTAAAGTTGACATAATGACCAAATTATGACAACTAATCGTCACTAAATTTAATATAATGACCAAATTATGACAAATAGTCCTCACTAAAATTGATATAATTCGAATTCCAAAACTATTTCAGATTTAAGACTTTTTGTGTAAGAAATAGGTCGTCGTCAGCTACAATTTACGGGTAGAGGCATAAGTGTACTCAGCCCGTTTTTTTATAATGACCAAATTATGACAAAAAGTCCTCACTAAATTTTATATTATTCGGCATCCAAAATTATTTTAGATATAAGACTTTTTGTGCAAGAAAGAAGGCGTCCTCAGCTACAAATTATGGGTAGTGGCATATGTGTACACAGCCCTGTTTTTTTTTATAATGACCAAATTATGACAACTAATCGTCACTACAATTAAAATAAAAACCAAATTATGACAAATAGTCCTCACTAAAATTGATATCACACTTTTTGTGTAAGAAAGAGGTCGTCGTCAGCTACAATTTACGGGTAGTGGCATATGTGTACTCAGCACCGTTCTTTTATAATATAGTCCTCACTAAAATTGATATAATTCGAATTCCAAAACTATTTCAGATTTAAGACTTTTTGTGTAAGAAAGAGGTCGTCGTCAGCTACAATTTACGGGTAGAGGCATATGTGTACTCAGCCCGTTTTTTTATAATGACCAAATTATGACAAATAGTCCTCACTAAAATTTATATTATTCGGAATCCAAAATTATTTCAGATATAAAACTTTTTGTGTAAGAAAGAGGGCGTCCTCAGCTACAATTTCCTCACTAAAGTTGACATGATGACCAGATAAAAGATTTTTTGTGTAAGAAAGAGGGCGTCCTCAGCTACAATTTACGGGTAGAGGCATATGTGTACTCAGCACCGTTCTTTTATAGTATAGTCCTCACTAAAATTGATATTATTCGAATTCCAAACCTATTTCAGATGTAAGACTTTTTGTGTAAGAAAGAGGTCGTCGTCAGCTACAATTTACGGGTAGAGGCATATGTGTACTCAGCCCGTATTTTTATATCGACCAAATTATGACAAATAGTCCTCACTAAATTTTATATTATTCGGAATACAAAATTATTTCAGATATAAGACTTTTTGTGAAAGAAAGAGGCCGTCTTCAGCTACAATTTACGGGTAGAGGCATATGTGTACTCAGCCTGTTTTTCCATAATGACCAAATTATAACAAATAATCCTTACTAAATTTTATATTATTCGGAATCCAAAATTATTTCAGATATAAGGCTTTGTGTGTAAGAAAGAGGGCGTCCTCACCTACAATTTACGGGTAGAGGCATATGTGTCCTCAGCCTGTTTTTTTATAATGACCAAATTATAACAAATAGTCCTTATTAAATTTTATATTATTCAGAATCCAAAATAATTTTAGATATAAGACTTTTTGGGCAAGAAAGAAACCGTCCTCAGCTACAATTTAGGGGTAGTGGCATACGTGTACTCAGCCCTGTTTTTTTATAATGGCCAAATTATGACAATTAATCCTCACTAAACTTGACATAATAACCAAATTATGACAACAAGTCGTCACTAAATTTAATATAAAAACCAAATTATGACAAATAGTCCTCACTAAAATTTATATTACACTTTTTGTGTAAGAAAGATGTCGTCGTCAGCTACAATTTACGGGTAGTGGCATATGTGTACTCAGCACCGTTCTTTTATAATATAGTCCCCACTAAAATTGATGTTATTCGGAATCCAAAATTATTTCAGATATAAGACTTTGTGTGTAAGAAAGAGGGCGTCCTCAGCTACAATTTACGGGTAGAGGCATATGTGTCCTCAGCCTGTTTTTTTATAATGACCAAATTATAACAAATAGTCCTTATTAAATTTTATATTATTCAGAATCCAAAATAATTTTAGATATAAGACTTTTTGTGCAAGAAAGAAGGCGTCCTCAGCTACAATTTATGGGTAGTGGCATATGTGTACTCAGCCCTGTTATTTTATAATGACCAAATTATGACAACCAATCCTCACTAAAGTTGATATAATGGCCAAATTATGACAACTAATCCTCACTAAATATAATTGGCATTATTCGGATTTCAAAATTTTTTCAGATATAAGACTTTTTGTGCAAGAAAGATGGCATCCTCAGCTACAATTTACGTGTAGTGGCATATGTGTACTCAGCCCTGTTATTTTATAATGACCAAATTATGACAACTAATCCTCTAAAATTTATATCATATCCAAATTATGACAACTAATCCTCACTAAATTTAATTGGCATCATTCGGATTTAAAAATTTTTTCAGATATAATACTTTTTGTGCAAGAAAGAGGGCATCCTCAGCTACAATTTACGTGTAGCGGCAAATGTGTACTCAGCCCTATTTTTTTATAATGACCAAATTATGACAACTAATCCTCACTAAAGTTGACATAATGACCAAATTATGACAACTAATCGTCACTAAATTTAATATAATGACCAAATTATGACAAATAGTCCTCACTAAAATTGATATTATTCGAATTCCAAAACTATTTCATATTTAAGACTTTTTGTGTAAAAAAGAGGTCGTCGTCAGCTGCAATTTACGGGCAGAGGCATATGTGTACTCATCCCGTTTTTTTACATTGACCAAATTTTGACAAATAGTCCTCACTAAATTTTATATTATTCGGAATCCAAAATTATTTTAGATATAAGACTTTTTGTGCAAGAAAGAAGGCGTCCTCAGCTACAGTTTATGGGTAGTGGCATATGTGTACTCAGCCCTGTTTTTTTATAATGACCAAAATATGACAACTAATCCTCACTAAAGTTGATATAATGGACAATTTATGACAACTAATCGTCACTAAATTTAATATAAAAACCAAATTATGACAAATAGTCCTCACTAAAATTGATATTACACTTTTGTGTAGTGGCATATGTGTACTCAGTCCTGTTTTTTTATAGTGACCAAATTATGACAACTAATCCTCACTAAAGTTGACATGATGACCAGATATAAGACTTGTTGTGTAAGAAAGAGGGCGTCCTCAGCTACAATTTACAGGTAGAGGCATATGTGTACTCAGCCCGTTTTTTTATAATGACCAAATTATGACAAATAGACCTCACTAAATTTTATATTATTCGGAATCCAAAATTATTTCAGATATAAGACTTTTTGTGTAAGAAACAGGGCGTCCTCAGCTACAATTTACGGGTAGAGGCATATGTGTACTCAGCCTGTTTTTTTATAATGGCCAAATTATGACAACTAATCCTCACTAAAGTTGACATAATGACCAATTTATGACAACTAATCGTCACTAAAATTAAAATAAAAACCAATTTATGAAAAATAGTCCTCACTAAAATTGATATTACATTTATTGTGTAAGAAAGATGTCGTCGTCAGCTACAATTTACGGGTAGTGGTATATGTGTACTCAACACCGTTCTTTTATAATGTAGTCCTCACTAAAATTTATATTATTCGAATTCCAAACCTATTTCAGATTTAAGACTTTTTGTGTAAGAAAGAGGTCGTCGTCAGCTACAATTTACGGGTAGAGGCATATGTGTACTCAGCCCGTTTTTTTATAATGACCAAATTATGACAAATAGTCCTCACTAAATTTAATATTATTCGGAATCCAAAATTATTTCAGATATAAAACTTTTTGTGTAAGAAAGAGCGCGTTCTCAGCTACAATTTACGGGTAGAGGCATATGTGTACTCAGCCTGTTTTTCTATAATGAAAAATTATAACAAATAGTCCTTACTAAATTTTATATTATTCGGAATCCAAAATTATTTCAGATATAAGACTTTTTGTGTAAGAAAGAGGGCGTCCTCAGCTACAATTTACGGGTAGAGGCATATGTGTACTCAGCCTGTTTTTTTATAATGACCAAATTATGACAAATAGTCCTTACTAAATTTTATATTATTCAGAATCCAAAATAATTTTAGATATAATACTTTTTGTGTAAGAAAGAAGGCGTCCTCAGCTACAATTTATGGGTAGTGGCATACGTGTATTTAGCCCTGTTTTTTTATAATGGCCAAATTATGACAACTAATCCTACCTAAAGTTGACATAATGACCAAATTATGACAACTAGTCGTCACTAAATTTAATATAAAAACCAAATTATGACAAATAGTCCTCACTAAAACTGATATAACACTTTTTGTGTAAGAAAGATGTCATCGTCAGCTACAATTTACGGGTAGTGGCATATGTGTACTCTGCACCGTTCTTTTATAATATAGTCCCCACTAAAATTGATGTTATTCGAATTCCAAACCTATTTCAGATTTAAGACTTTTTGTTTTTTTATAATGACCAAATTATGACAAATAGTCCTCACTAAAATTTATATTATTCGGAATCCAAAATTATTTCAGATATAAAACTTTTTGTGTAAGAAAGAGGGCGTCCTCAGCTACAATTTCCTCACTAAAGTTGACATGATGACCAGATAAAAGATTTTTTGTGTAAGATAGAGGGCGTCCTCAGCTACAATTTACGGGTAGAGGCATATGTGTACTCAGCACCGTTCTTTTATAGTATAGTCCTCACTAAAATTGATATTATTCGAATTCCAAACCTATTTCAGATGTAAGACTTTTTGTGTAAGAAAGAGGTCGTCGTCAGCTACAATTTACGGGTAGAGGCATATGTGTACTCAGCCCGTATTTTTATATCGACCAAATTATGACAAATAGTCCTCACTAAATTTTATATTATTCGGAATACAAAATTATTTCAGATATAAGACTTTTTGTGAAAGAAAGAGGCCGTCTTCAGCTACAATTTACGGGTAGAGGCATATGTGTACTCAGCCTGTTTTTCCATAATGACCAAATTATAACAAATAATCCTTACTAAATTTTATATTATTCGGAATCCAAAATTATTTCAGATATAAGGCTTTGTGTGTAAGAAAGAGGGCGTCCTCAGCTACAATTTACGGGTAGAGGCATATGTGTCCTCAGCCTGTTTTTTTATAATGACCAAATTATAACAAATAGTCCTTATTAAATTTTATATTATTCAGAATCCAAAATAATTTTAGATATAAGACTTTTTGGGCAAGAAAGAAACCGTCCTCAGCTACAATTTAGGGGTAGTGGCATACGTGTACTCAGCCCTGTTTTTTTATAATGGCCAAATTATGACAATTAATCCTCACTAAACTTGACATAATAACCAAATTATGACAACAAGTCGTCACTAAATTTAATATAAAAACCAAATTATGACAAATAGTCCTCACTAAAATTTATATTACACTTTTTGTGTAAGAAAGATGTCGTCGTCAGCTACAATTTACGGGTAGTGGCATATGTGTACTCAGCACCGTTCTTTTATAATATAGTCCCCACTAAAATTGATGTTATTCGGAATCCAAAATTATTTCAGATATAAGACTTTGTGTGTAAGAAAGAGGGCGTCCTCAGCTACAATTTACGGGTAGAGGCATATGTGTCCTCAGCCTGTTTTTTTATAATGACCAAATTATAACAAATAGTCCTTATTAAATTTTATATTATTCAGAATCCAAAATAATTTTAGATATAAGACTTTTTGTGCAAGAAAGAAGGCGTCCTCAGCTACAATTTATGGGTAGTGGCATATGTGTACTCAGCCCTGTTATTTTATAATGACCAAATTATGACAACTAATCCTCACTAAAGTTGATATAATGGCCAAATTATGACAACTAATCCTCACTAAATATAATTGGCATTATTCGGATTTCAAAATTTTTTCAGATATAAGACTTTTTGTGCAAGAAAGATGGCATCCTCAGCTACAATTTACGTGTAGTGGCATATGTGTACTCAGCCCTGTTATTTTATAATGACCAAATTATGACAACTAATCCTCTAAAATTTATATCATATCCAAATTATGACAACTAATCCTCACTAAATTTAATTGGCATCATTCGGATTTCAAAATTTTTTCAGATATAATACTTTTTGTGCAAGAAAGGGGGCATCCTCAGCTACAATTTACGTGTAGCGGCAAATGTGTACTCAGCCCTATTTTTTTATAATGACCAAATTATGACAACTAATCCTCACTAAAGTTGACATAATGACCAAATTATGACAACTAATCGTCACTAAATTTAATATAATGACCAAATTATGACAAATAGTCCTCACTAAAATTGATAATGACCAAAATATGACAACTAATCCTCACTAAAATTGATATAATGGACAATTTATGACAACTAATCGTCACTAAATTTAATATAAAAACCAAATTATGACAAATAGTCCTCACTAAAATTGATATTACACTTTTGTGTAGTGGCATATGTGTACTCAGTCCTGTTTTTTTATAGTGACCAAATTATGACAACTAATCCTCACTAAAGTTGACATGATGACCAGATATAAGACTTGTTGTGTAAGAAAGAGGGCGTCCTCAGCTACAATTTACAGGTAGAGGCATATGTGTACTCAGCCCGTTTTTTTATAATGACCAAATTATGACAAATAGACCTCACTAAATTTTATATTATTCGGAATCCAAAATTATTTCAGATATAAGACTTTTTGTGTAAGAAACAGGGCGTCCTCAGCTACAATTTACGGGTAGAGGCATATGTGTACTCAGCCTGTTTTTTTATAATGGCCAAATTATGACAACTAATCCTCACTAAAGTTGACATAATGACCAATTTATGACAACTAATCGTCACTAAAATTAAAATAAAAACCAATTTATGAAAAATAGTCCTCACTAAAATTGATATTACATTTATTGTGTAAGAAAGATGTCGTCGTCAGCTACAATTTACGGGTAGTGGTATATGTGTACTCAACACCGTTCTTTTATAATGTAGTCCTCACTAAAATTTATATTATTCGAATTCCAAACCTATTTCAGATTTAAGACTTTTTGTGTAAGAAAGAGGTCGTCGTCAGCTACAATTTACGGGTAGAGGCATATGTGTACTCAGCCCGTTTTTTTATAATGACCAAATTATGACAAATAGTCCTCACTAAATTTAATATTATTCGGAATCCAAAATTATTTCAGATATAAAACTTTTTGTGTAAGAAAGAGCGCGTTCTCAGCTACAATTTACGGGTAGAGGCATATGTGTACTCAGCCTGTTTTTCTATAATGAAAAATTATAACAAATAGTCCTTACTAAATTTTATATTATTCGGAATCCAAAATTATTTCAGATATAAGACTTTTTGTGTAAGAAAGAGGGCGTCCTCAGCTACAATTTACGGGTAGAGGCATATGTGTACTCAGCCTGTTTTTTTATAATGACCAAATTATGACAAATAGTCCTTACTAAATTTTATATTATTCAGAATCCAAAATAATTTTAGATATAATACTTTTTGTGTAAGAAAGAAGGCGTCCTCAGCTACAATTTATGGGTAGTGGCATACGTGTATTTAGCCCTGTTTTTTTATAATGGCCAAATTATGACAACTAATCCTACCTAAAGTTGACATAATGACCAAATTATGACAACTAGTCGTCACTAAATTTAATATAAAAACCAAATTATGACAAATAGTCCTCACTAAAACTGATATAACACTTTTTGTGTAAGAAAGATGTCATCGTCAGCTACAATTTACGGGTAGTGGCATATGTGTACTCTGCACCGTTCTTTTATAATATAGTCCCCACTAAAATTGATGTTATTCGAATTCCAAACCTATTTCAGATTTAAGACTTTTTGTTTTTTTATAATGACCAAATTATGACAAATAGTCCTCACTAAAATTTATATTATTCGGAATCCAAAATTATTTCAGATATAAAACTTTTTGTGTAAGAAAGAGGGCGTCCTCAGCTACAATTTCCTCACTAAAGTTGACATGATGACCAGATAAAAGATTTTTTGTGTAAGATAGAGGGCGTCCTCAGCTACAATTTACGGGTAGAGGCATATGTGTACTCAGCACCGTTCTTTTATAGTATAGTCCTCACTAAAATTGATATTATTCGAATTCCAAACCTATTTCAGATGTAAGACTTTTTGTGTAAGAAAGAGGTCGTCGTCAGCTACAATTTACGGGTAGAGGCATATGTGTACTCAGCCCGTATTTTTATATCGACCAAATTATGACAAATAGTCCTCACTAAATTTTATATTATTCGGAATACAAAATTATTTCAGATATAAGACTTTTTGTGAAAGAAAGAGGCCGTCTTCAGCTACAATTTACGGGTAGAGGCATATGTGTACTCAGCCTGTTTTTCCATAATGACCAAATTATAACAAATAATCCTTACTAAATTTTATATTATTCGGAATCCAAAATTATTTCAGATATAAGGCTTTGTGTGTAAGAAAGAGGGCGTCCTCAGCTACAATTTACGGGTAGAGGCATATGTGTCCTCAGCCTGTTTTTTTATAATGACCAAATTATAACAAATAGTCCTTATTAAATTTTATATTATTCAGAATCCAAAATAATTTTAGATATAAGACTTTTTGGGCAAAAAGAAACCGTCCTCAGCTACAATTTAGGGGTAGTGGCATACGTGTACTCAGCCCTGTTTTTTTATAATGGCCAAATTATGACAATTAATCCTCACTAAACTTGACATAATAACCAAATTATGACAACAAGTCGTCACTAAATTTAATATAAAAACCAAATTATGACAAATAGTCCTCACTAAAATTTATATTACACTTTTTGTGTAAGAAAGATGTCGTCGTCAGCTACAATTTACGGGTAGTGGCATATGTGTACTCAGCACCGTTCTTTTATAATATAGTCCCCACTAAAATTGATGTTATTCGGAATCCAAAATTATTTCAGATATAAGACTTTGTGTGTAAGAAAGAGGGCGTCCTCAGCTACAATTTACGGGTAGAGGCATATGTGTCCTCAGCCTGTTTTTTTATAATGACCAAATTATAACAAATAGTCCTTATTAAATTTTATATTATTCAGAATCCAAAATAATTTTAGATATAAGACTTTTTGTGCAAGAAAGAAGGCGTCCTCAGCTACAATTTATGGGTAGTGGCATATGTGTACTCAGCCCTGTTATTTTATAATGACCAAATTATGACAACTAATCCTCACTAAAGTTGATATAATGGCCAAATTATGACAACTAATCCTCACTAAATATAATTGGCATTATTCGGATTTCAAAATTTTTTCAGATATAAGACTTTTTGTGCAAGAAAGATGGCATCCTCAGCTACAATTTACGTGTAGTGGCATATGTGTACTCAGCCCTGTTATTTTATAATGACCAAATTATGACAACTAATCCTCTAAAATTTATATCATATCCAAATTATGACAACTAATCCTCACTAAATTTAATTGGCATCATTCGGATTTCAAAATTTTTTCAGATATAATACTTTTTGTGCAAGAAAGGGGGCATCCTCAGCTACAATTTACGTGTAGCGGCAAATGTGTACTCAGCCCTATTTTTTTATAATGACCAAATTATGACAACTAATCCTCACTAAAGTTGACATAATGACCAAATTATGACAACTAATCGTCACTAAATTTAATATAATGACCAAATTATGACAAATAGTCCTCACTAAAATTGATAATGACCAAAATATGACAACTAATCCTCACTAAAATTGATATAATGGACAATTTATGACAACTAATCGTCACTAAATTTAATATAAAAACCAAATTATGACAAATAGTCCTCACTAAAATTGATATTACACTTTTGTGTAGTGGCATATGTGTACTCAGTCCTGTTTTTTTATAGTGACCAAATTATGACAACTAATCCTCACTAAAGTTGACATGATGACCAGATATAAGACTTGTTGTGTAAGAAAGAGGGCGTCCTCAGCTACAATTTACAGGTAGAGGCATATGTGTACTCAGCCCGTTTTTTTATAATGACCAAATTATGACAAATAGACCTCACTAAATTTTATATTATTCGGAATCCAAAATTATTTCAGATATAAGACTTTTTGTGTAAGAAACAGGGCGTCCTCAGCTACAATTTACGGGTAGAGGCATATGTGTACTCAGCCTGTTTTTTTATAATGGCCAAATTATGACAACTAATCCTCACTAAAGTTGACATAATGACCAATTTATGACAACTAATCGTCACTAAAATTAAAATAAAAACCAATTTATGAAAAATAGTCCTCACTAAAATTGATATTACATTTATTGTGTAAGAAAGATGTCGTCGTCAGCTACAATTTACGGGTAGTGGTATATGTGTACTCAACACCGTTCTTTTATAATGTAGTCCTCACTAAAATTTATATTATTCGAATTCCAAACCTATTTCAGATTTAAGACTTTTTGTGTAAGAAAGAGGTCGTCGTCAGCTACAATTTACGGGTAGAGGCATATGTGTACTCAGCCCGTTTTTTTATAATGACCAAATTATGACAAATAGTCCTCACTAAATTTAATATTATTCGGAATCCAAAATTATTTCAGATATAAAACTTTTTGTGTAAGAAAGAGCGCGTTCTCAGCTACAATTTACGGGTAGAGGCATATGTGTACTCAGCCTGTTTTTCTATAATGAAAAATTATAACAAATAGTCCTTACTAAATTTTATATTATTCGGAATCCAAAATTATTTCAGATATAAGACTTTTTGTGTAAGAAAGAGGGCGTCCTCAGCTACAATTTACGGGTAGAGGCATATGTGTACTCAGCCTGTTTTTTTATAATGACCAAATTATGACAAATAGTCCTTACTAAATTTTATATTATTCAGAATCCAAAATAATTTTAGATATAATACTTTTTGTGTAAGAAAGAAGGCGTCCTCAGCTACAATTTATGGGTAGTGGCATACGTGTATTTAGCCCTGTTTTTTTATAATGGCCAAATTATGACAACTAATCCTACCTAAAGTTGACATAATGACCAAATTATGACAACTAGTCGTCACTAAATTTAATATAAAAACCAAATTATGACAAATAGTCCTCACTAAAACTGATATAACACTTTTTGTGTAAGAAAGATGTCATCGTCAGCTACAATTTACGGGTAGTGGCATATGTGTACTCTGCACCGTTCTTTTATAATATAGTCCCCACTAAAATTGATGTTATTCGAATTCCAAACCTATTTCAGATTTAAGACTTTTTGTTTTTTTATAATGACCAAATTATGACAAATAGTCCTCACTAAAATTTATATTATTCGGAATCCAAAATTATTTCAGATATAAAACTTTTTGTGTAAGAAAGAAGGCGTCCTCAGCTACAATTTCCTCACTAAAGTTGACATGATGACCAGATAAAAGATTTTTTGTGTAAGATAGAGGGCGTCCTCAGCTACAATTTACGGGTAGAGGCATATGTGTACTCAGCACCGTTCTTTTATAGTATAGTCCTCACTAAAATTGATATTATTCGAATTCCAAACCTATTTCAGATGTAAGACTTTTTGTGTAAGAAAGAGGTCGTCGTCAGCTACAATTTACGAGTAGAGGCATATGTGTACTCAGCCCGTATTTTTATATCGACCAAATTATGACAAATAGTCCTCACTAAATTTTATATTATTCGGAATACAAAATTATTTCAGATATAAGACTTTTTGTGAAAGAAAGAGGCCGTCTTCAGCTACAATTTACGGGTAGAGGCATATGTGTACTCAGCCTGTTTTTCCATAATGACCAAATTATAACAAATAATCCTTACTAAATTTTATATTATTCGGAATCCAAAATTATTTCAGATATAAGGCTTTGTGTGTAAGAAAGAGGGCGTCCTCAGCTACAATTTACGGGTAGAGGCATATGTGTCCTCAGCCTGTTTTTTTATAATGACCAAATTATAACAAATAGTCCTTATTAAATTTTATATTATTCAGAATCCAAAATAATTTTAGATATAAGACTTTTTGGGCAAGAAAGAAACCGTCCTCAGCTACAATTTAGGGGTAGTGGCATACGTGTACTCAGCCCTGTTATTTTATAATGACCAAATTATGACAACTAATCCTCACTAAACTTGACATAATAACCAAATTATGACAACAAGTCGTCACTAAATTTAATATAAAAACCAAATTATGACAAATAGTCCTCACTAAAATTTATATTACACTTTTTGTGTAAGAAAGATGTCGTCGTCAGCTACAATTTACGGGTAGTGGCATATGTGTACTCAGCACCGTTCTTTTATAATATAGTCCCCACTAAAATTGATGTTATTCGGAATCCAAAATTATTTCAGATATAAGACTTTGTGTGTAAGAAAGAGGGCGTCCTCAGCTACAATTTACGGGTAGAGGCATATGTGTCCTCAGCCTGTTTTTTTATAATGACCAAATTATAACAAATAGTCCTTATTAAATTTTATATTATTCAGAATCCAAAATAATTTTAGATATAAGACTTTTTGTGCAAGAAAGAAGGCGTCCTCAGCTACAATTTATGGGTAGTGGCATATGTGTACTCAGCCCTGTTATTTTATAATGACCAAATTATGACAACTAATCCTCACTAAAGTTGATATAATGGCCAAATTATGACAACTAATCCTCACTAAATATAATTGGCATTATTCGGATTTCAAAATTTTTTCAGATATAAGACTTTTTGTGCAAGAAAGATGGCATCCTCAGCTACAATTTACGTGTAGTGGCATATGTGTACTCAGCCCTGTTATTTTATAATGACCAAATTATGACAACTAATCCTCTAAAATTTATATCATATCCAAATTATGACAACTAATCCTCACTAAATTTAATTGGCATCATTCGGATTTCAAAATTTTTTCAGATATAATACTTTTTGTGCAAGAAAGGGGGCATCCTCAGCTACAGTTTATGGGTAGTGGCAAATGTGTACTCAGCCCTGTTTTTTTATAATGACCAAAATATGACAACTAATCCTCACTAAAGTTGATATAATGGACAATTTATGACAACTAATCGTCACTAAATTTAATATAAAAACCAAATTATGACAAATAGTCCTCACTAAAATTGATATTACACTTTTGTGTAGTGGCATATGTGTACTCAGTCCTGTTTTTTTATAGTGACTAAATTATGACAACTAATCCTCACTAAAGTTGACATGATGACCAGATATAAGACTTGTTGTGTAAGAAAGAGGGCGTCCTCAGCTACAATTTACAGGTAGAGGCATATGTGTACTCAGCCCGTTTTTTTATAATGACCAAATTATGACAAATAGACCTCACTAAATTTTATATTATTCGGAATCCAAAATTATTTCAGATATAAGACTTTTTGTGTAAGAAACAGGGCGTCCTCAGCTACAATTTACGGGTAGAGGCATATGTGTACTCAGCCTGTTTTTTTATAATGGCCAAATTATGACAACTAATCCTCACTAAAGTTGACATAATGACCAATTTATGACAACTAATCGTCACTAAAATTAAAATAAAAACCAATTTATGAAAAATAGTCCTCACTAAAATTGATATTACATTTATTGTGTAAGAAAGATGTCGTCGTCAGCTACAATTTACGGGTAGTGGTATATGTGTACTCAACACCGTTCTTTTATAATGTAGTCCTCACTAAAATTTATATTATTCGAATTCCAAAACTATTTCAGATTTAAGACTTTTTGTGTAAGAAAGAGGTCGTCGTCAGCTACAATTTACGGGTAGAGGCATATGTGTAATCAGCCCGTTTTTTTATAATGACCAAATTATGACAAATAGTCCTCACTAAATTTTATATTATTCGGAATCCAAAATTATTTCAGATATAAAACTTTTTGTGTAAGAAAGAGGGCGTCCTCAGCTACAATTTACGAGTAGAGGCATATGTGTACTCAGCCTGTTTTTCTATAATGACCAAATTGTAACAAATAGTCCTTACTAAATTTTATATTACTCGGAATCCAAAATTATTTCAGATATAACACTTTTTGTGTAAGAAAGAGGGCGTCCTCAGCTACAATTTGTGGGTAGTGGCATACGTGTACTCAGCCCTGTTTTTTTTTATAATGGCCAAATTATGACAACTAATCCTCACTAAATATAATTGGCATTATTCGGATTTCAAAATTTTTTCAGATATTATACTTTTTGTGCAAGAAAGAGGGCATCCTCAGCTACAATTTACGTGTAGCGGCAAATGTGTACTCAGCCCTGTTTTTTTATAATGACTAAATTATGACATCTAATCCTCACTAAAGTTGACATAATGACCAAATTATGACAACTAATCGTCACTAAATTTAATATAATGACCAAATTATGATAAATAGTCCTCACTAAAATTGATATTATTCGAATTCCAAACCTATTTCAGATTTAAGACTTTTTGTGTAAGAAAGAGGTCGTCGTCAGCTACAATTTACGGGTAGAGGCATATGTGTACTCAGCCCGTTTTTTTATAATGACCAAATTATGACAAATAGTCCTCACTAAATTTAATATTATTCGGAATCCAAAATTATTTCAGATATAAAACTTTTTGTGTAAGAAAGAGCGCGTTCTCAGCTACAATTTACGGGTAGAGGCATATGTGTACTCAGCCTGTTTTTCTATAATGAAAAATTATAACAAATTGTCCTTACTAAATTTTATATTATTCGGAATCCAAAATTATTTCAGATATAAGACTTTTTGTGTAAGAAAGAGGGCGTCCTCAGCTACAATTTACGGGTAGAGGCATATGTGTACTCAGCCTGTTTTTTTATAATGACCAAATTATGACAAATAGTCCTTACTAAATTTTATATTATTCAGAATCCAAAATAATTTTAGATATAATACTTTTTGTGTAAGAAAGAAGGCGTCCTCAGCTACAATTTATGGGTAGTGGCATACGTGTATTTAGCCCTGTTTTTTTATAATGGCCAAATTATGACAACTAATCCTAACTAAAGTTGACATAATGACCAAATTATGACAACTAGTCGTCACTAAATTTAATATAAAAACCAAATTATGACAAATAGTCCTCACTAAAACTGATATAACACTTTTTGTGTAAGAAAGATGTCATCGTCAGCTACAATTTACGGGTAGTGGCATATGTGTACTCTGCACCGTTCTTTTATAATATAGTCCCCACTAAAATTGATGTTATTCGAATTCCAAACCTATTTCAGATTTAAGACTTTTTGTGTAAGAAAGAGGGCGTCCTCAGCTACAATTTACGGGTAGAGGCATATGTGTATTCAGCCTGTTTTTTTATAATGACCAATTTATGACAAATAGTCCTTACTAAATTTTATATTATTCGGAATCCAAAATTATTTCAGATATAAGACTTTTTGTGTAAGAAAGAGGGCGTCCTCAGCTAAAATTTACGGGTAGAGGCATATGTGTACTCAGCCTGTTTTTTTATAATGGCCAAATTATGACAACTAATCCTCACTAAAGTTGACATAATGACCAAATTATGAGAACTAGTCGTTACTAAATTTAATATAAAAACCAAATTATGACAAATAGTCCTCACTAAAATTGATATTACACTTTTTGTGTAAGAAAGATGTCATCGTCAGCTACAATTTACGGGTAGTGGCATATGTGTACTCTGCACCGTTCTTTTATAATATAGTCCCCACTAAAATTGATGTTATTCGAATTCCAAAACTGTTTCAGATTTAAGACTTTTTGTGTAAGAAAGAGGTCGTCGTCAGCTACAATTTACGGGTAGAGGCATATGTGTACTCAGCCCGTTTTTTTATAATGACCAAATTATGACAAATAGTGCTCACTAAATTTTATATTATTCGGAATCCAAAATTATTTCAGATATAAGACCTTTTGTCCAAGAAAGAAGGCGTCCTCAGCTACAATTTATGGGTAGTGGCATATGTGTAATCAGCCCTGTTTTTTATAATGACCAAATTATGACAACTAATCCTCTAAAATTTATATAATGTCCAAATTATGACAACTAATCCTCAATAAATTTAATTGGCATTATTCGGATCTCAAAATTTTTTCAGATATTATACTTTTTGTGCAAGAAAGAGGGCATCCTCAGCTACAATTTACGTTTAGTGGCATATGTGTACTTAGCCCTGTTTTTTTATAATGACCAAATTATGACATCTAATCCTCACTAAAGTTGACATAATGACCAAATTAAGACAACTAATCGTCACTAAATTTAATATAATGACCAAATTATGATAAATAGTCCTCACTAAAATTGATATTACACTTTTTGTGTAAGAAAGATGTCATCGTCAGGTACAATTTACGGGTAGTGGCATATGTGTACTCTGCATCGTTCTTTTATAATATAGTCCCCACTAAAATTGATGTTATTCGAATTCCAAAACTGTTTCAGATTTAAGACTTTTTGTGTAAGAAAGAGGTCGTCGTCAGCTACAATTTACGGGTAGAGGCATATGTGTACTCAGCCCGTTTTTTTATATTGACCAAATTTTGACAAATAGTCCTCACTAAATTTTATATTATTCGGAATCCAAAATTATTTTAGATATAAGACTTTTTGTGCAAGAAAGAAGGCGTCCTCAGCTACAGTTTATGGGTAGTGGCATATGTGTACTCAGCCCTGTTTTTTTATAATGACCAAATTATGACAACTAATCCTCACTAAAGTTGATATAATGGCCAAATTATGACAACTAATCCTCACTAAATATAATTGGCATTATTCGGATTTCAAAATTTTTTCAGATATTATACTTTTTGTGCAAGAAAGATGGCATCCTCAGCTACAATAGTGGCATATGTGTACTCAGCCCTGTTGTTTTATAATGACCAAATTATGACAACTAATCCTCTAAAATTTATATATTGTCCAAATTATGACAACTAATCCTCACTAAATTTAATTGGCATTATTCGGATTTCAAAATTTTTTTAGATATAAGACTTTTTGTGCAAGAAAGAAGGCATCCTCATTTACAATTTACGTGTAGTGGCATATGTGTACTCAGACCTGTTTTTTTATTATGACCAATTTATGACAAATGGTCCTCACTAAATTTTATATTATTCGGAATCCAAAATTATTTCATATATAAAACTTTTTATGTAAGAAAGAGGGCGTCCTCAGCTACAATTTACAGGTAGAGGCATATGTGACCCAATTATGACAAATAGTCCTTACTAAATTTTATATTATTCGGAATCCAAAATTATTTCAGATATAAGACTTTTTGTGCAAGAAAGAAGGCGTCCTCAGCTACAATTTATGGGTAGTGGCATACGTGTACTCAGCCCTGCTTTTTTATAATGGCCAAATTATGACAACTAATCCTCACTAAAGTTGACATAAGAAAGAGGGCGTCCTCAGCTACAATTTACGGGTAGAGGCATATGTGTACTCAGCCTGTTTTTCTATAATGACCAAATAATGACAAGTAGACCTCACTAAATTTTATATTATTCGGAATCCAAAATTATTTTAGATACAAGACATTTTGTGCAAGAAAGAAGGCGTCCTCAGCTACAATTTATGGGTAGTGGCATATGTGTACTCAGCCCTGTTTTTTTATAATGACCAAATTATGACAACTAATCCTCACTAAAGTTGATATAATGGCCAAATTATTACAACTAATCCTCACTAAATATAACTGGCATTATTCGGATTTTAAAATTTTTTCAGATATAAGACTCTATATAAAACTTTTTATGTAAGAAAGAGGGCGTCCTCAGCCACAATTTACAGGTAGAGGCATATGTGACCCAATTATGACAAATAGTCCTTACTAAATTTTATATTATTCGGAATCCAAAATTATTTCAGATATAAAACTTTTTGTGTAAGAAAGAGGGCGTCCTCAGCTACAATTTACGGGTAGAGGCATATGTGTACTCAGCCTGTTTTTTTATAATGACCAAATTATGACAAATAGTCCTTACTAAATTTTATATTATTCAGAATCCAAAATTATTTTAGATATAAGACTTTTTGTGCAAGAAAGAAGGCGTCCTCAGCTACAATTTATGGGTAGTGGCATACGTGTACTCAGCCCTGCTTTTTTATAATGGTCAAATTATGACAACTAATCCTCACTAAAGTTGACATAAGAAAGAGGGCGTCCTCAGCTACAATTTACGGGTAGAGGCATATTTGTACTCAGCCTGTTTTTCTATAATGACCAAATTATGACAAGTAGACCTCACTAAATTTTATATTATTCGGAATCCAAAATTATTTTAGATACAAGACTTTTTGTGCAAGAAAGAAGGCGTCCTCAGCTACTTTTTTATAATGGCTGTATTTTATAATGACCAAATTATGACAACTAATCCTCACTAAAGTTGATATAATGGACAAATTATGACAACTAATCCCCACTAAATATAATTGGCATTATTCGGATTTCAAAATTTTTTCAGATATAATACTTTTTGTGCAAGGAAGATGGCATCCTCAGCTACAATTTACGTCTAGTGGCATATGTGTACTCAGCCCTGTTTTTTTATAGTGACCAAATTATGACAACTAATCCTCACTAAAGTTGACATAAGAAAGAGGGCGTCCTCAGCTACAATTTACGGGTAGAGGCATATGTGTACTCAGCCTGTTTTTCTATAATGACCAAATAATGACAAGTAGACCTCACTAAATTTTATATTATTCGGAATCCAAAATTATTTTAGATACAAGACATTTTGTGCAAGAAAGAAGGCGTTCTCAGCTACAATTTATGGGTAGTGGCATATGTGTACTCAGCCCTGTTTTTTTATAATGACCAAATTATGACAACTAATCCTCACTAAAGTTGATATAATGGCCAAATTATTACAACTAATCCTCACTAAATATAACTGGCATTATTCGGATTTTAAAATTTTTTCAGATATAAGACTCTATATAAAACTTTTTATGTAAGAAAGAGGGCGTCCTCAGCCACAATTTACAGGTAGAGGCATATGTGACCCAATTATGACAAATAGTCCTTACTAAATTTTATATTATTCGGAATCCAAAATTATTTCAGATATAAAACTTTTTGTGTAAGAAAGAGGGCGTCCTCAGCTACAATTTACGGGTAGAGGCATATGTGTACTCAGCCTGTTTTTTTATAATGACCAAATTATGACAAATAGTCCTTACTAAATTTTATATTATTCAGAATCCAAAATTATTTTAGATATAAGACTTTTTGGGCAAGAAAGAAGGCGTCCTCAGCTACAATTTATGGGTAGTGGCATACGTGTACTCAGCCCTGCTTTTTTATAATGGTCAAATTATGACAACTAATCCTCACTAAAGTTGACATAAGAAAGAGGGCGTCCTCAGCTACAATTTACGGGTAGAGGCATATTTGTACTCAGCCTGTTTTTCTATAATGACCAAATTATGACAAGTAGACCTCACTAAATTTTATATTATTCGGAATCCAAAATTATTTTAGATACAAGACTTTTTGTGCAAGAAAGAAGGCGTCCTCAGCTACTTTTTTATAATGGCTGTTTTTTTATAATGACCAAATTATGACAACTAATCCTCACTAAAGTTGATATAATGGACAAATTATGACAACTAATCCCCACTAAATATAATTGGCATTATTCGGATTTCAAAATTTTTTCATATATAATACTTTTTGTGCAAGGAAGATGGCATCCTCAGCTACAATTTACGTCTAGTGGCATATGTGTACTCAGCCCTGTTTTTTTATAGTGACCAAATTATGACAACTAATCCTCACTAAAGTTGACATGATGACCAGATATAAGACTTTTTGTGTAAGAAAGAGGGTGTCCTCAGCTACAATTTACGGGTAGTGGCATATGTGTACTCAGCACCGTTCTTTTATAATATTGTCCCCACTAAAATTGATATTATTCGAATTCCAAAACTATTTCAGATTTAAGACTTTTTTTGTAAGAAAGAGGTCGTCGTCAGCTACAATTTACGGGTAGGGGCATATGTGTACTCAGCCTGTTTTTTTATAATGACCAAATTATGACAAATAGACCTCACTAAATTTTATATTATTCGGAATCCAAAATTATTTTAGATATAAGACTTTTTGTGCAAGAAAGAAGGCGTCCTCAGCTAAAATTTATGGGTAGTGGCATATGTGTACTAAGCCCTGTTTTTTTTAATGACCAAATTATGACAACTAATCCTCACTAAAGTTGATATAATGGCCAAATTATGACAACTAATCCTCACTAAATATAATTGGCGTTATTCGGATTTCAAAATTTTTTCAGATATTATACTTTTTGTGCAAGAAAGATGGCATCCTCAGCTACAATAGTGGCATATGTGTACTCAGCCCTGTTGTTTTATAATGACCAAATTATGACAACTAATCCTCTAAAATTTATATATTGTCCAAATTATGACAACTAATCCTCACTAAATTTAATTGGCATTATTCGGATTTCAAAATTTTTTTAGATATAAGACTTTTTGTGCAAGAAAGAAGGCATCCTCATTTACAATTTACGTGTAGTGGCATATGTGTACTTAGACCTGTTTTTTTATTATGACCAATTTATGACAACTAATCCTCACTAAAGTTGACATAATGACCAAATTATGACAACTAGTCGTCACTAAATTTAATATAAAAACCAAATTATGACAAATAGTCCTCACTTAAATTGATATTAGACTTTTTGTGTAAGAAAGAGGTCGTCGTCAGCTACAATTTACGGGTAGAGGCATATGTGTACTCAGCCCGTTTTTTTATAATGACCAAATTATGACAAATAGTTCTCACTAAATTTTATATTATTCGGAATCCAAAATTATTTCAGATATAAGACTTTTTGTGTAAGAAAGAGGGCGTCCTCAGCTACAATTTACGGGTAGAGGCATATGTGTACTCAGCATGTTTTTTTATAATGACCAAATTATGACAAATAGTCCTTACTAAATTTTATATTATTCGGAATCCAAAATTATTTTAGATATAAGACTTTTTGTGCAAGAAAGAAGGCGTCCCCAGCTACAATTTACGGGTGGAGGCATATGTGTACTCAGCCTGTTTTTTATAATGGCCAAAGTATGACAACTAGTTCTCACTAAAGTTGACATAATGACCAAATTATGACAACTAGTCGTCACTAAATTTAATATAAAAACCAAATTATGACAAATAATCTTCACTAAAATTGATATTACACTTTTTGTGTAAGAAAGATGTCGTCGTCAGCTACAATTTACGGGTAGTGGCATATGTGTACTCAGCACAGTTTTTTTTATAATGGCCAAATTATGACAACTAATCCTCACTAAAGTTGACATAATGACCAATTTATGACAACTAATCTTCACTAAAATTAAAATAAAAATTAAATTATGACAAATAGTCCTCACTAAAATTGATATTACATTTATTGTGTAAGAAAGATGTCGTCGTCAGCTACAATTTACGGGTAGAGGCATATGTGTACTCAGCCCGTTTTTTTATAATGACCAAATTATGACAAATTGTCCTCACTAAATTTTATATTATTCGGAATCCAAAATTATTTCATATATAAAACTTTTTATGTAAGAAAGAGGGCGTCCTCAGCTACAATTTACAGGTAGAGGCATATGTGACCCAATTATGACAAATAGTCCTTACTAAATTTTATATTATTCGGAATCCAAAATTATTTTAGATATAAGACTTTTTGTGCAAGAAAGAAGGCGTCCTCAGCTACAATTTATGGGTAGTGGCATACGTGTACTCAGCCTGTTTTTTTATAATGACCAAATTATGACAAATAGTCCTTACTAAATTTTATATTATTCAGAATCCAAAATTATTTTAGATATAAGACTTTTTGTGCAAGAAAGAAGGCGTCCCCAGCTACAATTTACGGGTGGAGGCATATGTGTACTCAGCCTGTTTTTTATAATGGCCAAAGTATGACAACTAGTTCTCACTAAAGTTGACATAATGACCAAATTATGACAACTAGTCGTCACTAAATTTAATATAAAAACCAAATTATGACAAATAATCTTCACTAAAATTGATATTACACTTTTTGTGTAAGAAAGATGTCGTCGTCAGCTACAATTTACGGGTAGTGGCATATGTGTACTCAGCACAGTTTTTTTTATAATGGCCAAATTATGACAACTAATCCTCACTAAAGTTGACATAATGACCAATTTATGACAACTAATCTTCACTAAAATTAAAATAAAAATTAAATTATGACAAATAGTCCTCACTAAAATTGATATTACATTTATTGTGTAAGAAAGATGTCGTCGTCAGCTACAATTTACGGGTAGAGGCATATGTGTACTCAGCCCGTTTTTTTATAATGACCAAATTATGACAAATTGTCCTCACTAAATTTTATATTATTCGGAATCCAAAATTATTTCATATATAAAACTTTTTATGTAAGAAAGAGGGCGTCCTCAGCTACAATTTACAGGTAGAGGCATATGTGACCCAATTATGACAAATAGTCCTTACTAAATTTTATATTATTCGGAATCCAAAATTATTTTAGATATAAGACTTTTTGTGCAAGAAAGAAGGCGTCCTCAGCTACAATTTATGGGTAGTGGCATACGTGTACTCAGCCTGTTTTTTTATAATGACCAAATTATGACAAATAGTCCTTACTAAATTTTATATTATTCAGAATCCAAAATTATTTTAGATATAAGACTTTTTGTGCAAGAAAGAAGGCGTCCTCAGCTACAATTTATGGGTAGTGGCATACGTGTACTCAGCCCTGCTTTTTTATAATGGTCAAATTATGACAACTAATCCTCACTAAAGTTGACATAAGAAAGAGGGCGTCCTCAGCTACAATTTACGGGTAGAGGCATATTTGTACTCAGCCTGTTTTTCTATAATGACCAAATTATGACAAGTAGACCTCACTAAATTTTATATTATTCGGAATCCAAAATTATTTTAGATACAAGACTTTTTGTGCAAGAAAGAAGGCGTCCTCAGCTACAATTTATGGGTAGTGGCATATGTGTACACAGCCCTGTTATTTTATAATGACCAAATTATGACAAATAGTCCTTTATTATGGCCAAATTATGACAACTAATCCTCACTAAAGTTGATATAATGGCCAAATTATGACAACTAATTCTCACTAAATATAACTGGCATTATTCGGATTTTAAAATTTTTTCAGATATAAGACTTTTTGTGCAAGAAAGATGGCATCCTCAGCTACAATTTACGTGTAGTGGCATATGTGTACTCAGCCCTGTTATTTTATAATGACCAAATTATGACAAATAGTCCTTACTAAATTTTATATTATTCGGAATCCAAAATTATTTCAGATTTAAGACTTTTTGTGTAAGAAAGAGGGCGTCCTCAGCTACAATTTACGGGTGGAGGCATATGTGTACTCAGCCTGTTTTTTTATAATGGCCAAAGTATGACAACTAGTTCTCACTAAAGTTGACATAATGACCAAATTATGACAACTAGCCGTCACTAAATTTAATATAAAAACCAAATTATGACAAATAATCTTCACTAAAATTGATATTACACTTTTTGTGTAAGAAAGATGTCGTCGTCAGCTACAATTTACGGGTAGTAGCATATGTGTACTCAGCACCGTTCTTTAATAATATAGTCCCCGTTAAAATTGATATTATTCGAATTCCAAAACTATTTCAGATTTAAGACTTTTTGTGTAAGAAAGAGGTCGTCGTCAGCTACAATTTACGGGTAGAGGCATATGTGTACTCAGTCCGTTTTTTTATAATGACCAAATTATGACAAATAGTCCTCACTAAATTTTATATTATTCGGAATCCAAAATTATTTTAGATATAAGACTTTTTGTGCAAGAAAGAAGGCGTCCTCAGCTACAATTTATGGGTAGTGGCATATGTGTACTCAGCACAGTTTTTTTTATAATGGCCAAATTATGACAACTAATCCTCACTAAAGTTGACATAATGACCAATTTATGACAACTAATCTTCACTAAAATTAAAATAAAAATTAAATTATGACAAATAGTCCTCACTAAAATTGATAATACATTTATTGTGTAAGAAAGATGTCGTCGTCAGCTACAATTTACGGGTAGAGGCATATGTGTACTCAGCCCGTTTTTTTATAATGACCAAATTATGACAAATTGTCCTCACTAAATTTTATATTATTCGGAATCCAAAATTATTTCATATATAAAACTTTTTATGTAAGAAAGAGGGCGGCCTCAGCTACAATTTACAGGTAGAGGCATATGTGACCCAATTATGACAAATAGTCCTTACTAAATTTTATATTATTCGGAATCCAAAATTATTTCAGATATAAGACTTTTTGTGTAAGAAAGAGGGCGTCCTCAGCTACAATTTACGGGTAGAGGCATATGTGTACTCAGCCTGTTTTTTTATAATGACCAAATTATGACAAATAGTCCTTACTAAATTTTATATTATTCAGAATCCAAAATTATTTTAGATATAAGACTTTTTGTGCAAGAAAGAAGGCGTCCTCAGCTACAATTTATGGGTAGTGGCATATGTGTACTCAGCCCTGTTTTTTTATAATGACCAAATTATGACAACTAATCCTCACTAAACTTGATATAATGGCCAAATTATGACAACTAATCCTCACTAAATATAACTGGCATTATTCGGATTTTAAAATTTTTTCAGATATAAGACTCTATATAAAACTTTTTATGTAAGAAAGAGGGCGTCCTCAGCTACAATTTACAGGTAGAGGCATATGTGACCCAATTATGACAAATAGTCCTTACTAAATTTTATATTATTCGGAATCCAAAATTATTTCAGATATAAAACTTTTTGTGTAAGAAAGAGGGCGTCCTCAGCTACAATTTACGGGTGGAGGCATATGTGTACTCAGCCTGTTTTTTTATAATGGCCAAAGTATGACAACTAGTTCTCACTAAAGTTGACATAATGACCAAATTATGACAACTAGTCGTCACTAAATTTAATATAAAAACCAAATTATGACAAATAATCTTCACTAAAATTGATATTACACTTTTTGTGTAAGAAAGATGTCGTCGTCAGCTACAATTTACGGGTAGTAGCATATGTGTACTCAGCACCGTTCTTTTATAATATAGTCCCCGTTAAAATTGATATTATTCGAATTCCAAAACTATTTCAGATTTAAGACTTTTTGTGTAAGAAAGAGGTCGTCGTCAGCTACAATTTACGGGTAGAGGCATATGTGTACTCAGTCCGTTTTATATTTTTAAATATATTTTTTCAGATATAAGACTTTAAAATTTTAAAATTTTTTCAGATATAAGACTTTTTGTGCAAGAAAGATGGCATCCTCAGCTACAATTTACGTGTAGTGGCATATGTGTACTCAGCCCTGTTATTTTATAATGACCAAATTATGACAAATAGTCCTTACTAAATTTTATATTATTCGGAATCCAAAATTATTTCAGATTTAAGACTTTTTGTGTAAGAAAGAGGGCGTCCTCAGCTACAATTTACGGGTGGAGGCATATGTGTACTCAGCCTGTTTTTTTATAATGGCCAAAGTATGACAACTAGTTCTCACTAAAGTTGACATAATGACCAAATTATGACAACTAGTCGTCACTAAAATTAATATAAAAACCAAATTATGACAAATAATCTTCACTAAAATTGATATTACACTTTTTGTGTAAGAAAGATGTCGTCGTCAGCTACAATTTACGGGTAGTAGCATATGTGTACTCAGCACCGTTCTTTTATAATATAGTCCCCGTTAAAATTGATATTATTCGAATTCCAAAACTATTTCAGATTTAAGACTTTTTGTGTAAGAAAGAGGTCGTCGTCAGCTACAATTTACGGGTAGAGGCATATGTGTACTCAGTCCGTTTTTTTATAATGACCAAATTATGACAAATAGTCCTCACTAAATTTTATATTATTCGGAATCCAAAATTATTTTAGATATAAGACTTTTTGTGCAAGAAAGAAGGCGTCCTCAGCTACAATTTATGGGTAGTGGCATATGTGTACTCAGCCCTGTTATTTTATAATGACCAAATTATGACAACTAATCCTCTAAAATTTATATAATGTCCAAATTATGACAACTAATCCTTACTAAATTTAATTGGCATTATTCGGATTTCAAAATTTTTTTAGATATAAGACTTTTTGTGCAAGAAAGAGGGCATCCTCAGCTACAATTTACGTGTAGTGGCATATGTGTACTCAGACCTGTTTTTTTATAATGGCCAAATTATGACAACTAATCCTCACTAAAGTTGACATAATGACCAATTTATGACAACTAATCTTCACTAAAATTAAAATAAAAATTAAATTATGACAAATAGTCCTCACTAAAATTGATAATACATTTATTGTGTAAGAAAGATGTCGTCGTCAGCTACAATTTACGGGTAGAGGCATATGTGTACTCAGCCCATTTTTTTATAATGACCAAATTATGACAAATTGTCCTCACTAAATTTTATATTATTCGGAATCCAAAATTATTTCATATATAAAACTTTTTATGTAAGAAAGAGGGCGTCCTCAGCTACAATTTACAGGTAGAGGCATATGTGACCCAATTATGACAAATAGTCCTTACTAAATTTTATATTATTCGGAATCCAAAATTATTTCAGATATAAGACTTTTTGTGTAAGAAAGAGGGAGTCCTCAGCTACGATTTACGGGTAGAGGCATATGTGTACTCAGCCCATTTTTTTATAATGACCAAATTATGACAAATTGTCCTCACTAAATTTTATATTATTCGGAATCCAAAATTATTTCATATATAAAACTTTTTATGTAAGAAAGAGGGCGTCCTCAGCTACAATTTACAGGTAGAGGCATATGTGACCCAATTATGACAAATAGTCCTTACTAAATTTTATATTATTCGGAATCCAAAATTATTTCAGATATAAGACTTTTTGTGTAAGAAAGAGGGCGTCCTCAGCTACAATTTATGGGTAGTGGCATATGTGTACTCAGCCCTGTTTTTTTATAATGACCAAATTATGACAACTAATCCTCACTAAAGTTGATATAATGGCCAAATTATGACAACTAATCCTCACTAAATATAACTGGCATTATTCGGATTTTAAAATTTTTTCAGATATAAGACTTTTTGTGCAAGAAAGAAGGCGTCCTCAGCTACAATTTATGGGTAGTGGCATACGTGTACTCAGCCCTGCTTTTTTATAATGGCCAAATTATGACAACTAATCCTCACTAAAGTTGACATAAGAAAGAGGGCGTCCTCAGCTACAATTTACGGGTAGAGGCATATGTGTACTCAGCCTGTTTTTCTATAATGACCAAATAATGACAAGTAGACCTCACTAAATTTTATATTATTCGGAATCCAAAATTATTTTGGATACAAGACATTTTGTGCAATAAAGAAGGCGTCCTCAGCTACAATTTATGGGTAGTGGCATATGTGTACTCAGCCCTGTTTTTTTATAATGACCAAATTATGACAACTAATCCTCACTAAACTTGATATAATGGCCAAATTATGACAACTAATCCTCACTAAATATAACTGGCATTATTCGGATTTTAAAATTTTTTCAGATATAAGACTCTATATAAAACTTTTTATGTAAGAAAGAGGGCGTCCTCAGCTACAATTTACAGGTAGAGGCATATGTGACCCAATTATGACAAATAGTCCTTACTAAATTTTATATTATTCGGAATCCAAAATTATTTCAGATATAAAACTTTTTGTGTAAGAAAGAGGGCGTCCTCAGCTACAATTTACGGGTGGAGGCATATGTGTACTCAGCCTGTTTTTTTATAATGGCCAAAGTATGACAACTAGTTCTCACTAAAGTTGACATAATGACCAAATTATGACAACTAGTCGTCACTAAATTTAATATAAAAACCAAATTATGACAAATAATCTTCACTAAAATTGATATTACACTTTTTGTGTAAGAAAGATGTCGTCGTCAGCTACAATTTACGGGTAGTAGCATATGTGTACTCAGCACCGTTCTTTTATAATATAGTCCCCGTTAAAATTGATATTATTCGAATTCCAAAACTATTTCAGATTTAAGACTTTTTGTGTAAGAAAGAGGTCGTCGTCAGCTACAATTTACGGGTAGAGGCATATGTGTACTCAGTCCGTTTTATATTTTTAAATATATTTTTTCAGATATAAGACTTTAAAATTTTAAAATTTTTTCAGATATAAGACTTTTTGTGCAAGAAAGATGGCATCCTCAGCTACAATTTACGTGTAGTGGCATATGTGTACTCAGCCCTGTTATTTTATAATGACCAAATTATGACAAATAGTCCTTACTAAATTTTATATTATTCGGAATCCAAAATTATTTCAGATTTAAGACTTTTTGTGTAAGAAAGAGGGCGTCCTCAGCTACAATTTACGGGTGGAGGCATATGTGTACTCAGCCTGTTTTTTTATAATGGCCAAAGTATGACAACTAGTTCTCACTAAAGTTGACATAATGACCAAATTATGACAACTAGTCGTCACTAAAATTAATATAAAAACCAAATTATGACAAATAATCTTCACTAAAATTGATATTACACTTTTTGTGTAAGAAAGATGTCGTCGTCAGCTACAATTTACGGGTAGTAGCATATGTGTACTCAGCACCGTTCTTTTATAATATAGTCCCCGTTAAAATTGATATTATTCGAATTCCAAAACTATTTCAGATTTAAGACTTTTTGTGTAAGAAAGAGGTCGTCGTCAGCTACAATTTACGGGTAGAGGCATATGTGTACTCAGTCCGTTTTTTTATAATGACCAAATTATGACAAATAGTCCTCACTAAATTTTATATTATTCGGAATCCAAAATTATTTTAGATATAAGACTTTTTGTGCAAGAAAGAAGGCGTCCTCAGCTACAATTTATGGGTAGTGGCATATGTGTACTCAGCCCTGTTATTTTATAATGACCAAATTATGACAACTAATCCTCTAAAATTTATATAATGTCCAAATTATGACAACTAATCCTTACTAAATTTAATTGGCATTATTCGGATTTCAAAATTTTTTTAGATATAAGACTTTTTGTGCAAGAAAGAGGGCATCCTCAGCTACAATTTACGTGTAGTGGCATATGTGTACTCAGACCTGTTTTTTTATAATGGCCAAATTATGACAACTAATCCTCACTAAAGTTGACATAATGACCAATTTATGACAACTAATCTTCACTAAAATTAAAATAAAAATTAAATTATGACAAATAGTCCTCACTAAAATTGATAATACATTTATTGTGTAAGAAAGATGTCGTCGTCAGCTACAATTTACGGGTAGAGGCATATGTGTACTCAGCCCATTTTTTTATAATGACCAAATTATGACAAATTGTCCTCACTAAATTTTATATTATTCGGAATCCAAAATTATTTCATATATAAAACTTTTTATGTAAGAAAGAGGGCGTCCTCAGCTACAATTTACAGGTAGAGGCATATGTGACCCAATTATGACAAATAGTCCTTACTAAATTTTATATTATTCGGAATCCAAAATTATTTCAGATATAAGACTTTTTGTGTAAGAAAGAGGGCGTCCTCAGCTACAATTTACGGGTAGAGGCATATGTGTACTCAGCCCATTTTTTTATAATGACCAAATTATGACAAATTGTCCTCACTAAATTTTATATTATTCGGAATCCAAAATTATTTCATATATAAAACTTTTTATGTAAGAAAGAGGGCGTCCTCAGCTACAATTTACAGGTAGAGGCATATGTGACCCAATTATGACAAATAGTCCTTACTAAATTTTATATTATTCGGAATCCAAAATTATTTCAGATATAAGACTTTTTGTGTAAGAAAGAGGGCGTCCTCAGCTACAATTTATGGGTAGTGGCATATGTGTACTCAGCCCTGTTTTTTTATAATGACCAAATTATGACAACTAATCCTCACTAAAGTTGATATAATGGCCAAATTATGACAACTAATCCTCACTAAATATAACTGGCATTATTCGGATTTTAAAATTTTTTCAGATATAAGACTTTTTGTGCAAGAAAGATGGCATCCTCAGCTACAATTTACGTGTAGTGGCATATGTGTACTCAGCCCTGTTATTTCATAATGACCAAATTATGACAACTAATCCTCTAAAATTTATATAATGTCCAAATTATGACAGCTAATCCTTACTAAATTTAATTGGCATTATTCGGATTTCAAAATTTTTTTAGATATAAGACTTTTTGTGCAAGAAAGAGGGCATCCTCAGCTACAATTTACGTGTAGTGGCATATGTGTACTCAGACCTGTTTTTTTATAATGACCAAATTATGACAAATTGTCCTCACTAAATTTTATATTATTCGGAATCCAAAATTATTTCATATATAAAACTTTTTATGTAAGAAAGAGGGCGTCCTCAGCTACAATTTACAGGTAGAGGCATATGTGACCCAATTATGACAAATAGTCCTTACTAAATTTTATATTATTCGGAATCCAAAATTATTTCAGATATAAGACTTTTTGTGTAAGAAAGAGGGCGTCCTCAGCTACAATTTATGGGTAGTGGCATATGTGTACTCAGCCCTGTTTTTTTATAATGACCAAATTATGACAACTAATCCTCACTAAAGTTGATATAATGGCCAAATTATGACAACTAATCCTCACTAAATATAACTGGCATTATTCGGATTTTAAAATTTTTTCAGATATAAGACTTTTTGTGCAAGAAAGATGGCATCCTCAGCTACAATTTACGTGTAGTGGCATATGTGTACTCAGCCCTGTTATTTCATAATGACCAAATTATGACAACTAATCCTCTAAAATTTATATAATGTCCAAATTATGACAGCTAATCCTTACTAAATTTAATTGGCATTATTCGGATTTCAAAATTTTTTTAGATATAAGACTTTTTGTGCAAGAAAGAGGGCATCCTCAGCTACAATTTACGTGTAGTGGCATATGTGTACTCAGACCTGTTTTTTTATTATGACCAACTTATGACAACTAATCCTCACTAAAGTTGACATAATGACCAAATTATGACAGCTAGTCGTCACTAAATTTAATATAAAAACCAAATTATGACAAATAGTCCTCACTAAAATTGATATTACACTTTTTGTGTAAGAAAGAGGTCGTCGTCAGCTACAATTTACGGGTAGTAGCATATGTGTACTCAGCCCCGTTCTTTTATAAAATAGTCCTCACTAAAATTTATATTATTCGGATTCCTAAATTATTTCAGATATAAAACTTTTTGTGTAAGAAAGAGGGTGTCCTCAGCTACAATTTACGGGTAGAGGCATATGTGTACTCAGCCCGTTTTTTTATAATGACCAAATTATGACAAATAGTCCTCACTAAATTTTATATTATTCGGAATCCAAAATTATTTTAGATATAAGACTTTTTGTGCAAGAAAGAAGGCGTCCTCAGCTACAATTTATGGGTAGTGGCATATGTGTACTCAGCACAGTTTTTTTATAATGACCAAATTATGACAACTAATCCTCACTAAAGTTGATATAATGGCCAAATTATGACAACTAATCCTCATTTAATATAATTGTCATTATTCGGATTTCAAAATTTTTTCAGATATAAGACTTTTTGTGCAAGAAAGATGTTATCCTCAGCTACAATTTACGTGTAGTGGCATATGTGTACTTAGCCCTGTTTTTTTATAATGGCCAAATTATGACAACTAATCCTCACTAAAGTTGACATAATGACCAATTTATGACAACTAATCTTCACTAAAATTAAAATAAAAATTAAATTATGACAAATAGTCCTCACTAAAATTGATATTACATTTATTGTGTAAGAAAGATGTCGTCGTCAGCTACAATTTACGGGTAGAGCCATATGTGTACTCAGCCCGTTTTTTTATAATGACCAAATTATGACAAATTGTCCTCACTAAATTTTATATTATTCGGAATCCAAAATTATTTCATATATAAAACTTTTTATGTAAGAAAGAGGGCGTCCTCAGCTTCAATTTACAGGTAGAGGCATATGTGTACTCAGCCTGTTTTTCTATAATGACCAAATTATGACAAATAGTCCTTACTAAATTTTATATTATTCGGAATCCAAAATTATTTCAGATATAAGACTTTTTGTGTAAGAAAGAGGGCGTCCTCAGCTACAATTTACGGGTAGAGGCATATGTGTACTCAGCCTGTTTTTTTATAATGACCAAATTATGACAAATAGTCCTTACTAAATTTTATATTATTCAGAATCCAAAATTATTTTAGATATAAGACTTTTTGTGCAAGAAAGAAGGCGTCCTCAGCTACAATTTATGGGTAGTGGCATACGTGTACTCAGCCCTGCTTTTTTATAATGGCCAAATTATGACAACTAATCCTCACTAAAGTTGACATAAGAAAGAGGGCGTCTTCAGCTACAATTTACGGGTAGAGGCATATGTGTACTCAGCCTGTTTTTCTATAATGACCAAATAATGACAAGTAGACCTCACTAAATTTTATATTATTCGGAATCCAAAATTATTTTAGATACAAGACTTTTTGTGCAAGAAAGAAGGCGTCCTCAGCTACAATTTATGGGTAGTGGCATATGTGTACTCAGCCCTGTTTTTTTATAATGACCAAATTATGACAACTAATCCTCACTAAAGTTGATATAATGGCCAAATTATGACAACTAATCCTCACTAAATATAATTGGCATTATTCGGATTTTAAAATTTTTTCAGATATAAGACTTTTTGTGCAAGAAAGATGGCATCCTCAGCTACAATTTACGTGTAGTGGCATATGTGTACTCAGCCCTGTTATTTTATAATGACCAAATTATGACAACTAATCCTCTAAAATTTATATAATGTCCAAATTATGACAACTAATCCTTACTAAATTTAATTGGCATTATTCGGATTTCAAAATTTTTTTAGATATAAGACTTTTTGTGCAAGAAAGAGGGCATCCTCAGCTACAATTTACGTGTAGTGGCATATGTGTACTCAGACCTGTTTTTTTATTATGACCAACTTATGACAACTAATCCTCACTAAAGTTGACATAATGACCAAATTATGACAACTAGTCGTCACTAAATTTAATATAAAAACCAAATTATGACAAATAGTACTCACTAAAATTGATATTACACTTTTTGTGTAAGAAAGAGGTCGTCGTCAGCTACAATTTACGGGTAGAGGCATATGTGTAATCAGCCCGTTTTTTTATAATGACCAAATTATGACAAATAGTCCTCACTAAATTTTATATTATTCGGAATCCAAAATTATTTCAGATATAAAACTTTTTGTGTAAGAAAGAGGGCGTCCTCAGCTACAATTTACGAGTAGAGGCATATGTGTACTCAGCCCTATTTTTTTATAATGACCAAATTATGACAACTAATCCTCACTAAAGTTGACATAATGACCAAATTATGACAACTAATCCTCATTTAATATAATTGTCATTATTCGGATTTCAAAATTTTTTCAGATATAAGACTTTTTGTGCAAGAAAGATGTTATCCTCAGCTACAATTTACGTGTAGTGGCATATGTGTACTTAGCCCTGTTTTTTTATAATGGCCAAATTATGACAACTAATCCTCACTAAAGTTGACATAATGACCAATTTATGACAACTAATCTTCACTAAAATTAAAATAAAAATTAAATTATGACAAATAGTCCTCACTAAAATTGATATTACATTTATTGTGTAAGAAAGATGTCGTCGTCAGCTACAATTTACGGGTAGAGCCATATGTGTACTCAGCCCGTTTTTTTATAATGACCAAATTATGACAAATTGTCCTCACTAAATTTTATATTATTCGGAATCCAAAATTATTTCATATATAAAACTTTTTATGTAAGAAAGAGGGCGTCCTCAGCTTCAATTTACAGGTAGAGGCATATGTGTACTCAGCCTGTTTTTCTATAATGACCAAATTATGACAAATAGTCCTTACTAAATTTTATATTATTCGGAATCCAAAATTATTTCAGATATAAGACTTTTTGTGTAAGAAAGAGGGCGTCCTCAGCTACAATTTACGGGTAGAGGCATATGTGTACTCAGCCTGTTTTTTTATAATGACCAAATTATGACAAATAGTCCTTACTAAATTTTATATTATTCAGAATCCAAAATTATTTTAGATATAAGACTTTTTGTGCAAGAAAGAAGGCGTCCTCAGCTACAATTTATGGGTAGTGGCATACGTGTACTCAGCCCTGCTTTTTTATAATGGCCAAATTATGACAACTAATCCTCACTAAAGTTGACATAAGAAAGAGGGCGTCTTCAGCTACAATTTACGGGTAGAGGCATATGTGTACTCAGCCTGTTTTTCTATAATGAACAAATAATGACAAGTAGACCTCACTAAATTTTATATTATTCGGAATCCAAAATTATTTTAGATACAAGACTTTTTGTGCAAGAAAGAAGGCGTCCTCAGCTACAATTTATGGGTAGTGGCATATGTGTACTCAGCCCTGTTTTTTTATAATGACCAAATTATGACAACTAATCCTCACTAAAGTTGATATAATGGCCAAATTATGACAACTAATCCTCACTAAATATAATTGGCATTATTCGGATTTTAAAATTTTTTCAGATATAAGACTTTTTGTGCAAGAAAGATGGCATCCTCAGCTACAATTTACGTGTAGTGGCATATGTGTACTCAGCCCTGTTATTTTATAATGACCAAATTATGACAACTAATCCTCTAAAATTTATATAATGTCCAAATTATGACAACTAATCCTTACTAAATTTAATTGGCATTATTCGGATTTCAAAATTTTTTTAGATATAAGACTTTTTGTGCAAGAAAGAGGGCATCCTCAGCTACAATTTACGTGTAGTGGCATATGTGTACTCAGACCTGTTTTTTTATTATGACCAACTTATGACAACTAATCCTCACTAAAGTTGACATAATGACCAAATTATGACAACTAGTCGTCACTAAATTTAATATAAAAACCAAATTATGACAAATAGTACTCACTAAAATTGATATTACACTTTTTGTGTAAGAAAGAGGTCGTCGTCAGCTACAATTTACGGGTAGAGGCATATGTGTAATCAGCCCGTTTTTTTATAATGACCAAATTATGACAAATAGTCCTCACTAAATTTTATATTATTCGGAATCCAAAATTATTTCAGATATAAAACTTTTTGTGTAAGAAAGAGGGCGTCCTCAGCTACAATTTACGAGTAGAGGCATATGTGTACTCAGCCCTATTTTTTTATAATGACCAAATTATGACAACTAATCCTCACTAAAGTTGACATAATGACCAAATTATGACAACTAATCGTCACTAAATTTAATATAATGACCAAATTATGACAAATAGTCCTCACTAAAATTGATATTATTCGAATTCCAAAACTATTTCATATTTAAGACTTTTTGTGTAAAAAAGAGGTCGTCGTCAGCTGCAATTTACGGGCAGAGGCATATGTGTACTCATCCCGTTTTTTTACATTGACCAAATTTTGACAAATAGTCCTCACTAAATTTTATATTATTCGGAATCCAAAATTATTTTAGATATAACACTTTTTGTGCAAGAAAGAAGGCGTCCTCAGCTACAGTTTATGGGTAGTGGCATATGTGTACTCAGCCCTGTTTTTTTATAATGACCAAAATATGACAACTAATCCTCACTAAAGTTGATATAATGGACAATTTATGACAACTAATCGTCACTAAATTTAATATAATGACCAAATTATGACAAATAGTCCTCACTAAAATTGATATTATTCGAATTCCAAAACTATTTCATATTTAAGACTTTTTGTGTAAAAAAGAGGTCGTCGTCAGCTGCAATTTACGGGCAGAGGCATATGTGTACTCAGCCCGTTTTTTTATAATGACCAAATTATGACAAATAGACCTCACTAAATTTTATATTATTCGGAATCCAAAATTATTTCAGATATAAGACTTTTTGTGTAAGAAACAGGGCGTCCTCAGCTACAATTTACGGGTAGAGGCATATGTGTACTCAGCCTGTTTTTTTATAATGGCCAAATTATGACAACTAATCCTCACTAAAGTTGACATAATGACCAATTTATGACAACTAATCGTCACTAAAATTAAAATAAAAACCAATTTATGAAAAATAGTCCTCACTAAATTTGATATTACATTTATTGTGTAAGAAAGAGGTCGTCGTCAGCTACAATTTACGGGTAGTGGTATATGTGTACTCAACACCGTTCTTTTATAATGGAGTCCTCACTAAAATTTATATTATTCGAATTCCAAAACTATTTCAGATTTAAGACTTTTTGTGTAAGAAAGAGGTCGTCGTCAGCTACAATTTACGGGTAGAGGCATATGTGTAATCAGCCCGTTTTTTTATAATGACCAAATTATGACAAATAGTCCTCACTAAATTTTATATTATTCGGAATCCAAAATTATTTCAGATATAAAACTTTTTGTGTAAGAAAGAGGGCGTCCTCAGCTACAATTTACGAGTAGAGGCATATGTGTACTCAGCCTGTTTTTCTATAATGACCAAATTGTAACAAATAGTCCTTACTAAATTTTATATTATTCGGAATCCAAAATTATTTCAGATATAACACTTTTTGTGTAAGAAAGAGGGCGTCCTCAGCTACAATTTACGGGTAGAGGCATATGTGTACTCAGCCTGTTTTTTTATAATGACCAAATTATGACAAATAGTCCTTACTAAATTTTACATTATTCAGAATCCAAAATTATTTCAGATATAAAACTTTTTGTGTAAGAAAGAGGGCGTCCTCAGCTACAATTTACGGGTAGAGGCATATGTGTACTCAGCCTGTTTTTCTATAATGACCAAATTATGACAACTAATCCTCACTAAAGTTGACATGATGACCAGATATAAGACTTTTTGTGTAAGAAAGAGGGTGTCCTCAGCTACAATTTACGGGTAGTGGCATACGTGTACTCAGCCCTGCTTTTTTATAATGGCCAAATTATGACAACTAATCCTCACTAAAGTTGACATAAGAAAGAGGGCGTCTTCAGCTACAATTTACGGGTAGAGGCATATGTGTACTCAGCCTGTTTTTCTATAATGACCAAATAATGACAAGTAGACCTCACTAAATTTTATATTATTCGGAATCCAAAATTATTTTAGATACAAGACTTTTTGTGCAAGAAAGAAGGCGTCCTCAGCTACAATTTACGGGTAGTGGCATATGTGTACTAAGCCCTGTTTTTTTTAATGACCAAATTATGACAACTAGTCGTCACTAAATTTAATATAAAAACCAAATTATGACAAATAGTCCTCACTAAAATTGATATTAGACTTTTTGTGTAAGAAAGAGGTCGTCGTCAGCTACAATTTACGGGTAGAGGCATATGTGTACTCAGCCCGTTTTTTTATAATGACCAAATTATGACAAATAGTTCTCACTAAATTTTATATTATTCGGAATCCAAAATTATTTCAGATATAAGACTTTTTGTGTAAGAAAGAGGGCGTCCTCAGCTACAATTTACGGGTAGAGGCATATGTGTACTCAGCATGTTTTTTTATAATGACCAAATTATGACAAATAGTCCTTACTAAATTTTATATTATTCGGAATCCAAAATTATTTTAGATATAAGACTTTTTGTGCAAGAAAGAAGGCGTCCTCAGCTACAATTTACGGGTGGAGGCATATGTGTACTCAGCCTGTTTTTTATAATGGCCAAAGTATGACAACTAGTTCTCACTAAAGTTGACATAATGACCAAATTATGACAACTAGTCGTCACTAAATTTAATATAAAAACCAAATTATGACAAATAATCTTCACTAAAATTGATATTACACTTTTTGTGTAAGAAAGATGTCGTCGTCAGCTACAATTTACGGGTAGTGGCATATGTGTACTCAGCACAGTTTTTTTTATAATGGCCAAATTATGACAACTAATCCTCACTAAAGTTGACATAATGACCAATTTATGACAACTAATCTTCACTAAAATTAAAATAAAAATTAAATTATGACAAATAGTCCTCACTAAAATTGATATTACATTTATTGTGTAAGAAAGATGTCGTCGTCAGCTACAATTTACGGGTAGAGGCATATGTGTACTCAGCCCGTTTTTTTATAATGACCAAATTATGACAAATTGTCCTCACTAAATTTTATATTATTCGGAATCCAAAATTATTTCATATATAAAACTTTTTATGTAAGAAAGAGGGCGTCCTCAGCTACAATTTACAGGTAGAGGCATATGTGACCCAATTATGACAAATAGTCCTTACTAAATTTTATATTATTCGGAATCCAAAATTATTTTAGATATAAGACTTTTTGTGCAAGAAAGAAGGCGTCCTCAGCTACAATTTATGGGTAGTGGCATACGTGTACTCAGCCTGTTTTTTTATAATGACCAAATTATGACAAATAGTCCTTACTAAATTTTATATTATTCAGAATCCAAAATTATTTTAGATATAAGACTTTTTGTGCAAGAAAGAAGGCGTCCTCAGCTACAATTTATGGGTAGTGGCATACGTGTACTCAGCCCTGCTTTTTTATAATGGTCAAATTATGACAACTAATCCTCACTAAAGTTGACATAAGAAAGAGGGCGTCCTCAGCTACAATTTACGGGTAGAGGCATATTTGTACTCAGCCTGTTTTTCTATAATGACCAAATTATGACAAGTAGACCTCACTAAATTTTATATTATTCGGAATCCAAAATTATTTTAGATACAAGACTTTTTGTGCAAGAAAGAAGGCGTCCTCAGCTACAATTTATGGGTAGTGGCATATGTGTACACAGCCCTGTTATTTTATAATGACCAAATTATGACAAATAGTCCTTTATTATGGCCAAATTATGACAACTAATCCTCACTAAAGTTGATATAATGGCCAAATTATGACAACTAATCCTCACTAAATATAACTGGCATTATTCGGATTTTAAAATTTTTTCAGATATAAGACTTTTTGTGCAAGAAAGATGGCATCCTCAGCTACAATTTACGTGTAGTGGCATATGTGTACTCAGCCCTGTTATTTTATAATGACCAAATTATGACAAATAGTCCTTACTAAATTTTATATTATTCGGAATCCAAAATTATTTCAGATTTAAGACTTTTTGTGTAAGAAAGAGGGCGTCCTCAGCTACAATTTACGGGTGGAGGCATATGTGTACTCAGCCTGTTTTTTTATAATGGCCAAAGTATGACAACTAGTTCTCACTAAAGTTGACATAATGACCAAATTATGACAACTAGTCGTCACTAAATTTAATATAAAAACCAAATTATGACAAATAATCTTCACTAAAATTGATATTACACTTTTTGTGTAAGAAAGATGTCGTCGTCAGCTACAATTTACGGGTAGTAGCATATGTGTACTCAGCACCGTTCTTTAATAATATAGTCCCCGTTAAAATTGATATTATTCGAATTCCAAAACTATTTCAGATTTAAGACTTTTTGTGTAAGAAAGAGGTCGTCGTCAGCTACAATTTACGGGTAGAGGCATATGTGTACTCAGTCCGTTTTTTTATAATGACCAAATTATGACAAATAGTCCTCACTAAATTTTATATTATTCGGAATCCAAAATTATTTTAGATATAAGACTTTTTGTGCAAGAAAGAAGGCGTCCTCAGCTACAATTTATGGGTAGTGGCATATGTGTACTCAGCACAGTTTTTTTTATAATGGCCAAATTATGACAACTAATCCTCACTAAAGTTGACATAATGACCAATTTATGACAACTAATCTTCACTAAAATTAAAATAAAAATTAAATTATGACAAATAGTCCTCACTAAAATTGATAATACATTTATTGTGTAAGAAAGATGTCGTCGTCAGCTACAATTTACGGGTAGAGGCATATGTGTACTCAGCCCGTTTTTTTATAATGACCAAATTATGACAAATTGTCCTCACTAAATTTTATATTATTCGGAATCCAAAATTATTTCATATATAAAACTTTTTATGTAAGAAAGAGGGCGGCCTCAGCTACAATTTACAGGTAGAGGCATATGTGACCCAATTATGACAAATAGTCCTTACTAAATTTTATATTATTCGGAATCCAAAATTATTTCAGATATAAGACTTTTTGTGTAAGAAAGAGGGCGTCCTCAGCTACAATTTACGGGTAGAGGCATATGTGTACTCAGCCTGTTTTTTTATAATGACCAAATTATGACAAATAGTCCTTACTAAATTTTATATTATTCAGAATCCAAAATTATTTTAGATATAAGACTTTTTGTGCAAGAAAGAAGGCGTCCTCAGCTACAATTTATGGGTAGTGGCATACGTGTACTCAGCCCTGCTTTTTTATAATGGCCAAATTATGACAACTAATCCTCACTAAAGTTGACATAAGAAAGAGGGCGTCCTCAGCTACAATTTACGGGTAGAGGCATATGTGTACTCAGCCTGTTTTTCTATAATGACCAAATAATGACAAGTAGACCTCACTAAATTTTATATTATTCGGAATCCAAAATTATTTTGGATACAAGACATTTTGTGCAATAAAGAAGGCGTCCTCAGCTACAATTTATGGGTAGTGGCATATGTGTACTCAGCCCTGTTTTTTTATAATGACCAAATTATGACAACTAATCCTCACTAAACTTGATATAATGGCCAAATTATGACAACTAATCCTCACTAAATATAACTGGCATTATTCGGATTTTAAAATTTTTTCAGATATAAGACTCTATATAAAACTTTTTATGTAAGAAAGAGGGCGTCCTCAGCTACAATTTACAGGTAGAGGCATATGTGACCCAATTATGACAAATAGTCCTTACTAAATTTTATATTATTCGGAATCCAAAATTATTTCAGATATAAAACTTTTTGTGTAAGAAAGAGGGCGTCCTCAGCTACAATTTACGGGTGGAGGCATATGTGTACTCAGCCTGTTTTTTTATAATGGCCAAAGTATGACAACTAGTTCTCACTAAAGTTGACATAATGACCAAATTATGACAACTAGTCGTCACTAAATTTAATATAAAAACCAAATTATGACAAATAATCTTCACTAAAATTGATATTACACTTTTTGTGTAAGAAAGATGTCGTCGTCAGCTACAATTTACGGGTAGTAGCATATGTGTACTCAGCACCGTTCTTTTATAATATAGTCCCCGTTAAAATTGATATTATTCGAATTCCAAAACTATTTCAGATTTAAGACTTTTTGTGTAAGAAAGAGGTCGTCGTCAGCTACAATTTACGGGTAGAGGCATATGTGTACTCAGTCCGTTTTATATTTTTAAATATATTTTTTCAGATATAAGACTTTAAAATTTTAAAATTTTTTCAGATATAAGACTTTTTGTGCAAGAAAGATGGCATCCTCAGCTACAATTTACGTGTAGTGGCATATGTGTACTCAGCCCTGTTATTTTATAATGACCAAATTATGACAAATAGTCCTTACTAAATTTTATATTATTCGGAATCCAAAATTATTTCAGATTTAAGACTTTTTGTGTAAGAAAGAGGGCGTCCTCAGCTACAATTTACGGGTGGAGGCATATGTGTACTCAGCCTGTTTTTTTATAATGGCCAAAGTATGACAACTAGTTCTCACTAAAGTTGACATAATGACCAAATTATGACAACTAGTCGTCACTAAAATTAATATAAAAACCAAATTATGACAAATAATCTTCACTAAAATTGATATTACACTTTTTGTGTAAGAAAGATGTCGTCGTCAGCTACAATTTACGGGTAGTAGCATATGTGTACTCAGCACCGTTCTTTTATAATATAGTCCCCGTTAAAATTGATATTATTCGAATTCCAAAACTATTTCAGATTTAAGACTTTTTGTGTAAGAAAGAGGTCGTCGTCAGCTACAATTTACGGGTAGAGGCATATGTGTACTCAGTCCGTTTTTTTATAATGACCAAATTATGACAAATAGTCCTCACTAAATTTTATATTATTCGGAATCCAAAATTATTTTAGATATAAGACTTTTTGTGCAAGAAAGAAGGCGTCCTCAGCTACAATTTATGGGTAGTGGCATATGTGTACTCAGCCCTGTTATTTTATAATGACCAAATTATGACAACTAATCCTCTAAAATTTATATAATGTCCAAATTATGACAACTAATCCTTACTAAATTTAATTGGCATTATTCGGATTTCAAAATTTTTTTAGATATAAGACTTTTTGTGCAAGAAAGAGGGCATCCTCAGCTACAATTTACGTGTAGTGGCATATGTGTACTCAGACCTGTTTTTTTATAATGGCCAAATTATGACAACTAATCCTCACTAAAGTTGACATAATGACCAATTTATGACAACTAATCTTCACTAAAATTAAAATAAAAATTAAATTATGACAAATAGTCCTCACTAAAATTGATAATACATTTATTGTGTAAGAAAGATGTCGTCGTCAGCTACAATTTACGGGTAGAGGCATATGTGTACTCAGCCCATTTTTTTATAATGACCAAATTATGACAAATTGTCCTCACTAAATTTTATATTATTCGGAATCCAAAATTATTTCATATATAAAACTTTTTATGTAAGAAAGAGGGCGTCCTCAGCTACAATTTACAGGTAGAGGCATATGTGACCCAATTATGACAAATAGTCCTTACTAAATTTTATATTATTCGGAATCCAAAATTATTTCAGATATAAGACTTTTTGTGTAAGAAAGAGGGCGTCCTCAGCTACAATTTACGGGTAGAGGCATATGTGTACTCAGCCCATTTTTTTATAATGACCAAATTATGACAAATTGTCCTCACTAAATTTTATATTATTCGGAATCCAAAATTATTTCATATATAAAACTTTTTATGTAAGAAAGAGGGCGTCCTCAGCTACAATTTACAGGTAGAGGCATATGTGACCCAATTATGACAAATAGTCCTTACTAAATTTTATATTATTCGGAATCCAAAATTATTTCAGATATAAGACTTTTTGTGTAAGAAAGAGGGCGTCCTCAGCTACAATTTATGGGTAGTGGCATATGTGTACTCAGCCCTGTTTTTTTATAATGACCAAATTATGACAACTAATCCTCACTAAAGTTGATATAATGGCCAAATTATGACAACTAATCCTCACTAAATATAACTGGCATTATTCGGATTTTAAAATTTTTTCAGATATAAGACTTTTTGTGCAAGAAAGATGGCATCCTCAGCTACAATTTACGTGTAGTGGCATATGTGTACTCAGCCCTGTTATTTCATAATGACCAAATTATGACAACTAATCCTCTAAAATTTATATAATGTCCAAATTATGACAGCTAATCCTTACTAAATTTAATTGGCATTATTCGGATTTCAAAATTTTTTTAGATATAAGACTTTTTGTGCAAGAAAGAGGGCATCCTCAGCTACAATTTACGTGTAGTGGCATATGTGTACTCAGACCTGTTTTTTTATTATGACCAACTTATGACAACTAATCCTCACTAAAGTTGACATAATGACCAAATTATGACAGCTAGTCGTCACTAAATTTAATATAAAAACCAAATTATGACAAATAGTCCTCACTAAAATTGATATTACACTTTTTGTGTAAGAAAGAGGTCGTCGTCAGCTACAATTTACGGGTAGTAGCATATGTGTACTCAGCCCCGTTCTTTTATAAAATAGTCCTCACTAAAATTTATATTATTCGGATTCCTAAATTATTTCAGATATAAAACTTTTTGTGTAAGAAAGAGGGTGTCCTCAGCTACAATTTACGGGTAGAGGCATATGTGTACTCAGCCCGTTTTTTTATAATGACCAAATTATGACAAATAGTCCTCACTAAATTTTATATTATTCGGAATCCAAAATTATTTTAGATATAAGACTTTTTGTGCAAGAAAGAAGGCGTCCTCAGCTACAATTTATGGGTAGTGGCATATGTGTACTCAGCACAGTTTTTTTATAATGACCAAATTATGACAACTAATCCTCACTAAAGTTGATATAATGGCCAAATTATGACAACTAATCCTCATTTAATATAATTGTCATTATTCGGATTTCAAAATTTTTTCAGATATAAGACTTTTTGTGCAAGAAAGATGTTATCCTCAGCTACAATTTACGTGTAGTGGCATATGTGTACTTAGCCCTGTTTTTTTATAATGGCCAAATTATGACAACTAATCCTCACTAAAGTTGACATAATGACCAATTTATGACAACTAATCTTCACTAAAATTAAAATAAAAATTAAATTATGACAAATAGTCCTCACTAAAATTGATATTACATTTATTGTGTAAGAAAGATGTCGTCGTCAGCTACAATTTACGGGTAGAGCCATATGTGTACTCAGCCCGTTTTTTTATAATGACCAAATTATGACAAATTGTCCTCACTAAATTTTATATTATTCGGAATCCAAAATTATTTCATATATAAAACTTTTTATGTAAGAAAGAGGGCGTCCTCAGCTTCAATTTACAGGTAGAGGCATATGTGTACTCAGCCTGTTTTTCTATAATGACCAAATTATGACAAATAGTCCTTACTAAATTTTATATTATTCGGAATCCAAAATTATTTCAGATATAAGACTTTTTGTGTAAGAAAGAGGGCGTCCTCAGCTACAATTTACGGGTAGAGGCATATGTGTACTCAGCCTGTTTTTTTATAATGACCAAATTATGACAAATAGTCCTTACTAAATTTTATATTATTCAGAATCCAAAATTATTTTAGATATAAGACTTTTTGTGCAAGAAAGAAGGCGTCCTCAGCTACAATTTATGGGTAGTGGCATACGTGTACTCAGCCCTGCTTTTTTATAATGGCCAAATTATGACAACTAATCCTCACTAAAGTTGACATAAGAAAGAGGGCGTCTTCAGCTACAATTTACGGGTAGAGGCATATGTGTACTCAGCCTGTTTTTCTATAATGACCAAATAATGACAAGTAGACCTCACTAAATTTTATATTATTCGGAATCCAAAATTATTTTAGATACAAGACTTTTTGTGCAAGAAAGAAGGCGTCCTCAGCTACAATTTATGGGTAGTGGCATATGTGTACTCAGCCCTGTTTTTTTATAATGACCAAATTATGATAACTAATCCTCACTAAAGTTGATATAATGGCCAAATTATGACAACTAATCCTCACTAAATATAATTGGCATTATTCGGATTTTAAAATTTTTTCAGATATAAGACTTTTTGTGCAAGAAAGATGGCATCCTCAGCTACAATTTACGTGTAGTGGCATATGTGTACTCAGCCCTGTTATTTTATAATGACCAAATTATGACAACTAATCCTCTAAAATTTATATAATGTCCAAATTATGACAACTAATCCTTACTAAATTTAATTGGCATTATTCGGATTTCAAAATTTTTTTAGATATAAGACTTTTTGTGCAAGAAAGAGGGCATCCTCAGCTACAATTTACGTGTAGTGGCATATGTGTACTCAGACCTGTTTTTTTATTATGACCAACTTATGACAACTAATCCTCACTAAAGTTGACATAATGACCAAATTATGACAACTAGTCGTCACTAAATTTAATATAAAAACCAAATTATGACAAATAGTACTCACTAAAATTGATATTACACTTTTTGTGTAAGAAAGAGGTCGTCGTCAGCTACAATTTACGGGTAGAGGCATATGTGTAATCAGCCCGTTTTTTTATAATGACCAAATTATGACAAATAGTCCTCACTAAATTTTATATTATTCGGAATCCAAAATTATTTCAGATATAAAACTTTTTGTGTAAGAAAGAGGGCGTCCTCAGCTACAATTTACGAGTAGAGGCATATGTGTACTCAGCCCTATTTTTTTATAATGACCAAATTATGACAACTAATCCTCACTAAAGTTGACATAATGACCAAATTATGACAACTAATCCTCATTTAATATAATTGTCATTATTCGGATTTCAAAATTTTTTCAGATATAAGACTTTTTGTGCAAGAAAGATGTTATCCTCAGCTACAATTTACGTGTAGTGGCATATGTGTACTTAGCCCTGTTTTTTTATAATGGCCAAATTATGACAACTAATCCTCACTAAAGTTGACATAATGACCAATTTATGACAACTAATCTTCACTAAAATTAAAATAAAAATTAAATTATGACAAATAGTCCTCACTAAAATTGATATTACATTTATTGTGTAAGAAAGATGTCGTCGTCAGCTACAATTTACGGGTAGAGCCATATGTGTACTCAGCCCGTTTTTTTATAATGACCAAATTATGACAAATTGTCCTCACTAAATTTTATATTATTCGGAATCCAAAATTATTTCATATATAAAACTTTTTATGTAAGAAAGAGGGCGTCCTCAGCTTCAATTTACAGGTAGAGGCATATGTGTACTCAGCCTGTTTTTCTATAATGACCAAATTATGACAAATAGTCCTTACTAAATTTTATATTATTCGGAATCCAAAATTATTTCAGATATAAGACTTTTTGTGTAAGAAAGAGGGCGTCCTCAGCTACAATTTACGGGTAGAGGCATATGTGTACTCAGCCTGTTTTTTTATAATGACCAAATTATGACAAATAGTCCTTACTAAATTTTATATTATTCAGAATCCAAAATTATTTTAGATATAAGACTTTTTGTGCAAGAAAGAAGGCGTCCTCAGCTACAATTTATGGGTAGTGGCATACGTGTACTCAGCCCTGCTTTTTTATAATGGCCAAATTATGACAACTAATCCTCACTAAAGTTGACATAAGAAAGAGGGCGTCTTCAGCTACAATTTACGGGTAGAGGCATATGTGTACTCAGCCTGTTTTTCTATAATGAACAAATAATGACAAGTAGACCTCACTAAATTTTATATTATTCGGAATCCAAAATTATTTTAGATACAAGACTTTTTGTGCAAGAAAGAAGGCGTCCTCAGCTACAATTTATGGGTAGTGGCATATGTGTACTCAGCCCTGTTTTTTTTATAATGACCAAATTATGACAACTAATCCTCACTAAAGTTGATATAATGGCCAAATTATGACAACTAATCCTCACTAAATATAATTGGCATTATTCGGATTTTAAAATTTTTTCAGATATAAGACTTTTTGTGCAAGAAAGATGGCATCCTCAGCTACAATTTACGTGTAGTGGCATATGTGTACTCAGCCCTGTTATTTTATAATGACCAAATTATGACAACTAATCCTCTAAAATTTATATAATGTCCAAATTATGACAACTAATCCTTACTAAATTTAATTGGCATTATTCGGATTTCAAAATTTTTTTAGATATAAGACTTTTTGTGCAAGAAAGAGGGCATCCTCAGCTACAATTTACGTGTAGTGGCATATGTGTACTCAGACCTGTTTTTTTATTATGACCAACTTATGACAACTAATCCTCACTAAAGTTGACATAATGACCAAATTATGACAACTAGTCGTCACTAAATTTAATATAAAAACCAAATTATGACAAATAGTACTCACTAAAATTGATATTACACTTTTTGTGTAAGAAAGAGGTCGTCGTCAGCTACAATTTACGGGTAGAGGCATATGTGTAATCAGCCCGTTTTTTTATAATGACCAAATTATGACAACTAATCCTCACTAAAGTTGACATAATGACCAAATTATGACAACTAATCCTCATTTAATATAATTGTCATTATTCGGATTTCAAAATTTTTTCAGATATAAGACTTTTTGTGCAAGAAAGATGTTATCCTCAGCTACAATTTACGTGTAGTGGCATATGTGTACTTAGCCCTGTTTTTTTATAATGGCCAAATTATGACAACTAATCCTCACTAAAGTTGACATAATGACCAATTTATGACAACTAATCTTCACTAAAATTAAAATAAAAATTAAATTATGACAAATAGTCCTCACTAAAATTGATATTACATTTATTGTGTAAGAAAGATGTCGTCGTCAGCTACAATTTACGGGTAGAGCCATATGTGTACTCAGCCCGTTTTTTTATAATGACCAAATTATGACAAATTGTCCTCACTAAATTTTATATTATTCGGAATCCAAAATTATTTCATATATAAAACTTTTTATGTAAGAAAGAGGGCGTCCTCAGCTTCAATTTACAGGTAGAGGCATATGTGTACTCAGCCTGTTTTTCTATAATGACCAAATTATGACAAATAGTCCTTACTAAATTTTATATTATTCGGAATCCAAAATTATTTCAGATATAAGACTTTTTGTGTAAGAAAGAGGGCGTCCTCAGCTACAATTTACGGGTAGAGGCATATGTGTACTCAGCCTGTTTTTTTATAATGACCAAATTATGACAAATAGTCCTTACTAAATTTTATATTATTCAGAATCCAAAATTATTTTAGATATAAGACTTTTTGTGCAAGAAAGAAGGCGTCCTCAGCTACAATTTATGGGTAGTGGCATACGTGTACTCAGCCCTGCTTTTTTATAATGGCCAAATTATGACAACTAATCCTCACTAAAGTTGACATAAGAAAGAGGGCGTCTTCAGCTACAATTTACGGGTAGAGGCATATGTGTACTCAGCCTGTTTTTCTATAATGAACAAATAATGACAAGTAGACCTCACTAAATTTTATATTATTCGGAATCCAAAATTATTTTAGATACAAGACTTTTTGTGCAAGAAAGAAGGCGTCCTCAGCTACAATTTATGGGTAGTGGCATATGTGTACTCAGCCCTGTTTTTTTTATAATGACCAAATTATGACAACTAATCCTCACTAAAGTTGATATAATGGCCAAATTATGACAACTAATCCTCACTAAATATAATTGGCATTATTCGGATTTTAAAATTTTTTCAGATATAAGACTTTTTGTGCAAGAAAGATGGCATCCTCAGCTACAATTTACGTGTAGTGGCATATGTGTACTCAGCCCTGTTATTTTATAATGACCAAATTATGACAACTAATCCTCTAAAATTTATATAATGTCCAAATTATGACAACTAATCCTTACTAAATTTAATTGGCATTATTCGGATTTCAAAATTTTTTTAGATATAAGACTTTTTGTGCAAGAAAGAGGGCATCCTCAGCTACAATTTACGTGTAGTGGCATATGTGTACTCAGACCTGTTTTTTTATTATGACCAACTTATGACAACTAATCCTCACTAAAGTTGACATAATGACCAAATTATGACAACTAGTCGTCACTAAATTTAATATAAAAACCAAATTATGACAAATAGTACTCACTAAAATTGATATTACACTTTTTGTGTAAGAAAGAGGTCGTCGTTAGCTACAATTTACGGGTAGAGGCATATGTGTAATCAGCCCGTTTTTTTATAATGACCAAATTATGACAAATAGTCCTCACTAAATTTTATATTATTCGGAATCCAAAATTATTTCAGATATAAAACTTTTTGTGTAAGAAAGAGGGCGTCCTCAGCTACAATTTACGAGTAGAGGCATATGTGTACTCAGCCCTATTTTTTTATAATGACCAAATTATGACAACTAATCCTCACTAAAGTTGACATAATGACCAAATTATGACAACTAATCGTCACTAAATTTAATATAATGACCAAATTATGACAAATAGTCCTCACTAAAATTGATATTATTCGAATTCCAAAACTATTTCATATTTAAGACTTTTTGTGTAAAAAAGAGGTCGTCGTCAGCTGCAATTTACGGGCAGAGGCATATGTGTACTCATCCCGTTTTTTTACATTGACCAAATTTTGACAAATAGTCCTCACTAAATTTTATATTATTCGGAATCCAAAATTATTTTAGATATAACACTTTTTGTGCAAGAAAGAAGGCGTCCTCAGCTACAGTTTATGGGTAGTGGCATATGTGTACTCAGCCCTGTTTTTTTATAATGACCAAAATATGACAACTAATCCTCACTAAAGTTGATATAATGGACAATTTATGACAACTAATCGTCACTAAATTTAATATAATGACCAAATTATGACAAATAGTCCTCACTAAAATTGATATTATTCGAATTCCAAAACTATTTCATATTTAAGACTTTTTGTGTAAAAAAGAGGTCGTCGTCAGCTGCAATTTACGGGCAGAGGCATATGTGTACTCAGCCCGTTTTTTTATAATGACCAAATTATGACAAATAGACCTCACTAAATTTTATATTATTCGGAATCCAAAATTATTTCAGATATAAGACTTTTTGTGTAAGAAACAGGGCGTCCTCAGCTACAACTTACGGGTAGAGGCATATGTGTACTCAGCCTGTTTTTTTATAATGGCCATATTATGACAACTAATCCTCACTAAAGTTGACATAATGACCAATTTATGACAACTAATCGTCACTAAAATTAAAATAAAAACCAATTTATGAAAAATAGTCCTCACTAAATTTGATATTACATTTATTGTGTAAGAAAGAGGTCGTCGTCAGCTACAATTTACGGGTAGTGGTATATGTGTACTCAACACCGTTCTTTTATAATGGAGTCCTCACTAAAATTTATATTATTCGAATTCCAAAACTATTTCAGATTTAAGACTTTTTGTGTAAGAAAGAGGTCGTCGTCAGCTACAATTTACGGGTAGAGGCATATGTGTAATCAGCCCGTTTTTTTATAATGACCAAATTATGACAAATAGTCCTCACTAAATTTTATATTATTCGGAATCCAAAATTATTTCAGATATAAAACTTTTTGTGTAAGAAAGAGGGCGTCCTCAGCTACAATTTACGAGTAGAGGCATATGTGTACTCAGCCTGTTTTTCTATAATGACCAAATTGTAACAAATAGTCCTTACTAAATTTTATATTATTCGGAATCCAAAATTATTTCAGATATAACACTTTTTGTGTAAGAAAGAGGGCGTCCTCAGCTACAATTTACGGGTAGAGGCATATGTGTACTCAGCCTGTTTTTTTATAATGACCAAATTATGACAAATAGTCCTTACTAAATTTTACATTATTCAGAATCCAAAATTATTTCAGATATAAAACTTTTTGTGTAAGAAAGAGGGCGTCCTCAGCTACAATTTACGGGTAGAGGCATATGTGTACTCAGCCTGTTTTTCTATAATGACCAAATTGTAACAAATAGTCCTTACTAAATTTTATATTATTCGGAATCCAAAATTATGTCAGATATAAAACTTTTTGTGTAAGAAAGAGGGTGTCCTCAGCTACAATTTACGGGTAGAGGCATATGTGTACTCAGCCCGTTTTTTTATAATGACCAAATTATGACAAATAGTCCTCACTAAATTTTATATTATTCAGAATCCAAAATTATTTCAGATATAAGACTTTTTGTGTAAGAAAGAGGGCGTCCTCAGCTACAATTTACGGGTAGAGGCATATGTGTACTCAGCCTGTTTTTTTATAATGACCAAATTATGACAAATAGTCCTTACTAAATTTTATATTATTCAGAATCCAAAATTATTTTAGATATAAGACTTTTTGTGCAAGAAAGAAGGCGTCCTCAGCTACAATTTATGGGTAGTGGCATACGTGTACTCAGCCCTGCTTTTTTATAATGGCCAAATTATGACAACTAATCCTCACTAAAGTTGACATAAGAAAGAGGGCGTCCTCAGCTACAATTTACGGGTAGAGGCATATGTGTACTCAGCCTGTTTTTTTATAATGAACAAATAATGACAAGTAGACCTCACTAAATTTTATATTATTCGGAATCCAAAATTATTTTAGATACAAGACTTTTTGTGCAAGAAAGAAGGCGTCCTCAGCTACAATTTATGGGTAGTGGCATATGTGTACTCAGCCCTGTTTTTTTATAATGACCAAATTATGACAACTAATCCTCACTAAAGTTGATATAATGGCCAAATTATGACAACTAATCCTCACTAAATATAATTGGCATTATTCGGATTTTAAAATTTTTTCAGATATAAGACTTTTTGTGCAAGAAAGATGGCATCCTCAGCTACAATTTACGTGTAGTGGATTCCTAAATTATTTCAGATATAAAACTTTTTGTGTAAGAAAGAGGGCGTCCTCAGCTACAATTTACGAGTAGAGGCATATGTGTACTCAGCCCTATTTTTTTATAATGACCAAATTATGACAACTAATCCTCACTAAATTTGACATAATGACCAAATTATGACAACTAATCGTCACTAAATTTAATATAATGACCAAATTATGACAAATAGTCCTCACTAAAATTGATATTATTCGAATTCCAAAACTATTTCATATTTAAGACTTTTTGTGTAAAAAAGAGGTCGTCGTCAGCTGCAATTTACGGGCAGAGGCATATGTGTACTCATCCCGTTTTTTTACATTGTCCAAATTTTGACAAATAGTCCTCACTAAATTTTATATTATTCGGAATCCAAAATTATTTTAGATATAACACTTTTTGTGCAAGAAAGAAGGCGTCCTCAGCTACAGTTTATGGGTAGTGGCATATGTGTACTCAGCCCTGTTTTTTTATAATGACCAAAATATGACAACTAATCCTCACTAAAGTTGATATAATGGACAATTTATGACAACTAATCGTCACTAAATTTAATATAATGACCAAATTATGACAAATAGTCCTCACTAAAATTGATATTATTCGAATTCCAAAACTATTTCATATTTAAGACTTTTTGTGTAAAAAAGAGGTCGTCGTCAGCTGCAATTTACGGGCAGAGGCATATGTGTACTCAGCCCGTTTTTTTATAATGACCAAATTATGACAAATAGACCTCACTAAATTTTATATTATTCGGAATCCAAAATTATTTCAGATATAAGACTTTTTGTGTAAGAAACAGGGCGTCCTCAGCTACAATTTACGGGTAGAGGCATATGTGTACTCAGCCTGTTTTTTTATAATGGCCAAATTATGACAACTAATCCTCACTAAAGTTGACATAATGACCAATTTATGACAACTAATCGTCACTAAATATAATTGGCATTATTCGGATTTTAAAATTTTTTCAGATATAAGACTTTTTGTGCAAGAAAGATGGCATCCTCAGCTACAATTTACGTGTAGTGGCATATGTGTACTCAGCCCTGTTATTTTATAATGACCAAATTATGACAACTAATCCTCTAAAATTTATATAATGTCCAAATTATGACAACTAATCCTTACTAAATTTAATTGGCATTATTCGGATTTCAAAATTTTTTTAGATATAAGACTTTTTGTGCAAGAAAGAGGGCATCCTTATGAAAAATAGTCCTCACTAAATTTGATATTACATTTATTGTGTAAGAAAGAGGTCGTCGTCAGCTACAATTTACGGGTAGTGGTATATGTGTACTCAACACCGTTCTTTTATAATGTAGTCCTCACTAAAATTTATATTATTCGAATTCCAAAACTATTTCAGATTTAAGACTTTTTGTGTAAGAAAGAGGTCGTCGTCAACTACAATTTACGGGTAGAGGCATATGTGTAATCAGCCCGTTTTTTTATAATGACCAAATTATGACAAATAGTCCTCACTAAATTTTATATTATTCGGAATCCAAAATTATTTCAGATATAAAACTTTTTGTGTAAGAAAGAGGGCGTCCTCAGCTACAATTTACGAGTAGAGGCATATGTGTACTCAGCCTGTTTTTCTATAATGACCAAATTGTAACAAATAGTCCTCACTAAAATTGATATTATTCGAATTCCAAAACTATTTCATATTTAAGACTTTTTGTGTAAAAAAGAGGTCGTCGTCAGCTGCAATTTACGGGCAGAGGCATATGTGTACTCAGCCCGTTTTTTTATAATGACCAAATTATGACAAATAGACCTCACTAAATTTTATATTATTCGGAATCCAAAATTATTTCAGATATAAGACTTTTTGTGTAAGAAACAGGGCGTCCTCAGCTACAATTTACGGGTAGAGGCATATGTGTACTCAGCCTGTTTTTTTATAATGGCCAAATTATGACAACTAATCCTCACTAAAGTTGACATAATGACCAATTTATGACAACTAATCGTCACTAAAATTAAAATAAAAACCAATTTATGAAAAATAGTCCTCACTAAATTTGATATTACATTTATTGTGTAAGAAAGAGGTCGTCGTCAGCTACAATTTACGGGTAGTGGTATATGTGTACTCAACACCGTTCTTTTATAATGTAGTCCTCACTAAAATTTATATTATTCGAATTCCAAAACTATTTCAGATTTAAGACTTTTTGTGTAAGAAAGAGGTCGTCGTCAACTACAATTTACGGGTAGAGGCATATGTGTAATCAGCCCGTTTTTTTATAATGACCAAATTATGACAAATAGTCCTCACTAAATTTTATATTATTCGGAATCCAAAATTATTTCAGATATAAAACTTTTTGTGTAAGAAAGAGGGCGTCTTCAGCTACAATTTACGAGTAGAGGCATATGTGTACTCAGCCTGTTTTTCTATAATGACCAATTTATGACAAATAGTCCTTACTAAATTTTATATTATTCGGAATCCAAAATTATTTCAGATATAACACTTTTTGTGTAAGAAAGAGGGCGTCCTCAGCTACAATTTACGGGTAGAGGCATATGTGTACTCAGCCTGTTTTTTTATAATGACCAAATTATGACAAATAGTCCTTACTAAATTTTATATTATTCAGAATCCAAAATAATTTTAGATATAATACTTTTTGTGTAAGAAAGAAGGCGTCCTCAGCTACAATTTATGGGTAGTGGCATACGTGTACTCAGCCCTGTTTTTTTATAATGGCCAAATTATGACAACTAATCCTCACCAAAGTTGACATAATGACCAAATTATGACAACTAGTCGTCACTAAATTAAATATAAAAACCAAATTATGACAAATAGTCCTCACTAAAATTGATATTACACTTTTTGTGTAAGAAAGATATCATCGTCAGCTACAATTTACGGGTAGTGGCATATGTGTACTCTGCACCGTTCTTTTATAATATAGTCCCCACTAAAATTGATGTTATTCGAATTCCAAAACTGTTTCAGATTTAAGACTTTTTGTGTAAGAAAGAGGTCGTCGTCAGCTACAATTTACGGGTAGAGGCATATGTGTACTCAGCCCGTTTTTTTATAATGACCAAATTATGACAAATAGTCCTCACTAAATTTAATATTATTCGGAATCCAAAATTATTTCAGATATAAAACTTTTTGTGTAGGAAAGAGCGCGTTCTCAGCTACAATTTACGGGTAGAGGCATATGTGTACTCAGCCTGTTTTTTTATAATGACCAATTTATGACAAATAGTCCTTACTAAATTTTATATTATTCGGAATCCAAAATTATTTAGATATAAGACTTTTTGTGTAAGAAAGAGGGCGTCCTCAGCTACAATTTACGGGTAGAGGCATAAGTGTACTCAGCCTGTTTTTTTATAATGGCCAAATTATGACAACTAATCCTCACTAAAGTTGACATAATGACCAAATTATGACAACAAGTCGTCACTAAATTTAATATAAAAACCAAATTATGACAAATAGTCCTCACTAAAATTGATATTACACTTTTTGTGTAAGAAAGATGTCATCGTCAGCTATAATTTACGGGTAGTGGCATATGTGTACTCTGCACCGTTCTTTTATAATGTAGTCCTCACTAAAATTTATATTATTCGAATTCCAAAACTATTTCAGATTTAAGACTTTTTGTGTAAGAAAGAGGTCGTCGTCAACTACAATTTTTCCTCACTAAATTTTATATTATTCGGAATCCAAAATTATTTCAGATATAAGACTTTTTGTGCAAGAAAGAGGGCGTCCTCAGCTACAATTTACGGGTAGAGGCATATGTGTACTCAGCCTGTTTTTCTATAATGAAAAATTATAACAAATAGTGTTTACTAAATTTTATATTATTCGGAATCCAAAATTATTTCAGATATAAAACTTTTTGTGTAAGAAAGAGGGCGTCCTCAGCTACAATTTACGGGTAGAGGCATATGTGTACTCAGCCTGTTTTTCTATAATGAAAAATTATAACAAATAGTCCTTACTAAATTTTATATTATTCAGAATCCAAAATAATTTTAGATATAATACTTTTTGTGCAAGAAAGAGGGCATCCTCAGCTACAATTTACGTGTAGTGGCATATGTGTACTCAGACCTGTTTTTTTATTATGACCAACTTATGACAACTAATCCTCACTAAAGTTGACATAATGACCAAATTATGACAACTAGTCGTCACTAAATTTAATATAAAAACCAAATTATGACAAATAGTCCTAACTAAAATTGATATTACACTTTTTGTGTAAGAAAGAGGTCGTCGTCAGCTACAATTTACGGGTAGTAGCATATGTGTACTCAGCCCCGTTCTTTTATAAAATAGTCCTCACTAAAATTTATATTATTCGGATTCCTAAATTATTTCAGATATAAAACTTTTTGTGTAAGAAAGAGGTCGTCGTCAGCTACAATTTACGGGTAGAGGCATATGTGTAATCAGCCCGTTTTTTTATAATGACGAAATTATGACAAATAGTGCTCACTAAATTTTATATTATTCGGAATCCAAAATTATTTTAGATATAACACTTTTTGTGCAAGAAAGAAGGCGTCCTCAGCTACAGTTTATGGGTAGTGGCATATGTGTACTCAGCCCTGTTTTTTTATAATGACCAAAATATGACAACTAATCCTCACTAAAGTTGATATAATGGACAATTTATGACAACTAATCGTCACTAAATTTAATATAATGACCAAATTATGACAAATAGTCCTCACTAAAATTGATATTATTCGAATTCCAAAACTATTTCATATTTAAGACTTTTTGTGTAAAAAAGAGGTCGTCGTCAGCTGCAATTTACGGGCAGAGGCATATGTGTACTCAGCCCTGTTTTTTTTATAATGACCAAATTATGACAAATAGACCTCACTAAATTTTATATTATTCGGAATCCAAAATTATTTCAGATATAAGACTTTTTGTGTAAGAAACAGGGCGTCCTCAGCTACAATTTACGGGTAGAGGCATATGTGTACTCAGCCTGTTTTTTTATAATGGCCAAATTATGACAACTAATCCTCACTAAAGTTGACATAATGACCAATTTAAGACAACTAATCGTCACTAAAATTAAAATAAAAACCAATTTATGAAAAATAGTCCTCACTAAATTTGATATTACATTTATTGTGTAAGAAAGAGGTCGTCGTCAGCTACAATTTACGGGTAGTGGTATATGTGTACTCAACACCGTTCTTTTATAATGTAGTCCTCACTAAAATTTATATTATTCGAATTCCAAAACTATTTCAGATTTAAGACTTTTTGTGTAAGAAAGAGGTCGTCGTCAGCTACAATTTACGGGTAGAGGCATATGTGTAATCAGCCCGTTTTTTTATAATGACCAAATTATGACAAATAGTCCTCACTAAATTTTATATTATTCGGAATCCAAAATTATTTCAGATATAAAACTTTTTGTGTAAGAAAGAAGGCGTCCTCAGCTACAATTTATGGGTAGTGGCATACGTGTACTCAGCCCTGTTTTTTTATAATGGCCAAATTATGACAACTAATCCTCACCAAAGTTGACATAATGACCAAATTATGACAACTAGTCGTCACTAAATTAAATATAAAAACCAAATTATGACAAATAGTCCTCACTAAAATTGATATTACACTTTTTGTGTAAGAAAGATATCATCGTCAGCTACAATTTACGGGTAGTGGCATATGTGTACTCTGCACCGTTCTTTTATAATATAGTCCCCACTAAAATTGATGTTATTCGAATTCCAAAACTGTTTCAGATTTAAGACTTTTTGTGTAAGAAAGAGGTCGTCGTCAGCTACAATTTACGGGTAGAGGCATATGTGTACTCAGCCCGTTTTTTTATAATGACCAAATTATGACAAATAGTCCTCACTAAATTTAATATTATTCGGAATCCAAAATTATTTCAGATATAAAACTTTTTGTGTAGGAAAGAGCGCGTTCTCAGCTACAATTTACGGGTAGAGGCATATGTGTACTCAGCCTGTTTTTTTATAATGACCAATTTATGACAAATAGTCCTTACTAAATTTTATATTATTCGGAATCCAAAATTATTTAGATATAAGACTTTTTGTGTAAGAAAGAGGGCGTCCTCAGCTACAATTTACGGGTAGAGGCATAAGTGTACTCAGCCTGTTTTTTTATAATGGCCAAATTATGACAACTAATCCTCACTAAAGTTGACATAATGACCAAATTATGACAACTAGTCGTCACTAAATTTAATATAAAAACCAAATTATGACAAATAGTCCTCACTAAAATTGATATTACACTTTTTGTGTAAGAAAGATGTCATCGTCAGCTACAATTTACGGGTAGTGGCATATGTGTACTCTGCACCGTTCTTTTATAATGTAGTCCTCACTAAAATTTATATTATTCGAATTCCAAAACTATTTCAGATTTAAGACTTTTTGTGTAAGAAAGAGGTCGTCGTCAACTACAATTTTTCCTCACTAAATTTTATATTATTCGGAATCCAAAATTATTTCAGATATAAGACTTTTTGTGCAAGAAAGAGGGCGTCCTCAGCTACAATTTACGGGTAGAGGCATATGTGTACTCAGCCTGTTTTTCTATAATGAAAAATTATAACAAATAGTGTTTACTAAATTTTATATTATTCGGAATCCAAAATTATTTCAGATATAAAACTTTTTGTGTAAGAAAGAGGGCGTCCTCAGCTACAATTTACGGGTAGAGGCATATGTGTACTCAGCCTGTTTTTCTATAATGAAAAATTATAACAAATAGTCCTTACTAAATTTTATATTATTCGGAATCCAAAATTATTTCAGATATAAGACTTTTTGTGTAAGAAAGAGGGCGTCCTCAGCTACAATTTACGGGTAGAGGCATATGTGTACTCAGCCTGTTTTTTTATAATGACCAAATTATGACAAATAGTCCTTACTAAATTTTATATTATTCAGAATCCAAAATAATTTTAGATATAATACTTTTTGTGCAAGAAAGAGGGCATCCTCAGCTACAATTTACGTGTAGTGGCATATGTGTACTCAGACCTGTTTTTTTATTATGACCAACTTATGACAACTAATCCTCACTAAAGTTGACATAATGACCAAATTATGACAACTAGTCGTCACTAAATTTAATATAAAAACCAAATTATGACAAATAGTCCTCACTAAAATTGATATTACACTTTTTGTGTAAGAAAGAGGTCGTCGTCAGCTACAATTTACGGGTAGTAGCATATGTGTACTCAGCCCCGTTCTTTTATAAAATAGTCCTCACTAAAATTTATATTACTCGGATTCCTAAATTATTTCAGATATAAAACTTTTTGTGTAAGAAAGAGGTCGTCGTCAGCTACAATTTACGGGTAGAGGCATATGTGTAATCAGCCCGTTTTTTTATAATGACGAAATTATGACAAATAGTGCTCACTAAATTTTATATTATTCGGAATCCAAAATTATTTTAGATATAACACTTTTTGTGCAAGAAAGAAGGCGTCCTCAGCTACAGTTTATGGGTAGTGGCATATGTGTACTCAGCCCTGTTTTTTTATAATGACCAAAATATGACAACTAATCCTCACTAAAGTTGATATAATGGACAATTTATGACAACTAATCGTCACTAAATTTAATATAATGACCAAATTATGACAAATAGTCCTCACTAAAATTGATATTATTCGAATTCCAAAACTATTTCATATTTAAGACTTTTTGTGTAAAAAAGAGGTCGTCGTCAGCTGCAATTTACGGGCAGAGGCATATGTGTACTCAGCCCTGTTTTTTTTATAATGACCAAATTATGACAAATAGACCTCACTAAATTTTATATTATTCGGAATCCAAAATTATTTCAGATATAAGACTTTTTGTGTAAGAAACAGGGCGTCCTCAGCTACAATTTACGGGTAGAGGCATATGTGTACTCAGCCTGTTTTTTTATAATGGCCAAATTATGACAACTAATCCTCACTAAAGTTGACATAATGACCAATTTATGACAACTAATCGTCACTAAAATTAAAATAAAAACCAATTTATGAAAAATAGTCCTCACTAAATTTGATATTACATTTATTGTGTAAGAAAGAGGTCGTCGTCAGCTACAATTTACGGGTAGTGGTATATGTGTACTCAACACCGTTCTTTTATAATGTAGTCCTCACTAAAATTTATATTATTCGAATTCCAAAACTATTTCAGATTTAAGACTTTTTGTGTAAGAAAGAGGTCGTCGTCAGCTACAATTTACGGGTAGAGGCATATGTGTAATCAGCCCGTTTTTTTATAATGACCAAATTATGACAAATAGTCCTCACTAAATTTTATATTATTCGGAATCCAAAATTATTTCAGATATAAAACTTTTTGTGTAAGAAAGAAGGCGTCCTCAGCTACAATTTATGGGTAGTGGCATACGTGTACTCAGCCCTGTTTTTTTATAATGGCCAAATTATGACAACTAATCCTCACCAAAGTTGACATAATGACCAAATTATGACAACTAGTCGTCACTAAATTAAATATAAAAACCAAATTATGACAAATAGTCCTCACTAAAATTGATATTACACTTTTTGTGTAAGAAAGATATCATCGTCAGCTACAATTTACGGGTAGTGGCATATGTGTACTCTGCACCGTTCTTTTATAATATAGTCCCCACTAAAATTGATGTTATTCGAATTCCAAAACTGTTTCAGATTTAAGACTTTTTGTGTAAGAAAGAGGTCGTCGTCAGCTACAATTTACGGGTAGAGGCATATGTGTACTCAGCCCGTTTTTTTATAATGACCAAATTATGACAAATAGTCCTCACTAAATTTAATATTATTCGGAATCCAAAATTATTTCAGATATAAAACTTTTTGTGTAGGAAAGAGCGCGTTCTCAGCTACAATTTACGGGTAGAGGCATATGTGTACTCAGCCTGTTTTTTTATAATGACCAATTTATGACAAATAGTCCTTACTAAATTTTATATTATTCGGAATCCAAAATTATTTAGATATAAGACTTTTTGTGTAAGAAAGAGGGCGTCCTCAGCTACAATTTACGGGTAGAGGCATAAGTGTACTCAGCCTGTTTTTTTATAATGGCCAAATTATGACAACTAATCCTCACTAAAGTTGACATAATGACCAAATTATGACAACTAGTCGTCACTAAATTTAATATAAAAACCAAATTATGACAAATAGTCCTCACTAAAATTGATATTACACTTTTTGTGTAAGAAAGATGTCATCGTCAGCTACAATTTACGGGTAGTGGCATATGTGTACTCTGCACCGTTCTTTTATAATATAGTCCCCACTAAAATTGATGTTATTTGAATTCCAAAACTGTTTCAGATTTAAGACTTTTTGTGTAAGAAAGAGGTCGTCGTCAGCTACAATTTACGTGTAGTGGCATATGTGTACTTAGCCCTGTTTTTTATAATATAGTCCTCACTAAAATTTATATTATTCGAATTCCAAAACTATTTCAGATTTAAGACTTTTTGTGTAAGAAAGAGGTCGTCGTCAGCTACAATTTACGGGTAGAGGCATATGTGTACTCAGCCCGTTTTTTTATTATGACCAAATTATGACAAATAGTCCTCACTAAATTTTATATTATTCGGAATCCAAAATTATTTCAGATATAAGACTTTTTGTGCAAGAAAGAGGGCGTCCTCAGCTACAATTTACGGGTAGAGGCATATGTGTACTCAGCCTGTTTTTCTATAATGAAAAATTATAATTATTTCAGATATAAAACGTTTTGTGTAAGAAAGAAGGCGTCCTCAGCTACAATTTATGGGTAGTGGCATACGTGTACTCAGCCCTGTTTTTTTATAATGGCCAAATTATGACAACTAATCCTCACCAAAGTTGACATAATGACCAAATTATGACAACTAGTCGTAACTAAATTAAATATAAAAACCAAATTATGACAAATAGTCCTCACTAAAATTGATATTACACTTTTTGTGTAAGAAAGATATCATCGTCAGCTACAATTTACGGGTAGTGGCATATGTGTACTCTGCACCGTTCTTTTATAATATAGTCCCCACTAAAATTGATGTTATTCGGAATCCAAAATTATTTCAGATATAAAACTTTTTGTGTAGGAAAGAGCGCGTTCTCAGCTACAATTTACGGGTAGAGGCATATGTGTACTCAGCCTGTTTTTTTATAATGACCAAATTATGACAAATAGTCCTCACTAAATTTTATATTATTCGGAATCCAAAATTATTTCAGATATAAAAGGGCGTCCTCAGCTACAATTTACGGGTAGAGGCATATGTGTACTCAGCCTGTTTTTCTATAATGAAAAATTATAACAAATAGTGTTTACTAAATTTTATATTATTCGGAATCCAAAATTATTTCAGATATAAAACTTTTTGTGTAAGAAAGAGGGCGTCCTCAGCTACAATTTACAGGTAGAGGCATATGTGTACTCAGCCTGTTTTTCTATAATGAAAAATTATAACAAATAGTGTTTACTAAATTTTATATTATTCGGAATCCAAAATTATTTCAGATATAAAACTTTTTGTGTAAGAAAGAGGGCGTCCTCAGCTACAATTTACGGGTAGAGGCATATGTGTACTCAGCCTGTTTTTCTATAATGAAAAATTATAACAAATAGTCCTTACTAAATTTTATATTATTCGGAATCCAAAATTATTTCAGATATAAGACTTTTTGTGCAAGAAAGAGGGCGTCCTCAGCTACAATTTACGGGTAGAGGCATATGTGTACTCAGCCTGTTTTTCTATAATGAAAAATTATAATTATTTCAGATATAAAACGTTTTGTGTAAGAAAGAAGGCGTCCTCAGCTACAATTTATGGGTAGTGGCATACGTGTACTCAGCCCTGTTTTTTTATAATGGCCAAATTATGACAACTAATCCTCACCAAAGTTGACATAATGACCAAATTATGACAACTAGTCGTAACTAAATTAAATATAAAAACCAAATTATGACAAATAGTCCTCACTAAAATTGATATTACACTTTTTGTGTAAGAAAGATATCATCGTCAGCTACAATTTACGGGTAGTGGCATATGTGTACTCTGCACCGTTCTTTTATAATATAGTCCCCACTAAAATTGATGTTATTCGGAATCCAAAATTATTTCAGATATAAAACTTTTTGTGTAGGAAAGAGCGCGTTCTCAGCTACAATTTACGGGTAGAGGCATATGTGTACTCAGCCTGTTTTTTTATAATGACCAAATTATGACAAATAGTCCTCACTAAATTTTATATTATTCGGAATCCAAAATTATTTCAGATATAAAAGGGCGTCCTCAGCTACAATTTACGGGTAGAGGCATATGTGTACTCAGCCTGTTTTTCTATAATGAAAAATTATAACAAATAGTGTTTACTAAATTTTATATTATTCGGAATCCAAAATTATTTCAGATATAAAACTTTTTGTGTAAGAAAGAGGGCGTCCTCAGCTACAATTTACAGGTAGAGGCATATGTGTACTCAGCCTGTTTTTCTATAATGAAAAATTATAACAAATAGTGTTTACTAAATTTTATATTATTCGGAATCCAAAATTATTTCAGATATAAAACTTTTTGTGTAAGAAAGAGGGCGTCCTCAGCTACAATTTACGGGTAGAGGCATATGTGTACTCAGCCTGTTTTTCTATAATGAAAAATTATAACAAATAGTCCTTACTAAATTTTATATTATTCGGAATCCAAAATTATTTCAGATATAAGACTTTTTGTGTAAGAAAGAGGGCGTCCTCAGCTACAATTTACGGGTAGAGGCATATGTGTACTCAGCCTGTTTTTTTATAATGACCAAATTATGACAAATAGTCCTTACTAAATTTTATATTATTCAGAATCCAAAATAATTTTAGATATAATACTTTTTGTGTAAGAAAGAAGGCGTCCTCAGCTACAATTTATGGGTAGTGGCATACGTGTATTTAGCCCTGTTTTTTTATAATGGCCAAATTATGACAACTAATCCTAACTAAAGTTGACATAATGACCAAATTATGACAACTAGTCGTCAGTAAATTTAATATAAAATCCAAATTATGACAAATAGTCCTCACTAAAACTGATATAACACTTTTTGTGTAAGAAAGATGTCATCGTCAGCTACAATTTACGGGTAGTGGCATCTGTGTACTCTGCACCGTTCTTTTATAATATAGTCCCCACTAAAATTGATGTTATTCGAATTCCAAACCTATTTCAGATTTAAGACTTTTTGTGTAAGAAAGAGGTCGTCGTCAGCTACAATTTACGGGTAGAGGCATATGTGTACCCAGCCCGTTTTTTTATAATGACCAAATTAGACAAATAGTCCTCACTAAATTTTATATTATTCGGAATCCAAAAATATTTCAGATATAAAACTTTTTGTGTAAGAAATAGGGCGTCCTCAGCTACAATTGACGGGTAGAGGCATATGTGTACTCAGCCTGTTTTTTTATAATGACCAATTTATGACAAATAGTCCTTACTAAATTTTATATTATTCGGAATCCAAAATTATTTCAGATATAAGACTTTTTGTGTAAGAAAGAGGGGGTCCTCAGCTACAATTTACGGGTAGAGGCATTTGTGTACTCAGCCTGTTTTTTTATAATGGCCAAATTATGACAACTAATCCTCACTAAAGTTGACATAATGACCAAATTATGAGAACTAGTCGTTACTAAATTTAATATAAAAACCAAATTATGACAAATAGTCCTCACTAAAATTGATATTACACTTTTTGTGTAAGAAAGATGTCATCGTCAGCTACAATTTACGGGTAGTGGCATATGTGTACTCTGCACCGTTCTTTTATAATATAGTCCCCACTAAAATTGATGTTATTCGAATTCCAAAACTGTTTCAGATTTAAGACTTTTTGTGTAAGAAAGAGGTCGTCGTCAGCTACAATTTACGGGTAGAGGCATATGTGTACTCAGCCCGTTTTTTTATAATGACCAAATTATGACAAATAGTGCTCACTAAATTTTATATTATTCGGAATCCAAAATTATATCAGATATAAGACCTTTTGTCCAAGAAAGAAGGCATCCTCAGCTACAATTTATGGGTAGTGGCATATGTGTAATCAGCCCTGTTTTTTTATAATGACCAAATTATGACAACTAATCCTCACTAAAGTTGATATAATGGCCAAATTATTACAACTAATCCTCACTAAATATAATTGGCATTATTCGGATTTCAAAATTTTTTCAGATATAAGACTTTTTGTGCAAGAAAGATGGCATCCTCAGCTACAATTTACGTGTAGTGGCATATGTGTACTTAGCCCTGTTTTTTTATAATGACCAAATTATGACATCTAATCCTCACTAAAGTTGACATAATGACCAAATTATGACAACTAATCGTCACTAAATTTAATATAATGACCAAATTATGATAAATAGTCCTCACTAAAATTGATATTACACTTTTTGTGTAAGAAAGATGTCATCGTCAGCTACAATTTACGGGTAGTGGCATATGTGTACTCTGCACCGTTCTTTTATAATATAGTCCCCACTAAAATTGATGTTATTCGAATTCCAAAACTGTTTCAGATTTAAGACTTTTTGTGTAAGAAAGAGGTCGTCGTCAGCTACAATTTACGGGTAGAGGCATATGTGTACTCAGCCCGTGTTTTTATAATGACCAAATTATGACAAATAGTCCTCACTAAATTTTATATTATTCGGAATCCAAAATTATTTCAGATATAAAACTTTTTGTGTAAGAAAGAGGGCGACCTCAGCTACAATTTACGGGTAGAGGCATATGTGTACTCAGCCTGTTTTTTTATAATGGCCAAATTATGACAAATAGTCCTTACTAAATTTTATATTATTCAGAATCCAAAATAATTTTAGATATAATACTTTTTGTGTAAGAAAGAAGGCGTCCTCAGCTACAATTTATGGGTAGTGGCATACGTGTATTTAGCCCTGTTTTTTTATAATGGCCAAATTATGACAACTAATCCTAACTAAAGTTGACATAATGACCAAATTATGACAACTAGTCGTCACTAAATTTAATATAAAAACCAAATTATGACAAATAGTCCTCACTAAAACTGATATAACACTTTTTGTGTAAGAAAGATGTCATCGTCAGCTACAATTTACGGGTAGTGGCATCTGTGTACTCAGCACCGTTCTTTTATAATATAGTCCCCACTAAAATTGATGTTATTCGAATTCCAAACCTATTTCAGATTTAAGACTTTTTGTGTAAGAAAGAGGTCGTCGTCAGCTACAATTTACGGGTAGAGGCATATGTGTACCCAGCCCGTTTTTTTATAATGACCAAATTAGACAAATAGTCCTCACTAAATTTTATATTATTCGGAATCCAAAAATATTTCAGATATAAAACTTTTTGTGTAAGAAATAGGGCGTCCTCGGCTACAATTGACGGGTAGAGGCATATGTGTACTCAGCCTGTTTTTTTATAATGACCAATTTATGACAAATAGTCCTTACTAAATTTTATATTATTCGGAATCCAAAATTATTTCAGATATAAGACTTTTTGTGTAAGAAAGAGGGGGTCCTCAGCTACAATTTACGGGTAGAGGCATTTGTGTACTCAGCCTGTTTTTTTATAATGGCCAAATTATGACAACTAATCCTCACTAAAGTTGACATAATGACCAAATTATGAGAACTAGTCGTTACTAAATTTAATATAAATTTTGTGTAAGAAAGATATCATCGTCAGCTACAATTTACGGGTAGTGGCATATGTGTACTCTGCACCGTTCTTTTATAATATAGTCCCCACTAAAATTGATGTTATTCGAATTCCAAAACTGTTTCAGATTTAAGACTTTTTGTGTAAGAAAGAGGTCGTCGTCAGCTACAATTTACGGGTAGAGGCATATGTGTACTCAGCCCGTTTTTTTATAATGACCAAATTATGACAAATAGTCCTCACTAAATTTAATATTATTCGGAATCCAAAATTATTTCAGATATAAAACTTTTTGTGTAGGAAAGAGCGCGTTCTCAGCTACAATTTACGGGTAGAGGCATATGTGTACTCAGCCTGTTTTTTTATAATGACCAATTTATGACAAATAGTCCTTACTAAATTTTATATTATTCGGAATCCAAAATTATTTAGATATAAGATTTTTTGTGTAAGAAAGAGGGCGTCCTCAGCTACAATTTACGGGTAGAGGCATAAGTGTACTCAGCCTTTTTTTTTATAATGGCCAAATTATGACAACTAATCCTCACTAAAGTTGACATAATGACCAAATTATGACAACTAGTCGTCACTAAATTTAATATAAAAACCAAATTATGACAAATAGTCCTCACTAAAATTGATATTACACTTTTTGTGTAAGAAAGATGTCATCGTCAGCTACAATTTACGGGTAGTGGCATATGTGTACTCTGCACCGTTCTTTTATAATATAGTCCCCACTAAAATTGATGTTATTTGAATTCCAAAACTGTTTCAGATTTAAGACTTTTTGTGTAAGAAAGAGGTCGTCGTCAGCTACAATTTACGTGTAGTGGCATATGTGTACTTAGCCCTGTTTTTTATAATATAGTCCTCACTAAAATTTATATTATTCGAATTCCAAAACTATTTCAGATTTAAGACTTTTTGTGTAAGAAAGAGGTCGTCGTCAGCTACAATTTACGGGTAGAGGCATATGTGTACTCAGCCCGTTTTTTTATAATGACCAAATTATGACAAATAGTCCTCACTAAATTTTATATTATTCGGAATCCAAAATTATTTCAGATATAAGACTTTTTGTGCAAGAAAGAGGGCGTCCTCAGCTACAATTTACGGGTAGAGGCATATGTGTACTCAGCCTGTTTTTTTATAATGAAAAATTATAATTATTTCAGATATAAAACTTTTTGTGTAAGAAAGAAGGCGTCCTCAGCTACAATTTATGGGTAGTGGCATACGTGTACTCAGCCCTGTTTTTTTATAATGGCCAAATTATGACAACTAATCCTCACCAAAGTTGACATAATGACCAAATTATGACAACTAGTCGTCACTAAATTAAATATAAAAACCAAATTATGACAAATAGTCCTCACTAAAATTGATATTACACTTTTTGTGTAAGAAAGATATCATCGTCAGCTACAATTTACGGGTAGTGGCATATGTGTACTCTGCACCGTTCTTTTATAATATAGTCCCCACTAAAATTGATGTTATTCGAATTCCAAAACTGTTTCAGATTTAAGACTTTTTGTGTAAGAAAGAGGTCGTCGTCAGCTACAATTTACGGGTAGAGGCATATGTGTACTCAGCCCGTTTTTTTATAATGACCAAATTATGACAAATAGTCCTCACTAAATTTAATATTATTCGGAATCCAAAATTATTTCAGATATAAAACTTTTTGTGTAGGAAAGAGCGCGTTCTCAGCTACAATTTACGGGTAGAGGCATATGTGTACTCAGCCTGTTTTTTTATAATGACCAAATTATGACAAATAGTCCTCACTAAATTTTATATTATTCGGAATCCAAAATTATTTCAGATATAAGACTTTTTGTGCAAGAAAGAGGGCGTCCTCAGCTACAATTTACGGGTAGAGGCATATGTGTACTCAGCCTGTTTTTCTATAATGAAAAATTATAACAAATAGTGTTTACTAAATTTTATATTATTCGGAATCCAAAATTATTTCAGATATAAAACTTTTTGTGTAAGAAAGAGGGCGTCCTCAGCTACAATTTACGGGTAGAGGCATATGTGTACTCAGCCTGTTTTTCTATAATGAAAAATTATAACAAATAGTGTTTACTAAATTTTATATTATTCGGAATCCAAAATTATTTCAGATATAAAACTTTTTGTGTAAGAAAGAGGGCGTCCTCAGCTACAATTTACGGGTAAGGGCATATGTGTACTCAGCCTGTTTTTCTATAATGAAAAATTATAACAAATAGTCCTTACTAAATTTTATATTATTCGGAATCCAAAATTATTTCAGATATAAGACTTTTTGTGTAAGAAAGAGGGCGTCCTCAGCTACAATTTACGGGTAGAGGCATATGTGTACTCAGCCTGTTTTTTTATAATGACCAAATTATGACAAATAGTCCTTACTAAATTTTATATTATTCAGAATCCAAAATAATTTTAGATATAATACTTTTTGTGTAAGAAAGAAGGCGTCCTCAGCTACAATTTATGGGTAGTGGCATACGTGTATTTAGCCCTGTTTTTTTATAATGGCCAAATTATGACAACTAATCCTAACTAAAGTTGACATAATGACCAAATTATGACAACTAGTCGTCACTAAATTTAATATAAAATCCAAATTATGACAAATAGTCCTCACTAAAACTGATATAACACTTTTTGTGTAAGAAAGATGTCATCGTCAGCTACAATTTACGGGTAGTGGCATCTGTGTACTCTGCACCGTTCTTTTATAATATAGTCCCCACTAAAATTGATGTTATTCGAATTCCAAACCTATTTCAGATTTAAGACTTTTTGTGTAAGAAAGAGGTCGTCGTCAGCTACAATTTACGGGTAGAGGCATATGTGTACCCAGCCCGTTTTTTTATAATGACCAAATTAGACAAATAGTCCTCACTAAATTTTATATTATTCGGAATCCAAAAATATTTCAGATATAAAACTTTTTGTGTAAGAAATAGGGCGTCCTCAGCTACAATTGACGGGTAGAGGCATATGTGTACTCAGCCTGTTTTTTTATAATGACCAATTTATGACAAATAGTCCTTACTAAATTTTATATTATTCGGAATCCAAAATTATTTCAGATATAAGACTTTTTGTGTAAGAAAGAGGGGGTCCTCAGCTACAATTTACGGGTAGAGGCATTTGTGTACTCAGCCTGTTTTTTTATAATGGCCAAATTATGACAACTAATCCTCACTAAAGTTGACATAATGACCAAATTATGAGAACTAGTCGTTACTAAATTTAATATAAAAACCAAATTATGACAAATAGTCCTCACTAAAATTGATATTACACTTTTTGTGTAAGAAAGATGTCATCGTCAGCTACAATTTACGGGTAGTGGCATATGTGTACTCTGCACCGTTCTTTTATAATATAGTCCCCACTAAAATTGATGTTATTCGAATTCCAAAACTGTTTCAGATTTAAGACTTTTTGTGTAAGAAAGAGGTCGTCGTCAGCTACAATTTACGGGTAGAGGCATATGTGTACTCAGCCCGTTTTTTTATAATGACCAAATTATGACAAATAGTGCTCACTAAATTTTATATTATTCGGAATCCAAAATTATATCAGATATAAGACCTTTTGTCCAAGAAAGAAGGCATCCTCAGCTACAATTTATGGGTAGTGGCATATGTGTAATCAGCCCTGTTTTTTTATAATGACCAAATTATGACAACTAATCCTCACTAAAGTTGATATAATGGCCAAATTATGACAACTAATCCTCACTAAATATAATTGGCATTATTCGGATTTCACAATTTTTTCAGATATAAGACTTTTTGTGCAAGAAAGATGGCATCCTCAGCTACAATTTACGTGTAGTGGCATATGTGTACTTAGCCCTGTTTTTTTATAATGACCAAATTATGACATCTAATCCTCACTAAAGTTGACATAATGACCAAATTATGACAACTAATCGTCACTAAATTTAATATAATGACCAAATTATGATAAATAGTCCTCACTAAAATTGATATTACACTTTTTGTGTAAGAAAGATGTCATCGTCAGCTACAATTTACGGGTAGTGGCATATGTGTACTCTGCACCGTTCTTTTATAATATAGTCCCCACTAAAATTGATGTTATTCGAATTCTAAAACTGTTTCAGATTTAAGACTTTTTGTGTAAGAAAGAGGTCGTCGTCAGCTACAATTTACGGGTAGAGGCATATGTGTACTCAGCCCGTGTTTTTATAATGACCAAATTATGACAAATAGTCCTCACTAAATTTTATATTATTCGGAATCCAAAATTATTTCAGATATAAAACTTTTTGTGTAAGAAAGAGGGCGACCTCAGCTACAATTTACGGGTAGAGGCATATGTGTACTCAGCCTGTTTTTTTATAATGGCCAAATTATGACAAATAGTCCTCACTAAATTTTATATTATTCAGAATCCAAAATAATTTTAGATATAATACTTTTTGTGTAAGAAAGAAGGCGTCCTCAGCTACAATTTATGGGTAGTGGCATACGTGTATTTAGCCCTGTTTTTTTATAATGGCCAAATTATGACAACTAATCCTAACTAAAGTTGACATAATGACCAAATTATGACAACTAGTCGTCACTAAATTTAATATAAAAACCAAATTATGACAAATAGTCCTCACTAAAACTGATATAACACTTTTTGTGTAAGAAAGATGTCATCGTCAGCTACAATTTACGGGTAGTGGCATCTGTGTACTCAGCACCGTTCTTTTATAATATAGTCCCCACTAAAATTGATGTTATTCGAATTCCAAACCTATTTCAGATTTAAGACTTTTTGTGTAAGAAAGAGGTCGTCGTCAGCTACAATTTACGGGTAGAGGCATATGTGTACCCAGCCCGTTTTTTTATAATGACCAAATTAGACAAATAGTCCTCACTAAATTTTATATTATTCGGAATCCAAAAATATTTCAGATATAAAACTTTTTGTGTAAGAAATAGGGCGTCCTCGGCTACAATTGACGGGTAGAGGCATATGTGTACTCAGCCTGTTTTTTTATAATGACCAATTTATGACAAATAGTCCTTACTAAATTTTATATTATTCGGAATCCAAAATTATTTCAGATATAAGACTTTTTGTGTAAGAAAGAGGGGGTCCTCAGCTACAATTTACGGGTAGAGGCATTTGTGTACTCAGCCTGTTTTTTTATAATGGCCAAATTATGACAACTAATCCTCACTAAAGTTGACATAATGACCAAATTATGAGAACTAGTCGTTACTAAATTTAATATAAAAACCAAATTATGACAAATAGTCCTCACTAAAATTGATATTACACTTTTTGTGTAAGAAAGATGTCATCGTCAGCTACAATTTACGGGTAGTGGCATATGTGTACTCTGCACCGTTCTTTTATAATATAGTCCCCACTAAAATTGATGTTATTCGAATTCCAAAACTGTTTCAGATTTAAGACTTTTTGTGTAAGAAAGGGGTCGTCGTCAGCTACAATTTACGGGTAGAGGCATATGTGTACTCAGCCCGTTTTTTTATAATGACCAAATTATGACAAATAGTGCTCACTAAATTTTATATTATTCGGAATCCAAAATTATATCAGATATAAGACCTTTTGTCCAAGAAAGAAGGCATCCTCAGCTACAATTTATGGGTAGTGGCATATGTGTAATCAGCCCTGTTTTTTTATAATGACCAAATTATGACAACTAATCCTCACTAAAGTTGATATAATGGCCAAATTATGACAACTAATCCTCACTAAATATAATTGGCATTATTCGGATTTCAAAATTTTTTCAGATATAAGACTTTTTGTGCAAGAAAGATGGCATCCTCAGCTACAATTTCAAAATTTTAGTGTTTACTAAATTTTATATTATTCGGAATCCAAAATTATTTCAGATATAAAACTTTTTGTGTAAGAAAGAGGGCGTCCTCAGCTACAATTTACGGGTAGAGGCATATGTGTACTCAGCCTGTTTTTCTATAATGAAAAATTATAACAAATAGTGTTTACTAAATTTTATATTATTCGGAATCCAAAATTATTTCAGATATAAAACTTTTTGTGTAAGAAAGAGGGCGTCCTCAGCTACAATTTACGGGTAAGGGCATATGTGTACTCAGCCTGTTTTTCTATAATGAAAAATTATAACAAATAGTCCTTACTAAATTTTATATTATTCGGAATCCAAAATTATTTCAGATATAAGACTTTTTGTGTAAGAAAGAGGGCGTCCTCAGCTACAATTTACGGGTAGAGGCATATGTGTACTCAGCCTGTTTTTTTATAATGACCAAATTATGACAAAAAGTCCTTACTAAATTTTATATTATTCAGAATCCAAAATAATTTTAGATATAATACTTTTTGTGTAAGAAAGAAGGCGTCCTCAGCTACAATTTATGGGTAGTGGCATACGTGTATTTAGCCCTGTTTTTTTATAATGGCCAAATTATGACAACTAATCCTAACTAAAGTTGACATAATGACCAAATTATGACAACTAGTCGTCACTAAATTTAATATAAAATCCAAATTATGACAAATAGTCCTCACTAAAACTGATATAACACTTTTTGTGTAAGAAAGATGTCATCGTCAGCTACAATTTACGGGTAGTGGCATCTGTGTACTCTGCACCGTTCTTTTATAATATAGTCCCCACTAAAATTGATGTTATTCGAATTCCAAAACTTTTTCAGATTTAAGACTTTTTGTGTAAGAAAGAGGTCGTCGTCAGCTACAATTTACGGGTAGAGGCATATGTGTACCCAGCCCGTTTTTTTATAATGACCAAATTAGACAAATAGTCCTCACTAAATTTTATATTATTCGGAATCCAAAAATATTTCAGATATAAAACTTTTTGTGTAAGAAATAGGGCGTCCTCAGCTACAATTGACGGGTAGAGGCATATGTGTACTCAGCCTGTTTTTTTATAATGACCAATTTATGACAAATAGTCCTTACTAAATTTTATATTATTCGGAATCCAAAATTATTTCAGATATAAGACTTTTTGTGTAAGAAAGAGGGGGTCCTCAGCTACAATTTACGGGTAGAGGCATTTGTGTACTCAGCCTGTTTTTTTATAATGGCCAAATTATGACAACTAATCCTCACTAAAGTTGACATAATGACCAAATTATGAGAACTAGTCGTTACTAAATTTAATATAAAAACCAAATTATGACAAATAGTCCTCACTAAAATTGATATTACACTTTTTGTGTAAGAAAGATGTCATCGTCAGCTACAATTTACGGGTAGTGGCATATGTGTACTCTGCACCGTTCTTTTATAATATAGTCCCCACTAAAATTGATGTTATTCGAATTCCAAAACTGTTTCAGATTTAAGACTTTTTGTGTAAGAAAGAGGTCGTCGTCAGCTACAATTTACGGGTAGAGGCATATGTGTACTCAGCCCGTTTTTTTATAATGACCAAATTATGACAAATAGTGCTCACTAAATTTTATATTATTCGGAATCCAAAATTATATCAGATATAAGACCTTTTGTCCAAGAAAGAAGGCATCCTCAGCTACAATTTATGGGTAGTGGCATATGTGTAATCAGCCCTGTTTTTTTATAATGACCAAATTATGACAACTAATCCTCACTAAAGTTGATATAATGGCCAAATTATGACAACTAATCCTCACTAAATATAATTGGCATTATTCGGATTTCACAATTTTTTCAGATATAAGACTTTTTGTGCAAGAAAGATGGCATCCTCAGCTACAATTTACGTGTAGTGGCATATGTGTACTTAGCCCTGTTTTTTTATAATGACCAAATTATGACATCTAATCCTCACTAAAGTTGACATAATGACCAAATTATGACAACTAATCGTCACTAAATTTAATATAATGACCAAATTATGATAAATAGTCCTCACTAAAATTGATATTACACTTTTTGTGTAAGAAAGATGTCATCGTCAGCTACAATTTACGGGTAGTGGCATATGTGTACTCTGCACCGTTCTTTTATAATATAGTCCCCACTAAAATTGATGTTATTCGAATTCTAAAACTGTTTCAGATTTAAGACTTTTTGTGTAAGAAAGAGGTCGTCGTCAGCTACAATTTACGGGTAGAGGCATATGTGTACTCAGCCCGTGTTTTTATAATGACCAAATTATGACAAATAGTCCTCACTAAATTTTATATTATTCGGAATCCAAAATTATTTCAGATATAAAACTTTTTGTGTAAGAAAGAGGGCGACCTCAGCTACAATTTACGGGTAGAGGCATATGTGTACTCAGCCTGTTTTTTTATAATGGCCAAATTATGACAAATAGTCCTTACTAAATTTTATATTATTCAGAATCCAAAATAATTTTAGATATAATACTTTTTGTGTAAGAAAGAAGGCGTCCTCAGCTACAATTTATGGGTAGTGGCATACGTGTATTTAGCCCTGTTTTTTTATAATGGCCAAATTATGACAACTAATCCTAACTAAAGTTGACATAATGACCAAATTATGACAACTAGTCGTCACTAAATTTAATATAAAAACCAAATTATGACAAATAGTCCTCACTAAAACTGATATAACACTTTTTGTGTAAGAAAGATGTCATCGTCAGCTACAATTTACGGGTAGTGGCATCTGTGTACTCAGCACCGTTCTTTTATAATATAGTCCCCACTAAAATTGATGTTATTCGAATTCCAAACCTATTTCAGATTTAAGACTTTTTGTGTAAGAAAGAGGTCGTCGTCAGCTACAATTTACGGGTAGAGGCATATGTGTACCCAGCCCGTTTTTTTATAATGACCAAATTAGACAAATAGTCCTCACTAAATTTTATATTATTCGGAATCCAAAAATATTTCAGATATAAAACTTTTTGTGTAAGAAATAGGGCGTCCTCGGCTACAATTGACGGGTAGAGGCATATGTGTACTCAGCCTGTTTTTTTATAATGACCAATTTATGACAAATAGTCCTTACTAAATTTTATATTATTCGGAATCCAAAATTATTTCAGATATAAGACTTTTTGTGTAAGAAAGAGGGGGTCCTCAGCTACAATTTACGGGTAGAGGCATTTGTGTACTCAGCCTGTTTTTTTATAATGGCCAAATTATGACAACTAATCCTCACTAAAGTTGACATAATGACCAAATTATGAGAACTAGTCGTTACTAAATTTAATATAAAAACCAAATTATGACAAATAGTCCTCACTAAAATTGATATTACACTTTTTGTGTAAGAAAGATGTCATCGTCAGCTACAATTTACGGGTAGTGGCATATGTGTACTCTGCACCGTTCTTTTATAATATAGTCCCCACTAAAATTGATGTTATTCGAATTCCAAAACTGTTTCAGATTTAAGACTTTTTGTGTAAGAAAGGGGTCGTCGTCAGCTACAATTTACGGGTAGAGGCATATGTGTACTCAGCCCGTTTTTTTATAATGACCAAATTATGACAAATAGTGCTCACTAAATTTTATATTATTCGGAATCCAAAATTATATCAGATATAAGACCTTTTGTCCAAGAAAGAAGGCATCCTCAGCTACAATTTATGGGTAGTGGCATATGTGTAATCAGCCCTGTTTTTTTATAATGACCAAATTATGACAACTAATCCTCACTAAAGTTGATATAATGGCCAAATTATGACAACTAATCCTCACTAAATATAATTGGCATTATTCGGATTTCAAAATTTTTTCAGATATAAGACTTTTTGTGCAAGAAAGATGGCATCCTCAGCTACAATTTACGTGTAGTGGCATATGTGTACTTAGCCCTGTTTTTTTATAATGACCAAATTATGACATCTAATCCTCACTAAAGTTGACATAATGACCAAATTATGACAACTAATCGTCACTAAATTTAATATAATGACCAAATTATGATAAATAGTCCTCACTAAAATTGATATTACACTTTTTGTGTAAGAAAGATGTCATCGTCAGCTACAATTTACGGGTAGTGGCATATGTGTACTCTGCACCGTTCTTTTATAATATAGTCCCCACTAAAATTGATGTTATTCGAATTCCAAAACTGTTTCAGATTTAAGACTTTTTGTGTAAGAAAGAGGTCGTCGTCAGCTACAATTTACGGGTAGAGGCATATGTGTACTCAGCCCGTGTTTTTATAATGACCAAATTATGACAAATAGTCCTCACTAAATTTTATATTATTCGGAATCCAAAATTATTTCAGATATAAAACTTTTTGTGTAAGAAAGAGGGCGACCTCAGCTACAATTTACGGGTAGAGGCATATGTGTACTCAGCCTGTTTTTTTATAATGGCCAAATTATGACAACTAATCCTCACTAAAGTTGACATAATGACCAAATTATGACAACTAGTCATCACTAAATTTAATATAAAAACCAAATTATGACAAATAGTCCTCACTAAAATTGATATTACACTTTTTGTGTAAGAAAGAGGTCGTCGTCAGCTACAATTTACGGGTAGAGGCATATGTGTACTCAGCCCGTTTTTTTATATTGACCAAATTTTGACAAATAGTCCTCACTAAATTTTATATTATTCGGAATCCAAAATTATTTTAGATATAAGACTTTTTGTGCAAGAAAGAAGGCGTCCTCAGCTACAGTTTATGGGTAGTGGCATATGTGTACTCAGCCCTGTTTTTTTATAATGACCAAATTATGACAACTAATCCTCACTAAAGTTGATATAATGGACAAATTATGACAACTAATCCCCACTAAATATAATTGGCATTATTCGGATTTCAAAATTTTTTCAGATATAATACTTTTTGTGCAAGAAAGATGGCATCCTCAGCTACAATTTACGTGTAGTGGCATATGTGTACTCAGCCCTGTTTTTTTTATAGTGACCAAATTATGACAACTAATCCTCACTAAAGTTGACATAATGACCAAATTATGACAACTAGTCGTCACTAAATTTAATATAAAAACCAAATTATGACAAATAGTCCTCACTAAAATTGATATTACACTTTTTGTGTAAGAAAGAGGTCGTCGTCAGCTACAATTTACGGGTAGAGGCATATGTGTACTCAGCCCGTTTTTTTATATTGACCAAATTTTGACAAATAGTCCTCACTAAATTTTATATTATTCGGAATCCAAAATTATTTCAGATATAATACTTTTTGTGCAAGAAAGATGGCATCCTCAGCTACAATTAACGTGTAGTGGCATATGTGTACTCAGCCCTGTTGTTATATAATGACCAAATTATGACAACTAATCCTCTAAAATTTATATATTGTCCAAACTATGACAACTAATCCTCACTAAATTTAATTGGCATTATTCGGATTTCAAAATTTTTTTAGATATAAGACTTTTTGTGCAAGAAAGAAGGCATCCTCAGCTACAATTTACGTGTAGTGGCATATGTGTACTCAGACCTGTTTTTTTATTATGACCAATTTATGACAACTAATCCTCACTAAAGTTGACATAATGCCCAAATTATGACAACTAGTCGTCACTAAATTTAATATAAAAACCAAATTATGACAAATAGTCCTCACTAAAATTGATATTAGACTTTTTGTGTAAGAAAGAGGTCGTCGTCAGCTACAATTTACGGGTAGTGGCATACGAGTACTCAGCACCGTTCTTTTATAATATAGTCCTCACTAAAATTGATATTATTCGAACTCCAAACCTATTTTAGATTTAAGACTTTTTGTTTAAGAAATAGGTCGTCGTCAGCTACAATTTACGGGTAGAGGCATATGTGTACTCAGCCCGTTTTTTTATAATGACCAAATTATGACAAATAGTTCTCACTAAATTTTATATTATTCGGAATCCAAAATTATTTCAGATATAAGTTTTTTTGTGTAAGAAAGAGGGCGTCCTCAGCTACAATTTACGGGTAGAGGCATATGTGTACTCAGCATGTTTTTTTATAATGACCAAATTATGACAAATAGTCCTTACTAAATTTTATATTATTCGGAATCCAAAATTATTTCAGATTTAAGACTTTTTGTGTAAGAAAGAGGGCGTCCTCAGCTACAATTTACGGGTGGAGGCATATGTGTACTCAGCCTGTTTTTTTATAATGGCCAAAGTATGACAACTAGTTCTCACTAAAGTTGACATAATGACCAAATTATGACAACTAGTCGTCACTAAATTTAATATAAAAACCAATTTATGACAAATAATCCTCACTAAAATTGATATTACACTTTTTGTGTAAGAAAGATGTCGTCGTCAGCTACAATTTACGGGTAGTAGCATATGTGTACTCAGCACCGTTCTTTTATAATATAGTCCCCGTTAAAATTGATATTATTCGAATTCCAAAACTATTTCAGATTTAAGACTTTTTGTGTAAGAAAGAGGTCGTCGTCAGCTGCAATTTACGGGTAGGGGCATATGTGTACTCAGCCCGTTTTTTTATAATGACTAAATTATGACAAATAGTCCTCACTAAATTTTATATTATTCGGAATCCAAAAATATTTCAGATATAAAACTTTTTGTGTAAGAAATAGGGCGTCCTCAGCTACAATTGACGGGTAGAGGCATATGTGTACTCAGCCTGTTTTTTTATAATGACCAATTTATGACAAATAGTCCTTACTAAATTTTATATTATTCGGAATCCAAAATTATTTCAGATATAAGACTTTTTGTGTAAGAAAGAGGGGGTCCTCAGCTACAATTTACGGGTAGAGGCATTTGTGTACTCTGCACCGTTCTTTTATAATATAGTCCCCACTAAAATTGATGTTATTCGAATTCCAAAACTGTTTCAGATTTAAGACTTTTTGTGTAAGAAAGAGGTCGTCGTCAGCTACAATTTACGGGTAGAGGCATATGTGTACTCAGCCCGTTTTTTTATAATGACCAAATTATGACAAACAGTGCTCACTAAATTTTATATTATTCGGAATCCAAAATTATATCAGATATAAGACCTTTTGTCCAAGAAAGAAGGCGTCCTCAGCTACAATTTATGGGTAGTGGCATATGTGTAATCAGCCCTGTTTTTTTATAATGACCAAATTATGACAACTAATCCTCACTAAAGTTGATATAATGGCCAAATTATGACAACTAATCCTCACTAAATATAATTGGCATTATTCGGATTTCAAAATTTTTTCAGATATAAGACTTTTTGTGCAAGAAAGATGGCATCCTCAGCTACAATTTACGTGTTGTGGCATATGTGTACTCAGCCCTGTTATTTTATAATGATCAAATTATGACAACTAATCCTCTAAAATTTATATAATGTCCAAATTATGACAACTAATCCTCAATAAATTTAATTGGCATTATTCGGATTTCAAAATTTTTTCAGATATTATACTTTTTGTGCAAGAAAGAGGGCATCCTCAGCTACAATTTACGTGTAGTGGCATATGTGTAATTAGCCCTGTTTTTTTATAATGACCAAATTATGACATCTAATCCTCACTAAAGTTGACATAATGACCAAATTATGACAACTAATCGTCACTAAATTTAATATAATGACCAAATTATGATAAATAGTCCTCACTAAAATTGATATTACACTTTTTGTGTAAGAAAGATGTCATCGTCAGCTACAATTTACGGGTAGTGGCATATGTGTACTCTGCACCGTTCTTTTATAATATAGTCCCCACTAAAATTGATGTTATTCGAATTCCAAAACTGTTTCAGATTTAAGACTTTTTGTGTAAGAAAGAGGTCGTCGTCAGCTACAATTTACGGGTAGAGGCATATGTGTACTCAGCCTGTTTTTTTATAATGGCCAAATTATGACAACTAATCCTCACTAAAGTTGACATAATGACCAAATTATGACAACTAGTCATCACTAAATTTAATATAAAAACCAAATTATGACAAATAGTCCTCACTAAAATTGATATTACACTTTTTGCGTAAGAAAGAGGTCGTCGTCAGCTACAATTTACGGGTAGAGGCATATGTGTACTCAGCCCGTTTTTTTATATTGACCAAATTTTGACAAATAGTCCTCACTAAATTTTATATTATTCGGAATCCAAAATTATTTTATTTTTATTTTTTATTTTTAATTGGCATTATTCGGATTTCAAAATTTTTTCAGATATAATACTTTTTGTGCAAGAAAGATGGCATCCTCAGCTACAATTTACGTGTAGTGGCATATGTGTACTCAGCCCTGTTTTTTTATAGTGACCAAATTATGACAACTAATCCTCACTAAAGTTGACATAATGACCAAATTATGACAACTAGTCGTCACTAAATTTAATATAAAAACCAAATTATGACAAATAGTCCTCACTAAAATTGATATTACACTTTTTGTGTAAGAAAGAGGTCGTCGTCAGCTACAATTTACGGGTAGCGGCATATGTGTACTCAGCCCGTTTTTTTATATTGACCAAATTTTGACAAATAGTCCTCACTAAATTTTATATTATTCGGAATCCAAAATTATTTCAGATATAATACTTTTTGTGCAAGAAAGATGGCATCCTCAGCTACAATTAACGTGTAGTGGCATATGTGTACTCAGCCCTGTTTTTTTATAGTGACCAAATTATGACAACTAATCCTCACTAAAGTTGACATGATGACCAGATATAAGACTTTTTGTGTAAGAAAGAGGGTGTCCTCAGCTACAACTTACGGGTAGTGGCATATGTGTACTCAGCACCGTTCTTTTATAATATAGTCCTCACTAAAATTGATATTATTCGAACTCCAAACCTATTTTAGATTTAAGACTTTTTGTTTAAGAAATAGGTCGTCGTCAGCTACAATTTACGGGTAGAGGCATATGTGTACTCAGCCCGTTTTTTTATAATGACCAAATTATGACAAATAGTTCTCACTAAATTTTATATTATTCGGAATCCAAAATTATTTCAGATATAAGTTTTTTTGTGTAAGAAAGAGGGCGTCCTCAGCTACAATTTACGGGTAGAGGCATATGTGTACTCAGCATGTTTTTTTATAATGACCAAATTATGACAAATAGTCCTTACTAAATTTTATATTATTCGGAATCCAAAATTATTTCAGATTTAAGACTTTTTGTGTAAGAAAGAGGGCGTCCTCAGCTACAATTTACGGGTGGAGGCATATGTGTACTCAGCCTGTTTTTTTATAATGGCCAAAGTATGACAACTAGTTCTCACTAAAGTTGACATAATGACCAAATTATGACAACTAGTCGTCACTAAATTTAATATAAAAACCAAATTATGACAAATAATCCTCACTAAAATTGATATTACACTTTTTGTGTAAGAAAGATGTCGTCGTCAGCTACAATTTACGGGTAGTAGCATATGTGTACTCAGCACCGTTCTTTTATAATATAGTCCCCGTTAAAATTGATATTATTCGAATTCCAAAACTATTTCAGATTTAAGACTTTTTGTGTAAGAAAGAGGTCGTCGTCAGCTGCAATTTACGGGTAGGGGCATATGTGTACTCAGCCCGTTTTTTTATAATGACTAAATTATGACAAATAGTCCTCACTAAATTTTATATTATTCGGAATCCAAAAATATTTCAGATATAAAACTTTTTGTGTAAGAAATAGGGCGTCCTCAGCTACAATTTACGGGTAGAGGCATTTGTGTACTCAGCCTGTTTTTTTATAATGGCCAAATTATGACAACTAATCCTCACTAAAGTTGACATAATGACCAAATTATGAGAACTAGTCGTTACTAAATTTAATATAAAAACCAAATTATGACAAATAGTCCTCACTAAAATTGATATTACACTTTTTGTGTAAGAAAGATGTCATCGTCAGCTACAATTTACGGGTAGTGGCATATGTGTACTCTGCACCGTTCTTTTATAATATAGTCCCCACTAAAATTGATGTTATTCGAATTCCAAAACTGTTTCAGATTTAAGACTTTTTGTGTAAGAAAGAGGTCGTCGTCAGCTACAATTTACGGGTAGAGGCATATGTGTACTCAGCCCGTTTTTTTATAATGACCAAATTATGACAAATAGTGCTCACTAAATTTTATATTATTCGGAATCCAAAATTATATCAGATATAAGACCTTTTGTCCAAGAAAGAAGGCGTCCTCAGCTACAATTTATGGGTAGTGGCAAATGTGTAATCAGCCCTGTTTTTTTATAATGACCAAATTATGACAACTAATCCTCACTAAAGTTGATATAATGGCCAAATTATGACAACTAATCCTCACTAAATATAATTGGCATTATTCGGATTTCAAAATTTTTTCAGATATAAGACTTTTTGTGCAAGAAAGATGGCATCCTCAGCTACAATTTACGTGTTGTGGCATATGTGTACTCAGCCCTGTTATTTTATAATGATCAAATTATGACAACTAATCCTCTAAAATGTATATAATGTCCAAATTATGACAACTAATCCTCAATAAATTTAATTGGCATTATTCGGATTTCAAAATTTTTTCAGATATTATACTTTTTGTGCAAGAAAGAGGGCATCCTCAGCTACAATTTACGTGTAGTGGCATATGTGTACTTAGCCCTGTTTTTTTATAATGACCAAATTATGACATCTAATCCTCACTAAAGTTGACATAATGACCAAATTATGACAACTAATCGTCACTAAATTTAATATAATGACCAAATTATGAAAAATAGTCCTCACTAAAATTGATATTACACTTTTTGTGTAAGAAAGATGTCATCGTCAGCTACAATTTACGGGTAGTGGCATATGTGTACTCTGCACCGTTCTTTTATAATATAGTCCCCACTAAAATTGATGTTATTCGAATTCCAAAACTGTTTCAGATTTAAGACTTTTTGTGTAAGAAAGAGGTCGTCGTCAGCTACAATTTACGGGTAGAGGCATATGTGTACTCAGCCCGTGTTTTTATAATTACCAAATTATGACAAATAGTCCTCACTAAATTTTATATTATTCGGAATCCAAAATTATTTCAGATATAATACTTTTTGGGCAAGAAAGATGGCATCCTCAGCTACAATTTACGTGTAGTGGCATATGTGTACTCAGCCCTGTTTTTTTTATAGTGACCAAATTATGACAACTAATCGTCACTAAAGTTGACATAATGACCAAATTATGACAACTAGTCGTCACTAAATTTAATATAAAAACCAAATTATGACAAATAGTCCTCACTAAAATTGATATTACACTTTTTGTGTAAGAAAGAGGTCGTCGTCAGCTACAATTTACGGGTAGAGGCATATGTGTACTCAGCCCGTTTTTTTATATTGACCAAATTTTGACAAATAGTCCTCACTAAATTTTATATTATTCGGAATCCAAAATTATTTTAGATATAAGACTTTTTGTGCAAGAAAGAAGGCGTCCTCAGCTACAGTTTATGGGTAGTGGCATATGTGTACTCAGCCCTGTTTTTTTATAATGACCAAATTATGACAACTAATCCTCACTAAAGTTGATATAATGGACAAATTATGACAACTAATCCCCACTAAATATAATTGGCATTATTCGGATTTCAAAATTTTTTCAGATATAATACTTTTTGTGCAAGAAAGATGGCATCCTCAGCTACAATTTACGTGTAGTGGCATATGTGTACTCAGCCCTGTTTTTTTATAGTGACCAAATTATGACAACTAATCCTCACTAAAGTTGACATAATGACCAAATTATGACAACTAGTCGTCACTAAATTTAATATAAAAACCAAATTATGACAAATAGTCCTCACTAAAATTTATATTACACTTTTTGTGTAAGAAAGAGGTCGTCGTCAGCTACAATTTACGGGTAGCGGCATATGTGTACTCAGCCCGTTTTTTTATATTGACCAAATTTTGACAAATAGTCCTCACTAAATTTTATATTATTCGGAATCCAAAATTATTTCAGATATAATACTTTTTGTGCAAGAAAGATGGCATCCTCAGCTACAATTAACGTGTAGTGGCATATGTGTACTCAGCCCTGTTTTTTTATAGTGACCAAATTATGACAACTAATCCTCACTAAAGTTGACATGATGACCAGATATAAGACTTTTTGTGTAAGAAAGAGGGTGTCCTCAGCTACAACTTACGGGTAGTGGCATATGTGTACTCAGCACCGTTCTTTTATAATATTGTGCCCACTAAAATTGATTTTATTCGAATTCCAAAACTATTTCAGATTTAAGACTTTTTTTGTAAGAAAGAGGTCGTCATCAGCTACAATTTACGGGTAGGGGCATATGTGTACTCAGCCTGTTTTTTTATAATGACCAAATTATGACAAATAGACCTCACTAAATTTTATATTATTCGGAATCCAAAATTATTTTAGATATAAGACTTTTTGTGCAAGAAAGAAGGCGTCCTCAGCTAAAATTTACTTGTAGTGGCATATGTGTACTCAGCCCTGTTGTTATATAATGGCCAAATTATGACAACTAATCCCCACTAAATATAATTGGCATTATTCGGATTTCAAAATTTTTGCAGATATTATACTTTTTGTGCAAGAAAGATGGCATCCTCAGCTACAATTTACGTGTAGTGGCATATGTGTACTCAGCCCTGTTGTTATATAATGACCAAATTATGACAACTAATCCTCTAAAATTTATATATTGTCCAAATTATGACAACTAATCCTCACTAAATTTAATTGGCATTATTCGGATTTCAAAATTTTTTTAGATATAAGACTTTTTGTGCAAGAAAGAAGGCATCCTCAGCTACAATTTACGTGTAGTGGCATATGTGTACTCAGACCTCTTTTTTTATTATGACCAATTTATGACAACTAATCCTCACTAAAGTTGACATAATGACCAAATTATGACAACTAGTCGTCACTAAATTTAATATAAAAACCAAATTATGACAAATAGTCCTCACTAAAATTGATATTAGACTTTTTGTGTAAGAAAGAGGTCGTCGTCAGCTACAATTTACGGGTAGTGGCATACGAGTACTCAGCACCGTTCTTTTATAATATAGTCCTCACTAAAATTGATATTATTCGAACTCCAAACCTATTTTAGATTTAAGACTTTTTGTTTAAGAAATAGGGCGTCGTCAGCTACAATTTACGGGTAGAGGCATATGTGTACTCAGCCCGTTTTTTTATAATGACCAAATTATGACAAATAGTTCTCACTAAATTTTATATTATTCGGAATCCAAAATTATTTCAGATATAAGTTTTTTTGTGTAAGAAAGAGGGCGTCCTCAGCTACAATTTACGGGTAGAGGCATATGTGTACTCAGCATGTTTTTTTATAATGACCAAATTATGACAAATAGTCCTTACTAAATTTTATATTATTCGGAATCCAAAATTATTTCAGATTTAAGACTTTTTGTGTAAGAAAGAGGGCGTCCTCAGCTACAATTTACGGGTAGAGGCATATGTGTACTCAGCCTGTTTTTTTATAATGACCAAATTATGACAAATAGTCCTCACTAAATTTTATATTATTCGGAATTCAAAATTATTTTAGATATAAGACTTTTTGTGCAAGAAAGAAGGCGTCCTCAGCTACAATTTATGGGTTGTGGCATATGTGTACTCAGCACAGTTTTTTTATAATGGCCAAAGTATGACAACTAGTTCTCACTAAAGTTGACATAATGACCAAATTATGACAACTAGTCGTCACTAAATTTAATATAAAAACCAAATTATGACAAATAATCCTCACTAAAATTGATATTACACTTTTTGTGTAAGAAAGATGTCGTCGTCAGCTACAATTTACGGGTAGTAGCATATGTGTACCCAGCCCCGTTCTTTTATAAAATAGTCCTCACTAAAATTTATATTATTCGGATTCCTAAATTATTTTAGATATAAGACTTTTTGTGCAAGAAAGAAGGCGTCCTCAGCTACAATTTACGTGTAGTGGCATATGTGTACTCAGACCTGTTTTTTTTATTATGACCAACTTATGACAACTAATCCTCACTAAAGTTGACATAATGACCAAATTATGACAGCTAGTCGTCACTAAATTTAATATAAAAACCAAATTATGACAAATAGTCCTCACTAAAATTGATATTACACTTTTTGTGTAAGAAAGAGGTCGTCGTCAGCTACAATTTACGGGTAGTAGCATATGTGTACTCAGCCCCGTTCTTTTATAAAATAGTCCTCACTAAAAATTATATTATTCGGATTCCTAAATTATTTCAGATATAAAACTTTTTGTGTAAGAAAGAGGGTGTCCTCAGCTACAATTTACGGGTAGAGGCATATGTGTACTCAGTCCGTTTTTTTATAATGACCAAATTATGACAAATAGTCCTCACTAAATTTTATATTATTCGGAATCCAAAATTATTTTAGATATAAGACTTTTTGTGCAAGAAAGAAGGCGTCCTCAGCTACAATTTATGGGTAGTGGCATATGTGTACTCAGCCCTGTTTTTTTCTATATTGACCAAATTATGACAACTAATCCTCACTAAAGTTGATATAATGGCCAAATTATGACAACTAATCCTCATTTAATATAATTGTCATTATTCGGATTTCAAAATTTTTTCAGATATAAGACTTTTTGTGCAAGAAAGATGTTATCCTCAGCTACAATTTACGTGTAGTGGCATATGTGTTTCAGCCCGTTTTTTTATAATGACCAAATTATGGGAAATAGTCCTCACTAAATTTTATATTATTCGGAATCCAAAATTATTTCAGATATAAAACTTTTTGTGTAAGAAAGAGGGCGTCCTCAGCTACAATTTACGGGTAGAGGCATATGTGTACTCAGCCTGTTTTTTTATAATGACCAAATTATATTATTATATTATTCAGAATCCAAAATTATTTTAGATATAAGACTTTTTGTGCAAGAAAGAAGACGTCCTCAGCTACAATTTATGGGTAGTGGCATACGTGTACTCAGCCCTGTTTTTTTATAATGGCCAAATTATGACAACTAATCCTCACTAAAGTTGACATAATGACCAAATTATGACAACTAGTCGTCACTAAAATTGATATTACACTTTTTGTGTAAGAAAGATGTCGTCGTCAGCTACAATTTACGGGTAGAGGCATATGTGTACTCAGCCCGTTTTTTTATAATGACCAAATTATGACAACTAATCCTCACTAAAGTTGACATAATGACCAAATTATGACAAGTAATCGTCACTAAATTTAATACAAAAACCAAACTATGACAAATAGTCCTAAAATTGATATGTATTACACTTTTTGTGTACGAATGAGGTCGTCGTCAGCTACAATTTACGGGTAGTAGCATATGTGTACTCAGCCCCGTTCTTTTATAAAATAGTCCTCACTAAAATCTATATTATTCGGATTCCTAAATAATTTCAGATATAAGACTTTTTGTGTAAAAAAGAGGGCGTCCTCAGCTACAATTTATGGGTGGTGGCATATGTGTACTCAGCCCTATTTTTTTATAATGAACAAATTATGACAGCTAATCCTCACTAAAGTTGATATAATGTCCAATTTATGACAACTAATCGTCACTAAAATTAAAATAAAAACCAAATTATGACAAATAGTCCTCACTAAAATTGATATTACATTTATTGTGCAAGAAAGATGTTATCCTCAGCTACAATTTACGGGTAGAGGCATATGTGTACTTAGCCCGTTTTTTTATAATGACCAAATTATGACAAATAGTCCTCACTATATTTTATATTATTCGGAATCCAAAATTATTTTAGATATAAGACTTTTTGTGCAAGAAAGAAGGCGTCCTCAGCTACAGTTTATGGGTAGTGGCATATGTGTAGTCAGCCCTGTTTTTTTTATACCCTCCAAAAAAGAATTTGGTGGGTATATTCACTTTGTCATTCCGTTTGTAACGCATCGAAATATCCATCTCAGACCCCATAAAGTATATATATTCTTGATCGGTGATGAAATCTAAGACGAACTGAGCATGTCCGTCCGTCCATCCGTCCGTCTGTGGAAATCACGATTCAGTCCAAACGAAAAGAGCTAGACTCTTGAAATTTGGCGTAAATATATTTTAAGACTTAGAGCAGGTTAAGTTCGAAGATAGGCTAAATCGGGCAAGAGGGAAAAAAGTTCCCCTAAGAAGAACTAAACCAACCCAGAAAAAACAACATAATTTTTAAAGTTTTTTGGTTATTTTGTTAAGCAAATGATATATTTTTATGTCAAATATGGTCCAGCTCCTTAAACTTAGAGCCATTAAATAAAATAAAAATATTTTTTGACCCCGCCCACTTCAGTGGGCGTTATTATAGGCAAAAATAGCATAAAAATTTAACAAATTGTTTTACTTCAGCCTACATTCCTTAAAAATAACACTTTTAAGCTTTAATGACAAGGCTGAGACGAAACCTGGTACTATTGTGCCCTACCCCCTCCTTCCCCTTCGCCCCCTAAATGACCCTACCAAAAAAAATTTTTTTTTTAAATTTTGTATATAATCATCCCAAGCATTTATCTTTAGAGTTTTATGACTGCCGATTTCTGCCCTACCTCCCCCCCACTTCTTCCTCCCCCCCTAAACAAAAAATTATTTTAGATACAAGACTTTTTGTGCAAGAAAGGAGGCGTCCTCAGCTACAATTTATGGGTAGTGGCATATGTGTACTCAGCCCTGTTTTTTTATAATGACCAAATTATGACAACTAATCCTCACTAAAGTTGATATAATGGCCAAATTATGACAACTAATCCTCACTAAATAAAGAAAGATGGCATCCTCAGCTACAATTTACGTGTAGTGGCATATGTGTACTCAGTCCTGTTATTTTATAATGACCAAATTATGACAACTAATCCTCTAAAATTTATATAATGTCCAAATTATGACAACTAATCCTTACTAAATTTAATTGGCATTATTCGGATTTCAAAATTTTTTCAGATATAAGACTTTTTGTGCAAGAAAGATGTTATCCTCAGCTACAATTTACGTGTAGTGGCATATGTGTACTTAGCCCTGTTTTTTTATAATGGCCAAATTATGACAACTGATCCTCACTAAAGTTGACATAATGACCAATTTATGACAACTAATCTTCACTAAAATTAAAATAAAAATTAAATTATGACAAATAGTCCTCACTAAAATATATATTACATTTATTGTGTAAGAAAGATGTCGTCGTCAGCTACAATTTACGGGTAGAGGCATATGTGTACTCAGCCCGTTTTTTTATAATGACCAAATTATGACAAATTGTCCTCACTAAATTTTATATTATTCGGAATCCAAAATTATTTCATATATAAAACTTTTTATGTAAGAAAGAGGGCGTCCTCAGCTACAATTTACAGGTAGAGGCATATGTGTACTCAGCCTGTTTTTCTATAATGACCAAATTATGACAAATAGTCCTTACTAAATTTTATATTATTCAGAATCCAAAATTATTTCAGATATAAGACTTTTTGTGTAAGAAAGAGGGCGTCCTCAGCTACAATTTACGGGTAGAGGCATATGTGTACTCAGCCTGTTTTTTTATAATGACCAAATTATGACAAATAGTCCTTACTAAATTTTATATTATTCAGAATCCAAAATTATTTTAGATATAAGACTTTTTGTGCAAGAAAGAAGGCGTCCTCAGCTACAATTTATGGGTAGTGGCATACGTGTACTCAGCCCTGCTTTTTTATAATGGCCAAATTATGACAACTAATCCTCACTAAAGTTGACATAAGAAAGAGGGCGTCCTCAGCTACAATTTACGGGTAGAGGCATATGTGTACTCAGCCCTGTTTTTTTATAATGACCAAATTATGACAACTAATCCTCACTAAAGTTGATATAATGGCCAAATTATGACAACTAATCCTCACTAAATAAAGAAAGATGGCATCCTCAGCTACAATTTACGTGTAGTGGCATATGTGTACTCAGCCCTGTTATTTTATAATGACCAAATTATGACAACTAATCCTCTAAAATTTATATAATGTCCAAATTATGACAACTAATCCTTACTAAATTTAATTGGCATTATTCGGATTTCAAAATGTTTTTAGATATAAGACTTTTTGTGCAAGAAAGAGGGCATCCTCAGCTACAATTTACGTGTAGTGGCATATGTGTACTCAGACCTGTTTTTTTATTATGACCAACTTATGACAACTAATCCTCACTAAAGTTGACATAATGACCAAATTATGACAACTAGTCGTCACTATATTTAATATAAAAACCAAATTATGACAAATAGTCCTCACTAAAATTGATATAACACTTTTTGTGTAAGAAATAGGGCGTCCTCAGCTACAATTTACGGGTAGAGGCATATGTGTACTCAGCCTGTTTTTTTATAATGACCAAATTATGACAAATAGTCCTCACTAAATTTTATATTATTCGGAACAAAAAATTATTTTAGATATAAGACTTTTTGTGCAAGAAAGAAGGCGTCCTCAGCTACAATTTATGGGTAGTGGCATATGTGTACTCAGCCCTGTTTTTTTCTATATTGACCAAATTATGACAACTAATCCTCACTAAAGTTGATATAATGGCCAAATTATGACAACTAATCCTCATTTAATATAATTGTCATTATTCGGATTTCAAAATTTTTTCAGATATAAGACTTTTTGTGCAAGAAAGATGTTATCCTCAGCTACAATTTACGTGTAGTGGGATATGTGTTTCAGCCCGTTTTTTTATAATGACCAAATTATGGCAAATAGTCCTCACTAAATTTTATATTATTCGGAATCCAAAATTATTTCAGATATAAAATTTTTGTGTAAGAAAGAGGGCGTCCTCAGCTACAATTTACGGGTAGAGGCATATGTGTACTCAGCCTGTTTTTCTATAATGACCAAATTATGACAAATAGTCCTTACTAAATTTTATATTATTCGGAATCCAAAATTATTTCAGATATAAGACTTTTTGTGTAAGAAAGGGGGCGTCCTCAGCTACAATTTACGGGTAGAGGCATATGTGTACTCAGCCTGTTTTTTTATAATGACCAAATTATGACAAATAGTCCTTACTAAATTTTATATTATTCAGAATCCAAAATTATTTTAGATATAAGACTTTTTGTGCAAGAAAGAAGACGTCCTCAGCTACAATTTATGGGTAGTGGCATACGTGTACTCAGCCCTGTTTTTTTATAATGGCCAAATTATGACAACTAATCCTCACTAAAGTTGACATAATGACCAAATTATGACAACTAGTCGTCACTAAAATTGATATTACACTTTTTGTGTAAGAAAGATGTCGTCGTCAGCTACAATTTACGGGTAGTGGCATATGTGTACTCAGCACCGTTCTTTTATAATGAAGTCCCCACTAAAATTGATATTATTCGAATTCCAAAACTATTTCGGATTTAAGACTTTTTGTGTAAAAAAAGAGGTCGTCGTCAGCTACAATTTACGGGTAGAGGCATATGTGTACTCAGCCCGTTTTTTTATAATGACCAAATTATGACAACTAATATTCTAAAATTTATATAAAGTCCAAATTATGACAACTAATCCTGACTAAATTTAATTGGCATTATTCGGATTTCAAAATTTTTTCAGATATAAGACTTTTTGTGCAAGAAAGAGGGCATCCTCAGCTACAATTTACGTGTAGTGGCATATGTGTACTCAGACCTGTTTTTTTATAATGACCAAATTATGACAACTAATCCTCACTAAAGTTGACATAATGACCAAATTATGACAAGTAATCGTCACTAAATTTAATATAAAAACCAAACTATGACAAATAGTCCTAAAATTGATATGTATTACACTTTTTGTGTACGAATGAGGTCGTCGTCAGCTACAATTTACGGGTAGTAGCATATGTGTACTCAGCCCCGTTCTTTTATAAAATAGTCCTCACTAAAATCTATATTATTCGGATTCCTAAATAATTTCAGATATAAGACTTTTTGTGTAAAAAAGAGGGCGTCCTCAGCTACAATCTACGGGTAGAGGCATATCTGTACTCAGCCCGTTTTTTTATAATGACCAAATTATGACAAATAGTCCTCACTAAATCTTATATTCTTCGGAATCCAAAATTATTTTAGATATAAGACTTTTTGTGCAAAAAAGAAGGCGTCCTCAGCTACAATTTATGGGTAGTGGCATATGTGTACTCAGCCCTATTTTTTTATAATGAACAAATTATGACAGCTAATCCTCACTAAAGTTGATATAGTGACCAATTTATGACAACTAATCGTCACTAAAATTAAAATAAAAACCAAATTATGACAAATAGTCCTCACTAAAATTGATATTACATTTATTGTGCAAGAAAGATGTTATCCTCAGCTACAATTTACGGGTAGAGGCATATGTGTACTTAGCCCGTTTTTTTATAATGACCAAATTATGACAAATAGTCCTCACTATATTTTATATTATTCGGAATCCAAAATTATTTTAGATATAAGACTTTTTGTGCAAGAAAGAAGGCGTCCTCAGCTACAGTTTATGGGTAGTGGCATATGTGTAGTCAGCCCTGTTTTTTGTATACCCTCCAAAAAAGAATTTGGAGGGTATATTCACTTTGTCATTCCGTTTGTAACGCATCGAAATATCCATCTCAGACCCCATAAAGTATATATATTCTTGATCGGTGATGAAATCTAAGACGAACTGAGCATGTCCGTCCGTCCGTCCGTCCGTCTGTGGAAATCACGATTCAGTCCAAACGAAAAGAGCTAGACTCTTGAAATTTGGCGTAAATATATTTTAAGACTTAGAGCAGGTTAAGTTCGAAGATGGGCTAAATCGGGCAAGAGGGAAAAAAGTTCCCCTAAGAAGAACTAAACCAACCCAGAAAAAACAACATAATTTTTAAAGTTTTTTGGTTATTTTGTTAAGCAAATGATATATTTTTATGTCAAATATGGTCCAGTTCCTTAAACTTGGAGCCATTAAATAAAATAAAAATATTTGTTGACCCCGCCCACTTCAGTGGGCGTTATTATAGGCAAAAATAGCATAAAAATTTAACAAATTGTTTTACTTCAGCCTACATTCCTTAAAAATAACACTTTTAAGCTTTAATGACAAAGCTGAGACGAAACCTGGTACTATTGCCTCCTAAATGACCCTACCAAAAAAAATTTTTTTTTTAAATTTTGTATATAATCATCCCAAGCATTTATCTTTAGAGTTTTATGACTGCCGATTTCTGCCCTACCTCCCCCCCCACTTCTTCCTCCCCCCCTAAATGACCCTACCAAAAAAAAATGTTTTTCTTAAATTTTGTATATAATCATCCCAAGCATGTATCTTTAGAGTTTTATGACTGCCGATTTTTGCCCTATCCCCCCCCCCCGCTTCTTCCTTTGCCCCCTAAATGACCCTACCAAAAAAAAAAATTTGTTTTTAAATTTTGTATATAATCATCCCAAGCATTTATCTTTAGAGTTTTAGTCCAAACTAATCCTCACTAAAGTTGACATAATGACCAAATTATGACAACTAGTCGTCACTAAATTTAATATAAAAACCAAATTATGACAAATAGTCCTCACTAAAATTGATATTACACTTTTTGTGTAAGAAAGAGGTCGTCGTCAGCTACAATTTACGGGTAGTAGCATATGTGTACTCAGCCCCGTTCTTTTATAAAATAGTCCTCACTAAAATTTATATTATTCGGATTCCAAAATTATTTCAGATATAAAACTTTTTGTGTAAGAAAGAGGGTGTCCTCAGCTACAATTTACGGGTAGAGGCATATGTGTACTCAGCCCGTTTTTTTATAATGACCAAATTATGACAAATAGTCCTCACTAAATTTTATATTATTCGGAACAAAAAATTATTTTAGATATAAGACTTTTTGTGCAAGAAAGAAGGCGTCCTCAGCTACAATTTATGGGTAGTGGCATATGTGTACTCAGCCCTGTTTTTTTCTATATTGACCAAATTATGACAACTAATCCTCACTAAAGTTGATATAATGGCCAAATTATGACAACTAATCCTCATTTAATATAATTGTCATTATTCGGATTTCAAAATTTTTTCAGATATAAGACTTTTTGTGCAAGAAAGATGTTATCCTCAGCTACAATTTACGTGTAGTGGCATATGTGTTTCAGCCCGTTTTTTTATAATGACCAAATTATGGCAAATAGTCCTCACTAAATTTTATATTATTCGGAATCCAAAATTATTTCAGATATAAAACTTTTTGTGTAAGAAAGAGGGCGTCCTCAGCTACAATTTACGGGTAGAGGCATATGTGTACTCAGCCTGTTTTTCTATAATGACCAAATTATGACAAGTAGACCTCACTAAATTTTATATTATTCGGAATCCAAAATTATTTCAGATATAAGACTTTTTGTGTAAGAAAGGGGGCGTCCTCAGCTACAATTTACGGGTAGAGGCATATGTGTACTCAGCCTGTTTTTTTATAATGACCAAATTATGACAAATAGTCCTTACTAAATTTTATATTATTCAGAATCCAAAATTATTTTAGATATAAGACTTTTTGCGCAAGAAAGAAGACGTCCTCAGCTACAATTTATGGGTAGTGGCATACGTGTACTCAGCCCTGTTTTTTTATAATGGCCAAATTATGACAACTAATCCTCACTAAAGTTGACATAAGAAAGAGGGCGTCCTCAGCTACAATTTACGGGTAGAGGCATATGTGTACTCAGCCTGTTTTTCTATAATGACCAAATTATGACAAGTAGACCTCACTAAATTTTATATTATTCGGAATCCAAAATTATTTTAGATACAAGACTTTTTGTGCAAGAAAGAAGGCGTCCTCAGCTACAATTTATGGGTAGTGGCATATGTGTACTCAGCCCTGTTTTTTTCTATATTGGACAAATTATGACAACTAATCCTCACTAAAGTTGATATAATGGCCAAATTATGACAACTAATCCTCATTTAATATAATTGTCATTATTCGGATTTCAAAATTTTTTCAGATATAAGACTTTTTGTGCAAGAAAGATGTTATCCTCAGCTACAATTTACGTGTAGTGGCATATGTGTTTCAGCCCGTTTTTTTATAATGACCAAATTATGGCAAATAGTCCTCACTAAATTTTATATTATTCGGAATCCAAAATTATTTCAGATATAAAACTTTTTGTGTAAGAAAGAGGGCGTCCTCAGCTACAATTTACGGGTAGAGGCATATGTGTACTCAGCCTGTTTTTCTATAATGACCAAATTATGACAAATAGTCCTTACTAAATTTTATATTATTCGGAATCCAAAATTATTTCAGATATAAGACTTTTTGTGTAAGAAAGGGGGCGTCCTCAGCTACAATTTACGGGTAGAGGCATATGTGTACTCAGCCTGTTTTTTTATAATGACCAAATTATGACAAATAGTCCTTACTAAATTTTATATTATTCAGAATCCAAAATTATTTTAGATATAAGACTTTTTGCGCAAGAAAGAAGACGTCCTCAGCTACAATTTATGGGTAGTGGCATACGTGTACTCAGCCCTGTTTTTTTATAATGGCCAAATTATGACAACTAATCCTCACTAAAGTTGACATAAGAAAGAGGGCGTCCTCAGCTACAATTTACGGGTAGAGGCATATGTGTACTCAGCCTGTTTTTCTATAATGACCAAATTATGACAAGTAGACCTCACTAAATTTTATATTATTCGGAATCCAAAATTATTTTAGATACAAGACTTTTTGTGCAAGAAAGAAGGCGTCCTCAGCTACAATTTATGGGTAGTGGCATATGTGTACTCAGCCCTGTTTTTTTCTATATTGGACAAATTATGACAACTAATCCTCACTAAAGTTGATATAATGGCCAAATTATGACAACTAATCCTCATTTAATATAATTGTCATTATTCGGATTTCAAAATTTTTTCAGATATAAGACTTTTTGTGCAAGAAAGATGTTATCCTCAGCTACAATTTACGTGTAGTGGCATATGTGTTTCAGCCCGTTTTTTTATAATGACCAAATTATGGCAAATAGTCCTCACTAAATTTTATATTATTCGGAATCCAAAATTATTTCAGATATAAAACTTTTTGTGTAAGAAAGAGGGCGTCCTCAGCTACAATTTACGGGTAGAGGCATATGTGTACTCAGCCTGTTTTTCTATAATGACCAAATTATGACAAATAGTCCTTACTAAATTTTATATTATTCGGAATCCAAAATTATTTCAGATATAAGACTTTTTGTGTAAAAAAGAGGGCGTCCTCAGCTACAATTTACGGGTAGAGGCATATGTGTACTCAGCCTGTTTTTTTATAATGACCAAATTATGACAAATAGTCCTTACTAAATTTTATATTATTCAGAATCCAAAATTATTTTAGATATAAGACTTTTTGTGCAAGAAAGAAGACGTCCTCAGCTACAATCTACGGGTAGAGGCATATCTGTACTCAGCCCGTTTTTTTATAATGACCAAATTATGACAAATAGTCCTTACTAAATTTTATATTATTCAGAATCCAAAATTATTTTAGATATAAGACTTTTTGTGCAAGAAAGAAGACGTCCTCAGCTACAATTTATGGGTAGTGGCATACGTGTACTCAGCCCTGTTTTTTTATAATGGCCAAATTATGACAACTAATGCTCACTAAAGTTGACATAATGACCAAATTATGACAACTAGTCGTCACTAAAATTGATATTACACTTTTTGTGTAAGAAAGATGTCGTCGTCAGCTACAATTTACGGGTAGTGGCATATGTGTACTCAGACCTGTTTTTTTATAATGACCAAATTATGACAACTAATCCTCACTAAAGTTGACATAATGACCAAATTATGACAAGTAATCGTCACTAAATTTAATATAAAAACCAAACTATGACAAATAGTCCTAAAATTGATATGTATTACACTTTTTGTGTACGAATGAGGTCGTCGTCAGCTACAATTTACGGGTAGTAGCATATGTGTACTCGGCCCCGTTAGTAATTTAACTTGACTAAACCTTTACTTTAATTATATTTGATTATATAAATAATATTTTCTTTTAAAACTTTTAATATAAAATATTTGATTCTCTTTATTCTAATTTTTTTTATAGACTGATTGAAAAGAAAAATGATATATATTACAATTTATAAAAATCCGACTTAGATTAAAAAAAATAATATTATTAGAAATAAAGTTAAATAGAATAGTTACAATAGTATTCATAATAATAGTATTAATAATAATATTAACAATAGAAAAGATAGGATAAAACATGTAACTCCCCCACCCTCTGTTCAAACATTACTCCTGGAATGTAGAGACTTATTAACAGCATATATATTTTTAAATATGTATATGACAACTACTGTTACAATTCAACACATAATAATGTTATTTTATATATTTAAAAATAAAATAATAATAATAATAATATTTAACTATTAACTGTATAAAATATAAATAACAAACCGATATTTAAATAAAATTTATGGTTTAGCACAAGTTTTAATATTTTTTATTAGCATAATCTCTTCCAGTAATTTTCTTCTCAAACTTTATATCAGGTAAATCATTTTGGTATTTGTATCTACGTTTGATTATTTGTCTATCACGTTTACAGCCTTTTTTATCAATAAAATTGTATTCATTTTTTTCTTTTACTTCTTTTAAAATATACTTAGGTTTCTGTTTTAAATTATAAAAACCAAGATTTTTCACCAATTCTCTTTCTTTATAATCACAACATTTTTGTTTATTAGAATTAATTTTTTCAGTTCTTTGAATCTTTGTATTGTGAACAACATTATTTAAAGTTTTCCAAACAGATTTATCTACTTTATTATGAAGAAGATCATTTGGCTTATATCCTGTTGTGCTATGTATACTGTCGTTATAAATTTGTACCGATTTATAAACTAGAGTTTTATCATTAATATCTTTATTTTCTTGTTGTAACTTAAAAAGTCGTATGTGTTCATTCAAAGTAAGGTGGAATCGTTCTATATCAGAATTACCTGTATGTGTGTTAGGCGAGGTAAAATGAAAATTTATTTTTTCAGTACTTAAAAAATTTTTAATATATGCCGTATTAAACTCATTGTCAGCTACAATTTTACATGGTTTACCTAAATTAGCAATCCTTTCCTTTAGAACTTCTACTATAGTTAATGAGTTTTTGTCATTCAAATAATGAATTGATACATGTTTTGTAAGTTTATCGATACAAGTTAAGAATGTTGCATTTTTGTTTAGAAACCAAATATCAATATGAATAATTTCATTTGATGTTAAAGGTGTTTCTGTTACGCATAACTTATTTTTTATTGGTTTTCTATCGTACTTACACATGTTGCATATAATACAATTGTTTATATACTTGTGTATTTCTTTTCTTAAATTTGGGTAATAAATAACATTTTTTAATTCTAAATAAGTCTCCTCAATTCCTCTATGGTTCTTATCCGTATGATATTGATCTATGATTTCCAATAGACTTTCAATACTAAAAATATCTTTTATAATTTTTGAACAATAAATAAATTTCATTTCAGCTGTATTTGAGAAATAATGTATTAAAGTTTCTTGAAAATTTTTATATATATTAATATTATTGCAAAAAATTGCTATAACACCTTTTATAGGAAATATAGATTTCAAAAATTTTTTTATTTCTTCCTCAAAGTATTCTTTTATTGTAATGCAATATCTTGTCTTATTTTTATATAAAGTTTCTTTTTTGCATTGATATTTATTTCCCAAACTTATTATTATTTGGTTTTTGAACATATTTACTGGAGATTCTGATATTGGAATGTAATCATTTACATTTTCATTCCCACTATGAATTGTTGCTATATCAGATTGAATATCTTGTTGTGCTTCTGTTAAAGCATTAACATTAAGGCGACTTAAATAGTCTGCTACTTTATTTATTTTACCTTTAATATATTCTACATCGAAATCATATTCATTCAATCGTAGTTTCCATCTTTGTAATTTTAAATTTGGTTCCTTTAATGAATTAAGCCATATAAGCGGTTTATGGTCTGTTTGAATTTTAAATTTCCTCCCAAATAAATAGGGCCTGAAATATTTTACAGACCAAACAATTGCCAATAACTCTTTTTCTATTGTACTATAATTTAATTCATGTTTATTCAATGTTCTGGATGTAAATGCTATGGGGTGCCCGTTTTGTGACAACACAGCACCTAATGCTCCATTACTAGCATCTGTAGTCAAAACAAATAACTTTTCAAATAAAGGATACACTAAAACTGGTGTATTACATGAAACATCTTTTAATTTATTAAAAGAATCAATGTATCTTTGATCATTGACATTAATTATTGAACCTTTCTTGAGTTTTGAAATCATAGGTAATGCTATTTGACTATAATCTTTTATAAATTTTCTGTAAAAGCCAGTTATTCCTAAAAATGATCTGATCTCCTTTATCGTTTTAGGCAATACAATTTTTTTTATTACACTAATTTTATTAGGGTTTGGTTTTATTCCCTGAGGAGTAATGATATGTCCCAAGTATTCCGATTCATGCTTGAAGAAATTACATTTATCAACCTGAACTTTAAGGTTATATTGAGATAATCTCTGAAAAATTTTCTTTAGTGATAAGACATGTTCTTCAAGAGAAGTTGAAAATACTAAAATATCATCAAGATATACTACACATATATTATTAATGTAATCCTGGAGCACTTCGTTCATCATCCGTTGAAATGAAGCTGGGGCATTTTTTAATCCAAAAGGCATTCTAGTAAATTCATAGTGACCTTTTGATGTCGAGAATGCTGTTTTGTGTCTATCTTCTGGTGCAATTGAAATCTGATGAAAACCTTTTGCTAGATCTATTGTGCTAAAATAAAGTGAGTTTCCCAGTTTTGAAAAAAAATCTTCCATATTAGGTATAGGAAACTTATCTTCAATAGAAGCATCGTTAAGTTTTCTGTAATCAACTACAACTCTCCATTTCTGTTGACCAGAATTGTCAATTTTTTTAGGTACAACCCAAATAGGAGCATTATATGGGCTATTGGACTTTGTTATAATTCCTGATTCTAACATTTCATTTACCTGTTTCTCTACTTCCTCTTTATAAATTTCAGGAAAGCGATATATTTTAGAGTAAATTGGTATGTCATTTTTTGTTGAGATTTTATGTTTATATTTACAAACTGCTGATAAATTTTCCCCTTCAATATAAAAAACATGTTTAAACTCTTTAATTATTTCCATTAGAGCACTAATTTCTTCTTCATTACAGTGCTGGGTTTCTAATTTTTTTTTTAAATAATCAATTCTTGGTTTACTGAAATTTATTTCAATAATTGTGTCTAAGTTTTCCTGATATTCAACATTTTCATTTGTACAATTGTCATATATTAAGGGAATTTTTGAATCATTTGTTACAAGTAAGTTATTTTTAAAATCTATTCTTGCTTCTAATGGTTTTAATATGTTGCAACCAATAATACCATCGAAATCATTATAAATTTCTGTTTCCAACATTTCTATTTTTGAATTAGGACGATTAAATTCTTTAAATAGTGGGATAGTAATTTTGGAAGTTGTAATAGCTTTTGAACAAATTGTGTTTAAAATTATTGGACGTTCAAGTTCACTTTTAAATGAACTATGAAATAAACCTTTCTTAATTAAAGTTGTTCCAGATCCTGTGTCTATCAGCAATTTGATTGGAACTGTTCTTGTTCTCACAATTATGAAGGGAAGAGCTCTTCGGCCAATAACTGAAAATTTGCAGTTTGTATATTATCTACATCCATTTCTACAGTAGTATTTATATTACTTCTTTGAGTTTGATTAGATGCATTATTTTCCTTAAAATGTTTTGAATTATTCTGATGAAAGCTAGTACTTGGGCTATTAGAAATATTTCTAGTAAAATTTCTTGAATTTGGACGAGTATTTTGAAAATTTTCCGGATATTTATATTTATTATTATTAGAGTACAGATTTTGTTCCGTTCCGATATTCTGATATTGTTGGTAGTTGTTTTGTGTATAAGGTTTAGAAAACGATACATTATTGCGAAACTGAGAAAATGAATTATTATTGTTAGAAAAATTTTTATATTGAAAATTTCTATTGTGATATTGTGATAAAGAAAAATCTGAGTTTTGATAATTTTGATAAAAGTAACCCGTTTCAGTTAAAATTTCTTTAGCTTTCAACAAAGTTTGAGGATTTCTTGAATTAAGAACCAATTTTGGTTCACTAGGTACTTTACTAATAAATATTTTCAAAACCATTAATTCATTATTTTTACAACTAAACCACTGACTATCTTTTTCAATATTAGTTTTTAAATTTAATTTAGTTAACAATTTTAAGATATAATCATAAAGTTCACTAATATTACTTCTTAATTCCGCTGTTTTTATTTTATTTATTATATTTTCTATACTATCCGTTATATTGAAATTAATCCTTAAAACTATTTTTACCTCTTCCCACTTAATAGGATTGTTGTTGTTGATTAACGTAATGTTCGCATTTCCAACAATTTTGTTTCTGATCCTCAAATTGAATAAGGGTAGTAAGGCTGCTTCAACATGTTTTTGAATTTCATCAATATTAGATATAAATAATTGAAGTTCTTCTGGTTTACCATCAAAACATGGAACACCTTCTAATAATTGAAATGCTGTTATTGACATATCTTGAATATTTATTTAGTTGAACAGATGAAATGGGCTTCTTCTTCTTCTTCTTGTATTGTACAAATATTTTAAATCTTGTTGGTCTTTTCAATAATTTTTAGATATTTTAAATATAGTAAATCAACAACTTAAAGTTGACGTTTTGTTGCAACAAATGTTAACAATTTGTAGATTTCTTGGATGCAATAGTTCAATAATATAAACTTGATGATATATTGCACTTCGAATAGCGAAAATGTTCCTTAAATGTACTGCTTTCTTTAATATTTTATCAAAGATTAGTTCGAGAACACCGACTGCGCCAGTAATTTAACTTGACTAAACCTTTACTTTAATTATATTTGATTATATAAATAATATTTTCTTTTAAAACTTTTAATATAAAATATTTGATTCTCTTTATTCTAATTTTTTTTATAGACTGATTGAAAAGAAAAATGATATATATTACAATTTATAAAAATCCGACTTAGATTAAAAAAAATAATATTATTAGAAATAAAGTTAAATAGAGTAGTTACAATAGTATTCATAATAATAGTATTAATAATAATATTAACAATAGAAAAGATAGGATAAAACATGTAACTCGTTCTTTTATAAAATAGTCCTCACTAAAATCTATATTATTCGGATTCCTAAATAATTTCAGATATAAGACTTTTTGTGTAAAAAAGAGGGCGTCCTCAGCTACAATCTACGGGTAGAGGCATATCTGTACTCAGCCCGTTTTTTTATAATGACCAAATTATGACAAATAGTCCTCACTAAATCTTATATTCTTCGGAATCCAAAATTATTTTAGATATAAGACTTTTTGTGCAAAAAAGAAGGCGTCCTCAGCTACAATTTATGGGTAGTGGCATATGTGTACTCAGCCCTATTTTTTTATAATGAACAAATTATGACAGCTAATCCTCACTAAAGTTGATATAATGACCAATTTATGACAACTAATCGTCACTAAAATTGATATTACACTTTTTGTGTAAGAAAGATGTCGTCGTCAGCTACAATTTACGGGTAGTGGCATATGTGTACTCAGCACCGTTCTTTTATAATGAAGTCCCCACTAAAATTGATATTATTCGAATTCCAAAACTATTTCGGATTTAAGACTTTTTGTGTAAAAAAGAGGTCGTCGTCAGCTACAATTTACGGGTAGAGCCATATGTGTACTCAGCCCGTTTTTTTATAATGACCAAATTATGACAACTAATATTCTAAAATTTATATAAAGTCCAAATTATGACAACTAATCCTCACTAAATTTAATTGGCATTATTCGGATTTCAAAATTTTTTCAGATATAAGACTTTTTGTGCAAGAAAGAGGGCATCCTCAGCTACAATTTACGTGTAGTGGCATATGTGTACTCAGACCTGTTTTTTTATAATGACCAAATTATGACAACTAATCCTCACTAAAGTTGACATAATGACCAAATTATTATAAATGTCCAAATTCGGATTTCAAAATTTTTTCAGATATAAGACTTTTTGTGTAAGAAAGGGGGCGTCCTCAGCTACAATTTATGGGTAGTGGCATACGTGTACTCAGCCCTGTTTTTTTATAATGGCCAAATTATGACAACTAATTCTCACTAAAGTTGACATAATGACCAAATTATGACAACTAGTCGTCACTAAAATTGATATTACACTTTTTGTGTAAGAAAGATGTCGTCGTCAGCTACAATTTACGGGTAGTGGCATATGTGTACTCAGCACCGTTCTTTTATAATGAAGTCCCCACTAAAATTGATATTATTCGAATTCCAAAACTATTTCGGATTTAAGACTTTTTGTGTAAAAAAGAGGTCGTCGTCAGCTACAATTTACGGGTAGAGGCATATGTGTACTCAGCCCGTTTTTTTATAATGACCAAATTATGACAACTAATATTCTAAAATTTATATAAAGTCCAAATTATGACAACTAATTCTCACTAAATTTAATTGGCATTATTCGGATTTCAAAATTTTTTCAGATATAAGACTTTTTGTGCAAGAAAGAGGGCATCCTCAGCTACAATTTACGTGTAGTGGCATATGTGTACTCAGACCTGTTTTTTTATAATGACCAAATTATGACAACTAATATTCTAAAATTTATATAAAGTCCAAATTATGACAACTAATCCTCACTAAATTTAATTGGCATTATTCGGATTTCAAAATTTTTTCAGATATAAGACTTTTTGTGCAAGAAAGAGGGCATCCTCAGCTACAATTTACGTGTAGTGGCATATGTGTACTCAGACCTGTTTTTTTATAATGACCAAATTATGACAACTAATCCTCACTAAAGTTGACATAATGACCAAATTATTATAAATGTCCAAATTCGGATTTCAAAATTTTTTCAGATATAAGACTTTTTGTGCAAGAAAGAGGGCATCCTCAGCTAAAATTTACGTGTAGTGGCATATGTGTACTCAGACCTGTTTTTTTATAATGACCAAATTATGACAACTAATCCTCACTAAAGTTGACATAATGACCAAATTATTATAAATGTCCAAATTCGGATTTCAAAATTTTTTCAGATATAAGACTTTTTGTGCAAGAAAGAGGGCATCCTCAGCTAAAATTTGTGGGTAGTGGCATATGTGTCCTCAGCCCTTTTTCTTATAATGACCAAATTATGACAACTAATCCTCACTAAAGTTGATATAATGGCCAAATTATGACAACTAATCCTCATTTAATATAATTGTCATTATTCGGATTTCAAAATTTTTTCAGATATAAGATTTTTGTGCAAGAAAGATGTTATCCTCAGCTACAATTTACGTGTAGTGGCATGTGTGTTTCAGCCCGTTTTTTTATAATGACCAAATTATGGCAAATAGTCCTCACTAAATTTTATATTATTCGGAATCCAAAATTATTTCAGATATAAAACTTTTTGTGTAAGAAAGAGGGCGTCCTCAGCTACAATTTACGGGTAGAGGCATATGTGTACTCAGCCTGTTTTTCTATAATGACCAAATTATGACAAATAGTCCTTACTAAATTTTATATTATTCGGAATCCAAAATTATTTCAGATATAAAACTTTTTGTGTAAGAAAGGGGGCGTCCTCAGCTACAATTTATGGGTAGTGGCATACGTGTACTCAGCCCTGTTTTTTTATAATGGCCAAATTATGACAACTAATTCTCACTAAAGTTGACATAATGACCAAATTATGACAACTAGTCGTCACTAAAATTGATATTACACTTTTTGTGTAAGAAAGATGTCGTCGTCAGCTACAATTTACGGGTAGTGGCATATGTGTACTCAGCACCGTTCTTTTATAATGAAGTCCCCACTAAAATTGATATTATTCGAATTCCAAAACTATTTCGGATTTAAGACTTTTTGTGTAAAAAAGAGGTCGTCGTCAGCTACAATTTACGGGTAGAGGCATATGTGTACTCAGCCCGTTTTTTTATAATGACCAAATTATGACAACTAATATTCTAAAATTTATATAAAGTCCAAATTATGACAACTAATCCTCACTAAATTTAATTGGCATTATTCGGATTTCAAAATTTTTTCAGATATAAGACTTTTTGTGCAAGAAAGAGGGCATACTCAGCTACAATTTACGTGTAGTGGCATATGTGTCCTCAGACCTGTTTTTTTATAATGACCAAATTATGACAACTAATCCTCACTAAAGTTGACATAATGACCAAATTATGACAAGTAATCGTCACTAAATTTAATATAAAAACCAAACTATGACAAATAGTCCTAAAATTGATATGTATTACACTTTTTGTGTACGAATGAGGTCGTCGTCAGCTACAATTTACGGGTAGTAGCATATGTGTACTCAGCCCCGTTCTTTTATAAAATAGTCCTCACTAAAATCTATATTATTCGGATTCCTAAATAATTTCAGATATAAGACTTTTTGTGTAAAAAAGAGGGCGTCCTCAGCTACAATCTACGGGTAGAGGCATATCTGTACTCAGCCCGTTTTTTTATAATGACCAAATTATGACAAATAGTCCTCACTAAATCTTATATTCTTCGGAATCCAAAATTATTTTAGATATAAGACTTTTTGTGCAAAAAAGAAGGCGTCCTCAGCTACAATTTATGGGTAGTGGCATACGTGTACTCAGCCCTGTTTTTTTATAATGGCCAAATTTTGACAACTAATTCTCACTAAAGTTGACATAATGACCAAATTATGACAACTAGTCGTCACTAAAATTGATATTACATTTATTGTGCAAGAAAGATGTTATCCTCAGCTACAATTTACGGGTAGAGGCATATGTGTACTTAGCCCGTTTTTTTATAATGACCAAATTATGACAAATAGTCCTCACTATATTTTATATTATTCGGAATCCAAAATTATTTTAGATATAAGACTTTTTGTGCAAGAAAGAAGGCGTCCTCAGCTACAGTTTATGGGTAGTGGCATATGTGTAGTCAGCCCTGTTTTTTTTATACCCTACAAAAAAGAATTTGGAGGGTATATTCACTTTGTCATTCCGTTTGTAACGCATCGAAATATCCATCTCAGACCTCATAAAGTATATATATTCTTGATCGGTGATGAAATCTAAGACGAACTGAGCATGTCCGTCCGTCTGTGGAAATCACGATTCAGTCCAAACGAAAAGAGCTAGACTTTTGAAATTTGGCGTAAATATATTTTAAGACTTAGAGCAGGTTAAGTTCGAAGATGGGCTAAATCGGGCAAGAGGGAAAAAAGTTCCCCTAAGAAGAACTAAACCAACCCAGAAAAAACAACATAATTTTTAAAGTTTTTTGGTTATTTTGTTAAGCAAATGATATATTTTTATGTCAAATATGGTCCAGCTCCTTAAACTTGGAGCCATTAAATAAAATAAAAATATTTTTTGACCCCGCCCACTTCAGTGGGCGTTATTATAGGCAAAAATAGCATAAAAATTTAACAAATTGTTTTACTTCAGCCTACATTCCTTAAAAATAACACTTTTAAGCTTTAATGACAAGGCTGAGACGAAACCTGGTACTATTGTGCCCTACCCCCTCCTTCCCCTTCGCCCCCTAAATGACCCTACCAAAAAAAAAAATTTGTTTTTAAATTTTGTATATAATCATCCCAAGCATTTATCTTTAGAGTTTTATGACTGCCGATTTCTGCCTTACCTCCCCCCCCACTTCTTCCTCCCCCCCTAAATGACCCTACCAAAAAAAAATTTTTTTCTTAAATTTTGTATATAATCATCCCAAGCATTTATCTTTAGAGTTTTATGACTGCCGATTTTTGCGTTATCCCACCCCCCCCTCCTCTTCCTTTGTCCCCTAAATGACCCTACCAAAAAATTTTTTTTTTTTTAAATTTTGTATATAATCAACCCAAGCATTTATCTTTAGAGTTTTATGACTGGCGATTTCTGCCCTAGCCCCCCCCCCCCCCCGCTTCTTCCTTTGCCCCCTAAATGACCCTACCAAAAAAAAAAAATTTGTTTTTAAATTTTGTATATAATCATCCCAAGCATTTATCTTTAGAGTTTTATGAGTGCCTGATGCTGCCCTACCCCCTCCTCCCCCTTTGCCCGCTAAATGACCCTATCAAAAAAAAGAAATTTTAATTTTGTATATAATTATCCCAAGCATTTATTTTTAGAGTTTAATGACAAAGGTGAAATGTTTCCCCCACAGCCCTTGCCAGAGCGACCCCGCCAAAATACAGTTTTTATAGCCTCCAAAGAGAATTGCGATGAAGTCTAAGACGGTCTAGCAATGCCCATACGTTCGTCTGTGGAAAACATGATATTGCATATTTTTGAACCCCGCCCCCTTTAGTGGGCGTTGACGTACAATATTATATAAAGGAACTCTGACCCACCAAGTTAAACATTTCAAATTCACTTACTAAATATTTGGAGGGTATTTAAGATTCGACCCGGTCGAATATAACGTTTTTACTTGTTTATAATGAACAAATTATGACAACTAATCCTCACTAAAGTTGATATAATGGCCAAATTATGACAACTAACCCTCACTAAATATAATTGGCATTATTCGGATTTCAAAATTTTTTCAGATATAAGACTTTTTGTGCAAGAAAGATGGCATCCTCAGCTACAATTTACGTGTAGTGGCATATGTGTACTCAGCCCTGTTTTTTTATAATGACCAAATTTTGACAACTAATCCTCTAACATTTATATAATGTCCAAATTATGACAACTAATCCTCACTAAATATAATTGGCATTATTCGGATTTCAAAATTTTTTCAGATATAAGACTTTTTGTGCAAGAAAGAGGGCATCCTCAGCTAAAATTTACGTGTAGTGGCATATGTGTACTCAGACCTGTTTTTTTATAATGACCAAATTATGACAACTAATCCTCACTAAAGTTGACATAATGACCAAATTATGACAACTAGTCGTCACTAAATTTAATATAAAAACCAAATTATGACAAATAGTCCTCACTAAAATTGATATTACACTTTTTGTGTAACAAAGACGTCGTCCTCAGCTACAATTTATGGGTAGTGGCATATGTGTCCTCAGCCCTTTTTTTTTATAATGACCAAATTATGACAACTAATCCTCACTAAAGTTGATATAATGGCCAAATTATGACAGCTAATCCTCTAAAATTTATATAATGTCCAAATTATGACAACTAATATTCACTATATATAATTGGCATTATTCGGATTTAAAATTTTTTCAGATATAAACCTTTTTGTGCAAGAAAGAGGGCATCCTCAGCTACAATTTACGTATAGTGGCGTATGTGTACTCAGACCTGTTTTTTTATAATGACCAAATTATGACAACTAATCCTCACTAAAGTTGACATAATGACCAAATTATGACAACTAGTCGTCACTAAATTTAATATAAAAACCAAATTATGACAAATAGTCCTCACTAAAATTGATATTACACTTTTTGTGTAACAAAGAGGTCGTCGTCACCTACAATTTACGGGTAGTAGCATATGTGTACTCAGTCCCGTTCTTTTATAAAATAGTCCTCATTAAAATTTATATTATTCGGATTCCTAAATTATTTCAGATATAAGACTTTTTGTGTAAGAAAGAGGGCGTCCTCAGCTACAATTTACGGGTAGAGGCATATGTGTACTCAGCCCGTTTTTTTATAATGACCAAATTATGACAAATAGTCCTCACCAAATTTTATATTATTCGGAATCCGAAATTATTTTAGATATAAGATTTTTTGTGCAAGAAAGAAGGCGTCCTCAGCTACAATTTATGGGTAGTGGCATATGTGGCCTCAGCCCTTTTTTTTTTATAATGACCAAATTATGACAACTAATCCTCACTAAAGTTGATATAATGGCCAAATTATGACAGCTAATCCTCACTAAATATAATTGGCATTATTAGGATATCAAAATTTTCTCAGATATAAGACTTTTTGTGCAAGAAAGATGGCATCCTCAGCTACAATTTATGTGTAGTGGCATATGTGTACTCAGCCCCGTTTTTTTATAAAGACCAAATTATGACAACTAATCCTCTAAAATTTATATAATGTCCAAATTATGACAACTAATATTCACTATATATAATTGGCATTATTCGGATTTAAAATTTTTTCAGATATAAACCTTTTTGTGCAAGAAAGAGGGCATCCTCAGCTACAATTTACGTATAGTGGCGTATGTGTACTCAGACCTGTTTTTTTATAATGACCAAATTATGACAACTAATCCTCACTAAAGTTGACATAATGACCAAATTATGACAACTAGTCGTCACTAAATTTAATATAAAAACCAAATTATGACAAATAGTCCTCACTAAAATTGATATTACACTTTTTGTGTAACAAAGAGGTCGTCGTCACCTACAATTTACGGGTAGTAGCATATGTGTACTCAGTCCCGTTCTTTTATAAAATAGTCCTCATTAAAATTTATATTATTCGGATTCCTAAATTATTTCAGATATAAGACTTTTTGTGTAAGAAAGAGGGCATCCTCAGCTACAATTTACGGGTAGAGGCATATGTGTACTCAGCCCGTTTTTTTATAATGACCAAATTATGACAAATAGTCCTCACCAAATTTTATATTATTCGGAATCCGAAATTATTTTAGATATAAGATTTTTTGTGCAAGAAAGAAGGCGTCCTCAGCTACAATTTATGGGTAGTGGCATATGTGGCCTCAGCCCTTTTTTTTTTATAATGACCAAATTATGACAACTAATCCTCACTAAAGTTGATATAATGGCCAAATTATGACAGCTAATCCTAACTAAATATAATTGGCATTATTAGGATATCAAAATTTTCTCAGATATAAGACTTTTTGTGCAAGAAAGATGGCATCCTCAGCTACAATTTATGTGTAGTGGCATATGTGTACTCAGCCCCGTTTTTTTATAAAGACCAAATTATGACAACTAATCCTCTAAAATTTATATAATGTCCAAATTATGACAACTAATATTCACTATATATAATTGGCATTATTCGGATTTAAAATTTTTTCAGATATAAACCTTTTTGTGCAAGAAAGAGGGCATCCTCAGCTACAATTTACGTATAGTGGCGTATGTGTACTCAGACCTGTTTTTTTATAATGACCAAATTATGACAACTAATCCTCACTAAAGTTGACATAATGACCAAATTATGACAACTAGTCGTCACTAAATTTAATATAAAAACCAAATTATGACAAATAGTCCTCACTAAAATTGATATTACACTTTTTGTGTAACAAAGAGGTCGTCGTCACCTACAATTTACGGGTAGTAGCATATGTGTACTCAGTCCCGTTCTTTTATAAAATAGTCCTCATTAAAATTTATATTATTCGGATTCCTAAATTATTTCAGATATAAGACTTTTTGTGTAAGAAAGAGGGCGTCCTCAGCTACAATTTACGGGTAGAGGCATATGTGTACTCAGCCCGTTTTTTTATAATGACCAAATTATGACAAATAGTCCTCACCAAATTTTATATTATTCGGAATCCGAAATTATTTTAGATATAAGATTTTTTGTGCAAGAAAGAAGGCGTCCTCAGCTACAATTTATGGGTAGTGGCATATGTGTACTCAGCCCTGTTTTTTTATAATGACCAAATTATGACAACTAATCCTCACTCAAGTTGATATAATGGCCAAATTATGACAGCTAATCCTCACTAAATATAATTGGCATTATTAGGATATCAAAATTTTCTCAGATATAAGACTTTTTGTGCAAGAAAGATGGCATCCTCAGCTACAATTAATGTGTAGTGGCATATGTGTACTCAGCCCCGTTTTTTTATAAAGACCAAATTATGACAACTAATCCTCTAAAATTTATATAATGTCCAAATTATGACAAATAATATTCACTAAATATAATTGGCATTATTCGGATTTAAAATTTTTTCAGATATAAGACATTTTGTGCAAGAAAGAGGGCATCCTCAGCTACAATTTACGTATAGTGGCGTATGTGTACTCAGACCTGTTTTTTTATAATGACCAAATTATGACAACTAATCCTCACTAAAGTTGACATAATGACCAAATTATGACAACTAGTCGTCACTAAATTTAATATAAAAACCAAATTATGACAAATAGTCCTCACTAAAATTGATATTACACTTTTTGTGTAACAAAGAGGTCGTCGTCACCTACAATTTACGGGTAGTAGCATATGTGTACTCAGTCCCGTTCTTTTATAAAATAGTCCTCATTAAAATTTATATTATTCGGATTCCTAAATTATTTCAGATATAAGACTTTTTGTGTAAGAAAGAGGGCGTCCTCAGCTACAATTTACGGGTAGAGGCATATGTGTACTCAGCCCGTTTTTTTATAATGACCAAGTTATGACAAATAGTCTTCACCAAATTTTATATTATTCGGAATCCGAAATTATTTTAGATATAAGATTTTTTGTGCAAGAAAGAAGGCGTCCTCAGCTACAATTTATGGGTAGTGGCATATGTGTACTCAGCCCCGTTTTTTTATAAAGACCAAATTATGACAACTAATCCTCTAAAATTTATATAATGTCCAAATTATGACAACTAATATTCACTAAATATAATTGGCATTATTAGGATATAAAAATTTTCTCAGATATAAGACTTTTTGTGCAAGAAAGATGGCATCCTCAGCTACAATTTATGTGTAGTGGCATATGTGTACTCAGCCCCGTTTTTTTATAAAGACCAAATTATGACAACTAATCCTCTAAAATTTATATAATGTCCAAATTATGACAACTAATATTCACTAAATATAATTGGCATTATTCGGATTTAAAATTTTTTCATATATAAGACTTTTTGTGCAAGAAAGAGGGCATCCTCAGCTACAATTTACGTATAGTGGCGTATGTGTACTCAGACCTGTTTTTTTATAATGACCAAATTATGACAACTAATCCTCACTAAAGTTGACATAATGACCAAATTATGACAGCTAATCCTCACTAAATATAATTGGCATTATTAGGATATCAAAATTTTCTCAGATATAAGACTTTTTGTGCAAGAAAGATGGCATCCTCAGCTACAATTTATGTGTGTGGCATATGTGTACTCAGCCCCGTTTTTTTATAAAGACCAAATTATGACAACTAATCCTCTAAAATTTATATAATGTTCAAATTATGACAACTAATCCTCACTAAATTTAATTGGCATTATTCGGATTTCAAAATTTTTTCAGATATAAGACTTTTTGTGCAAGAAAGAGGGCATCCTCAGCTACAATTTACGTGTAGTGGCATATGTGTACTCAGACCTGTTTTTTTTATAATGAACAAATTATGACAACTAATCCTCACTAAAGTTGATATAATGACCAATTTATGACAACTAATCGTCACTAAATTTAATATAAAAACCAAACTATGACAAATAGTCCTAAAATTGATATTACACTTTTTGTGTACGGAAGAGGTCGTCGTCAGCTACAATTTACGGGTAGTAGCATATGTGTACTCAGCCCCGTTCTTTTATAAAATAGTCCTCACTAAAATCTATATTATTCAGATTCTTAAATTATTTCAGATATAAGACTTTTTGTGTAAAAAAGAGGGCGTCCTCAGCTACAATCTACGGGTAGAGGCATATGTGTACTCAGCCCGTTTTTTTATAATGACCAAATTATGACAAATAGTCCTCACTAAATCTTATATTATTCGGAATCCAAAATTATTTTAGATATAAATCTTTTTGTGCAAGAAAGAAGGCGTCCTCAGCTACAATTTATGGGTAGTGGCATATGTGTACTCAGCCCTGTTTTTTTTATAATGAACAAATTATGACAACTAATCCTCACTAAAGTTGATATAATGACCAATTTATGACAACTAATCGTCACTAAAATTAAAATAAAAACCAAATTATGACAAATAGTCCTCACTAAAATTGATATTACATTTATTGTGTAAAAAAGAGGTCGTCGTCAGCTACAATTTACGGGTAGTGGCATATGTGTACTCAGCACCGTTCTTTTCTAATATAGTCCCCACTAAAATTTATATTATTCGAATTCCAAAACTATTTCAGATTTAAGACTTTTTGTGTAAGAAAGGGGGCGTCCTCAGCTACAATTTATGGGTAGTGGCATATGTGTACTCAGCCCTGTTTTTTTATAATGAACAAATTATGACAACTAATCCTCACTAAATTTTATATTATTCGGAATCCAAAATTTTCTCAGATATAAGACTTTTTGTGCAAGAAAGATGGCATCCTCAGCTACAATTTACGTGTAGTGGCATATGTGTACTCAGACCTGTTTTTTTATAATGACCAAATTATGACAACTAATCCTCACTAAAGTTGACATAATGACCAAATTATGACAACTAGTCTTATTTAAATTTAATATAAAAACCAAATTATGACAAATAGTCCTCACTAAAATTGATATTACACTTTTTGTGTAACAAAGAGGTCTTCGTCAGCTACAATTTACGGGTAGTAGCATATGTGTACTCAGTCCCGTTCTTTTATAAAATAGTCCTCACTAAAATTTATATTATTCGGATTTCTAAATTATTTCAGATATAAGACTTTTTGTGTAAGAAAGAGGGCGTCCTCAGCTACAATTTACGGGTAGAGGCATATGTGTACTCAGCCTGTTTTTTTATAATGACCAAATTATGACAAATAGTCCTCACCAAATTTTATATTATTCGGAATCCGAAATTATTTTCGATATAAGACTTTTTGTGCAAGAAAGAAGGCGTCCTCAGCTACAATTTATGGGTAGTGGCATATGTGTACTCAGCCCTGTTTTTTTATAATGACCAAATTATGACAACTAATCCCCACTAAAGTTGATATAATGGCCAAATTATGACAGCTAATCCTCACTAAATATAATTGGCATTATTAGGATATCAAAATTTCTCAGATATAAGACTTTTTGTGCAAGAAAGATGGCATCCTCAGCTACAATTAATGTGTAGTGGCATATGTGTACTCAGCCCCGTTTTTTTATAAAGACCAAATTATGACAACTAATCCTCTAAAATTTATATAATGTCCAAATTATGACAACTAATATTCACTAAATATAATTGGCATTATTCGGATTTAAAATTTTTTCAGATATAAGACTTTTTGTGCAAGAAAGAGGGCATCCTCAGCTACAATTTACGTATAGTGGCGTATGTGTACTCAGACCTGTTTTTTTATAATGACCAAATTATGACAACTAATCCTCACTAAAGTTGACATAATGACCAAATTATGACAACTAGTCGTCACTAAATTTAATATAAAAACCAAATTATGACAAATAGTCCTCACTAAAATTGATATTACACTTTTTGTGTAACAAAGAGGTCGTCGTCACCTACAATTTACGGGTAGTAGCATATGTATACTCAGTCCCGTTCTTTTATAAAATAGTCCTCACTAAAATTTATATTATTCGGATTCCTAAATTATTTCAGATATAAGACTTTTTGTGTAAGAAAGAGGGCGTCCTCAGCTACAATTTACGGGCAGAGGCATATGTGTACTCAGCCCGTTTTTTTATAATGACCAAATTATGACAAATAGTCCTCACCAAATTTTATATTATTCGGAATCCGAAATTATTTTAGATATAAGACTTTTTGTGCAAGAAAGAAGGCGTCCTCAGCTACAATTTATGGGTAGTGGCATATGTGTACTCAGCCCTGTTTTTTTATAATGACCAAATTATGACAACTAATCCTCACTAAAGTTGATATAATGGCCAAATTATGACAGCTAATCCTCACTAAATATAATTGGCATTATTAGGATATCAATATTTTCTCAGATATAAGACTTTTTGTGCAAGAAAGATGGCATCCTCAGCTACAATTTATGTGTAGTGGCATATGTGTACTCAGCCCCGTTTTTTTATAAAGACCAAATTATGACAACTAATCCTCTAAAATTTATATAATGTCCAAATTATGACAACTAATCCTCACTAAATTTAATTGGCATTATTCGGATTTCAAAATTTTTTCAGATATAAGACTTTTTGTGCAAGAAAGAGGGCATCCTCAGCTACAATTTACGTGTAGTGGCATATGTGTACTCAGACCTGTTTTTTTTATAATGAACAAATTATGACAACTAATCCTCACTAAAGTTGATATAATGACCAATTTATGACAACTAATCGTCACTAAATTTAATATAAAAACCAAACTATGACAAATAGTCCTAAAATTGATATTACACTTTTTGTGTACGGAAGAGGTCGTCGTCAGCTACAATTTACGGGTAGTAGCATATGTGTACTCAGCCCCGTTCTTTTATAAAATAGTCCTCACTAAAATCTATATAATTCGGATTCTTAAATTATTTCAGATATAACACTTTTTGTGTAAAAAAGAGGGCGTCCTCAGCTACAATCTACGGGTAGAGGCATATGTGTACTCAGCCCGTTTTTTTATAATGACCAAATTATGACAAATAGTCCTCACTAAATCTTATATTATTCGGAATCCAAAATTATTTTAGATATAGGACTTTTTGTGCAAGAAAGAAGGCGTCCTCAGCTACAATTTATGGGTAGTGGCATATGTGTACTCATCCCTGTTTTTTTTATAATGAACAAATTATGACAACTAATCCTCACTAAAGTTGATATAATGACCAATTTATGACAACTAATCGTCACTAAAATTAAAATAAAAACCAAATTATGACAAATAGTCCTCACTAAAATTGATATTACATTTATTGTGTAAAAAAGAGGTCGTCGTCAGCTACAATTTACGGGTAGTGGCATATGTGTACTCAGCACCGTTCTTTTATAATATAGTCCCCACTAAAATTGATATTATTCGAATTCCAAAACTATTTCAGATTTAAGACTTTTTGTGTAAGAAAGGGGGCGTCCTCAGCTACAATTTATGGGTAGTGGCATATGTGTACTCAGCCCTGTTTTTTTTTATAATGAACAAATTATGACAACTAATCCTCACTAAAGTTGATATAATGGCCAAATTATGACAACTAATCCTCACTAAATTTAATTGGCATTATTCGGATTTCAAAATTTTTTCAGATATAAGACTTTTTGTGCAAGAAAGATGGCATCCTCAGCTACAATTTACGTGTAGTGGCATATGTGTACTCAGACCTGTTTTTTTATAATGACCAAATTATGACAACTAATCCTCACTAAAGTTGACATAATGACCAAATTATGACAACTAATCCTCACTAAATATAATTGGCATTATTAGGATATCAATATTTTCTCAGATATAAGACTTTTTGTGCAAGAAAGATGGCATCCTCAGCTACAATTTATGTGTAGTGGCATATGTGTACTCAGCCCCGTTTTTTTATAAAGACCAAATTATGACAACTAATCCTCTAAAATTTATATAATGTCCAAATTATGACAACTAATTCTCACTAAATTTAATTGGCATTATTCGGATTTCAAAATTTTTTCAGATATAAGACTTTTTGTGCAAGAAAGAGGGCATCCTCAGCTACAATTTACGTGTAGTGGCATATGTGTACTCAGACCTGTTTTTTTTATAATGAACAAATTATGACAACTAATCCTCACTAAAGTTGATATAATGACCAATTTATGACAACTAATCGTCACTAAATTTAATATAAAAACCAAACTATGACAAATAGTCCTAAAATTGATATTACACTTTTTGTGTACGGAAGAGGTCGTCGTCAGCTACAATTTACGGGTAGTAGCATATGTGTACTCAGCCCCGTTCTTTTATAAAATAGTCCTCACTAAAATCTATATTATTCGGATTCTTAAATTATTTCAGATATAAGACTTTTTGTGTAAAAAAGAGGGCGTCCTCAGCTACAATCTACGGGTAGAGGCATATGTGTACTCAGCCCGTTTTTTTATAATGACCAAATTATGACAAATAGTCCTCACTAAATCTTATATTATTCGGAATCCAAAATTATTTTAGATATAAGACTTTTTGTGCAAGAAAGAAGGCGTCCTCAGCTACAATTTATGGGTAGTGGCATATGTGTACTCAGCCCTGTTTTTTTTATAATGAACAAATTATGACAACTAATCCTCACTAAAGTTGATATAATGACCAATTTATGACAACTAATCGTCACTAAAATTAAAATAAAAACCAAACTATGACAAATAGTCCTAAAATTGATATTACACTTTTTGTGTACGGAAGAGGTCGTCGTCAGCTACAATTTACGGGTAGTAGCATATGTGTACTCAGCCCCGTTCTTTTATAAAATAGTCCTCACTAAAATCTATATTATTCGGATTCTTAAATTATTTCAGATATAAGACTTTTTGTGTAAAAAAGAGGGCGTCCTCAGCTACAATCTACGGGTAGAGGCATATGTGTACTCAGCCCGTTTTTTTATAATGACCAAATTATGACAAATAGTCCTCACTAAATCTTATATTATTCGGAATCCAAAATTATTTTAGATATAAGACTTTTTATGCAAGAAAGAAGGCGTCCTCAGCTACAATTTATGGGTAGTGGCATATGTGTACTCAGCCCTGTTTTTTTTATAATGAACAAATTATGACAACTAATCCTCACTAAAGTTGATATAATGGCCAAATTATGACAACTAATCCTCACTAAATTTAATTGGCATTATTCGGATTTCAAAATTTTTTCAGATATACGACTTTTTGTGCAAGAAAGAAGGCGTCCTCAGCTACAATTTACGTGTAGTGGCATATGTGTACTCAGACCTGTTTTTTTATAATGACCAAATTATGACAACTAATCCTCACTAAAGTTGATATAATGACCAATTTATGACAACTAATCGTCACTAAAATTAAAATAAAAACCAAACTATGACAAATAGTCCTAAAATTGATATTACACTTTTTGTGTACGGAAGAGGTCGTCGTCAGCTACAATTTACGGGTAGTAGCATATGTGTACTCAGCCCCGTTCTTTTATAAAATAGTCCTCACTAAAATCTATATTATTCGGATTCTTAAATTATTTCAGATATAAGACTTTTTGTGTAAAAAAGAGGGCGTCCTCAGCTACAATCTACGGGTAGAGGCATATGTGTACTCAGCCCGTTTTTTTATAATGACCAAATTATGACAAATAGTCCTCACTAAATCTTATATTATTCGGAATCCAAAATTATTTTAGATATAAGACTTTTTATGCAAGAAAGAAGGCGTCCTCAGCTACAATTTACGTGTAGTGGCATATGTGTACTCAGACCTGTTTTTTTATAATGACCAAATTATGACAACTAATCCTCACTAAAGTTGACATAATGACCAAATTATGACAACTAGTCTTATTTAAATTTAATATAAAAACCAAATTATGACAAATAGTCCTCACTAAAATTGATATTACACTTTTTGTGTAACAAAGAGGTCTTCGTCAGCTTTAATTTACGGGTAGTAGCATATGTGTACTCAGTCCCGTTCTTTTATAAAATAGTCCTCACTAAAATTTATATTATTCGGATTCCTAAATTATTTCAGATATAAGACTTTTTGTGTAAGAAAGAGGGCGTCCTCAGCTACAATTTACGGGTAGAGGCATATGTGTACTCAGCCTGTTTTTTTATAATGACCAAATTATGACAAATAGTCCTCACCAAATTTTATATTATTCGGAATTCGGAAAGAGGGCGTCCTCAGCTACAATTTACGGGTAGAGGCATATGTGTACTCAGCCCGTTTTTTTATAATGACCAAATTATGACAAATAGTCCTCACCAAATTTTATATTATTCGGAATCCGAAATTATTTTCGATATAAGACTTTTTGTGCAAGAAAGAAGGCGTCCTCAGCTACAATTTATGGGTAGTGGCATATGTGTACTCAGCCCTGTTTTTTTATAATGACCAAATTATGACAACTAATCCCCACTAAAGTTGATATAATGGCCAAATTATGACAGCTAATCCTCACTAAATATAATTGGCATTATTAGGATATCAAAATTTCTCAGATATAAGACTTTTTGTGCAAGAAAGATGGCATCCTCAGCTACAATTTATGTGTAGTGGCATATGTGTACTCAGCCCCGTTTTTTTATAAAGACCAAATTATGACAACTAATCCTCTAAAATTTATATAATGTCCAAATTATGACAACTAATATTCACTAAATATAATTGGCATTATTCGGATTTAAAATTTTTTCAGATATAAGACTTTTTGTGCAAGAAAGAGGGCATCCTCAGCTACAATTTACGTATAGTGGCGTATGTGTACTCAGACCTGTTTTTTTATAATGACCAAATTATGACAACTAATCCTCACTAAAGTTGACATAATGACCAAATTATGACAATTAGTCGTCACTAAATTTAATATAAAAACCAAATTATGACAAATAGTCCTCACTAAAATTGATATTACACTTTTTGTGTAACAAAGAGGTCGTCGTCACCTACAATTTACGGGTAGTAGCATATGTATACTCAGTCCCGTTCTTTTATAAAATAGTCCTCACTAAAATTTATATTATTCGGATTCCTAAATTATTTCAGATATAAGACTTTTTGTGTAAGAAAGAGGGCGTCCTCAGCTACAATTTACGGGCAGAGGCATATGTGTACTCAGCCCGTTTTTTTATAATGACCAAATTATGACAAATAGTCCTCACCAAATTTTATATTATTCGGAATCCGAAATTATTTTAGATATAAGACTTTTTGTTCAAGAAAGAAGGCGTTCTCAGCTACAATTTATGGGTAGTGGCATATGTGTACTCAGCCCTGTTTTTTTATAATGACCAAATTATGACAACTAATCCTCACTAAAGTTGATATAATGGCCAAATTATGACAGCTAATCCTCACTAAATATAATTGGCATTATTAGGATATCAATATTTTCTCAGATATAAGACTTTTTGTGCAAGAAAGATGGCATCCTCAGCTACAATTTATGTGTAGTGGCATATGTGTACTCAGACCTGTTTTTTTTATAATGAACAAATTATGACAACTAATCCTCACTAAAGTTGATATAATGACCAATTTATGACAACTAATCGTCACTAAATTTAATATAAAAACCAAACTATGACAAATAGTCCTAAAATTGATATTACACTTTTTGTGTACGGAAGAGGTCGTCGTCAGCTACAATTTACGGGTAGTAGCATATGTGTACTCAGCCCCGTTCTTTTATAAAATAGTCCTCACTAAAATCTATATAATTCGGATTCTTAAATTATTTCAGATATAAGACTTTTTGTGTAAAAAAGAGGGCGTCCTCAGCTACAATTTACGGGCAGAGGCATATGTGTACTCAGCCCGTTTTTTTATAATGACCAAATTATGACAAATAGTCCTCACCAAATTTTATATTATTCGGATTCCTAAATTATTTCAGATATAAGACTTTTTGTGTAAGAAAGAGGGCGTCCTCAGCTACAATTTACGGGCAGAGGCATATGTGTACTCAGCCCGTTTTTTTATAATGACCAAATTATGACAAATAGTCCTCACCAAATTTTATATTATTCGGAATCCGAAATTATTTTAGATATAAGACTTTTTGTTCAAGAAAGAAGGCGTTCTCAGCTACAATTTATGGGTAGTGGCATATGTGTACTCAGCCCTGTTTTTTTATAAAGACCAAATTATGACAACTAATCCTCTAAAATTTATATAATGTCCAAATTATGACAACTAATCCTCACTAAATTTAATTGGCATTATTCGGATTTCAAAATTTTTTCAGATATAAGACTTTTTGTGCAAGAAAGAGGGCATCGTCAGCTACAATTTACGTGTAGTGGCATTTGTGTACTCAGACCTGTTTTTTTTATAATGAACAAATTATGACAACTAATCCTCACTAAAGTTGATATAATGACCAATTTATGACAACTAATCGTCACTAAATTTAATATAAAAACCAAACTATGACAAATAGTCCTAAAATTGATATTACACTTTTTGTGTACGGAAGAGGTCGTCGTCAGCTACAATTTACGGGTAGTAGCATATGTGTACTCAGCCCCGTTCTTTTATAAAATAGTCCTCACTAAAATCTATATAATTCGGATTCTTAAATTATTTCAGATATAAGACTTTTTGTGTAAAAAAGAGGGCGTCCTCAGCTACAATCTACGGGTAGAGGCATATGTGTACTCAGCCCGTTTTTTTATAATGACCAAATTATGACAAATAGTCCTCACTAAATCTTATATTATTCGGAATCCAAAATTATTTTAGATATAGGACTTTTTGTGCAAGAAAGATGGCATCCTCAGCTACAATTTATGTGTAGTGGCATATGTGTACTCAGCCCCGTTTTTTTATAAAGACCAAATTATGACAACTAATCCTCTAAAATTTTTATAATGTCCAAATTATGACAACTAATTCTCACTAAATTTAATTGGCATTATTCGGATTTCAAAATTTTTTCAGATATAAGACTTTTTGTGCAAGAAAGAGGGCATCCTCAGCTACAATTTACGTGTAGTGGCATATGTGTACTCAGACCTGTTTTTTTTATAATGAACAAATTATGACAACTAATCCTCACTAAAGTTGATATAATGACCAATTTATGACAACTAATCGTCACTAAATTTAATATAAAAACCAAACTATGACAAATAGTCCTAAAATTGATATTACACTTTTTGTGTACGGAAGAGGTCGTCGTCAGCTACAATTTACGGGTAGTAGCTTATGTGTACTCAGCCCCGTTCTTTTATAAAATAGTCCTCACTAAAATCTATATTATTCGGATTCTTAAATTATTTCAGATATAAGACTTTTTGTGTAAAAAAGAGGGCGTCCTCAGCTACAATCTACGGGTAGAGGCATATGTGTACTCAGCCCGTTTTTTTATAATGACCAAATTATGACAAATAGTCCTCACTAAATCTTATATTATTCGGAATCCAAAATTATTTTAGATATAAGACTTTTTGTGCAAGAAAGAAGGCGTCCTCAGCTACAATTTATGGGTAGTGGCATATGTGTACTCAGCCCTGTTTTTTTTATAATGAACAAATTATGACAACTAATCCTCACTAAAGTTGATATAATGACCAATTTATGACAACTAATCGTCACTAAAATTAAAATAAAAACCAAACTATGACAAATAGTCCTAAAATTGATATTACACTTTTTGTGTACGGAAGAGGTCGTCGTCAGCTACAATTTACGGGTAGTAGCATATGTGTACTCAGCCCCGTTCTTTTATAAAATAGTCCTCACTAAAATCTATATTATTCGGATTCTTAAATTATTTCAGATATAAGACTTTTTGTGTAAAAAAGAGGGCGTCCTCAGCTACAATCTACGGGTAGAGGCATATGTGTACTCAGCCCGTTTTTTTATAATGACCAAATTATGACAAATAGTCCTCACTAAATCTTATATTATTCGGAATCCAAAATTATTTTAGATATAAGACTTTTTATGCAAGAAAGAAGGCGTCCTCAGCTACAATTTATGGGTAGTGGCATATGTGTACTCAGCCCTGTTTTTTTTATAATGAACAAATTATGACAACTAATCCTCACTAAAGTTGATATAATGGCCAAATTATGACAACTAATCCTCACTAAATTTAATTGGCATTATTCGGATTTCAAAATTTTTTCAGATATAAGACTTTTTGTGCAAGAAAGATGGCATCCTCAGCTACAATTTACGTGTAGTGGCATATGTGTACTCAGACCTGTTTTTTTATAATGACCAAATTATGACAACTAATCCTCACTAAAGTTGACATAATGACCAAATTATGACAACTAGTCTTATTTAAATTTAATATAAAAACCAAATTATGACAAATAGTCCTCACTAAAATTGATATTACACTTTTTGTGTAACAAAGAGGTCTTCGTCAGCTTTAATTTACGGGTAGTAGCATATGTGTACTCAGTCCCGTTCTTTTATAAAATAGTCCTCACTAAAATTTATATTATTCGGATTCCTAAATTATTTCAGATATAAGACTTTTTGTGTAAGAAAGAGGGCGTCCTCAGCTACAATTTACGGGTAGAGGCATATGTGTACTCAGCCTGTTTTTTTATAATGACCAAATTATGACAAATAGTCCTCACCAAATTTTATATTATTCGGAATTCGGAAAGAGGGCGTCCTCAGCTACAATTTACGGGTAGAGGCATATGTGTACTCAGCCCGTTTTTTTATAATGACCAAATTATGACAAATAGTCTTCACCAAATTTTATATTATTCGGAATCCGAAATTATTTTAGATATAAGATTTTTTGTGCAAGAAAGAAGGCGTCCTCAGCTACAATTTATGGGTAGTGGCATATGTGTACTCAGCCCCGTTTTTTTATAAAGACCAAATTATGACAACTAATCCTCTAAAATTTATATAATGTCCAAATTATGACAACTAATATTCACTAAATATAATTGGCATTATTAGGATATCAAAATTTTCTCAGATATAAGACTTTTTGTGCAAGAAAGATGGCATCCTTAGCTACAATTTATGTGTAGTGGCATATGTGTACTCAGCCCCGTTTTTTTATAAAGACCAAATTATGACAACTAATCCTCTAAATTTTATATAATGTCCAAATTATGACAACTAATATTCACTAAATATAATTGACATTATTCGGATTTAAAATTTTTTCAGATATAAGACTTTTTGTGCAAGAAACAGGGCATCCTCAGCTACAATTTACGTATAGTGGCGTATGTGTACTCAGACCTGTTTTTTTATAATGACCAAATTATGACAACTAATCCTCACTAAAGTTGACATAATGACCAAATTATGACAACTAGTCGTCACTAAATTTAATATAAAAACCAAATTATGACAAATAGTCCTCACTAAAATTGATATTACACTTTTTGTGTAACAAAGAGGTCGTCGTCACCTACAATTTACGGGTAGTAGCATATGTGTACTCAGTCCCGTTCTTTTATAAAATAGTCCTCACTAAAATTTATATTATTCGGATTCCTAAATTATTTCAGATATAAGACTTTTTGTGTAAGAAAGAGGGCGTCCTCAGCTACAATTTACGGGCAGAGGCATATGTGTACTCAGCCCGTTTTTTATAATGACCAAATTATGACAAATAGTCCTCACCAAATTTTATATTATTCGGAATCCGAAATTATTTTAGATATAAGACTTTTTGTGCAAGAAAGAAGGCGTCCTCAGCTACAATTTATGGGTAGTGGCATATGTGTACTCAGCCCTGTTTTTTTTATAATGACCAAATTATGACAACTAATCCTCACTAAAGTTGATATAATGGCCAAATTATGACAGCTAATCCTCACTAAATATAATTGGCATTATTAGGATATCAATATTTTCTCAGATATAAGACTTTTTGTGCAAGAAAGATGGCATCCTCAGCTACAATTTATGTGTAGTGGCATATGTGTACTCAGCCCCGTTTTTTTATAAAGACCAAATTATGACAACTAATCCTCTAAAATTTATATAATGTCCAAATTATGACAACTAATCCTCACTAAATTTAATTGGCATTATTCGGATTTCAAAATTTTTTCAGATATAAGACTTTTTGTGCAAGAAAGAGGGCATCCTCAGCTACAATTTACGTGTAGTGGCATATGTGTACTCAGACCTGTTTTTTTTATAATGAACAAATTATGACAACTAATCCTCACTAAAGTTGATATAATGACCAATTTATGACAACTAATCGTCACTAAATTTAATATAAAAACCAAACTATGACAAATAGTCCTAAAATTGATATTACACTTTTTGTGTACGGAAGAGGTCGTCGTCAGCTACAATTTACGGGTAGTAGCATATGTGTACTCAGTCCCGTTCTTTTATAAAATAGTCCTCACTAAAATTTATATTATTCGGATTCCTAAATTATTTCAGATATAAGACTTTTTGTGTAAGAAAGAGGGCGTCCTCAGCTACAATTTACGGGTAGAGGCATATGTGTACTCAGCCTGTTTTTTTATAATGACCAAATTATGACAAATAGTCCTCACCAAATTTTATATTATTCGGAATCCGAAATTATTTTCAATATAAGACTTTTTGTGCAAGAAAGAAGGCGTCCTCAGCTACAATTTATGGGTAGTGGCATATGTGTACTCAGCCCTGTTTTTTTATAATGACCAAATTATGACAACTAATCCCCACTAAAGTTGATATAATGGCCAAATTATGACAGCTAATCCTCACTAAATATAATTGGCATTATTAGGATATCAAAATTTCTCAGATATAAGACTTTTTGTGCAAGAAAGATGGCATCCTCAGCTACAATTTATGTGTAGTGGCATATGTGTACTCAGCCCCGTTTTTTTATAAAGACCAAATTATGACAACTAATCCTCTAAAATTTATATAATGTCCAAATTATGACAACTAATATTCACTAAATATAATTGGCATTATTCGGATTTAAAATTTTTTCAGATATAAGACTTTTTGTGCAAGAGGGCACAATGACCAAATTATGACAAATAGTCCTCACTAAATCTTATATTATTCGGAATCCAAAATTATTTTAGATATAAGACTTTTTGTGCAAGAAAGAAGGCGTCCTCAGCTACAATTTATGGGTAGTGGCATATGTGTACTCAGCCCTGTTTTTTTTTATAATGAACAAATTATGACAACTAATCCTCACTAAAGTTGATATAATGACCAATTTATGACAACTAATCGTCACTAAAATTAAAATAAAAACCAAATTATGACAAATAGTCCTCACTAACATTGATATTACATTTATTGTGTAAAAAAGAGGTCGTCGTCAGCTACAATTTACGGGTAGTGGCATATGTGTACTCAGCACCGTTCTTTTATAATATAGTCCCCACTAAAATTGATATTATTCGAATTCCAAAACTAATCCTCACTAAATTTAATTGGCATTATTCGGATTTCAAAATTTTTTCAGATATAAGACTTTTTGTGCAAGAAAGATGGCATCCTCAGCTACAATTTACGTGTAGTGGCATATGTGTACTCAGACCTGTTTTTTTATAATGACCAAATTATGACAACTAATCCTCACTAAAGTTGACATAATGACCAAATTATGACAACTAGTCTTATTTAAATTTAATATAAAAACCAAATTATGACAAATAGTCCTCACTAAAATTGATATTACACTTATTGTGTAACAAAGAGGTCTTCGTCAGCTACAATTTACGGGTAGTAGCATATGTGTACTCAGTCCCGTTCTTTTATAAAATAGTCCTCACTAAAATTTATATTATTTGGATTCCTAAATTATTTCAGATATAAGACTTTTTGTGTAAGAAAGAGGGCGTCCTCAGCTACAATTTACGGGTAGAGGCATATGTGTACTCAGCCTGTTTTTTTATAATGACCAAATTATGACAACTAATCCCCACTAAAGTTGATATAATGGCCAATTTATGACAACTAATCGTCACTAAATTTAATATAAAAACCAAACTATGACAAATAGTCCTAAAATTGATATTACACTTTTTGTGTACGGAAGAGGTCGTCGTCAGCTACAATTTACGGGTAGTAGCATATGTGTACTCAGCCCCGTTCTTTTATAAAATAGTCCTCACTAAAATCTATATTATTCGGATTCTTAAATTATTTCAGATATAAGACTTTTTGTGTAAAAAAGAGGGCGTCCTCAGCTACAATCTACGGGTAGAGGCATATGTGTACTCAGCCCGTTTTTTTATAATGACCAAATTATGACAAATAGTCCTCACTAAATCTTATATTATTCGGAATCCAAAATTATTTTAGATATAAGACTTTTTGTGCAAGAAAGATGGCATCCTCAGCTACAATTTATGTGTAGTGGCATATGTGTACTCAGCCCCGTTTTTTTATAAAGACCAAATTATGACAACTAATCCTCTAAAATTTATATAATGTCCAAATTATGACAACTAATCCTCACTAAATTTAATTGGCATTATTCGGATTTCAAAATTTTTTCAGATATAAGACTTTTTGTGCAAGAAAGAGGGCATCCTCAGCTACAATTTACGTGTAGTGGCATATGTGTACTCAGACCTGTTTTTTTTATAATGAACAAATTATGACAACTAATCCTCACTAAAGTTGATATAATGACCAATTTATGACAACTAATCGTCACTAAATTTAATATAAAAACCAAACTATGACAAATAGTCCTAAAATTGATATTACACTTTTTGTGTACGGAAGAGGTCGTCGTCAGCTACAATTTACGGGTAGTAGCATATGTGTACTCAGTCCCGTTCTTTTATAAAATAGTCCTCACTAAAATTTATATTATTCGGATTCCTAAATTATTTTCAATATAAGACTTTTTGTGCAAGAAAGAAGGCGTCCTCAGCTACAATTTATGGGTAGTGGCATATGTGTACTCAGCCCTGTTTTTTTATAATGACCAAATTATGACAACTAATCCCCACTAAAGTTGATATAATGGCCAAATTATGACAGCTAATCCTCACTAAATATAATTGGCATTATTAGGATATCAAAATTTCTCAGATATAAGACTTTTTGTGCAAGAAAGATGGCATCCTCAGCTACAATTTATGTGTAGTGGCATATGTGTACTCAGCCCCGTTTTTTTATAAAGACCAAATTATGACAACTAATCCTCTAAAATTTATATAATGTCCAAATTATGACAACTAATATTCACTAAATATAATTGGCATTATTCGGATTTAAAATTTTTTCAGATATAAGACTTTTTGTGCAAGAGGGCATCCTCAGCTACAATTTACGTATAGTGGCGTATGTGTACTCAGACCTGTTTTTTTTATAATGACCAAATTATGACAACTAATCCTCACTAAAGTTGACATAACGAGCAAATTATGACAACTAGTCACTAAATTTAATATAAAAACCAAATTATGACAAATAGTCCTCACTAAAATTGATATTACACTTTTTGTGTAACAAAGAGGTCGTCGTCACCTACAATTTACGGGTAGTAGCATATGTGTACTCAGTCCCGTTCTTTTATAAAATAGTCCTCACTAAAATTTATATTATTCGGATTCCTAAATTATTTCAGATATAAGACTTTTTGTGTAAGAAAGAGGGCGTCCTCAGCTACAATTTACGGGCAGAGGCATATGTGTACTCAGCCCGTTTTTTTATAATGACCAAATTATGACAAATAGTCCTCACCAAATTTTATATTATTCGGAATCCGAAATTATTTTAGATATAAGACTTTTTGTGCAAGAAAGAAGGCGTCCTCAGCTACAATTTATGGGTAGTGGCATATGTGTACTCAGCCCTGTTTTTTTTATAATGACCAAATTATGACAACTAATCCTCACTAAAGTTGATATAATGACCAATTTATGACAACTAATCGTCACTAAAATTAAAATAAAAACCAAATTATGACAAATAGTCCTCACTAACATTGATATTACATTTATTGTGTAAAAAAGAGGTCGTCGTCAGCTACAATTTACGGGTAGTGGCATATGTGTACTCAGCACCGTTCTTTTATAATATAGTCCCCACTAAAATTGATATTATTCGAATTCCAAAACTAATCCTCACTAAATTTAATTGGCATTATTCGGATTTCAAAATTTTTTCAGATATAAGACTTTTTGTGCAAGAAAGATGGCATCCTCAGCTACAATTTACGTGTAGTGGCATATGTGTACTCAGACCTGTTTTTTTATAATGACCAAATTATGACAACTAATCCTCACTAAAGTTGACATAATGACCAAATTATGACAACTAGTCTTATTTAAATTTAATATAAAAACCAAATTATGACAAATAGTCCTCACTAAAATTGATATTACACTTTTTGTGTAACAAAGAGGTCTTCGTCAGCTACAATTTACGGGTAGTAGCATATGTGTACTCAGTCCCGTTCTTTTATAAAATAGTCCTCACTAAAATTTATATTATTTGGATTCCTAAATTATTTCAGATATAAGACTTTTTGTGTAAGAAAGAGGGCGTCCTCAGCTACAATTTACGGGTAGAGGCATATGTGTACTCAGCCTGTTTTTTTATAATGACCAAATTATGACAACTAATCCCCACTAAAGTTGATATAATGGCCAATTTATGACAACTAATCGTCACTAAATTTAATATAAAAACCAAACTATGACAAATAGTCCTAAAATTGATATTACACTTTTTGTGTACGGAAGAGGTCGTCGTCAGCTACAATTTACGGGTAGTAGCATATGTGTACTCAGCCCCGTTCTTTTATAAAATAGTCCTCACTAAAATCTATATTATTCGGATTCTTAAATTATTTCAGATATAAGACTTTTTGTGTAAAAAAGAGGGCGTCCTCAGCTACAATCTACGGGTAGAGGCATATGTGTACTCAGCCCGTTTTTTTATAATGACCAAATTATGACAAATAGTCCTCACTAAATCTTATATTATTCGGAATCCAAAATTATTTTAGATATAAGACTTTTTGTGCAAGAAAGATGGCATCCTCAGCTACAATTTATGTGTAGTGGCATATGTGTACTCAGCCCCGTTTTTTTATAAAGACCAAATTATGACAACTAATCCTCTAAAATTTATATAATGTCCAAATTATGACAACTAATCCTCACTAAATTTAATTGGCATTATTCGGATTTCAAAATTTTTTCAGATATAAGACTTTTTGTGCAAGAAAGAGGGCATCCTCAGCTACAATTTACGTGTAGTGGCATATGTGTACTCAGACCTGTTTTTTTTATAATGAACAAATTATGACAACTAATCCTCACTAAAGTTGATATAATGACCAATTTATGACAACTAATCGTCACTAAATTTAATATAAAAACCAAACTATGACAAATAGTCCTAAAATTGATATTACACTTTTTGTGTACGGAAGAGGTCGTCGTCAGCTACAATTTACGGGTAGTAGCATATGTGTACTCAGTCCCGTTCTTTTATAAAATAGTCCTCACTAAAATTTATATTATTCGGATTCCTAAATTATTTCAGATATAAGACTTTTTGTGTAAGAAAGAGGGCGTCCTCAGCTACAATTTACGGGTAGAGGCATATGTGTACTCAGCCTGTTTTTTTATAATGACCAAATTATGACAACTAATCCCCACTAAAGTTGATATAATGGCCAATTTATGACAACTAATCGTCACTAAATTTAATATAAAAACCAAACTATGACAAATAGTCCTAAAATTGATATTACACTTTTTGTGTACGGAAGAGGTCGTCGTCAGCTACAATTTACGGGTAGTAGCATATGTGTACTCAGCCCCGTTCTTTTATAAAATAGTCCTCACTAAAATCTATATTATTCGGATTCTTAAATTATTTCAGATATAAGACTTTTTGTGTAAAAAAGAGGGCGTCCTCAGCTACAATCTACGGGTAGAGGCATATGTGTACTCAGCCCGTTTTTTTATAATGACCAAATTATGACAAATAGTCCTCACTAAATCTTATATTATTCGGAATCCAAAATTATTTTAGATATAAGACTTTTTGTGCAAGAAAGATGGCATCCTCAGCTACAATTTATGTGTAGTGGCATATGTGTACTCAGCCCCGTTTTTTTATAAAGACCAAATTATGACAACTAATCCTCTAAAATTTATATAATGTCCAAATTATGACAACTAATCCTCACTAAATTTAATTGGCATTATTCGGATTTCAAAATTTTTTCAGATATAAGACTTTTTGTGCAAGAAAGAGGGCATCCTCAGCTACAATTTACGTGTAGTGGCATATGTGTACTCAGACCTGTTTTTTTTATAATGAACAAATTATGACAACTAATCCTCACTAAAGTTGATATAATGACCAATTTATGACAACTAATCGTCACTAAATTTAATATAAAAACCAAACTATGACAAATAGTCCTAAAATTGATATTACACTTTTTGTGTACGGAAGAGGTCGTCGTCAGCTACAATTTACGGGTAGTAGCATATGTGTACTCAGTCCCGTTCTTTTATAAAATAGTCCTCACTAAAATTTATATTATTCGGATTCCTAAATTATTTCAGATATAAGACTTTTTGTGTAAGAAAGAGGGCGTCCTCAGCTACAATTTACGGGTAGAGGCATATGTGTACTCAGCCTGTTTTTTTATAATGACCAAATTATGACAAATAGTCCTCACCAAATTTTATATTATTCGGAATCCGAAATTATTTTCAATATAAGACTTTTTGTGCAAGAAAGACGGCGTCCTCAGCTACAATTTATGAGTAGTGGCATATGTGTACTCAGCCCTGTTTTTTTATAATGACCAAATTATGACAACTAATCCCCACTAAAGTTGATATAATGGCCAAATTATGACAGCTAATCCTCACTAAATATAATTGGCATTATTAGGATATCAAAATTTCTCAGATATAAGACTTTTTGTGCAAGAAAGATGGCATCCTCAGCTACAATTTATGTGTAGTGGCATATGTGTACTCAGCCCCGTTTTTTTATAAAGACCAAATTATGACAACTAATCCTCTAAAATTTATATAATGTCCAAATTATGACAACTAATATTCACTAAATATAATTGGCATTATTCGGATTTAAAATTTTTTCAGATATAAGACTTTTTGTGCAAGAGGGCATCCTCAGCTACAATTTACGTATAGTGGCGTATGTGTACTCAGACCTGTTTTTTTTATAATGACCAAATTATGACAACTAATCCTCACTAAAGTTGACATAACGAGCAAATTATGACAACTAGTCACTAAATTTAATATAAAAACCAAATTATGACAAATAGTCCTCACTAAAATTGATATTACACTTTTTGTGTAACAAAGAGGTCGTCGTCACCTACAATTTACGGGTAGTAGCATATGTGTACTCAGTCCCGTTCTTTTATAAAATAGTCCTCATTAAAATTTATATTATTCGGATTCCTAAATTATTTCAGATATAAGACTTTTTGTGTAAGAAAGAGGGCGTCCTCAGCTACAATTTACGGGTAGAGGCATATGTGTACTCAGCCCGTTTTTTTATAATGACCAAATTATGACAAATAGTCTTCACCAAATTTTATATTATTCGGAATCCGAAATTATTTTAGATATAAGATTTTTTGTGCAAGAAAGAAGGCGTCCTCAGCTACAATTTATGGGTAGTGGCATATGTGTACTCAGCCCCGTTTTTTTATATAGACCAAATTATGACAACTAATCCTCTAAAATTTATATAATGTCCAAATTATGACAACTAATATTCACTAAATATAATTGGCATTATTAGGATATCAAAATTTTCTCAGATATAAGACTTTTTGTGCAAGAAAGATGGCATCCTCAGCTACAATTTATGTGTAGTGGCATATGTGTACTCAGCCCCGTTTTTTTATAAAGACCAAATTATGACAACTATTCCTCTAAAATTTATATAATGTCCAAATTATGACAACTAATATTCACTAAATATAATTGGCATTATTCGGATTTAAAATTTTTTCAGATATAAGACTTTTTGTGCAAGAAAGAGGGCATCCTCAGCTACAATTTACGTATAGTGGCGTATGTGTACTCAGACCTGTTTTTTTATAATGACCAAATTATGACAACTAATCCTCACTAAAGTTGACATAATGACCAAATTATGACAACTAGTCGTCACTAAATTTAATATAAAAACCAAATTATGACAAATAGTCCTCACTAAAATTGATATTACACTTTTTGTGTAACAAAGAGGTCGTCGTCACCTACAATTTACGGGTAGTAGCATATGTGTACTCAGTCCCGTTCTTTTATAAAATAGTCCTCACTAAAATTTATATTATTCGGATTCCTAAATTATTTCAGATATAAGACTTTTTGTGTAAGAAAGAGGGCGTCCTCAGCTACAATTTACGGGCAGAGGCATATGTGTACTCAGCCCGTTTTTTTATAATGACCAAATTATGACAAATAGTCCTCACCAAATTTTATATTATTCGGAATCCGAAATTATTTTAGATATAAGACTTTTTGTGCAAGAAAGAAGGCGTCCTCAGCTACAATTTATGGGTAGTGGCATATGTGTACTCAGCCCTGTTTTTTTTATAATGACCAAATTATGACAACTAATCCTCACTAAAGTTGATATAATGACCAATTTATGACAACTAATCGTCACTAAAATTAAAATAAAAACAAAATTATGACAAATAGTCCTCACTAAAATTGATACTACATTTATTGTGTAAAAAAGAGGTCGTCGTCAGCTACAATTTACGGGTAGTGGCATATGTGTACTCAGCACCGTTCTTTTATAATATAGTCCCCACTAAAATTGATATTATTCGAATTCCAAAACTAATCCTCACTAAATTTAATTGGCATTATTCGGATTTCAAAATTTTTTCAGATATAAGACTTTTTGTGCAAGAAAGATGGCATCCTCAGCTACAATTTACGTGTAGTGGCATATGTGTACTCAGACCTGTTTTTTTATAATGACCAAATTATGACAACTAATCCTCACTAAAGTTGACATAATGACCAAATTATGACAACTAGTCTTATTTAAATTTAATATAAAAACCAAATTATGACAAATAGTCCTCACTAAAATTGATATTACACTTTTTGTGTAACAAAGAGGTCTTCGTCAGCTACAATTTACGGGTAGTAGCATATGTGTACTCAGTCCCGTTCTTTTATAAAATAGTCCTCACTAAAATTTATATTATTCGGATTCCTAAATTATTTCAGATATAAGACTTTTTGTGTAAGAAAGAGGGCGTCCTCAGCTACAATTTACGGGTAGAGGCATATGTGTACTCAGCCTGTTTTTTTATAATGACCAAATTATGACAACTAATCCCCACTAAAGTTGATATAATGGCCAATTTATGACAACTAATCGTCACTAAATTTAATATAAAAACCAAACTATGACAAATAGTCCTAAAATTGATATTACACTTTTTGTGTACGGAAGAGGTCGTCGTCAGCTACAATTTACGGGTAGTAGCATATGTGTACTCAGCCCCGTTCTTTTATAAAATAGTCCTCACTAAAATCTTTATTATTCGGATTCTTAAATTATTTCAGATATAAGACTTTTTGTGTAAAAAAGAGGGCGTCCTCAGCTACAATCTACGGGTAGAGGCATATGTGTACTCAGCCCGTTTTTTTATAATGACCAAATTATGACAAATAGTCCTCACTAAATCTTATATTATTCGGAATCCAAAATTATTTTAGATATAAGACTTTTTGTGCAAGAAAGATGGCATCCTCAGCTACAATTTATGTGTAGTGGCATATGTGTACTCAGCCCCGTTTTTTTATAAAGACCAAATTATGACAACTAATCCTCTAAAATTTATATAATGTCCAAATTATGACAACTAATCCTCACTAAATTTAATTGGCATTATTCGGATTTCAAAATTTTTTCAGATATAAGACTTTTTGTGCAAGAAAGAAGGCGTCCTCAGCTACAATTTATGGGTAGTGGCATATGTGTACTCAGCCCTGTTTTTTTTATAATGACCAAATTATGACAACTAATCCTCACTAAAGTTGATATAATGACCAATTTATGACAACTAATCGTCACTAAAATTAAAATAAAAACCAAATTATGACAAATAGTCCTCACTAAAATTGATACTACATTTATTGTGTAAAAAAGAGGTCGTCGTCAGCTACAATTTACGGGTAGTGGCATATGTGTACTCAGCACCGTTCTTTTATAATATAGTCCCCACTAAAATTGATATTATTCGAATTCCAAAACTATTTCAGATTTAAGACTTTTTGTGTAAGAAAGGGGGCGTCCTCAGCTACAATTTATGGGTAGTGGCATATGTGTACTCAGCCCTGTTTTTTTATAATGAACAAATTATGACAACTAATCCTCACTAAATTTTATATTATTCGGAATACAAAATTATTTTAGATATAAGACTTTTTATGCAAGAAAGAAGGCGTCCTCAGCTACAATTTATGGGTAGTGGCATATGTGTACTCAGCCCTGTTTTTTTTTATAATGAACAAATTATGACAACTAATCCTCACTAAAGTTGATATAATGGCCAAATTATGACAACTAATCGTCACTAAATTTAATTGGCATTATTCGGATTTCAAAATTTTTTCAGATATAAGACTTTTTGTGCAAGAAAGATGGCATCCTCAGCTACAATTTACGTGTAGTGGCATATGTGTACTCAGACCTGTTTTTTTATAATGACCAAATTATGACAACTAATCCTCACTAAAGTTGACATAATGACCAAATTATGACAACTAGTCTTATTTAAATTTAATATAAAAACCAAATTATGACAAATAGTCCTCACTAAAATTGATATTTCACTTTTTGTGTAACAAAGAGGTCTTCGTCAGCTACAATTTACGGGTAGTAGCATATGTGTACTCAGTCCCGTTCTTTTATAAAATAGTCCTCATTAAAATTTATATTATTCGGATTCCTAAATTATTTCAGATATAAGACTTTTTGTGTAAGAAAGAGGGCGTCCTCAGCTACAATTTACGGGTAGAGGCATATGTGTACTCAGCCCGTTTTTTTATAATGACCAAATTATGACAAATAGTCTTCACCAAATTTTATATTATTCGGAATCCGAAATTATTTTAGATATAAGATTTTTTGTGCAAGAAAGAAGGCGTCCTCAGCTACAATTTATGGGTAGTGGCATATGTGTACTCAGCCCCGTTTTTTTATATAGACCAAATTATGACAACTAATCCTCTAAAATTTATATAATGTCCAAATTATGACAACTAATATTCACTAAATATAATTGGCATTATTTGGATATCAAAATTTTCTCAGATATAAGACTTTTTGTGCAAGAAAGATGGCATCCTCAGCTACAATTTATGTGTAGTGGCATATGTGTACTCAGCCCCGTTTTTTTATAAAGACCAAATTATGACAACTAATCCTCTAAAATTTATATAATGTCCAAATTATGACAACTAATATTCACTAAATATAATTGGCATTATTCGGATTTAAAATTTTTTCAGATATAAGACTTTTTGTGCAAGAAAGAGGGCATCCTCAGCTACAATTTACGTATAGTGGCGTATGTGTACTCAGACCTGTTTTTTTATAATGACCAAATTATGACAACTTATCCTCACTAAAGTTGACATAATGACCAAATTATGACAACTAGTCGTCACTAAATTTAATATAAAAACCAAATTATGACAAATAGTCCTCACTAAAATTGATATTACACTTTTTGTGTAACAAAGAGGTCGTCGTCACCTACAATTTACGGGTAGTAGCATATGTGTACTCAGTCCCGTTCTTTTATAAAATAGTCCTCACTAAAATTTATATTATTCGGATTCCTAAATTATTTCAGATATAAGACTTTTTGTGTAAGAAAGAGGGCGTCCTCAGCTACAATTTACGGGCAGAGGCATATGTGTACTCAGCCCGTTTTTTTATAATGACCAAATTATGACAAATAGTCCTCACCAAATTTTATATTATTCGGAATCCGAAATTATTTTAGATATAAGACTTTTTGTGCAAGAAAGAAGGCGTCCTCAGCTACAATTTATGGGTAGTGGCATATGTGTACTCAGCCCTGTTTTTTTTATAATGACCAAATTATGACAACTAATCCTCACTAAAGTTGATATAATGACCAATTTATGACAACTAATCGTCACTAAAATTAAAATAAAAACCAAATTATGACAAATAGTCCTCACTAAAATTGATACTACATTTATTGTGTAAAAAAGAGGTCGTCGTCAGCTACAATTTACGGGTAGTGGCATATGTGTACTCAGCACCGTTCTTTTATAATATAGTCCCCACTAAAATTGATATTATTCGAATTCCAAAACTATTTCAGATTTAAGACTTTTTGTGTAAGAAAGGGGGCGTCCTCAGCTACAATTTATGGGTAGTGGCATATGTGTACTCAGCCCTGTTTTTTTATAATGAACAAATTATGACAACTAATCCTCACTAAATTTTATATTATTCGGAATACAAAATTATTTTAGATATAAGACTTTTTATGCAAGAAAGAAGGCGTCCTCAGCTACAATTTATGGGTAGTGGCATATGTGTACTCAGCCCTGTTTTTTTTTATAATGAACAAATTATGACAACTAATCCTCACTAAAGTTGATATAATGGCCAAATTATGACAACTAATCGTCACTAAATTTAATTGGCATTATTCGGATTTCAAAATTTTTTCAGATATAAGACTTTTTGTGCAAGAAAGATGGCATCCTCAGCTACAATTTACGTGTAGTGGCATATGTGTACTCAGACCTGTTTTTTTATAATGACCAAATTATGACAACTAATCCTCACTAAAGTTGACATAATGACCAAATTATGACAACTAGTCTTATTTAAATTTAATATAAAAACCAAATTATGACAAATAGTCCTCACTAAAATTGATATTTCACTTTTTGTGTAACAAAGAGGTCTTCGTCAGCTACAATTTACGGGTAGTAGCATATGTGTACTCAGTCCCGTTCTTTTATAAAATAGTCCTCACTAAAATTTATATTATTCGGATTCCTAAATTATTTCAGATATAAGACTTTTTGTGTAAGAAAGAGGGCGTCCTCAGCTACAATTTACGGGTAGAGGCATATGTGTACTCAGCCTGTTTTTTTATAATGACCAAATTATGACAAATAGTCCTCACCAAATTTTATATTATTCGCAATCCGAAATTATTTTCGATATAAGACTTTTTGTGCAAGAAAGAAGGCGTCCTCAGCTACAATTTATGGGTAGTGGCATATGTGTACTCAGCCCCGTTTTTTTATAAATACCAAATTATGACAACTAATCCTCTAAAATTTATATAATGTCCAAATTATGACAACTAATATTCAATAAATATAATTGGCATTATTCGGATTTAAAATTTTTTCAGATATAAGACTTTTTGTGCAAGAAAGAGGGCATCCTCAGCTACCATTTACGTATAGTGGCGTATGTGTACTCAGACCTGTTTTTTTATAATGACCAAATTATGACAACTAATCCTCACTAAAGTTGACATAATGACCAAATTATGACAACTAGTCGTCACTAAATTTAATATAAAAACCAAATTATGACAAATAGTCCTCACTAAAATTGATATTACACTTTTTGTGTAACAAAGAGGTCGTCGTCACCTACAATTTACGGGTAGTAGCACATGTGTACTCAGTCCCGTTCTTTTATAAAATAGTCCTCACTAAAATTTATATTATTCGGATTCCTAAATTATTTCAGATATAAGACTTTTTGTGTAAGAAAGAGGGCGTCCTCAGCTACAATTTACGGGTAGAGGCATATGTGTACTCAGCCCATTTTTTTATAATGACCAAATTATGACAAATAGTCCTCACCAAATTTTATATTATTCGGAATCCGAAATTATTTTAGATATAAGACTTTTTGTGCAAGAAAGAAGGCGTCCTCAGCTACAATTTATGGGTAGTGGCATATGTGTACTCAGCCCTGTTTTTTTTATAATGACCAAATTATGACAACTAATCCTCACTAAAGTTGATATAATGGCCAAATTATGACAGCTAATCCTCACTAAATATAATTGGCATTATTAGGATATCAAAATTTTCTCAGATATAAGACTTTTTGTGCAAGAAAGATGGCATCCTCAGCTACAATTTATGTGTAGTGGCATATGTGTACTCAGCCCCGTTTTTTTATAAAGACCAAATTATGACAACTAATCCTCTAAAATTTATATAATGTCCAAATTATGACAACTAATCTTCACTAAATTTAATTGGCATTATTCGGATTTCAAAATTTTTTCAGATATAAGACTTTTTGTGCAAGAAAGAGGGCATCCTCAGCTACAATTTACGTGTAGGGGCATATGTGTACTCAGACCTGTTTTTTTATAATGACTAAATTATGACAACTAATCCTCACTAAAGTTGACATAATGACCAAATTATGACAACTAATCGTCACTAAATTTAATATAAAAACCAAACTATGACAAATAGTCCTAAAATTGATATTACACTTTTTGTGTACGAAAGAGGTCGTCGTCAGCTACAATTTACGGGTAGTAGCATATGTGTACTCAGCCCCGTTCTTTTATAAAATAGTCCTCACTAAAATCTATATTATTCGGATTCCTAAATTATTTCAGATATAAGACTTTTTGTGTAAAAAAGAGGGCGTCCTCAGCTACAATCTACGGGTAGAGGCATATGTGTACTCAGCCCGTTTTTTTATAATGACCAAATTATGACAAATAGTCCTCACTAAATCTTATATTATTCGGAATCCAAAATTATTTTAGATATAAGACTTTTTGTGCAAGAAAGAAGGCGTCCTCAGCTACAATTTATGGGTAGTGGCATATGTGTACTCAGCCCTATTATTTTTATAATGAACAAATTATGACAGCTAATCCTCACTAAAGTTGATATAATGACCAATTTATGACAACTAATCGTCACTAAAATTAAAATAAAAACCAAATTATGACAAATAGTCCTCACTAAAATTGATATTACATTTATTGTGTAAGAAAGAGGTCGTCGTCAGCTACAATTTACGGGTAGTGGCATATGTGTACTCAGCACCGTTCTTTTATAATATAGTCCCCACTAAAATTAATATTATTCGAATTCCAAAACTATTTCAGATTTAAGACTTTTTGTGTAAGAAAGGGGGCGTCCTCAGCTACAATTTATTGGTAGTGGCATATGTGTACTCAGCCCTGTTTTTTTATAATGAACAAATTATGACAACTAATCCTCACTAAATTTTATATTATTCGGAATCCAAAATTATTTTAGATATAAGACTTTTTATGCAAGAAAGAAGGCGTCCTCAGCTACAATTTATGGGTAGTGGCATATGTGTACTCAGCCCTGTTTTTTTTATAATGAACAAATTATGACAACTAATCCTCACTAAAGTTGATATAATGGCCAAATTATGACAACTAGCCCTCACTAAATATAATTGGCATTATTCGGATTTCAAAATTTTTTCAGATATAAGACTTTTTGTGCAAGAAAGATGGCATCCTCAGCTACAATTTACGGGTAGAGGCATATGTGTACTCAGCCCGTTTTTTTATAATAACCAAATTATGACAAATAGTCCTCACTAAAATTGATATTACACTTTTTGTGTAAGAAAGAGGTCGTCGTCAGCTACAATTACGGGTAGTGGCACACGTGTACTCTTTTCTAATGACCAAATTATGACAACTAGTGCTTACTAAAATTAATATTATGGGGATTCCAAACTTATGTTAGATCTAAGACTTTTTGTGCAAGAAAGAGGGCATCCTCAGCTACAATTTACGTGTAGTGGCATATGTGTACTCAGTCCTGTTTTTTTATAATGACCAAATTATGACACCTAAACTTCACTAAAGTCGACATAATGACCAAATTATGACAACTAATCGTCACTAAATTTAATATAATGACCAAATTATGACAAATAGTCCTCACTAAAATTGATATTATTCGAATTCCTAAACTATTTCAGCTTTAAGACTTTTTGTGTAAGAAAGAGGTCGTCGTCAGCTACAATTTACGGGTAGATGCATATGTGTACTCAGCCCATTTTTTTATAATGACCAAATTATGGAAAATAGTCCTCACTAAATTTTATATTATTCGGAATCCAAAATTATTTTAGATATAAGACTTTTTGTGCAAGAAAGAAGGCGTCCTCAGCTACAGTTTATGGGTAGTGGCATATGTGTATTCAGCCCTGTTTTTTTATAATGACCAAATTATGACAACTAATCCTCTAAAAGTGATATAATGACCAAATTATAACAACTGGTCCTCACTAAAATTTATATTATTCGAATTCGTAAATTATTTCAGATATAATACTTTTTGTGCTAGAAAGAGGGCGTCCTCAGCTACAGTTTATGGGTAGTGGCATATGTGTACTCTGCCCGTTTTCTTATAATGACCATTATGACAAATAGTCCTCACTAAATTTTATATTATTCGGAATCCAAAAATATTATAGATAAAAGAATTTTGTGCAAGGAAGAAGGCGTCCTCAGCTACAGTTTATGGGTAGTGGCATATGTGTACTCAGACCTGTTTTTTATAATGACCAAATTATGACAACTAATCCTCACAAAAGTTGACATAATGACCAAATTATGACAACTAATCGTCACCAAATTTAAAATAATGACCACATTATGACAAATAGTCCTCACTAAAATTGATATTATCTATTCGAATTCCAAAATTATTTCAGATTTAAAACTTTTTGTATAAGAGTCGTCAGCTACAATTACGGGTAGTGGCATACGTGTACTCATCCCCGTTCTTTTCTAATAACCAAATTATGACAACTTGTGCTTACTAAAATTAATATTATGGGGATTCCAAACTTATGTTAGATATAAGACTTTTTGTGCAAGAAAGAGGGCATCCTCAGCTACAATTTAAGTGTAGTGGCATATGTGTACTCAGCCCTGTTTTTTTTATAATGACCTAATTATGACAACTTAACTTCACTAAATTTTACATAATGACCAAATTATGACAACTAATCGTCACTAAATTTAATATAAAGTTCAAATTATGACAAATAGTCCTCACTAAAATTGATATTATTCGAATTCCAAAACTATTTCAGATTTAAGAATTTTTGTGTAAGAAAGAGGCCGTCGTCAGCTACAATTTACGGGTAGAGGCATATGTGTACTCAGCCCGTTTTTTTATAATGACCAAATTATGACAAATAGTCCTCACTAAATTTAATATTATTCGGAATCCAAAATTATTTTAGATATAAGACTTTTTGTGCAAGAAAGAGGTCGTCCTCAGCTACAATTTACGGGTAGTGGCATATGTGTACTCAGCCCTGTTTTTTTATAATGACCAAATTATGACAACTAATCCTCTAAAAGTGATATAATGACCAAAGTATAACAACTAGTCCTCACTAAAATTTATATTATTCGAATTCGTAAATTATTTCAGATATAATACTTTTTGTGCTAGAAAGAGGGCGTCCTCAGCTACAGTTTATGGGTAGTGACATATGTGTACTCTGTCCCGTTTCTTTGAAGGACCAAATTAAGACAACAAATCCTCTAAAAGTGATATAATGACCAAATTATAACAACTAGTCCTCACTAAAATTTATATTTTTCGGATTCCTAAATTATTTCAGATATAAGACTTTTTGTGTAAGAAAGAGGGCGTCCTCAGCTACAATTTACATATGTGTACTCAGCCCGTTTTTTTTATAATGACCAAATTATGACAAATAGTCCTCACTAAATTTTATACTATTCGGAATCCAAAAATATTTTAGATAAAAGACTTTTTGTGCAAGAAAGAAGGCGTCCTCAGCTACAGTTTATGGGTAGTGGCATATGTGTACTCAGCCCAGTTTTTTTAGAAGGACCAAATTATTACAACTAATCCACACTAAATATAATTGGCATTATTCGGATTTCAAAATTTTTTCAGATATAAGACTTTTTGTGCAAGAAAGATGGCATCCTCAGCTACAATTTACGTGTAGTGGCATATGTGTACTCAGCAATGTTTTTTTATAATGACCAAATTATGACAACTAATCCTCACTAAAGTTGACATGATGACCAGATATAAGACTTTTTGTGTAAGAAAGAGGGCGTCCTCAGCTACAATTTACGGGTAGAGGCATATGTGTACTCAGCCCGTTTTTTTATAATGACCAAATTATGACAAATAGTCCTCACTAAATTTTATATTATTCGGAATCCAAAATTATTTCAGATATAAAACTTTTTGTGTAAGAAAGGGGGCGTCCTCAGCTATAATTTACGGGCAGAGGCATATGTGTACTCAGTCCGTTTTTTTTATAATGACCAAATTATTACAAATAGTCCTCACTAAATTTTATATATATTTTTTTTTTTTAGGAGTAGGACCAGCGCTCAGGGGATGACCCCTACATATGCAGTGCATTGCGCTGGAACTGGGAAAATAGATTTTAGGAAGGAGGATAAAGGGAGTAGTGTCTGTGGCTATTCGATTTGAACCTGCTCAAACTGTAAGTGGCGGGGAAGACATCTGCGGGTAGTTTGTTCCACATACGGACTGTTCGGCCAAAAAACGAATTTTCTCTGTAATGCGTAGTGCGATTCGTTGGAATATCGACCACAAACGCATGCGCTCTTGATGAAAAACGCGTTGAGCGTAAGAAAGAATGGGTTTCAGGAACAAGTTACCTAATTTCACCAGAGCACCTGCCATTATAGTAACGAGAGAACAACGATACGCACCCCACATTGCGACGATGCTCAAGAGAGTCAATAGAGTTGGCTACCCTACTGTCTCCGAAGAGTTTCATCGCCGTCTCCTGTACGCGGTCGAGTAACTTCAAAATAGACTTTGAAGCACCGGCCCAAATATGAGAGTTGTATTCCATCTTCGGTCGGATGTAAGTGGTGTAAATATTAAGAAGATCAGAAGGGGTGAAGTATCTCTTGCACCGTCTTAAGAAGCCAAGGCACTTGAATGCTTCTTTTGCGACCTGAAAGACATGTTCCGTCCATCTGACATCACACTGCACTTTCATGCCCAGAACATCAAGAGCCCCTGACTCCATAATACTTACACCACCCATAGAAACAGATGAAGCAGCATGGTCATGCGTACGTCGATGCGTAAGCATACAACACTGGGTCTTACGGGCATTAAAATCGACCCTGTTCGCCTGACCCCATTCGGAAATCTTCGCGAGGTCACTATTCAGAACGACATTCATAAACTGCCTCCTTGTCTCGAATTGAGACGTTGACGGCCTGCAGTTAAATGAATAGGAATGCGAAAGGCTGCTTTCGGAATCCAAAATTATTTTAGATATAAGACTTTTTGTGCAAGAAAGAAGGCGTCCTCAGCTACAATTTATGGGTAGTGGCATATGTGTACCCAGCGCCGTTTTTTTATAATGACCAAATAATGACAACTAATCCTCACTAGAGTTGACATAATGACGAAATTATGACAACTAATCGTCACTAAATTTAAAATAATGACCACATTATGACAAATAGTCCTCTCTAAAATTGATATCATTCGAATTCCAAAATTATTTCAGATTTAAAACTTTTTGTATAAGAAAGAGGTCGTCGTCAGCTACAATTACGGGTAGTGGCATACGTGTACTCATCCCCGTTCTTTTCTAATAACCAAATTATGACAACTAGTGCTTACTAAAATTAATATTATGGGGATTCCAAACTTATGTTAGATATAAGACTTTTTGTGCAAGAAAGATGGCATCCTCAGCTACAATTTACGTGTAGTGGCATATGTGTACTCAGTCCTGTTTTTTTTATAATGACCAAATTATGACAACTTATCTTCACTAAATTTGACATAATGACCAAATTATGACAACTAATCGTCACTAAATTTAATATAAAGTTCAAATTATGACAAATAGTCCTCACTAAAATTGATATTATTCGAATTCCAAAACTATTTCAGATTTAAGACTTTTTGTGTAAGAAAGAGGTCGTCCTCAGCTACAATTTACGGGTAGAGGCATATGTGTACTCAGCCCGTTTTTTTATAATGACCAAATTACTAAAAATATTCCTCACTAAATTTTATATTATTCGGAATCCAAAATTATTTTAGATACTTTTTGTGCAAGAAAGAAGGCGTCCTCTGCTAAAATTTACGGGTAGAGGAATATATGTACCCAGCGCCATTTTTTTATAATGACCAAATAATGACAACTAATCCTCACTAGAGTTGACATAATGACAAAATTATGACAACTAATCATCACTAAATTTAAAATAATGACCACATTATGACAAATAGTCCTCACTAAAATTGATATCATTCGAATTCCATAACTATGTTAGATTTAAAGCTTTTTTTATAAGAAAGAGGTCGTCGTCAGTTACAATTACGGGTAGTGGCATACGTGTACTTATCCCTGTTCTATTCTAATGACCAAATTATGACAACTAGTGCTTACTAAAATTAATATTATTCCAATTCGTAAATTATTTTAGATATAATACTCTTTGTGCTAGAAAGAGGGCGTCCTCAGCTACAGTTTATGGGTAGTGGCATATGTGTACTCAGCCCCGTTTTTTTATAAGGACCAAATTATGACAACTAATACTTAAAAAGTGATATAATGACCAAATTATAATAACTAGTCCTCACTAAAATTTATATTATTCGGATTCCTAAATTATTTCAGATATAAGACTTTTTGTGTAAGAAAGAGGTCGTCGTCAGCTACAATTTACGGGTAGTGGCATATGTGTACTCAGCCCTGTTTTTTTAAAGTGACCAAATTATGACAACTAATCCTCACTAAAGTTGACATGATGACCAGGTAAAAGATTTTTTGTGTAAGAAAGAGGGCGTCCTCAGCTACAATTTACGGGTAGAGGCATATGTGTACTCAGCCCTGTTTTTTTATAATGACCAAAATATGACAACTAATCCTCACTAAAGTTGACATAATGACCAAATTATGACAACTAATCGTCACTAAATTTAATAAAAAACCAAATTATGACAAATAGTCCTCACTAAAATTGATATTACACTTTTTGTGTAAGAAAGAGGTCGTCCTCAGCTACAATTTACGGGTAATGGCATATGTGTACCCAGCGCCGTTTTTTTATAATTACCAAAAAATGACAACTAATCGTCACTTAATTTAAAATAATGACCACATTATGACAAATAGTCCTCACTAAAATTGTTATCATTCGAATTCCGTTTTTTTTATAATGACCAAATTATTACAAATAGTCCTCACTAAATTTTATATATTTTTTTTTTTTAGGAGTAGGACCAGCGCTCAGGGGATGACCCCTACATATGCAGTGCATTGCGCTGGAACTGGGAAAATAGATTTTAGGAAGGAGGATAAAGGGAGTAGTGTCTGTGGCTATTCGATTTGAACCTGCTCAAATTGTAAGTGGCGGGGAAGACATCTGCGGGTAGTTTGTTCCACATACGGACTGTTCGGCCAAAAAACGAATTTTCTCTGTAATGCGTAGTGCGATTCGTTGGAATATCGACCACAAACGCATGCGCTCTTGATGAAAAACGCGTTGAGCGTAAGAAAGAATGGGTTTCAGGAACAAGTTACCTAATTTCACCAGAGCACCTGCCATTATAGTAACGAGAGAACAACGATACGCACCCCACATTGCGACGATGCTCAAGAGAGTCAATAGAGTTGGCTACCCTACTGTCTCCGATGAGTTTCATCGCCGTCTCCTGTACGCGGTCGAGTAACTTCAAAATAGACTTTGAAGCACCGGCCCAAATATGAGAGTTGTATTCCATCTTCGGTCGGATGTAAGTGGTGTAAATATTAAGAAGATCAGAAGGGGTGAAGTATCTCTTGCACCGTCTTAAGAAGCCAAGGCACTTGAATGCTTCTTTTGCGACCTGAAAGACATGTTCCGTCCATCTGACATCACACTGCACTTTCATGCCCAGAACATCAAGAGCCCCTGACTCCATAATACTTACACCACCCATAGAAACAGATGAAGCAGCATGGTCATGCGTACGTCGACACTGGGTCTTACGGGCATTAAAATCGACCCTGTTCGCCTGACCCCATTCGGAAATCTTCGCGAGGTCACTATTCAGAACGACATTCATAAACTGCCTCCTTGTCTCGAATTGAGACGTTGACGGCCTGCAGTTGAATGAATAGGAATGCGAAAGGCTGCTTTCGGAATCCAAAATTATTTTAGATATAAGACTTTTTGTGCAAGAAAGAAGGCGTCCTCAGCTACAATTTATGGGTAGTGGCATATGTGTACCCAGCGCCGTTTTTTTATAATGACCAAATAATGACAACTAATCCTCACTAGAGTTGACATAATGACCAAATTATGACAACTAATCGTCACTAAATTTAAAATAATGACCACATTATGACAAATAGTCCTCTCTAAAATTGATATCATTCGAATTCCAAAATTATTTCAGATTTAAAACTTTTTGTATAAGAAAGAGGTCGTCGTCAGCTACAATTACGGGTAGTGGCATACGTGTACTCATCCCCGTTCTTTTCTAATAACCAAATTATGACAACTAGTGCTTACTAAAATTAATATTATGGGGATTCCAAACTTATGTTAGATATAAGACTTTTTGTGCAAGAAAGATGGCATCCTCAGCTACAATTTACGTGTAGTGGCATATGTGTACTCAGCCCTGTTTTTTTTTATAATGACCAAATTATGACAACTTATCTTCACTAAATTTGACATAATGACCAAATTATGACAACTAATCGTCACTAAATTTAATATAAAGTTCAAATTATGACAAATAGTCCTCACTAAAATTGATATTATTCGAATTCCAAAACTATTTCAGATTTAAGACTTTTTGTGTAAGAAAGAGGTCGTCCTCAGCTACAATTTACGGGTAGAGGCATATGTGTACTCAGCCCGTTTTTTATAATGACCAAATTATTACAAATAGTCCTCACTAAATTTCATATTATTCGGAATCCAAAATTATTTTAGATACTTTTTGTGCAAGAAAGAAGGCGTCCTCAGCTACAATTTATGGGTAGTGGCATATGTGTACTTAGCCCTGTTCTTTTATAATGACCAATTTATGACAAATAATCCTCACTAAAGTTGACATAATGACCAAATTATGACAACTAATCGTCACTAAATTTAATATAAAAACCAAATTATGACAAATAGTCCTCACTAAATTTTATATTATTCGGAATCCAAAATTATTTCAGATATAAGACTTTTTGTGTAAGAAAGAGGGGCGTCCTCAGCTACAATTTACGGGTAGAGGCATATGTGTACTCAGCCCGTTTTTTTATAATGACCAAATTACTAAAAATATTCCTCACTAAATTTTATATTATTCGGAATCCAAAATTATTTTAGATACTTTTTGTACAAGAAAGAAGGCGTCCTCTGCTAAAATTTACGGGTAGAGGCATATATGTACCCAGCGCCATTTTTTTATAATGACCAAATAATGACAACTAATCCTCACTAGAGTTGACATAATGACCAAATTATGACAACTAATCGTCACTAAATTTAAAATAATGACCACATTATGACAAATAGTCCTCACTAAAATTGATATCATTCGAATTCCATAATTATGTTAGATTTAAAGCTTTTTTTATAAGAAAGAGGTCGTCGTCAGTTACAATTACGGGTAGTGGCATACGTGTACTTATCCCTGTTCTATTCTAATGACCAAATTATGACAACTAGTGCTTACTAAAATTAATATTATTCCAATTCGTAAATTATTTTAGATATAATACTCTTTGTGCTAGAAAGAGGGCGTCCTCAGCTACAGTTTATGGGTAGTGGCATATGTGTACTCAGCCCCGTTTTTTTAAAGTGACCAAATTATGACAACTAATCCTCACTAAAGTTGACATGATGACCAGGTAAAAGATTTTTTGTGTAAGAAAGAGGGCGTCCTCAGCTACAATTTACGGGTAGAGGCATATGTGTACTCAGCCCTGTTTTTTTATAATGACCAAATTATGACAACTAATCCTCACTAAAGTTGACATAATGACCAAATTATGACAACTAATCGTCACTAAATTTAATAAAAAACCAAATTATGACAAATAGTCCTCACTAAAATTGATATTACACTTTTTGTGTAAGAAAGAGGTCGTCCTCAGCTACAATTTACGGGTAATGGCATATGTGTACCCAGCGCCGTTTTTTTATAATTACCAAAAAATGACAACTAATCGTCACTTAATTTAAAATAATGACCACATTATGACAAATAGTCCTCACTAAAATTGTTATCATTCGAATTCCAAAATTATTTCAGATTTAAAACTTTTTGTATAAGAAAGAGGTTGTCGGCAGCTACAATTACGGGTAGTGGCATACGTGTACTCATCCCCGTTCTTTTCTAATGACCAAATTATGACAACTAGTGCTTACTAAAATTAATATTATGGGGATTCCAAACTTATGTTAGATATAAGAATTTTTGTGCAAGAAAGAGGGCATCCTCAGCTACAATTTACGTGTAGTGGCATATGTGTACTCAGACCTGTTTTTTTATAATGACCAAATTATGACAACTTATCTTCACTAAAGTTGACATAATGACCAAATTATGACAACTAATCGTCACTAAATTTAATATAATGACCAAATTATGACAAATAGTCCTCACTAAAATTGATATTATTCGAATTCCAAAACTATTTCAGATATAAGACTTTTTGTGTAAGAAAGATGTCATCCTCAGCTACAATTTACGTGTAGTGGCATATGTGTACTCAGCCCTGTATTTTTATAGTGACCAAATTATGACAAATAATCCTCACTAAAGTTGACATGATGACCAGATAAAAAATTTTTTGTGTCAGAAAGAGGGCGTCCTCAGCTACAATTTACGGGTAGGGGCATATGTGTACTCAGCCCGTTTTTTTATAATGACCAAATTATGACAAATAGTCCTCACTAAATTTTATATTATTCGGAATCCAAAATTATTTCAGATATAAGACTTTTTGTGTAAGAAAGAGGTCGTCGTCAGCTACAATTACGGGTAGTGGCATACGTGTACTCATCCCCGTTCTTTTCTAATAACCAAATTATGACAACTAGTGCTTACTAAAATTAATATTATGGGGATTCCAAACTTATGTTAGATATAAGACTTTTTGGCAAGAAAGAGGGCATCCTCAGCTACAATTTACGTGTAGTGGCATATGTGTACTCAGCCCTGTTTTTTTATAATGACCAAATTATGACAACTTATCTTCACTAAAGTTGACATAATGACCAAATTATGACAACTAATCGTCACTAAATTTAATATAATGACCAAATGATGACAAATAGTCCTCACTAAAATTGATATTATTCGAATTCCAAAACTATTTCAGATTTAAGAATTTTTGTGTAAGAAAGAGGTCGTCGTCAGCTACAATTTGCGGGTAGAGGCATATGTGTACTCAGCCCGTTTTTTTATAATGACCAAATTATGAAAAATAGTCCTCACTAAATTTTATATTATTAGGAATCCAAAATTATTTTAGATATAAGACTTTTTGTGCAAGAAAGAAGGCGTCCCACAGTGCTTTGTCCCCATATAACGATGGGACAAAAACAGAAGGAGTTGTCAGATATTTTTGAAATTTGGTACACTAGCATAAACTAGCTTAGTTAAGAAAAATATGAATTTTTGGAAAAATCGGCCCAAGGACACGCCTACCTCCCATGTGTCCTGAAATTGAAAAATATAATTTTAGCTTCAATAATGCCCACAAAATTACAAAAAGTGGTCATGCTGATACATATACAACTAGCAACGTGTGTGTAAATTTTTATTTAAATCGGACAAAGGACTCAAGGTCCTGCCATATATCCTTTTTATTAAAAACCCTATCACTCCTACAAAAATTGTCCGATCGTAATAAATTTTGGTATGTTAATTCATATTTGCAAGATATATATTTGTGCTAAATTTTAGTAGAATTGGGTTACTAATGTGGAAAATACAAAAACATCATTAATTGAAAAATAGGCTAAAACGGTTAAAATACTCTTGCAGAAATAAAACTATAAGGATTTTTGAAAGATAACATAAATGAAAAAATTAAAGAGGAAAACTAGCATTGTTAACGTCAAAAAAATCATATCGCACTTGATCCATCCAAATTTTTATTTTTTCACTTTTCAAAAAAAATCGACGCGTAGTATTAATATCCGCTGCAAAAATATCGTGCTATTTTGGCTACTTTTTGTTAATAAAATGGTTGGTTTAAAAATTCTTTTTCATATGCCTTTAATATTAAATTTAAAAGTGTTTTGCTTCTACTGAGCATTTTGACTTAATACCCTCGTGTTGATTAAGTGCGATATATTTTGATAAAAAAATTAAAATTTTGGATTTTGAAACATAAATTATAATAGCTTAACTTAATAATTATATTTTATAACTCCTAAAATAAAAAAACGTTAAAAAAAGATATAAAGACAAACTTATAACAAAGCATCATCGCTACTTGATTCTTCCCAAAACCAATTTTCGCTTCACGAAGACCTCATCTCGTCTTCTATTATCTCATCTTCGATTTCAACATTTTCTCCAAGAATATATTTCTCAATTTCAGCATCTATTATTGTTTGATGATAATACGGGATCTGAAGACAACAACAAATAGGTCCACTAGCACTCACGATCACTTATGTTAAAGGCAGTTAAATTTGTAACACGGTTTTTATACAATAGCAATTTCTATAGAAAATAAAAATTTCTCTCACACTTCCGAAAATTTAATATATAGTCGTATTACCGCTGCTGGAATATAGTTACTATCACACACGTGTATTGTAACTTAAAAACAAATGTGTCACGCTATCATCTCTAATTTGAAAAATATAAATAACGGCAAATAATATGATAAAGCAAAACAAAAAAAACTTCAAAATCGAAGTCAATCGCAAATACGTTAAATATGATAAATATGATATGATAATATGATAAAGCAAAACAAAAATATGAAACAAAAAAACTTCAAAATCGAAGTCAATCGCAACTTACAATTTACACAATAATTTAAATATGAAACAGAATCTAATTTATAATTTTTTACCATTCAAAATATAAAACATGTTACGCAATGATATTAAACACTCTTAAATGCCTAATATTTGAGTAAAAATCATAAAATTAGGCATTGCAAAAAACGCATTTTTTTCAGTTGTGGTAAAAAATAGGCACTAATTTTTGAATACCCTGTTAGCTAAGAGTATAAACCTACAAAAACATTAAAAAAAAAATTTCTAATTTTATATATTTTTTTTTTATACTCCATCAAACTTAGTAATTTTTGGATTTTCAACAAAAAAAAATGTGTTTTTCAGAGCAATAAAAAAAAGTTATTTTGTAAATACATACTAAATTCTAAATTTTAGTTTAACTGCAAATATATTAAAGTACCTGAAAACCAAATTTCGAGTGACTTTTAAAAAAAAATTAATTTTTCAGAATTATTTTTGTGAAACAACTAAAACCTATATTTCTGTTAAGTCATTTTTGCAAGAAATTCTCTGATTTTAACGCCCTCTCGTGGTGGCAAAAGCAATCAGAAAAATTTTTTTTGTTAACATTTATTTGAGATCCCTTATTATCTTTCAAAAAATCTGTATTTAAAAACAATTTGAGAAAATATTTTTTTTTATTTTTGTCTATGGGTCGAAGCATAGTGCGTCCTCAGCTACAATTTATGGATAGTGGCATATGTGTACTCAGCCCCGTTTTTTTAGAAGGACCAAATTATGACAACTAATCCTCTAAAAGTGATATCATTCGAATTCCAAAATTATTTCAGATTTAAATCTTTTTGTATAAGAAAGAGGTTGTCGTCAGCTACAATTACGGGTAGTGGCATACGTGTACTCAGCCCCGTTCTTTTATAATATAGTCCTCACTAAAATTGATTTTATTCGAATTTCAAAACTATTTCAGATTTAAGTCTTTTTGTATAAGAAAGAGGTCGTCGTCAGCTACATTTACGGGTAGTGGCATACGTGTACTCATCCCCGTTCTTTTCTAATGGCCAAATTATGACAACTAGTGCTTACTAAAACTAATATTATTCGAATTCGTAAATTATTTCAGATAGAAAGAGGGCGTCCTCAGCTACAGTTTATGGGTAGTGGCATATGTGTACTCAGCCCCGTTATTTTAGAAGGACCAAATTATGACAACTAATCGTCACTAAATTTAATATAATGACCAAATTATGACAAATAGTCCTCACTAAAATTTATATTATTCGAATTCCAAAACTATTTCAGATTTAAGACTTTTTTTGTAAGAAAGAGGTCGTCGTCAGCTACAATTTATGGGTAGAGGCATATGTGAACTCAGCCCGTTTTTTTATAATAACCAAATTATGACAAATAGTTCTCACTAAATTTTATATTATTCGGAATCCAAAATTATTTCAGATATAAGACTTTTGGTATAAGAAAGAGAGCGTCCTCAGCTACAATTTACGGGTAGTGGCATATGTGTACTCAGCCCTGTTTTTTTATAATGACCAAATTATGACAACTTATCCTCACTAAAGTTGATATAATGGCCAAATTATTACAACTAATCCTCACCAAATATAATTGGCATTATTCGGATTTCAAAATTTTTTCAGATGTAAGACTTTTTGTGCAAGAAAGATGGCATCCTCAGCTACAATTTACGTGTAGTGGCATATGTGTACTCAGCCCTGTTTTTTTATAATGACCAAATTATGACAACTAATACTCTGAAAGTGATATAATGACCAAATTATAACAACTAGTCCTCACTAAAATTTATATTATTTGGATTCCTAAATAATTTCAGATATAAGAGTTTTGGTGTAAGAAATATGGCATCCTCAGCTACAATTTACGTGTAGTGGCATATGTGTACTAAGCTTTGTTTTTTTATAGTGACCAAATTATGACAACTAATCCTCACTAAAGTTGACATGATGACCAGATAAAAGATTTTTTGTGTAAGAAAGAGTGCGTCCTCAGCTACAATTTACGGGTAGAGGCATATGTGTACTCAGCCCGTTTTTTTATAATGACCACATTATGACAAATAGTCCTCACTAAAATTGATATCATTCGAATTCCAAAATTATTTCAGATTTAAAACTTTTTGTATAAGAAAGAGGTTGTCGTCAGCTACAATTACGGGTAGTGGCATACGTGTACTCATCCCCGTTCTTTTCTAATGACCAAATTATGATAACTAGTGCTTACTAAAATTAATATTATGGGGATTCCAAACTTATGTTAGATATAAGACTTTTTGTGCAAGAAAGAGGGCATCCTCAGCTACAATTTACGTGTTGTGGCATATGTGTACTCAGACCTGTTTTTTTATAATGACCAAATTATGACAGCTTATCTTCACTAAAGTTGACATAATGACCAAATTATGACAACTAATCATCACAAAATTTAATATAATGACCAAATTATGACAAATAGTCCTCACTAAAATTGATATTATTCGAATTCCAAAACTATTTCAGATATAAGACTTTTTGTGTAAGAAAGATGTCATCCTCAGCTACAATTTACGTGTAGTGGCATATGCGTACTTAGCCCCGTTTTTTTTAGAAGGACCAAATTATGACAACTAATCCTCTAAAAGTGATATCATTCGAATTCCAAAATTATTTCAGATTTAAATCTTTTTGTATAAGAAAGAGGTCGTCGTCAGCAACATTTACGGGTAGTGGCATACGTGTACTCATCCCCGTTCTTTTCTAATGACCAAATTATGACAACTAGTGCTTACTAAAATTAATATTATTCAAATTCGTAAATTATTTCAGATATAATACTTTTTGTGCTAGAAAGAGGGCGTCCTCAGCTACAGTTTATGGGTAGTGGCATATGTGTACTCAGCCCCGTTTTTTTAGAAGGACCAAATTATGACAACTAATACTCTGAAAGTGATATAATGACCTAATTATAATACCTAGTCCTCACTAAAATTTATATTATTCGGATTCCTAAATTATTTCAGATATAATACTTTTTGTGCAAGAAAGAGGGCATCCTCAGCTACAATTTACGTGTAGTGGCATATGTGTACTCAGCCCTGTTTTTTTATAATGGCCAAATTATGACAACTAATCCTCACTAATGTTGACATAATAACCAAATTATGACAACTAATCGTCACTAAATTTAATATAATGACAAATTATAACAAATAGTCCTCACTAAATTTTATATTATTCGGAATCCAAAATTATTTCAGATATAAGACTTTTCGTGTAAGAAAGAGGGTGTCCTCAGCTAGAATTTACGGGTAGAGACATATGTGTACTCAGCCTGTTTTTTTATAATGACCAAATTATGACAAATAGTCCTTACTAAATTTTATATTATTCGGAATCCAAAATTATTTTAGATATAAGACTTTTTGTGCAAGAAAGAAGGCGTCCTCTGCTACAATTTATGGGTAGTTTCATATGTGTACTCAGCCCTGTTTTTTTATAATGACCAAATTATGACAACTAATCCTCACTAAAGTTGATATAATGGCCAAATTATGACAACTAATCCTCACCAAATATAATTGGCATTATTCGGATTTCAAAATTTTTTCAGATGTAAGACTTTTTGTGCAAGAAAGATGGCATCCTCAGCTACAATTTACGTGTAGTGGCATATGTGTACTCAGCCCTGTTTTTTTATAATGACCAAATTATGACAACTAATCCTCACTAAAGTTGACATAATGACCAAATTATGACAACTAATCGTCACTAAATTTAAAATAATGACCACATTATGATAAATAGTCCTCACTAAAATTGATATCATTCGAATTCCAAAATTATTTAAGATTTAAAACTTTTTGTTAAAGAAAGAGGTCGTCGTCAGCTACAATCACGGGTAGTGGCATATATGTACTCATCCCCGTTCATATCCAATGACCAAATTATGACAACTTGTGCTTACTAAAATTAAAATTATAGGGATTCCAAACTTATGTTAGATATAAGACTTTTTGTGCAAGAAAGATGGCATCCTCAGCTACAATTTACGTGTAGTGGCATATGTGTACTCAGCCCTGTTTTTTTATAATGACCAAATTATGACAACTAATCCTCACTAATGTTGACATAATAACCAAATTATGACAACTAATCGTCACTAAATTTAATATAATGACCAAATTATAACAAATAGTCCTCACTAAATTTTATATTATTCGGAATCCAAAATTATTTCAGATATAAGACTTTTTGTGTAAGAAAGAGGGCGTCCTCAGCTACAATTTACGGGTAGAGACATATGTGTACTCAGCCTGTTTTTTTATAATGACCAAATTATGACAAATAGTCCTTACTAAATTTTATATTATTCGGAATCCAAAATTATTTTAGATATAAGACTTTTTGTGCAAGAAAGAAGGCGTCCTCTGCTACAATTTATGGGTAGTGGCATATGTGTACTCAGCCCTGTTTTTTTATAATGACCAAATTATGACAACTAATCCTCACTAAAGTTGATATAATGGCCAAATTATGACAACTAATCCTCACCAAATATAATTGGCATTATTCGGATTTCAAAATTTTTTCAGATGTAAGACTTTTTGTGCAAGAAAGATGGCATCCTCAGCTACAATTTACGTGTAGTGGCATATGTGTACTCAGCCCTGTTTTTTTATAATGACCAAATTATGACAACTAGTCCTCACTAATGTTGACATAATAACCAAATTATGACAACTAATCGTCACTAAATTTAATATAATGACCAAATTATAACAAATAGTCCTCACTAAATTTTATATTATTCGGAATCCAAAATTATTTCAGATATAAGACTTTTTGTGTAAGAAAGAGGGCGTCCTCAGCTACAATTTACGGGTAGAGACATATGTGTACTCAGCCTGTTTTTTTATAATGACCAAATTATGACAAATAGTCCTTACTAAATTTTATATTATTCGGAATCCAAAATTATTTTAGATATAAGACTTTTTGTGCAAGAAAGAAGGCGTCCTCTGCTACAATTTATGGGTAGTGGCATATGTGTACTCAGCCCTGTTTTTTTATAATGACCAAATTATGACAACTAATCCTCACTAAAGTTGATATAATGGCCAAATTATGACAACTAATCCTCACCAAATATAATTGGCATTATTCGGATTTCAAAATTTTTTCAGATGTAAGACTTTTTGTGCAAGAAAGATGGCATCCTCAGCTACAATTTACGTGTAGTGGCATATGTGTACTCAGCCCTGTTTTTTTATAATGACCAAATTATGACAACTAATCCTCACTAAAGTTGACATAATGACCAAATTATGACAACTAATCGTCACTAAATTTAAAATAATGACCACATTATGATAAATAGTCCTCACTAAAATTGATATCATTCGAATTCCAAAATTATTTAAGATTTAAAACTTTTTGTTAAAGAAAGAGGTCGTCGTCAGCTACAATCACGGGTAGTGGCATATATGTACTCATCCCCGTTCATATCCAATGACCAAATTATGACAACTTGTGCTTACTAAAATTAAAATTATAGGGATTCCAAACTTATGTTAGATATAAGACTTTTTGTGCAAGAAAGAGGGCATCCTCAGGTACAATTTACGTGTAGCGGCATATGTGTACTCAGCCCTGTTTTTTATAATGACCAAATTATGACAACTAATCCTCACTAATGTTGACATAATAACCAAATTATGACAACTAATCGTCACTAAAATTAATATAATGACCAAATTATAACAAATAGTCCTCACTAAATTTTATATTATTCGTAATCCAAAAATATTTCAGATATAAGACTTTTTGTGTAAGAAAGAGGGCGTCCTCAGCTACAATTTACGGGTAGAGACATATGTGTACTCAGCCTGTTTTTTTATAATGACCAAATTATGACAAATAGTCCTTACTAAATTTTATATTATTCGGAATCCAAAATTATTTTAGATATAAGACTTTTTGTGCAAGAAAGAAGGCGTCCTCTGCTACAATTTATGGGTAGTGGCATATGTGTACTCAGCCCTGTTTTTTTATAATGACCAAATTATGACAACTAATCCTCACTAAAGTTGATATAATGGCCAAATTATGACAACTAATCCTCACCAAATATAATTGGCATTATTCGGATTTCAAAAGTTTTTCAGATGTAAGACTTTTTGTGCAAGAAAGATGGCATCCTCAGCTACAATTTACGTGTAGTGGCATATGTCTACTCAGCCCTGTTTTTTTATAATGACCAAATTATGACAACTAATCCTCACTAAAGTTGACATAATGACCAAATTATGACAACTAATCGTCACTAAATTTAAAATAATGACCACATTATGATAAATAGTCCTCACTAAAATTGATATCATTCGAATTCCAAAATTATTTAAGATTTAAAACTTTTTGTTAAAGAAAGAGGTCGTCGTCAGCTACAATCACGGGTAGTGGCATATATGTACTCATCCCCGTAATGACCAAATTATGACAACTAATCCTCAGTAAAGTTGATATAATGGCCAAATTATGACAACTAATCCTCACTAAATATAATTGGCATTATTCGGATTTCAAAATTTTTTCAGATATAAGACTTTTTGCGCAAGAACGATGGCATCCTCAGCTACAATTTACGTGTAGTGGCATATGTGTACTCAGCCCTGTTTTTTTATAATGGCCAAATTATGACAACTAATCCTCACTAAAGTTGACATAATGACCAAATGATGACAACTAATCGTCACTACAATTAAAATAAAAACCAAATTATGACAAATAGTTCTCACAAAAATTGATATTACACTTTTTGTGTAAGAAAGAGGTCGTCGTCAGCTACAATTTACGGGTTGTGGCTTATGTGTACTCAGCACCGTTCTTTTATAATATAGTCCTCACTAAAATTGATATAATTCGAATTCCAAAACTATTTCAGATTTAAATCTTTTTGTATAAGAAAGAGGTTGTCGTCAGCTACAATTACGGGTAGTGGCATACGTGTACTCAGCCCCGTTCTTTTATAATATAGTCCTCACTAAAATTGATTTTATTCGAATTTCAAAACTATTTCAGATTTAAGTCTTTTTGTATAGGAAAGAGGTCGTCGTCAGCTACATTTACGGGTAGTGGCATACGTGTACTCATCCCCGTTCTTTTCTAATGACCAAATTATGACAACTAGTGCTTACTAAAATTAATATTATTCAAATTCGTAAATTATTTCAGATATAATACTTTTTGTGCTAGAAAGAGGGCGTCCTCAGCTACAGTTTATGGGTAGTGGCATATGTGTACTCAGCCTCGTTTTTTTAGAAGGACCAAATTATGACAACTAATACTCTGAAAGTGATATAATGACCTAATTATAACACCTAGTCCTCACTAAAATTTATAATATTCGGATTCCTAAATTATTTCAGATATAAGACTTTTTGTGCAAGAAAGAGGGCGTCCTCAGCTACAATTTACGTGTAGTGGCATATGTGTACTCAGCACCGTTCTTTTATAATATAGTCCTCACTAAAATTGATATTATTCGAATTCCAAAACTATTTCAGATTTAAGACTTTTTGTGTAAGAAAGAGGTCGTCGTCAGCTACAATTTACGGGTAGAGGCATATGTGTACTCAGCCCGTTTTTTTATAATGACCAAATTATGACAAATAGTCCTCACTAAATTTTATATTATTCGGAATCCAAAATTATTTTAGATATAAGACTTTTTGTGCAAGGAAGAAGGCGTCCTCAGCTACACTTTATGGGTAGTAAGATTTAAGACTTTTTGTGTAAGAAAGAGGTCGTCGACAGCTACAATTTACGTCTAAAGGCTAATATAGTCCTCACTAAAATTGATATTATTCGAATATCAAAACTATTTCAGATTTAAGTCTTTTTGTATAAGAAAGAGGTCGTCGTCAGCTACATTTACGGGTAGTGGCATACGTGTACTCATCCCCGTTCTTTTCTAATGGCCAAATTATGACAACTAGTGCTTACTAAAAATAATATTATTCGAATTCGTAAATTATTTCAAATATAATACTTATTGTGCTAGAAAGAGGGCGTCCTCAGCTACAGTTTATGGGTAGTGGCATATGTGTACTCAGCCCCGTTATATTAGAAGGACCAAATTATGACAACTAATCGTCACTAAATTTAATATAATGACCAAATTATGACAAATAGTCCTCACTAAAATTTATATTATTCGAATTCCAAAACTATTTCAGATTTAAGACTTTTTTTGTAAGAAAGAGGTCGTCGTCAGCTACAATTTATGGGTAGAGGCATATGTGAACTCAGCCCGTTTTTTTATAATACCCAAATTATGACAAATAGTTCTCACTAAATTTTATATTATTCGGAATCCAAAATTATTTTAGATATAAGACTTTTTGTGCAAGGAAGAAGGCGTCCTCAGCTACACTTTATGGGTAGTAAGATTTAAGACTTTTTGTGTAAGAAAGAGGTCGTCGACAGCTACAATTTACGTCTAAAGGCTAATATAGTCCTCACTAAAATTGATATTATTCGAATATCAAAACTATTTCAGATTTAAGTCTTTTTGTATAAGAAAGAGGTCGTCGTCAGCTACATTTACGGGTAGTGGCATACGTGTACTCATCCCCGTTCTTTTCTAATGGCCAAATTATGACAACTAGTGCTTACTAAAAATAATATTATTCGAATTCGTAAATTATTTCAAATATAATACTTATTGTGCTAGAAAGAGGGCGTCCTCAGCTACAGTTTATGGGTAGTGGCATATGTGTACTCAGCCCCGTTATATTAGAAGGACCAAATTATGACAACTAATCGTCACTAAATTTAATATAATGACCAAATTATGACAAATAGTCCTCACTAAAATTTATATTATTCGAATTCCAAAACTATTTCAGATTTAAGACTTTTTTTGTAAGAAAGAGGTCGTCGTCAGCTACAATTTATGGGTAGAGGCATATGTGAACTCAGCCCGTTTTTTTATAATACCCAAATTATGACAAATAGTTCTCACTAAATTTTATATTATTCGGAATCCAAAATTATTTTATAAATAATATATTTGTTTGAGTCTTGAGGTTAATTTATATTAATATTTGATATTCGATATTTCGCTAACCATCGGTTAGCTTCTTCAGGAAATTATTTAGTTTTGTCAAAAATTTTCTTTTCAATTAGTATATACAAAATTTTTTTAAAAAAATTTTTTTAAAAGATTTTGTATATACTAATTGAAAAGAAAATTTTTGACAAAACTAAATAATTTCCTGAAGAAGCTAACCGATGGTTAGCGAAATATCGAATATCAAATATTAATATAAATTAACCTCAAGACTCAAACAAATATATTATTTATTAAAGAAAAAAGGTTAAAAAAATTAGACAAAAGAATCAAAATTATTTTAGATATAAGACTTTTTGTGTAAGAAAGAGGGCGTCCTCAGCTACAATTAACGGGTAGTGGCATATGTGTACTCAGCCCTGTTTTTTATAATGACCAAATTATGACAACTAATCCTCACTAAAGTTGATATAATTGCCAAATTATGACAACTAATCCTCACCAAATATAATTGGCATTATTCGGATTTCAAAATTTTTTCAGATGTAAGACTTTTTGTGCAAGAAAGATGGCATCCTCAGCTACAATTTACGTGTAGTGGCATATGTGTACTCAGCCCTGTTTTTTATAATGACCAAATTATGACAACTAATCCTCACTAAAGTTGACATAATTGCCAAATTATGACAACTAATCCTCACCAAATATAATTGGCATTATTCGGATTTCAAAATTTTTTCAGATGTAAGACTTTTTGTGCAAGAAAGATGGCATCCTCAGCTACAATTTACGTGTAGTGGCATACGTGTACTCATCCCCGTTCTTTTCTAATGGCCAAATTATGACAACTAGTGCTTACTAAAAATAATATTATTCGAATTCGTAAATTATTTCAAATATAATACTTATTGTGCTAGAAAGAGGGCGTCCTCAGCTACAGTTTATGGGTAGTGGCATATGTGTACTCAGCCCCGTTATTTTAGAAGGACCAAATTATGACAACTAATCGTCACTAAATTTAATATAATGACCAAATTATGACAAATAGTCCTCACTAAAATTTATATTATTCGAATTCCAAAACTATTTCAGATTTAAGACTTTTTTTGTAAGAAAGAGGTCGTCGTCAGCTACAATTTATGGGTAGAGGCATATGTGAACTCAGCCCGTTTTTTTATAATAACCAAATTATGACAAATAGTTCTCACTAAATTTTATATTATTCGGAATCCAAAATTATTTTATAAATAATATATTTGTTTGAGTCTTGAGGTTAATTTATATTAATATTTGATATTCGATATTTCGCTAACCATCGGTTAGCTTCTTCAGGAAATTATTTAGTTTTGTCAAAAATTTTCTTTTCAATTAGTATATACAAAATTTTTTTAAAAAAATTTTTTTAAAAGATTATGTATATACTAATTGAAAAGAAAATTTTTGACAAAACTAAATAATTTCCTGAAGAAGGTAACCGATGGTTAGCGAAATATCGAATATCAAATATTAATATAAATTAACCTCAAGACTCAAACAAATATATTATTTATTAAAGAAAAAAGGTTAAAACAATTAGACAAAAGAATCAAAATTATTTTAGATATAAGACTTTTTGTGTAAGAAAGAGGGCGTCCTCAGCTACAATTAACGGGTAGTGGCATATGTGTACTCAGCCCTGTTTTTTATAATGACCAAATTATGACAACTAATCCTCACTAAAGTTGATATAATTGCCAAATTATGACAACTAATCCTCACCAAATATAATTGGCATTATTCGGATTTCAAAATTTTTTCAGATGTAAGACTTTTTGTGCAAGAAAGATGGCATCCTCAGCTACAATTTACGTGTAGTGGCATATGTGTACTCAGCCCTGTTTTTTATAATGACCAAATTATGACAACTAATCCTCACTAAAGTTGACATAATGACCAAATTATGACAACTAATCGTCACTAAATTTAAAATAATGACCACATTGTGATAAATAGTCCTCACTAAAATTGATATCATTCGAATTCCAAAATTATTTAAGATTTAAAACTTTTTGTTAAAGAAAGAGGTCGTCGTCAGCTACAATCACGGGTATTGGCATATATGTACTCATCCCCGTTCATATCCAATGACCAAATTATGACAACTTGTGCTTACTAAAATTAAAATTATAGGGATTCCAAACTTATGAAAGATATAAGACTTTTTGTGCAAGAAAGAGGGCATCCTCAGCTACAATTTACGGGTAGAGACATATGTGTACTCAGCCTGTTTTTTTATAATGACCAAATTATGACAAATAGTCCTTACTAAATTTTATATTATTCGGAATCCAAAATTATTTTAGATATAAGACTTTTTGTGCAAGTAAGAAGGCGTCCTCAGTTACAATTTATGTGTAGTGGCATATGTGTACTCAGCCCTGTTTTTTTATAATCCTCACTAAAGTTGATATAATGGCCAAATTATGACAACTAATCCTCACTAAATATAATTGGCATTATTCGGATTTCAAAATTTTTTCAGATATAAGACTTTTTGCGCAAGAACGATGGCATCCTCAGCTACAATTTACGTGTAGTGGCATATGTGTACTCAGCCCTGTTTATTTATAATGGCCAAATTATGACAACTAATCCTCACTAAAGTTGACATAATGACCAAATGATGACAACTAATCGTCACTACAATTAAAATAAAAACCAAATTATGACAAATAGTTCTCACAAAAATTGATATTACACTTTTTGTGTAAGAAAGAGGTTGTCGTCAGCTACAATTTACGGGTAGAGGCATATGTGTACTCAGCCCGTTTTTTTTATAATGACCAAATAATGACAAATAGTCCTCACTAAATTTTAAATTATTCGGAATCCAAAATTATTTTAGATATAAGACTTTTTGTGCAAGTAAGAAGGCGTCCTCAGCTACAATTTATGGGTAGTGGCGTATATGTACACAGCCCTGTTTTTTTTTTTATAATGACCAAATTATGACAACTAATCCTCACTAAAGTTGATATAATGGCCAAATTATGACAACTAATCCTCACTAAATATAATTGGCATTATTCGGATTTCAAAATTTTTTCAGATATAAGACTTTTTGCGCAAGAAAGATGGCATCCTCAACTACAATTGACGTGTAGTGGCATATGTGTACTCAGCCCTGTTTTTTTATAATGGCCAAAATATGACAACTAATCCTCACTAAAGTTGACATAATGACCAAATTATGACAACTAATCGTCACTACAATTAAAATAAAAACCAAATTATGACAAATAGTTCTCACAAAAATTGATATTACACTTTTTGTGTAAGAAAGAGGTCGTCGTCAGCTACAATTTACGGGTTGTGGCTTATGTGTACTCAGCACCGTTCTTTTATAATGTAGTCCTCACTAAAATTGATATAATTCGAATTCCAAAATTATTTTACATTTAAAACCTTTTGTTAAAGAAAGAGGAAGACTAGGAAGAAAGATATAAGACTTTTTGTGCAAGAAAGATGGCATCCTCAGCTACTATTTTCGTGTAGTGGCATTTGTGTACTCAGCCCTGTTTTTTTATAATGGCCAAATTATGACAACTAATCCTCACTAAATTTTATATTATTCGGAATCCAAAATTATTTTAGATATAAGACTTTTCAGATTAAGACTATTATGACAAATAGTCCTCACTAAAGTTGACATAATGACCAAGTTATGACAACTAATCGTCACTAAATTTAATATAATGACCAAATTATGACAACTAGTCCTCACTAAAATTGATATTATTCGAATTCCAAAATTATTTTACATTTAAAACCTTTTGTTAAAGAAAGAGGAAGACTAGGAAGAAAGATATAAGACTTTTTGTGCAAGAAAGATGGCATCCTCAGCTACTATTTTCGTGTAGTGGCATTTGTGTACTCAGCCCTGTTTTTTTATAATGGCCAAATTATGACAACTAATCCTCACTAAAGTTGGCATAATGACCAAATTATGACAACTAATCGTCACTACAATTAAAATAAAAACCAAATTATGACATATAGTCCTTACTAAAATTGATATTACACTTTTTGTGTAAGAAAGAGGTCGTCGTCAGCTACAATTTACGGGTAGTGGCAAATGTGTACTCAGCCCTGTTTTTTTATAATGACCAATTTACGACAACTAATCCTCACTAAAGTTGATATAATGGCCAAATTATGACAACTAATCGTCACTGCAATTAAAATAAAAACCAAATTATGACAAATAGTCCTCACTAAAATTGATATTACACTTTTTGTGTAAGAAAGAGGTCGTCGTCAGCTACAAATTACGGGTAGTGGCATATGTGTACTCAGCACCGTTCTTTTATAATATAGCCCTCACTAAAATTTATATAATTCGAATTCCAAAACTATTTCAGATTTAAGACTTTTTGTGTAAGAAAGAGGTCGTCGTCAGCTACAATTTACGGGTAGAGGCATATATGTACTCAGCCCGTATTTTTATATCGACCAATTTATGACAAATAGTCCTCACTAAATTTTATATTATTCGGAATACAAAATTATTTCAGATATAAGACTTTTTGTGTAAGAAAGAGGGCGTCCTCAGCTACAATTTACGGGTAGAGGCATATGTGTACTCAGCCTGTTTTTTTATAATGACCAAATTATGACAAATAGTCCTCACTAAAGTTGACATAATGACCAAGTTATGACAACTAATCGTCACTAAATTTAATATAATGACCAAATTATGACAACTAGTCCTCACTAAAATTGATATTATTCGAATTCCAAACCTATTTCAGATTTAAGACTTTTTGTGTAAGAAATAGGTCGTCGTCAGCTACAATTTACGGGTAGAGGCATATGTGTACTCAGCCCGTATTTTTATATCGACCAATTTATGACAAATAGTCCTCACTAAATTTTATATTATTCGGAATACAAAATTATTTCAGATATAAGACTTTTTGTGTAAGAAAGAGGGCGTCCTCAGCTACAATTTACGGGTAGAGGCATATGTGTACTCAGCCTGTTTTTTTATAATGACCAAATTATGACAAATAGTCCTCACTAAAGTTGACATAATGACCAAGTTATGACAACTAATCGTCACTAAATTTAATATAATGACCAAATTATGACAACTAGTCCTCACTAAAATTGATATTATTCGAATTCCAAAATTATTTCACATTTAAAACCTTTTGTTAAAGAAAGAGGAAGACTAGGAAGAAAGATATAAGACTTTTTGTGCAAGAAAGATGGCATCCTCAGCTACTATTTTCGTGTAGTGGCATTTGTGTACTCAGCCCTGTTTTTTTATAATGGCCAAATTATGACAACTAATCCTCACTAAAGTTGGCATAATGACCAAATTATGACAACTAATCGTCACTACAATTAAAATAAAAACCAAATTATGACATATAGTCCTTACTAAAATTGATATTACACTTTTTGTGTAAGAAAGAGGTCGTCGTCAGCTACAATTTACGGGTAGTGGCATATGTGTACTCAGCACCGTTCTTTTATAATATAGTCCTCACTAAAATTGATATAATTCGAATTCCAAAACTATTTCAAATTTAAGACTTTTTGTGTAAGAAAGAGGTCGCCGTCAGCCACAATTTACGGGTAGAGGCATATGTGTACTCAGCCCGTTTTTTATAATTACCAAATTATGACAACTAATCCTCACTAAAGTTGATATAATGGCCAAATTATGACATTTAATCCTCACCAAATATAATTGGCATTATTCGGATTTCAAAATTTTTTCAGATATAAGACTTTTTGGGCAAGAAAGATGGCATCCTCAGCTACAATTTACGTGTAGTGGCATATGTGTACTCAGCCCTGTTTTTTTATAATGGCCAAATTATGACAACTAATCCTCACTAAAGTTGGCATTATGACCAAATTATGACAACTAATCGTCACTACAATTAAAATAAAAACCAAATTATGACAAATAGTCCTCACTAAAATTGATATTACACTTTTTGTGTAAGAAAGAGGTCGTCGTCAGCTACAATTTACGGGTAGAGGCATATGTGTACTCAGCCCGTATTTTTATATCGACCAATTTATGACAAATAGTCCTCACTAAATTTTATATTATTCGGAATACAAAATTATTTCAGATATAAGACTTTTTGTGTAAGAAAGAGGGCGTCCTCAGCTACAATTTACGGGTAGAGGCATATGTGTTCTCAGCCTGTTTTTTTATAATGACCAAATTATGACAAATAGTCCTCACTAAAGTTGACATAATGACCAAGTTATGACAACTAATCGTCACTAAATTTAATATAATGACCAAATTATGACAACTAGTCCTCACTAAAATTGATATTATTCGAATTCCAAACCTATTTCAGATTTAAGACTTTTTGTGTAAGAAATAGGTCGTCGTCAGCTACAATTTACGGGTAGAGGCATATGTGTACTCAGCCCGTATTTTTATATCGACCAATTTATGACAAATAGTCCTCACTAAATTTTATATTATTCGGAATACAAAATTATTTCAGATATAAGACTTTTTGTGTAAGAAAGAGGGCGTCCTCAGCTACAATTTACGGGTAGAGGCATATGTGTACTCAGCCTGTTTTTTTATAATGACCAAATTATGACAAATAGTCCTCACTAAAGTTGACATAATGACCAAGTTATGACAACTAATCGTCACTAAATTTAATATAATGACCAAATTATGACAACTAGTCCTCACTAAAATTGATATTATTCGAATTCCAAAATTATTTCACATTTAAAACCTTTTGTTAAAGAAAGAGGAAGACTAGGAAGAAAGATATAAGACTTTTTGTGCAAGAAAGATGGCATCCTCAGCTACTATTTTCGTGTAGTGGCATTTGTGTACTCAGCCCTGTTTTTTTATAATGGCCAAATTATGACAACTAATCCTCACTAAAGTTGGCATAATGACCAAATTATGACAACTAATCGTCACTACAATTAAAATAAAAACCAAATTATGACATATAGTCCTTACTAAAATTGATACTACACTTTTTGTGTAAGAAAGAGGTCGTCGTCAGCTACAATTTACGGGTAGTGGCATATGTGTACTCAGCACCGTTCTTTTATAATATAGTCCTCACTAAAATTGATATAATTCGAATTCCAAAACTATTTTAAATTTAAGACTTGTTGTGTAAGAAAGAGGTCGCCGTCAGCCACAATTTACGGGTAGAGGCATATGTGTACTCAGTCATAATTACCAAATTATGACAACTAATCCTCACTAAAGTTGATATAATGGCCAAATTATGACATTTAATCCTCACCAAATATAATTGGCATTATTCGGATTTCAAAATTTTTTCAGATATAAGACTTTTTGGGCAAGAAAGATGGCATCCTCAGCTACAATTTACGTGTAGTGGCATATGTGTACTCAGCCCTGTTTTTTTATAATGACCAAATTATGACAACTAGTCCTCCCTAAAGTTGACATGATGACCAGATAAAATATTTTTTGTGTACGGAAGAGGGCGTCTTCATCTACAATTTACGGGTAGAGGCATATGTGTACTCAGCCCGTTTTTTTATAATGACCAAATTATGACAAATAATCCTCACTAAATTTTATATTATTCGGAATCCAAAATTATTTCAGATATAAGACTTTTGGTGTAAGAAAGAGGGCATCCTCAGCTACAATTTACGGGTAGTGGCAAATGTGTACTCAGCCCTGTTTTTTTATAATGACCAATTTACGACAACTAATCCTCACTAAAGTTGATATAATGGCCAAATTATGACAACTAATCCGCACTAAATATAATTGGCATTATTCGGAATTCAAAATTTTTTCAGATATAAGACTTTTTGTGCAAGAAAGATGGCATCCTCAGCTACAATTTTCGTGTAGTGGCATGTGTGTACTCAGCCCTGTTTTTTTATAATGGCCAAATTATGACAACTAATCCTCACTAAAGTTGGCATTATGACCAAATTATGACAACTAATCGTCACTACAATTAAAATAAAAACCAAATTATGACAAATAGTCCTCACTAAAATTGATATTACACTTTTTGTGTAAGAAAGAGGTCGTCGTCAGCTACAAATTACGAGTAGAGGCATATGTGTACTCAGCAGCGTTCTTTTGCAGTATAATCCTCACTAAAATTGATATTATTCGAATTCCAAACCTATTTCAGATTTAAGACTTTTTGTGTAAGAAAGAGGTCGTCGTCAGCTACAATTTACGGGTAGAGGCATATGTGTACTCAGCCCGTATTTTTATATCGACCAATTTATGACAAATAGCCCTCACTAAATTTTATATTATTCGGAATACAAAATTATTTCAGATATAAGGCTTTTTGTGTAAGAAAGAGGGCGTCCTCAGCTACAATTTACGGGTAGAGGCATATGTGTACTCAGCCTGTTTTTTTATAATGACCAAATTATGACAAATAGTCCTCACTAAAGTTGACATAATGACCAAGTTATGACAACTAATCGTCACTAAATTTAATATAATGACCAAATTATGACAACTAGTCCTCACTAAAATTGATATTATTCGAATTCCAAAATTATTTCACATTTAAAACCTTTTGTTAAAGAAAGAGGAAGACTAGGAAGAAAGATATAAGACTTTTTGTGCAAGAAAGATGGCATCCTCAGCTACTATTTTCGTGTAGTGGCATTTGTGTACTCAGCCCTGTTTTTTTATAATGGCCAAATTATGACAACTAATCCTCACTAAAGTTGGCATAATGACCAAATTATGACAACTAATCGTCACTACAATTAAAATAAAAACCAAATTATGACATATAGTCCTTACTAAAATTGATATTACACTTTTTGTGTAAGAAAGAGGTCGTCGTCAGCTACAATTTACGGGTAGTGGCATATGTGTACTCAGCACCGTTCTTTTATAATATAGTCCTCACTAAAATTGATATAATTCGAATTCCAAAACTATTTCAAATTTAAGACTTTTTGTGTAAGAAAGAGGTCGTCGTCAGCCACAATTTACGGGTAGAGGCATATGTGTACTCAGCCCGTTTTTTTATAATGACCAAATTATGACAAATAGTCCTCACTAAATTTTATATTATTCGGAATTCAAAATCATTTTAGATATAAGACTTTTTGTGCAAGAAAGATGGCATCCTCAGCTACAATTTTCGTGTAGTGGCATGTGTGTACTCAGCCCTGTTTTTTTATAATGGCCAAATTATGACAACTAATCGTCACTACAATTAAAATAAAAACCAAATTATGACAAATAGTCGTCACTAAAATTGATATTACACTTTTTGTGTAAGAAAGAGGTCGTCGTCAGCTACAATTTACGGGTAGAGGCATATGTGTACTCAGCCCGTTTTTTTATAATGACCAAATAATGACAAATAGTCCTCACTAAATTTTATATTATTCGGAATCCAAAATTATTTCAGATATAACACTTTTTGTGTACGAAAGAGGGCGTCCTCAGCTACAATTTCCTCACTAAAGTTGACATGATGACCAGATAAAAGATTTTTTGTGTAAGAAAGAGGTCGTCGTCAGCTACAATTTACGGGTAGAGGCATATGTGTACTCAGCAGCGTTCTTTTGCAGTATAATCCTCACTAAAATTGATATTATTCGAATTCCAAACCTATTTCAGATTTAAGACTTTTTGTGTAAGAAAGAGGTCGTCGTCAGCTACAATTTACGGGTAGAGGCATATGTGTACTCAGCCCGTATTTTTATATCGACCAATTTATGACAAATAGTCCTCACTAAATTTTATATTATTCGGAATACAAAATTATTTCAGATATAAGACTTTTTGTGTAAGAAAGAGGGCGTCCTCAGCTACAATTTACGGGTAGAGGCATATGTGTACTCAGCCTGTTTTTTTATAATGACCAAATTATGACAAATAGTCCTCACTAAAGTTGACATAATGACCAAGTTATGACAACTAATCGTCACTAAATTTAATATAATGACCAAATTATGACAACTAGTCCTCACTAAAATTGATATTATTCGAATTCCAAAATTATTTCACATTTAAAACCTTTTGTTAAAGAAAGAGGAAGACTAGGAAGAAAGATATAAGACTTTTTGTGCAAGAAAGATGGCATCCTCAGCTACTATTTTCGTGTAGTGGCATTTGTGTACTCAGCCCTGTTTTTTTATAATGGCCAAATTATGACAACTAATCCTCATTAAAGTTGGCATAATGACCAAATTATGACAACTAATCGTCACTACAATTAAAATAAAAACCAAATTATGACATATAGTCCTTACTAAAATTGATATTACACTTTTTGTGTAAGAAAGAGGTCGTCGTCAGCTACAATTTACGGGTAGTGGCATATGTGTACTCAGCACCGTTCTTTTATAATATAGTCCTCACTAAAATTGATATAATTCGAATTCCAAAACTATTTCAAATTTAAGACTTTTTGTGTAAGAAAGAGGTCGTCGTCAGCCACAATTTACGGGTAGAGGCATATGTGTACTCAGCCCGTTTTTTATAATTACCAAATTATGACAACTAATCCTCACTAAAGTTGATATAATGGCCAAATTATGACATTTAATCCTCACCAAATATAATTGGCATTATTCGGATTTAAAAATTTTTTCAGATATAAGACTTTTTGGGCAAGAAAGATGGCATCCTCAGCTACAATTTACGTGTAGTGGCATATGTGTACTCATCCCTGTTTTTTTATAATGACCAAATTATGACAACTAGTCCTCCCTAAAGTTGACATGATGACCAGATAAAATATTTTTTGTGTAAGGAAGAGGGCGTCTTCATCTACAATTTACGGGTAGAGGCATATGTGTACTCAGCCCGTTTTTTTATAATGACCAAATTATGACAAATAATCCTCACTAAATTTTATATTATTCGGAATCCAAAATTATTTCAGATATAAGACTTTTGGTGTAAGAAAGAGGGCATCCTCAGCTACAATTTACGGGTAGTGGCAAATGTGTACACAGCCCTGTTTTTTTATAATGACCAATTTACGACAACTAATCCTCACTAAAGTTGATATAATGGCCAAATTATGACAACTAATCCGCACTAAATATAATTGGCATTATTCGGAATTCAAAATTTTTTCAGATATAAGACTTTTTGTGCAAGAAAGATGGCATCCTCAGCTACAATTTTCGTGTAGTGGCATGTGTGTACTCAGCCCGTATTTTTATATCGACCAATTTATGACAAATAGCCCTCACTAAATTTTATATTATTCGGAATACAAAATTATTTCAGATATAAGACTTTTTGTGTAAGAAAGAGGGCGTCCTCAGCTACAATTTACGGGTAGAGGCATATGTGTACTCAGCCTGTTTTTTTATAATGACCAAATTATGACAAATAGTCCTCACTAAAGTTGACATAATGACCAAGTTATGACAACTAATCGTCACTAAATTTAATATAATGACCAAATTATGACAACTAGTCCTCACTAAAATTGATATTATTCGAATTCCAAAATTATTTCACATTTAAAACCTTTTGTTAAAGAAAGAGGAAGACTAGGAAGAAAGATATAAGACTTTTTGTGCAAGAAAGATGGCATCCTCAACTACTATTTTCGTGTAGTGGCATTTGTGTACTCAGCCCTGTTTTTTTATAATGGCCAAATTATGACAACTAATCCTCACTAAAATTGGCATAATGACCAAATTATGACAACTAATCGTCACTACAATTAAAATAAAAACCAAATTATGACATATAGTCCTTACTCAAATTGATATTACACTTTTTGTGTAAGAAAGAGGTCGTCGTCAGCTACAATTTACGGGTAGTGGCATATGTGTACTCAGCACCGTTCTTTTATAATATAGTCCTCACTAAAATTGATATAATTCGAATTTTAAAACTATTTCAAATTTAAGACTTTTTGTGTAAGAAAGAGGTCGTCGTCAGCCACAATTTACGGGTAGAGGCATATGTGTACTCAGCCCGTTTTTTTATAATGACCAAATTATGACAAATAGTCCTCACTAAATTTTATATTATTCGGAATCCAAAATTATTTTAGATATAAGACTTTTTGTGCAAGAAAGATGGCATCCTCAGCTACAATTTTCGTGTAGTGGCATGTGTGTACTCAGCCCTGTTTTTTTATAATGGCCAAATTATGACAACTAATCGTCACTACAATTAAAATAAAAACCAAATTATGACAAATAGTCGTCACTAAAATTGATATAACACTTTTTGTGTAAGAAAGAGGTCGTCGTCAGCTACAATTTACGGGTAGAGGCATATGTGTACTCAGCCCGTTTTTTTATAATGACCAAATAATGACAAATAGTCCTCACTAAATTTTATATTATTCGGAATCCAAAATTATTTCAGATATAACACTTTTTGTGTACGAAAGAGGGCGTCCTCAGCTACAATTTCCTCACTAAAGTTGACATGATGACCAGATAAAAGATTTTTTGTGTAAGAAAGAGGGCGTCCTCAGCTACAATTTACGGGTAGAGGCATATGTGTACTCAGCAGCGTTCTTTTGCAGTATAATCCTCACTAAAATTGATATTATTCGAATTCCAAACCTATTTCAGATTTAAGACTTTTTGTGTAAGAAAGAGGTCGTCGTCAGCTACAATTTACGGGTAGAGGCATATGTGTACTCAGCCCGTATTTTTATATCGACCAATTTATGACAAATAGTCCTCACTAAATTTTATATTATTCGGAATACAAAATTATTTCAGATATAAGACTTTTTGTGTAAGAAAGAGGGCGTCCTCAGCTACAATTTACGGGTAGAGGCATATGTGTACTCAGCCTGTTTTTTTATAATGACCAAATTATGACAAATAGTCCTCACTAAAGTTGACATAATGACCAAGTTATGACAACTAATCGTCACTAAATTTAATATAATGACCAAATTATGACAACTAGTCCTCACTAAAATTGATATTATTCGAATTCCAAAATTATTTCAGATTTAAAACCTTTTGTTAAAGAAGGAGGTCGTCGTCAGCTACAATCACGGGTAGTTGCATACGTGTACTCATCCCAGTTCTTTTCTAATGACCAAATTATGACAACTAGTGCTTACTAAAATTAATATTATGGGGATTCCAAACTTATGTTAGATATAACACTTTTTGTGCAAGAAACAATTTACATGTAGCGGCAAATGTGTACTCAGCCCTGTTTTTTTATAATGACCAATTTACGACAACTAATCCTCACTAAAGTTGATATAATGGCCAAATTATGACAACTAATCCGCACTAAATATAATTGGCATTATTCGGAATTCAAAATTTTTTCAGATATAAGACTTTTTGTGCAAGAAAGATGGCATCCTCAGCTACTATTTTCGTGTAGTGGCATTTGTGTACTCAGCCCTGTTTTTTTTTAATGGCCAAATTATGACAACTAATCCTCACTAAAGTTGGCATAATGTCCAAATTATGACAACTAATCGTCACTACAATTAAAATAAAAACCAAATTATGACATATAGTCCTTACTAAAATTGATATTACACTTTTTGTGTAAGAAAGAGGTCGTCGTCAGCTACAATTTACGGGTAGTGGCATATGTGTACTCAGCACCGTTCTTTTATAATATAGTCCTCACTAAAATTGATATAATTCGAATTCCAAAACTATTTCAAATTTAAGACTTTTTGTGTAAGAAAGAGGTCGTCGTCAGCTACAATTTACAAGTAGAGGCATATGTGTACTCAGACCGTTTTTTTATAATGACCAAATTATGACAAATAGTCCTCACTAAATTTTATATTATTCGGAATCCAAAATTATTTCAGATATAACACTTTTTGTGTACGAAAGAGGGCGTCCTCAGCTACAATTTCCTCACTAAAGTTGACATGATGACCAGATAAAAGATTTTTTGTGTAAGAAAGAGGGCGTCCTCAGCTACAATTTACGGGTAGAGGCATATGTGTACTCAGCAGCGTTCTTTTGCACTATAATCCTCACTAAAATTGATATTATTCGAATTCCAAACCTATTTCAGATTTAAGACTTTTTGTGTAAGAAAGAGGTCGTCGTCAGCTACAATTTACGGGTAGAGGCATATGTGTACTCAGCCCGTATTTTTATATCGACCAATTTATGACAAATAGTCCTCACTAAATTTTATATTATTCGGAATACAAAATTATTTCAGATATAAGACTTTTTGTGTAAGAAAGAGGGCGTCCTCAGCTACAATTTCCTCACTAAAGTTGACATGATGACCAGATAAAAGATTTTTTGTGTAAGAAAGAGGGCGTCCTCAGCTACAATTTACGGGTAGAGGCATATGTGTACTCAGCAGCGTTCTTTTGCAGTATAATCCTCACTAAAATTGATATTATTCGAATTCCAAACCTATTTCAGATTTAAGACTTTTTGTGTAAGAAAGAGGGCGTCCTCAGCTACAATTTACGGGTAGAGGCATATGTGTACTCAGCAGCGTTCTTTTGCAGTATAATCCTCACTAAAATTGATATTATTCGAATTCCAAACCTATTTCAGATTTAAGACTTTTTGTGTAAGAAAGAGGGCGTCCTCAGCTACAATTTACGGGTAGAGGCATATGTGTACTCAGCCCTGTTTTTTTATAATGACCAATTTACGACAACTAATCCTCACTAAAGTTGATATAATGGCCAAATTATGACAACTAATCCGCACTAAATATAATTGGCATTATTCGGAATTCAAAATTTTTTCAGATATAAGACTTTTTGTGCAAGAAAGATGGCATCCTCAGCTACTATTTTCGTGTAGTGGCATTTGTGTACTCAGCCCTGTTTTTTTATAATGGCCAAATTATGACAACTAATCCTCACTAAAGTTGGCATAATGACCAAATTATGACAACTAATCGTCACTACAATTAAAATAAAAACCAAATTATGACATATAGTCCTTACTAAAATTGATATTACACTTTTTGTGTAAGAAAGAGGTCGTCGTCAGCTACAATTTACGGGTAGTGGCATATGTGTACTCAGCACCGTTCTTTTATAATTTAGTCCTCACTAAAATTTATATAATTCGAATTCCAAAACTATTTCAAATTTAAGACTTTTTGTGTAAGAAAGAGGTCGTCGTCAGCTACAATTTACGGGTAGAGGCATATGTGTACTCAGCCCGTTTTTTTATAATGACCAAATTATGACAAATAGTCCTCACTAAATTTTATATTATTCGGAATCCAAAATTATTTTAGATATAAGACTTTTTGTGCAAGAAAGATGGCATCCTCAGCTACAATTTTCGTGTAGTGGCATGTGTGTACTCAGCCCTGTTTTTTTATAATGGCCAAATTATGACAACTAATCGTCACTACAATTAAAATAAAAACCAAATTATGACAAATAGTCGTCACTAAAATTGATATTACACTTTTTGTGTAAGAAAGAGGTCGTCGTCAGCTACAATTTACGGGTAGTGGCATATGTGTACTCAGCACCGTTCTTTTATAATATAGTCCTCACTAAAATTGATATAATTCGAATTCCAAAACTATTTCAGATTTAAGACTTTTTGTGTAAGAAAGCGGTCGTCGTCAGCTACAATTTACGGGTAGAGGCATAAGTGTACTCAGCCCGTTTTTTTATAATGACCAAATTATGACAAATAGTCCTCACTAAATTTTATATTATTTGGAATCCAAAATTATTTCAGATATAACACTTTTGTGTACGAAAGAGGGCGTCCTCAGCTACAATTTCCTCACTAAAGTTGACATGATGACCAGATAAAAGATTTTTTGTGTAAGAAAGAGGGCGTCCTCAGCTACAATTTACATGTAGCGGCAAATGTGTACTCAGCCCTGTTTTTTTATAATGACCAGATTATGACAACTAATCCTCACTAAAGTTGACATAATGACCAAATTATGACAACTAATCGCCACTAAATTTAATATAATGACCAAATAATGACAAATAGTCCTCACTAAAATTGATATAATTCGAATTCCAAAACTATTTCAGATTTAAGACTTTTTGTGTAAGAAATAGGTCGTCGTCAGCTACAATTTACGGGTAGAGGCATATGTGTACTCAGCCCGTTTTTTTATAATGACCAAATTATGAAAAATAGTCCTCACTAAATTTTATATTATTAGGAATCCAAAATTATTTTAGATATAAGACTTTTTGTGCAAGAAAGAAGGCGTCCTCAGCTACAATTTATGGATAGTGGCATATGTGTACTCAGCCCTGTTTTTTATAATGACCAAATTATGACCACTAATCCTCACTAAAGTTGATATAATGGCCAAATTATGACAACTAATCCTCACTAAATATAATTGGCATTATTCGAATTTCAAATTATGACAACTAATCGTCACTACAATTAAAATAAAAACCAAATTATGACAAATAGTCGTCACTAAAATTGATATTACACTTTTTGTGTAAGAAAGAGGTCGTCGTCAGCTACAATTTACGGGTAGAGGCATATGTGTACTCAGCCCGTATTTTTGTATCGACCAATTTATGACAAATAGTCCTCACTAAATTTTATATTATTCGGAATACAAAATTATTTCAGATATAAGACTTTTTGTGTAAGAAAGAGGGCGTCCTCAGCTACAATTTACGGGTAGAGGCATATGTGTACTCAGCCTGTTTTTTTATAATGACCAAATTATGACAAATAGTCCTCACTAAAGTTGACATAATGACCAAGTTATGACAACTAATCGTCACTAAATTTAATATAATGACCAAATTATGACAACTAGTCCTCACTAAAATTGATATTATTCGAATTCCAAAATTATTTCAGATTTAAAACCTTTTGTTAAAGAAGGAGGTCGTCGTCAGCTACAATCACGGGTAGTTGCATACGTGTACTCATCCCCGTTCTTTTCTAATGACCAAATTATGACAACTAGTGCTTACTAAAATTAATATTATGGGGATTCCAAACTTATGTTAGATATAACACTTTTTGTGCAAGAAAGAGGGCATCCTCAGCTACAATTTACATGTAGCGGCAAATGTGTACTCAGCCCTGTTTTTTTATAATGACCAATTTACGACAACTAATCCTCACTAAAGTTGATATAATGGCCAAATTATGACAACTAATCCGCACTAAATATAATTGGCATTATTCGGAATTCAAAATTTTTTCAGATATAAGACTTTTTGTGCAAGAAAGATGGCATCCTCAGCTACTATTTTCGTGTAGTGGCATTTGTGTACTGAGCCCTGTTTTTTTTTTAATGGCCAAATTATGACAACTAATCCTCACTAAAGTTGGCATAATGACCAAATTATGACAACTAATCGTCACTACAATTAAAATAAAAACCAAATTATGACATATAGTCCTTACTAAAATTGATATTACACTTTTTGTGTAAGAAAGAGGTCGTCGTCAGCTACAATTTACGGGTAGTGGCATATGTGTACTCAGCAGCGTTCTTTTGCAGTATAATCCTCACTAAAATTGATATTATTCGAGTTCCAAACCTATTTCAGATTTAAGACTTTTTGTGTAAGAAAGAGGTCGTCGTCAGCTACAATTTACGGGTAGAGGCATATGTGTACTCAGCCCGTATTTTTATATCGACCAATTTATGACAAATAGTCCTCACTAAATTTTATATTATTCGGAATACAAAATTATTTCAGATATAAGACTTTTTGTGTAAGAAAGAGGGCGTCCTCAGCTACAATTTCCTCACTAAAGTTGACATGATGACCAGATAAAAGATTTTTTGTGTAAGAAAGAGGGCGTCCTCAGCTACAATTTACGGGTAGAGGCATATGTGTACTCAGCAGCGTTCTTTTGCAGTATAATCCTCACTAAAATTGATATTATTCGAATTCCAAACCTATTTCAGATTTAAGACTTTTTGTGTAAGAAAGAGGGCGTCCTCAGCTACAATTTACGGGTAGAGGCATATGTGTACTCAGCCTGTTTTTTTATAATGACCAAATTATGACAAATAGTCCTCACTAAAGTTGACATAATGACCAAGTTATGACAACTAATCGTCACTAAATTTAATATAATGACCAAATTATGACAACTAGTCCTCACTAAAATTGATATTATTCGAATTCCAAAATTATTTCAGATTTAAAACCTTTTGTTAAAGAAGGAGGTCGTCGTCAGCTACAATCAATTTATGGATAGTGGCATATGTGTACTCAGCCCTGTTTTTTATAATGACCAAATTATGACCACTAATCCTCACTAAAGTTGATATAATGGCCAAATTATGACAACTAATCCTCACTAAATATAATTGGCATTATTCGAATTTCAAATTATGACAACTAATCGTCACTACATATGTGTACTCAGCAGCGTTCTTTTGCAGTATAATCCTCACTAAAATTGATATTATTCGAATTCCAAACCTATTTCAGATTTAAGACTTTTTGTGTAAGAAAGAGGGCGTCCTCAGCTACAATTTACGGGTAGAGGCATATGTGTACTCAGCCTGTTTTTTTATAATGACCAAATTATGACAAATAGTCCTCACTAAAGTTGACATAATGACCAAGTTATGACAACTAATCGTCACTAAATTTAATATAATGACCAAATTATGACAACTAGTCCTCACTAAAATTGATATTATTCGAATTCCAAAATTATTTCAGATTTAAAACCTTTTGTTAAAGAAGGAGGTCGTCGTCAGCTACAATCACGGGTAGTTGCATACGTGTACTCATCCCCGTTCTTTTCTAATGACCAAATTATGACAACTAGTGCTTACTAAAATTAATATTATGGGGATTCCAAACTTATGTTAGATATAACACTTTTTGTGCAAGAAAGAGGGCATCCTCAGCTACTATTTTCGTGTAGTGGCATTTGTGTACTCAGCCCTGTTTTTTTATAATGGCCAAATTATGACAACTAATCCTCACTAAAGTTGGCATAATGACCAAATTATGACAACTAATCGTCACTACAATTAAAATAAAAACCAAATTATGACATATAGTCCTTACTAAAATTGATATTACACTTTTTGTGTAAGAAAGAGGTCGTCGTCAGCTACAATTTACGGGTAGTGGCATATGTGTACTCAGCACCGTTCTTTTATAATATAGTCCTCACTAAAATTTATATAATTCGAATTCCAAAACTATTTCAAATTTAAGACTTTTTGTGTAAGAAAGAGGTCGTCGTCAGCTACAATTTACGGGTAGAGGCATATGTGTACTCAGCCCGTTTTTTCATAATGACCAAATTATGACAAATAGTCCTCACTAAATTTTATATTATTCGGAATTTTATATTATTAGTCCTCACTAAAATTGATATAATTCGAATTCCAAAACTATTTCAAATTTAAGACTTTTTGTGTAAGAAAGAGGTCGTCGTCAGCAACAATTTACGGGTAGAGGCATATGTGTACTCAGCCCGTTTTTTTATAATGACCAAATTATGACAAATAGTCCTCACTAAATTTTATATTATTCGGAATCCAAAATTATTTTAGATATAAGACTTTTTGTGCAAGAAAGATGGCATCCTCAGCTACAATTTTCGTGTAGTGGCATGTGTGTACTCAGCCCTGTTTTTTTATAATGGCCAAATTATGACAACTAATCGTCACTACAATTAAAATAAAAACCAAATTATGACAAATAGTCGTCACTAAAATTGATATTACACTTTTTGTGTAAGAAAGAGGTCGTCGTCAGCTACAATTTACGGGTAGTGGCATATGTGTACTCAGCACCGTTCTTTTATAATATAGTCCTCACTAAAATTGATATAATTCGAATTCCAAAACTATTTCAGATTTAAGACTTTTTGTGTAAGAAAGCGGTCGTCGTCAGCTACAATTTACGGGTAGAGGCATATGTGTACTCAGCCCGTTTTTTTATAATGACCAAATTATGACAAATAGTCCTCACTAAATTTTATATTATTCGGAATCCAAAATTATTTCAGATATAAGACTTTTTGTGTAAGAAAGAGGGCGTCCTCAGCTACAATTTCCTAACTAAAGTTGACATGATGACCAGATAAAAGATTTTTTGTGTAAGAAAGAGGGCGTCCTCAGCTACAATTTACGGGTAGAGGCATATGTGTACTCAGCACCGTTCTTTTATAGTATAATCCTCACTAAAATTGACATTATTCGAATTCCAAACCTATTTCAGATTTAAGACTTTTTTTGTAAGAAAGAGGTCGTCGTCAGCTACAATTTACGGGTAGAGGCATATGTGTACTCAGCCCGTATTTTTATATCGACCAATTTATGACAAATAGTCCTCACTAAATTTTATATTATTCGGAATACAAAATTATTTCAGATATAAGACTTTTTGTGTAAGAAAGAGGGCGTCCTCAGCTACAATTTACGGGTAGAGCCATATGTGTACTCAGCCTGTTTTTTTATAATGACCAAATTATGACAAATAGTCCTTACTAAAGTTGACATAATGACCAAATTATGACAACTAGTCGTCACTAAATTTAATATAAAAACCAAATTATGACAAATAGTCCTCACTAAAATTGATATTACACTTCTTGTGTAAGAAAGATGTCGTCGTCAGCTACAATTTACGGGTAGTGGCATATGTGTACTCAGCACCGTTCTTTTATAATATAGTCCTCACTAAAATTGATATAATTCGAATTCCAAAACTATTTCAGATTTAAGATTTTTTGTGTAAGAAAGAGGTCGTCGTCAGCTACAATTTACGTGTAGAGGCATATGTGTACTCAGCCCGTTTTTTTACAATTTACGGGTAGAGGCATATGTGTACTCAGCCCGTATTTTTATATCGACCAAATTATGACATATAGTCCTCACTAAATTTTATATTATTCGGAATCCAAAATTATTTCAGATATAAGACTTTTTGTGTAAGAAAGAGGGCGTCCTCAGCTAAAATTTCCTCACTAAAGTTGACATGATGACCAGATAAAAGATTTTTTGTGTAAGAAAGAGGGCGTCCTCAGCTACAATTTACGGGTAGAAGCATATGTGTACTCAGTCTGTTTTTTTATAATGACCAAATTATGACAAATAGTCCTTACTAAAGTTGACATAATGACCAAATTATGACAACTAGTCGTCACTAAATTTAATATAAAAACCAAATTATGACAAATAGTCCTCACTAAAATTGATATTACACTTTTGTGCAAGAAAGAGGGCATCCTCAGCTACAAGTTACATGTAGCGGCAAATGTGTACTCAGCCCTGTTTTTTTATAATGACCAGATTATGACAACTAATCCTCACTAAAGTTGACATAATGACCAAATTATGACAACTAATCGCCACTTAATTTAATATAATGACCAAATAATGACAAATAGTCCTCACTAAAATTGATATAATTCGAATTCCAAAACTATTTCAGATTTAAGACTTTTTGTATAAGAAAGAGGTTGTCGTCAGCTACAATTACGGGTAGTGGCATACGTGTACTCAGCCCCGTTCTTTTATAATATAGTCCTCACTAAAATTGATTATATTCGAATTTCAAAACTATTTCAGATTTAAGACTTTTTGTATAAGAAATAGGTCGTCGTCAGCTACAATTTACGGGTAGAGGCATATGTGTACTCAGCCCGTTTTTTTATAATGACCAAATTATGAAAAATAGTCCTCACTAAATTTTATATTATTAGGAATCCAAAATTATTTTAGATATAAGACTTTTTGTGCAAGAAAGAAGGCGTCCTCAGCTACAATTTATGGATAGTGGCATATGTGTACTCAGCCCCGTTTTTTTAGAAGGACCAAATTATGACAACTAATCCTCTAAATGTGATATCATTCGAATTCCAAAATTATTTCAGATTTAAAACTTTTTGTATAAGAAAGAGGTTGTCGTCAGCTACAATTACGGGTAGTGGCATACGTGTACTCAGCCCCGTTCTTTTATAATATAGTCCTCACTAAAATTGATTTTATTCGAATTTCAAAACTATTTCAGCTTTAGGTCTTTTTGTATAAGAAAGAGGTCGTCGTCAGCTACATTTACGGGTAGTGGCATACGTGTACTCATCCCCGTTCTTTTCTAATGACCAAATTATGACAACTAATCCTCACTAAAGTTGATATAATGGACAAATTATGACAACTAATCCTCACTAAATATAATTGGCATTATTCGGATTTCAAAATTTTTTCAGAAATAATACTTTTTGTGCAAGAAAGATGGCATCATCAGCTACAATTTACGTGTAGTGGCATATGTGTACCCAGCCCTGCTTTTTTATAGTGACCAAATTATGACAACTAATCCTCACTAAAGTTGACATGATGACCAGATATAATACTTTTTGTGTAAGAAAGAGGGTGTCCTCAGCTACAATTTACGGGTAGAGGCATATGTGTACTCAGCCTGTTTTTTTATAATGACCAAATTATGACAAATAGTCCTCACTAAATTTTATATTATTCGGAATCCAAAATTATTTTAGATATAAGACTTTTTGTGCAAGAAAGAAGGCGTCCTCAGCTACAATTTATGGGTAGTGGCATATGTGTACTCAGCCCTGTTTTTTATAATGACCAAATTATGACCACTAATCCTCACTAAAGTTGATATAATGGCCAAATTATGACAACTAATCCTCACTAAATATAATTGGCATTATTCGAATTTCAAATTATGACAACTAATCGTCACTACAATTAAAATAAAAACCAAATTATGACAAATAAAAATTGATATTACACTTTTTGTGTAAGAAAGAGGTCGTCGTCAGCTACAATTTACGGGTAGAGGCATATGTGTACTCAGCCCGTTTTTTTATAATGACCAAATAATGACAAATAGTCCTCACTAAATTTTATATTATTCGGAATCCAAAATTATTTCAGATATAACACTTTTTGTGTACGAAAGAGGGCGTCCTCAGCTACAATTTCCTCACTAAAGTTGACATGATGACCAGATAAAAGATTTTTTGTGTAAGAAAGAGGGCGTCCTCAGCTACAATTTACGGGTAGAGGCATATGTGTACTCAGCAGCGTTCTTTTGCAGTATAATCCTCACTAAAATTGATATTATTCGAATTCCAAAACTATTTCAGATTTAAGACTTTTTGTGTAAGAAAGAGGTCGTCGTCAGCTACAATTTACGGGTAGAGGCATATGTGTACTCAGCCCTTATTTTTATATCGACCAATTTATGACAAATAGTCCTCACTAAATTTTATATTATTCGGAATACAAAATTATTTCAGATATAAAACTTTTTGTGTAAGAAAGAGGGCGTCCTCAGCTACAATTTACGGGTAGAGGCATATGTGTACTCAGCCTGTTTTTTTATAATGACCAAATTATGACAAATAGTCCTCACTAAAGTTGACATAATGACCAAGTTATGACAACTAATCGTCACTAAATTTAATATAATGACCAAATTATGACAACTAGTCCTCACTAAAATTGATATTATTCGAATTCCAAAATTATTTCAGATTTAAAACCTTTTGTTAAAGAAGGAGGTCGTCGTCAGCTACAATCACGGGTAGTTGCATACGTGTACTCATCCCCGTTCTTTTCTAATGACCAAATTATGACAACTAGTGCTTACTAAAATTAATATTATGGGGATTACAAACTTATGTTAGATATAACACTTTTTGTGCAAGAAAGAGGGCATCCTCAGCTACAATTTACATGTAGCGGCAAATGTGTACTCAGCCCTGTTTTTTTATAATGACCAATTTACGACAACTAATCCTCACTAAAGTTGATATAATGGCCAAATTATGACAACTAATCCGCACTAAATATAATTGGCATTATTCGGAATTCAAAATTTTTTCAGATATAAGACTTTTTGTGCAAGAAAGATGGCATCCTCAGCTACTATTTTCGTGTAGTGGCATTTGTGTACTCAGCCCTGTTTTTTTTTTAATGGCCAAATTATGACAACTAATCCTCACTAAAGTTGGCATAATGACCAAATTATGACAACTAATCGTCACTACAATTAAAATAAAAACCAAATTATGACATATAGTCCTTACTAAAATTGATATTACACTTTTTGTGTAAGAAAGAGGTCGTCGTCAGCTACAATTTACGGGTAGTGGCATATGTGTACTCAGCACCGTTCTTTTATAATATAGTCCTCACTAAAATTGATATAATTCGAATTCCAAAACTATTTTAAATTTAAGACTTTTTGTGTAAGAAAGAGGTCGTCGTCAGCTACAATTTACAAGTAGAGGCATATGTGTACTCAGACCGTTTTTTTATAATGACCAAATTATGACAAATAGTCCTCACTAAATTTTATATTATTCGGAATCCAAAATTATTTCAGATATAACACTTTTTGTGTACGAAAGAGGGCGTCCTCAGCTACAATTTCCTCACTAAAGTTGACATGATGACCAGATAAAAGATTTTTTGTGTAAGAAAGAGGGCGTCCTCAGCTACAATTTACGGGTAGAGGCATATGTGTACTCAGCAGCGTTCTTTTGCAGTATAATCCTCACTAAAATTGATATTATTCGAGTTCCAAACCTATTTCAGATTTAAGACTTTTTGTGTAAGAAAGAGGTCGTCGTCAGCTACAATTTACGGGTAGAGGCATATGTGTACTCAGCCCGTATTTTTATATCGACCAATTTATGACAAATAGTCCTCACTAAATTTTATATTATTCGGAATACAAAATTATTTCAGATATAAGACTTTTTGTGTAAGAAAGAGGGCGTCCTCAGCTACAATATCCTCACTAAAGTTGACATGATGACCAGATAAAAGATTTTTTGTGTAAGAAAGAGGGCGTCCTCAGCTACAATTTACGGGTAGAGGCATATGTGTACTCAGCAGCGTTCTTTTGCAGTATAATCCTCACTAAAATTGATATTATTCGAATTCCAAACCTATTTCAGATTTAAGACTTTTTGTGTAAGAAAGAGGGCGTCCTCAGCTACAATTTACGGGTAGAGGCATATGTGTACTCAGCCTGTTTTTTTATAATGACCAAATTATGACAAATAGTCCACACTAAAGTTGACATAATGACCAAGTTATGACAACTAATCGTCACTAAATTTAATATAATGACCAAATTATGACAACTAGTCCTCACTAAAATTGATATTATTCGAATTCCAAAATTATTTCAGATTTAAAACCTTTTGTTAAAGAAGGAGGTCGTCGTCAGCTACAATCACGGGTAGTTGCATACGTGTACTCATCCCCGTTCTTTTCTAATGACCAAATTATGACAACTAGTGCTTACTAAAATTAATATTATGGGGATTCCAAACTTATGTTAGATATAACACTTTTTGTGCAAGAAAGAGGGCATCCTCAGCTACTATTTTCGTGTAGTGGCATTTGTGTACTCAGCCCTGTTTTTTTATAATGGCCAAATTATGACAACTAATCCTCACTAAAGTTGGCATAATGACCAAATTATGACAACTAATCGTCACTACAATTAAAATAAAAACCAAATTATGACATAAAGTCCTTACTAAAATTGATATTACACTTTTTGTGTAAGAAAGAGGTCGTCGTCAGCTACAATTTACGGGTAGTGGCATATGTGTACTCAGCACCGTTCTTTTATAATATAGTCCTCACTAAAATTTATATAATTCGAATTCCAAAACTATTTCAAATTTAAGACTTTTTGTGTAAGAAAGAGGTCGTCATCAGCAACAATTTACGGGTAGAGGCATATGTGTACTCAGCCCGTTTTTTTATAATGACCAAATTATGACAAATAGTCCTCACTAAATTTTATATTATTCGGAATCCAAAATTATTTTAGATATAAGACTTTTTGTGCAAGAAAGATGGCATCCTCAGCTACAATTTTCGTGTAGTGGCATGTGTGTACTCAGCCCTGTTTTTTTATAATGGCCAAATTATGACAACTAATCGTCACTACAAATAAAATAAAAACCAAATTATGACAAATAGTCGTCACTAAAATTGATATTACACTTTTTGTGTAAGAAAGAGGTCGTCGTCAGCTACAATTTACGGGTAGTGGCATATGTGTACTCAGCACCGTTTTTTTATAATATAGTCCTCACTAAAATTGATATAATTCGAATTCCAAAACTATTTCAGATTTAAGACTTTTTGTGTAAGAAAGCGGTCGTCGTCAGCTACAATTTACGGGTAGAGGCATATGTGTACTCAGCCCGTTTTTTTATAATGACCAAATTATGACAAATAGTCCTCACTAAATTTTATATTATTCGGAATCCAAAATTATTTCAGATATAACACTTTTTGTGTACGAAAGAGGGCGTCCTCAGCTACAATTTCCTTACTAAAGTTGACATGATGACCAGATAAAAGATTTTTTGTGTAAGAAAGAGGGCGTCCTCAGCTACAATTTACGGGTAGAGGCATATGTGTACTCAGCAGCGTTCTTTTGCAGTATAATCCTCACTAAAATTGACATTATTCGAATTCCAAACCTATTTCAGATTTAAGACTTTTTTTGTAAGAAAGAGGTCGTCGTCAGCTACAATTTACGGGTAGAGGCATATGTGTACTCAGCCCGTATTTTTATATCGACCAATTTATGATAAATAGTCCTCACTAAATTTTATATTATTCGGAATACAAAATTATTTCAGATATAAGACTTTTTGTGTAAGAAAGAGGGCGTCCTCAGCTACAATTTACGGGTAGAGCCATATGTGTACTCAGCCTGTTTTTTTATAATGACCAAATTATGACAAATAGTCCTCACTAAAGTTGACATAATGACCAAGTTATGACAACTAATCGTCACTAAATTTAATATAATGACCAAATTATGACAACTAGTCCTCACTAAAATTGATATTACACTTTTTGTGTAAGAAAGATGTCGTCGTCAGCTACAATTTACGGGTAGTGGCATATGTGTACTCAGCACCGTTCTTTTATAATATAGTCCTCACTAAAATTGATATAATTCGAATTCCAAAACTATTTCAGATTTAAGACTTTTTGTGTAAGAAAGAGGTCGTCGTCAGCTACAATTTACGTGTAGAGGCATATGTGTACTCAGCCCGTATTTTTATATCGACCAAATTATGACATATAGTCCTCACTAAATTTTATATTATTCGGAATCCAAAATTATTTCAGATATAAGACTTTTTGTGTAAGAAAGAGGGCGTCCTCAGCTAAAATTTCCTCACTAAAGTTGACATGATGACCAGATAAAAGATTTTTTGTGTAAGAAAGAGGGCGTCCTCAGCTACAATTTACGGGTAGAAGCATATGTGTACTCAGTCTGTTTTTTTATAATGACCAAATAATGACAAATAGTCCTTACTAAAGTTGACATAATGACCAAATTATGACAACTAGTCGTCACTAAATTTAATATAAAAACCAAATTATGACAAATAGTCCTCACTAAAATTGATATTACACTTTTGTGCAAGAAAGAGGGCATCCTCAGCTACAATTTACATGTAGCGGCAAATGTGTACTCAGCCCTGTTTTTTTATAATGACCAGATTATGACAACTAATCCTCACTAAAGTTGACATAATGACCAAATTATGACAACTAATCGCCACTAAATTTAATATAATGACCAAATAATGACAAATAGTCCTCACTAAAATTGATATAATTCGAATTCCAAAACTATTTCAGATTTAAGACTTTTTGTGTAAGAAATAGGTCGTCGTCAGCTACAATTTACGGGTAGAGGCATATGTGTACTCAGCCCGTTTTTTTATAATGACCAAATTATGAAAAATAGTCCTCACTAAAGTTGATATAATGGACAAATTATGACAACTAATCCTCACTAAATATAATTGGCATTATTCGGATTTCAAAATTTTTTCAGAAATAATACTTTTTGTGCAAGAAAGATGGCATCCTCAGCTACAATTTACGTGTAGTGGCATATGTGTACCCAGCCCTGCTTTTTTATAGTGACCAAATTATGACAACTAATCCTCACTAAAGTTGACATGATGACCAGATATAATACTTTTTGTGTAAGAAAGAGGGTGTCCTCAGCTACAATTTACGGGTAGAGGCATATGTGTACTCAGCCTGTTTTTTTATAATGACCAAATTATGACAAATAGTCCTCACTAAATTTTATATTATTCGGAATCCAAAATTATTTTAGATATAAGACTTTTTGTGCAAGAAAGAAGGCGTCCTCAGCTACAATTTATGGGTAGTGGCATATGTGTACTCAGCCCTGTTTTTTATAATGACCAAATTATGACCACTAATCCTCACTAAAGTTGATATAATGGCCAAATTATGACAACTAATCCTCACTAAATATAATTGGCATTATTCGAATTTCAAAATTTTTTCAGATATGACTTTTTGTGCAAGAAAGATGTTATCCTCAGCTACAATTTACATGTAGTGGCATATGTGTACTCAGCCTGTTTTTTTATAAAGACCAAATTATGACAAATAGTCCTCACTAAATTTTATATTATTCGGAATCCAAAATTATTTCAGATATAAAACTTTTTGTGTAAGAAAGAGGGCGCCCTCAGGTACAATTTACGGGTAGGGGCATATGTGTACTCAGCCTGTTTTTTTATAAAGACCAAATTATGACAAATAGTCCTCACTAAATTTTATATTATTCGGAATTCAAAATTATTTCAGATATAAAACTTTTTGTGTAAGAAAGAGGGCGCCCTCAGCTACAATTTACGGGTGGAGGCATATGTGTCCTCAGCCTGTTTTTTAATAATGGCCAAATTATGACAACTAATCCTCACTAAAGTTGACATAATGACCAAATTATGACAACTAGTCGTCACTAAATTTAATATAAAAACCAAATTATGACAAATAGTCCTCACTAAAATTGATATTACACTTTTTGTGTAAGAAAGATGTCGTCGTCAGCTACAATTTACGGGTAGTAGCCACGGTTGCCACTGAGTAAAAAAATTGTTTACCAAAATTTTACGAAAATGTTACCAAAAAGTTACCAAAATTTTTTTATAAAAACAAAAATCTTTATTTTTATTATAATAAAAACAACAACTTTTATTAATAAAAAACATAACACAAAACGTTTTAAATCATTTTAGAACATAAATAAATATTTCAATTCATTATACCTACGAATTCCGTATTTAATTTAAATAATTTATTTCATATTGCAGTCATTTAAAATAATCTTTTGCTGACCAAACATAATGACATTTGCATATTACGCCGTTGAACAGTTTGGCGCACATTCACACAGTTGTTTTTAATGATTTTTTTCTCAGTGTTGAGTAATGCGGAAAAATGATAAAAGAAAAGCAATAATTTGATAGTTTGTCAAGCCTTAAAAACAAAGTTACCAAGTTACCAACCCTAAAAAATATTACCAATTTTGGTAAAATGTTACCAACTGTGGCAACTGTGGTAGTAGCATATGTGTACTCAGCACCGTTCTTTTATAATATTGTCCCCACTAAAATTGATATTATTCGAATTCCAAAACTATTTCAGATTTAAGACTTTTTGTGTAAGAAAGAGGTCGTCGTCAGCTACAATTTACGGGTAGGGGCATAAGTGCACTCAGCCTGTTTTTTTATAATGACCAAATTATGACAAATAGACCTCACTAAATTTTATATTATTCGGAATCCAAAACTATTTTAGATATAAGACTTTTTGTGCAAGAAAGAAGGCGTCCTCAGCTAATATTTATGGGTAGTGGCATATGTGTACTCAGCCCTGTTTTTTTATAATGACCAAATTATGACAAATAGTCCTTACTAAAGTTGACATAATGACCAAATTATGACAACTAGTCGTCACTAAATTTAATATAAAAACCAAATATGACAAATAGTCCCCACTAAAATTGATATTACACTTTTTGTGTAAGAAAGATGTCGTCGTCAGCTACAATTTACGGGTAGTGGCATATGTGTACTCAGCACCGTTCTTTTATAATATAGTCCTCACTAAAATTGATATAATTCGAATTCCAAAACTATTTCAGATTTAAGACTTTTTGTGTAAGAAAGAGGTCGTCGTCAGCTACAATTTACGTGTAGAGGCATATGTGTACTCAGCCCGTATTTTTATATCGACCAAATTATGACATATAGTCCTCACTAAATTTTATATTATTCGGAATCCAAAATTATTTCAGATATAAGACTTTTTGTGTAAGAAAGAGGGCGTCCTCTGCTAAAATTTCCTCACTAAAGTTGACATGATGACCAGATAAAAGATTTTTTGTGTAAGAAAGAGGGCGTCCTCAGCTACAATTTACGGGTAGAAGCATATGTGTACTCAGTCTGTTTTTTTATAATGACCAAATTATGACAAATAGTCCTTACTAAAGTTGACATAATGACCAAATTATGACAACTAGTCGTCACTAAATTTAATATAAAAACCAAATTATGACAAATAGTCCTCACTAAAATTGATATTACACTTTTGTGTAAGAAAGAGGTCGTCGTCAGCTACAATTTACGGGTAGAGGCATATGTGGACTCAGCCCTGTTTTTTTATAAAGACCAAATTATGACAACTAATCCTCACTAAAGTTGACATAATGACCAAATTATGACAACTAATCGTCACTAAATTTAATATAATGACCAAATTATGACAACTAGTCCTCACTAAAATTGATATTATTCGAATTCCAAAATTATTTCAGATTTAAAACTTTTTGTTAAAGAAAGAGGTCGTCGTCAGCTACAATCACGGGTAGTTGCATACGTGTACTCATCCCCGTTCTTTTCTAATGACCAAATTATGACAACTAGTGCTTACTAAAATTAATATTATGGGGATTCCAAACTTATGTTAGATATAAGACTTTTTGTGCAAGAAAGAGGGCATCCTCAGCTACAATTTACATGTAGCGGCAAATGTGTACTCAGCCCTGTTTTTTTATAATGACCAGATTATGACAACTAATCCTCACTAAAGTTGACATAATGACCAAATTATGACAACTAATCGCCACTAAATTTAATATAATGACCAAATAATGACAAATAGTCCTCACTAAAATTGATATAATTCGAATTCCAAAACTATTTCAGATTTAAGACTTTTTGTGTAAGAAATAGGTCGTCGTCAGCTACAATTTACGGGTAGAGGCATATGTGTACTCAGCCCGTTTTTTTATAATGACCAAATTATGAAAAATAGTCCTCACTAAATTTTATATTATTAGGAATCCAAAATTATTTTAGATATAAGACTTTTTGTGCAAGAAAGAAGGCGTCCTCAGCTACAATTTATGGATAGTGGCATATGTGTACTCAGCCCCGTTTTTTTAGAAGGACCAAATTATGACAACTAATCCTCTAAATGTGATATCATTCGAATTCCAAAATTATTTCAGATTTAAAACTTTTTGTATAAGAAAGAGGTTGTCGTCAGCTACAATTACGGGTAGTGGCATACGTGTACTCAGCCCCGTTCTTTTATAATATAGTCCTCACTAAAATTGATTTTATTCGAATTTCAAAACTATTTCAGATTTAAGTCTTTTTGTATAAGAAAGAGGTCGTCGTCAGCTACATTTGCGGGTAGTGGCATACGTGTACTCATCCCCGTTCTTTTCTAATGACCAAATTATGACAACTAATCCTCACTAAAGTTGATATAATGGACAAATTATGACAACTAATCCTCACTAAATATAATTGGCATTATTCGGATTTCAAAATTTTTTCAGATATAATACTTTTTGTGCAAGAAAGATGGCATCCTCAGCTACAATTTACGTGTAGTGGCATATGTGTACCCAGCCCTGCTTTTTTATAGTGACCAAATTATGACAACTAATCCTCACTAAAGTTGACATGATGACCAGATATAATACTTTTTGTGTAAGAAAGAGGGTGTCCTCAGCTACAATTTACGGGTAGAGGCATATGTGTACTCAGCCTGTTTTTTTATAATGACCAAATTATGACAAATAGTCCTCACTAAATTTTATATTATTCGGAATCCAAAATTATTTTAGATATAAGACTTTTTGTGCAAGAAAGAAGGCGTCCTCAGCTACAATTTATGGGTAGTGGCATATGTGTACTCAGCCCTGTTTTTTATAATGACCAAATTATGACCACTAATCCTCACTAAAGTTGATATAATGGCCAAATTATGACAACTAATCCTCACTAAATATAATTGGCATTATTCGAATTTCAAAATTTTTTCAGATATGACTTTTTGTGCAAGAAAGATGTTATCCTCAGCTACAATTTACGTGTAGTGGCATATGTGTTCTCAGCCCTGTTTTTTTATAATGGCCAAATTATGACAACTAATCCTCACTTAAGTTGACATAATGACCAAATTATGACAACTAATCGTCACTAAAATTAAAATAAAAACCAAATTATGACAAATATTCCTCACTAAAATTGATATTACATTTTTTGTGTAAGAAAGAGGTCGTCGTCAGCTACAATTTACGGGTATTGGCATATGTGTACTCAGCACCGTTCTTTTATAATATAGTCCTCACTAAAATTGATATTATTCGAATTCCAAAACTATTTCAGATTTAAGACTTTTTGTGTAAGAAAAAGGTCGTCGTCAGCTACAATTTGCGGGTAGAGGCATATGTGTACTCAGCCTGTTTTTTTATAATGACCAAATTATGACAAATAGACCTCACTAAATTTTATATTATTCGGAATCCAAAACTATTTTAGATATAAGACATTTTGTGCAAGAAAGAAGGCGTCCTCAGCTAATATTTATGGGTAGTGGCATATGTGTACTCAGCCCTGTTTTTTTATAATGACCAAATTATGACAACTAATCCTCACTAAAGTTGATATAATGGCCAAATTATGACAACTAATCCTCACTAAATATAATTGGCGTTATTCGGATTTCAAAATTTTTTCAGATATAATACTTTTTGTGCAAGAAAGATGGCATCCTCAGCTACAATTTACGTGTAGTGGCATATGTGTACTCAGCAGTGTTATTTTATAATGACCAAATTATGACAACTAATCCTCTAAAATTTATATAATGTCCAAATTATGACAACTAATCCTCACTAAATTTAAGTGGCATTATTCGGATTTCAAAATTTTTTTATATATAAGACTTTTTGTGCAAGAAAGAGGGCATCCTCAGCTACAATTTACGTGTAGTTGCATATGTGTACTCAGACCTGTTTTTTTATTATGACCAAATTATGACAACTAATCCTCACAAAAGTTGACATAATGACCAAATTATGACAACTAGTCGTCACTAAATTTAATATAAAAACCAAATATGACAAATAGTCCTCACTAAAATTGATATTACACTTTTTGTGTAAGAAAGAGGTCGTCGTCAGCTACAATTTACGGGTAGTAGCATATGTGTACTCAGCCCCGTTCTTTTATAAAATAGTCCTCACTAAAATTTATATTATTCGGATTCCTAAATTATTTCAGATATAAGACTTTTTGTGTAAGAAAGAGGGTGTCCTCAGAAACAATATACGGGTAGAGGCATATGTGTACCCAGCCCGTTTTTTTATAATGACCAAATTATGACAAATAGTCCTCACTAAATTTTATATTATTCGGAATCCAAAATAATTTTAGATATAAGACTTTTTGTGCAAGAAAGAAGGCGTCCTCAATTTATGGGTAGTGGCATATGTGTACTCAGCCCTGTTTTTTTTATAATGACCAAATTATGACAACTAATCCTCGTTTAAGTTGATATAATGGCCAAATTATGACAACTAATCCTAATTTAATATAATTGTCATTATTCGGATTTCAAAATTTTTTCAGATGTAAGACTTTTTGTGCAAGAAAGATGTTATCCTCAGCTACAATTTACGTGTAGTGGCATATGTGTACTTAGCCCTGTTTTTTATAATGGACAAATTATGACAACTAATCCTCACTAAAGTTGACATAATGACCAATTTATGACAACTAATCGTCACTAAAATTAAAATAAAAACCAAATTATGACAAATAGTCCTCACTAAAATTGATATTACATTTATTGTGTAAGAAAGAGGTCGTCGTCAGCTACAATTTGCGGGTAGAGGCATATGTGTACTCAGCCCGTTTTTTTATAATGACCAAATTATGACAAATAGTCCTCACTAAATTTTATATTATTCGGAATCCAAAATTATTTCATTATATAAAACTTTTTATGTAAGAAAGAGGGCGTCCTCAGCTACAATTTACGGGTTGAGGCATATGGGTACTCAGCCTGTTTTTCTATAATGACCAGATTATGACAAATAGTCCTCACTAAATTTTATTTTATTCGGAATCCAAAATTATTTCAGATATAAAACTTTTTGTGTAAGAAAGAGGGCGTCCTCAGCTACAATTTACGGGTAGAGGCATATGTGTACTCAGCCTGTTTTTTTATAATGACCAAATTATGACAAATAGTCCTTACTAAATTTTATATTATTCAGAATCCAAAAGTATTTTAGATATAAGACTTTTTGTGCAAGAAAGAAGGCGTCCTCAGCTACAATTTATGGGTAGTGGCATACGTGTACTCAGCCCTTTTTTTATAATGGCCAAATTATGACAACTAATCTTCACTAAAGTTGACATAAGAAAGAGGGCGTCCTCAGCTACAATTTACTGGTAGAGGCATATGTGTACTCAGCCTGTTTTTTTATAATGACCAAATTATGACAAATAGACCTCACTAAATTTTATATTATTCGGAATCCAAAATTATTTTAGATATAAGACTTTTTGTGCAAGAAATAAGGCGTCCTAAGCTACAATTTATGGGTAGTGGCATATGTGTACTCAGCCCTGTTTTTTTATAAAGACCAAATTATGACAACTAATCTCCACTAAATATAATTGGCATTATTCGGATTTTAAAATGTTTTCAGATATAAGACTTTTTGTGCAAGAAAGATGGCATCCTCAGCTACAATTTACGTGTAGTGGCATATGTGTACTCAGACCTGTTATTTTATTATGACCAATTTATGACAACTAATCCTCACTAAAGTTGACATAATGACCAAATTATGACAACTAGTCGTCACTAAATTTAATATAAAAACCAAATTATGACAAATAGTCCTCACTAAAATTGATATTACATTTTTTGTGTAAGAAAGAGGTCGTCGTTAGCTACAATTTACGGGTAGTGGCATATGTGTACTCAGCACCGTTCTTTTATAATATAGTCCTCACTAAAATTGATATTATTCGAACTCCAAACCTATTTTAGATTTAAGACTTTTTGTGTAAGAAATAGGTCGTCGTCAGCTACAATTTAAGGGTAGAGGCATATGAGTACTCAGCCCGTTTTTTATAATGACCAAATTATGACAAATAGTCCTCACTAAATTTTATATTATTCGGAATCCAAAATTATTTCAGATATAAGACTTTTTGTGTAAGAAAGAGGGCGTCCTCAGCTACAATTTACGGGTAGAGGCATATGTGTACTCAGCATGTTTTTTTATAATGACCAAATTATGACAAATTGTCCTTACTAAATTTTATATTATTCGGAATCCAAAATTATTTCAGATTTAAGACTTTTTGTGTAAGAAAGAGGGCGTCCTCAGCTACAATTTACGGGTGGAGGAATATGTGTACTCAGCCTGTTTTTTTATAATGGCCAAAGTATGACAACTAATCCTCACTAAAGTTGACATAATGACCAAATTATGACAACTAGTCGTCACTAAATTTAATATAAAAACCAAATTATGACAAATAGTCCTCACTAAAATTGATATTACACTTTTTGTGTAAGAAAGATGTCGTCGTCAGCTACAATTTACGGGAAGTATCATATGTGTACTCTGCACCGTTCTTTTATAATATAGTCCCCGTTAAAATTGATATTATTCGAATTCCAAAACTATTTCAGATTTAAGACTTTTTGTGTAAGAAAGAGGTCGTCGTCAGCTACAATTTACGGGTAGGGGCATATGTGTACTCAGCCCGTTTTTTTATAATGACCAAATTATGACAACTAATCCTCACTAAAGTTGATATATTGGCCAAATTATGACAACTAATCCTCACTAAATATAATTGGCATTATTCGGATTTCAAAATTTGTTCAGATATAATACTTTTTGTGCAAGAAAGATGGCATCCTCAGCTACAATTTACGTGTAGTGGCATATGTGTACTCAGCCCTGTTATTTTATAATGACCAAATTATGACAACTAATCCTCACTAAAGTTGATATAATGGCCAAATTATGACTACTAATCCTCACTAAATATAAATGTCATTATTCGGATTTCAAAATTTTTTCAGATATAAGACTTTTTGTGCAAGAAAGATGTTATCCTCAGCTACAATTTACGTGTAGTGGCATATGTGTACTTAGCCCTGTTTTTTTATAATGGCTAAATTATGACAACTAATCCTCACTAAAGTTGACATAATGACCAATTTATGACAACTAATCGTCACTAAAATTAAAATAAAAATTAAATTATGACAAATAGTCCTCACTAAAATTGATATTACATTTATTGTGTAAGAAAGAGGTCGTCGTCAGCTACAATTTACGGGTAGGGGCATATGTGTACTCAGCCCGTTTTTTTATAATGACCAAATTATGACAAATTGTCCTCACTAAATTTTATATTATTCGGAATCCAAAATTATTTCAGATATAAAACTTTTTATGTAAGAAAGAGGGCGTCCTCAGCTACAAGTTACAGGTAGAGGCATATGTATACTCAGCCTGTTTTTTTATAAAGACCAAATTATGACAAAGAGACCTCCTTAAATTTTTTATTATTCGGAGTCCAAAATTATTTTAGATACAAGACTTTTTGTGCAAGAAAGAAGGCGTCCTCAGCTACAATTTATGGGTAGTGGCATATGTGTACTCAGCCCTTGTTTTTTTATAATGACCAAATTATGACAACTAATCCTCACTAAAGTTGATATAATGGCCAATTATGACAACTAATCCTCACTAAATATAATTGGCATTATTCGGACTTCAAAATTTTTTCAGATATAAGACTTTTTGTGCAAGAAAGATGGCATCCTCAGCTACAATTTACGTGTAGTGGCATATGTGTACTCAGCCCTGTTATTTTATAATGACCAAATTATGACAACTAATCCTCTAAAGTTTATATAATGTCCAAATTATGACAACTAATCCTCACTAAATTTAATTGCCATTATTCGGATTTCAAAATTTTTTTAGATATAAGACTTTTTGTGCAAGAAAGAGGGCATCCTCAGCTACAATTTACGTGTAGTGGCATATGTGTACTCAGATTTGTTTTTTTATTATGACCAAATTATGACAACTAATCCTCACTAAAGTTGACATAATGACCAAATTATGACAACTAGTCGTCACTAAATTTAATATAAAAACCAAATTATGACAAATAGTCCTCACTAAAATTGATATTACACTTTTTGTGTAAGAAAGAGGTCGTCGTCAGCTACAATTTACGGGTAGTAGCATATGTGTACTCAGCCCCGTTCTTTTATAAAATAGTCCTCACTAAAATTTATATTATTCGGATTCCTAAATTATTTCAGATATAAAACTTTTTGCGTAAGAAAGAGGTCGTCGTCAGCTACAATTTACGTGTAGTGGCATATGTGTACTTAGCCCTGTTTTTTTATAAAGGCCAAATTATGACAAATTGTCCTCACTAAATTTTATATTATTCGGAATCCAAAATTATTTCAGATATAAATCTTTTTGTGCAAGAAAGAAGGCGTCCGCAGCTACAATTAATGGGTAGTGGCATATGTGTACTCAGCCCTGTTTTTTTATAATGACCAAATTATGACAACTAATCCTCACTAAAGTTGATATAATGGCCAATTATGACAACTAATCCTCACTAAATAAAATTGGCATTATTCGGATTTCAAAATTTTTTCAGATATAAGACTTTTTGTGCAAGAAAGATGGCATCCTCAGCTACAATTTACGTGTAGTGGCATATGTGTACTCAGCCCTGTTATTTTATAATGACCAAATTATGACAACTAATCCTCTAAAATTTATATAATGTCCAAATTATGACAACTAATCCTCACTAAATTTAATTGGCATTATTCGGATTTCAAAATTTTTTTAGATATAAGACTTTTTGTGCAAGAAAGAGGGCATCCTCAGCTACAATTTACGTGTAGTGGCTTATGTGTATTCAGATTTGTTTTTTTATTTTGACCAAATTATGACAACTAATCCTCACTAAAGTTGACATAATGACCAAATTATGACAACTAGTCGTCACTAAATTTAATATAAAAACCAAATTATGACAAACAGTCCTCACTAAAATTGATATTACACTTTTTGTGTAAGAAAGAGGTCGTCGTCAGCTACAATTTACGGGTAGTAGCATATGTGTACTCAGCCCCGTTCTTTTATAAAATAGTCCTCACTAAAATTTATATTATTCGGATTCCTAAATTATTTCAGATATAAAACTTTTTGCGTAAGAAAGAGGTTGTCCTCAACTACAATTTACGGGTAGAGGCATATGCGTACTCAGCCCGTTTTTTTTATAATGACCAAATTATGACAAATAGTCCTCACTAAATTTTATATTATTCGGAACAAAAAATTATTTTAGATATAAGACTTTTTGTGCAGCTACAATTTACGTATAGTGGCATATGTGTACTCAGATTTGTTTTTTTATTATGACCAAATTATGACAACTAATCCTCACTAAAGTTGACATAATGACCAAATTATGACAACTAATCGTCACTAAAATTAAAATAAAAATTAAATTATGACAAATAAACCTCACTAAAATTGATATTACATTTATTGTGTAAGAAAGAGGTCGTCGTCAGCTACAATTTACGTGTAGTGGCATATGTGTACTTAGCCCTGTTTTTTTATAATGGCCAAATTATGACAACTAATCCTCACTAAAGTTGACATAATGACCAATTTATGACAACTAATCGTCACTAAAATTAAAACAAAAATTAAATTATGACAAATAGTCCTCACTAAAATTGATATTACATTTATTGTGTAAGAAAGAGGTAGTCGTCAGCTACAATTTACAGGTAGAGGCATATGGGTACTCAGCCCGTTTTTTTATAATGACCAAATTATGACAAATTGTCCTCACTAAATTTTATATTATTCGGAATCCAAAATTATTTCAGATATAAAACTTTTTATGTAAGAAAGAAGGCGTCCTCAGCTACAATTTATGGGTAGTGGCATATGTGTACTCAGCCCTGTTTTTTTATAATGACCAAATTATGACAACTAATCCTCACTAAAGTTGATATAATGGCCAATTATGACAACTAATCCTCACCAAATATAATTGGCATTATTCGGATTTCAAAATTTTTTCAGATATAAGACTTTTTGTGCAAGAAAGATGGCATCCTCAGCTACAATTTACGTGTAGTGGCATATGTGTACTCAACCCTGTTCTTTTATAATGACCAAATTATGACAACTAATCCTCTAAAATTTATATAATGTCCAAATTATGACAACTAATCCTCACTAAATTTAATTGGCATTATTCGGATTTCAAAATTTTTTTAGATATAAGACTTTTTGTGCAAGAAAGAGGGCATCTTCAGCTACAATTTACGTGTAGTGGCATATGTGTATTCAGATTTGTTTTTTTATTTTGACCAAATTATGACAACTAATCCTCACTAAAGTTGACATAATGACCAAATTATGACAACTAGTCGTCACTAAATTTAATATAAAAACCAAATTATGACAAATAGTCCTCACTAAAATTGATATTACACTTTTTGTGTAAGAAAGAGGTCGTCGTCAGCTACAATTTACGGGTAGTAGCATATGTGTACTCAGCCCCGTTCTTTTATAAAATAGTCCTCACTAAAATTTATATTATTCGGATTCCTAAATTATTTCAGATATAAAACTTTTTGCGTAAGAAAGAGGTTGTCCTCAGCTACAATTTACGGGTAGAGGCATATGCGTACTCAGCCCGTTTTTTTTATAATGACCAAATTATGACAAATAGTCCTCACTAAATTTTATATTATTCGGAACAAAAAATTATTTTAGATATAAGACTTTTTGTGCAGCTACAATTTACGTATAGTGGCATATGTGTACTCAGATTTGTTTTTTTATTATGACCAAATTATGACAACTAATCCTCACTAAAGTTGACATAATGACCAAATTATGACAACTAATCGTCACTAAAATTAAAATAAAAATTAAATTATGACAAATAAACCTCACTAAAATTGATATTACATTTATTGTGTAAGAAAGAGGTCGTCGTCAGCTACAATTTACGTGTAGTGGCATATGTGTACTTAGCCCTGTTTTTTTATAATGGCCAAATTATGACAACTAATCCTCACTAAAGTTGACATAATGACCAATTTATGACAACTAATCGTCACTAAAATTAAAACAAAAATTAAATTATGACAAATAGTCCTCACTAAAATTGATATTACATTTATTGTGTAAGAAAGAGGTAGTCGTCAGCTACAATTTACAGGTAGAGGCATATGTGTACTCAGCCCTGTTTTTTTATAATGGCCAAATTATGACAACTAATCCTCACTAAAGTTGATATAATGGCCAAATTATGACAACTAATCCTCACTAAATATAACTGGCATTATTCGGATTTTAAAATTTTTTCAGATATAAAACTTTTTGTGCAAGAAAGATGGCATCCTCAGCTACAATTTACGTGTAGTGGCATATGTGTACTCAGCCCTATTATTTTATAATGGCCAAATTATGACAACTAATCCTCACTAAAGTTGACATAATGACCAATTTATGACAACTAATCTTCACTAAAATTAAAATAAAAATTAAATTATGACAAATAGTCCTCACTAAAATTGATATTACATTTATTGTGTAAGAAAGATGTCGTCGTCAGCTACAATTTACGGGTAGAGGCATATGTGTACTCAGCCCGTTTTTTTATAATGACCAAATTATGATAAATTGTCCTCACTAAATTTTATATTATTCGGAATCCAAAATTATTTCATATATAAAACTTTTTATGTAAGAAAGAGGGCGTCCTCAGCTACAATTTACAGGTAGAGGCATATGTGACCCAATTATGACAAATAGTCCTTACTAAATTTTATATTATTCGGAATCCAAAATTATTTCAGATATAAGACTTTTTGTGTAAGAAAGAGGGCGTCCTCAGCTACAATTTACGGGTAGAGGCATATGTGTACTCAGCCTGTTTTTTTATAATGACCAAATTATGACAAATAGTCCTTACTAAATTTTATATTATTCAGAATCCAAAATTATTTTAGATATAAGACTTTTTGTGCAAGAAAGAAGGCGTCCTCAGCTACAATTTATGGGTAGTGGCATACGTGTACTCAGCCCTGCTTTTTTATAATGGTCAAATTATGACAACTAATCCTCACTAAAGTTGACATAAGAAAGAGGGCGTCCTCAGCTACAATTTACGGGTAGAGGCATATTTGTACTCAGCCTGTTTTTCTATAATGACTAAATTATGACAAGTAGACCTCACTAAATTTTATATTATTCGGAATCCAAAATTATTTTAGATACAAGACTTTTTGTGCAAGAAAGATGGCATCCTCAGCTACAATTTACGTGTAGTGGCATAAGTGTACTCAGCCCTGTTATTTTATAATGACCAAATTATGACAACTAATTCTCTAAAATTTATATAATGTCCAAATTATGACAACTAATCCTTACTAAATTTAATTGGCATTATTCGGATTTCAAAATTTTTTTAGATATAAAACTTTTTGTGCAAGAAAGAGGGCATCCTCAGCTACAATTTACGTTTAGTGGCATATGTGTACTCAGACCTGTTTTTTTATTATGACCAACTTATGACAACTAATCCTCACTAAAGTTGACATAATGACCAAATTATGACAGCTAGTCGTCACTAAATTTAATATAAAAACCAAATTATGACAAATAGTCCTCACTAAAATTGATATAACACTTTTTGTGTAAGAAAGAGGTCGTCGTCAGCTACAATTTACGGGTAGTAGCATATGTGTACTCAGCCCCGTTCTTTTATAAAATAGTCCTCACTAAAATTTATATTATTCGGATTCCTAAATTATTTCAGATATAAAACTTTTTGTGTAAGAAAGAGGGTGTCCTCAGCTACAATTTACGGGTAGAGGCATATGTGTACTCAGCCCGTTTTTTTATAATGACCAATTTATGACAAATAGTCCTCACTAAATTTTATATTATTCTTAAAGTTGATATAATGGCCAAATTATGACAACTAATCCTCACTAAATATAATTGGCATTATTCGGATTTCAAAATTTTTTCAGATATAATACTTTTTGTGCAAGAAAGATGGCATCCTCAGCTACAATTTACGTCCTCACTAAATTTTATATTATTCGGAATCCAAAATTATTTTAGATATAAGACTTTTTGTGCAAGAAAGAAGGCGTCCTCAGCTACAATTTATGGGTAGTGGTATATGTGTACTCAGCACAGTTTTTTTTATAATGACCAAATTATGACAACTAATCCTCACTAAAGTTGATATAATGGCCAAATTATGACAACTAATCCTCATTTAATATAATTGTCATTATTCGGATTTCAAAATTTTTTCAGATATAAGACTTTTTGTGCAAGAAAGATGTTATCCTCAGCTACAATTTACGTGTAGTGGCATATGTGTACTTAGCCCTGTTTTTTTATAATGGCCAAATTATGACAACTAATCCTCACTAAAGTTGACATAATGACCAATTTATGACAACTAATCTTCACTAAAATTAAAATAAAAATTAAATTATGACAAATAGTCCTCACTAAAATTGATATTACATTTATTGTGTAAGAAAGATGTCGTCGTCAGCTACAATTTACGGGTAGAGGCATATGTGTACTCAGCCCGTTTTTTTATAATGACCAAATTATGACAAATTGTCCTCACTAAATTTTATATTATTCGGAATCCAAAATTATTTCATATATAAAACTTTTTATGTAAGAAAGAGGGCGTCCTCAGCTACAATTTACAGGTAGAGGCATATGTGTACTCAGCCTGTCTTTCTATAATGACCAAATTATGACAAATAGTCCTTACTAAATTTTATATTATTCAGAATCCAAAATTATTTCAGATATAAGACTTTTTGTGTAAGAAAGAGGGCGTCCTCAGCTACAATTTACGGGTAGAGGCATATGTGTACTCAGCCTGTTTTTTTATAATGACCAAATTATGACAAATAGTCCTTACTAAATTTTATATTATTCAGAATCCAAAATTATTTTAGATATAAGACTTTTTGTGCAAGAAAGAAGGCGTCCTCAGCTACAATTTATGGGTAGTGGCATACGTGTACTCAGCACAGTTTTTTTTATAATGACCAAATTATGACAAATAGTCCTTACTAAATTTTATATTATTCAGAATCCAAAATTATTTTAGATATAAGACTTTTTGTGCAAGAAAGAAGGCGTCCTCAGCTACAATTTATGGGTAGTGGCATACGTGTACTCAGCCCTGCTTTTTATAATGGCCAAATTATGACAACTAATCCTCACTAAAGTTGACATAAGAAAGAGGGCGTCCTCAGCTACAATTTACGGGTAGAGGCATATGTGTACTCAGCCTGTTTTTCTATAATGACCAAATAATGACAAGTAGACCTCACTAAATTTTATATTATTCGGAATCCAAAATTATTTTAGATACAAGACTTTTTGTGCAAGAAAGAAGGCGTCCTCAGCTACAATTTATGGGTAGTGGCATACATGTACTCAGCCCTGCTTTTTATAATGGCCAAATTATGACAACTAATCCTCACTAAAGTTGACATAAGAAAGAAGGCGTCCTCAGCTACAATTTATGGGTAGTGGCATATGTGTACTCAGCCCTGTTTTTTTATAATGACCAAATTATGACAACTAATCCTCACTAAAGTTGATATAATGGCCAAATTATGACAACTAATCCTCACTAAATATAATTGGCATTATTCGGATTTTAAAATTTTTTCAGATATAAGACTTTTTGTGCAAGAAAGATGGCATCCTCAGCTACAATTTACGTGTAGTGGCATATGTGTACTCAGCCCTGTTATTTTATAATGACCAAATTATGACAACTAATCCACACTAAATATAATTGGCATTATTCGGATTTCAAAATTTTTTCAGATATGATACTTTTTGTGCAAGAAAGATGGCATCCTCAGCTACAATTTACGTGTAGTGGCATATGTGTACTCAGCCCTGTTATTTTATAATGACCAAATTATGACAACTAATCCTCACTAAAGTTGATATAATGGCCAAATTATGACAACTAATCCTCACTAAATATAATTGGCATTATTCGGATTTCAAAATTTTTTCAGATATAATACTTTTTGACCAAATTATGACAACTAATCCTCACTAAAGTTGACATAATGACCAAATTATGACAACTAGTCGTCACTAAATTTAATATAAAAACCAAATTATGACAAATAGTCCTCACTAAAATTGATATTACACTTTTTGTGTAAGAAAGAGGTCGTCGTCAGCTACAATTTACGGGTAGTAGCATATGTGTACCCAGCCCCGTTCTTTTATAAAATAGTCCTCACTAAAATTTATATTATTCGGATTCCTAAATTATTTCAGATATAAGACTTTTTGTGTAAGAAAGAGGGTGTCCTCAGCTACAATTTACGGGTAGAGGCATATGTGTACTCAGTCCGTTTTTTTATAATGACCAAATTATGACAAATAATCCTCACTAAAATTTATATTATTCGGAATCCAAAATTATTTTAGATATAAGACTTTTTGTGCAAGAAAGAAGGCGTCCTCAGCTACAATTTATGGGTAGTGGCATATGTGTACACAGTTTTTTTTATAATGGCCAAATTATGACAACTAATCCTCACTAAAGTTGACATAATGACCAATTTATGACAACTAATCTTCACTAAAATAAAAATAAAAATTAAATTATGACAAATAGTCCTCACTAAAATTGATATTACATTTATTGTGTAAGAAAGATGTCGTCGTCAGCTACAATTTACGGGTAGAGGCATATGTGTACTTAGCCCGTTTTTTTATAATGACCAAATTATGACAAATTGTCCTCACTAAATTTTATATTATTCGGAATCCAAAATTATTTCATATATAAAACTTTTTATGTAAGAAAGAGGGCGTCCTCAGCTACAATTTACAGGTAGAGGCATATGTGACCCAATTATGACAAATAGTCCTTACTAAATTTTATATTATTCGGAATCCAAAATTATTTCAGATATAAGACTTTTTGTGTAAGAAAGAGGGCGTCCTCAGCTACAATTTACGGGTAGAGGCATATGTGTACTCAGCCTGTTTTTTTATAATGACCAAATTATGACAAATAGTCCTTACTAAATTTTATATTATTCAGAATCTAAAATTATTTTAGATATAAGACTTTTTGTGCAAGAAAGAAGGCGTCCTCAGCTACAATTTATGGGTTGTGGCATACGTGTACTCAGCCCTGCTTTTTTATAATGGTCAAATTATGACAACTAATCCTCACTAAAGTTGACATAAGAAAGAGGGCGTCCTCAGCTACAATTTACGGGTAGAGGCATATGTGTACTCAGCCTGTTTTTCTATAATGACCAAATTATGACAAGTAGACCTCACTAAATTTTATATTATTCGGAATCCAAAATTATTTTAGATACAAGACTTTTTGTGCAAGAAAGAAGGCGTCCTCAGCTACAATTTATGGGCAGTGGCATATGTGTACTCAGCCCTGTTATTTTATAATGACCAAATTATGACAACTAATCCTCTAAAATTTATATAATGTCCAAATTATGACAACTAATCCTTACTAAATTTAATTGGCATTATTCGGATTTCAAAATTTTTTTAGATATAAGACTTTTTGTGCAAGAAAGAGGGCATCCTCAGCTACAATTTACGTGTAGTGGCATATGTGTACTCAGACCTGTTTTTTTATTATGACCAACTTATGACAACTAATCCTCACTAAAGTTGACATAATGACCAAATTATGACAGCTAGTCGTCACTAAATTTAATATAAAAACCAAATTATGACAAATAGTCCTCACTAAAATTGATATTACACTTTTTGTGTAAGAAAGAGGTCGTCGTCACCTACAATTTACGGGTAGTAGCATATGTGTACTCAGCCCCGTTCTTTTATAAAATAGTCCTCACTAAAATTTATATTAATCGGATTCCTAAATTATTTCAGATATAAAACTTTTTGTGTAAGAAAGAGGGTGTCCTCAGCTACAATTTACGGGTAGAGGCATATGTGTACTCAGCCCGTTTTTTTATAATGACCAAATTATGACAAATAGTCCTCACTAAATTTTATATTATTCTTAAAGTTGATATAATGGCCAAATTATGACAACTAATCCTCACTAAATATAATTGGCATTATTCGGATTTCAAAATTATTTCAGATATAATACTTTTTGTGCAAGAAAGATGGCATCCTCAGCTACAATTTACGTGTAGTGGCATATGTGTACTCAGACCTGTTTTTTTATTATGACCAAATTATGACAACTAATCCTCACTAAAGTTGACATAATGACCAAATTATGACAACTAGTCGTCACTAAATTTAATATAAAAACCAAATTATGACAAATAGTCCTCACTAAAATTGATATTACACTTTTTGTATAAGAAAGAGGTCGTCGTCAGCTACAATTTACGGGTAGTAGCATATGTGTACTCAGCCCCGTTCTTTTATAAAAAAGTCCTCACTAAAATTTATATTATTCGGATTCCTAAATTATTTCAGATATAAGACTTTTTGTGTAAGAAAGAGGGTGTCCTCAGCTACAATTTACGGGTAGAGGCATATGTGTACTCAGCACAGTTTTTTTTATAATGACCAAATTATGACAACTAATCCTCACTAAAGTTGATATAATGGCCAAATTATGACCACTAATCCTCATTTAATATAATTGTCATTATTCGGATTTCAAAATTTTTTCAGATATAAGACTTTTTGTGCAAGAAAGATGTTATCCTCAGCTACAATTTACGTGTAGTGGCATATGTGTACTTAGCCCTGTTTTTTTATAATGGCCAAATTATGACAACTAATCCTCACTAAAGTTGACATAATGACCAATTTATGACAACTAATCTTCACTAAAATTAAAATAAAAATTAAATTATGACAAATAGTCCTCACTAAAATTGATATTACATTTATTGTGTAAGAAAGATGTCGTCGTCAGCTACAATTTACGGGTAGAGGCATATGTGTACTCAGCCCGTTTTTTTATATTGACCAAATTTTGACAAATAGTCCTCACTAAATTTTATATTATTCGGAATCCAAAATTATTTTAGATACAAGAAAGATGGCATCCTCAGCTACAATTTACGTGTAGTGGCATATGTGTACTCAGCCCTGTTTTTTTATAGTGACCAAATTATGACAACTAATCCTCACTAAAGTTGACATAATGACCAAATTATGACAACTAGTCGTCACTAAATTTAATATAAAAACCAAATTATGACAAATAGTCCTCACTAAAATTGATATTACACTTTTTGTGTAAGAAAGAGGTCGTCGTCAGCTACAATTTACGGGTAGAGGCATATGTGTACTCAGCCCGTTTTTTTATATTGACCAAATTTTGACAAATAGTCCTCACTAAATTTTATATTATTCGGAATCCAAAATTATTTCAGATATAAGACTTTTTGTGCAAGAAAGATGGCATCCTCAGCTACAATTTACGTGTAGTGGCATATGTGTACTCAGCCCTGTTTTTTTATAGTGACCAAATTATGACAACTAATCCTCACTAAAGTTGACATGATGACCAGATATAAGACTTAGAAAGAGGGTGTCCTCAGCTACAATTTACGGGTAGTGGCATATGTGTACTCAGCACCGTTCTTTTATAATATTGTCCCCACTAAAATTGATATTATTCGAATTCCAAAACTATTTCAGATTTAAGACTTTTTTTGTAAGAAAGAGGTCGTCATCAGCTACAATTTACGGGTAGGGGCATATGTGTACTCAGCCTGTTTTTTTATAATGACCAAATTATGACAAATAGACCTCACTAAATTTTATATTATTCGGAATCCAAAATTATTTTAGATATTATACTTTTTGTGCAAGAAAGATGGCATCCTCAGCTACAATTTACGTGTAGTGGCATATGTGTACTCAGCCCTGTTGTTATATAATGACCAAATTATGACAACTAATCCTCTAAAATTTATATATTGTCCAAATTATGACAACTAATCCTCACTAAATTTAATTGGCATTATTCGGATTTCAAAATTTTTTTAGATATAAGACTTTTTGTGCAAGAAAGAAGGCATCCTCAGCTACAATTTACGGGTAGTGGCATACGAGTACTCAGCACCGTTCTTTTATAATATAGTCCTCACTAAAATTGATATTATTCGAACTCCAAACCTATTTTAGATTTAAGACTTTTTGTTTAAGAAATAGGTCGTCGTCAGCTACAATTTACGGGTAGAGGCATATGTGTACTCAGCCCGTTTTTTTATAATGACCAAATTATGACAAATAGTTCTCACTAAATTTTATATTATTCGGAATCCAAAATTATTTCAGATATAAGACTTTTTGTGTAAGAAAGAGGGCGTCCTCAGCTACAATTTACGGGTAGAGGCATATGTGTACTCAGCATGTTTTTTTATAATGACCAAATTATGACAAATAGTCCTTACTAAATTTTATATTATTCGGAATCCAAAATTATTTCAGATTTTAGACTTTTTGTGTAAGAAAGAGGGCGTCCTCAGCTACAATTTACGGGTGGAGGCATATGTGTACTCAGCCTGTTTTTTTATAATGGCCAAAGTATGACAACTAGTTCTCACTAAAGTTGACATAATGACCAAATTATGACAACTAGTCGTCACTAAATTTAATATAAAAACAAAATTATGACAAATAATCCTCACTAAAATTGATATTACACTTTTTGTGTAAGAAAGATGTCGTCGTCAGCTACAATTTACGGGTAGTAGCATATGTGTACTCAGCACCGTTCTTTTATAATATAGTCCCCGTTAAAATTGATATTATTCGAATTCCAAAACTATTTCAGATTTAAGACTTTTTGTGTAAGAAAGAGGTCGTCGTCAGCTGCAATTTACGGGTAGGGGCATATGTGTACTCAGCCCGTTTTTTTATAATGACTAAATTATGACAACTAATCCTCACTAAAGTTGATATAATAGCCAAATTATGACAACTAATCCACACTAAATATAATTGGCATTATTCGGATTTCAAAAGTTTTTCAGATATGATACTTTTTGTGCAAGAAAGATGGCATCCTCAGCTACAATTTACTTGTAGTGGCATATGTGTACTCAGCCCTGTTATTTTATAATGACCAAATTATGACAACTAATCCTCACTAAAGTTGATATAATGGCCAAATTATGACAACTAATCCTCACTAAATATAATTGGCATTATTCGGATTTCAAAATTTTTTCAGATATAATACTTTTTGTGCAAGAAAGATGGCATCCTCAGCTACAATTTACGTATAGTGGCATATGTGTATTCAGACCTGTTTTTTTATTATGACCAAATTATGACAACTAATCCTCACTAAAGTTGACATAATGACCAAATTATGACAACTAGTCGTCACTAAATTTAATATAAAAACCAAATTATGACAAATATTCCTCACTAAAATTGATATTACACTTTTTGTGTAAGAAAGAGGTCGTCGTCAGCTACAATTTACGGGTAGTAGCATATGTGTACCCAGCCCCGTTCTTTTATAAAATAGTCCTCACTAAAATTTATATTATTCGGATTCCTAAATTATTTCAGATATAAGACTTTTTGTGTAAGAAAGAGGGCGTCCTCAGCTACAATTTACGGGTAGAGGCATATGTGTACTCAGCATGTTTTTTTATAATGACCAAATTATGACAAATAGTCCTCACTAAATTTTATATTATTCGGAATCCAAAATTATTTTAGATATAAGACTTTTTGTGCAAGAAAGAAGGCGTCCTCAGCTACAATTTATGGGTAGTGGCATATGTGTACTCAGCACAGTTTTTTTTATAATGACCAAATTATGACAACTAATCCTCACTAAAGTTGATATAATGGCCAAATTATGACCACTAATCCTCATTTAATATAATTGTCATTATTCGGATTTCAAAATTTTTTCAGATATAAGACTTTTTGTGCAAGAAAGATGTTATCCTCAGCTACAATTTACGTGTAGTGGCATATGTGTACTTAGCCCTGTTTTTTTATAATGGCCAAATTATGACAACTAATCCTCACTAAAGTTGACATAATGACCAATTTATGACAACTAATCTTCACTAAAATTAAAATAAAAATTAAATTATGACAAATAGTCCTCACTAAAATTGATATTACATTTATTGTGTAAGAAAGATGTCGTCGTCAGCTACAATTTACGGGTAGAGGCATATGTGTACTCAGCCCGTTTTTTTATATTGACCAAATTTTGACAAATAGTCCTCACTAAATTTTATATTATTCGGAATCCAAAATTATTTTAGATATAAGACTTTCTGTGCAAGAAAGATGGCATCCTCAGCTACAATTTACGTGTAGTGGCATATGTGTACTCAGCCCTGTTTTTTTATAGTGACCAAATTATGACAACTAATCCTCACTAAAGTTGACATAATGACCAAATTATGACAACTAGTCGTCACTAAATTTAATATAAAAACCAAATTATGACAAATAGTCCTCACTAAAATTGATATTACACTTTTTGTGTAAGAAAGAGGTCGTCGTCAGCTACAATTTACGGGTAGAGGCATATGTGTACTCAGCCCGTTTTTTTATATTGACCAAATTTTGACAAATAGTCCTCACTAAATTTTATATTATTCGGAATCCAAAATTATTTCAGATATAATACTTTTTGTGCAAGAAAGATGGCATCCTCAGCTACAATTTACGTGTAGTGGCATATGTGTACTCAGCCCTGTTTTTTTATAGTGACCAAATTATGACAACTAATCCTCACTAAAGTTGACATGATGACCAGATATAAGACTTTTTGTGTAAGAAAGAGGGTGTCCTCAGCTACAATTTACGGGTAGTGGCATATGTGTACTCAGCACCGTTCTTTTATAATATTGTCCCCACTAAAATTGATATTATTCGAATTCCAAAACTATTTCAGATTTAAGACTTTTTTTGTAAGAAAGAGGTCGTCATCAGCTACAATTTACGGGTAGGGGCATATGTGTACTCAGCCTGTTTTTTTATAATGACCAAATTATGACAAATAGACCTCACTAAATTTTATATTATTCGGAATCCAAAATTATTTTAGATATAAGACTTTTTGTGCAAGAAAGAAGGCGTCCTCAGCTAAAATTTATGGGTAGTGGCATATGTGTACTCAGCCCTGTTTTTTTATAATGACCAAATTATGACAACTAATCCTCACTAAAGTTGATATAATGGCCAAATTATGACCACTAATCCTCATTTAATATAATTGTCATTATTCGGATTTCAAAATTTTTTCAGATATAAGACTTTTTGTGCAAGAAAGATGTTATCCTCAGCTACAATTTACGTGTAGTGGCATATGTGTACTTAGCCCTGTTTTTTTATAATGGTCAAATTATGACAACTAATCCTCACTAAAGTTGACATAAGAAAGAGGGCGTCCTCAGCTACAATTTACGGGTAGAGGCATATGTGTACTCAGCCTGTTTTTCTATAATGACCAAATTATGACAAGTAGACCTCACTAAATTTTATATTATTCGGAATCCAAAATTATTTTAGATACAAGACTTTTTGTGCAAGAAAGAAGGCGTCCTCAGCTACAATTTATGGGCAGTGGCATATGTGTACTCAGCCCTGTTATTTTATAATGACCAAATTATGACAACTAATCCTCTAAAATTTATATAATGTCCAAATTATGACAACTAATCCTTACTAAATTTAATTGGCATTATTCGGATTTCAAAATTTTTTTAGATATAAGACTTTTTGTGCAAGAAAGAGGGCATCCTCAGCTACAATTTACGTGTAGTGGCATATGTGTACTCAGACCTGTTTTTTTATTATGACCAACTTATGACAACTAATCCTCACTAAAGTTGACATAATGACCAAATTATGACAGCTAGTCGTCACTAAATTTAATATAAAAACCAAATTATGACAAATAGTCCTCACTAAAATTGATATTACACTTTTTGTGTAAGAAAGAGGTCGTCGTCACCTACAATTTACGGGTAGTAGCATATGTGTACTCAGCCCCGTTCTTTTATAAAATAGTCCTCACTAAAATTTATATTATTCGGATTCCTAAATTATTTCAGATATAAAACTTTTTGTGTAAGAAAGAGGGTGTCCTCAGCTACAATTTACGGGTAGAGGCATATGTGTACTCAGCCCGTTTTTTTATAATGACCAAATTATGACAAATAGTCCTCACTAAATTTTATATTATTCTTAAAGTTGATATAATGGCCAAATTATGACAACTAATCCTCACTAAATATAATTGGCATTATTCGGATTTCAAAATTATTTCAGATATAATACTTTTTGTGCAAGAAAGATGGCATCCTCAGCTACAATTTACGTGTAGTGGCATATGTGTACTCAGACCTGTTTTTTTATTATGACCAAATTATGACAACTAATCCTCACTAAAGTTGACATAATGACCAAATTATGACAACTAGTCGTCACTAAATTTAATATAAAAACCAAATTATGACAAATAGTCCTCACTAAAATTGATATTACACTTTTTGTGTAAGAAAGAGGTCGTCGTCAGCTACAATTTACGGGTAGTAGCATATGTGTACTCAGCCCCGTTCTTTTATAAAAAAGTCCTCACTAAAATTTATATTATTCGGATTCCTAAATTATTTCAGATATAAGACTTTTTGTGTAAGAAAGAGGGTGTCCTCAGCTACAATTTACGGGTAGAGGCATATGTGTACTCAGCACAGTTTTTTTTATAATGACCAAATTATGACAACTAATCCTCACTAAAGTTGATATAATGGCCAAATTATGACCACTAATCCTCATTTAATATAATTGTCATTATTCGGATTTCAAAATTTTTTCAGATATAAGACTTTTTGTGCAAGAAAGATGTTATCCTCAGCTACAATTTACGTGTAGTGGCATATGTGTACTTAGCCCTGTTTTTTTATAATGGCCAAATTATGACAACTAATCCTCACTAAAGTTGACATAATGACCAATTTATGACAACTAATCTTCACTAAAATTAAAATAAAAATTAAATTATGACAAATAGTCCTCACTAAAATTGATATTACATTTATTGTGTAAGAAAGATGTCGTCGTCAGCTACAATTTACGGGTAGAGGCATATGTGTACTCAGCCCGTTTTTTTATATTGACCAAATTTTGACAAATAGTCCTCACTAAATTTTATATTATTCGGAATCCAAAATTATTTTAGATATAAGACTTTCTGTGCAAGAAAGATGGCATCCTCAGCTACAATTTACGTGTAGTGGCATATGTGTACTCAGCCCTGTTTTTTTATAGTGACCAAATTATGACAACTAATCCTCACTAAAGTTGACATGATGACCAGATATAAGACTTAGAAAGAGGGTGTCCTCAGCTACAATTTACGGGTAGTGGCATATGTGTACTCAGCACCGTTCTTTTATAATATTGTCCCCACTAAAATTGATATTATTCGAATTCCAAAACTATTTCAGATTTAAAACTTTTTTTGTAAGAAAGAGGTCGTCATCAGCTACAATTTACGGGTAGGGGCATATGTGTACTCAGCCTGTTTTTTTATAATGACCAAATTATGACAAATAGACCTCACTAAATTTTATATTATTCGGAATCCAAAATTATTTTAGATATTATACTTTTTGTGCAAGAAAGATGGCATCCTCAGCTACAATTTACGTGTAGTGGCATATGTGTACTCAGCCCTGTTGTTATATAATGACCAAATTATGACAACTAATCCTCTAAAATTTATATATTGTCCAAATTATGACAACTAATCCTCACTAAATTTAATTGGCATTATTCGGATTTCAAAATTTTTTTAGATATAAGACTTTTTGTGCAAGAAAGAAGGCATCCTCAGCTACAATTTACGGGTAGTGGCATACGAGTACTCAGCACCGTTCTTTTATAATATAGTCCTCACTAAAATTGATATTATTCGAACTCCAAACCTATTTTAGATTTAAGACTTTTTGTTTAAGAAATAGGTCGTCGTCAGCTACAATTTACGGGTAGAGGCATATGTGTACTCAGCCCGTTTTTTTATAATGACCAAATTATGACAAATAGTTCTCACTAAATTTTATATTATTCGGAATCCAAAATTATTTCAGATATAAGACTTTTTGTGTAAGAAAGAGGGCGTCCTCAGCTACAATTTACGGGTAGAGGCATATGTGTACTCAGCATGTTTTTTTATAATGACCAAATTATGACAAATAGTCCTTACTAAATTTTATATTATTCGGAATCCAAAATTATTTCAGATTTTAGACTTTTTGTGTAAGAAAGATGGCGTCCTCAGCTACAATTTACGGGTGGAGGCATATGTGTACTCAGCCTGTTTTTTTATAATGGCCAAAGTATGACAACTAGTTCTCACTAAAGTTGACATAATGACCAAATTATGACAACTAGTCGTCACTAAATTTAATATAAAAACAAAATTATGACAAATAATCCTCACTAAAATTGATATTACACTTTTTGTGTAAGAAAGATGTCGTCGTCAGCTACAATTTACGGGTAGTAGCATATGTGTACTCAGCACCGTTCTTTTATAATATAGTCCCCGTTAAAATTGATATTATTCGAATTCCAAAACTATTTCAGATTTAAGACTTTTTGTGTAAGAAAGAGGTCGTCGTCAGCTGCAATTTACGGGTAGGGGCATATGTGTACTCAGCCCGTTTTTTTATAATGACTAAATTATGACAACTAATCCTCACTAAAGTTGATATAATAGCCAAATTATGACAACTAATCCACACTAAATATAATTGGCATTATTCGGATTTCAAAAGTTTTTCAGATATGATACTTTTTGTGCAAGAAAGATGGCATCCTCAGCTACAATTTACTTGTAGTGGCATATGTGTACTCAGCCCTGTTATTTTATAATGACCAAATTATGACAACTAATCCTCACTAAAGTTGATATAATGGCCAAATTATGACAACTAATCCTCACTAAATATAATTGGCATTATTCGGATTTCAAAATTTTTTCAGATATAATACTTTTTGTGCAAGAAAGATGGCATCCTCAGCTACAATTTACGTATAGTGGCATATGTGTATTCAGACCTGTTTTTTTATTATGACCAAATTATGACAACTAATCCTCACTAAAGTTGACATAATGACCAAATTATGACAACTAGTCGTCACTAAATTTAATATAAAAACCAAATTATGACAAATATTCCTCACTAAAATTGATATTACACTTTTTGTGTAAGAAAGAGGTCGTCGTCAGCTACAATTTACGGGTAGTAGCATATGTGTACCCAGCCCCGTTCTTTTATAAAATAGTCCTCACTAAAATTTATATTATTCGGATTCCTAAATTATTTCAGATATAAGACTTTTTGTGTAAGAAAGAGGGCGTCCTCAGCTACAATTTACGGGTAGAGGCATATGTGTACTCAGCATGTTTTTTTATAATGACCAAATTATGACAAATAGTCCTCACTAAATTTTATATTATTCGGAATCCAAAATTATTTTAGATATAAGACTTTTTGTGCAAGAAAGAAGGCGTCCTCAGCTACAATTTATGGGTAGTGGCATATGTGTACTCAGCACAGTTTTTTTTATAATGACCAAATTATGACAACTAATCCTCACTAAAGTTGATATAATGGCCAAATTATGACCACTAATCCTCATTTAATATAATTGTCATTATTCGGATTTCAAAATTTTTTCAGATATAAGACTTTTTGTGCAAGAAAGATGTTATCCTCAGCTACAATTTACGTGTAGTGGCATATGTGTACTTAGCCCTGTTTTTTTATAATGGCCAAATTATGACAACTAATCCTCACTAAAGTTGACATAATGACCAATTTATGACAACTAATCTTCACTAAAATTAAAATAAAAATTAAATTATGACAAATAGTCCTCACTAAAATTGATATTACATTTATTGTGTAAGAAAGATGTCGTCGTCAGCTACAATTTACGGGTAGAGGCATATGTGTACTCAGCCCGTTTTTTTATATTGACCAAATTTTGACAAATAGTCCTCACTAAATTTTATATTATTCGGAATCCAAAATTATTTTAGATATAAGACTTTCTGTGCAAGAAAGATGGCATCCTCAGCTACAATTTACGTGTAGTGGCATATGTGTACTCAGCCCTGTTTTTTTATAGTGACCAAATTATGACAACTAATCCTCACTAAAGTTGACATAATGACCAAATTATGACAACTAGTCGTCACTAAATTTAATATAAAAACCAAATTATGACAAATAGTCCTCACTAAAATTGATATTACACTTTTTGTGTAAGAAAGAGGTCGTCGTCAGCTACAATTTACGGGTAGAGGCATATGTGTACTCAGCCCGTTTTTTTATATTGACCAAATTTTGACAAATAGTCCTCACTAAATTTTATATTATTCGGAATCCAAAATTATTTCAGATATAATACTTTTTGTGCAAGAAAGATGGCATCCTCAGCTACAATTTACGTGTAGTGGCATATGTGTACTCAGCCCTGTTTTTTTATAGTGACCAAATTATGACAACTAATCCTCACTAAAGTTGACATGATGACCAGATATAAGACTTTTTGTGTAAGAAAGAGGGTGTCCTCAGCTACAATTTACGGGTAGTGGCATATGTGTACTCAGCACCGTTCTTTTATAATATTGTCCCCACTAAAATTGATATTATTCGAATTCCAAAACTATTTCAGATTTAAGACTTTTTTTGTAAGAAAGAGGTCGTCATCAGCTACAATTTACGGGTAGGGGCATATGTGTACTCAGCCTGTTTTTTTATAATGACCAAATTATGACAAATAGACCTCACTAAATTTTATATTATTCGGAATCCAAAATTATTTTAGATATAAGACTTTTTGTGCAAGAAAGAAGGCGTCCTCAGCTAAAATTTATGGGTAGTGGCATATGTGTACTCAGCCCTGTTTTTTTATAATGACCAAATTATGACAACTAATCCTCACTAAAGTTGATATAATGGCCAAATTATGACAACTAATCCTCACTAAATATAATTGGCAATATTCGGATTTCAAAATTTTTTCAGATATTATACTTTTTGTGCAAGAAAGATGGCATCCTCAGCTACAATTTACGTGTAGTGGCATATGTGTACTCAGCCCTGTTGTTATATAATGACCAAATTATGACAACTAATCCTCTAAAATTTATATATTGTCCAAATTATGACAACTAATCCTCACTAAATTTAATTGGCATTATTCGGATTTCAAAATTTTTTTAGATATAAGACTTTTTGTGCAAGAAAGAAGGCATCCTCAGCTACAATTTACGGGTAGTGGCATACGAGTACTCAGCACCGTTCTTTTATAATATAGTCCTCACTAAAATTGATATTATTCGAACTCCAAACCTATTTTAGATTTAAGACTTTTTGTTTAAGAAATAGGTCGTCGTCAGCTACAATTTACGGGTAGAGGCATATGTGTACTCAGCCCGTTTTTTTATAATGACCAAATTATGACAAATAGTTCTCACTAAATTTTATATTATTCGGAATCCAAAATTATTTCAGATATAAGACTTTTTGTGTAAGAAAGAGGGCGTCCTCAGCTACAATTTACGGGTAGAGGCATATGTGTACTCAGCATGTTTTTTTATAATGACCAAATTATGACAAATAGTCCTTACTAAATTTTATATTATTCGGAATCCAAAATTATTTCAGATTTTAGACTTTTTGTGTAAGAAAGAGGGCGTCCTCAGCTACAATTTACGGGTGGAGGCATATGTGTACTCAGCCTGTTTTTTTATAATGGCCAAAGTATGACAACTAGTTCTCACTAAAGTTGACATAATGACCAAATTATGACAACTAGTCGTCACTAAATTTAATATAAAAACAAAATTATGACAAATAATCCTCACTAAAATTGATATTACACTTTTTGTGTAAGAAAGATGTCGTCGTCAGCTACAATTTACGGGTAGTAGCATATGTGTACTCAGCACCGTTCTTTTATAATATAGTCCCCGTTAAAATTGATATTATTCGAATTCCAAAACTATTTCAGATTTAAGACTTTTTGTGTAAGAAAGAGGTCGTCGTCAGCTGCAATTTACGGGTAGGGGCATATGTGTACTCAGCCCGTTTTTTTATAATGACTAAATTATGACAACTAATCCTCACTAAAGTTGATATAATAGCCAAATTATGACAACTAATCCACACTAAATATAATTGGCATTATTCGGATTTCAAAAGTTTTTCAGATATGATACTTTTTGTGCAAGAAAGATGGCATCCTCAGCTACAATTTACTTGTTGTGGCATATGTGTACTCAGCCCTGTTATTTTATAATGACCAAATTATGACAACTAATCCTCACTAAAGTTGATATAATGGCCAAATTATGACAACTAATCCTCACTAAATATAATTGGCATTATTCGGATTTCAAAATTTTTTCAGATATAATACTTTTTGTGCAAGAAAGATGGCATCCTCAGCTACAATTTACGTGTAGTGGCATATGTGTATTCAGACCTGTTTTTTTATTATGACCAAATTATGACAACTAATCCTCACTAAAGTTGACATAATGACCAAATTATGACAACTAGTCGTCACTAAATTTAATATAAAAACCAAATTATGACAAATATTCCTCACTAAAATTGATATTACACTTTTTGTGTAAGAAAGAGGTCGTCGTCAGCTACAATTTACGGGTAGTAGCATATGTGTACCCAGCCCCGTTCTTTTATAAAATAGTCCTCACTAAAATTTATATTATTCGGATTCCTAAATTATTTCAGATATAAGACTTTTTGTGTAAGAAAGAGGGTGTCCTCAGCTACAATTTACGGGTAGTGGCATATGTGTACTCAGCACAGTTTTTTTTTATAATGGCCAAATTATGACAACTAATCCTCACTAAAGTTGACATAATGACCAATTTATGACAACTAGTCGTCACTAAATTTAATATAAAAACCAAATTATGACAAATATTCCTCACTAAAATTGATATTACACTTTTTGTGTAAGAAAGAGGTCGTCGTCAGCTACAATTTACGGGTAGTAGCATATGTGTACCCAGCCCCGTTCTTTTATAAAATAGTCCTCACTAAAATTTATATTATTCGGATTCCTAAATTATTTCAGATATAAGACTTTTTGTGTAAGAAAGAGGGCGTCCTCAGCTACAATTTACGGGTAGAGGCATATGTGTACTCAGCATGTTTTTTTATAATGACCAAATTATGACAAATAGTCCTCACTAAATTTTATATTATTCGGAATCCAAAATTATTTTAGATATAAGACTTTTTGTGCAAGAAAGAAGGCGTCCTCAGCTACAATTTATGGGTAGTGGCATATGTGTACTCAGCACAGTTTTTTTTATAATGACCAAATTATGACAACTAATCCTCACTAAAGTTGATATAATGGCCAAATTATGACCACTAATCCTCATTTAATATAATTGTCATTATTCGGATTTCAAAATTTTTTCAGATATAAGACTTTTTGTGCAAGAAAGATGTTATCCTCAGCTACAATTTACGTGTAGTGGCATATGTGTACTTAGCCCTGTTTTTTTATAATGGCCAAATTATGACAACTAATCCTCACTAAAGTTGACATAATGACCAATTTATGACAACTAATCTTCACTAAAATTAAAATAAAAATTAAATTATGACAAATAGTCCTCACTAAAATTGATATTACATTTATTGTGTAAGAAAGATGTCGTCGTCAGCTACAATTTACGGGTAGAGGCATATGTGTACTCAGCCCGTTTTTTTATATTGACCAAATTTTGACAAATAGTCCTCACTAAATTTTATATTATTCGGAATCCAAAATTATTTTAGATATAAGACTTTCTGTGCAAGAAAGATGGCATCCTCAGCTACAATTTACGTGTAGTGGCATATGTGTACTCAGCCCTGTTTTTTTATAGTGACCAAATTATGACAACTAATCCTCACTAAAGTTGACATAATGACCAAATTATGACAACTAGTCGTCACTAAATTTAATATAAAAACCAAATTATGACAAATAGTCCTCACTAAAATTGATATTACACTTTTTGTGTAAGAAAGAGGTCGTCGTCAGCTACAATTTACGGGTAGAGGCATATGTGTACTCAGCCCGTTTTTTTATATTGACCAAATTTTGACAAATAGTCCTCACTAAATTTTATATTATTCGGAATCCAAAATTATTTCAGATATAATACTTTTTGTGCAAGAAAGATGGCATCCTCAGCTACAATTTACGTGTAGTGGCATATGTGTACTCAGCCCTGTTTTTTTATAGTGACCAAATTATGACAACTAATCCTCACTAAAGTTGACATGATGACCAGATATAAGACTTTTTGTGTAAGAAAGAGGGTGTCCTCAGCTACAATTTACGGGTAGTGGCATATGTGTACTCAGCACCGTTCTTTTATAATATTGTCCCCACTAAAATTGATATTATTCGAATTCCAAAACTATTTCAGATTTAAGACTTTTTTTGTAAGAAAGAGGTCGTCATCAGCTACAATTTACGGGTAGGGGCATATGTGTACTCAGCCTGTTTTTTTATAATGACCAAATTATGACAAATAGACCTCACTAAATTTTATATTATTCGGAATCCAAAATTATTTTAGATATAAGACTTTTTGTGCAAGAAAGAAGGCGTCCTCAGCTAAAATTTATGGGTAGTGGCATATGTGTACTCAGCCCTGTTTTTTTATAATGACCAAATTATGACAACTAATCCTCACTAAAGTTGATATAATGGCCAAATTATGACAACTAATCCTCACTAAATATAATTGGCAATATTCGGATTTCAAAATTTTTTCAGATATTATACTTTTTGTGCAAGAAAGATGGCATCCTCAGCTACAATTTACGTGTAGTGGCATATGTGTACTCAGCCCTGTTGTTATATAATGACCAAATTATGACAACTAATCCTCTAAAATTTATATATTGTCCAAATTATGACAACTAATCCTCACTAAATTTAATTGGCATTATTCGGATTTCAAAATTTTTTTAGATATAAGACTTTTTGTGCAAGAAAGAAGGCATCCTCAGCTACAATTTACGGGTAGTGGCATACGAGTACTCAGCACCGTTCTTTTATAATATAGTCCTCACTAAAATTGATATTATTCGAACTCCAAACCTATTTTAGATTTAAGACTTTTTGTTTAAGAAATAGGTCGTCGTCAGCTACAATTTACGGGTAGAGGCATATGTGTACTCAGCCCGTTTTTTTATAATGACCAAATTATGACAAATAGTTCTCACTAAATTTTATATTATTCGGAATCCAAAATTATTTCAGATATAAGACTTTTTGTGTAAGAAAGAGGGCGTCCTCAGCTACAATTTACGGGTAGAGGCATATGTGTACTCAGCATGTTTTTTTATAATGACCAAATTATGACAAATAGTCCTTACTAAATTTTATATTATTCGGAATCCAAAATTATTTCAGATTTTAGACTTTTTGTGTAAGAAAGAGGGCGTCCTCAGCTACAATTTACGGGTGGAGGCATATGTGTACTCAGCCTGTTTTTTTATAATGGCCAAAGTATGACAACTAGTTCTCACTAAAGTTGACATAATGACCAAATTATGACAACTAGTCGTCACTAAATTTAATATAAAAACAAAATTATGACAAATAATCCTCACTAAAATTGATATTACACTTTTTGTGTAAGAAAGATGTCGTCGTCAGCTACAATTTACGGGTAGTAGCATATGTGTACTCAGCACCGTTCTTTTATAATATAGTCCCCGTTAAAATTGATATTATTCGAATTCCAAAACTATTTCAGATTTAAGACTTTTTGTGTAAGAAAGAGGTCGTCGTCAGCTGCAATTTACGGGTAGGGGCATATGTGTACTCAGCCCGTTTTTTTATAATGACTAAATTATGACAACTAATCCTCACTAAAGTTGATATAATAGCCAAATTATGACAACTAATCCACACTAAATATAATTGGCATTATTCGGATTTCAAAAGTTTTTCAGATATGATACTTTTTGTGCAAGAAAGATGGCATCCTCAGCTACAATTTACTTGTAGTGGCATATGTGTACTCAGCCCTGTTATTTTATAATGACCAAATTATGACAACTAATCCTCACTAAAGTTGATATAATGGCCAAATTATGACAACTAATCCTCACTAAATATAATTGGCATTATTCGGATTTCAAAATTTTTTCAGATATAATACTTTTTGTGCAAGAAAGATGGCATCCTCAGCTACAATTTACGTGTAGTGGCATATGTGTATTCAGACCTGTTTTTTTATTATGACCAAATTATGACAACTAATCCTCACTAAAGTTGACATAATGACCAAATTATGACAACTAGTCGTCACTAAATTTAATATAAAAACCAAATTATGACAAATATTCCTCACTAAAATTGATATTACACTTTTTGTGTAAGAAAGAGGTCGTCGTCAGCTACAATTTACGGGTAGTAGCATATGTGTACCCAGCCCCGTTCTTTTATAAAATAGTCCTCACTAAAATTTATATTATTCGGATTCCTAAATTATTTCAGATATAAGACTTTTTGTGTAAGAAAGAGGGTGTCCTCAGCTACAATTTACGGGTAGTGGCATATGTGTACTCAGCACAGTTTTTTTTTATAATGGCCAAATTATGACAACTAATCCTCACTAAAGTTGACATAATGACCAATTTATGACAACTAATCTTCACTAAAATTAAAATAAAAATTAAATTATGACAAATAGTCCTCACTAAAATTGATATTACATTTATTGTGTAAGAAAGATGTCGTCGTCAGCTACAATTTACGGGTAGAGGCATATGTGTACTTAGCCCGTTTTTTTATAATGACCAAATTATGACAAATTGTCCTCACTAAATTTTATATTATTCGGAATCCAAAATTATTTCATATATAAAACTTTTTATGTAAGAAGGAGGGCGTCCTCAGCTACAATTTACAGGTAGAGGCATATGTGACCCAATTATGACAAATAGTCCTTACTAAATTTTATATTATTCGGAATCCAAAATTATTTCAGATATAAGACTTTTTGTGTAAGAAAGAGGGCGTCCTCAGCTACAATTTACGGGTAGAGGCATATGTGTACTCAGCCTGTTTTTTTATAATGACCAAATTATGACAAATAGTCCTTACTAAATTTTATATTATTCAGAATCTAAAATTATTTTAGATATAAGACTTTTTGTGCAAGAAAGAAGGCGTCCTCAGCTACAATTTATGGGTTGTGGCATACGTGTACTCAGCCCTGCTTTTATATAATGGTCAAATTATGACAACTAATCCTCACTAAAGTTGACATAAGAAAGAGGGCGTCCTCAGCTACAATTTACGGGTAGAGGCATATGTGTACTCAGCCTGTTTTTCTATAATGACCAAATTATGACAAGTAGACCTCACTAAATTTTATATTATTCGGAATCCAAAATTATTTTAGATACAAGACTTTTTGTGCAAGAAAGAAGGCGTCCTCAGCTACAATTTATGGGTAGTGGCATATGTGTACTCAGCCCTGTTATTTTATAATGACCAAATTATGACAACTAATCCTCTAAAATTTATATAATGTCCAAATTATGACAACTAATCCTTACTAAATTTAATTGGCATTATTCGGATTTCAAAATTTTTTTAGATATAAGACTTTTTGTGCAAGAAAGAGGGCATCCTCAGCTACAATTTACGTGTAGTGGCATATGTGTACTCAGACCTGTTTTTTTATTATGACCAACTTATGACAACTAATCCTCACTAAAGTTGACATAATGACCAAATTATGACAGCTAGTCGTCACTAAATTTAATATAAAAACCAAATTATGACAAATAGTCCTCACTAAAATTGATATTACACTTTTTGTGTAAGAAAGAGGTCGTCGTCAGCTACAATTTACGGGTAGTAGCATATGTGTACTCAGCCCCGTTCTTTTATAAAATAGTCCTCACTAAAATTTATATTATTCGGATTCCTAAATTATTTCAGATATAAAACTTTTTGTGTAAGAAAGAGGGTGTCCTCAGCTACAATTTACGGGTAGAGGCATATGTGTACTCAGCCCGTTTTTTTATAATGACCAAATTATGACAAATAGTCCTCACTAAATTTTATATTATTCTTAAAGTTGATATAATGGCCAAATTATGACAACTAATCCTCACTAAATTTAATTGGCATTATTCGGATTTCAAAATTTTTTCAGATATAATACTTTTTGTGCGAGAAAGATGGCATCCTCAGCTACAATTTACGTGTAGTGGCATATGTGTACTCAGACCTGTTTTTTTATTATGACCAAATTATGACAACTAATCCTCACTAAAGTTGACATAATGACCAAATTATGACAACTAGTCGTCACTAAATTTAATATAAAAACCAAATTATGACAAATAGTCCTCACTAAAATTGATATTACACTTTTTGTGTAAGAAAGAGGTCGTCGTCAGCTACAATTTACGGGTAGTAGTATATGTGTACTCAGCCCCGTTCTTTTATAAAATAGTCCTCACTAAAATTTATATTATTCGGATTCCTAAATTATTTCAGATATAAGACTTTTTGTGTAAGAAAGAGGGTGTCCTCAGCTACAATTTACGGGTAGAGGCATATGTGTACTCAGCCCTGTTTTTTTATAGTGACCAAATTATGACAACTAATCCTCACTAAAGTTGACATAATGACCAAATTATGACAACTAGTCGTCACTAAATTTAATATAAAAACCAAATTATGACAAATAGTCCTCACTAAAATTGATATTACACTTTTTGTGTAAGAAAGAGGTCGTCGTCAGCTACAATTTACGGGTAGAGGCATATGTGTACTCAGCCCGTTTTTTTATATTGACCAAATTTTGACAAATAGTCCTCACTAAATTTTATATTATTCGGAATCCAAAATTATTTCAGATATAATACTTTTTGTGCAAGAAAGATGGCATCCTCAGCTACAATTTACGTGTAGTGGCATATGTGTACTCAGCCCTGTTTTTTTATAGTGACCAAATTATGACAACTAATCCTCACTAAAGTTGACATGATGACCAGATATAAGACTTTTTGTGTAAGAAAGAGGGTGTCCTCAGCTACAATTTACGGGTAGTGGCATATGTGTACTCAGCACCGTTCTTTTATAATATTGTCCCCACTAAAATTGATATTATTCGAATTCCAAAACTATTTCAGATTTAAGACTTTTTTTGTAAGAAAGAGGTCGTCATCAGCTACAATTTACGGGTAGGGGCATATGTGTACTCAGCCTGTTTTTTTATAATGACCAAATTATGACAAATAGACCTCACTAAATTTTATATTATTCGGAATCCAAAATTATTTTAGATATAAGACTTTTTGTGCAAGAAAGAAGGCGTCCTCAGCTAAAATTTATGGGTAGTGGCATATGTGTACTCAGCCCTGTTTTTTTATAATGACCAAATTATGACAACTAATCCTCACTAAAGTTGATATAATGGCCAAATTATGACAACTAATCCTCACTAAATATAATTGGCATTATTCGGATTTCAAAATTTTTTCAGATATTATACTTTTTGTGCAAGAAAGATGGCATCCTCAGCTACAATTTACGTGTAGTCGCATATGTGTACTCAGCCCTGTTGTTATATAATGACCAAATTATGACAACTAATCCTCTAAAATTTATATATTGTCCAAATTATGACAACTAATCCTCACTAAATTTAATTGGCATTATTCGGATTTCAAAATTTTTTTAGATATAAGACTTTTTGTGCAAGAAAGAAGGCATCCTCAGCTACAATTTACGTGTAGTGGCATATGTGTACTCAGACCTGTTTTTTTATTATGACCAATTTATGACAACTAATCCTCACTAAAGTTGACATAATGACCAAATTATGACAACTAGTCGTCACTAAATTTAATATAAAAACCAAATTATGACAAATAGTCCTCACTAAAATTGATATTAGACTTTTTGTGTAAGAAAGAGGTCGTCGTCAGCTACAATTTACGGGTAGTGGCATACGAGTACTCAGCACCGTTCTTTTATAATATAGTCCTCACTAAAATTGATATTATTCGAACTCCAAACCTATTTTAGATTTAAGACTTTTTGTTTAAGAAATAGGTCGTCGTCAGCTACAATTTACGGGTAGAGGCATATGTGTACTCAGCCCGTTTTTTTATAATGACCAAATTATGACAAATAGTTCTCACTAAATTTTATATTATTCGGAATCCAAAATTATTTCAGATATAATACTTTTTGTGTAAGAAAGAGGGCGTCCTCAGCTACAATTTACGGGTAGAGGCATATGTGTACTCAGCATGTTCTTTTATAATGACCAAATTATGACAAATAGTCCTTACTAAATTTTATATTATTCGGAATCCAAAATTATTTCAGATTTAAGACTTTTTGTGTAAGAAAGAGGGCGTCCTCAGCTACAATTTATGGGTAGTGGCATATGTGTACTCAGCCCTGTTATTTTATAATGACCAAATTATGACAACTAATCCTCTAAAATTTATATAATGTCCAAATTATGACAACTAATCCTTACTAAATTTAATTGGCATTATTCGGATTTCAAAATTTTTTTAGATATAAGACTTTTTGTGCAAGAAAGAGGGCATCCTCAGCTACAATTTACGTGTAGTGGCATATGTGTACTCAGACCTGTTTTTTTATTATGACCAACTTATGACAACTAATCCTCACTAAAGTTGACATAATGACCAAATTATGACAGCTAGTCGTCACTAAATTTAATATAAAAACCAAATTATGACAAATAGTCCTCACTAAAATTGATATTACACTTTTTGTGTAAGAAAGAGGTCGTCGTCAGCTACAATTTACGGGTAGTAGCATATGTGTACTCAGCCCCGTTCTTTTATAAAATAGTCCTCACTAAAATTTATATTATTCGGATTCCTAAATTATTTCAGATATAAAACTTTTTGTGTAAGAAAGAGGGTGTCCCCAGCTACAATTTACGGGTAGAGGCATATGTGTACTCAGCCCGTTTTTTTATAATGACCAAATTATGACAAATAGTCCTCACTAAATTTTATATTATTCTTAAAGTTGATATAATGGCCAAATTATGACAACTAATCCTCACTAAATATAATTGGCATTATTCGGATTTCAAAATTTTTTCAGATATAATACTTTTTGTGCAAGAAAGATGGCATCCTCAGCTACAATTTACGTGTAGTGGCATATGTGTACTCAGACCTGTTTTTTTATTATGACCAAATTATGACAACTAATCCTCACTAAAGTTGACATAATGACCAAATTATGACAACTAGTCGTCACTAAATTTAATATAAAAACCAAATTATGACAAATAGTCCTCACTAAAATTGATATTACACTTTTTGTGTAAGAAAGAGGTCGTCGTCAGCTACAATTTACGGGTAGTAGCATATGTGTACTCAGCCCCGTTCTTTTATAAAATAGTCCTCACTAAAATTTATATTATTCGGATTCCTAAATTATTTCAGATATAAGACTTTTTGTGTAAGAAAGAGGGTGTCCTCAGCTACAATTTACGTGTAGAGGCATATGTGTACTCAGTCCGTTTTTTTATAATGACCAAATTATGACAAATAGTCCTCACTAAATTTTATATTATTCGGAATCCAAAATTATTTTAGATATAAGACTTTTTGTACAAGAAAGAAGGCGTCCTCAGCTACAACTTATGGGTAGTGGCATATGTGTACTCAGCCCCGTTCTTTTATAAAATAGTCCTCACTAAAATTTATATTATTCGGATTCCTAAATTATTTCAGATATAAGACTTTTTGTGTAAGAAAGAGGGTGTCCTCAGCTACAATTTACGTGTAGTGGCATATGTGTACTCAGCCCTGTTTTTTTTATAATGACCAAATTATGACAACTTATCCTCACTAAAGTTGAAATAATGGCCTAATTATGACCACTAATCCTCATTTAATATAATTGTCATTATTCGGATTTCAAAATTTTTTAAGATATAAGACTTTTTGTGCAAGAAAGATGTTATCCTCAGCTACAATTTACGTGTAGTGGCATATGTGTACTTAGCCCTGTTTTTTTATAATGGCCAAATTATGACAACTAATCCTCACTAAAGTTGACATAATGACCAATTTATGACAACTAATCTTCACTAAAATTAAAATAAAATTGTGTAAGAAAGATGTCGTCGTCAGCTACAATTTACGGGTAGAGGCATATGTGTACTCAGCCCGTTTTTTTATAATGACCAAATTATGACAAATTGTCCTCACTAAATTTTATATTATTCGGAATCCAAAATTATTTCATATATAAAACTTTTTATGTAAGAAAGAGGGCGTCCTCAGCTACAATTTACAGGTAGAGGCATATGTGTACTCAGCCTGTTTTTCTATAATGACCAAATTATGACAAATAGTCCTTACTAAATTTTATATTATTCAGAATCCAAAATTATTTCAGATATAAGACTTTTTGTGTAAGAAAGAGGGCGTCCTCAGCTACAATTTACGGGTAGAGGCATATGTGTACTCAGCCTGTTTTTTTATAATGACCAAATTATGACAAATAGTCCTTACTAAATTTTATATTATTCAGAATCCAAAATTATTTTAGATATAAGACTTTTTGTGCAAGAAAGAAGGCGTCCTCAGCTACAATTTATGGGTAGTGGCATACGTGTACTCAGCCCTGCTTTTTTATAATGGCCAAATTATGACAACTAATCCTCACTAAAGTTGACATAAGAAAGAGGGCGTCCTCAGCTACAATTTACGGGTAGAGGCATATGTGTACTCAGCCTGTTTTTCTATAATGACCAAATTATGACAAGTAGACCTCACTAAATTTTATATTATTCGGAATCCAAAATTATTTTAGATACAAGACTTTTTGTGCAAGAAAGAAGGCGTCCTCAGCTACAATTTATGGGTAGTGGCATATGTGTAGTGTGCCTGTTTTTTTATAATGACCAAATTATGACAACTAATCCTCACTAAAGTTGATATAATGGCCAAATTATGACAACTAATCCTCACTAAATAAAGAAAGATGGCATCCTCAGCTACAATTTACGTGTAGTGGCATATGTGTACTCAGCCCTGTTATTTTATAATGACCAAATTATGACAACTAATCCTCTAAAATTTATATAATGTCCAAATTATGACAACTAATCCTTACTGAATTTAATTGGCATTATTCGGATTTCAAAATTTTTTTAGATATAAGACTTTTTGTGCAAGAAAGAGGGCATCCTGAGCTACAATTTACGTGTAGTGGCATATGTGTACTCAGACCTGTTTTTTTATTATGACCAACTTATGACAACTAATCCTCACTAAAGTTGACATAATGACCAAAATATGTCCTCAGCTACAATTTACGGGTAGAGCCATATGTGTACTCAGCCCGTTTTTTTATAATGACCAAATTATGACAAATAGTCCTCACTAAATTTTATATTATTCGGAACAAAAAATTATTTTAGATATAAGACTTTTTGTGCAAGAAAGAAGGCGTCCTCAGCTACAATTTATGGGTAGTGGCATATGTGTACTCAGCCCTGTTTTTTTCTATATTGACCAAATTATGACAACTAATCCTCACTAAAGTTGACATAATGACCAAATTATGACAACTAGTTGTCACTAAAATTGATATTACACTTTTTGTGTAAGAAAGATGTCGTCGTCAGCTACAATTTACGGGTAGTGGCATATGTGTACTCAGCACCGTTCTTTTATAATGAAGTCCCCACTAAAATTGATATTATTCGAATTCCAAAACTATTTCGGATTTAAGACTTTTTGTGTAAAAAAGAGGTCGTCGTCAGCTACAATTTACGGGTAGAGGCATATGTGTACTCAGCCCGTTTTTTTATAATGACCAAATTATGACAACTAATATTCTAAAATTTATATAAAGTCCAAATTATGACAACTAATCCTCACTAAATTTAATTGGCATTATTCGGATTTCAAAATTTTTTTAGATATAAGACTTTTTGTGCAAGAAAGAAGGCATCCTCAGCTACAATTTACGTGTAGTGGCATATGTGTACTCAGACCTGTTTTTTTATTATGACCAATTTATGACAACTAATCCTCACTAAAGTTGACATAATGACCAAATTATGACAACTAGTCGTCACTAAATTTAATATAAAAACCAAATTATGACAAATAGTCCTCACTAAAATTGATATTAGACTTTTTGTGTAAGAAAGAGGTCGTCGTCAGCTACAATTTACGGGTAGTGGCATACGAGTACTCAGCACCGTTCTTTTATAATATAGTCCTCACTAAAATTGATATTATTCGAACTCCAAACCTATTTTAGATTTAAGACTTTTTGTTTAAGAAATAGGTCGTCGTCAGCTACAATTTACGGGTAGAGGCATATGTGTACTCAGCCCGTTTTTTTATAATGACCAAATTATGACAAATAGTTCTCACTAAATTTTATATTATTCGGAATCCAAAATTATTTCATATATAAAACTTTTTATGTAAGAAAGAGGGCGTCCTCAGCTACAATTTACGGGTAGTGGCATATGTGTACTCAGCACCGTTCTTTTATAATGAAGTCCCCACTAAAATTGATATTATTCGAATTCCAAAACTATTTCGGATTTAAGACTTTTTGTGTAAAAAAGAGGTCGTCGTCAGCTACAATTTACGGGTAGAGGCATATGTGTACTCAGCCCGTTTTTTTATAATGACCAAATTATGACAACTAATATTCTAAAATTTATATAAAGTCCAAATTATGACAACTAATCCTCACTAAATTTAATTGGCATTATTCGGATTTCAAAATTTTTTTAGATATAAGACTTTTTGTGCAAGAAAGAAGGCATCCTCAGCTACAATTTACGTGTAGTGGCATATGTGTACTCAGACCTGTTTTTTTATTATGACCAATTTATGACAACTAATCCTCACTAAAGTTGACATAATGACCAAATTATGACAGCTAGTCGTCACTAAATTTAATATAAAAACCAAATTATGACAAATAGTCCTCACTAAAATTGATATTACACTTTTTGTGTAAGAAAGAGGTCGTCGTCAGCTACAATTTACGGGTAGTAGCATATGTGTACTCAGCCCCGTTCTTTTATAAAATAGTCCTCACTAAAATTTATATTATTCGGATTCCTAAATTATTTCAGATATAAAACTTTTTGTGTAAGAAAGAGGGTGTCCCCAGCTACAATTTACGGGTAGAGGCATATGTGTACTCAGCCCGTTTTTTTATAATGACCAAATTATGACAAATAGTCCTCACTAAATTTTATATTATTCTTAAAGTTGATATAATGGCCAAATTATGACAACTAATCCTCACTAAATATAATTGGCATTATTCGGATTTCAAAATTTTTTCAGATATAATACTTTTTGTGCAAGAAAGATGGCATCCTCAGCTACAATTTACGTGTAGTGGCATATGTGTACTCAGACCTGTTTTTTTATTATGACCAAATTATGACAACTAATCCTCACTAAAGTTGACATAATGACCAAATTATGACAACTAGTCGTCACTAAATTTAATATAAAAACCAAATTATGACAAATAGTCCTCACTAAAATTGATATTACACTTTTTGTGTAAGAAAGAGGTCGTCGTCAGCTACAATTTACGGGTAGTAGCATATGTGTACTCAGCCCCGTTCTTTTATAAAATAGTCCTCACTAAAATTTATATTATTCGGATTCCTAAATTATTTCAGATATAAGACTTTTTGTGTAAGAAAGAGGGTGTCCTCAGCTACAATTTACGTGTAGAGGCATATGTGTACTCAGTCCGTTTTTTTATAATGACCAAATTATGACAAATAGTCCTCACTAAATTTTATATTATTCGGAATCCAAAATTATTTTAGATATAAGACTTTTTGTACAAGAAAGAAGGCGTCCTCAGCTACAACTTATGGGTAGTGGCATATGTGTACTCAGCCCCGTTCTTTTATAAAATAGTCCTCACTAAAATTTATATTATTCGGATTCCTAAATTATTTCAGATATAAGACTTTTTGTGTAAGAAAGAGGGTGTCCTCAGCTACAATTTACGTGTAGTGGCATATGTGTACTCAGCCCTGTTTTTTTTATAATGACCAAATTATGACAACTTATCCTCACTAAAGTTGAAATAATGGCCTAATTATGACCACTAATCCTCATTTAATATAATTGTCATTATTCGGATTTCAAAATTTTTTAAGATATAAGACTTTTTGTGCAAGAAAGATGTTATCCTCAGCTACAATTTACGTGTAGTGGCATATGTGTACTTAGCCCTGTTTTTTTATAATGGCCAAATTATGACAACTAATCCTCACTAAAGTTGACATAATGACCAATTTATGACAACTAATCTTCACTAAAATTAAAATAAAATTGTGTAAGAAAGATGTCGTCGTCAGCTACAATTTACGGGTAGAGGCATATGTGTACTCAGCCCGTTTTTTTATAATGACCAAATTATGACAAATTGTCCTCACTAAATTTTATATTATTCGGAATCCAAAATTATTTCATATATAAAACTTTTTATGTAAGAAAGAGGGCGTCCTCAGCTACAATTTACAGGTAGAGGCATATGTGTACTCAGCCTGTTTTTCTATAATGACCAAATTATGACAAATAGTCCTTACTAAATTTTATATTATTCAGAATCCAAAATTATTTCAGATATAAGACTTTTTGTGTAAGAAAGAGGGCGTCCTCAGCTACAATTTACGGGTAGAGGCATATGTGTACTCAGCCTGTTTTTTTATAATGACCAAATTATGACAAATAGTCCTTACTAAATTTTATATTATTCAGAATCCAAAATTATTTTAGATATAAGACTTTTTGTGCAAGAAAGAAGGCGTCCTCAGCTACAATTTATGGGTAGTGGCATACGTGTACTCAGCCCTGCTTTTTTATAATGGCCAAATTATGACAACTAATCCTCACTAAAGTTGACATAAGAAAGAGGGCGTCCTCAGCTACAATTTACGGGTAGAGGCATATGTGTACTCAGCCTGTTTTTCTATAATGACCAAATTATGACAAGTAGACCTCACTAAATTTTATATTATTCGGAATCCAAAATTATTTTAGATACAAGACTTTTTGTGCAAGAAAGAAGGCGTCCTCAGCTACAATTTATGGGTAGTGGCATATGTGTAGTGTGCCTGTTTTTTTATAATGACCAAATTATGACAACTAATCCTCACTAAAGTTGATATAATGGCCAAATTATGACAACTAATCCTCACTAAATAAAGAAAGATGGCATCCTCAGCTACAATTTACGTGTAGTGGCATATGTGTACTCAGCCCTGTTATTTTATAATGACCAAATTATGACAACTAATCCTCTAAAATTTATATAATGTCCAAATTATGACAACTAATCCTTACTGAATTTAATTGGCATTATTCGGATTTCAAAATTTTTTTAGATATAAGACTTTTTGTGCAAGAAAGAGGGCATCCTGAGCTACAATTTACGTGTAGTGGCATATGTGTACTCAGACCTGTTTTTTTATTATGACCAACTTATGACAACTAATCCTCACTAAAGTTGACATAATGACCAAAATATGTCCTCAGCTACAATTTACGGGTAGAGCCATATGTGTACTCAGCCCGTTTTTTTATAATGACCAAATTATGACAAATAGTCCTCACTAAATTTTATATTATTCGGAACAAAAAATTATTTTAGATATAAGACTTTTTGTGCAAGAAAGAAGGCGTCCTCAGCTACAATTTATGGGTAGTGGCATATGTGTACTCAGCCCTGTTTTTTTCTATATTGACCAAATTATGACAACTAATCCTCACTAAAGTTGACATAATGACCAAATTATGACAACTAGTTGTCACTAAAATTGATATTACACTTTTTGTGTAAGAAAGATGTCGTCGTCAGCTACAATTTACGGGTAGTGGCATATGTGTACTCAGCACCGTTCTTTTATAATGAAGTCCCCACTAAAATTGATATTATTCGAATTCCAAAACTATTTCGGATTTAAGACTTTTTGTGTAAAAAAGAGGTCGTCGTCAGCTACAATTTACGGGTAGAGGCATATGTGTACTCAGCCCGTTTTTTTATAATGACCAAATTATGACAACTAATATTCTAAAATTTATATAAAGTCCAAATTATGACAACTAATCCTCACTAAATTTAATTGGCATTATTCGGATTTCAAAATTTTTTCAGATATAAGACTTTTTGTGCAAGAAAGAGGGCATCCTCAGCTACAATTTACGTGTAGTGGCATATGTGTACTCAGACCTGTTTTTTTATAATGACCAAATTATGACAAATAGTCCTCACTAAATTTTATATTATTCGGAACAAAAAATTATTTTAGATATAAGACTTTTTGTGCCAGAAAGAAGGCGTCCTCAGCTACAATTTATGGGTAGTGGCATATGTGTACTCAGCCCTGTTTTTTCTATATTGACCAAATTATGACAACTAATCCTCACTAAAGTTGATATAATGGCCAAATTATGACAACTAATCCTCATTTAATATAATTGTCATTATTCGGATTTCAAAATTTTTTCAGATATAAGACTTTTTGTGCAAGAAAGATGTTATCCTCAGCTACAATTTACGTGTAGTGGCATATGTGTTTCAGCCCGTTTTTTTATAATGACCAAATTATGGCAAATAGTCCTCACTAAATTTTATATTATTCGGAATCCAAAATTATTTCAGATATAAAACTTTTTGTGTAAGAAAGAGGGCGTCCTCAGCTACAATTTACGGGTAGAGGCATATGTGTACTCAGCCTGTTTTTCTATAATGACCAAATTATGACAAATAGTCCTTACTAAATTTTATATTATTCGGAATCCAAAATTATTTCAGATATAAGACTTTTTGTGTAAGAAAGGGGGCGTCCTCAGCTACAATTTACGGGTAGAGGCATATGTGTACTCAGCCTGTTTTTTTATAATGACCAAATTATGACAAATAGTCCTTACTAAATTTTATATTATTCAGAATCCAAAATTATTTTAGATATAAGACTTTTTGTGCAAGAAAGAAGACGTCCTCAGCTACAATTTATGGGTAGTGGCATACGTGTACTCAGCCCTGTTTTTTTATAATGGCCAAATTATGACAACTAATCCTCACTAAAGTTGACATAATGACCAAATTATGACAACTAGTCGTCACTAAAATTGATATTACACTTTTTGTGTAAGAAAGATGTCGTCGTCAGCTACAATTTACGGGTAGTGGCATATGTGTACTCAGCACCGTTCTTTTATAATGAAGTCCCCACTAAAATTGATATTATTCGAATTCCAAAACTATTTCGGATTTAAGAATTTTTTGTGTAAAAAAGAGGTTGTCGTCAGCTACAATTTACGGGTAGAGGCATATGTGTACTCAGCCGGTTTTTTTATAATGACCAAATTATGACAACTAATATTCTAAAATTTATATAAAGTCCAAATTATGACAACTAATCCTCACTAAATTTAATTGGCATTATTCGGATTTCACAATTTTTTCAGATATAAGACTTTTTGTGCAAGAAAGAGGGCATCCTCAGCTACAATTTACGTGTAGTGGCATATGTGTACTCAGACCTGTTTTTTTATAATGACCAAATTATGACAACTAATCCTCACTAAAGTTGACATAATGACCAAATTATGACAAGTAATCGTCACTAAATTTAATATAAAAACCAAACTATGACAAATAGTCCTAAAATTGATATGTATTACACTTTTTGTGTACGAATGAGGTCGTCGTCAGCTACAATTTACGGGTAGTAGCATATGTGTACTCAGCCCCGTTCTTTTATAAAATAGTCCTCACTAAAATCTATATTATTCGGATTCCTAAATAATTTCAGATATAAGACTTTTTGTGTAAAAAAGAGGGCGTCCTCAGCTACAATCTACGGGTAGAGGCATATCTGTACTCAGCCCGTTTTTTTATAATGACCAAATTATGACAAATAGTCCTCACTAAATCTTATATTCTTCGGAATCCAAAATTATTTTAGATATAAGACTTTTTGTGTAAAAAAGAAGGCGTCCTCAGCTACAATTTATGGGTAGTGGCATATGTGTACTCAGCCCTATTTTTTTATAATGAACAAATTATGACAGCTAATCCTCACTAAAGTTGATATAATGACCAATTTATGACAACTAATCGTCACTAAAATTAAAATAAAAACCAAATTATGACAAATAGTCCTCACTAAAATTGATATTACATTTATTGTGCAAGAAAGATGTTATCCTCAGCTACAATTTACGGGTAGAGGCATATGTGTACTTAGCCCGTTTTTTTATAATGACCAAATTATGACATCTAATCCTCACTAAAGTTGATATAATGGCCAAATTATGACAACTAATCCTCACTAAATAAAGAAAGATGGCATCCTCAGCTACAATTTACGTGTAGTGGCATATGTGTACTCAGACCTGTTTTTTTATTATGACCAACTTATGACAACTAATCCTCACTAAAGTTGACATAATGACCAAATTATGACAACTAGTCGTCACTAAATTTAATATAAAAACCAAATTATGACAAATAGTCCTCACTAAAATTGATATTACACTTTTTGTGTAAGAAAGAGGTCGTCGTCAGCTACAATTTACGGGTAGTAGCATATGTGTACTCAGCCCCGTTCTTTTATAAAATAGTCCTCAATAAAATTTATATTATTCGGATTCCTAAATTATTTCAGATATAAAACTTTTTGTGTAAGAAAGAGGGTGTCCTCAGCTACAATTTACGGGTAGAGGCATATGTGTACTCAGCCCGTTTTTTTATAATGACCAAATTATGACAAATAGTCCTCACTAAATTTTATATTATTCGGAACAAAAAATTATTTTAGATATAAGACTTTTTGTGCAAGAAAGAAGGCGTCCTCAGCTACAATTTATGGGTAGTGGCATATGTGTACTCAGCCCTGTTTTTTTCTATATTGACCAAATTATGACAACTAATCCTCACTAAAGTTGACATAATGACCAAATTATGACAACTAGTCGTCACTAAAATTGATATTACACTTTTTGTGTAAGAAAGATGTCGTCGTCAGCTACAATTTACGGGTAGTGGCATATGTGTACTCAGCACCGTTCTTTTATAATGAAGTCCCCACTAAAATTGATATTATTCGAATTCCAAAACTATTTCGGATTTAAGACTTTTTGTGCAAGAAAGAGGGCTACAATTTACGTGTAGTGGCATATGTGTACTCAGACCTGTTTTTTTATAATGACCAAATTATGACAACTAATATTCTAAAATTTATATAAAGTCCAAATTATGACAACTAATCCTCACTAAATTTAATTGGCATTATTCGGATTTCACAATTTTTTCAGATATAAGACTTTTTGTGCAAGAAAGAGGGCATCCTCAGCTACAATTTACGTGTAGTGGCATATGTGTACTCAGACCTGTTTTTTTATAATGACCAAATTATGACAACTAATCCTCACTAAAGTTGACATAATGACCAAATTATGACAAGTAATCGTCACTAAATTTAATATAAAAACCAAACTATGACAAATAGTCCTAAAATTGATATGTATTACACTTTTTGTGTACGAATGAGGTCGTCGTCAGCTACAATTTACGGGTAGTAGCATATGTGTACTCAGCCCCTTTCTTTTATAAAATAGTCCTCACTAAAATCTATATTATTCGGATTCCTAAATAATTTCAGATATAAGACTTTTTGTGTAAAAAAGAGGGCGTCCTCAGCTACAATCTACGGGTAGAGGCATATCTGTACTCAGCCCGTTTTTTTATAATGACCAAATTATGACAAATAATCCTCACTAAATCTTATATTCTTCGGAATCCAAAATTATTTTAGATATAAGACTTTTTGTGCAAAAAAGAAGGCGTCCTCAGCTACAATTTATGGGTAGTGGCATATGTGTACTCAGCCCTATTTTTTTATAATGAACAAATTATGACAGCTAATCCTCACTTAAGTTGATATAATGACCAATTTATGACAACTAATCGTCACTAAAATTAAAATAAAAACCAAATTATGACAAATAGTCCTCACTAAAATTGATATTACATTTATTGTGCAAGAAAGATGTTATCCTCAGCTACAATTTACGGGTAGAGGCATATGTGTACTTAGCCCGTTTTTTTATAATGGCCAAATTATGACAACTAATCCTCACTAAAGTTGGCATAATGACCAAATTATGACAACTAATCCTCACTAAATTTAATTGGCATTATTCGGATTTCAAAATTTTTTCAGATATAAGACTTTTTGTGCAAGAAAGAGGGCATCCTCAGCTACAATTTACGGGTAGAGGCATATGTGTACTTAGCCCGTTTTTTTATAATGACCAAATTATGACAAATAGTCCTCACTATATTTTATATTATTCGGAATCCAAAATTATTTTAGATATAAGACTTTTTGTGCAAGAAAGAAGGCGTCCTCAGCTACAGTTTATGGGTAGTGGCATATGTGTAGTCAGCCCTGTTTTTTTTATACCCTCCAAAAAAGAATTTGGAGGGTATATTCACTTTGTCATTCCGTTTGTAACGCATCGAAATATCCATCTCAGACCCCATAAAGTATATATATTCTTGATCGGTGATGAAATCTAAGACGAACTGAGCATGTCCGTCCGTCCGTCTGTGGAAATCACGATTCAGTCCAAACGAAAAGAGCTAGACTCTTGAAATTTGGCGTAAATATATTTTAAGACTTAGAGCAGGTTAAGTTCGAAGATGGGCTAAATCGGGCAAGAGGGAAAAAAGTTCCCCTAAGAAGAACTAAACCAACCCAGAAAAAACAACATAATTTTTAAAGTTTTTTGGTTATTTTGTTAAGCAAATGATATATTTTTATGTCAAATATGGTCCAGCTCCTTAAACTTGGAGCCATTAAATAAAATAAAAATATTTTTTGACCCCGCCCACTTCAGTGGGCGTTATTATAGGCAAAAATAGCATAAAAATTTAACAAATTGTTTTACTTCAGCCTACATTCCTTAAAAATAACACTTTTAAGCTTTAATGACAAGGCTGAGACGAAACCTGGTACTATTGTGCCCTACCCCCTCCTTCCCCTTCGCCCCCTAAATGACCCTACCAAAAAAAAATTTTTTTTTTAAATTTTGTATATAATCATCCCAAGCATTTATCTTTATAGTTTTATGACTGCCGATTTCTGCCCTACCTCTCCCCCCCACTTCTTCCTCCCCCCCTAAATGACCCTACCAAAAAAAAATTTTTTTCTTAAATTTTGTATATAATCATCCCAAGCATTTATCTTTAGAGTTTTATGACTGCCGATTTTTGCCCTATCCCCCCCCTCTTCCTTTGTCCCCTAAATGACCCTACCAAAAAAATTTTTTTTTTTTAATTTTGTATATAATCATCCCAAGCATTTATCTTTAGAGTTTTATGACTGCCGATTTCTGCCCTAGCCCCCCCCCCCCGCTTCTTCCTTTGCCCCCTAAATGACCCTACCAAAAAAAAAAAATTTGTTTTTAAATTTTGTATATAATCATCCCAAGCATTTATCTTTAGAGTTTTATGACTGCCTGTTGCTGCCCTACCCCCTCCTCCCCCTTTGCCCGCTAAATGACCCTATCAAAAAAAATAAATTTTAATTTTGTATATAATTATCCCAAGCATTTATTTTTAGAGTTTAATGACAAAGGTGAAATGTTTCCCCCACAGCCCTTGCCAGAGCGACCCCGCCAAAATACAGTTTTTATAGCCTCCAAAGAGAATTGTGATGAAGTCTAAGACGGTCTAGCAATGCCCATACGTTCGTCTGTGGAAAACATGATATTGCATATTTTTGAACCCCGCCCCCTTTAGTGGGCGTTGACGTACAATATTATATAAAGGAACTCTGTCCCACCAAGTTAAACATTTCAAATTCACTTACTAAATATTTGGAGGGTATTTAAGATTCGACCCGGTCGAATATAACGTTTTTACTTGTTTATAATGAACAAATTATGACAACTAATCCTCACTAAAGTTGATATAATGGCCAAATTATGACAACTAACCCTCACTAAATATAATTGGCATTATTCGGATTTCAAAATTTTTTCAGATATAAGACTTTTTGTGCAAGAAAGATGGCATCCTCAGCTACAATTTACGTGTAGTGGCATATGTGTACCCAGCCCTGTTTTTTTATAATGACCAAGTTTTGACAACTAATCCTCTAACATTTATATAATGTCCAAATTATGACAACTAATCCTCACTAAATATAATTGGCATTATTCGGATTTCAAAATTTTTTCAGATATAAGACTTTTTGTGCAAGAAAGAGGGCATCCTCAGCTAAAATTTACGTGTAGTGGCATATGTGTACTCAGACCTGTTTTTTTATAATGACCAAATTATGACAACTAATCCTCACTAAAGTTGACATAATGACCAAATTATGACAAATAGTCCTCACTAAAATTGATATTACACTTTTTGTGTAACAAAGAGGTCGTCCTCAGCTACAATTTATGGGTAGTGGCATATGTGTCCTCAGCCCTTTTTTTTTATAATGACCAAATTATGACAAGTAGACCTCACTAAATTTTATATTATTCGGAATCCAAAATTATTTCAGATATAAAACTTTTTGTGTAAGAAAGAGGGCGTCCTCAGCTACAATTTACGGGTAGAGGCATATGTGTACTCAGCCTGTTTTTCTATAATGACCAAATTATGACAAATAGTCCTTACTAAATTTTATATTATTCGGAATCCAAAATTATTTCAGATATAAGACTTTTTGTGTAAGAAAGGGGGCGTCCTCAGCTAAAATTTACGGGTAGAGGCATATGTGTACTCAGCCTGTTTTTTTATAATGACCAAATTATGACAAATAGTCCTTACTAAATTTTATATTATTCAGAATCCAAAATTATTTTAGATATAAGACTTTTTGTGCAAGAAAGAAGACGTCCTCAGCTACAATTTATGGGTAGTGGCATACGTGTACTCAGCCCTGTTTTTTTATAATGGCCAAATTATGACAACTAATTCTCACTAAAGTTGACATAATGACCAAATTATGACAACTAGTCGTCACTAAAATTGATATTACACTTTTTGTGTAAGAAAGATGTCGTCGTCAGCTACAATTTACGGGTAGTGGCATATGTGTACTCAGCACCGTTCTTTTATAATGACGTCCCCACTAAAATTGATATTATTCGAATTCCAAAACTATTTCGGATTTAAGACTTTTTGTGTAAAAAAGAGGTCGTCGTCAGCTACAATTTACGGGTAGAGGCAAATGTGTACTCAGCCCGTTTTTTTATAATGACCAAATTATGACAACTAATCCTCTAACATTTATATAATGTCCAAATTATGACAACTAATCCCCACTAAATATAATTGGCATTATTCGGATTTCAAAATTTTTTCAGATATAAGACTTTTTGTGCAAGAAAGAGGGCATCCTCAGCTAAAATTTACGTGTAGTGGCATATGTGTACTCAGACCTGTTTTTTTATAATGACCAAATTATGACAACTAATCCTCACTAAAGTTGACATAATGACCAAATTATGACAAGTAATCGTCACTAAATTTAATATAAAAACCAAACTATGACAAATATGTGTACTCAGCACCGTTCTTTTATAATATAGTCCTCACTAAAATTGATATAATTCGAATTCCAAAACTATTTCAGATTTAAGACTTTTTGTGTAAGAAAGAGGTCGTCGTCAGCTACAATTTACGGGTAGAGGCATATGTGTACTCAGCAGCGTTCTTTTGCAGTATAATCCTCACTAAAATTGATATTATTCGAATTCCAAACCTATTTCAGATTTAAGACTTTTTGTGTAAGAAAGAGGTCGTCGTCAGCTACAATTTACGGGTAGAGGCATATGTGTACTCAGCCCGTATTTTTATATCGACCAATTTATGACAAATAGTCCTCACTAAATTTTATATTATTCGGAATACAAAATTATTTCAGATATAAGACTTTTTGTGTAAGAAAGAGGGCGTCCTCAGCTCCAATTTACGGGTAGAGGCATATGTGTACTCAGCCTGTTTTTTTATGATGACCAAATTATGACAAATAGTCCTCACTAAAGTTGACATAATGACCAAGTTATGACAACTAATCGTCACTAAATTTAATATAATGACCAAATTATGACAACTAGTCCTCACTAAAATTGATATTATTCGAATTCCAAAATTATTTCACATTTAAAACCTTTTGTTAAACAAAGAGGAAGACTAGGAAGAAAGATATAAGACTTTTTGTGCAAGAAAGATGGCATCCTCAGCTACTATTTTCGTGTAGTGGCATTTGTGTACTCAGCCCTGTTTTTTTATAATGGCCAAATTATGACAACTAATCCTCACTAAAGTTGGCATAATGACCAAATTATGACAACTAATCGTCACTACAATTAAAATAAAAACCAAATTATGACATATAGTCCTTACTAAAATTGATATTACACTTTTTGTGTAAGAAAGAGGTCGTCGTCAGCTACAATTTACGGGTAGTGGCATATGTGTACTCAGCACCATTCTTTTATAATATAGTCCTCACTAAAATTGATATAATTCATGACAACTAATCGTCACTAAATTTAATATAATGACCAAATTATGACAACTAGTCCTCACTAAAATTGATATTATTCGAATTCCAAAATTATTTCAGATTTAAAACCTTTTGTTAAAGAAGGAGGTCATCGTCAGCTACAATCACGGGTAGTTGCATACGTGTACTCATCCCCGTTCTTTTCTAATGACCAAATTATGACAACTAGTGCTTACTAAAATTAATATTATGGGGATTCCAAACTTATGTTAGATATAACACTTTTTGTGCAAGAAAGAGGGCATCCTCAGCTACAATTTACATGTAGCGGCATATGTGTACTCAGACCTGTTTTTTTATAATGACCAAATTATGACAACTAATCCTCACTAAAGTTGACATAATGACCAAATTATGACAACTAGTCGTCACTAAATTTAATATAAAAACCAAATTATGACAAATAGTCCTCACTAAAATTGATATTACACTTTTTGTGTAACAAAGAGGTCGTCCTCAGCTACAATTTATGGGTAGTGGCATATGTGTCCTCAGCCCTTTTTTTTTATAATGACCAAATTATGACAACTAATCCTCACTAAAGTTGATATAATGGCCAAATTATGACAACTAATCCTCATTTAATATAATCGTCATTATTCGGATTTCAAAATTTTTTCAGATGTAAGACTTTTTGTGCAAGAAAGATGTTATCCTCAGCTACAATTTACGTGTAGTGGCATATGTGTTTCAGCCCGTTTTTTTATAATGACCAAATTATGGCAAATAGTCCTCACTAAATTTTATATTATTCGGAATCCAAAATTATTTCAGATATAAAACTTTTTGTGTAAGAAAGAGGGCGTCCTCAGCTACAATTTACGGGTAGAGGCATATGTGTACTCAGCACACACTGTTTTTCTATAATGACCAAATTATGACAAATAGTCCTTACTAAATTTTATATTATTCGGAATCCAAAATTATTTCAGATATAAGACTTTTTGTGTAAGAAAGGGGGCGTCCTCAGCTACAATTTACGGGTAGAGGCATATGTGTACTCAGCCTGTTTTTTTATAATGACCAAATTATGACAACTAATTCTCACTAAAGTTGACATAATGACCAAATTATGACAACTAGTCGTCACTAAAATTGATATTACACTTTTTGTGTAAGAAAGATGTCGTCGTCAGCTACAATTTACGGGTAGTGGCATATGTGTACTCAGCACCGTTCTTTTATAATGAAGTCCCCACTAAAATTGATATTATTCGAATTCCAAAACTATTTCGGATTTAAAACTTTTTGTGTAAAAAAGAGGTCGTCGTCAGCTACAATTTACGGGTAGTGGCATATGTGTACTCAGCCCGTTTTATTATAATGACCAAATTATGACAACTAATATTCTAAAATTTATATAAAGTCCAAATTATGACAACTAATCCTCACTAAATTTAATTGGCATTATTCGGATTTCAAAATTTTTTCAGATATAAGACTTTTTGTGCAAGAAAGAGGGCATCCTCAGCTACAATTTACGTGTAGTGGCATATGTGTACTCAGACCTGTTTTTTTATAATGACCAAATTATGACAACTAATCCTCACTAAAGTTGACATAATGACCAAATTATGACAAGTAATCGTCACTAAATTTAATATAAAAACCAAACTATGACAAATATGTGTACTCAGCACCGTTCTTTTATAATATAGTCCTCACTAAAATTGATATAATTCGAATTCCAAAACTATTTCAGATTTAAGACTTTTTGTGTAAGAAAGAGGTCGTCGTCAGCTACAATTTACGGGTAGAGGCATATGTGTACTCAGCCCGTATTTTTATATCGACCAATTTATGACAAATAGTCCTCACTAAATTTTATATTATTCGGAATACAAAATTATTTCAGATATAAGACTTTTTGTGTAAGAAAGAGGGCGTCCTCAGCTACAATTTACGGGTAGAGGCATATGTGTACTCAGCCTGTTTTTTTATAATGACCAAATTATGACAAATAGTCCTCACTAAAGTTGACATAATGACCAAGTTATGACAACTAATCGTCACTAAATTTAATATAATGACCAAATTATGACAACTAGTCCTCACTAAAATTGATATTATTCGAATTCCAAAATTATTTCAGATTTAAAACCTTTTGTTAAAGAAGGAGGTCGTCGTCAGCTACAATCACGGGTAGTTGCATACGTGTACTCATCCCCGTTCTTTTCTAATGACCAAATTATGACAACTAGTGCTTACTAAAATTAATATTATGGGGATTCCAAACTTATGTTAGATATAACACTTTTTGTGCAAGAAAGAGGGCATCCTCAGCTACAATTTACATGTAGCGGCAAATGTGTACTCAGCCCTGTTTTTTTATAATGACCAAATTATGACAAATAGTCCTCACTAAATTTTATATTACACTTTTTGTGTAAGAAAGATGTCGTCGTCAGCTACAATTTACGGGTAGTGGCATATGTGTACTCAGCCCGTTTTATTATAATGACCAAATTATGACAACTAATATTCTAAAATTTATATAAAGTCCAAATTATGACAACTAATCCGCACTAAATATAATTGGCATTATTCGGAATTCAAAATTTTTTCAGATATAAGACTTTTTGTGCAAGAAAGATGGCATCCTCAGCTACTATTTTCGTGTAGTGGCATTTGTGTACTCAGCCCTGTTTTTTTATAATGGCCAAATTATGACAACTAATCCTCACTAAAGTTGGCATAATGACCAAATTATGACAACTAATCGTCACTACAATTAAAATAAAAACCAAATTATGACAAATAGTCGTCACTAAAATTGATATTACACTTTTTGTGTAAGAAAGAGGTCGTCGTCAGCTACAATTTACGGGTAGTGGCATATGTGTACTCAGCACCGTTCTTTTATAATATAGTCCTCACTAAAATTGATATAATTCGAATTCCAAAACTATTTCAGATTTAAGACTTTTTGTGTAAGAAAGCGGTCGTCGTCAGCTACAATTTACGGGTAGAGGCATATGTGTACTCAGCCCGTTTTTTTATAATGACCAAATTATGACAAATAGTCCTCAATAAATTTTATATTATTCGGAATCCAAAATTATTTCAGATATAAGACTTTTTGTGTAAGAAAGAGGGCGTCCTCAGCTACAATTTCCTAACTAAAGTTGACATGATGACCAGATAAAAGATTTTTTGTGTAAGAAAGAGGGCGTCCTCAGCTACAATTTACGGGTAGAGGAATATGTGTACTCAGCACCGTTCTTTTATAGTATAATCCTCACTAAAATTGATATTATTCGAATTCCAAACCTATTTCAGATTTAAGACTTTTTTTGTAAGAAAGAGGTCGTCGTCAGCTACAATTTACGGGTAGAGGCATATGTGTACTCAGCCCGTATTTTTATATCGACCAATTTATGACAAATAGTCCTCACTAAATTTTATATTATTCGGAATACAAAATTATTTCAGATATAAGACTTTTTGTGTAAGAAAGAGGGCGTCCTCAGCTACAATTTACGGGTAGAGCCATATGTGTACCCAGCCTGTTTTTTTATAATGACCAAATTATGACAAATAGTCCTTACTAAAGTTGACATAATGACCAAATTATGACAACTAGTCGTCACTAAATTTAATATAAAAACCAAATTATGACAAATAGTCCTCACTAAAATTGATATTACACTTTTTGTGTAAGAAAGATGTCGTCGTCAGCTACAATTTACGGGTAGTGGCATATGTGTACTCAGCACCGTTCTTTTATAATATAGTCCTCACTAAAATTGATATAATTCGAATTCCAAAACTATTTCAGATTTAAGACTTTTTGTGTAAGAAAGAGGTCGTCGTCAGCTACAATTTACGTGTAGAGGCATATGTGTACTCAGCCCGTATTTTTATATCGACCAAATTATGACATATAGTCCTCACTAAATTTTATATTATTCGGAATCCAAAATTATTTCAGATATAAGACTTTTTGTGTAAGAAAGAGGGCGTCCTCAGCTAAAATTTCCTCACTAAAGTTGACATGATGACCAGATAAAAGATTTTTTGTGTAAGAAAGAGGGCGTCCTCAGCTACAATTTACGGGTAGAGGCATATGTGGACTCAGCCCTGTTTTTTTATAAAGACCAAATTATGACAACTAATCCTCACTAAAGTTGACATAATGACCAAATTATGACAACTAATCGTCACTAAATTTAATATAATGACCAAATTATGACAACTAGTCCTCACTAAAATTGATATTATTCGAATTCCAAAATTATTTCAGATTTAAAACTTTTTGTTAAAGAAAGAGGTCGTCGTCAGCTACAATCACGGGTAGTTGCATACGTGTACTCATCCCCGTTCTTTTCAAATGACCAAATTATGACAACTAGTGCTTACTAAAATTAATATTATGGGGATTCAAAACTTATGTTAGATATAAGACTTTTTGTGCAAGAAAGAGGGCATCCTCAGCTACAATTTACATGTAGCGGCAAATGTGTACTCAGCCCTGTTTTTTTATAATGACCAAATTATGACAACTAATCCTCACTAAAGTTGACATAATGACCAAATTATGACAACTAATCGCCACTAAATTTAATATAATGACCAAATAATGACAAATAGTCCTCACTAAAATTGATATAATTCGAATTCCAAAACTATTTCAGATTTAAGACTTTTTGTGTAAGAAATAGGTCGTCGTCAGCTACAATTTACGGGTAGAGGCATATGTGTACTCAGCCTGTTTTTTTATAAAGACCAAATTATGACAAATAGTCCTCACTAAATTTTATATTATTCGGAATCCAAAATTATTTCAGATATAAAACTTTTTGTGTAAGAAAGAGGGCGCCCTCAGCTACAATTTACGGGTAGGGGCATATGTGTACTCAGCCTGTTTTTTATAAAGACCAAATTATGACAAATAGTCCTCACTAAATTTTATATTATTCGGAATTCAAAATTATTTCAGATATAAAACTTTTTGTGTAAGAAAGAGGGCGCCCTCAGCTACAATTTACGGGTGGAGGCATATGTGTACTCAGCCTGTTTTTTAATAATGGCCAAATTATGACAACTAATCCTCACTAAAGTTGACATAATGACCAAATTATGACAACTAGTCGTCACTAAATTTAATATAAAAACCAAATTATGACAAATAGTCCTCACTAAAATTGATATTACACTTTTTGTGTAAGAAAGATGTCGTCGTCAGCTACAATTTACGGGTAGTAGCATATGTGTACTCAGCACCGTTCTTTTATAATATTGTCCCCACTAAAGTTGATATTATTCGAATTCCAAAACTATTTCAGATTTAAGACTTTTTGTGTAAGAAAGAGGTCGTCGTCAGCTACAATTTACGTGTAGGGGCATATGTGCACTCAGCCTGTTTTTTTATAATGACCAAATTATGACAAATAGACCTCACTAAATTTTATATTATTCGGAATCCAAAATTATTTTGGATATAAGACTTTTTGTGCAAGAAAGAAGGCGTCCTCAGCTAATATTTATGGGTAGTGGCATATGTGTACTCAGCCCTGTTTTTTTATAATGACCAAATTATGACAACTAATCCTCACTAAAGTTGATATAATGGCCAAATTATGACAACTAATCCTCACTAAATATAATTGGCATTATTCGGATTTCAAAATTTTTTCAGATATAATACTTTTTGTGCAAGAAAGATGGCATCCTCAGCTACAATTTACGTGTAGTGGCATATGTGTACTCAGCAGTGTTATTTTATAATGACCAAATTATGACAACTAATCCTCTAAAATTTATATAATGTCCAAATTATGACAACTAATCCTCACTAAATTTAATTGGCATTATTCGGATTTCAAAATTTTTTTATATATAAGACTTTTTGTGCAAGAAAGAGGGCATCCTCAGCTACAATTTACGTGTAGTTGCATATGTGTACTCAGACCTGTTTTTTTCTTATGACCAAATTATGACAACTAATCCTCACTAAAGTTGACATAATGACCATATTATGACAACTAGTCGTCACTAAATTTAATATAAAAACCAAATATGACAAATAGTCCTCACTAAAATTGATATTACACTTTTTGTGTAAGAAAGAGGTCGTCGTCAGCTACAATTTACGGGTAGTAGCATATGTGTACTCAGCCCCGTTCTTTTATAAAATAGTCCTCACTAAAATTTATATTATTCGGATTCCTAAATTATTTCAGATATAAGACTTTTTGTGTAAGAAAGAGGGTGTCCTCAGAAACAATATACGGGTAGAGGCATATGTGTACCCAGCCCGTTTTTTTATAATGACCAAATTATAACAAATAGTCCTCACTAAATTTTATATTATTCGGAATCCAAAATAATTTTAGATATAAGACTTTTTGTGCAAGAAAGAAGGCGTCCTCAGCTACAATTTATGGGTAGTGGCATATGTGTACTCAGCCCTGTTTTTTTTATAATGACCAAATTATGACAACTAATCCTCGTTTAAGTTGATATAATGGCCAAATTATGACAACTAATCCTCATTTAATATAATTGTCATTATTCGGATTTCAAAATTTTTTCAGATATAAGACTTTTTGTGCAAGAAAGATGTTATCCTCAGCTACAATTTACGTGTAGTGGCATACGTGTACTTAGCCCTGTTTTTTATAATGGACAAATTATGACAACTAATCCTCACTAAAGTTGACATAATGACCAATTTATGACAACTAATCGTCACTAAAATTAAAATAAAAACCAAATTATGACAAATAGTCCTCACTAAAATTGATATTACATTTATTGTGTAAGAAAGAGGTCGTCGTCAGCTACAATTTGCGGGTAGAGGCATATGTGTACTCAGCCCGTTTTTTTATAATGACCAATTTATGACAAATAGTCCTCACTATATTTTATATTATTCGGAATCCAAAATTATTTCAGATATAAAACTTTTTATGTAAGAAAGAGGGCGTCCTCAGCTACAATTTACGGGTTGAGGCATATGTGTACTCAGGCTGTTTTTCTATAATGACCAGATTATGACAAATAGTCCTCACTAAATTTTATTTTATTCGGAATCCAAAATTATTTCAGATATAAAACTTTTTGTGTAAGAAAGAGGGCGTCCTCAGCTACAATTTACGGGTAGAGGCATATGTGTACTTAGCCTGTTTTTTTATAATGACCAAATTATGACAAATAGTCCTTACTAAATTTTATATTATTCAGAATCCAAAATTATTTAAGATATAAGACTTTTTGTGCAAGAAAGAAGGCGTCCTCAGCTACAATTTATGGGTAGTGGCATACGTGTACTCAGCCCTTTTTTATAATGGCCAAATTATGACAACTAATCCTCACTAAAGTTGACATAAGAAAGAGGGCGTCCTCAGCTACAATTTACGGGTAGAGGCATATGTGTACTCAGCCTGTTTTTTTATAATGACCAAATTATGACAAATAGACCTCACTAAATTTTATATTATTCGGAATCCAAAATTAATTTAGATATAAGACTTTTTGTGCAAGAAAGAAGGCGTCCTAAGCTACAATTTACGGGTGGAGGAATATGTGTACTCAGCCTGTTTTTTTATAATGGCCAAAGTATGACAACTAATCCTCACTAAAGTTGACATAATGACCAAATTATGACAACTAGTCGTCACTAAATTTAATATAAAAACCAAATTATGACAAATAGTCCTCACTAAAATTGATATTACACTTTTTGTGTAGGAAAGATGTCGTCGTCAGCTACAATTTACGGGAAGTAGCATATGTGTACTCAGCCCTGTTTTTTTATAATGACCAAATTATGACAACTAATCCTCACTAAAGTTGATATAATGGCCAATTATGACAACTAATCCTCACTAAATATAATTGGCATTATTCGGACTTCAAAATTTTTTCAGATATAAGACTTTTTGTGCAAGAAAGATGGCATCCTCAGCTACAATTTACGTGTAGTGGCATATGTGTACTCAGCCCTGTTTTTTTATAATGACCAAATTATGACAACTAATCCTCTAAAGTTTATAAAATGTCCAAATTATGACAACTAATCCTCACTAAATTTAATTGGCATTATTCGGATTTCAAAATTTTTTTAGATATAAGACTTTTTGTGCAAGAAAGAGGGCATCCTCAGCTACAATTTACGTGTAGTGGCATATGTGTACTCAGCCCTGTTATTTTATAATGACCAAATTATGACAACTAATCCTCACTAAAGTTGATATAATGGCCAAATTATGACAACTAATCCTCACTAAATATAATTGGCATTATTCGGATTTCAAAATTTTTTCAGATATAATACTTTTTGACCAAATTATGACAACTAATCCTCACTAAAGTTGACATAATGACCAAATTATGACAACTAGTCGTCACTAAATTTAATATAAAAACCAAATTATGACAAATAGTCCTCACTAAAATTGATATTACACTTTTTGTGTAAGAAAGAGGTCGTCGTCAGCTACAATTTACGGGTAGTAGCATATGTGTACCCAGCCCCGTTCTTTTATAAAATAGTCCTCACTAAAATTTATATTATTCGGATTCCTAAATTATTTCAGATATAAGACTTTTTGTGTAAGAAAGAGGGTGTCCTCAGCTACAATTTACGGGTAGAGGCATATGTGTACTCAGTCCGTTTTTTTATAATGACCAAATTATGACAAATAATCCTCACTAAAATTTATATTATTCGGAATCCAAAATTATTTTAGATATAAGACTTTTTGTGCAAGAAAGAAGGCGTCCTCAGCTACAATTTATGGGTAGTGGCATATGTGTACACAGTTTTTTTTATAATGGCCAAATTATGACAACTAATCCTCACTAAAGTTGACATAATGACCAATTTATGACAACTAATCTTCACTAAAATAAAAATAAAAATTAAATTATGACAAATAGTCCTCACTAAAATTGATATTACATTTATTGTGTAAGAAAGATGTCGTCGTCAGCTACAATTTACGGGTAGAGGCATATGTGTACTTAGCCCGTTTTTTTATAATGACCAAATTATGACAAATTGTCCTCACTAAATTTTATATTATTCGGAATCCAAAATTATTTCATATATAAAACTTTTTATGTAAGAAAGAGGGCGTCCTCAGCTACAATTTACAGGTAGAGGCATATGTGACCCAATTATGACAAATAGTCCTTACTAAATTTTATATTATTCGGAATCCAAAATTATTTCAGATATAAGACTTTTTGTGTAAGAAAGAGGGCGTCCTCAGCTACAATTTACGGGTAGAGGCATATGTGTACTCAGATTTGTTTTTTTATTATGACCAAATTATGACAACTAATCCTCACTAAAGTTGACATAATGACCAAATTATGACAACTAGTCGTCACTAAATTTAATATAAAAACCAAATTATGACAAATAGTCCTCACTAAAATTGATATTACACTTTTTGTGTAAGAAAGAGGTCGTCGTCAGCTATAATTTACGGGTAGTAGCATATGTGTACTCAGCCCCGTTCTTTTATAAAATAGTCCTCACTAAAATTTATATTATTCGGATTCCTAAATTATTTCAGATATAAAACTTTTTGTGTAAGAAAGAGGGTGTCCTCAGCTACAATTTACGGGTAGAGGCATATGTGTACTCAGCCCGTTTTTTTATAATGACCAAATTATGACAAATAGTCCTTACTAAATTTTATATTATTCGGAACAAAAAATTATTTTAGATATAAGACTTTTTGTGCAAGAAAGAAGGCGTCCTCAGCTACAATTTACGTGTAGTGGCATATGTGTACTCAGATTTGTTTTTTTATTATGACCAAATTATGACAACTAATCCTCACTAAAGTTGACATAATGACCAAATTATGACAACTAATCGTCACTAAAATTAAAATAAAAATTAAATTATGACAAATAGTCCTCACTAAAATTGATATTACATTTATTGTGTAAGAAAGAGGTCGTCGTCAGCTACAATTTACGTGTAGTGGCATATGTGTACTTAGCCCTGTTTTTTTATAATGGCCAAATTATGACAACTAATCCTCACTAAAGTTGACATAATGACCAATTTATGACAACTAATCGTCACTAAAATTAAAATAAAAATTAAATTATGACAAATAGTCCTCACTAAAATTGATATTACATTTATTGTGTAAGAAAGAGGTAGTCGTCAGCTACAATTTACAGGTAGAGGCATATGGGTACTCAGCCCGTTTTTTTATAATGACCAAATTATGACAAATTGTCCTCACTAAATTTTATATTATTCGGAATCCAAAATTATTTCAGATATAAAACTTTTTATGTAAGAAAGAGGGCGTCCTCAGCTACAATTTACAGGTAGAGGCATATGTGTACTCAGCCTGTTTTTTTATAATAACCAAATTATGACAAATAGACCGCACTAAATTTTATATTATTCGGAGTCCAAAATTATTTTAGATACAAGACTTTTTGTGCAAGAAAGAAGGCGTCCTCAGCTACAATTTATGGGTAGTGGCATATGTGTACTCAGCCCTGTTTTTTATAATGACCAAATTATGACAACTAATCCTCACTAAAGTTGATATAATGGCCAATTATGACAACTAATCCTCACCAAATATAATTGGCATTATTCGGATTTCAAAATTTTTTCAGATATAAGACTTTTTGTGCAAGAAAGATGGCATCCTCAGCTACAATTTATGGGTAGTGGCATATGTGTACTCAGCACAGTTTTTTTTATAATGGCCAAATTATGACAACTAATCCTCACTAAAGTTGACATAATGACCAATTTATGACAACTAATCTTCACTAAAATTAAAATAAAAATTAAATTATGACAAATAGTCCTCACTAAAATTGATATTACATTTATTGTGTAAGAAAGATGTCATCGTCAGCTACAATTTACGGGTAGAGGCATATGTGTACTCAGCCCGTTTTTTTATAATGACCACATTATGACAAATTGTCCTCACTAAATTTTATATTATTCGGAATCCAAAATTATTTCATATACAAAACTTTTTATGTAAGAAAGAGGGCGTCCTCAGCTACAATTTACAGGTAGAGGCATATGTGTACTCAGCCTGTTTTTTATAATGACCAAATTATGACAAATAGTCCTTACTAAATTTTATATTATTCAGAATCCAAAATTATTTTAGATATAAGACTTTTTGTGCAAGAAAGAAGGCGTCCTCAGCTACAATTTACGGGTAGAGGCATATTTGTACTCAGCCTGTTTTTTTATAATGGCCAAATTATGACAACTAATCCTCACTAAAGTTGATATAATGGCCAAATTATGACAACTAATCCTCACTAAATATAACTGGCATTATTCGGATTTTAAAATTTTTTCAGATATAAGACTTTTTGTGAAAGAAAGATGGCATCCTCAGCTACAATTTACGTGTAGTGGCATATGTGTTTCAGCCCGTTTTTTTATAATGACCAAATTATGGCAAATAGTCCTCACTAAATTTTATATTATTCGGAATCCAAAATTATTTCAGATATAAGACTTTTTGTGTAAGAAAGAGGGTGTCCTCAGCTACAATTTACGGGTAGAGGCATATGTGTACTCAGTCCGTTTTTTTATAATGACCAATTTATGACAAATAGTCCTCACTAAATTTTATATTATTCGGAATCCAAAATTATTTTAGATATAAGACTTTTTGTGCAAGAAAGAGGGCGTCCTCAGCTACAATTTACGGGTAGAGGCATATGTGTACTCAGTCCGTTTTTTTATAATGACCAAATTATGACAAATAGTCCTCACTAAATTTTATATTATTCGGAATTCAAAATTATTTTAGATATAAGACTTTTTGTGCAAGAAAGAAGGCGTCCTCAGCTACAATTTATGGGTAGTGGCATATGTGTACTCAGCACAGTTTTTTTTATAATGACCAAATTATGACAACTAATCCTCACTAAAGTTGATATAATGGCCAAATTATGACAACTAATCCTCATTTAATATAATTGTCATTATTCGGATTTCAAAATTTTTTCAGATATAAGAATTTTTGTGCAAGAAAGATGTTATCCTCAGCTACAATTTACGTGTAGTGGCATATGTGTACTTAGCCCTGTTTTTTTATAATGGCCAAATTATGACAACTAATCCTCACTAAAGTTGACATAATGACCAATTTATGACAACTAATCTTCACTAAAATTAAAATAAAAATTAAATTATGACAAATAGTCCTCACTAAAATTGATATTACATTTTTTATAATGGCCAAATTATGACAACTAATCCTCACTAAAGTTGACATAATGACCAATTTATGACAACTAATCGTCACTAAAATTAAAATAAAAACCAATTTATGAAAAATAGTCCTCACTAAAATTGATATTACATTTATTGTGTAAGAAAGAGGTCGTCGTCAGCTACAATTTACGGGTAGTGGTATATGTGTACTCAACACCGTTCTTTTATAATGTAGTCCTCACTAAAATTTATATTATTCGAATTCCAAAACTATTTCAGATTTAAGACTTTTTGTGTAAGAAAGAGGTCGTCGTCAGCTACAATTTATGGGTAGTGGCATATGTGTACTCAGCCCTGTTTTTTTATAATGACCAAATTATGACAACTAATCCTCACTAAAGTTGATATAATGGCCAAATTATGACAACTAATCCTCACTAAATATAATTGGCATTATTCGGATTTTAAAATTTTTTCAGATATGAGACTTTTTGTGCAAGAAAGATGGCATCCTCAGCTACAATTTACGTGTAGTGGCATATGTGTACTCAGCCCTGTTATTTTATAATGACCAAATTATGACAACTAATCCTCTAAAATTTATATAATGTCCAAATTATGACAACTAATCCTTACTAAATTTAATTATGACCAAATTATGACAAATAGTCCTCACTAAATTTTATATTATTCGGAATCCAAAATTATTTCAGATATAAAACTTTTTGTGTAAGAAAGAGGGCGTCCTCAGCTACAATTTACGAGTAGAGGCATATGTGTACTCAGCCCTATTTTTTTATAATGACCAAATTATGACAACTAATCCTCACTAAAGTTGACATAATGACCAAATTATGACAACTAATCGTCACTAAATTTAATATAATGACCAAATTATGACAAATAGTCCTCACTAAAATTGATATTATTCGAATTCCAAAACTATTTCATATTTAAGACTTTTTGTGTAAAAAAGAGGTCGTCGTCAGCTGCAATTTACGGGCAGAGGCATATGTGTACTCATCCCGTTTTTTTACATTGACCAAATTTTGACAAATAGTCCTCACTAAATTTTATATTATTCGGAATCCAAAATTATTTTAGATATAAGACTTTTTGTGTAAGAAACAGGGCGTCCTCAGCTACAATTTACGGGTAGAGGCATATGTGTACTCAGCCTGTTTTTTTATAATGGCCAAATTATGACAACTAATCCTCACTAAAGTTGACATAATGACCAATTTATGACAACTAATCGTCACTAAAATTAAAATAAAAACCAATTTATGAAAAATAGTCCTCACTAAAATTGATATTACATTTATTGTGTAAGAAAGAGGTCGTCGTCAGCTACAATTTACGGGTAGTGGTATATGTGTACTCAACACCGTTCTTTTATAATGTAGTCCTCACTAAAATTTATATTATTCGAATTCCAAAACTATTTCAGATTTAAGACTTTTTGTGTAAGAAAGAGGTCGTCGTCAGCTACAATTTACGGGTAGAGGCATATGTGTAATCAGCCCGTTTTTTTATAATGACCAAATTATGACAAATAGTCCTCACTAAATTTTATATTATTCGGAATCCAAAATTATTTCAGATATAAAACTTTTTGTGTAAGAAAGAGGGCGTCCTCAGCTACAATTTACGAGTAGAGGCATATGTGTACTCAGCCTGTTTTTCTATAATGACCAAATTGTAACAAATAGTCCTTACTAAATTTTATATTATTCGGAATCCAAAATTATTTCAGATATAACACTTTTTGTGTAAGAAAGAGGGCGTCCTCAGCTACAATTTACGGGTAGAGGCATATGTGTACTCAGCCTGTTTTTTTATAATGACCAAATTATGACAAATAGTCCTTACTAAATTTTATATTATTCAGAATCCAAAATAATTTTAGATATAATACTTTTTGTGTAAGAAAGAAGGCGTCCTCAGCTACAATTTATGGGTAGTGGCATACGTGTACTCAGCCCTGTTTTTTTATAATGGCCAAATTATGACAACTAATCCTCACCAAAGTTGACATAATGACCAAATTATGACAACTAGTCGTCACTAAATTAAATATAAAAACCAAATTATGACAAATAGTCCTCACTAAAATTGATATTACACTTTTTGTGTAAGAAAGATGTCATCGTCAGCTACAATTTACGGGTAGTGGCATATGTGTACTCTGCACCGTTCTTTTATAATATAGTCCCCACTAAAATTGATGTTATTCGAATTCCAAAACTGTTTCAGATTTAAGACTTTATGTGTAAGAAAGAGGTCGTCGTCAGCTACAATTTACGGGTAGAGGCATATGTGTACTCAGCCCGTTTTTTTATAATGACCAAATTATGGCAAATAGTGCTCACTAAACTTTATATTATTCGGAATCCAAAATTATTTCAGATATAAGACCTTTTGTCCAAGAAAGAAGGCGTCCTCAGCTACAATATATGGGTAGTGGCATATGTGTACTCAGCCCTGTTTTTTTATAATGACCAAATTATGACAACTAATCCTCACTAAATATAATTGGCATTATTCGGATTTCAAAATTTTTTCAGATATAAGACTTTTTGTGCAAGAAAGATGGCATCCTCAGCTACAATTTACGTGTAGTGGCATATGTGTACTCAGCCCTGTTATTTTATAATGACCAAATTATGACAACTAATCCTCTAAAATTTATATAATGTCCATATTATGACAACTAATCCTCAATAAATTTAATTGGCATTATTCGGATTTCAAAATTTTTTCAGATGTTATACTTTTTGTGCAAGAAAGAGGGCATCCTCAGCTACAATTTACGTGTAGCGGCAAATGTGTACTCAGCCCTGTTTTTTTATAATGACTAAATTATGACATCTAATCCTCACTAAAGTTGACATAATGACCAAATTATGACAACTAATCGTCACTAAATTTAATATAATGACCAAATTATGATAAATAGTCCTCACTAAAATTGATATTATTCGAATTCCAAACCTATTTCAGATTTAAGACTTTTTGTGTAAGAAAGAGGTCGTCGTCAGCTACAATTTACGGGTAGAGGCATATGTGTACTCAGCCCGTTTTTTTATAATGACGAAATTATGACAAATAGTCCTCACTAAATTTAATATTATTCGGAATCCAAAATTATTTCAGATATAAAACTTTTTGTGTAAGAAAGAGCGCGTTCTCAGCTACAATTTACGGGTAGAGGCATATGTGTACTCAGCCTGTTTTTTTATAATGACCAATTTATGACAAATAGTCCTTACTAAATTTTATATTATTCGGAATCCAAAATTATTTAGATATAAGACTTTTTGTGCAAGAAAGAGGGCGTCCTCAGCTACAATTTACGGGTAGAGGCATATGTGTACTCAGCCTGTTTTTTTATAATGGCCAAATTATGACAACTAATCCTCACTAAAGTTGACATAATGACCAAATTATGACAACTAGTCGTCACTAAATTTAATATAAAAACCAAATTATGACAAATAGTCCTCACTAAAATTGATATTACACTTTTTGTGTAAGAAAGAGGTCGTCGTCAGCTACAATCTACGGGTAGAGGCATATGTGTACTCAGCCCGTTTTTTTATATTGACCAAATTTTGACAAATAGTCCTCACTAAATTTTATATTATTCGGAATCCAAAATTATTTTAGATATAAGACTTTTTGTGCAAGAAAGAAGGCGTCCTCAGCTACAGTTTATGGGTAGTGGCATATGTGTACTCAGCCCTGTTTTTTTATAATGACCAAATTATGACAACTAATCCTCACTAAAGTTGACATAATGACCAAATTATGACAACTAATCGTCACTAAATTTAATATAATGACCAAATTATGACAAATAGTCCTCACTAAAATTGATATTATTCGAATTCCAAAACTATTTCATATTTAAGACTTTTTGTGTAAAAAAGAGGTCGTCGTCAGCTGCAATTTACGGGCAGAGGCATATGTGTACTCATCCCGTTTTTTTACATTGACCAAATTTTGACAAATAGTCCTCACTAAATTTTATATTATTCGGAATCCAAAATTATTTTAGATATAAGACTTTTTGTGTAAGAAACAGGGCGTCCTCAGCTACAATTTACGGGTAGAGGCATATGTGTACTCAGCCTGTTTTTTTATAATGGCCAAATTATGACAACTAATCCTCACTAAAGTTGACATAATGACCAATTTATGACAACTAATCGTCACTAAAATTAAAATAAAAACCAATTTATGAAAAATAGTCCTCACTAAAATTGATATTACATTTATTGTGTAAGAAAGAGGTCGTCGTCAGCTACAATTTACGGGTAGTGGTATATGTGTACTCAACACCGTTCTTTTATAATGTAGTCCTCACTAAAATTTATATTATTCGAATTCCAAAACTATTTCAGATTTAAGACTTTTTGTGTAAGAAAGAGGTCGTCGTCAGCTACAATTTACGGGTAGAGGCATATGTGTAATCAGCCCGTTTTTTTATAATGACCAAATTATGACAAATAGTCCTCACTAAATTTTATATTATTCGGAATCCAAAATTATTTCAGATATAAAACTTTTTGTGTAAGAAAGAGGGCGTCCTCAGCTACAATTTACGAGTAGAGGCATATGTGTACTCAGCCTGTTTTTCTATAATGACCAAATTGTAACAAATAGTCCTTACTAAATTTTATATTATTCGGAATCCAAAATTATTTCAGATATAACACTTTTTGTGTAAGAAAGAGGGCGTCCTCAGCTACAATTTACGGGTAGAGGCATATGTGTACTCAGCCTGTTTTTTTATAATGACCAAATTATGACAAATAGTCCTTACTAAATTTTATATTATTCAGAATCCAAAATAATTTTAGATATAATACTTTTTGTGTAAGAAAGAAGGCGTCCTCAGCTACAATTTATGGGTAGTGGCATACGTGTACTCAGCCCTGTTTTTTTATAATGGCCAAATTATGACAACTAATCCTCACCAAAGTTGACATAATGACCAAATTATGACAACTAGTCGTCACTAAATTAAATATAAAAACCAAATTATGACAAATAGTCCTCACTAAAATTGATATTACACTTTTTGTGTAAGAAAGATGTCATCGTCAGCTACAATTTACGGGTAGTGGCATATGTGTACTCTGCACCGTTCTTTTATAATATAGTCCCCACTAAAATTGATGTTATTCGAATTCCAAAACTGTTTCAGATTTAAGACTTTATGTGTAAGAAAGAGGTCGTCGTTAGCTACAATTTACGGGTAGAGGCATATGTGTACTCAGCCCGTTTTTTTATAATGACCAAATTATGGCAAATAGTGCTCACTAAATTTTATATTATTCGGAATCCAAAATTATTTCAGATATAAGACCTTTTGTCCAAGAAAGAAGGCGTCCTCAGCTACAATATATGGGTAGTGGCATATGTGTACTCAGCCCTGTTTTTTTATAATGACCAAATTATGACAACTAATCCTCACTAAATATAATTGGCATTATTCGGATTTCAAAATTTTTTCAGATATAAGACTTTTTGTGCAAGAAAGACGGCATCCTCAGCTACAATTTACGTGTAGTGGCATATGTGTACTCAGCCCTGTTATTTTATAATGACCAAATTATGACAACTAATCCTCTAAAATTTATATAATGTCCAAATTATGACAACTAATCCTCAATAAATTTAATTGGCATTATTCGGATTTCAAAATTTTTTCAGATGTTATACTTTTTGTGCAAGAAAGAGGGCATCCTCAGCTACAATTTACGTGTAGCGGCAAATGTGTACTCAGCCCTGTTTTTTTATAATGACTAAATTATGACATCTAATCCTCACTAAAGTTGACATAATGACCAAATTATGACAACTAATCGTCACTAAATTTAATATAATGACCAAATTATGATAAATAGTCCTCACTAAAATTGATATTATTCGAATTCCAAACCTATTTCAGATTTAAGACTTTTTGTGTAAGAAAGAGGTCGTCGTCAGCTACAATTTACGGGTAGAGGCATATGTGTACTCAGCCCGTTTTTTTATAATGACCAAATTATGACAAATAGTCCTCACTAAATTTAATATTATTCGGAATCCAAAATTATTTCAGATATAAAACTTTTTGTGTAAGAAAGAGCGCGTTCTCAGCTACAATTTACGGGTAGAGGCATATGTGTACTCAGCCTGTTTTTTTATAATGACCAATTTATGACAAATAGTCCTTACTAAATTTTATATTATTCGGAATCCAAAATTATTTAGATATAAGACTTTTTGTGCAAGAAAGATGGCGTCCTCAGCTACAATTTACGGGTAGAGGCATATGTGTACTCAGCCTGTTTTTTTATAATGGCCAAATTATGACAACTAATCCTCACTAAAGTTGACATAATGACCAAATTATGACAACTAGTCGTCACTAAATTTAATATAAAAACCAAATTATGACAAATAGTCCTCACTAAAATTGATATTACACTTTTTGTGTAAGAAAGAGGTCGTCGTCAGCTACAATCTACGGGTAGAGGCATATGTGTACTCAGCCCGTTTTTTTATATTGACCAAATTTTGACAAATAGTCCTCACTAAATTTTATATTATTCGGAATCCAAAATTATTTTAGATATAAGACTTTTTGTGCAAGAAAGAAGGCGTCCTCAGCTACAGTTTATGGGTAGTGGCATATGTGTACTCAGCCCTGTTTTTTTATAATGACCAAATTATGACAACTAATCCTCACTAAAGTTGATATAATGGACAAATTATGACAACTAATCCCCACTAAATATAATTGGCATTAATCGGATTTCAAAATTTTTTCAGATATAATACTTTTTGTGCAAGAAAGATGGCATCCTCAGCTACAATTTACGTGTAGTGGCATATGTGTACTCAGCCCTGTTTTTTTATAGTGACCAAATTATGACAACTAATCCTCACTAAAGTTGACATAATGACCAAATTATGACAACTAGTCGTCACTAAATTTAATGTAAAAACCAAATTATGACAAATAGTCCTCACTAAAATTGATATTACACTTTTTGTGTAAGAAAGAGGTCGTCGTCAGCTACAATTTACGGGTAGAGGCATATGTGTACTCAGCCTGTTTTTTTTATAATGAGCAAATTATGACAAATAGTCCTTACTATATTTTATATTATTCAGAATCCAAAATAATTTTAGATATAATACTTTTTGTGTAAGAAAGAAGGCGTCCTCAGCTACAATTTATGGGTAGTGGCATACGTGTATTTAGCCCTGTTTTTTTATAATGGCCAAATTATGACAACTAATCCTAACTAAATTTGACATAATGACCAAATTATGACAACTAGTCGTCACTAAATTTAATATAAAAACCAAATTATGACAAATAGTCCTCACTAAAACTGATATAACACTTTTTGTGTAAGAAAGATGTCATCGTCAGCTACAATTTACGGGTAGTGGCATCTGTGTACTCTGCACCGTTCTTTTATAATATAGTCCCCACTAAAATTGATGTTATTCGAATTCCAAACCTATTTCAGATTTAAGACTTTTTGTGTAAGAAAGAGGTCGTCGTCAGCTACAATTTACGGGTAGAGGCATATGTGTACTCAGCCCGTTTTTTTATAATGACCAAATTATGACAAATAGTCCTCACTAAATTTAATATTATTCGGAATCCAAAATTATTTCAGATATAAAACTTTTTGTGTAAGAAAGAGCGCGTTCTCAGCTACAATTTACGGGTAGAGGCATATGTGTACTCAGCCTGTTTTTTTATAATGACCAATTTATGACAAATAGTCCTTACTAAATTTTATATTATTCGGAATCCAAAATTATTTAGATATAAGACTTTTTGTGCAAGAAAGAGGGCGTCCTCAGCTACAATTTACGGGTAGAGGCATATGTGTACTCAGCCTGTTTTTTTATAATGGCCAAATTATGACAACTAATCCTCACTAAAGTTGACATAATGACCAAATTATGACAACTAGTCGTCACTAAATTTAATATAAAAACCAAATTATGACAAATAGTCCTCACTAAAATTGATATTACACTTTTTGTGTAAGAAAGAGGTCGTCGTCAGCTACAATCTACGGGTAGAGGCATATGTGTACTCAGCCCGTTTTTTTATATTGACCAAATTTTGACAAATAGTCCTCACTAAATTTTATATTATTCGGAATCCAAAATTATTTTAGATATAAGACTTTTTGTGCAAGAAAGAAGGCGTCCTCAGCTACAGTTTATGGGTAGTGGCATATGTGTACTCAGCCCTGTTTTTTTATAATGACCAAATTATGACAACTAATCCTCACTAAATATAATTGGCATTATTCGGATTTCAAAATTTTTTCAGATATAAGACTTTTTGTGCAAGAAAGATGGCATCCTCAGCTACAATTTACGTGTAGTGGCATATGTGTACTCAGCCCTGTTATTTTATAATGACCAAATTATGACAACTAATCCTCTAAAATTTATATAATGTCCAAATTATGACAACTAATCCTCAATAAATTTAATTGGCATTATTCGGATTTCAAAATTTTTTCAGATGTTATACTTTTTGTGCAAGAAAGAGGGCATCCTCAGCTACAATTTACGTGTAGCGGCAAATGTGTACTCAGCCCTGTTTTTTTATAATGACTAAATTATGACATCTAATCCTCACTAAAGTTGACATAATGACCAAATTATGACAACTAATCGTCACTAAATTTAATATAATGACCAAATTATGATAAATAGTCCTCACTAAAATTGATATTATTCGAATTCCAAACCTATTTCAGATTTAAGACTTTTTGTGTAAGAAAGAGGTCGTCGTCAGCTACAATTTACGGGTAGAGGCATATGTGTACTCAGCCCGTTTTTTTATAATGACCAAATTATGACAAATAGTCCTCACTAAATTTAATATTATTCGGAATCCAAAATTATTTCAGATATAAAACTTTTTGTGTAAGAAAGAGCGCGTTCTCAGCTACAATTTACGGGTAGAGGCATATGTGTACTCAGCCTGTTTTTTTATAATGACCAATTTATGACAAATAGTCCTTACTAAATTTTATATTATTCGGAATCCAAAATTATTTAGATATAAGACTTTTTGTGCAAGAAAGAGGGCGTCCTCAGCTACAATTTACGGGTAGAGGCATATGTGTACTCAGCCTGTTTTTTTATAATGGCCAAATTATGACAACTAATCCTCACTAAAGTTGACATAATGACCAAATTATGACAACTAGTCGTCACTAAATTTAATATAAAAAACAAATTATGACAAATAGTCCTCACTAAAATTGATATTACACTTTTTGTGTAAGAAAGAGGTCGTCGTCAGCTACAATCTACGGGTAGAGGCATATGTGTACTCAGCCCGTTTTTTTATATTGACCAAATTTTGACAAATAGTCCTCACTAAATTTTATATTATTCGGAATCCAAAATTATTTTAGATATAAGACTTTTTGTGCAAGAAAGAAGGCGTCCTCAGCTACAGTTTATGGGTAGTGGCATATGTGTACTCAGCCCTGTTTTTTTATAATGACCAAATTATGACAACTAATCCTCACTAAAGTTGATATAATGGACAAATTATGACAACTAATCCCCACTAAATATAATTGGCATTAATCGGATTTCAAAATTTTTTCAGATATAATACTTTTTGTGCAAGAAAGATGGCATCCTCAGCTACAATTTACGTGTAGTGGCATATGTGTACTCAGCCCTGTTTTTTTATAGTGACCAAATTATGACAACTAATCCTCACTAAAGTTGACATAATGACCAAATTATGACAACTAGTCGTCACTAAATTTAATGTAAAAACCAAATTATGACAAATAGTCCTCACTAAAATTGATATTACACTTTTTGTGTAAGAAAGAGGTCGTCGTCAGCTACAATTTACGGGTAGAGGCATATGTGTACTCAGCCTGTTTTTTTTATAATGAGCAAATTATGACAAATAGTCCTTACTATATTTTATATTATTCAGAATCCAAAATAATTTTAGATATAATACTTTTTGTGTAAGAAAGAAGGCGTCCTCAGCTACAATTTATGGGTAGTGGCATACGTGTATTTAGCCCTGTTTTTTTATAATGGCCAAATTATGACAACTAATCCTAACTAAATTTGACATAATGACCAAATTATGACAACTAGTCGTCACTAAATTTAATATAAAAACCAAATTATGACAAATAGTCCTCACTAAAACTGATATAACACTTTTTGTGTAAGAAAGATGTCATCGTCAGCTACAATTTACGGGTAGTGGCATCTGTGTACTCTGCACCGTTCTTTTATAATATAGTCCCCACTAAAATTGATGTTATTCGAATTCCAAACCTATTTCAGATTTAAGACTTTTTGTGTAAGAAAGAGGTCGTCGTCAGCTACAATTTACGGGTAGAGGCATATGTGTACTCAGCCCGTTTTTTTATAATGACCAAATTATGACAAATAGTGCTCACTAAATTTTATATTATTCGGAATCCAAAATTATTTCAGATATAAGACTTTTTTTGTCCAAGAAAGAAGGCGTCCTCAGCTACAATTTATGGGTAGTGGCATATGTGTAATCAGCCCTGTTTTTTTATAATGACCAAATTATGACAAATAGTGCTCACTAAATTTTATATTATTCGGAATCCAAAATTATTTCAGATATAAGACCTTTTGTCCAAGAAAGAAGGCGTCCTCAGCTACAATTTATGGGTAGTGGCATATGTGTAATCAGCCCTGTTATTTTATAATGACCAAATTATGACAACTAATCCTCTAAAATTTATATAATGTCCAAATTATGACAACTAATCCTCAATAAATTTAATTGGCATTATTCGGATTTCAAAATTTTTTCAGATATAAGACTTTTTGTGCAAGAAAGATGGCATCCTCAGCTACAATTTACGTGTAGTGGCATATGTGTACTCAGCCCTGTTATTTTATAATGACCAAATTATGACAACTAATCCTCTAAAATTTATATAATGTCCAAATTATGACAACTAATCCTCAATAAATTTAATTGGCATTATTCGGATTTCAAAATTTTTTCAGATATTATACTTTTTGTGCAAGAAAGAGGGCATCCTCAGCTACAATTTACGTGTAGTGGCATCTGTGTACTCTGCACCGTTCTTTTATAATATAGTCCCCACTAAAATTGATGTTATTCGAATTCCAAAACTGTTTCAGATTTAAGACTTTTTGTGTAAGAAAGAGGTCGTCGTCAGCTACAATTTACGGGTAGAGGCATATGTGTACTCAGCCCGTGTTTTTATAATGACCAAATTATGACAAATAGTCCTCACTAAATTTTATATTATTCGGAATCCAAAATTATTTCAGATATAAAACTTTTTGTGTAAGAAAGAGGGCGACCTCAGCTACAATTTACGGGTAGAGGCATATGTGTACTCAGCCTGTTTTTTGATAATGGCCAAATTATGACAACTAATCCTCACTAAAGTTGACATAATGACCAAATTATGACAACTAGTCGTCACTAAATTTAATATAAAAACCAAATTATGACAAATAGTCCTCACTAAAATTGATATTAGACTTTTTGTGTAAGAAAGAGGTCGTCGTCAGCTACAATTTACGGGTAGTGGCATACGAGTACTCAGCATGTTTTTTTATAATGACCAAATTATGACAACTAATCCTCACTAAAGTTGATATAATGGACAAATTATGACAACTAATCCCCACTAAATATAATTGGCATTATTCGGATTTCAAAATTTTTTCTGATATAATACTTTTTGTGCAAGAAAGATGGCATCCTCAGCTACAATTTACGTGTAGTGGCATATGTGTACTCAGCCCTGTTTTTTTATAGTCACCAAATTATGACAACTAATCCTCACTAAAGTTGACATAATGACCAAATTATGACAACTAGTCGTCACTAAATTTAATATAAAAACCAAATTATGACAAATAGTCCTCACTAAAATTGATATTACACTTTTTGTGTAAGAAAGAGGTCGTCGTCAGCTACAATTTACGGGTAGAGGCATATGTGTACTCAGCCCGTTTTTTTATATTGACCAAATTTTGACAAATAGTCCTCACTAAATTTTATATTATTCGGAATCCAAAATTATTTCAGATATAATACTTTTTGTGCAAGAAAGATGGCATCCTCAGCTACAATTTACGTGTAGTGGCATATGTGTACTCAGCCCTGTTTTTTTATAGTGACCAAATTATGACAACTAATCCTCACTAAAGTTGACATGATGACCAGATATAAGACTTTTTGTGTAAGAAAGAGGGTGTCCTCAGCTACAATTTACGGGTAGTGGCATATGTGTACTCAGCACCGTTCTTTTATAATATTGTCCCCACTAAAATTGATATTATTCGAATACCAAAACTATTTCAGATTTAAGACTTTTTTTGTAAGAAAGAGGTCGTCATCAGCTACAATTTACGGGTAGGGGCATATGTGTACTCAGCCTGTTGACATAATGACCAAATTATGACAACTAGTCGTCACTAAATTTAATATAAAAACCAAATTATGACAAATAGTCCTCACTAAAATTGATATTACACTTTTTGTGTAAGAAAGAGGTCGTCGTCAGCTACAATTTACGGGTAGTAGCATATGTGTACCCAGCCCCGTTCTTTTATAAAATAGTCCTCACTAAAATTTATATTATTCGGATTCCTAAATTATTTCAGATATAAGACTTTTTGTGTAAGAAAGAGGGTGTCCTCAGCTACAATTTACGGGTAGAGGCATATGTGTACTCAGTCCGTTTTTTTATAATGACCAAATTATGACAAATAGTCCTCACTAAATTTTATATTATTCGGAATCCAAAATTATTTTAGATATAAGACTTTTTGTGCAAGAAAGAAGGCGTCCTCAGCTACAATTTATGGGTAGTGGCATATGTGTACTCAGCACAGTCCTTACTAAATTTTATATTATTCAGAATCCAAAATTATTTTAGATATAAGACTTTTTGTGCAAGAAAGAAGACGTCCTCAGCTACAATTTATGGGTAGTGGCATACGTGTACTCAGCCCTGTTTTTTTATAATGGCCAAATTATGACAACTAATCCTCACTAAAGTTGACATAATGACCAAATTATGACAACTAGTCGTCACTAAAATTGATATTACACTTTTTGTGTAAGAAAGATGTCGTCGTCAGCTACAATTTACGGGTAGTGGCATATGTGTACTCAGCACCGTTCTTTTATAATGAAGTCCCCACTAAAATTGATATTATTCGAATTCCAAAACTATTTCGGATTTAAGACTTTTTGTGTAAAAAAGAGGTCGTCGTCAGCTACAATTTACGGGTAGAGGCATATGTGTACTCAGCCCGTTTTTTTATAATGACCAAATTATGACAACTAATATTCTAAAATTTATATAAAGTCCAAATTATGACAACTAATCCTCACTAAATTTAATTGGCATTATTCGGATTTCAAAATTTTTTCAGATATAAGACTTTTTGTGCAAGAAAGAGGGCATCCTCAGCTACAATTTACGTGTAGTGGCATATGTGTACTCAGACCTGTTTTTTTATAATGACCAAATTATGACAACTAATCCTCACTAAAGTTGACATAATGACCAAATTATGACAAGTAATCGTCACTAAATTTAATATAAAAACCAAACTATGACAAATAGTCCTAAAATTGATATGTATTACACTTTTTGTGTACGAATGAGGTCGTCGTCAGCTACAATTTACGGGTAGTAGCATATGTGTACTCAGCCCCGTTCTTTTATAAAATAGTCCTCACTAAAATCTATATTATTCGGATTCCTAAATAATTTCAGATATAAGACTTTTTGTGTAAAAAAGAGGGCGTCCTCAGCTACAATCTACGGGTAGAGGCATATCTGTACTCAGCCCGTTTTTTTATAATGACCAAATTATGACAAATAGTCCTCACTAAAGTTGATATAATGACCAATTTATGACAACTAATCGTCACTAAAATTAAAATAAAAACCAAATTATGACAAATAGTCCTCACTAAAATTGATATTACATTTATTGTGCAAGAAAGATGTTATCCTCAGCTACAATTTACGGGTAGAGGCATATGTGTACTTAGCCCGTTTTTTTATAATGACCAAATTATGACAAATAGTCCTCACTATATTTTATATTATTCGGAATCCAAAATTATTTTAGATATAAGACTTTTTGTGCAAGAAAGAAGGCGTCCTCAGCTACAGTTTATGGGTAGTGGCATATGTGTAGTCAGCCCTGTTTTTTTTATACCCTCCAAAAAAGAATTTGGAGGGTATATTCACTTTGTCATTCCGTTTGTAACGCATCGAAATATCCATCTCAGACCCCATAAAGTATATATATTCTTGATCGGTGATGAAATCTAAGACGAACTGAGCATGTCCGTCCGTCCGTCCGTCCGTCTGTGGAAATCACGATTCAGTCCAAACGAAAAGAGCTAGACTCTTGAAATTTGGCGTAAATATATTTTAAGACTTAGAGCAGGTTAAGTTCGAAGATGGGCTAAATCGGGCAAGAGGGAAAAAAGTTCCCCTAAGAAGAACTAAACCAACCCAGAAAAAACAACATAATTTTTAAAGTTTTTTGGTTATTTTGTTAAGCAAATGATATATTTTTATGTCAAATATGGTCCAGCTCCTTAAACTTGGAGCCATTAAATAAAATAAAAATATTTTTTGACCCCGCCCACTTCAGTGGGCGTTATTATAGGCAAAAATAGCATAAAAATTTAACAAATTGTTTTACTTCAGTCTACATTCCTTAAAAATAACACTTTTAAGCTTTAATGACAAGGCTGAGACGAAACCTGGTACTATTGTGCCCTACCCCCTCCTTCCCCTTCGCCCCCTAAATGACCCTACCAAAAAAATTTTTTTTTTTTTAAATTTGTATATAATCATCCCAAGCATTTATCTTTAGAGTTTTATGACTGCCGATTTCTGCCCTAGCCCCCCCCCCCCGCTTCTTCCTTTGCCCCCTAAATGACCCTACCAAAAAAAAAAAATTAGTTTTTAAATTTTGTATATAATCATCCCAAGCATTTATCTTTAGAGTTTTATGACTGCCTGTTGCTGCCCTACCCCCTCCTCCCCCTTTGCCCGCTAAATGACCCTATCAAAAAAAAGAAATTTTAATTTTGTATATAATTATCCCAAGCATTTATTTTTAGAGTTTAATGACAAAGGTGAAATGTTTCCCCCACAGCCCTTGCCAGAGCGACCCCGCCAAAATACAGTTTTTATAGCCTCCAAAGAGAATTGCGATGAAGTCTAAGACGGTCTAGCAATGCCCATACGTTCGTCTGTGGAAAACATGATATTGCATATTTTTGAACCCCGCCCCCTTTAGTGGGCGTTGACGTACAATATTATATAAAGGAACTCTGTCCCACCAAGTTAAACATTTCAAATTCACTTACTAAATATTTGGAGGGTATTTAAGATTCGACCCGGTCGAATATAACGTTTTTACTTGTTTATAATGAACAAATTATGACAACTAATCCTCACTAAAGTTGATATAATGGCCAAATTATGACAACTAACCCTCACTAAATATAATTGGCATTATTCGGATTTCAAAATTTTTTCAGATATAAGACTTTTTGTGCAAAAAAGATGGCATCCTCAGCTACAATTTACGTGTAGTGGCATATGTGTACTCAGCCCTGTTTTTTTATAATGACCAAATTTTGACAACTAATCCTCTAACATTTATCTCACTAAATATAATTGGCATTATTCGGATTTCAAAATTTTTTTAGATATAAGACTTTTTGTGCAAGAAAGAGGGCATCCTCAGCTACAATTTACGTGTAGTGGCATATGTGTACTCAGACCTGTTTTTTTATTATGACCAACTTATGACAACTAATCCTCACTAAAGTTGACATAATGACCAAATTATGACAACTAGTCGTCACTAAATTTAATATAAAAACCAAATTATGACAAATAGTCCTCACTAAAATTTATATTACACTTTTTGTGTAAGAAAGAGGTCGTCGTCAGCTACAATTTACGGGTAGTAGCATATGTGTACTCAGCCCCGTTCTTTTATAAAATAGTCCTCACTAAAATTTATATTGTTCGGATTCCTAAATTATTTCAGATATAAAACTTTTTGTGTAAGAAAGAGGTCGTCGTCAGCTACAATTTACGGGTAGAGGCATATGTGTAATCAGCCCGTTTTTTTATAATGACCAAATTATGACAAATAGTCCTCACTAAATTTTATATAATTCGGAATCCAAAATTATTTCAGATATAAAACTTTTTGTGTAAGAAAGAGGGCGTCCTCAGCTACAATTTACGAGTAGAGGCATATGTGTACTCAGCCCTATTTTTTTATAATGACCAAATTATGACAACTAATCCTCACTAAAGTTGACATAATGACCAAATTATGACAACTAATCGTCACTAAATTTAATATAATGACCAAATTATGACAAATAGTCCTCACTAAAATTGATATTATTCGAATTCCAAAACTATTTCATATTTAAGACTTTTTGTGTAAAAAAGAGGTCGTCGTCAGCTGCAATTTACGGGCAGAGGCATATGTGTACTCATCCCGTTTTTTTACATTGACCAAATTTTTACAAATAGTCCTCACTAAATTTTATATTATTCGGAATCCAAAATTATTTTAGATATAACACTTTTTGTGCAAGAAAGAAGGCGTCCTCAGCTACAGTTTATGGGTAGTGGCATATGTGTACTCAGCCCTGTTTTTTTATAATGACCAAAATATGATAACTAATCCTCACTAAAGTTGATATAATGGACAATTTATGACAACTAATCGTCACTAAATTTAATATAATGACCAAATTATGACAAATAGTCCTCACTAAAATTGATATTATTCGAATTCCAAAACTATTTCATATTTAAGACTTTTTGTGTAAAAAAGAGGTCGTCGTCAGCTGCAATTTACGGGCAGAGGCATATGTGTACTCAGCACACACTGTTTTTCTATAATGACCAAATTATGACAAATAGTCCTTACTAAATTTTATATTATTCGGAATCCAAAATTATTTCAGATATAAGACTTTTTGTGTAAGAAAGGGGGCGTCCTCAGCTACAATTTACGGGTAGAGGCATATGTGTACTCAGCCTGTTTTTTTATAATGACCAAATTATGACAAATAGTCCTTACTAAATTTTATATTATTCAGAATCCAAAATTATTTTAGATATAAGACTTTTTGTGCAAGAAAGAAGACGTCCTCAGCTACAATTTATGGGTAGTGGCATACGTGTACTCAGCCCTGTTTTTTTATAATGGCCAAATTATGACAACTAATCCTTACTAAAGTTGACATAATGACCAAATTATGACAACTAGTCGTCACTAAAATTGATATTACACTTTTTGTGTAAGAAAGATGTCGTCGTCAGCTACAATTTACGGGTAGTGGCATATGTGTACTCAGCACCGTTCTTTTATAATGAAGTCCCCACTAAAATTGATATTATTCGAATTCCAAAACTATTTCGGATTTAAGACTTTTTGTGTAAAAAAGAGGTCGTCGTCAGCTACAATTTACGGGTAGAGGCATATGTGTACTCAGCCCGTTTTTTTTATAATGACCAAATTATGACCACTAATATTCTAAAATTTATATAAAGTCCAAATTATGACAACTAATCCTCACTAAATTTAATTGGCATTATTCGGATTTCAAAATTTTTTCAGATATAAGACTTTTTGTACAAGAAAGAGGGCATCCTCAGCTACAATTTACGTGTAGTGGCATATGTGTACTCAGACCTGTTTTTTTATAATGACCAAATTATGACAACTAATCCTCACTAAAGTTGACATAATGACCAAATTATGACAAGTAATCGTCACTAAATTTAATATAAAAACCAAACTATGACAAATAGTCCTAAAATTGATATGTATTACACTTTTTGTGTACGAATGAGGTCGTCGTCAGCTACAATTTACGGGTAGTAGCATATGTGTACTCAGCCCCGTTCTTTTATAAAATAGTCCTCACTAAAATCTATATTATTCGGATTCCTAAATAATTTCAGATATAAGACTTTTTGTGTAAAAAAGAGGGCGTCCTCAGCTACAATCTACGGGTAGAGGCATATCTGTACTCAGCCCGTTTTTTTATAATGACCAAATTATGACAAATAGTCCTCACTAAATCTTATATTCTTCGGAATCCAAAATTATTTTAGATATAAGACTTTTTGTGCAAAAAAGAAGGCGTCCTCAGCTACAATTTATGGGTAGTGGCATATGTGTACTCAGCCCTATTTTTTTATAATGAACAAATTATGACAGCTAATCCTCACTAAAGTTGATATAATGACCAATTTATGACAACTAATCGTCACTAAAATTAAAATAAAAACCAAATTATGACAAATAGTCCTCACTAAAATTGATATTACATTTATTGTGCAAGAAAGATGTTATCCTCAGCTACAATTTACGGGTAGAGGCATATGTGTACTTAGCCCGTTTTTTTATAATGACCAAATTATGACAAATAGTCCTCACTATATTTTATATTATTCGGAATCCAAAATTATTTTAGATATAAGACTTTTTGTGCAAGAAAGAAGGCGTCCTCAGCTACAGTTTATGGGTAGTGGCATATGTGTAGTCAGCCCTGTTTTTTTTATACCCTCCAAAAAAGAATTTGGAGGGTATATTCACTTTGTCATTCCGTTTGTAACGCATCGAAATATCCATCTCAGACCCCATAAAGTATATATATTCTTGATCGGTGATGAAATCTAAGACGAACTGAGCATGTCCGTCCGTCCGTCCGTCCGTCTGTGGAAATCACGATTCAGTCCAAACGAAAAGAGCTAGACTCTTGAAATTTGGCGTAAATATATTTTAAGACTTAGAGCAGGTTAAGTTCGAAGATGGGCTAAATCGGGCAAGAGGGAAAAAAGTTCCGCTAAGAAGAACTAAACCAACCCAGAAAAAACAACATAATTTTTAAAGTTTTTTGGTTATTTTGTTAAGCAAATGATATATTTTTATGTCAAATATGGTCCAGCTCCTTAAACTTGGAGCCATTAAATAAAATAAAAATATTTTTTGACCCCGCCCACTTCAGTGGGCGTTATTATAGGCAAAAATAGCATAAAAATTTAACAAATTGTTTTACTTCAGCCTACATTCCTTAAAAATAACACTTTTAAGCTTTAATGACAAGGCTGAGACGAAACCTGGTACTATTGTGCCCTACCCCCTCCTTCCCCTTCGCCCCCTAAATGACCCTACCAAAAAAATTTTTTTTTTTTAAATTTGTATATAATCATCCCAAGCATTTATCTTTAGAGTTTTATGACTGCCGATTTCTGCCCTAGCCCCCCCCCCGCTTCTTCCTTTGCCCCCTAAATGACCCTACCAAAAAAAAAAAAATAGTTTTTAAATTTTGTATATAATCATCCCAAGCATTTATCTTTAGAGTTTTATGACTGCCTGTTGCTGCCCTACCCCCTCCTCCCCCTTTGCCCGCTAAATGACCCTATCAAAAAAAAGAAATTTTAATTTTGTATATAATTATCCCAAGCATTTATTTTTAGAGTTTAATGACAAAGGTGAAATGTTTCCCCCACAGCCCTTGCCAGAGCGACCCCGCCAAAATACAGTTTTTATAGCCTCCAAAGAGAATTGCGATGAAGTCTAAGACGGTCTAGCAATGCCCATACGTTCGTCTGTGGAAAACATGATATTGCATATTTTTGAACCCCGCCCCCTTTAGTGGGCTTTGACGTACAATATTATATAAAGGAACTCTGTCCCACCAAGTTAAACATTTCAAATTCACTTACTAAATATTTGGAGGGTATTTAAGATTCGACCCGGTCGAATATAACGTTTTTACTTGTTTATAATGAACAAATTATGACAACTAATCCTCACTAAAGTTGATATAATGGCCAAATTATGACAACTAACCCTCACTAAATATAATTGGCATTATTCGGATTTCAAAATTTTTTCAGATATAAGACTTTTTGTGCAAAAAAGATGGCATCCTCAGCTACAATTTACGTGTAGTGGCATATGTGTACTCAGCCCTGTTTTTTTATAATGACCAAATTTTGACAACTAATCCTCTAACATTTATCTCACTAAATATAATTGGCATTATTCGGATTTTAAAATTTTTTTCAGATATAAGACTTTTTGTGCAAGAAAGATGGCATCCTCAGCTACAATTTACGTGTAGTGGCATATGTGTACTCAGCCCTGTTATTTTATAATGACCAAATTATGACAACTAATCCTCTAAAATTTATATAATGTCCAAATTATGACAACTAATCCTTACTAAATTTAATTGGCATTATTCGGATTTCAAAATTTTTTTAGATATAAGACTTTTTGTGCAAGAAAGAGGGCATCCTCAGCTACAATTTACGTGTAGTGGTATATGTGTACTCAGACCTGTTTTTTTATTATGACCAACTTATGACAACTAATCCTCACTAAAGTTGACATAATGACCAAATTATGACAACTAGCCGTCACTAAATTTAATATAAAAACCAAATTATGACAAATAGTCCTCACTAAAATTGATATTACACTTTTTGTGTAAGAAAGAGGTCGTCGTCAGCTACAATTTACGGGTAGTAGCATATGTGTACTCAGCCCCGTTCTTTTATAAAATTGTCCTCACTAAAATTTATATTATTCGGATTCCTAAATTATTTCAGATATAAAACTTTTTGTGTAAGAAAGAGGTCGTCGTCAGCTACAATTTACGGGTAGAGGCATATGTGTAATCAGCCCGTTTTTTTATAATGACCAAATTATGACAAATAGTCCTCACTAAATTTTATATTATTCGGAATCCAAAATTATTTCAGATATAAAACTTTTTGTGTAAGAAAGAGGGCGTCCTCAGCTACAATTTACGAGTAGAGGCATATGTGTACTCAGCCCTATTTTTTTATAATGACCAAATTATGACAACTAATCCTCACTAAAGTTGACATAATGACCAAATTATGACAACTAATCGTCACTAAATTTAATATAATGACCAAATTATGACAAATAGTCCTCACTAAAATTGATATTATTCGAATTCCAAAACTATTTCATATTTAAGACTTTTTGTGTAAAAAAGAGGTCGTCGTCAGCTGCAATTTACGGGCAGAGGCATATGTGTACTCATCCCGTTTTTTTACATTGACCAAATTTTTACAAATAGTCCTCACTAAATTTTATATTATTCGGAATCCAAAATTATTTTAGATATAACACTTTTTGTGCAAGAAAGAAGGCGTCCTCAGCTACAGTTTATGGGTAGTGGCATATGTGTACTCAGCCCTGTTTTTTTATAATGACCAAAATATGATAACTAATCCTCACTAAAGTTGATATAATGGACAATTTATGACAACTAATCGTCACTAAATTTAATATAATGACCAAATTATGACAAATAGTCCTCACTAAAATTGATATTATTCGAATTCCAAAACTATTTCATATTTAAGACTTTTTGTGTAAAAAAGAGGTCGTCGTCAGCTGCAATTTACGGGCAGAGGCATATGTGTACTCAGCACACACTGTTTTTCTATAATGACCAAATTATGACAAATAGTCCTTACTAAATTTTATATTATTCGGAATCCAAAATTATTTCAGATATAAGACTTTTTGTGTAAGAAAGGGGGCGTCCTCAGCTACAATTTACGGGTAGAGGCATATGTGTACTCAGCCTGTTTTTTTATAATGGCCAAATTATGACAACTAATCCTCACTAAAGTTGACATAATGACCAAATTATGACAACTAGTCGTCACTAAAATTGATATTACACTTTTTGTGTAAGAAAGATGTCGTCGTCAGCTACAATTTACGGGTAGTGGCATATGTGTACTCAGCACCGTTCTTTTATAATGAAGTCCCCACTAAAATTGATATTATTCGAATTCCAAAACTATTTCGGATTTAAGACTTTTTGTGTAAAAAAGAGGTCGTCGTCAGCTACAATTTACGGGTAGAGGCATATGTGTACTCAGCCCGTTTTTTTATAATGACCAAATTATGACAACTAATATTCTAAAATTTATATAAAGTCCAAATTATGACAACTAATCCTCACTAAATTTAATTGGCATTATTCGGATTTCAAAATTTTTTCAGATATAAGACTTTTTGTGCAAGAAAGAGGGCATCCTCAGCTACAATTTACGTGTAGTGGCATATGTGTACTCAGACCTGTTTTTTTATAATGACCAAATTATGACAACTAATCCTCACTAAAGTTAACATAATGACCAAATTATGACAAGTAATCGTCACTTAATTTAATATAAAAACCAAACTATGACAAATAGTCCTAAAATTGATATGTATTACACTTTTTGTGTACGAATGAGGTCGTCGTCAGCTACAATTTACGGGTAGTAGCATATGTGTACTCAGCCCCGTTCTTTTATAAAATAGTCCTCACTAAAATCTATATTATTCGGATTCCTAAATAATTTCAGATATAAGACTTTTTGTGTAAAAAAGAGGGCGTCCTCAGCTACAATCTACGGGTAGAGGCATATCTGTACTCAGCCCGTTTTTTTATAATGACTAAATTATGACAAATAGTCCTCACTAAATCTTATATTTTTCGGAATCCAAAATTATTTTAGATATAAGACTTTTTGTGCAAAAAAGAAGGCGTCCTCAGCTACAATTTATGGGTAGTGGCATATGTGTACTCAGCCCTATTTTTTTATAATGAACAAATTATGACAGCTAATCCTCACTAAAGTTGATATAATGACCAATTTATGACAACTAATCGTCACTAAAATTAAAATAAAAACCAAATTATGACAAATAGTCCTCACTAAAATTGATATTACATTTATTGTGCAAGAAAGATGTTATCCTCAGCTACAATTTACGGGTAGAGGCATATGTGTACTCAGCCCGTTTTTTTATAATGACCAAATTATGACAACTAATATTCTAAAATTTATATAAAGTCCAAATTATGACAACTAACCCTCACTAAATATAATTGGCATTATTCGGATTTCAAAATTTTTTCAGATATAAGACTTTTTGTGCAAAAAAGATGGCATCCTCAGCTACAATTTACGTGTAGTGGCATATGTGTACTCAGCCCTGTTTTTTTATAATGACCAAATTTTGACAACTAATCCTCTAACATTTATCTCACTAAATATAATTGGCATTATTCGGATTTTAAAATTTTTTCAGATATAAGACTTTTTGTGCAAGAAAGATGGCATCCTCAGCTACAATTTACGTGTAGTGGCATATGTGTACTCAGCCCTGTTATTTTATAATGACCAAATTATGACAACTAATCCTCTAAAATTTATATAATGTCCAAATTATGACAACTAATCCTTACTAAATTTAATTGGCATTATTCGGATTTCAAAATTTTTTTAGATATAAGACTTTTTGTGCAAGAAAGAGGGCATCCTCAGCTACAATTTACGTGTAGTGGCATATGTGTACTCAGACCTGTTTTTTTATTATGACCAACTTATGACAACTAATCCTCACTAAAGTTGACATAATGACCAAATTATGACAACTAGTCGTCACTAAATTTAATATAAAAACCAAATTATGACAAATAGTCCTCACTAAAATTGATATTACACTTTTTGTGTAAGAAAGAGGTCGTCGTCAGCTACAATTTACGGGTAGAGGCATATGTGTACTCAGCCCGTTTTTTTATATTGACCAAATTTTGACAACTAATCCTCTAACATTTATCTCACTAAATATAATTGGCATTATTCGGATTTTAAAATTTTTTCAGATATAAGACTTTTTGTGCAAGAAAGATGGCATCCTCAGCTACAATTTACGTGTAGTGGCATATGTGTACTCAGCCCTGTTATTTTATAATGACCAAATTATGACAACTAATCCTCTAAAATTTATATAATGTCCAAATTATGACAACTAATCCTTACTAAATTTAATTGGCATTATTCGGATTTCAAAATTTTTTTAGATATAAGACTTTTTGTGCAAGAAAGAGGGCATCCTCAGCTACAATTTACGTGTAGTGGCATATGTGTACTCAGCCCTGTTATTTTATAATGACCAAATTATGACAACTAATCCTCTAAAGTTTATATAATGTCTAAATTATGACAACTAATCCTCACTAAATTTAATTGGCATTATTCGGATTTCAAAATTTTTTTAGATATAAGACTTTTTGTGCAAGAAAGAGGGCATCCTCAGCTACAATTTACGTGTAGTGGCATATGTGTACTCAGATTTGTTTTTTTATTATGACCAAATTATGACAACTAATCCTCACTAAAGTTGACATAATGACCAAATTATGACAACTAGTCGTCACTAAATTTAATATAAAAACCAAATTATGACAAATAGTCCTCACTAAAATTGATATTACACTTTTTGTGTAAGAAAGAGGTCGTCGTCAGCTACAATTTACGGGTAGTAGCATATGTGTACTCAGCCCCGTTCTTTTATAAAATAGTCCTCACTAAAATTTATACTATTCGGATTCCTAAATTATTTCAGATATAAAACTTTTTGTGTAAGAAAGAGGTCGTCGTCAGCTACAATTTACGGGTAGAGGCATATGTGTAATCAACCCGTTTTTTTATAATGACCAAATTATGACAAATAGTCCTCACTAAATTTTATATTATTCGGAATCCAAAATTATTTCAGATATAAAACTTTTTGTGTAAGAAAGAGGGCGTCCTCAGCTACAATTTACGAGTAGAGGCATATGTGTACTCAGCCCTATTTTTTTATAATGACCAAATTATGACAACTAATCCTCACTAAAGTTGACATAATGACCAAATTATGACAACTAATCGTCACTAAATTTAATATAATGACCAAATTATGACAAATAGTCCTCACTAAAATTGATATTACTCGAATTCCAAAACTATTTCATATTTAAGACTTTTTGTGTAAAAAAGAGGTCGTCGTCAGCTGCAATTTACGGGCAGAGGCATATGTGTACTCATCCCGTTTTTTTACATTGACCAAATTTTGACAAATAGTCCTCACTAAATTTTATATTATTCGGAATCCAAAATTATTTTAGATATAACACTTTTTGTGCAAGAAAGAAGGCGTCCTCAGCTACAGTTTATGGGTAGTGGCATATGTGTACTCAGCCCTGTTTTTTTATAATGACCAAAATATGATAACTAATCCTCACTAAAGTTGATATAATGGACAATTTATGACAACTAATCGTCACTAAATTTAATATAATGACCAAATTATGACAAATAGTCCTCACTAAAATTGATATTATTCGAATTCCAAAACTATTTCATATTTAAGACTTTTTGTGTAAAAAAGAGGTCGTCGTCAGCTGAAACTTACGGGCAGAGGCATATGTGTACTCAGCCCGTTTTTTTATAATGACCAAATTATGACAAATAGACCTCACTAAATTTTATATTATTCGGAATCCAAAATTATTTCAGATATAAGACTTTTTGTGTAAGAAACAGGGCGTCCTCAGCTACAATTTACGGGTAGAGGCATATGTGTACTCAGCCTGTTTTTTTATAATGGCCAAATTATGACAACTAATCCTCACTAAAGTTGACATAATGACCAATTTATGACAACTAATCGTCACTAAAATTAAAATAAAAACCAATTTATGAAAAATAGTCCTCACTAAAATTGATATTACATTTATTGTGTAAGAAAGAGGTCGTCGTCAGCTACAATTTACGGGTAGTGGTATATGTGTACTCAACACCGTTCTTTTATAATGTAGTCCTCACTAAAATTTATATTATTCGAATTCCAAAACTATTTCAGATTTAAGACTTTTTGTGTAAGAAAGAGGTCGTCGTCAGCTACAATTTACGGGTAGAGGCATATGTGTAATCAGCCCGTTTTTTTATAATGACCAAATTATGACAAATAGTCCTCACTAAATTTTATATTATTCGGAATCCAAAATTATTTCAGATATAAAACTTTTTGTGTAAGAAAGAGGGCGTCCTCAGCTACAATTTACGAGTAGAGGCATATGTGTACTCAGCCTGTTTTTCTATAATGACCAAATTGTAACAAATAGTCCTTACTAAATTTTATATTATTCGGAATCCAAAATTATTTCAGATATAACACTTTTTGTGTAAGAAAGAGGGCGTACTCAGCTACAATTTACGGGTAGAGGCATATGTGTACTCAGCCTGTTTTTTTATAATGACCAAATTATGACAAATAGTCCTTACTAAATTTTATATTATTCAGAATCCAAAATAATTTTAGATATAATACTTTTTGTGTAAGAAAGAAGGCGTCCTCAGCTACAATTTATGGGTAGTGGCATACGTGTACTCAGCCCTGTTTTTTTATAATGGCCAAATTATGACAACTAATCCTCACCAAAGTTGACATAATGACCAAATTATGACAACTAGTCGTCACTAAATTAAATATAAAAACCAAATTATGACAAATAGTCCTCACTAAAATTGATATTACACTTTTTGTGTAAGAAAGATGTCATCGTCAGCTACAATTTACGGGTAGTGGCATATGTGTACTCTGCACCGTTCTTTTATAATATAGTCCCCACTAAAATTGATGTTATTCGAATTCCAAAACTGTTTCAGATTTAAGACTTTTTGTGTAAGAAAGAGGTCGTCGTCCGCTACAATTTACGGGTAGAGGCATATGTGTACTCAGCCCGTTTTTTTATAATGACCAAATTATGACAAATAGTCCTCACTAAATTTAATATTATTCGGAATCCAAAATTATTTCAGATATAAAACTTTTTGTGTAGAAAAGAGGGCGTCCTCAGCTACAATTTACGGGTAGAGGCATATGTGTACTCAGCCTGTTTTTTTATAATGACCAATTTATGACAAATAGTCCTTACTAAATTTTATATTATTCGGAATCCAAAATTATTTAGATATAAGACTTTTTGTGTAAGAAAGAGGGCGTCCTCAGCTACAATTTACGGGTAGAGGCATATGTGTACTCAGCCTGTTTTTTTATAATGATCAAATTTTAACAAATAGTTCTTACTAAATTTTATATTATTCGGAATCCAAAATTATTTCAGATATAACACTTTTTGTGTAAGAAATAGGGCGTCCTCAGCTACAATTTACGGGTAGAGGCATATGTGTACTCAGCCTGTTATTTTATAATGACCAAATTATGACAAATAGTCCTTACTAAATTTTATATTATTCAGAATCCAAAATAATTTTAGATATAATACTTTTTGTGTAAGAAAGAAGGCGTCCTCAGCTACAATTTATGGGTAGTGGCATACGTGTACTCAGCCCTGTTTTTTTATAATGGCCAAATTATGACAACTAATCCTCACCAAAGTTGACATAATGACCAAATTATGACAACTAGTCGTCACTAAATTAAATATAAAAACCAAATTATGACAAATAGTCCTCACTAAAATTGATATTACACTTTTTGTGTAAGAAAGATGTCATCGTCAGCTACAATTTACGGGTAGTGGCATATGTGTACTCAGCACCGTTCTTTTATAATATAGTCCCCACTAAAATTGATGTTATTCGAATTCCAAAACTGTTTCAGATTTAAGACTTTTTGTGTAAGAAAGAGGTCGTCGTCAGCTACAATTTACGGGTAGAGGCATATGTGTACTCAGCCCGTTTTTTTATAATGACCAAATTATGACAAATAGTCCTCACTAAATTTAATATTATTCGGAATCCAAAATTATTTCAGATATAAAACTTTTTGTGTAGGAAAGAGCGCGTTCTCAGCTACAATTTACGAGTAGAGGCATATGTGTACTCAGCCTGTTTTTTTATAATGACCAATTTATGACAAATAGTCCTTACTAAATTTTATATTATTCGGAATCCAAAATTATTTAGATATAAGACTTTTTGTGTAAGAAAGAGGGCGTCCTCAGCTACAATTTACGGGTAGAGGCATATGTGTACTCAGCCTGTTTTTCTATAATGAAAAATTATAACAAATAGTCCTTACTAAATTTTATATTATTCGGAATCCAAAATTATTTCAGATATAAGACTTTTTGTGTAAGAAAGAGGGGGTCCTCAGCTACAATTTACGGGTAGAGGCATTTGTGTACTCAGCCAGTTTTTTTATAATGGCCAAATTATGACAACTAATCCTCACTAAAGTTGACATAATGACCAAATTATGAGAACTAGTCGTTACTAAATTTAATATAAAAACCAAATTATGACAAATAGTCCTCACTAAAATTGATATTACACTTTTTGTGTAAGAAAGATGTCATCGTCAGCTACAATTTACGGGTAGTGGCATATGTGTACTCTGCACCGTTCTTTTATAATATAGTCCCCACTAAAATTGATGTTATTCGAATTCCAAAACTGTTTCAGATTTAAGACTTTTTGTGTAAGAAAGAGGTCGTCGTCAGCTACAATTTACGGGTAGAGGCATATGTGTACTCAGCCCGTTTTTTTATAATGACCAAATTATGACAAATAGTGCTCACTAAATTTTATATTATTCGGAATCCAAAATTATTTCAGATATAAGACCTTTTGTCCAAGAAAGAAGGCGTCCTCAGCTACAATTTATGGGTAGTGGCATATGTGTAATCAGCCCTGTTTTTTTATAATGACCAAATTATGACAACTAATCCTCACTAAAGTTGATATAATGGCCAAATTATGACAACTAATCCTCACTAAATATAATTGGCATTATTCGGATTTCAAAATTTTTTCAGATATAAGACTTTTTGTGCAAGAAAGATGGCATCCTCAGCTACAATTTACGTGTAGTGGCATATGTGTACTCAGCCCTGTTATTTTATAATGACCAAATTATGACAACTAATCCTCTAAAATTTATATAATGTCCAAATTATGACAACTAATCCTCAATAAATTTAATGGGCATTATTCGGATTTCAAAATTTTTTCAGATATTATACTTTTTGTGCAAGAAAGAGGGCATCCTCAGCTACAATTTACGTGTAGTGGCATATGTGTACTTAGCCCTGCTTTTTTATAATGACCAAATTATGACATCTAATCCTCACTAAAGTTGACATAATGACCAAATTATGACAACTAATCGTCACTAAATTTAATATAATGACCAAATTATGATAAATAGTCCTCACTAAAATTGATATAACACTTTTTGTGTAAGAAAGATGTCATCGTCAGCTACAATTTACGGGTAGTGGCATATGTGTACTCTGCACCGTTCTTTTATAATATAGTCCCCACTAAAATTGATGTTATTCGAATTCCAAAACTGTTTCAGATTTAAGACTTTTTGTGTAAGAAAGAGGTCGTCGTCAGCTACAATTTACGGGTAGAGGCATATGTGTACTCAGCCCGTGTTTTTATAATGACCAAATTATGACAAATAGTCCTCACTAAATTTTATATTATTCGGAATCCAAAATTATTTCAGATATAAAACTTTTTGTGTAAGAAAGAGGGCGACCTCAGCTACAATTTACGGGTAGAGGCATATGTGTACTCAGCCTGTTTTTTTATAATGGCCAAATTATGACAACTAATCCTCACTAAAGTTGACATAATGACCAAATTATGACAACTAGTCGTCACTAAATTTAATATAAAAACCAAATTATGACAAATAGTCCTCACTAAAATTGATATTACACTTTTTGTGTAAGAAAGAGGTCGTCGTCAGCTACAATTTACGGGTAGAGGCATTTGTGTACTCAGCCCGTTTTTTTATATTGACCAATTTTTGACAAATAGTCCTCACTAAATTTTATATTATTCGGAATCCAAAATTATTTTAGATATAAGACTTTTTGTGCAAGAAAGAAGGCGTCCTCAGCTACAGTTTATGGGTAGTGGCATATGTGTACTCAGCCCTGTTTTTTTATAATGACCAAATTATGACAACTAATCCTCACTAAAGTTGATATAATGGACAAATTATGACAACTAATCCCCACTAAATATAATTGGCATTATTCGGATTTCAAAATTTTTTCAGATATAATACTTTTTGTGCAAGAAAGATGGCATCCTCAGCTACAATTTACGTGTAGTGGCATATGTGTACTCAGCCCTGTTTTTTTATAGTGACCAAATTATGACAACTAATCCTCACTAAAGTTGACATAATGCCCAAATTATGACAACTAGTCGTCACTAAATTTAATATAAAAACCAAATTATGACAAATAGTCCTCACTAAAATTGATATTACACTTTTTGTGTAAGAAAGAGGTCGTCGTCAGCTACAATTTACGGGTAGAGGCATATGTGTACTCAGCCCGTTTTTTTATATTGACCAAATTTTGACAAATAGTCCTCACTAAATTTTATATTATTCGGAATCCAAAATTATTTTAGATATAAGACTTTTTGTGCAAGAAAGAAGGCGTCCTCAGCTACAGTTTATGGGTAGTGGCATATGTGTACTCAGCCCTGTTTTTTTTATAATGACCAAATTATGACAACTAATCCTCACTAAAGTTGATATAATGGACAAATTATGACAACTAATCCCCACTAAATATAATTGGCATTATTCGGATTTCAAAATTTTTTCAGATATAATACTTTTTGTGCAAGAAAGATGGCATCCTCAGCTACAATTTACGTGTAGTGGCATATGTGTACTCAGCCCTGTTTTTTTATAGTGACCAAATTATGACAACTAATCCTCACTAAAGTTGACATAATGACCAAATTATGACAACTAGTCGTCACTAAATTTAATATAAAAACCAAATTATGACAAATAGTCCTCACTAAAATTGATATTACACTTTTTGTGTAAGAAAGAGGTCGTCGTCAGCTACAATTTACGGGTAGAGGCATATGTGTACTCAGCCCGTTTTTTTATATTGACCAAATTTTGACAAATAGTCCTCACTAAATTTTATATTATTCGGAATCCAAAATTATTTCAGATATAATACTTTTTGTGCAAGAAAGATGGCATCCTCAGCTACAATTTACGTGTAGTGGCATATGTGTACTCAGCCCTGTTTTTTTATAGTGACCAAATTATGACAACTAATCCTCACTAAAGTTGACATGATGACCAGATATAAGACTTTTTGTGTAAGAAAGAGGGTGTCCTCAGCTACAATTTACGGGTAGTGGCATATGTGTACTCAGCACCGTTCTTTTATAATATTGTCCCCACTAAAATTGATATTATTCGAATTCCAAAACTATTTCAGATTTAAGACTTTTTTTGTAAGAAAGAGGTCGTCATCAGCTACAATTTATGGGTAGTGGCATATGTGTACTCAGCCCTGTTTTTTTATAATGACTAAATTATGACAACTAATCCTCACTAAAGTTGATATAATGGCCAAATTATGACAACTAATCCTCACTAAATATAATTGGCATTATTCGGATTTCAAAATTTTTTCAGATATTATACTTTTTGTGCAAGAAAGATGGCATCCTCAGCTACAATTTACGTGTAAAGGCATATGTGTACTCAGCCCTGTTGTTATATAATGACCAAATTATGACAACTAATCCTCTAAAATTTATATATTGTCCAAATTATGACAACTAATCCTCACTAAATTTAATTGGCATTATTCGGATTTCAAAATTTTTTTAGATATAAGACTTTTTGTGCAAGAAAGAAGGCATCCTCAGCTACAATTTACGTGTAGTGGCATATGTGTACTCAGACCTGTTTTTTTATTATGACCAATTTATGACAACTAATCCTCACTAAAGTTGACATAATGACCAAATTATGACAACTAGTCGTCACTAAATTTAATATAAAAACCAAATTATGACAAATAGTCCTCACTAAAATTGATATTAGACTTTTTGTGTAAGAAAGAGGTCGTCGTCAGCTACAATTTACGGGTAGTGGCATACGAGTACTCAGCACCGTTCTTTTATAATATAGTCCTCACTAAAATTGATATTATTCGAACTCCAAACCTATTTTAGATTTAAGACTTTTTGTTTAAGAAAGAGGTCGTCGTCAGCTGCAATTTACGGGTAGGGGCATATGTGTACTCAGTCCGTTTTTTTATAATGACCAAATTATGACAAATAGTCCTCACTAAATTTTATATTATTCGGAATCCAAAATTATTTTAGATATAAGTTTTTTTGTGTAAGAAAGAGGGCGTCCTCAGCTACAATTTACGGGTAGAGGCATATGTGTACTCAGCCTGTTTTTTTATAATGGCCAAAGTATGACAACTAGTTCTCACTAAAGTTGACATAATGACCAAATTATAACAACTAGTCGTCACTAAATTTAATATAAAAACCAAATTATGACAAATAATCCTCACTAAAATTGATATTACACTTTTTGTGTAAGAAAGATGTCGTCGTCAGCTACAATTTACGGGTAGAGGCATATGTGTACTCAGCCTGTTTTTTTATAATGACCAAATTATGACAAATAGTCCTTACTAAATTTTATATTATTCAGAATCTAAAATTATTTTAGATATAAGACTTTTTGTGTAAGAAAGAGGGCGTCCTCAGCTACAATTTACAGGTAGAGGCATATGTGACCCAATTATGACAAATAGTCCTTACTAAATTTTATATTATTCGGAATCCAAATTTATTTCAGATATAAGACTTTTTGTGTAAGAAAGAGGGCGTCCTCAGCTACAATTTACGGGTAGAGGCATATGTGTACTCAGCCTGTTTTTTTATAATGACCAAATTATGACAAATAGTCCTAACTAAATTTTATATTATTCAGAATCTAAAATTAATTTAGATATAAGACTTTTTGTGCAAGAAAGAAGGCGTCCTCAGATACAATTTATGGGTTGTGGCATACGTGTACTCAGCCCTGCTTTTTTATAATGGTCAAATTATGACAACTAATCCTCACTAAAGTTGACATAAGAAAGAGGGCGTCCTCAGCTACAATTTTTTTATAATGACCAAATTATGACAACTAATCCTCACTAAAGTTGATATAATGGACAAATTATGACAACTAATCCCCACTAAATATAATTGGCATTATTCGGATTTCAAAATTTTTTCAGATATAATACTTTTTGTGCAAGAAAGATGGCATCCTCAGCTACAATTTACGTGTAGTGGCATATGTGTACTCAGCCCTGTTTTTTTATAGTGACCAAATTATGACAACTAATTTTCACTAAAGTTGACATGATGACCAGATATAAGACTTTTTGTGTAAGAAAGAGGGTGTCCTCAGCTACAATTTACGGGTAGTGGCATATGTGTACTCAGCACCGTTCTTTTATAATATTGTCCCCACTAAAATTGATATTATTCGAATTCCAAAACTATTTCAGATTTAAGACTTTTTTTGTAAGAAAGAGGTCGTCATCAGCTACAATTTATGGGTAGTGGCATATGTGTACTCAGCCCTGTTTTTTTATAATGACTAAATTATGACAACTAATCCTCACTAAAGTTGATATAATGGCCAAATTATGACAACTAATCCTCACTAAATATAATTGGCATTATTCGGATTTCAAAATTTTTTCAGATATTATACTTTTTGTGCAAGAAAGATGGCATCCTCAGCTACAATTTACGTGTAAAGGCATATGTGTACTCAGCCCTGTTGTTATATAATGACCAAATTATGACAACTAATCCTCTAAAATTTATATATTGTCCAAATTATGACAACTAATCCTCACTAAATTTAATTGGCATTATTCGGATTTCAAATTTTTTTTAGATATAAGACTTTTTGTGCAAGAAAGAAGGCATCCTCAGCTACAATTTACGTGTAGTGGCATATGTGTACTCAGACCTGTTTTTTTATTATGACCAATTTATGACAACTAATCCTCACTAAAGTTGACATAATGACCAAATTATGACAACTAGTCGTCACTAAATTTAATATAAAAACCAAATTATGACAAATAGTCCTCACTAAAATTGATATTAGACTTTTTGTGTAAGAAAGAGGTCGTCGTCAGCTACAATTTACGGGTAGTGGCATACGAGTACTCAGCACCGTTCTTTTATAATATAGTCCTCACTAAAATTGATATTATTCGAACTCCAAACCTATTTTAGATTTAAGACTTTTTGTTTAAGAAAGAGGTCGTCGTCAGCTGCAATTTACGGGTAGGGGCATATGTGTACTCAGTCCGTTTTTTTATAATGACCAAATTATGACAAATAGTCCTCACTAAATTTTATATTATTCGGAATCCAAAATTATTTTAGATATAAGTTTTTTTGTGTAAGAAAGAGGGCGTCCTCAGCTACAATTTACGGGTAGAGGCATATGTGTACTCAGCCTGTTTTTTTATAATGGCCAAAGTATGACAACTAGTTCTCACTAAAGTTGACATAATGACCAAATTATAACAACTAGTCGTCACTAAATTTAATATAAAAACCAAATTATGACAAATAATCCTCACTAAAATTGATATTACACTTTTTGTGTAAGAAAGATGTCGTCGTCAGCTACAATTTACGGGTAGTAGCATATGTGTACTCAGCACCGTTCTTTTATAATATAGTCCCCGTTAAAATTGATATTATTCGAATTCCAAAACTATTTCAGATTTAAGACTTTTTGTGTAAGAAAGAGGTCGTCGTCAGCTGCAATTTACGGGTAGGGGCATATGTGTACTCAGTCCGTTTTTTTATAATGACCAAATTATGACAAATAGTCCTCACTAAATTTTATATTATTCGGAATCCAAAATTATTTTAGATATAAGACTTTTTGTGCAAGAAAGAAGGCGTCCTCAGCTACAATTTATGGGTTGTGGCATATGTGTACTCAGCACAGTTTTTTTTATAATGGCCAAATTATGACAACTAATCCTCACTAAAGTTGACATAATGACCAATTTATGACAACTAATCTTCACTAAAATTAAAATAAAAATTAAATTATGACAAATAGTCCTCACTAAAATTGATATTACATTTATTGTGTAAGAAAGATGTCGTCGTCAGCTACAATTTACGGGTAGAGGCATATGTGTACTCAGCCTGTTTTTTTATAATGACCAAATTATGACAAATAGTCCTTACTAAATTTTATATTATTCAGAATCTAAAATTATTTTAGATATAAGACTTTTTGTGTAAGAAAGAGGGCGTCCTCAGCTACAATTTACAGGTAGAGGCATATGTGACCCAATTATGACAAATAGTCCTTACTAAATTTTATATTATTCGGAATCCAAATTTATTTCAGATATAAGACTTTTTGTGTAAGAAAGAGGGCGTCCTCAGCTACAATTTACGGGTAGAGGCATATGTGTACTCAGCCTGTTTTTTTATAATGACCAAATTATGACAAATAGTCCTTACTAAATTTTATATTATTCAGAATCTAAAATTAATTTAGATATAAGACTTTTTGTGCAAGAAAGAAGGCGTCCTCAGATACAATTTATGGGTTGTGGCATACGTGTACTCAGCCCTGCTTTTTTATAATGGTCAAATTATGACAACTAATCCTCACTAAAGTTGACATAAGAAAGAGGGCGTCCTCAGCTACAATTTACGGGTAGAGGCATATGTGTACTCAGCCTGTTTTTCTATAATGACCAAATTATGACAAGTAGACCTCACTAAATTTTATATTATGCGGAATCCAAAATTATTTTAGATTCAAGACTTTTTGTGCAAGAAAGAAGGCGTCCTCAGCTACAATTTATGGGTAGTGGCATATGTGTACTCAGCCCTGTTATTTTATAATGACCAAATTATGACAACTAATCCTCTAAAATTTATATAATGTCCAAATTATGACAACTAATCCTTACTAAATTTAATTGGCATTATTCGGATTTCAAAATTTTTTTAGATATAAGACTTTTTGTGCAAGAAAGAGGGCATCCTCAGCTACAATTTACGTGTAGTGGCATATGTGTACTCAGACTTGTTTTTTTATTATGACCAACTTATGACAACTAATCCTCACTAAAGTTGACATAATGACCAAATTATGACAGCTAGTCGTCACTTAATTTAATATAAAAACCAAATTATGACAAATAGTCCTCACTAAAATTGATATTACACTTTTTGTGTAAGAAAGAGGTCGTCGTCAGCTACAATTTACGGGTAGTAGCATATGTGTACTCAGCCCCGTTCTTTTATAAAATAGTCCTCACTAAAATTTATATTATTCGGATTCCTAAATTATTTCAGATATAAAACTTTTTGTGTAAGAAAGAGGGTGTCCTCAGCTACAATTTACGGGTAGAGGCATATGTGTACTCAGCCCGTTTTTTTATAATGACCAAATTATGACAAATAGTCCTCACTAAATTTTATATTATTCTTAAAGTTGATATAATGGCCAAATTATGACAACTAATCCTCACTAAATATAATTGGCATTATTCGGATTTCAAAATTTTTTCAGATATAATACTTTTTGTGCAAGAAAGATGGCATCCTCAGCTACAATTTACGTGTAGTGGCATATGTGTACTCAGACCTGTTTTTTTATTATGACCAAATTATGACAACTAATCCTCACTAAAGTTGACATAATGACCAAATTATGACAACTAGTCGTCACTAAATTTAATATAAAAACCAAATTATGACAAATAGTCCTCACTAAAATTGATATTACACTTTTTGTGTAAGAAAGAGGTCGTCGTCAGCTACAATTTACGGGTAGTAGCATATGTGTACTCAGCCCCGTTCTTTTATAAAATAGTCCTCACTAAAATTTATATTATTCGGATTCCTAAATTATTTCAGATATAAGACTTTTTGTGTAAGAAAGAGGGTGTCCTCAGCTACAATTTACGGGTAGAGGCATATGTGTACTCAGTCCGTTTTTTTATAATGACCAAATTATGACAAATAGTCCTCACTAAATTTTATATTATTCGGAATCCAAAATTATTTTAGATATAAGACTTTTTGTGCAAGAAAGAAGGCGTCCTCAGCTACAATTTATGGGTAGTGGCATATGTGTACTCAGCACAGTTTTTTTTATAATGACCAAATTATGACAACTAATCCTCACTAAAGTTGATATAATGGCCAAATTATGACCACTAATCCTCATTTAATATAATTGTCATTATTCGGATTTCAAAATTTTTTCAGATATAAGACTTTTTGTGCAAGAAAGATGTTATCCTCAGCTACAAATTACGTGTAGTGGCATATGTGTACTTAGCCCTGTTTTTTTATAATGGCCAAAGTATGACAACTAATCCTCGCTAAAGTTGACATAATGACCAATTTATGACAACTAATCTTCACTAAAATTAAAATAAAAATTAAATTATGACAAATAGTCCTCACTAAAATTGATATTACATTTATTGTGTAAGAAAGATGTCGTCGTCAGCTACAATTTACGGGTAGAGGCATATGTGTACTCAGCCCGTTTTTTTATAATGACCAAATTATGACAAATTGTCCTCACTAAGTTTTATATTATTTGGAATCCAAAATTATTTCATATATAAAACTTTTTATGTAAGAAAGAGGGCGTCCTCAGCTACAATTTACAGGTAGAGGCATATGTGTACTCAGCCTGTTTTTCTATAATGACCAAATTATGACAAATAGTCCTTACTAAATTTTATATTATTCAGAATCCAAAATTATTTCAGATATAAGACTTTTTGTGTAAGAAAGAGGGCGTCCTCAGCTACAATTTACGGGTAGAGGCATATGTGTACTCAGCCTGTTTTTCTATAATGACCAAATTATGACAAATAGTCCTTACTAAATTTTATATTATTCAGAATCCAAAATTATTTCAGATATAAGACTTTTTGTGTAAGAAAGAGGGCGTCCTCAGCTACAATTTACGGGTAGAGGCATATGTGTACTCAGCCTGTTTTTTTATAATGACCAAATTATGACAAATAGTCCTTACTAAATTTTATATTATTCAGAATCCAAAATTATTTTAGATATAAGACTTTTTGTGCAAGAAAGAAGGCGTCCTCAGCTACAATTTATGGGTAGTGGCATACGTGTACTCAGCCCTGCTTTTTTATAATGGCCAAATTATGACAGCTAATCCTCACTAAAGTTGACATAAGAAAGAGGGCGTCCTCAGCTACAATTTACGGGTAGAGGCATATGTGTACTCAGCCTGTTTTTCTATAATGACCAAATTATGACAAGTAGACCTCACTAAATTTTATATTATTCGGAATCCAAAATTATTTTAGATACAAGACTTTTTGTGCAAGAAAGAAGGCGTCCTCAGCTAATCTCACTAAAGTTGATATAATGGCCAAATTATGACAACTAATCCTCACTAAATAAAGAAAGATGGCATCCTCAGCTACAATTTACGTGTAGTGGCATATGTGTACTCAGCCCTGTTATTTTATAATGACCAAATTATGACAACTAATCCTCTAAAATTTATATAATGTCCAAATTATGACAACTAATCCTTACTAAATTTAATTGGCATTATTCGGATTTCAAAATTTTTTTAGATATAAGACTTTTTGTGCAAGAAAGAGGGCATCCTCAGCTACAATTTACGTGTAGTGGCATATGTGTACTCAGACCTGTTTTTTTATTATGACCAACTTATGACAACTAATCCTCACTAAAGTTGACATAATGACCAAATTATGACAACTAGTCGTCACTAAATTTAATATAAAAACCAAATTATGACAAATAGTCCTCACTAAAATTGATATTACACTTTTTGTGTAAGAAAGAGGTCGTCGTCAGCTACAATTTACGGGTAGTAGCATATGTGTACTCAGCCCCGTTCTTTTATAAAATAGTCCTCACTAAAATTTATATTATTCGGATTCCTAAATTATTTCAGATATAAAACTTTTTGTGTAAGAAAGAGGGTGTCCTCAGCTACAATTTACGGGTAGAGGCATATGTGTACTCAGCCCGTTTTTTTATAATGACCAAATTATGACAAATAGTCCTCACTAAATTTTATATTATTCGGAACAAAAAATTATTTTAGATATAAGGCTTTTTGTGCAAGAAAGAAGGCGTCCTCAGCTACAATTTATGGGTAGTGGCATATGTGTACTCAGCCCTGTTTTTTTCTATATTGACCAAATTATGACAACTAATCCTCACTAAAGTTGATATAATGGCCAAATTATGACAACTAATCCTCATTTAATATAATTGTCATTATTCGGATTTCAAAATTTTTTCAGATATAAGACTTTTTGTGCAAGAAAGATGTTATCCTCAGCTACAATTTACGTGTAGTGGCATATGTGTTTCAGCCCGTTTTTTTATAATGACCAAATTATGGCAAATAGTCCTCACTAAATTTTATATTATTCGGAATCCAAAATTATTTCAGATATAAAACTTTTTGTGTAAGAAAGAGGGCGTCCTCAGCTACAATTTACGGGTAGAGGCATATGTGTACTCAGCTTGTTTTTCTATAATGACCAAATTATGACAAATAGTCCTTACTAAATTTTATATTATTCGGAATCCAAAATTATTTCAGATATAAGACTTTTTGTGTAAGAAAGGGGGCGTCCTTAGCTACAATTTACGGGTAGAGGCATATGTGTACTCAGCCTGTTTTTTTATAATGACCAAATTATGACAAATAGTCCTTACTAAAGTTGATATAATGGCCAAATTATGACCACTAATCCTCATTTAATATAATTGTCATTATTCGGATTTCAAAATTTTTTCAGATATAAGACTTTTTGTGCAAGAAAGATGTTATCTTAGCCCTGTTTTTTTATAATGGCCAAATTATGACAACTAATCCTCACTAAAGTTGACATAATGACCAATTTATGACAACTAATCTTCACTAAAATTAAAATAAAAATTAAATTATGACAAATAGTCCTCACTAAAATTGATATTACATTTATTGTGTAAGAAAGATGTCGTCGTCAGCTACAATTTACGGGTAGAGGCATATGTGTACTCAGCAAGTTTTTTTATAATGACCAAATTATGACAAATTGTCCTCACTAAGTTTTATATTATTTGGAATCCAAAATTATTTCATATATAAAACTTTTTATGTAAGAAAGAGGGCGTCCTCAGCTACAATTTACAGGTAGAGGCATATGTGTACTCAGCCTGTTTTTCTATAATGACCAGATACAAGACTTTTTGTGCAAGAAAGAAGGCGTCCTCAGCTACAATTTATGGGTAGTGGCATATGTGTACTCAGCCCTGTTTTTTTATAATGACCAAATTATGACAACTAATCCTCACTAAAGTTGATATAATGGCCAAATTATGACAACTAATCCTCACTAAATAAAGAAAGATGGCATCCTCAGCTACAATTTACGTGTAGTGGCATATGTGTACTCAGCCCTGTTATTTTAAAATGACCAAATTATGACAACTAATCCTCTAAAATTTATATAATGTCCAAATTATGACAACTAATCCTTACTAAATTTAATTGGCATTATTCGGATTTCAAAATTTTTTTAGATATAAGACTTTTTGTGCAAGAAAGAGGGCATCCTCAGCTACAATTTACGTGTAGTGGCATATGTGTACTCAGACCTGTTTTTTTATTATGACCAACTTATGACAACTAATCCTCACTAAAGTTGACATAATGACCAAATTATGACAACTAGTCGTCACTAAATTTAATATAAAAACCAAATTATGACAAATAGTCCTCACTAAAATTGATATTACACTTTTTGTGTAAGAAAGAGGTCGTCGTCAGCTACAATTTACGGGTAGTAGCATATGTGTACTCAGCCCCGTTCTTTTATAAAATAGTCCTCACTAAAATTTATATTATTCGGATTCCTAAATTATTTCAGATATAAAACTTTTTGTGTAAGAAAGAGGGTGTCCTCAGCTACAATTTACGGGTAGAGGCATATGTGTACTCAGCCCGTTTTTTTATAATGACCAAATTATGACAAATAGTCCTCACTAAATTTTATATTATTCGGAACAAAAAATTATTTTAGATATAAGGCTTTTTGTGCAAGAAAGAAGGCGTCCTCAGCTACAATTTATGGGTAGTGGCATATGTGTACTCAGCCCTGTTTTTTTCTATATTGACCAAATTATGACAACTAATCCTCACTAAAGTTGATATAATGGCCAAATTATGACAACTAATCCTCACTTAATATAATTGTCATTATTCGGAATCCAAAATTATTTCAGATATAAAACTTTTTGTGTAAGAAAGAGGGCGTCCTCAGCTACAATTTACGGGTAGAGGCATATGTGTACTCAGCTTGTTTTTCTATAATGACCAAATTATGACAAATAGTCCTTACTAAATTTTATATTATTCGGAATCCAAAATTATTTCAGATATAAGACTTTTTGTGTAAGAAAGGGGGCGTCCTTAGCTACAATTTACGGGTAGAGGCATATGTGTACTCAGCCTGTTTTTTTATAATGGCCAAATTATGACAACTAATCCTCACTAAAGTTGACATAATGACCAAATTATGACAACTAGTCGTCACTAAAATTGATATTACACTTTTTGTGTAAGAAAGATGTCGTCGTCAGCTACAATTTACGGGTAGTGGCATATGTGTACTCAGCACCGTTCTTTTATAATGAAGTCCCCACTAAAATTGATATTATTCGAATTCCAAAACTATTTCGGATTTAAGACTTTTTGTGTAAAAAAGAGGTCGTCGTCAGCTACAATTTACGGGTAGAGGCATATGTGTACTCAGCCCGTTTTTTTATAATGACCAAATTATGACAACTAATATTCTAAAATTTATATGAAGTCCAAATTATGACAACTAATCCTCACTAAATTTAATTGGCATTATTCGGATTTCAAAATTTTTTCAGATATAAGACTTTTTGTGCAAGAAAGAGGGCATCCTCAGCTACAATTTACGTGTAGTGGCATATGTGTACTCAGCCCTGTTTTTTTATAATGGCCAAATTATGACAACTAATCCTCACTAAAGTTGACATAATGACCAAATTATGACAACTAGTCGTCACTAAAATTGATATTACACTTTTTGTGTAAGAAAGATGTCGTCGTCAGCTACAATTTACGGGTAGTGGCATATGTGTACTCAGCACCGTTCTTTTATAATGAAGTCCCCACTAAAATTGATATTATTCGAATTCCAAAACTATTTCGGATTTAAGACTTTTTGTGTAAAAAAGAGGTCGTCGTCAGCTACAATTTACGGGTAGAGGCATATGTGTACTCAGCCCGTTTTTTTATAATGACCAAATTATGACAACTAATATTCTAAAATTTATATGAAGTCCAAATTATGACAACTAATCCTCACTAAATTTAATTGGCATTATTCGGATTTCAAAATTTTTTCAGATATAAGACTTTTTGTGCAAGAAAGAGGGCATCCTCAGCTACAATTTACGTGTAGTGGCATATGTGTACTCAGACCTGTTTTTTTATAATGACCAAATTATGACAACTAATCCTCACTAAAGTTGACATAATGACCAAATTATGACAAGTAATCGTCACTAAATTTAATATAAAAACCAAACTATGACAAATAGTCCTAAAATTGATATGTATTACACTTTTTGTGTACGAATGAGGTCGTCGTCAGCTACAATTTACGTGTAGTAGCATATGTGTACTCAGCCCCGTTCTTTTATAAAATAGTCCTCACTAAAATCTATATTATTCGGATTCCTAAAGAATTTCAGATATAAGACTTTTTGTGTAAAAAAGAGGGCGTCCTCAGCTACAATCTACGGGTAGAGGCATATCTGTACTCAGCCCGTTTTTTTATAATGACCAAATTATGACAAATAGTCCTCACTAAATCTTATATTCTTCGGAATCCAAAATTATTTTAGATATAAGACTTTTTGTGCAAAAAAGAAGGCGTCCTCAGCTACAATTTATGGGTATTGGCATATGTGTACTCAGCCCTATTTTTTTATAATGAACAAATTATGACAGCTAATCCTCACTAAAGTTGATATAATGACCAATTTATGACAACTAATCGTCACTAAAATTAAAATAAAAACCAAATTATGACAAATAGTCCTCACTAAAATTGATATTACATTTATTGTGCAAGAAAGATGTTATCCTCAGCTACAATTTACGGGTAGAGGCATATGTGTACTTAGCCCGTTTTTTTATAATGACCAAATTATGACAAATAGTCCTCACTATATTTTATATTATTCGGAATCCAAAATTATTTTAGATATAAGACTTTTTGTGCAAGAAAGAAGGCGTCCTCAGCTACAGTTTATGGGTAGTGGCATATGTGTAGTCAGCCCTGTTTTTTTTATACCCTCCAAAAAAGAATTTGGAGGGTATATTCACTTTGTCATTCCGTTTGTAACGCATCGAAATATCCATCTCAGACCCCATAAAGTATATATATTCTTGATCGGTGATGAAATCTAAGACGAACTGAGCATGTCCGTCCGTCCGTCTGTGGAAATCACGATTCAGTCCAAACGAAAAGAGCTAGACTCTTGAAATTTTTCGTAAATATATTTTAAGACTTAGAGCAGGTTAAGTTTGAAGATGGGCTAAATCGGGCAAGAGGGAAAAAAGTTCCCCTAAGAAGAACTAAACCAACCCAGAAAAAACAACATAATTTTTAAAGTTTTTTGGTTATTTTGTTAAGCAACTGATATATTTTTATGTCAAATATGGTCCAGCTCCTTAAACTTGGAGCCATTAAATAAAATAAAAATATTTTTTGACCCCGCCCACTTCAGTGGGCGTTATTATAGGCAAAAATAGCATAAAAATTTAACAAATTGTTTTACTTCAGCCTACATTCCTTAAAAATAACACTTTTAAGCTTTAATGACAAGGCTGAGACGAAACCTGGTACTATTGTGCCCTACCCCCTCCTTCCCCTTCGCCCCCTAAATGACCCTACCAAAAAAAAATTTTTTTTTTAAATTTTGTATATAATCATCCCAAGCATTTATCTTTAGAGTTTTATGACTGCCGATTTCTGCCCTACCTCCCCCCCCACTTCTTCCTCCCCCCCTAAACAAAAAATTATTTTAGATACAAGACTAAAGCAAGAAAGAAGGGGTCCTCAGCTACAATTTATGGGTAGTGGCATATGTGTACTCAGCCCTGTTTTTTTCTATATTGACCAAATTATGACAACTAATCCTCACTAAAGTTGATATAATGGCCAAATTATGACAACTAATCCTCTAAAATTTATATAATGTCCAAATTATGACAACTAATCCTTACTAAATTTAATTGGCATTATTCGGATTTCAAAAGTTTTTCAGATATAAGACTTTTTGTGCAAGAAAGATGTTATCCTCAGCTACAATTTACGTGTAGTGGCATATGTGTACTTAGCCCTGTTTTTTTATAATGGCCAAATTATGACAACTAATCCTCACTAAAGTTGACATAATGACCAATTTATGACAACTAATCTTCACTAAAATTAAAATAAAAATTAAATTATGACAAATAGTCCTCACTAAAATTGATATTACATTTATTGTGTAAGAAAGATGTCGTCGTCAGCTACAATTTACGGGTAGAGGCATATGTGTACTCAGCCCGTTTTTTTATAATGACCAAATTATGACAAATTGTCCTCACTAAATTTTATATTATTCGGAATCCAAAATTATTTCATATATAAAACTTTTTATGTAAGAAAGAGGGCGTCCTCAGCTACAATTTACAGGTAGAGGCATATGTGTACTCAGCCTGTTTTTCTATAATGACCAAATTATGACAAATAGTCCTTACTAAATTTTATATTATTCAGAATCCAAATTTATTTCAGATATAAGACTTTTTGTGTAAGAAAGAGGGCGTCCTCAGCTACAATTTACGGGTAGAGGGATATGTGTACTCAGCCTGTTTTTTTATAATGACCAAATTATGACAAATACTCCTTACTAAATTTTATATTATTCAGAATCCAAAATTATTTTAGATTTAAGACTTTTTGTGCAAGAAAGAAGGCGTCCTCAGCTACAATTTATGGGCAGTGGCATATGTGTACTCAGCCCTGTTTTTTCTATATTGACCAAATTATGACAACTAATGCTCACTAAAGTTGATATAATGGCCAAATTATGACAACTAATCCTCATTTAATATAATTGTCATTATTCGGATTTCAAAATTTTTTCAGATATAAGACTTTTTGTGCAAGAAAGATGTTATCCTCAGCTACAATTTACGTGTAGTGGCATATGTGTTTCAGCCCGTTTTTTTATAATGACCAAATTATGGCAAATAGTCCTCACTAAATTTTATATTATTCGGAATCCAAAATTATTTCAGATATAAAACTTTTTGTGTAAGAAAGAGGGCGTCCTCAGCTACAATTTACGGGTAGAGGCATATGTGTACTCAGCCTGTTTTTCTATAATGACCAAATTATGACAAATAGTCCTTACTAAATTTTATATTATTCAGAATCCAAAATTATTTCAGATATAAGACTTTTTGTGTAAGAAAGGGGGCGTCCTCAGCTACAATTTACGGGTAGAGGCATATGTGTACTCAGCCTGTTTTTTTATAATGACCAAATTATGACAAATAGTCCTTACTAAATTTTATATTATTCAGAATCCAAAATTATTTTAGATATAAGACTTTTTGTGCAAGAAAGAAGGCGTCCTCAGCTACAATTTATGGGTTGTGGCATATGTGTACTCAGCACAGTTTTTTTTATAATGGCCAAATTATGACAACTAATCCTCACTAAAGTTGACATAATGACCAATTTATGACAACTAATCTTCACTAAAATTAAAATAAAAATTAAATTATGACAAATAGTCCTCACTAAAATTGATATTACATTTATTGTGTAAGAAAGATGTCGTCGTCAGCTACAATTTACGGGTAGAGGCATATGTGTACTTAGCCCGTTTTTTTATAATGACCAAATTATGACAAATTGTCCTCACTAAATTTTATATTATTCGGAATCCAAAATTATTTCATATATAAAACTTTTTATGTAAGAAAGAGGGCGTCCTCAGCTACAATTTACAGGTAGAGGCATATGTGACCCAATTATGACAAATAGTCCTTACTAAATTTTATATTATTCGGAATCCAAATTTATTTCAGATATAAGACTTTTTGTGTAAGAAAGAGGGCGTCCTCAGCTACAATTTACGGGTAGAGGCATATGTGTACTCAGCCTGTTTTTTTATAATGACCAAATTATGACAAATAGTCCTTACTAAATTTTATATTATTCAGAATCTAAAATTATTTTAGATATAAGACTTTTTGTGCAAGAAAGAAGGCGTCCTCAGCTACAATTAATGGGTTGTGGCATACGTGTACTCAGCCCTGCTTTTTTATAATGGTCAAATTAAGACAACTAATCCTCACTAAAGTTGACATAAGAAAGAGGGCGTCCTCAGCTACAATTTACGGGTAGAGGCATATGTGTACTCAGCCTGTTTTTCTATAATGACCAAATTATGACAAGTAGACCTCACTAAATTTTATATTATTCGGAATCCAAAATTATTTTAGATACAAGACATTTTGTGCAAGAAAGAAGGCGTCCTCAGCTACAATTTATGGGTAGTGGCATATGTGTACTCAGCCCTGTTATTTTATAATGACCAAATTATGACAACTAATCTTCTAAAATTTATATAATGTCCAAATTATGACAACTAATCCTTACTAAATTTAATTGGCATTATTCGGATTTCAAAATTTTGTTAGATATAAGACTTTTTGTGCAAGAAAGAGGGCATCCTCAGCTACAATTTACGTGTAGTGGCATATGTGTACTCAGACTTGTTTTTTTATTATGACCAACTTATGACAACTAATCCTCACTAAAGTTGACATAATGACCAAATTATGACAGCTAGTCGTCACTTAATTTAATATAAAAACCAAATTATGACAAATAGTCCTCACTAAAATTGATATTACACTTTTTGTGTAAGAAAGAGGTCGTCGTCAGCTACAATTTACGGGTAGTAGCATATGTGTACTCAGCCCCGTTCTTTTATAAAATAGTCCTCACTAAAATTTATATTATTCGGATTCCTAAATTATTTCAGATATAAAACTTTTTGTGTAAGAAAGAGGGTGTCCTCAGCTACAATTTACGGGTAGAGGCATATGTGTACTCAGCCCGTTTTTTTATAATGACCAAATTATGACAAATAGTCCTCACTAAATTTTATATTATTCTTAAAGTTGATATAATGGCCAAATTATGACAACTAATCCTCACTAAATATAATTGGCATTATTCGGATTTCAAAATTTTTTCAGATATAATACTTTTTGTGCAAGAAAGATGGCATCCTCAGCTACAATTTACGTGTAGTGGCATATGTGTACTCAGACCTGTTTTTTTATTATGACCAAATTATGACAACTAATCCTCACTAAAGTTGACATAATGACCAAATTATGACAACTAGTCGTCACTAAATTTAATATAAAAACCAAATTATGACAAATAGTCCTCACTAAAATTGATATTACACTTTTTGTGTAAGAAAGAGGTCGTCGTCAGCTACAATTTACGGGTAGTAGCATATGTGTACTCAGCCCCGTTCTTTTATAAAATAGTCCTCACTAAAATTTATATTATTCGGATTCCTAAATTATTTCAGATATAAGACTTTTTGTGTAAGAAAGAGGGTGTCCTCAGCTACAATTTACGGGTAGAGGCATATGTGTACTCAGTCCGTTTTTTTATAATGACCGAATTATGACAAATAGTCCTTACTAAATTTTATATTATTCGGAATCCAAAATTATCTTAGATATAAGACTTTTTGTGCAAGAAAGAAGGCGTCCTCAGCTACAATTTATGGGTAGTGGCATATGTGTACTCAGCACAGTTTTTTTATAATGACCAAATTATGACAACTAATCCTCACTAAAGTTGATATAATGGCCAAATTATGACCACTAATCCTCATTTAATATAATTGTCATTATTCGGATTTCAAAATTTTTTCAGATATAAGACTTTTTGTGCAAGAATATGTTATCCTCAGCTACAATTTACGTGTAGTGGCATATGTGTACTTAGCCCTGTTTTTTTATAATGGCCAAATTATGACAACTAATCTTCACTAAAATTAAATTATGACAAATAGTCCTCACTAAAATTGTTATTACATTTATTGTGTAAGAAAGATGTCGTCGTCAGCTACAATTTACGGGTAGAGGCATATGTGTACTCAGCCCGTTTTTTTATAATGACCAAATTATGACAAATTGTCCTCACTAAATTTTATATTATTCGGAATCCAAAATTATTTCATATATAAAACTTTTTATGTAAGAAAGAGGGCGTCCTCAGCTACAATTTACATGTAGAGGCATATGTGTACTCAGCCTGTTTTTCTATAATGACCAAATTATGACAAATAGTCCTTACTAAATTTTATATTATTCAGAATCCAAAATTATTTCAGATATAAGACTTTTTGTGTAAGAAAGAGGGCGTCCTCAGCTACAATTTACGGGTAGAGGCATATTGTAGTTCTATTAAAACACGTCTTGTCTTATCTTCTTCTCAGTCACCACTGAGTTCTCTTTTATTCTTATGTTCTTATTTATTCATTAACTACTCATCTATACATGGTTGCCTATTTAAGGTACATTTAATGTCTGAGGTCAGTGATGGCACTACACCTTCCCCTTTTTTTTTTTGAGAGAAAAAAGTGTTGAATCAATCTGGGTGATCAGTCCTGGTTGGTTCAACCTTTTTTTCCATTATAAAATAAGATATATACATATATATACAAACAGTGTTATCTCCAATAATGTATATTTGTAGAAAATGAAAATTTTAGGTTTATAAAACTGTAAATATTTATATGCACATTAAACATGGAATGTTTAAATTATATTATTAACACGGAATATGTATATATGTATGTATATTTTTAAGAATTGTACAATCGATTTCAAAATTTTTTTTTTTAAATTTTGTATTGGAGTTATTTTTGTAATATTGAACTTGTTTATATTTGCGACATACTTTATTTTATATGTATTACCAATAATTTTTTTTTTTTTGTTTTTCCTTAGTCTGTTTTTTATCTTATTTTTATTCATTTCTAAGATTTCATTTTTGTTTTTCCATTTAATTAAAAAAAGAAAGAAGAAAAAAAAAAATTTTTTTTTTTATATGTATATAGAAGTGCTAATTGTTTTGCATCAAAAAAGTAAATGTTTGTACAGTGTTTTTGTTTGTATTTTGTTTTCGATATATTTAAAAAATAGAAAAATTTAATAAAAATATTTTTGCTTTTGAGCATAGAAAAAAAAAATAGTTTTTCTTCATGTCTGTTTTTTTTTTGTTTGTTTATAATTTAGGTATTTTTTTTTAAATTTTGTACCTTTGGTTTTTAAATAATAAGTTTTGTAAATTTAATGCAATTTTGTTTTATTTTCTTTCTGTTACAATGTTATATTAAACATGTATTGTTTTTAAATAAAAAGTTTTATAAATTTATTACAAATTTGTTTTGGTTTTTTTTTTTTTTTAAATAGTTCATGTTTTATTAACCATGTGTTATATTAAACACCGTGTAACAATTGGGCTCAGGGGATAGTGCCCACCAGACACCACCCCTTCGACTGGGGAGCCAATGGCCCACCAGGAAGCGCCTTCACCCAATTGTTTATTTAGTGCAGTATTTTAAATGAGTTAATTTGTTTGGTGATTATTACATTTCCTTAATCTGTTTTTATGAACAGTTTTTCCTTTACTTGTTTGCTTGTTATAAATAGTAACGTTTGTGCCCTCTATTTTTGTTACTATGAACGGTCCTTCATAGATACTATGAAGTTTGTCATACGGTTCTTTCTTCAGCAACACTGAATCATTAATATTTAGCGTTATTGGATTAACAAAGTTGTCGTAGTAGGTTTTATTTCTAGCTTTGTGTTTATTAATAAGATTTTTCGCTATTAAGTTTGTCTTTTGTAGTCGATGTTTTACCTCCTTGCTGTAATTTTCAATATTGTATAGTGGATCTAAATTTGTAGTTGTATCGTTAGGCAATGTTGCATTTTTCCCAAAAACTAATTCAAAAGGTGTGAATTTATTGTCAAAGACTGTACCAGGCGTTGTATTGTAATAGAATGTGAAATATTTCAGATAGGTATCCCAATCAGCCGAATTTTCATTTAGGTATGCTCGAAGGTATTCATTAAAAACTCTATGATTCCGTTCTACTGTGCCTAAAGTTTGATGGTGATAACTAGTCGAAAATTTTAGCTCAATTTTTAACATATTACAAAGTTCCGTAACGATTTCGTTCTTGAACTCGGTGCCTAAATCTGACTTTAAAATTTTAATTTTTCCATACACCAGTATAAAGTTTTCCAATATGGCACGTGCAACTGTTCGGGCCGATTTATCCGGTATAGCTATTGTAACCAAATACTTACATAGGTCACACATTAGTGTTAAAGCATACTTGTTTCCATAACTCGACTGTGGCAAAGGGCCAATTGTGTCTACTACCACAATATCAAATGCTTGGGACGGTGTTGGAGTCAACACGAGTTCCTCACTGTTTGAGGGTTTAACTTTATTTAAATTGCATTCAGAACAATTTCTAACAAACTTCGCGACGTCTTTCGTCATTCTCTTCCAGTAATACTTCGTTCTTATTTTCGCATATAATTTTTTTTGACCACAATGTCCTCCAATTATGGGATCGTTATGACAAATTTTCATTATTTTTTCTTTCTCATCTTCATTTGTTACTGTTTCGATTGGTTGCGTAAGAACAATTTCAAAATTTTTTAATACCTTTAACCCAGAATCTTTTAATTTTTGAACTGAAAATATTGTGAAAAATAAATCATTTTTTGGCCATTCTGCTCTATAAATCTTCTGATTGTTGGCTTCAATTTCCAGCCTCGAAAGCAAATAATCTAAATTAAGTGTTTCGTTAACAATAAAGAAGTCCATAGCTAGCAGTATTCTAAATTTGTTGTATAAGTTTATTCGCAGTATTTTCTGGTTATCATAGTAATCAATTATTTTTGTTCTTATTCTTGAAATGTCTTTACTAAATTCATGAGAAAATTTATCATAAATTTTTAAATTAATGTTGTCATTAGAGGATTGGTGCACAGAAATGTTATTGTCATTTATTTTTCTATTCATACCCCGTGTAGTTACCGCAAGTACTTGATTGTTTCTATCTTTTAGGTCATTTATTGAAATACGAGATAAAGCATCTGCTCCTACATTCAATTTCCCTTTTATGTATTCCACAGTAAAATTATACTCTGACAGTTCCAATCTAATTCGTGTTAATTTTGATGAAGGGTCCTTAATATTGAACAGGTAGACTAACGGGCGGTGATCTGATCTGACAATGAATTTGGTACCATAGACGTAAGGGCGAAACTGAGTTATTGCAAAATGAATTGCAAGAAGTTCTAGTTCAATGATTGACTTTTTCTGTTCAGAGAGGGTGAATGACTTTGATGCATAATATATTGGCAGATCGCTATCGTCAAACTTTTGACTCAATATGGCTCCACAACCAAGTTTTGAAGCGTCTACAGTTATTATAAATTGTTTTTTAAAATCTGGATATTGCAAAATTCTTGGTGACATTAACGCAGATTTTAGTCTATCGAAAGCCTTTTGACATTGTTCGTTCCAGTTGAAGTGAACAGTTTTCTTGGTCATATGATTTAGAGGAGCTGCTATAACGGCGAAGTTTGGGATGAACCGTCTATAATAATTTGCAAATGCAACGAAACGTCTTACTGCATCTTTATCCGAGGGTGTTGTATAATGTTTGATTGTATTAATTTTTGCGTTGTCTGGCAAGAGGCCATTTGCTGTGCATTTATGTCCAAGAAATGTGACCTCTGGTCGAAAAAAGTTACATTTGTATGGGTTTATTTTTAAGTTGTGTCTCCTAAGAATCTTGAAGACATCTTCCAAATTATCGAGATGATGTTTTTCACTACAACCAATGATGATAATATCATCTACATATAAAAAAGCTTTATTTGGCATGAGACCAGAGAATGCTAGTGTCATCATTCTAGAGAAAGAATTAGGTGCAACGTTTAAACCAAAAGGTAATACTTTCCATCTGAATGAGCCTTTTTCAGTACTAAATGAAGTTACATCACGTGAATCTAAATGCAGTGGTATCTGGTGGAAACCAGAGAACAAATCAACCACCGAAAAATGTTTTGCGCGTCCTAGGTTGTCTAATATATCGTCGATGCGCGGTAATGGGAACTTGTCTGCAATCAACTTTTTGTTGACAGCGCGGTAGTCTACACACATTCTGTATGCCCTCTGATCGTTTGAACTCTTCTTGGGTACGAGTATTAACGGGTTATTAAAATTGGAAGTACTAGGTTCTATCAACTCATTATCTAATAAATTTTGTACTTGTTTATTAATTTCTTCTTTTTGAGCTTGAGCAAGTCTGTAATTCTTAATGTATACCGGTGACGAATCAACTAATCTAAGCTTTTGTTCATAAAAATTGTTCACCGACATCTTGTCATCTTTTAACGAAAAAACATCTGCATACTTTTGACAAATTGGCATTAATTTGCTTTTTATGTAATCTGGCATTTGATCTTGAAGTATTGTACCCAATTTGTTAGTACGTTCACTGTCTATCTTTTCGTCAATAATCGAGTATATATAAAAATTTGAAAGTTTTTGCATCCTGAGCTTATCATTGAAAATACTTTTAAATTCGTTAGTTGTATTAATAATGCGCAGAACCGGGTTTTTTGAATCGATTATTCCTTTCCCTATAAAAACACCTTTTAGGATCTCTTGGGAATCAACGAACATAGGCTCTGTAACATTTATCAAGTTAAATATTCTAAAGACTTCGCAACGAGGGGGGATTATACATGTGAAATTTCTTGTACCCTGGATAATTGGAATTTTTAAAATTGAATCGCGGGTTGAAACTAACAGCGACATGTCTTCATAATTTATTTTACATCTGTTGTTTTTCAGAAAATCCTTGCCTAATATTCCGCTTGATGGTATATTGAAATCATCATTGACGATGTGTGTCGTATGCACCCTGTAGGGTAAAGCAGTGCGTGAGGTGGCGTCCCAATCCGAACAGCTGACCGTCCAATAAAATACTGGGTGACAAGGACAGCTGATTGGATTGGGAATGTAGCGGCTGTTTTTTATTTACAAAAATAAAATGCATAAATAAAAAACCAGGAAAATAAGGAATTTAAAGTATGTCAAGAATGCGGAACGGTTTGATAGCGGACGGGAAAGTAAGGAAGTTCTGGAGGGGATATATAAGGAAGCAAGTTTGAGATGTGGAAAAGAGAGGGTAGAGAAAATATTGTGCGGAAGGAATTAAAGTCGGAAAAGTTTGGATCAAGGAAATTTAAAGTTTTTAAAATTGAAAAATTAAAGAAAAGTTTGAAGAAAAAGGAAAAGTTGATCATAAAGGAGAAATAAAAGAAGATATTAAATGTTTTGAAGAAAAAGAAGTTATATACAGAAAAATTTAAAAACTTAATAAAAAAAAAAGAAAAACAAAACGAAAGAAGATATTAAAATTTAAAATAAACAAAAATTAAAGATTCATAGAAAATATAAGGAAAGAATTCAAGTTTTGAAAAGTGGGAAAAGTAAAGAAAAAGTTTTTAAGAGATTCGAAGTTGGAGTGGAAAAGTGCGTCCGGGTGAAAGTGGTGGCCAAATAGATACATAAAAATTTTAAGAAAAAGGAAACAGTGAAAATTTAATTATTAAAAGCCAAATTAAATTTAATAATTGAAGAAAAACCTAGGGCAAACTGGTGTAAAAGAAACAAATGTGAAAAGGTGAAGATCGAAACATAAAATACGTTAAAAAGAAATAAAGATTTTATTTATAAAATAAAAAGAGCCACAGAATAGACAGAACCCTCCACGCAACGCACGCAACGTGGGAACTGGCCGTCAGCAGCAACAACACAGCAACAGCTGGGAACCACCATCGCCATCTCGTCGCATCCCAGAGGAAGAAGACAGGTGCAAGACCCGGACATACGGACGACCTGCGGACGGAAATGAATTATTGTATGTATCATTTATTTTAGTATGGTATTTTAAGTAGAAGTAGTTTTTATTTATCTAGTTTTTATTTGTAAATATTTTAAGAATTGTGAATTAGGATACTTAACCTAAAGTAAGTTTGGTTGTTTTGAATTTTCTGGTTCCTTATTGCGTAACGCGCAAAGCCGATAGGTAGAGCTCTTCCTAGGTAGGTGTATGTCGCGTAATTTCGCTGTTTTTTTTGTACTTTATAACCTCTTTTTAGTGTTAGGTATCCTGTTTTGTTTTTTTTATTAGGTGTCATCTCTAGATAAGTTACCATAGGTCTGTAATTATAATTAAAAATGGAAAATGTTTAGTATAGGTTAAGAGAATTTTTATTTAATAAAAATTATTTTTATAACGTCATGAGAAGAAGCGGCGCAATAATTTCTTATTTACGATTAAGAGAATGATGTGTGAGTAAGTATGACCGGAAGTCAGTAGGAAGGCGGTAGGAGGAGCAGCGGATGTGTCATAGGGGGTAACACAAGGAAAATTGGCAAAGTGTTACCGAGGTAGAGGGAGGCGAGCCATTGCTGGTAACATCCACCAGCCTAAAGTAGCCCTAAAACCAGAAGAAGGGTAGCGTGGGTATCTGGGGCGGTTTTGTAGGGTAGTATATTGTTTTGTTTCAAGTTTTTGTTAGTTAGAGAAAGTTAGTTCGTTCCATCCGGGTGCATTTCGGGCTCCAACAAATTCCTTTTTATCTTGTTTCTTGTCAAATTGGCTGGTATAATTTTTTTTTTATTATTATTTTATTTCGTGAGCGACATAACAGGCTGGTTGGCAAGTACACCACCCCAAGACGGCGAGCTTCAGCCGGAGCGAAAAGCGAGTATACCAGCGCCGCCAACAGTCTGACAACACCTTCGCCCCGATGGTTGGTTGTTTTGTGGCAATCAACCACAACAATGATTAATACTACAATAATTAATCAACAACAATTATTAATTAATAATAATAAAATGGCGCCCAACGTGGGGCCCGAAATGAGCCAGGATGGAATAAATCGAATGTAAAGAGTTTGTTTGTGTAGTCTAGTATTTAGGTCAGATGTAAGTCCCGTCCGAGTCCAAATAAGAGTCCTCGACGCGTTGCGACATCGCCAAACTATTCTACCAAAAATTTATCAGTTTTCTTTTTAGTTTTTATTTTTCATTAAACAATAGTTAGTTGGTCCCATAGTCCGTATGTTTAGTCTTCGTTATTAGGTAAGTCCCGGAAGAACGAATGTAGTGTCTTTCGCGTTGCGACCAATAGTCGAAAACTAAATGTTCCCAGAACGAGTGCTCGATTCAGAGTCTGAGTCGGGTTAGGGAGTGAAATATAACCATAACCTTTTTGCTTCGGCTCTGAATAAAGCATTCGTTCACTTCATGTAATTTCGTTAATATAGTAGTCCAATTCTAGTAATACATGTAGTGATTTGAGGCACTTGCCATGTAGTTGGTTAGTCCGGGTTGGGTAGAAGGTTACGGACCAATACCACCAGTTGCAGCCAAATATGGTCGGGGTTTCAAGTCGTTTGTATTACCTTAACTACCTACTCAACGGTCCGGATACTTATAGCGGCCTGAAAAAAAAAAAAAAAAAAAAAAAAAAAAAAATTTTTAAGATTTGTTTAAAAGATACACTGGTTTAGGACTGCTTTAGTATACTTACAATCCGCTGCGATTTTCTCCGCCTGAAAATCCTGCTGATGCCGAGAATACTCGTGATTCACATAAGTCGATACTGCACATCAAGGCGTCAATAAATACTTTATTAATTATATGATTGAATTTTTTTTTTTTAGTTCGGTTAGTTTTATTTCGATTTATTGGTAGTATAGTTTTTCATAATATTCCTTATTTTATTAAATTTTTTTACTTTAGTATTTGGTTGAACCAAACTCAATTGGTCAACTAAAAATTGTTTTAGAGTTGGGTTACAGCACCATAGTTTGGTTATATTCATTTTTTTTTGGATTTTATTTATGGTAAGGGATATATGTATGAGTGTATGTGTGTATATATATATGAGATAAATCCTTGCTTATATATATATATATATATAGATATATATGTATATATATATATATACATATATTACTTTACTAATTTACTTTCTTTTTTTTATTTCATATACATATATTATTTCCAATTTTTATTTTTCATTAAATTGTTTATTATTTCAGTCTTTAGTTATTTACTTTCTTTTTATTTCATATACATATATTATTTCCAATTTTTATTTTTCATTAAATTTTTTTTATTATTCAGTCTTTAGTTATTTACTTTCTTTTTATTTCATTTACACATATTATTTCCAATTTTTATTTTTCATTAATTTTTTTTTTTATTATATAGTCTTTAGTTATTTGCTTTCTTTTCTATTTCATAGACAGATATTATTTCAATTTTTTTTATTTCATTTTTCTTAAATTTATATTATCACAGTCTTGAGACATTTATATGTCTTTTCATTATATATTATTTCCAATTGATTTGAAACGTTAATTTTCACCACATTAGGAGTGATATAAATATCTTTGTTTTGGAAGTAATATTTGAGTCTTGGTTAGCTAGGGAGCGGGAATGGTTTTAACTCGTTCAGTTAGGAATCAATTGTTGGCCGAGGGAATAGAGATTGTCACAGGGGTAGAAATGAACAGTCAGCCGGCTATAACTACGGCAGTGGTAGCTCTACCGACTGCTTCAACGTTGGAGCAGCCTATATTTACGACAGCACCGAATAGGAGTCCCGAGCAAGTGGCACCAGCTGTGCAGCAATTTTTAGCTAGGGCTCAAGGTAATGCCAGTTTTTCGGGGCAGTTAAACAATTCCGACAGTTCCATACCATCGCCGGAATTCAGCAGCATAACAGCACGGAACGTGCAGCAGGAGGTACGCGCTGGTAGAGAACTGTCTCAGGTGCTGCCAACGGACAACCGGAACATGGGAGGTAGCGTTACTGATTTTATTCGGGACGAATTGGCCCGGCAGAGGCAGCAATTCCAATGTACCTTGCGGCAAGAGTTGGCGCAGGCGGTACGTGATGCGGTGGGTGAACAGCTAAGCATGACCAATGGGGCTGGCGCACATTATGCGGCACACACTCAATCTGCCGATGCTCAGAGGCCTGCCGATGGCCAGAGGACTGCCGGGATTCCGCCGGCTGTAAATAGAGTAAACAATATTAATAGCTATAGGCAACCGATGTTAGAAGGGGGCTTACCTGGACAAGGTATGCAGTCAATCAGCGCTCCTGTTTCGGCAGCGTACTCTAATGGATTACCTCCAGCGGGCAATTATTATGGGCAAGGGCCGGCACAACCTCAGGCGGCGGGTCCGATACCTATAGGAGCAGGAGCCCACAGTCGTTCCAACCACCGTGATTTGGACATCTCTAAGTGGGGCATTAAATTTGATGGTTCGTCGAGGGGTATGAGCGCCGAGGATTTTATTTTTAGAATAGAGATAATGCGCCAGGACCATTACTTGTCTGTAGAGGATTTGCGCCGGAATTTTAATCTTTTGCTAGAGGGTCAGGCTTTGAATTGGTACTGGAATATTCGGAAATTAAATCCTGTGTTGACATGGGATGGTTTGGTAGGGGCATTTTTGACGCAGTATAGGCGCTATGATAGCGATTTTCAGCTCCAGAAGAAAATTATGGATCGTCGTCAGGGCCCACAAGAGTCGTTTGAAGATTTCTTTACAGCGGTACTGAGTTTAAGGAATCAGCAGCGAACGCCATATTCTGAATGGGACTTAATAGAAATCATGCGGTCTAATCTGAAGCCATCATTGGCCCAGATGCTTTTTTCAGTCAGCATAATCAGCTTGGGTGACTTTTGCCAGCATGCTAAGAGAGCAGAAAGTCTACTGTTCAGTCAGAGACAGCAGTTTTCTCAGCGGCCCGCGATGACACAGCGAGTTCATGAAATCGAGTTTTCGGTACCCGAGGACCCAGTGGCAATGGAGGTCGAAGCTTTGACCGATAAAAGCCGTTACATTTGTTGGAACTGTAGGGAACTAGGGCACAGTTTCATGGATTGTCCGTCTCCGAATCGTAGGATTTTTTGTTTTAGGTGTGGCCGAGCGGATGTGGTGACACCGCGATGTCCCAAATGTCAGGGAAACCAGAGGGGGAACAAGTCTCAGACGGGGGAGACTCGTTCGACCCAGACATAAGCCCGCCCAGTCAATCCGCAAATAATATAAAGATTTTAGCAAGAACCGAGGCACGAGAAAGGGAGAAAGAAGGTGAAAGGATTCGTGAGATTAAACCGCTGCATCAACGAATTGCCGAATATAACGCAGCGAGATCGCGTATTTTTGGAGGGGTGTCAAGTAGGATAAAGAAGACAAGGATTAGGTATAGAATTAGGAAACAAAATAGGAAAGAAATTATGGGGGCAAGTTTGTATGAGGGTACAGATACGAGGTTTTATTCAAGAATAAATATAAATGGAATTGAGGTAGAAGGATTATTGGATAGTGGCGCAACGGTCACTTGTTTGGGTAAGGGCTGCCTGGACCTGGTGCAGAGAGCAGGCCTAGTTGTTAGGGACTTTAGATCATGTATTAGAACGGCCGATGGTAGGCCACATAGAATTATGGGCCGAGCCCGAGTAGAAATTGATTTCAACGGTATTAAGGATGAGGTCACGTTTTATCTGGTGCCATCGTTGAATAGGGCTATGTTTTTGGGCGTGGACTTCATGAAGAAGTATAAACTGTTGGCCAGTGTATGTAGCATCGCTACAAATGGCGTGGATTTGGGTCTGGAAGGAGAAGAGATAGTTGGGAGTGTCAGTAGTCACATTTTGACATTAGATCAGCGGAGACGCTTAGATAAGGTTGTAGCAAGTTTCCCTTGTTACACCAAAAAGGGTCTCGGTCGAACTAGTCTAGAGCTACACACAATTGATACTGGTGCGGCAATTCCAGTGAAGGACAGGCATTATCCTGTCTCGCCAGCTGTGCAGAAGTTGATGTATGCCGAGCTGGATAGGATGCTTGATATGGGAGTCATAGAGCCGAGCGAGAGTCCGTGGAGTCATCCGGTTACTCTCGTCCGTAAGGGCGAGAAGAATCGGCTGTGCTTGGACGCTCGTAAGCTAAATGCGCTTACTATCAAGGACGCCTATCCGCTCCCGCATATCGAAGGTCTGCTCAGTCGGCTAGGGGATACATATTTCATTTCAAGTGTCGATTTGAAGGATGCCTTCTGGCAGATTCCTCTGGAACGTTCAAGTAGAGAAAAGACTGCATTTACAGTACCTGGGCGACCACTTTACCATTTTACGGTAATGCCTTTTGGGCTGTGTAATGCTGCCCAAAGGTTGTGCCGGCTAATGGATAAGGTGATCCCCGCGGCGTTGCGTGATCGAGTCTTTGTCTATTTGGATGATCTATTGGTAGTCGCGCCAGATTTCTATACACACCTGGAATTATTAGAACAAGTGTCAAGTTGTTTAGAGCGGGCTGGATTGACGATCAATGTGTCAAAATCGCGCTTCTGCTTTAGGGAGCTCCGCTATCTCGGCTATATTGTAGGTGGTGGCAAATTGAGGGCAGATCCGGAGAAAATAAGCACCATAATGAACTTTGACTACCCGAAGACTATACGTCAGGTCAGAAGTTTTATGGGGGCAGCCGGTTGGTACAGGCGCTTCATCCCTGATTTTGCTACTATTTCGGCACCTATCTTCAATACCCTGAAGAAGTCCAAATCCTTCAGTTTTCCGGACGAGGCAAGAAAGGCGTTCGACTTGTTGAAGACCGCTCTCACCACCAGTCCGGTATTAATGCATCCCGATTTTAGTAGGCACTTTTACATCCAGTGCGATGCGTCGGATGTAGGGACGGGGGCAGTACTTTTTCAGAGGGATGATTCAGACGGTGAACACCCGATTGCGTTTTTCTCGCACCGCTTGACGTCCGCTCAGCGAAATTATTCGGTGACTGAGAGGGAGTGTTTGGCTGTCGTACTAGCCATAAGAAAGTTTAGGCCTTATGTTGAATTGATGCCCTTTACTGTAATTACTGATCACAGTAGTTTGAAATGGTTGATGGGACATAAGGACCTGAGTGGTAGGCTAGCGCGGTGGAGCCTGCACTTGCAATCGTTCTCCTTTGCCATCGAACACCGGCCAGGTTCCAAGAATATCGTTCCTGATACTCTGTCCCGCTACAATATGGATGAAATCTCAGAAGAAGTATCACAATTAGTTGATTTAGAATCTAAATATTTCAAAAGCCCAGAATATCTACAGCTTATAGAGAAGATCCGTGAGGACGCCGAACGGCTACCTGATATGAAGGTGTTAGGCAACATGGTCTATAAACGTACGATGCCATACAACGGGGTGATTATGTGTGAGGATTTTTCATGGAAGCTATGGATTCCAGCCGAACTGACCACAGGAATCATAGAGAGATGTCACAACCCGCCGCAATTTGCTCATGGGGGGGTTGGCAAAACAATAGCTCGCATAAAGGAATACTTTTATTGGCCCAACCTTAATAGTCAGGTGAGGTCGTTCGTTGCCAGTTGTCAGGTCTGCAGGGAAACCAAACCTGCTAATCAAACTTTGAGACCACCTATGGGGTTAGAAATCGTTTCGGAACGTCCATTCCAGAGAATATTTGTTGACTTTTTGGGGCCTTATCCACGCTCCAAAAATGGCAATTGTTATATTTTTATAGTTCTTGACCATTTAACAAAATTTGTGTTGCTAAAGGCGATGGCTAAGGCCAGCACTAAAAACGTAGTAAGATTCTTAGTAGGGGAAGTTTTCCATAAATTTGGTACACCCGAATCTGTAGTGTCCGATAATGGTAAGCAATTTATCAGTAAGGAGTTTCAGGACTTACTGAAAAATTTCGGCGTGAGACATGTACGCACTGCTATACACGCACCGCAGGCAAATGCCTCGGAACGTGTTAATCAGTCAATATTGGCGGCGATACGTTCTTACTTGCAAGATGATCATACGGAGTGGGACAAATATCTCACAGAGATAGAGTTCTCCCTACGGTCATCGGTGCAAACGTCTATAGGGGTTACACCATATTTCGCGCTCTTCGGCATGAATATGGTGTCTCACGGTAGCATTTATAAAATAGCTAGAAAACTTCAGGCGTTAAGTGATCCTGAGCTGAACGTTTTACCCAAAGCGGATAAGATGGACCTCATCAGGCAGAAAATTAAGGATAGTATGCATAGGGCATACCTCCGTGGGGAGAAGTCTTATAATACACGGTGTCGGCAGGTAAGATTTATTCCAGGACAGGAAGTTTACCGTCGCAATTTTCAACAGAGCGATTTTAAGAATAACTTTAACGCGAAACTTGCACGTAAATTTTTGAAATGCCGTATAGTGCGTCCCATAGGGAACAGCCTATACGAGTTAGAAAACCTTTACGGGAAATCGTTGGTATTTCACGCCAAGGACTTAAAGCCATAGGCTTTAAGGTTCTTGGTGGGCTTAGTCCCAGCGACTACCACGCGCGCAAACACGCACGTCTGAATAACTTTTGTTCCCCGAAAACCCGTTTAGTACTTTTATATGGGCGTGTGTCTATATATATATATAGGTATTTTTTTTTTTTTTTTTGTTGCATATTCCAATCGATGGTTTGCTCAGCTTAGCCAAAATGAAATATTAATTATTTTGCCCGCGACGTTAGCCAACGTTTCTAAGCTAATCACATTTGTAATTGTCACCACTCTATTAGTGGAACCTTATGATTATCCCGGGGAACTGTGCCATAAAGGACTAAAGGTTCTTAGGCACTTAGAATGGTAACGTTCATCTGAGTCCGATCTTACGGCGAGTCAGGACAAAAGATAACCAATAAATACACCAACCTTGGCGCGCAAGGATGGATGTTTCATTAAGGCGTGGACGAGTAGAGCATCGAAGTAATGGGCAACATACCGGTATACGTGAGCATTTGAACTGCAGGTAATATTTTTATTTTTGCAATACACTCCCATATATAGTCAAACATCTTTAGATTGAGAATTGTACGCAATGAACAAGAGAGACAATTAATTTGAGTCAACCGCAGAGGTAAATAGGCATATTGTGAGAAGAGCCGGTACTCATCTGTCGCAAATATAATAGGCCAACTCATAGAAAGCTAGCCGACCGTAATATTGCTAAATATATATATATATATGTAGGTATATATATGTGTGTATATATATAAACATATATATATATATGTGTGTATGTGTATGTATGTATATGTGTATGTATGTATATATGTATATATATATTGCGATAAGAACAATCTACTTGGAACGAATTATATATGGCATTATTACCCTGTTACTGTTTTCACGACCTAATTCTATTAGCTGAATTTTTTTATTTATTCCGTTAAATATATATTTTATTTAATTTTTTTTTTGTTTAGATACACTACGCCAATAAAAATTGGTTAAGGTGGCGCTATATTTATATAGGCGCTCATGTATGTATATATGTATGTATATGTATGTGTATATATATATGGATATGTATATATGTATGTAGGTATGTATATGTATGTATGTATGTAGGTATGTATATATATATGTATATATGAATATGGGTATGTGTATACATATATGTGTATGTATATATGTATGCATATGGGTATGTATGTGTAAATATATGGATATATGGATATGTATGTGTGTGTATGCTGGTGTGTGGGTGTCTGTTGTGTGCGTTTAGGTGCTTTACAAATGGTGTTCAGCACACAGGACCGTACGTGCACGTGAGTCACGCAAGGTGAGCTGACAAACAAAGTGCCGTCACTGGTATTTGCAAAAGCTTTCGTTTGCACACACACACACACACACGCGCACAGGTTTGCATGCGCCATGTTTCAGTATATATATATGTATATGTATATATATATATATATATATATATATATATATATATGTGTATGTATATATATATATCCATATTTTAGTTTTATTTTTAGTTTTATTTACTACTATTATTTAGCACTATTATTTGCATTGTACTTACGTTTTCCATTGGGATGGATCCACAGAGTTCTGCACCGATGAGATGGGATTTTCCACGTTGTGTAAGCTGCAAGGAAATAACATTAAGTTGATTGAAGAGTTCAATAAAATAGATTCAGGCTTACCTTACTAGATTGTAAATGGCGACGACCACCGTTAGCCGCAGGAGGGACAGCTTGTGAACGTTAGCTTGGCAATGGGAATTAGTTAGATAGGTTTTTGGTAACAACAAATGTAGCTACTTACCAGGTTAGTGAACCCATAGCCGCAGGCACCCATTACAAACCTTGATATGGATGATCTGGAAAATGTATAGAAGCAGAATTACTAGCTAAGTTAGAATAAATATAATTAATAAATAGTTTTAAACAAAACTCACCTTTGTGTTCCCTTCCTCGTTGTTAGTGTTTGAGAAGGTAGTCAGCTGTCGCCATGATATAGTTAAATGTAGTTGCCACATCGGTAGGAAGTGTTAGGAAATTCGCCGTGGTGTCAGGGATTGAAGAACACCCAGGGAGATGCCAGCCGGTGATGAGACGGGGCAGTGTGGCATTCTAGCGTTTTTGTTTGTTTCCTTTTTAGCAGTTTTTGTTTCGAAGTATGTAGATAGATGTTCGAGAGACTTCCCTCTCATTCTCGGACCATAGAAGGTCACGAGAATGATGGGGTTTCTGTCGTATGCACCCTGTAGGGTAAAGCAGTGCGTGAGGTGGCGTCCCAATCCGAACAGCTGACCGTCCAATAAAATACTGGGTGACAAGGACAGCTGATTGGATTGGGAATGTAGCGGCTGTTTTTTATTTACAAAAATAAAATGCATAAATAAAAAACCAGGAAAATAAGGAATTTAAAGTATGTCAAGAATGCGGAACGGTTTGATAGCGGACGGGAAAGTAAGGAAGTTCTGGAGGGGATATATAAGGAAGCAAGTTTGAGATGTGGAAAAGAGAGGGTAGAGAAAATATTGTGCGGAAGGAATTAAAGTCGGAAAAGTTTGGATCAAGGAAATTTAAAGTTTTTAAAATTGAAAAATTAAAGAAAAGTTTGAAGAAAAAGGAAAAGTTGATCATAAAGGAGAAATAAAAGAAGATATTAAATGTTTTGAAGAAAAAGAAGTTATATACAGAAAAATTTAAAAACTTAATAAAAAAAAAAGAAAAACAAAACGAAAGAAGATATTAAAATTTAAAATAAACAAAAATTAAAGATTCATAGAAAATATAAGGAAAGAATTCAAGTTTTGAAAAGTGGGAAAAGTAAAGAAAAAGTTTTTAAGAGATTCGAAGTTGGAGTGGAAAAGTGCGTCCGGGTGAAAGTGGTGGCCAAATAGATACATAAAAATTTTAAGAAAAAGGAAACAGTGAAAATTTAATTATTAAAAGCCAAATTAAATTTAATAATTGAAGAAAAACCTAGGGCAAACTGGTGTAAAAGAAACAAATGTGAAAAGGTGAAGATCGAAACATAAAATACGTTAAAAAGAAATAAAGATTTTATTTATAAAATAAAAAGAGCCACAGAATAGACAGAACCCTCCACGCAACGCACGCAACGTGGGAACTGGCCGTCAGCAGCAACAACACAGCAACAGCTGGGAACCACCATCGCCATCTCGTCGCATCCCAGAGGAAGAAGACAGGTGCAAGACCCGGACATACGGACGACCTGCGGACGGAAATGAATTATTGTATGTATCATTTATTTTAGTATGGTATTTTAAGTAGAAGTAGTTTTTATTTATCTAGTTTTTATTTGTAAATATTTTAAGAATTGTGAATTAGGATACTTAACCTAAAGTAAGTTTGGTTGTTTTGAATTTTCTGGTTCCTTATTGCGTAACGCGCAAAGCCGATAGGTAGAGCTCTTCCTAGGTAGGTGTATGTCGCGTAATTTCGCTGTTTTTTTTGTACTTTATAACCTCTTTTTAGTGTTAGGTATCCTGTTTTGTTTTTTTTATTAGGTGTCATCTCTAGATAAGTTACCATAGGTCTGTAATTATAATTAAAAATGGAAAATGTTTAGTATAGGTTAAGAGAATTTTTATTTAATAAAAATTATTTTTATAACGTCATGAGAAGAAGCGGCGCAATAATTTCTTATTTACGATTAAGAGAATGATGTGTGAGTAAGTATGACCGGAAGTCAGTAGGAAGGCGGTAGGAGGAGCAGCGGATGTGTCATAGGGGGTAACACAAGGAAAATTGGCAAAGTGTTACCGAGGTAGAGGGAGGCGAGCCATTGCTGGTAACATCCACCAGCCTAAAGTAGCCCTAAAACCAGAAGAAGGGTAGCGTGGGTATCTGGGGCGGTTTTGTAGGGTAGTATATTGTTTTGTTTCAAGTTTTTGTTAGTTAGAGAAAGTTAGTTCGTTCCATCCGGGTGCATTTCGGGCTCCAACAAATTCCTTTTTATCTTGTTTCTTGTCAAATTGGCTGGTATAATTTTTTTTTTATTATTATTTTATTTCGTGAGCGACATAACAGGCTGGTTGGCAAGTACACCACCCCAAGACGGCGAGCTTCAGCCGGAGCGAAAAGCGAGTATACCAGCGCCGCCAACAGTCTGACAACACCTTCGCCCCGATGGTTGGTTGTTTTGTGGCAATCAACCACAACAATGATTAATACTACAATAATTAATCAACAACAATTATTAATTAATAATATGTGTAACACTTGTTGAATTAATTTGTCTGAAATAGTTAAGGAAGAGCAAATTGTACCTAAAGTGGATATGGGATTTGGTGTTATACCAGTGATAGTGACTGTATCATTTCTGTTTACTATGATTTCCGGTTTTAAACAGGATGTTTTTATAAGTGAAATATCTGCCTGCGTGTCGACAAGAAATGTACATTGTTTTACTGTGTCAATGCAACCTATTGTAATGAAATCAGCATAGTTAAGGTTAAAACTATAAACTGATTTTTCAGTAGTCTGTTTTTCTAAATTTAATTCTCTTCTTCCCTCAACGGGCTCTGTTGAGGGACTTCGGAGTTTAAAAATCTGACAGAAGCCCTTTGATTATTGTGATTTTGGGAAAATCTGTTATGCCCGGTCCCATTGCGATGATTCCAATGATTTCGATCATTGTTGTAGCTATGATTATTGCCTCGTTGATAATTCCTACCCCGGTAATTACCACGATTATTTCCACGGCGGAAATAGTTACTTGAATGACTGAAGTTAGGGACTTGCTGAAAACTAGTAGCCCTATTACTATTCTGTCTTATTGCCAACACCTGATTTTCTTTTGTCACATTAGTTTGCTCAATTACAAGCTTTGATATGACTTCCTTCGGATCTGCAAAAGAGGATGAAGCTATAATGGACTTAATTAAATCTGATTTCGCGTTCACACGACAAATTGCGACCGTTTGTTCTACTGCCATTTCGTGGGCTTTATTTCTTGTGATGCCTTCTATAATTAATGAGCGTTTTAGGGCGTCAGCAAGATCTTCTGCTTGTTTTGCAAATTCCATATAGTTGCTGTCTTTAACACTAAGTGCTGCTATTCTACCAGCTATAATTTTTGAACTATCTGGCTTAATTGCATTTTTCAAAGCAGCCTTAAGATTTTCTATAGTCCCAACGTCATCGGGTAATGCCTCTCGAGCTTTGCCCTCCAATTTCGACTTTACAAAGTTTAGAAATGTATTTTGCAAATTTGGTTCGGTAAGATCCGTGATTAAATCTATTTTATCTAAAAACGATGGCAAAGTTATCGAATTTCCATCGTAATTGTCACGGATTATAGAGGCACACATGCTCACATATGATCGCTTTTGTTCTGTGGTAGCCATTTCTATTTCTAAATTTTCTTCTGAGCTAGAGTCTTGACTGTTTTGTGCTTTTGTTTGTTCTAAATATTCTTTTATATGTTCCGCAACTACTTTTTTGTCCATAAAAACTAATGTATTAGTATCGTCTGGTACTTCTATATTACATTCCAGTTTATCAAAACATTGTATTAACTTTTGTTTACACTGGTTAATCTTTGACTGGAGTATTTCCTTATCGGATTGCGTCGCATCTTTTGGAATTGCATATCTTATAATTGAGTTGTATTGTTCTACTAAAAGTTCTATATATTCAAGTACTTTAGATACTTTCTTTGACACTGGACGATTTTGTAAGACCCTTTTCACGATTTTTTGAAAATTATTAAATAATGTTTTACATTCAGTATTGTCCAACTGTGAGATCTAAACATTTCTATTAAAAACTTCTATTCTATTAAAGCTTTTAATCTTCTTCTATTTTCGTTTTTGTTGAATCAACTGTTTCATAAAAAAAGATTAAAAAATTGTGTCATGGTTATCTTGAAAGAATATTTTGTCAAATATATGTATTTATGTATTTTGTATTATTTTGCGCTTCACTGTTCTATTTATTCGTATATATGTACCTACATATGTATGTATATAACAATCCAAAATTCAATGTATGTATATAGTTATTAACATGTGTTTATTTTAAACTGTTTGATACACTTATGTACATGAATCGCATGTTTTTGTAGGTATGTATATAAAAATAAAATATTCTTATATGTATATATTTGTTATGAAGTTCGTTGGTTTAAGTAGAATTAGTTTTAATAAATTGTTAGTATTTGTAAATATGTATAATAGATATAATTTTGTATTTATGGTACAAATATATTATTATATATATATATATATATGTATATAATAACCAATGGAAAAAGATATATGTATGTGTGTTTGCATGCTTCAGTTACCAACGTTGCTATACGTTTTTGCTGTCTTCTTTGTCTCGTACTGCTGTAGTTGTTGTTGTTATGTCTGCTTTGTAAGTTGGTGTTTTTGTTCTGTTGGTTTTTGGGGTTGCCATACGTTTTTGCTGTCTTCTTTGTATCGCCCCGCTGTAGTTGTTGTTGTTGTGTCTGCTTTGTAAGTTGGTGTTTTTGTTCATTTTTCAGTTGGTGTTGTTTCTTTGAGTTCATGGCATATCGATCATTCAGAGAAATATTTGACACTATAATTTTTCTAGCCTTTTTTGTTTTTGTTTTAAAATCAGATAGTAAAAGAATTTTATTACTTGCAAAATTTATTTATTTTGGAATTTGTGTGGAACTCGTGTTGATTAAAGTTATTGTTATATGTGTGGGTCAAACGATGTTTGTTCTTAAAATTAATGTTAGAGATTATTAAAAATTATTACATACAGACACAATTATTAGTGAAGATAAATTGTTAATTGTATTTTTTTTTTTTTTTTTTTTATTATTATTTTTTCCAATGTGGGTTTCCCTTAGGTTTATGTATGTGTAATTGGAAACAAATTATTAAAGAGTTTCTTTGAGTTGTTGGTTGTTGTTGTTATTGTTGATGGTATTTGTTGATGTTTTTCTTCTTGTCTTTTTTCCCAATTACATTTTTCAATTTTGTTTCGTTCAGTTGGTGTTTTTTTTTTTATATATATATAACGGCTTTTGTGTTTCGATTTTCTTGCAATTCGTTATTTTCTTGATTCTGTACAGTTTCTTTTTTTTCAGTACCTATAACAGGTTTTTTATTTTTACTGTTAAAAATTTTTCTTGAAAATGAATTTCCAAATTTGGTACAGTTGTACCCAAAACAATTTTGAATTTTTTTTGAAATTTTTATTTTATTTTGTTGAAATTGAGTTCGTTTAATTGTTTTAATTTTGTTGAATGTAAAATTGTTTGCGTATTTTTCTTTCGCTGAATACCACTTGATCTCTGTTTGATATGCAAATCTTAAACTTTACGTATTTGCTGCTGCTCATCGGTGTTTTTCACAATTAATTTATTTACGATGCTAATTAATTTATTTACGATGCATTTATTTTTATTATTGTTTAATTTTGTGTTTTCTTTATATTCCTTAATTTTGAATTGCTTTTTCCTTTGAAATAAATTCACTGTTATGAAATGCCTTTTGTTTAGGCTTGAAATATTAAATATTTTTAGCTTTTAAATTTACACAAATGTTTCAGATAACAACACTTTATCGAATAATTAGTTCATTTCTTTCTTTTTTGAAATTGATTAGACGCCAGCAATTAAACATTTAAAAACTGTCACGGTCGCCATGTAGTTCTATTAAAACACGTCTTGTCTTATCTTCTTCTCAGTCACCACTGAGTTCTCTTTTATTCTTATGTTCTTATTTGTTCATTAACTACTCATCTATACATGGTTGCCTATTTAAGGTACATTTAATGTCTGAGGTCAGTGATGGCACTACAATATGTGTACTCAGCCTGTTTTTTTATAATGAACAAATTATGACAAATAGTCCTTACTAAATTTTATATTATTCAGAATCCAAAATTATTTTAGATATAAGACTTTTTGTGCAAGAAAGAAGGCGTCCTCAGCTACAATTTATGGGTAGTGGCATACGTGTACTCAGCCCTGCTTTTTTATAATGGCCAAATTATGACAACTAATCCTTACTAAATTTAATTGGCATTATTCGGATTTCAAAATTTTTTTAGATATAAGACTTTTTGTGCACGAAAGAGGGCATCCTCAGCTACAATTTACGTGTAGTGGCATATGTGTACTCAGACCTGTTTTTTTATTATGACCAACTTATGACAACTAATCCTCACTAAAGTTGACATAATGACCAAATTATGACAACTAGTCGTCACTAAATTTAATATAAAAACCAAATTATGACAAATAGTCCTCACTAAAATTGATATTACACTTTTTGTGTAAGAAAGAGGTCGTCGTCAGCTACAATTTACGGGTAGTAGCATATGTGTACTCAGCCCCGTTCTTTTATAAAATAGTCCTCACTAAAATTTATATTATTCGGATTCCTAAATTATTTCAGATATAAAACTTTTTGTGTAAGAAAGAGGGTGTCCTCAGCTACAATTTACGGGTAGAGGCATATGTGTACTCAGCCCGTTTTTTTATAATGACCAAATTATGACAAATAGTCCTCACTAAATTTTATATTATTCGGATCAAAAAATTATTATTGATATAAGACTTTTTGTGCAAGAAAGAAGGCGTCCTCAGCTACAATTTATGGGTAGTGGCATATGTGTACTCAGCCCTGTTTTTTTCTATATTGACCAAATTATGACAACTAATCCTCACTAAAGTTGACATAATGACCAAATTATGACAAGTAATCGTCACTAAATTTAATATAAAAACCAAACTATGACAAATAGTCCTAAAATTGATATGTATTACACTTTTTGTGTACGAATGAGGTCGTCGTCAGCTACAATTTACGGGTAGTAGCATATGTGTACTCAGCCCCGTTCTTTTATAAAATAGTCCTACGTGTAGTGGCATATGTGTACTCAGACCTGTTTTTTTATTATGACCAAATTATGACAACTAATCCTCACTAAAGTTGACATAAGAAAGAGGGCGTCCTCAGCTACAATTTACGGGTAGAGGCATATGTGTACTCAGCCTGTTTTTCTATAATGACCAAATTATGACAAATAGTCCTTACTAAATTTTATATTATTCAGAATCCAAAATTATTTTAGATATAAGACTTTTTGTGCAAGAAAGAAGGCGTCCTCAGCTACAATTTATGGGTTGTGGCATATGTGTACTCAGCACAGTTTTTTTTATAATGGCCAAATTATGACAACTAATCCTCACTAAAGTTGACATAATGACCAATTTATGACAACAAATCTTCACTAAAATTAAAATAAAAATTAAATTATGACAAACAGTCCTCACTAAAATTGATATTACATTTATTGTGTAAGAAAGATGTCGTCGTCAGCTACAATTTACGGGTAGAGGCATATGTGTACTTAGCCCGTTTTTTTATAATGACCAAATTATGACAAATTGTCCTCACTAAATTTTATATTATTCGGAATCCAAAATTATTTCATATATAAAACTTTTTATGTAAGAAAGAGGGCGTCCTCAGCTACAATTTACAGGTAGAGGCATATGTGACCCAATTATGACAAATAGTCCTTACTAAATTTTATATTATTCGGAATCCAAATTTATTTCAGATATAAGACTTTTTGTGTAAGAAAGAGGGCGTCCTCAGCTACAATTTACGGGTAGAGGCATATGTGTACTCAGCCTGTTTTTTTATAATGACCAAATTATGACAAATAGTCCTTACTAAATTTTATATTATTCAGAATCTAAAATTATTTTAGATATAAGACTTTTTGTGCAAGAAAGAAGGCGTCCTCAGCTACAATTAATGGGTTGTGGCATACGTGTACTCAGCCCTGCTTTTTTATAATGGTCAAATTATGACAACTAATCCTCACTAAAGTTGACATAAGAAAGAGGGCGTCCTCAGCTACAATTTACGGGTAGAGGCATATGTGTACTCAGCCTGTTTTTCTATAATGACCAAATTATGACAAGTAGACCTCACTAAATTTTATATTATTCGGAATCCAAAATTATTTTAGATACAAGACATTTTGTGCAAGAAAGAAGGCGTCCTCAGCTACAATTTATGGGTAGTGGCATATGTGTACTCAGCCCTGTTATTTTATAATGACCAAATTATGACAACTAATCCTCTAAAATTTATATAATGTCCAAATTATGACAACTAATCCTTACTAAATTTAATTGGCATTATTCGGATTTCAAAATTTTTTTAGATATAAGACTTTTTGTGCAAGAAAGAGGGCATCCTCAGCTACAATTTACGTGTAGTGGCATATGTGTACTCAGACTTGTTTTTTTATTATGACCAACTTATGACAACTAATCCTCACTAAAGTTGACATAATGACCAAATTATGACAGCTAGTCGTCACTTAATTTAATATAAAAACCAAATTATGACAAATAGTCCTCACTAAAATTGATATTACACTTTTTGTGTAAGAAAGAGGTCGTCGTCAGCTACAATTTACGGGTAGTAGCATATGTGTACTCAGCCCCGTTCTTTTATAAAATAGTCCTCACTAAAATTTATATTATTCGGATTCCTAAATTATTTCAGATATAAAACTTTTTGTGTAAGAAAGAGGGTGTCCTCAGCTACAATTTACGGGTAGAGGCATATGTGTACTCAGCCCGTTTTTTTATAATGACCAAATTATGACAAATAGTCCTCACTAAATTTTATATTATTCTTAAAGTTGATATAATGGCCAAATTATGACAACTAATCCTCACTAAATATAATTGGCATTATTCGGATTTCAAAATTTTTTCAGATATAATACTTTTTGTGCAAGAAAGATGGCATCCTCAGCTACAATTTACGTGTAGTGGCATATGTGTACTCAGACCTGTTTTTTTATTATGACCAAATTATGACAACTAATCCTCACTAAAGTTGACATAATGACCAAATTATGACAACTAGTCGTCACTAAATTTAATATAAAAACCAAATTATGACAAATAGTCCTCACTAAAATTGATATTACACTTTTTGTGTAAGAAAGAGGTCGTCGTCAGCTACAATTTACGGGTAGTAGCATATGTGTACTCAGCCCCGTTCTTTTATAAAATAGTCCTCACTAAAATTTATATTATTCGGATTCCTAAATTATTTCAGATATAAGACTTTTTGTGTAAGAAAGAGGGTGTCCTCAGCTACAATTTACGGGTAGAGGCATATGTGTACTCAGTCCGTTTTTTTATAATGACCGAATTATGACAAATAGTCCTCACTAAATTTTATATTATTCGGAATCCAAAATTATCTTAGATATAAGACTTTTTGTGCAAGAAAGAAGGCGTCCTCAGCTACAATTTATGGGTAGTGGCATATGTGTACTCAGCACAGTTTTTTTATAATGACCAAATTATGACAACTAATCCTCACTAAAGTTGATATAATGGCCAAATTATGACCACTAATCCTCATTTAATATAATTGTCATTATTCGGATTTCAAAATTTTTTCAGATATAAAACTTTTTGTGCAAGAATATGTTATCCTCAGCTACAATTTACGTGTAGTGGCATATGTGTACTTAGCCCTGTTTTTTTATTATGACCAATTTATGACAACTAATCTTCACTAAAATTAAATTATGACAAATAGTCCTCACTAAAATTGATATTACATTTATTGTGTAAGAAAGATGTCGTCGTCAGCTACAATTTACGGGTAGAGGCATATGTGTACTCAGCCCGTTTTTTTATAATGACCAAATTATGACAAATTGTCCTCACTAAATTTTATATTATTCGGAATCCAAAATTATTTCATATATAAAACTTTTTATGTAAGAAAGAGGGCGTCCTCAGCTACAATTTACATGTAGAGGCATATGTGAACTCAGCCTGTTTTTCTATAATGACCAAATTATGACAAATAGTCCTTACTAAATTTTATATTATTCAGAATCCAAAATTATTTCAGATATAAGACTTTTTGTGTAAGAAAGAGGGCGTCCTCAGCTACAATTTACGGGTAGAGGCATATGTGTACTCAGCCTGTTTTTTTATAATGACCAAATTATGACAAATAGTCCTTACTAAATTTTATATTATTCAGAATCCAAAATTATTTTAGATATAAGACTTTTTGTGCAAGAAAGAAGGCGTCCTCAGCTACAATTTATGGGTAGTGGCATACGTGTACTCAGCCCTGCTTTTTTATAATGGCCAAATTATGACAACTAATCCTTACTAAATTTAATTGGCATTATTCGGATTTCAAAATTTTTTTAGATATAAGACTTTTTGTGCAAGAAAGAGGGCATCCTCAGCTACAATTTACGTGTAGTGGCATATGTGTACTCAGACCTGTTTTTTTATTATGACCAACTTATGACAACTAATCCTCACTAAAGTTGACATAATGACCAAATTATGACAACTAGTCGTCACTAAATTTAATATAAAAACCAAATTATGACAAATAGTCCTCACTAAAATTGATATTACACTTTTTGTGTAAGAAAGAGGTCGTCGTCAGCTACAATTTACGGGTAGTAGCATATGTGTACTCAGCCCCGTTCTTTTATAAAATAGTCCTCACTAAAATTTATATTATTCGGATTCCTAAATTATTTCAGATATAAAACTTTTTGTGTAAGAAAGAGGGTGTCCTCAGCTACAATTTACGGGTAGAGGCATATGTGTACTCAGCCCGTTTTTTTATAATGACCAAATTATGACAAATAGTCCTCACTAAATTTTATATTATTCGGATCAAAAAATTATTTTAGATATAAGACTTTTTGTGCAAGAAAGAAGGCGTCCTCAGCTACAATTTATGGGTAGTGGCATATGTGTATTCAGCCCTGTTTTTTTCTATATTGACCAAATTATGACAACTAATCCTTACTAAATTTAATTGGCATTATTCGGATTTCAAAATTTTTTTAGATATAAGACTTTTTGTGCAAGAAAGAGGGCATCCTCAGCTACAATTTACGTGTAGTGGCATATGTGTACTCAGACCTGTTTTTTTATTATGACCAACTTATGACAACTAATCCTCACTAAAGTTGACATAATGACCAAATTATGACAACTAGTCGTCACTAAATTTAATATAAAAACCAAACTATGACAAATAGTCCTAAAATTGATATGTATTACACTTTTTGTGTACGAATGAGGTCGTCGTCAGCTACAATTTACGGGTAGTAGCATATGTGTACTCAGCCCCGTTCTTTTATAAAATAGTCCTCACTAAAATCTATATTATTCGGATTCCTAAATAATTTCAGATATAAGACTTTTTGTGTAAAAAAGAGGGCGTCCTCAGCTACAATCTACGGGTAGAGGCATATCTGTACTCAGCCCGTTTTTTTATAATGACCAAATTATGACAAATAGTCCTCACTAAATCTTATATTCTTCGGAATCCAAAATTATTTTAGATATAAGACTTTTTGTGCAAAAAAGAAGGCGTCCTCAGCTACAATTTATGGGTATTGGCATATGTGTACTCAGCCCTATTTTTTTATAATGAACAAATTATGACAGCTAATACTCACTAAAGTTGATATAATGACCAATTTATGACAACTAATCGTCACTAAAATTAAAATAAAAACCAAATTATGACAAATAGTCCTCACTAAAATTGATATTACATTTATTGTGCAAGAAAGATGTTATCCTCAGCTACAATTTACGGGTAGAGGCATATGTGTACTTAGCCCGTTTTTTTATAATGACCAAATTATGACAAATAGTCCTCACTATATTTTATATTATTCGGAATCCAAAATTATTTTAGATATAAGACTTTTTGTGCAAGAAAGAAGGCGTCCTCAGCTACAGTTTATGGGTAGTGGCATATGTGTAGTCAGCCCTGTTTTTTTTATACCCTCCAAAAAAGAATTTGGAGGGTATATTCACTTTGTCATTCCGTTTGTAACGCATCGAAATATCCATCTCAGACCCCATAAAGTATATATATTCTTGATCGGTGATGAAATCTAAGACGAACTGAGCATGTCCGTCCGTCCGTCCGTCCGTCTGTGGAAATCACGATTCAGTCCAAACGAAAAGAGCTAGACTCTTGAAATTTGGCGTAAATATATTTTAAGACTTAGAGCAGGTTAAGTTCGAAGATGGGCTAAATCGGGCAAGAGGGAAAAAAGTTCCCCTAAGAAGAACTAAACCAACCCAGAAAAAACAACATAATTTTTAAAGTTTTTTGGTTATTTTGTTAAGCAAATGATATATTTTTATGTCAAATATGGTCCAGCTCCTTAAACTTGGAGCCATTAAATAAAATAAAAATATTTTTTGACCCCGCCCACTTCAGTGGGCGTTATTATAGGCAAAAATAGCATAAAAATTTAACAAATTGTTTTACTTCAGCCTACATTCCTTAAAAATAACACTTTTAAGCTTTAATGACAAGGCTGAGACGAAACCTGGTACTATTGTGCCCTACCCCCTCCTTCCCCTTCGCCCCCTAAATGACCCTACCAAAAAAAAATTTTTTTTTTAAATTTTGTATATAATCATCCCAAGCATTTATCTTTAGAGTTTTATGACTGCCGATTTCTGCCCTACCTCCCCCCCCCCACTTCTTCCTCCCCCCCTAAACAAAAAATTATTTTAGATACAAGACTTTTTGTGCAAGAAAGAAGGCGTCCTCAGCTACAATTTATGGGTAGTGGCATATGTGTACTCAGCCCTGTTTTTTTATAATGACCAAATTATGACAACTAATCCTCACTAAAGTTGACATAATGACCAATTTATGACAACTAATCTTCACTAAAATTAAAATAAAAATTAAATTATGACAAATAGTCCTCACTAAAATTGATATTACATTTATTGTGTAAGAAAGATGTCGTCGTCAGCTACAATTTACGGGTAGAGGCATATGTGTACTCAGCCCGTTTTTTTATAATGACCAAATTATGACAAATTGTCCTCACTAAATTTTATATTATTCGGAATCCAAAATTATTTCATATATAAAACTTTTTATGTAAGAAAGAGGGCGTCCTCAGCTACAATTTACAGGTAGAGGCATATGTGTACTCAGCCTGTTTTTCTATAATGACCAAATTATGACAAATAGTCCTTACTAAATTTTATATTATTCAGAATCCAAAATTATTTCAGATATAAGACTTTTTGTGTAAGAAAGAGGGCGTCCTCAGCTACAATTTACGGGTAGAGGCATATGTGTACTCAGCCTGTTTTTTTATAATGACCAAATTATGACAAATAGTCCTTACTAAATTTTATATTATTCAGAATCCAAAATTATTTTAGATATAAGACTTTTTGTGCAAGAAAGAAGGCGTCCTCAGCTACAATTTATGGGTAGTGGCATACGTGTACTCAGCCCTGCTTTTTTATAATGGCCAAATTATGACAACTAATCCTCACTAAAGTTGACATAAGAAAGAATGCGTCCTCAGCTACAATTTACGGGTAGAGGCATATGTGTACTCAGCCTGTTTTTCTATAATGACCAAATTATGACAAGTAGACCTCACTAAATTTTATATTATTCGGAATCCAAAATTATTTTAGATACAAGACTTTTTGTGCAAGAAAGAAGGCGTCCTCAGCTACAATTTATGGGTAGTGGCATATGTGTACTCAGCCCTGTTTTTTTCTATATTGACCAAATTATGACAACTAATCCTCACTAAAGTTGATATAATGGCCAAATTATGACAACTAATCCTCATTTAATATAATTGTCATTATTCGGATTTCAAAATTTTTTCAGATATAAGACTTTTTGTGCAAGAAAGATGTTATCCTCAGCTACAATTTACGTGTAGTGGCATATGTGTTTCAGCCCGTTTTTTTATAATGACCAAATTATGGCAAATAGTCCTCACTAAATTTTATATTATTCGGAATCCAAAATTATTTCAGATATAAAACTTTTTGTGTAAGAAAGAGGGCGTCCTCAGCTACAATTTACGGGTAGAGGCATATGTGTACTCAGCCTGTTTTTCTATAATGACCAAATTATGACAAATAGTCCTTACTAAATTTTATATTATTCGGAATCCAAAATTATTTCAGATATAAGACTTTTTGTGTAAGAAAGGGGGCGTCCTCAGCTACAATTTACGGGTAGAGGCATATGTGTACTCAGCCTGTTTTTTTATAATGACCAAATTATGACAAATAGTCCTTACTAAATTTTATATTATTCAGAATCCAAAATTATTTTAGATATAAGACTTTTTGTGCAAGAAAGAAGACGTCCTCAGCTACAATTTATGGGTAGTGGCATACGTGTACTCAGCCCTGTTTTTTTATAATGGCCAAATTATGACAACTAATCCTCACTAAAGTTGACATAATGACCAAATTATGACAACTAGTCGTCACTAAAATTGATATTACACTTTTTGTGTAAGAAAGATGTCGTCGTCAGCTACAATTTACGGGTAGTGGCATATGTGTACTCAGCACCGTTCTTTTATAATGAAGTCCCCACTAAAATTGATATTATTCGAATTCCAAAACTATTTCGGATTTAAGACTTTTTGTGTAAAAAAGAGGTCGTCGTCAGCTACAATTTACGGGTAGAGGCATATGTGTACTCAGCCCGTTTTTTTATAATGACCAAATTATGACAACTAATATTCTAAAATTTATATAAAGTCCAAATTATGACAACTAATCCTCACTAAATTTAATTGGCATTATTCGGATTTCAAAATTTTTTCAGATATAAGACTTTTTGTGCAAGAAAGAGGGCATCCTCAGCTACAATTTACGTGTAGTGGCATATGTGTACTCAGACCTGTTATTTTATAATGACCAAATTATGACAACTAATCCTCACTAAATTTGACATAATGACCAAATTATGACAAGTAATCGTCACTAAATTTAATATAAAAACCAAACTATGACAAATAGTCCTAAAATTGATATGTATTACACTTTTTGTGTACGAATGAGGTCGTCGTCAGCTACAATTTACGGGTAGTAGCATATGTGTACTAAGCCCCGTTCTTTTATAAAATAGTCCTCACTAAAATATATATTATTCGGATTCCTAAATAATTTCAGATATAAGACTTTTTGTGTAAAAAAGAGGGCGTCCTCAGCTACAATCTACGGGTAGAGGCATATCTGTACTCAGCCCGTTTTTTTATAATGACCAAATTATGACAAATAGTCCTCACTAAATCTTATATTCTTCGGAATCCAAAATTATTTTAGATATAAGACTTTTTGTGCAAAAAAGAAGGCGTCCTCAGCTACAATTTATGGGTATTGGCATATGTGTACTCAGCCCTATTTTTTTATAATGAACAAATTATGACAGCTAATACTCACTAAAGTTGATATAATGACCAATTTATGACAACTAATCGTCACTAAAATTAAAATAAAAACCAAATTATGACAAATAGTCCTCACTAAAATTGATATTACATTTATTGTGCAAGAAAGATGTTATCCTCAGCTACAATTTACGGGTAGAGGCATATGTGTACTTAGCCCGTTTTTTTATAATGACCAAATTATGACAAATAGTCCTCACTATATTTTATATTATTCGGAATCCAAAATTATTTTAGATATAAGACTTTTTGTGCAAGAAAGAAGGCGTCCTCAGCTACAGTTTATGGGTAGTGGCATATGTGTAGTCAGCCCTGTTTTTTTTATACCCTCCAAAAAAGAATTTGGAGGGTATATTCACTTTGTCATTCCGTTTGTAACGCATCGAAATATCCATCTCAGACCCCATAAAGTATATATATTCTTGATCGGTGATGAAATCTAAGACGAACTGAGCATGTCCGTCCGTCCGTCCGTCCGTCTGTGGAAATCACGATTCAGTCCAAACGAAAAGAGCTAGACTCTTGAAATTTGGCGTAAATATATTTTAAGACTTAGAGCAGGTTAAGTTCGAAGATGGGCTAAATCGGGCAAGAGGGAAAAAAGTTCCCCTAAGAAGAACTAAACCAACCCAGAAAAAACAACATAATTTTTAAAGTTTTTTGGTTATTTTGTTAAGCAAATGATATATTTTTATGTCAAATATGGTCCAGCTCCTTAAACTTGGAGCCATTAAATAAAATAAAAATATTTTTTGACCCCGCCCACTTCAGTGGGCGTTATTATAGGCAAAAATAGCATAAAAATTTAACAAATTGTTTTACTTCAGCCTACATTCCTTAAAAATAACACTTTTAAGCTTTAATGACAAGGCTGAGACGAAACCTGGTACTATTGTGCCCTACCCCCTCCTTCCCCTTCGCCCCCTAAATGACCCTACCAAAAAAAAATTTTTTTTTTAAATTTTGTATATAATCATCCCAAGCATTTATCTTTAGAGTTTTATGACTGCCGATTTCTGCCCTACCTCCCCCCCCCCACTTCTTCCTCCCCCCCTAAACAAAAAATTATTTTAGATACAAGACTTTTTGTGCAAGAAAGAAGGCGTCCTCAGCTACAATTTATGGGTAGTGGCATATGTGTACTCAGCCCTGTTTTTTTATAATGACCAAATTATGACAACTAATCCTCACTAAAGTTGACATAATGACCAATTTATGACAACTAATCTTCACTAAAATTAAAATAAAAATTAAATTATGACAAATAGTCCTCACTAAAATTGATATTACATTTATTGTGTAAGAAAGATGTCGTCGTCAGCTACAATTTACGGGTAGAGGCATATGTGTACTCAGCCCGTTTTTTTATAATGACCAAATTATGACAAATTGTCCTCACTAAATTTTATATTATTCGGAATCCAAAATTATTTCATATATAAAACTTTTTATGTAAGAAAGAGGGCGTCCTCAGCTACAATTTACAGGTAGAGGCATATGTGTACTCAGCCTGTTTTTCTATAATGACCAAATTATGACAAATAGTCCTTACTAAATTTTATATTATTCAGAATCCAAAATTATTTCAGATATAAGACTTTTTGTGTAAGAAAGAGGGCGTCCTCAGCTACAATTTACGGGTAGAGGCATATGTGTACTCAGCCTGTTTTTTTATAATGACCAAATTATGACAAATAGTCCTTACTAAATTTTATATTATTCAGAATCCAAAATTATTTTAGATATAAGACTTTTTGTGCAAGAAAGAAGGCGTCCTCAGCTACAATTTATGGGTAGTGGCATACGTGTACTCAGCCCTGCTTTTTTATAATGGCCAAATTATGACAACTAATCCTCACTAAAGTTGACATAAGAAAGAATGCGTCCTCAGCTACAATTTACGGGTAGAGGCATATGTGTACTCAGCCTGTTTTTCTATAATGACCAAATTATGACAAGTAGACCTCACTAAATTTTATATTATTCGGAATCCAAAATTATTTTAGATACAAGACTTTTTGTGCAAGAAAGAAGGCGTCCTCAGCTACAATTTATGGGTAGTGGCATATGTGTACTCAGCCCTGTTTTTTTCTATATTGACCAAATTATGACAACTAATCCTCACTAAAGTTGATATAATGGCCAAATTATGACAACTAATCCTCATTTAATATAATTGTCATTATTCGGATTTCAAAATTTTTTCAGATATAAGACTTTTTGTGCAAGAAAGATGTTATCCTCAGCTACAATTTACGTGTAGTGGCATATGTGTTTCAGCCCGTTTTTTTATAATGACCAAATTATGGCAAATAGTCCTCACTAAATTTTATATTATTCGGAATCCAAAATTATTTCAGATATAAAACTTTTTGTGTAAGAAAGAGGGCGTCCTCAGCTACAATTTACGGGTAGAGGCATATGTGTACTCAGCCTGTTTTTCTATAATGACCAAATTATGACAAATAGTCCTTACTAAATTTTATATTATTCGGAATCCAAAATTATTTCAGATATAAGACTTTTTGTGTAAGAAAGGGGGCGTCCTCAGCTACAATTTACGGGTAGAGGCATATGTGTACTCAGCCTGTTTTTTTATAATGACCAAATTATGACAAATAGTCCTTACTAAATTTTATATTATTCAGAATCCAAAATTATTTTAGATATAAGACTTTTTGTGCAAGAAAGAAGACGTCCTCAGCTACAATTTATGGGTAGTGGCATACGTGTACTCAGCCCTGTTTTTTTATAATGGCCAAATTATGACAACTAATCCTCACTAAAGTTGACATAATGACCAAATTATGACAACTAGTCGTCACTAAAATTGATATTACACTTTTTGTGTAAGAAAGATGTCGTCGTCAGCTACAATTTACGGGTAGTGGCATATGTGTACTCAGCACCGTTCTTTTATAATGAAGTCCCCACTAAAATTGATATTATTCGAATTCCAAAACTATTTCGGATTTAAGACTTTTTGTGTAAAAAAGAGGTCGTCGTCAGCTACAATTTACGGGTAGAGGCATATGTGTACTCAGCCCGTTTTTTTATAATGACCAAATTATGACAACTAATATTCTAAAATTTATATAAAGTCCAAATTATGACAACTAATCCTCACTAAATTTAATTGGCATTATTCGGATTTCAAAATTTTTTCAGATATAAGACTTTTTGTGCAAGAAAGAGGGCATCCTCAGCTACAATTTACGTGTAGTGGCATATGTGTACTCAGACCTGTTATTTTATAATGACCAAATTATGACAACTAATCCTCACTAAATTTGACATAATGACCAAATTATGACAAGTAATCGTCACTAAATTTAATATAAAAACCAAACTATGACAAATAGTCCTAAAATTGATATGTATTACACTTTTTGTGTACGAATGAGGTCGTCGTCAGCTACAATTTACGGGTAGTAGCATATGTGTACTAAGCCCCGTTCTTTTATAAAATAGTCCTCACTAAAATATATATTATTCGGATTCCTAAATAATTTCAGATATAAGACTTTTTGTGTAAAAAAGAGGGCGTCCTCAGCTACAATCTACGGGTAGAGGCATATCTGTACTCAGCCCGTTTTTTTATAATGACCAAATTATGACAAATAGTCCTCACTAAATCTTATATTCTTCGGAATCCAAAATTATTTTAGATATAAGACTTTTTGTGCAAAAAAGAAGGCGTCCTCAGCTACAATTCATGGGTAGTGGCATATGTGTACTCAGCCCTATTTTTTTATAATGAACAAATTATGACAGCTAATCCTCACTAAAGTTGATATAATGACCAATTTATGACAACTAATCGTCACTAAAATTAAAATAAAAACCAAATTATGACAAATAGTCCTCACTAAAATTGATATTACATTTATTGTGCAAGAAAGATGTTATCCTCAGCTACAATTTACGGGTAGTGGCATATGTGTACTCAGCCCTGTTTTTTTATAATGACCAAATTATGACAACTTATCTTCACTAAAGTTGACATAATGACCAAATTATGACAACTAATCGTCACTAAATTTAATATAATGACCAAATGATGACAAATAGTCCTCACTAAAATTGTTATTATTCGAATTCCAAAACTATTTCAGATTTAAGAATTTTTGTGTAAGAAAGAGGTCGTCGTCAGCTACAATTTGCGGGTAGAGGCATATGTGTACTCAGCCCGTTTTTTTATAATGACCAAATTATGAAAAATAGTCCTCACTAAATTTTATATTATTAGGAATCCAAAATTATTTTAGATATAAGACTTTTTGTGCAAGAAAGAAGGCGTCCCACAGTGCTTTGTCCCCATATAACGATGGGACAAAAACAGAAGGAGTTGTCAGATATTTTTGAAATTTGGTACACTAGCATAAACTAGCTTAGTTAAGAAAAATATGAATTTTTGGAAAAATCGGCCCAAGGACACGCCTACCTCCCATGTGTCCTGAAATTGAAAAATATAATTTTAGCTTCAATAATGCCCACAAAATTACAAAAAGTGGTCATGCTGATACATATACAACTAGCAACGTGTGTGTAAATTTTTATTTAAATCGGACAAAGGACTCAAGGTCCTGCCATATATCCTTTTTATTAAAAACCCTATCACTCCTACAAAAATTGTCCGATCGTAATAAATTTTGGTATGTTAATTCATATTTGCAAGATATATATTTATGCTAAATTTTAGTAGAATTGGGTTACCAATGTGGAAAATACAAAAACATCATTAATTGAAAAATAGGCTAAAACGGTTAAAATACTCTTGCAGAAATAAAACTATAAGGATTTTTGAAAGATAACATAAATGAAAAAATTAAAGAGGAAAACTAGCAATGTTAACGTCAAAAAAATCATATCGCACTTGATCCATCCAAATTTTTATTTTTTCACTTTTCAAAAAAAATCGACGCGTAGTATTAATATCCGCTGCAAAAATATCGTGCTATTTTGGCTACTTTTTGTTAATAAAATGGTTGGTTTAAAAATTCTTTTTCATATGCCTTTAATATTAAATTTAAAAGTGTTTTGCTTCTACTGAGCATTTTGACTTAATACCCTCGTGTTGATTAAGTGCGATATATTTTGATAAAAAAATTAAAATTTTGGATTTTGAAACATAAATTATAATAGCTTAACTTAATAATTATATTTTATAACTCCTAAAATAAAAAAACGTTAAAAAAAGATATAAAGACAAACTTATAACAAAGAATCATCGCTACTTGATTCTTCCCAAAACCAATTTTCGCTTCACGAAGACCTCATCTCGTCTTCTATTATCTCATCTTCGATTTCAACATTTTCTCCAAGAATATATTTCTCAATTTCAGCATCTATTATTGTTTGATGATAATACGGGATCTGAAGACAACAACAAATAGGTCCACTAGCACTCACGATCACTTATGTTAAAGGCAGTTAAATTTGTAACACGGTTTTTATACAATAGCAATTTCTATAGAAAATAAAAATTTCTCTCACACTTCCGAAAATTTAATATATAGTCGTATTACCGCTGCTGGAATATAGTTACTATCACACACGTGTATTGTAACTTAAAAACAAATGTGTCACGCTATCATCTCTAATTTGAAAAATATAAATAACGGCAAATAATATGATAAAGCAAAACAAAAAAAACTTCAAAATCGAAGTCAATCGCAAATACGTTAAATATGATAAATATGATATGATAATATGATAAAGCAAAACAAAAATATGAAACAAAAAAACTTCAAAATCGAAGTCAATCGCAACTTACAATTTACACAATAATTTAAATATGAAACAGAATCTAATTTATAATTTTTTACCATTCAAAATATAAAACATGTTACGCAATGATATTAAACACTCTTAAATGCCTAATATTTGAGTAAAAATCATAAAATTAGGCATTGCAAAAAACGCATTTTTTTTCAGTTGTGGTAAAAAATAGGCACTAATTTTTGAATACCCTGTTAGCTAAGAGTATAAACCTACAAAAACATTAAAAAAAAAATTTCTAATTTTATATATTTTTTTTTTATACTCCATCAAACTTAGTAATTTTTGGATTTTCAACAAAAAAAAATGTGTTTTTCAGAGCAATAAAAAAAAGTTCTTTTGTAAATACATACTAAATTCTAAATTTTAGTTTAACTGCAAATATATTAAAGTACCTGAAAACCAAATTTCGAGTGACTTTTAAAAAAAAATTAATTTTTCAGAATTATTTTTGTGAAACAACTAAAACCTATATTTCTGTTAAGTCATTTTTGCAAGAAATTCTCTGATTTTAACGCCCTCTCGTGGTGGCAAAAGCAATCAGAAAAATTTTTTTTGTTAACATTTATTTGAGATCCCTTATTATCTTTCAAAAAATCTGTATTTAAAAACAATTTGAGAAAATATTTTTTTTTATTTTTGTCTATGGGTCGAAGCATAGTGCGTCCTCAGCTACAATTTATGGATAGTGGCATATGTGTACTCAGCCCCGTTTTTTTAGAAGGACCAAATTATGACAACTAATCCTCTAAAAGTGATATCATTCGAATTCCAAAATTATTTCAGATTTAAATCTTTTTGTATAAGAAAGAGGTTGTCGTCAGCTACAATTACGGGTAGTGGCATACGTGTACTCAGCCCCGTTCTTTTATAATATAGTCCTCACTAAAATTGATTTTATTCGAATTTCAAAACTATTTCAGATTTAAGTCTTTTTGTATAAGAAAGAGGTCGTCGTCAGCTACATTTACGGGTAGTGGCATACGTGTACTCATCCCCGTTCTTTTCTAATGGCCAAATTATGACAACTAGTGCTTACTAAAACTAATATTATTCGAATTCGTAAATTATTTCATATAATACTTTTTGTGCTAGAAAGAGGGCGTCCTCAGCTACAGTTTATGGGTAGTGGCATATGTGTACTCAGCCCCGTTATTTTATAAGGACCAAATTATGACAACTAATCGTCACTAAATTTAATATAATGACCAAATTATGACAAATAGTCCTCACTAAAATTTATATTATTCGAATTCCAAAACTATTTCAGATTTAAGACTTTTTTTTGTAAGAAAGAGGTCGTAGTCAGCTACAATTTATGGGTAGAGGCATATGTGAACTCAGCCCGTTTTTTTATAATAACCAAATTATGACAAATAGTTCTCACTAAATTTTATATTATTCGGAATCCAAAATTATTTCAGATATAAGACTTTTGGTGTAAGAAAGAGAGCGTCCTCAGCTACAATTTACGGGTAGTGGCATATGTGTACTCAGCCCTGTTTTTTTATAATGACCAAATTATGACAACTTATCCTCACTAAAGTTGATATAATGGCCAAATTATGACAACTAATCCTCACCAAATATAATTGGCATTATTCGGATTTCAAAATTTTTTCAGATGTAAGACTTTTTGTGCAAGAAAGATGGCATCCTCAGCTACAATTTACGTGTAGTGGCATATGTGTACTCAGCCCTGTTTTTTTATAATGACCAAATTATGACAACTAATACTCTGAAAGTGATATAATGACCAAATTATAACAACTAGTCCTCACTAAAATTTATATTATTTGGATTCCTAAATAATTTCAGATATAAGAGTTTTGGTGTAAGAAATATGGCATCCTCAGCTACAATTTACGGGTAGGGGCATATGTGTACTCAGCCCGTTTTTTTATAATGACCAAATTATGACAAATAGTCCTCACTAAGTTTTATATTATTCGGAATCCAAAATTATTTCAGATATAAGACTTTTTGTGTAAGAAAGAGGTCGTCGTCAGCTACAATTACGGGTAGTGGCATACGTGTACTCATCCCCGTTCTTTTCTAATAACCAAATTATGACAACTAGTTCTTACTAAAATTAATATTATGGGGATTCCAAACTTGTTAGATATAAGACTTTTTGTGCAAGAAAGAGGGCATCCTCAGCTACAATTTACGTGTAGTGGCATATGTGTACTCAGCTCTGTTTTTTTTATAATGACCAAATTATGACAACTTATCTTCATTAAAGTTGACATAATGACCAAATTATGACAACTAATCGTCACTAAATTTAATATAATGACCAAATGATGACAAATAGTCCTTACTAAAGTTTATATTATTCGGATTCCTAAATTATTTCAGATATAAGACTTTTTGTGTAAGAAAGAGGGCGTCCTCAGCTACAATTTACGGGTAGAGGCATAATTGTACTCAGCCTGTTTTTTTATAATGACCAAATTATGACAAATAGTCCTCACCAAATTTTATATTATTCGGAATCCGAAATTATTTTCGATATAAGAATTTTTGTGTAAGAAAGAGGTCGTCCTCAGCTACAATTTATGGATAGTGGCATATGTGCACTCAGCCCCGTTTTTTTTAGAAGGACCAAATTATGACAACTAATCTTCTAAAAGTGATATCATTCGAATTCCAAAATTATTTCAGATTTAAATATTTTTGTATAAGAAAGAGGTCGTCGTCAGCAACATTTACGGGTAGTGGCATACGTGTACTCATCCCCGTTCTTTTCTAATGACCAAATTATGACAACTAGTGCTTACTAAAATTAATATTATTCAAATTCGTAAATTATTTCAGATATAATACTTTTTGTGCTAGAAAGAGGGCGTCCTCAGCTACAGTTTATGGGTAGTGGCGTATGTGTACTCAGCCCCGTTATTTTATAAGGACCAAATTATGACAACTAATCGTCACTAAATTTAATATAATGACCAAATTATGACAAATAGTCCTCACTAAAATTTATATTATTCGAATTCCAAAACTATTTCAGATTTAAGACTTTTTTTTGTAAGAAAGAGGTCGTAGTCAGCTACAATTTATGGGTAGAGGCATATGTGAACTCAGCCCGTTTTTTTATAATAACCAAATTATGACAAATAGTTCTCACTAAATTTTATATTATTCGGAATCCAAAATTATTTCAGATATAAGACTTTTGGTGTAAGAAAGAGAGCGTCCTCAGCTACAATTTACGGGTAGTGGCATATGTGTACTCAGCCCTGTTTTTTTATAATGACCAAATTATGACAACTTATCCTCACTAAAGTTGATATAATGGCCAAATTATGACAACTAATCCTCACCAAATATAATTGGCATTATTCGGATTTCAAAATTTTTTCAGATGTAAGACTTTTTGTGCAAGAAAGATGGCATCCTCAGCTACAATTTACGTGTAGTGGCATATGTGTACTCAGCCCTGTTTTTTTATAATGACCAAATTATGACAACTAATACTCTGAAAGTGATATAATGACCAAATTATAACAACTAGTCCTCACTAAAATTTATATTATTTGGATTCCTAAATAATTTCAGATATAAGAGTTTTGGTGTAAGAAATATGGCATCCTCAGCTACAATTTACGGGTAGGGGCATATGTGTACTCAGCCCGTTTTTTTATAATGACCAAATTATGACAAATAGTCCTCACTAAGTTTTATATTATTCGGAATCCAAAATTATTTCAGATATAAGACTTTTTGTGTAAGAAAGAGGTCGTCGTCAGCTACAATTACGGGTAGTGGCATACGTGTACTCATCCCCGTTCTTTTCTAATAACCAAATTATGACAACTAGTTCTTACTAAAATTAATATTATGGGGATTCCAAACTTGTTAGATATAAGACTTTTTGTGCAAGAAAGAGGGCATCCTCAGCTACAATTTACGTGTAGTGGCATATGTGTACTCAGCTCTGTTTTTTTTATAATGACCAAATTATGACAACTTATCTTCATTAAAGTTGACATAATGACCAAATTATGACAACTAATCGTCACTAAATTTAATATAATGACCAAATGATGACAAATAGTCCTTACTAAAGTTTATATTATTCGGATTCCTAAATTATTTCAGATATAAGACTTTTTGTGTAAGAAAGAGGGCGTCCTCAGCTACAATTTACGGGTAGAGGCATAATTGTACTCAGCCTGTTTTTTTATAATGACCAAATTATGACAAATAGTCCTCACCAAATTTTATATTATTCGGAATCCGAAATTATTTTCGATATAAGAATTTTTGTGTAAGAAAGAGGTCGTCCTCAGCTACAATTTATGGATAGTGGCATATGTGCACTCAGCCCCGTTTTTTTTAGAAGGACCAAATTATGACAACTAATCCTCTAAAAGTGATATCATTCGAATTCCAAAATTATTTCAGATTTAAATCTTTTTGTATAAGAAAGAGGTCGTCGTCAGCAACATTTACGGGTAGTGGCATACGTGTACTCATCCCCGTTCTTTTCTAATGACCAAATTATGACAACTAGTGCTTACTAAAATTAATATTATTCAAATTCGTAAATTATTTCAGATATAATACTTTTTGTGCTAGAAAGAGGGCGTCCTCAGCTACAGTTTATGGGTAGTGGCGTATGTGTACTCAGCCCCGTTTTTTTAGAAGGACCAAATTATGACAACTAATACTCTGAAAGTGATATAATGACCTAATTATAATACCTAGTCCTCACTAAAATTTATATTATTCGGATTCCTAAATTATTTCAGATATAATACTTTTTGTGCAAGAAAGAGGGCATCCTCAGCTACAATTTACGTGTAGTGGCATATGTGTACTCAGCCCTGTTTTTTTATAATGGCCAAATTATGACAACTAACCCTCACTAAAGTTGACATAATGACCAAATGATGACAACTAATCGTCACTACAATTAAAATAAAAACCAAATTATGACAAATAGTTCTCACAAAAATTGATATTACACTTTTTGTGTAAGAAAGAGGTCGTCGTCAGCTACAATTTACGGGTAGAGGCATATGTGTACTCAGCCCGTTTTTTTATAATGACCAAATTATGACAAATAGTCCTCACTAAATTTTATATTATTCCGAATCCAAAATTATTTTAGATATAAGACTTTTTGTGCAAGGAAGAAGGCGTCCTCAGCTACACTTTATGGGTAGTAAGATTTAAGACTTTTTGTGTAAGAAAGAGGTCGTCGACAGCTACAATTTACGTCTAAAGACTCAAATATAGTCCTCACTAAAATTGATATTATTCGAATATCAAAACTATTTCAGATTTAAGTCTTTTTGTATAAGAAAGAGGTCGTCGTCAGCTACATTTACGGGTAGTGGCATACGTGTACTCATCCCCGTTCTTTTCTAATGGCCAAATTATGACAACTAGTGCTTACTAAAACTAATATTATTCGAATTCGTAAATTATTTCAGATATAATACTTTTTGTGCTAGAAAGAGGGCGTCCTCAGCTACAGTTTATGGGTAGTGGCATATGTGTACTCAGCCCCGTTATTTTAGAAGGACCAAATTATGACAACTAATCGTCACTAAATTTAATATAATGACCAAATTATGACAAATAGTCCTCACTAAAATTTATATTATTCGAATTCCAAAACTATTTCAGATTTAAGACTTTTTTTGTAAGAAAGAGGTCGTCGTCAGCTACAATTTATGGGTAGAGGCATATGTGAACTCAGCCCGTTTTTTTATAATAACCAAATTATGACAAATAGTTCTCACTAAATTTTATATTATTCGGAATCCAAAATTATTTTAGATATAAGACTTTTTGTGTAAGAAAGAGGGCATCCTCAGCTACAATTTATGGATAGTGGCATATGTGTACTCAGCCCCGTTTTTTTAGAAGGACCAAATTATGACAACTAATCCTCTAAAAGTGATATCATTCGAATTCCAAAATTATTTCAGATTTAAATCTTTTTGTATAAGAAAGAGGTTGTCGTCAGCTACAATTACGGGTAGTGGCATACGTGTACTCAGCCCCGTTCTTTTATAATATAGTCCTCACTAAAATTGATTTTATTCGAATTTCAAAACTATTTCAGATTTAAGTCTTTTTGTATAAGAAAGAGGTCGTCGTCAGCTACATTTACGGGTAGTGGCATACGTGTACTCATCCCCGTTCTTTTCTAATGGCCAAATTATGACAACTAGTGCTTACTAAAACTAATATTATTCGAATTCGTAAATTATTTCATATAATACTTTTTGTGCTAGAAAGAGGGCGTCCTCAGCTACAGTTTATGGGTAGTGGCATATGTGTACTCAGCCCCGTTATTTTATAAGGACCAAATTATGACAACTAATCGTCACTAAATTTAATATAATGACCAAATTATGACAAATAGTCCTCACTAAGTTTTATATTATTCGGAATCCAAAATTATTTCAGATATAAGACTTTTTGTGTAAGAAAGAGGTCGTCGTCAGCTACAATTACGGGTAGTGGCATACGTGTACTCATCCCCGTTCTTTTCTAATAACCAAATTATGACAACTAGTTCTTACTAAAATTAATATTATGGGGATTCCAAACTTGTTAGATATAAGACTTTTTGTGCAAGAAAGAGGGCATCCTCAGCTACAATTTACGTGTAGTGGCATATGTGTACTCAGCTCTGTTTTTTTTATAATGACCAAATTATGACAACTTATCTTCATTAAAGTTGACATAATGACCAAATTATGACAACTAATCGTCACTAAATTTAATATAATGACCAAATGATGACAAATAGTCCTTACTAAAGTTTATATTATTCGGATTCCTAAATTATTTCAGATATAAGACTTTTTGTGTAAGAAAGAGGGCGTCCTCAGCTACAATTTACGGGTAGAGGCATAATTGTACTCAGCCTGTTTTTTTATAATGACCAAATTATGACAAATAGTCCTCACCAAATTTTATATTATTCGGAATCCGAAATTATTTTCGATATAAGAATTTTTGTGTAAGAAAGAGGTCGTCCTCAGCTACAATTTATGGATAGTGGCATATGTGCACTCAGCCCCGTTTTTTTTAGAAGGACCAAATTATGACAACTAATCCTCTAAAAGTGATATCATTCGAATTCCAAAATTATTTCAGATTTAAATCTTTTTGTATAAGAAAGAGGTCGTCGTCAGCAACATTTACGGGTAGTGGCATACGTGTACTCATCCCCGTTCTTTTCTAATGACCAAATTATGACAACTAGTGCTTACTAAAATTAATATTATTCAAATTCGTAAATTATTTCAGATATAATACTTTTTGTGCTAGAAAGAGGGCGTCCTCAGCTACAGTTTATGGGTAGTGGCGTATGTGTACTCAGCCCCGTTTTTTTAGAAGGACCAAATTATGACAACTAATACTCTGAAAGTGATATAATGACCTAATTATAATACCTAGTCCTCACTAAAATTTATATTATTCGGATTCCTAAATTATTTCAGATATAATACTTTTTGTGCAAGAAAGAGGGCATCCTCAGCTACAATTTACGTGTAGTGGCATATGTGTACTCAGCCCTGTTTTTTTATAATGGCCAAATTATGACAACTAACCCTCACTAAAGTTGACATAATGACCAAATGATGACAACTAATCGTCACTACAATTAAAATAAAAACCAAATTATGACAAATAGTTCTCACAAAAATTGATATTACACTTTTTGTGTAAGAAAGAGGTCGTCGTCAGCTACAATTTACGGGTAGAGGCATATGTGTACTCAGCCCGTTTTTTTATAATGACCAAATTATGACAAATAGTCCTCACTAAATTTTATATTATTCCGAATCCAAAATTATTTTAGATATAAGACTTTTTGTGCAAGGAAGAAGGCGTCCTCAGCTACACTTTATGGGTAGTAAGATTTAAGACTTTTTGTGTAAGAAAGAGGTCGTCGACAGCTACAATTTACGTCTAAAGACTCAAATATAGTCCTCACTAAAATTGATATTATTCGAATATCAAAACTATTTCAGATTTAAGTCTTTTTGTATAAGAAAGAGGTCGTCGTCAGCTACATTTACGGGTAGTGGCATACGTGTACTCATCCCCGTTCTTTTCTAATGGCCAAATTATGACAACTAGTGCTTACTAAAACTAATATTATTCGAATTCGTAAATTATTTCATATAATACTTTTTGTGCTAGAAAGAGGGCGTCCTCAGCTACAGTTTATGGGTAGTGGCATATGTGTACTCAGCCCCGTTATTTTATAAGGACCAAATTATGACAACTAATCGTCACTAAATTTAATATAATGACCAAATTATGACAAATAGTCCTCACTAAGTTTTATATTATTCGGAATCCAAAATTATTTCAGATATAAGACTTTTTGTGTAAGAAAGAGGTCGTCGTCAGCTACAATTACGGGTAGTGGCATACGTGTACTCATCCCCGTTCTTTTCTAATAACCAAATTATGACAACTAGTTCTTACTAAAATTAATATTATGGGGATTCCAAACTTGTTAGATATAAGACTTTTTGTGCAAGAAAGAGGGCATCCTCAGCTACAATTTACGTGTAGTGGCATATGTGTACTCAGCTCTGTTTTTTTTATAATGACCAAATTATGACAACTTATCTTCATTAAAGTTGACATAATGACCAAATTATGACAACTAATCGTCACTAAATTTAATATAATGACCAAATGATGACAAATAGTCCTTACTAAAGTTTATATTATTCGGATTCCTAAATTATTTCAGATATAAGACTTTTTGTGTAAGAAAGAGGGCGTCCTCAGCTACAATTTACGGGTAGAGGCATAATTGTACTCAGCCTGTTTTTTTATAATGACCAAATTATGACAAATAGTCCTCACCAAATTTTATATTATTCGGAATCCGAAATTATTTTCGATATAAGAATTTTTGTGTAAGAAAGAGGTCGTCCTCAGCTACAATTTATGGATAGTGGCATATGTGCACTCAGCCCCGTTTTTTTTAGAAGGACCAAATTATGACAACTAATCCTCTAAAAGTGATATCATTCGAATTCCAAAATTATTTCAGATTTAAATCTTTTTGTATAAGAAAGAGGTCGTCGTCAGCAACATTTACGGGTAGTGGCATACGTGTACTCATCCCCGTTCTTTTCTAATGACCAAATTATGACAACTAGTGCTTACTAAAATTAATATTATTCAAATTCGTAAATTATTTCAGATATAATACTTTTTGTGCTAGAAAGAGGGCGTCCTCAGCTACAGTTTATGGGTAGTGGCGTATGTGTACTCAGCCCCGTTTTTTTAGAAGGACCAAATTATGACAACTAATACTCTGAAAGTGATATAATGACCTAATTATAATACCTAGTCCTCACTAAAATTTATATTATTCGGATTCCTAAATTATTTCAGATATAATACTTTTTGTGCAAGAAAGAGGGCATCCTCAGCTACAATTTACGTGTAGTGGCATATGTGTACTCAGCCCTGTTTTTTTATAATGGCCAAATTATGACAACTAACCCTCACTAAAGTTGACATAATGACCAAATGATGACAACTAATCGTCACTACAATTAAAATAAAAACCAAATTATGACAAATAGTTCTCACAAAAATTGATATTACACTTTTTGTGTAAGAAAGAGGTCGTCGTCAGCTACAATTTACGGGTAGAGGCATATGTGTACTCAGCCCGTTTTTTTATAATGACCAAATTATGACAAATAGTCCTCACTAAATTTTATATTATTCCGAATCCAAAATTATTTTAGATATAAGACTTTTTGTGCAAGGAAGAAGGCGTCCTCAGCTACACTTTATGGGTAGTAAGATTTAAGACTTTTTGTGTAAGAAAGAGGTCGTCGACAGCTACAATTTACGTCTAAAGACTCAAATATAGTCCTCACTAAAATTGATATTATTCGAATATCAAAACTATTTCAGATTTAAGTCTTTTTGTATAAGAAAGAGGTCGTCGTCAGCTACATTTACGGGTAGTGGCATACGTGTACTCATCCCCGTTCTTTTCTAATGGCCAAATTATGACAACTAGTGCTTACTAAAGTTGACATGATGACCAGATAAAAGATTTTTTGTGTAAGGAAGAGGGCGTCCTCATCTACAATTTACGGGTAGACGCATATGTGTACTCAGCCCGTTTTTTTATAATGACCAAATTATGACAAATAATCCTCACTAAATTTTATATTATTCGGAATCCAAAATTATTTCAGATATAAGACTTTTGGTGTAAGAAAGAGGGCGTCCTCAGCAACAATTTACGGGTAGTGGCATATGTGTACTCAGCCCTGTTTTTTTATAATGACCAAATTATGACAACTAATCCTCACTAAAGTTGATATAATGGCCAAATTATGACAACTAATCCTCACCAAATATAATTGGCATTATTCGGATTTCAAAATTTTTTCAGATGTAAGACTTTTTGTGCAAGAAAGATGGCATCCTCAGCTACAATTTACGTGTAGTGGCATATGTGTACTCAGCCCTGTTTTTTTATAATGACCAAATTATGACAACTAATCCTCACTAATGTTGACATAATAACCAAATTATGACAACTAATCGTCACTAAATTTAATATAATGACCAAATTATAACAAATAGTCAGATATAATACTTTTTGTGCTAGAAAGAGGGCGTCCTCAGCTACAGTTTATGGGTAGTGGCGTATGTGTACTCAGCCCCGTTTTTTAAGAAGGACCAAATTATGACAACTAATACTCTGAAAGTGATATAATGACCTAATTATAATACCTAGTCCTCACTAAAATTTATATTATTCGGATTCCTAAATTATTTCAGATATAATACTTTTTGTGCAAGAAAGAGGGCATCCTCAGCTACAATTTACGTGTAGTGGCATATGTGTACTCAGCCCTGTTTTTTTATAATGACCAAATTATGACAACTAATCCTCACTAAAGTTGACATAATGACCAAATTATGACAACTAATCGTCACTAAATTTAAAATAATGACCACATTATGATAAATAGTCCTCACTAAAATTGATATCATTCGAATTCCAAAATTATTTAAGATTTAAAAATTTTTTGTTAAAGAAAGAGGTCGTCGTCAGCTACAATCACGGGTAGTGGCATATATGTACTCATCCCCGTTCATATCCAATGACCAAATTATGACAACTTGTGCTTACTAAAATTAAAATTATAGGGATTCCAAACTTATGTTAGATATAAGACTTTTTGTGCAAGAAAGAGGGCATCCTCAGGTACAATTTACGTGTAGCGGCATATGTGTACTCAGCCCTGTTTTTTTATAATGACCAAATTATGATAACTAATCCTCACTAATGTTGACATAATAACCAAATTATGACAACTAATCGTCACTAAAATTAATATAATGACCAAATTATAACAAATAGTCGTCACTAAATTTTATATTATTCGGAATCCAAAATTATTTCAGATATAAGACTTTTTGTGTAAGAAAGAGGGCGTCCTCAGCTACAATTTACGGGTAGAGACATATGTGTACTCAGCCTGTTTTTTTATAATGACCAAATTATGACAAATAGTCCTTACTAAATTTTATATTATTCGGAATCCAAAATTATTTTAGATATAAGACTTTTTGTGCAAGTAAGAAGGCGTCCTCAGTTACAATTTATGTGTAGTGGCATATGTGTACTCAGCCCTGTTTTTTTATAATGACCAAATTATGACAACTAATCCTCACTAAAGTTGATATAATGGCCAAATTATGACAACTAATCCTCACTAAATATAATTGGCATTATTCGGATTTCAAAATTTTTTCAGATATAAGACTTTTTGCGCAAGAACGATGGCATCCTCAGCTACAATTTACGTGTAGTGGCATATGTGTACTCAGCCCTGTTTATTTATAATGGCCATATTATGACAACTAATCCTCACTAAAGTTGACATAATGACCAAATGATGACAACTAATCGTCACTACAATTAAAATAAAAACCAAATTATGACAAATAGTTCTCACAAAAATTGATATTACACTTTTTGTGTAAGAAAGAGGTCGTCGTCAGCTACAATTTACGGGTAGAGGCATATGTGTACTCAGCCCGTTTTTTTATAATGACCAAATTATGACAAATAGTCCTCACTATATAAGACTTTTATGCAAGGAAGAAGGCGTCCTCAGCTACACTTTATGGGTAGTAAGATTTAAGACTTTTTGTGTAAGAAAGAGGTCGTCGACAGCTACAATTTACGTCTAAAGACTCAAATATAGTCCTCACTAAAATTGATATTATTCGAATATCAAAACTATTTCAGATTTAAGTCTTTTTGTATAAGAAAGAGGTCGTCGTCAGCTACATTTACGGGTAGTGGCATACGTGTACTCATCCCCGTTCTTTTCTAATGGCCAAATTATGACAACTAGTGCTTACTAAAACGAATATTTTTTTGTAAGAAAGAGGTCGTCGTCAGCTACAATTTACGGGTAGAGGCATATGTGTACTCAGCCCGTTTTTTTATAATGACCAAATTATGACAAATAGTCCTCACTAAATTTTATATTATTCCGAATCCAAAATTATTTTAGATATAAGACTTTTTGTGCAAGGAAGAAGGCGTCCTCAGCTACACTTTATGGGTAGTAAGATTTAAGACTTTTTGTGTAAGAAAGAGGTCGTCGACAGCTACAATTTACGTCTAAAGACTCAAATATAGTCCTCACTAAAATTGATATTATTCGAATATCAAAACTATTTCAGATTTAAGTCTTTTTGTATAAGAAAGAGGTCGTCGTCAGCTACATTTACGGGTAGTGGCATACGTGTACTCATCCCCGTTCTTTTCTAATGGCCAAATTATGACAACTAGTGCTTACTAAAACTAATATTATTCGAATTCGTAAATTATTTCAGATATAATACTTTTTGTGCTAGAAAGAGGGCGTCCTCAGCTACAGTTTATGGGTAGTGGCATATGTGTACTCAGCCCCGTTATTTTAGAAGGACCAAATTATGACAACTAATCGTCACTAAATTTAATATAATGACCAAATTATGACAAATAGTCCTCACTAAAATTTATATTATTCGAATTCCAAAACTATTTCAGATTTAAGACTTTTTTTGTAAGAAAGAGGTCGTCGTCAGCTACAATTTATGGGTAGAGGCATATGTGAATTCAGCCCGTTTTTTTATAATAACCAAATTATGACAAATAGTTCTCACTAAATTTTATATTATTCGGAATCCAAAATTATTTTAGATATAAGACTTTTTGTGTAAGAAAGAGGGCATCCTCAGCTACAATCAACGGGTAGTGGCATATGTGTACTCAGCCCTGTTTTTTATAATGACCAAATTATGACAACTAATCCTCACTAAAGTTGATATAATGGCCAAATTATGACATTTAATCCTCACCAAATATAATTGGCATTATTCGGATTTCAAAATTTTTTCAGATATAAGACTTTTTGTGCAAGAAAGATGGCATCCTCAGCTACAATTTACGTGTAGTGGCATATGTGTACTCAGCCCTGTTTTTTTATAATGACCAAATTATGACAACTAGTCCTCCCTAAAGTTGACATGATGACCAGATAAAAGATTTTTTGTGTAAGGAAGAGGGCATCCTCATCTACAATTTACGGGTAGAGGCATATGTGTACTCAGCCCGTTTTTTTATAATGACCAAATTATGACAAATAATCCTCACTAAATTTTATATTATTCGGAATCCAAAATTATTTCAGATATAAGACTTTTGGTGTAAGAAAGAGGGCGTCCTCAGCAACAATTTACGGGTAGTGGCATATGTGTACTCAGCCCTGTTTTTTTATAATGACCAAATTATGACAACTAATCCTCACTAAAGTTGATATAATGGCCAAATTATGACAACTAATCCTCACCAAATATAATTGGCATTATTCGGATTTCAAAATTTTTTCAGATGTAAGACTTTTTGTGCAAGAAAGATGGCATCCTCAGCTACAATTTACGTGTAGTGGCATATGTGTACTCAGCCCTGTTTTTTTATAATGACCAAATTATGACAACTAGTCCTCACTAATGTTGACATAATAACCAAATTATGACAACTAATCGTCACTAAATTTAATATAATGACCAAATTATAACAAATAGTCAGATATAATACTTTTTGTGCTAGAAAGAGGGCGTCCTCAGCTACAGTTTATGGGTAGTGGCGTATGTGTACTCAGCCCCGTTTTTTAAGAAGGACCAAATTATGACAACTAATACTCTGAAAGTGATATAATGACCTAATTATAATACCTAGTCCTCACTAAAATTTATATTATTCGGATTCCTAAATTATTTCAGATATAATACTTTTTGTGCAAGAAAGAGGGCATCCTCAGCTACAATTTACGTGTAGTGGCATATGTGTACTCAGCCCTGTTTTTTTATAATGACCAAATTATGACAACTAATCCTCACTAAAGTTGACATAATGACCAAATTATGACAACTAATCGTCACTAAATTTAAAATAATGACCACATTATGATAAATAGTCCTCACTAAAATTGATATCATTCGAATTCCAAAATTATTTAAGATTTAAAACTTTTTGTTAAAGAAAGAGGTCGTCGTCAGCTACAATCACGGGTAGTGGCATATATGTACTCATCCCCGTTCATATCCAATGACCAAATTATGACAACTTGTGCTTACTAAAATTAAAATTATAGGGATTCCAAACTTATGTTAGATATAAGACTTTTTGTGCAAGAAAGAGGGCATCCTCAGGTACAATTTACGTGTAGCGGCATATGTGTACTCAGCCCTGTTTTTTTATAATGACCAAATTATGATAACTAATCCTCACTAATGTTGACATAATAACCAAATTATGACAACTAATCGTCACTAAAATTAATATAATGACCAAATTATAACAAATAGTCGTCACTAAATTTTATATTATTCGGAATCCAAAATTATTTCAGATATAAGACTTTTTGTGTAAGAAAGAGGGCGTCCTCAGCTACAATTTACGGGTAGAGACATATGTGTACTCAGCCTGTTTTTTTATAATGACCAAATTATGACAAATAGTCCTTACTAAATTTTATATTATTCGGAATCCAAAATTATTTTAGATATAAGACTTTTTGTGCAAGTAAGAAGGCGTCCTCAGTTACAATTTATGTGTAGTGGCATATGTGTACTCAGCCCTGTTTTTTTATAATGACCAAATTATGACAACTAATCCTCACTAAAGTTGATATAATGGCCAAATTATGACAACTAATCCTCACTAAATATAATTGGCATTATTCGGATTTCAAAATTTTTTCAGATATAAGACTTTTTGCGCAAGAACGATGGCATCCTCAGCTACAATTTACGTGTAGTGGCATATGTGTACTCAGCCCTGTTTATTTATAATGGCCATATTATGACAACTAATCCTCTCTAAAGTTGACATAATGACCAAATGATGACAACTAATCGTCACTACAATTAAAATAAAAACCAAATTATGACAAATAGTTCTCACAAAAATTGATATTACACTTTTTGTGTAAGAAAGAGGTCGTCGTCAGCTACAATTTACGGGTAGAGGCATATGTGTACTCAGCCCGTTTTTTTATAATGACCAAATTATGACAAATAGTCCTCACTAAATTTTATATTATTCCGAATCCAAAATTATTTTAGATATAAGACTTTTTATGCAAGGAAGAAGGCGTCCTCAGCTACACTTTATGGGTAGTAAGATTTAAGACTTTTTGTGTAAGAAAGAGGTCGTCGACAGCTACAATTTACGTCTAAAGACTCAAATATAGTCCTCACTAAAATTGATATTATTCGAATATCAAAACTATTTCAGATTTAAGTCTTTTTGTATAAGAAAGAGGTCGTCGTCAGCTACATTTACGGGTAGTGGCATACGTGTACTCATCCCCGTTCTTTTCTAATGGCCAAATTATGACAACTAGTGCTTACTAAAACTAATATTATTCGAATTCGTAAATTATTTCAGATATAAAACTTTTTGTGCTAGAAAGAGGGCGTCCTCAGCTACAGTTTATGGGTAGTGGCATATGTGTACTCAGCCCCGTTATTTTAGAAGGACCAAATTATGACAACTAATCGTCACTAAATTTAATATAATGACCAAATTATGACAAATAGTCCTCACTAAAATTTATATTATTCGAATTCCAAAACTATTTCAGATTTAAGACTTTTTTTGTAAGAAAGAGGTCCTCGTCAGCTACAATTTATGGGTAGAGGCATATGTGAACTCAGCCCGTTTTTTTATAATAACCAAATTATGACAAATAGTTCTCACTAAATTTTATATTATTCGGAATCCAAAATTATTTTAGATACAAGACTTTTTGTGTAAGAAAGAGGGCGTCCTCAGCTACAATTAACGGGTAGTGGCATATGTGTACTCAGCCCTGTTGTTTATAATGACCAAATTATGACAACTAATCCTCACTAAAGTTGATATAATGGCCAAATTATGACATTTAATCCTCACCAAATATAATTGGCATTATTCGGATTTCAAAATTTTTTCAGATATAAGACTTTTTGTGCAAGAAAGATGGCATCCTCAGCTACAATTTACGTGTAGTGGCATATGTGTACTCAGCCCTGTTTTTTTATAATGACCAAATTATGACAACTAGTCCTCCCTAAAGTTGACATGATGACCAGATAAAAGATTTTTTGTGTAAGGAAGAGGGCGTCCTCATCTACAATTTACGGGTAGAGGCATATGTGTACTCAGCCCGTTTTTTTATAATGACCAAATTATGACAAATAATCCTCACTAAATTTTATATTATTCGGAATCCAAAATTATTTCAGATATAAGACTTTTGGTGTAAGAAAGAGGGCGTCCTCAGCTACAATTTACGGGTAGTGGCATATGTGTACTCAGCCCTGTTTTTTTATAATGACCAAATTATGACAACTAATCCTCACTAAAGTTGATATAATGGCCAAATTATGACAACTAATCCTCACCAAATATAATTGGCATTATTCGGATTTCAAAATTTTTTCAGATGTAAGACTTTTTGTGCAAGAAAGATGGCATCCTCAGCTACAATTTACGTGTAGTGGCATATGTGTACTCAGCCCTGTTTTTTTATAATGACCAAATTATGACTACTAATCCTCACTAATGTTGACATAATGACCAAATTATGACAACTAATCCTCACTAAAGTTGATATAATGGCCAAATTATGACAACTAATCCTCACCAAATATAATTGGCATTATTCGGATTTCAAAATTTTTTCAGATGTAAGACTTTTTGTGCAAGAAAGATGGCATCCTCAGCTACAATTTACGTGTAGTGGCATATGTGTACTCAGCCCTGTTTTTTTATAATGACCAAATTATGACAACTAATCCTCACTAATGTTGACATAATAACCAAATTATGACAACTAATCGTCACTAAATTTAATATAATGACCAAATTATAACAAATAGTCCTCACTAAATTTTATATTATTCGGAATCCAAAATTATTTCAGATATAAGACTTTTTGTGTAAGAAAGAGGGCGTCCTCAGCTACAATTTACGGGTAGAAACATATGTGTACTCAGCCTGTTTTTTTATAATGACCAAATTATGACAAATAGTCCTTACTAAATTTTATATTATTCGGAATCCAAAATTATTTTAGATATAAGACTTTTCGTGCAAGAAAGAAGGCGTCCTCTGCTACAATTTATGGGTAGTGGCATATGTGTACTCAGCCCTGTTTTTTTATAATGACCAAATTATGACAACTAATCCTCACTAAAGTTGATATAATGGCCAAATTATGACAACTAATCCTCACCAAATATAATTGGCATTATTCGGATTTCAAAATTTTTTCAGATGTAAGACTTTTTGTGCAAGAAAGATGGCATCCTCAGCTACAATTTACGTGTAGTGGCATATGTGTACTCAGCCCTGTTTTTTTATAATGACCAAATTATGACAACTAATCCTCACTAAAGTTGACATAATGACCAAATTATGACAACTAATCGTCACTAAATTTAAAATAATGACCACATTATGATAAATAGTCCTCACTAAAATTGATATCATTCGAATTCCAAAATTATTTAAGATTTAAAACTTTTTGTTAAAGAAAGAGGTCGTCGTCAGCTACAATCACGGGTAGTGGCATATATGTACTCATCCCCGTTCATATCCAATGACCAAATTATGACAACTTGTGCTTACTAAAATTAAAATTATAGGGATTCCAAACTTATGTTAGATATAAGACTTTTTGTGCAAGAAAGAGGGCATCCTCAGGTACAATTTACGTGTAGCGGCATATGTGTACTCAGCCCTGTTTTTTATAATGACCAAATTATGACAACTAATCCTCACTAATGTTGACATAATAACCAAATTATGACAACTAATCGTCACTAAAATTAATATAATGACCAAATTATAACAAATAGTCGCCACTAAATTTTATATTATTCGGAATCCAAAATTATTTCAGATATAAGACTTTTTGTGTAAGAAAGAGGGCGTCCTCAGCTACAATTTACGGGTAGAGACATATGTGTACTCAGCCTGTTTTTTTATAATGACCAAATTATGACAACTAATCCTCACTAAAGTTGATATAATGGCCAAATTATGACAACTAATCCTCACCAAATATAATTGGCATTATTCGGATTTCAAAATTTTTTCAGATGTAAGACTTTTTGTGCAAGAAAGATGGCATCCTCAGCTACAATTTACGTGTAGTGGCATATGTGTACTCAGCCCTGTTTTTTTATAATGACCAAATTATGACAACTAATCCTCACTAAAGTTGACATAATGACCAAATTATGACAACTAATCGTCACTAAGTTTAAAATAATGACCACATTATGATAAATAGTCCTCACTAAAATTGATATCATTCGAATTCCAAAATTATTTAAGATTTAAAACTTTTTGTTAAAGAAAGAGGTCGTCGTCAGCTACAATCACGGGTAGTGGCATATTTGTACTCATCCCCGTTCATATCCAATGACCAAATTATGACAACTTGTGCTTACTAAAATTAAAATTATAGGGATTCCAAACTTATGTTAGATATAAGACTTTTTGTGCAAGAAAGAGGGCATCCTCAGGTACAATTTACGTGTAGCGGCATATGTGTACTCAGCCCTGTTTTTTATAATGACCAAATTATGACAACTAATCCTCACTAATGTTGACATAATAACCAAATTATGACAACTAATCGTCACTAAAATTAATATAATGACCAAATTATAACAAATAGTCGTCACTAAATTTTATATTATTCGGAATCCAAAATTATTTCAGATATAAGACTTTTTGTGTAAGAAAGAGGGCGTCCTCAGCTACAATTTACGGGTAGAGACATATGTGTACTTAGCCTGTTTTTTTATAATGACCAAATTATGACAAATAGTCCTTACTAAATTTTATATTATTCGGAATCCAAAATTATTTTAGATATAAGACTTTTTGTGCAAGAAAGAAGGCGTCCTCAGCTACAATTTACGTGTAGTGGCATATGTGTACTCAGCCCTGTTTTTTTATAATGGCCAAATTATGACAACTTATCCTCACTAAAGTTGACATAATGACCAAATGATGACAACTAATCGTCACTACAATTAAAATAAAAACCAAATTATGACAAATAGTTCTCACAAAAATTGATATTACACTTTTTGTGTAAGAAAGAGGTCGTCGTCAGCTACAATTTACGGGTTGTGGCTTATGTGTACTCAGCACCGTTCTTTTATAATATAGTCCTCACTAAAATTGATATAATTCGAATTCCAAAACTATTTCAGATTTAAATCTTTTTGTTTAAGAAAGAGGTTGTCGTCAGCTACAATTACGGGTAGTGGCATACGTGTACTCAGCCCCATTCTTTTATAATATAGTCCTCACTAAAATTGATTTTATTCGAATTTCAAAACTATTTCAGATTTAAGTCTTTTTGTATAGGAAAGAGGTCGTCGTCAGCTACATTTACGGGTAGTGGCATACGTGTTTTCATCCCCGTTCTTTTCTAATGACCAAATTATGACAACTAGTGCTTACTAAAATTAATATTATTCAAATTCGTAAATTATTTCAGATATAATACTTTTTGTGCTAGAAAGAGGGCGTCCTCAGCTACAGTTTATGTGTAGTGGCATATGTGTACTCAGCCCCGTTTTTTTAGAAGGACCAAATTATGACAACTAATACTCTGAAAGTGATATAATGACCTAATTATAACACCTAGTCCTCACTAAAATTTATATTATTCGGATTCCTAAATTATTTCAGATATAAGACTTTTTGTGCAAGAAAGAGGGCATCCTCAGCTACAATTTACGTGTAGTGGCATATGTGTACTTAGACCTGTTTTTCTATAATGACCAAATTATGGCAACTAATCCTCACTAAAGTTGACATATTGACCAAATTATGACAACTAGTCGTCACTAAATTTAATATAAAAACCAAATTATGACAAATGATCCTCACTAAAATTGATATTACACTTTTTGTGTAAGAAAGAGGTCGTCGTCAGCTACAATTTACGGGTAGTGGCATATGTGTACTCAGCACCGTTCTTTTATAATATAGTCCTCACTAAAATTGATATTATTCGAATTCCAAAACTATTTCAGATTTAAGACTTTTTGTATAAGAAAGAGGTCGTCGTCAGCTACATTTACGGGTAGTGGCATACGTGTACTCATCCCCGTTCTTTTCTAATGGCCAAATTATGACAAATAGTCCTCACTAAATTTTATATTATTCGGAATCCAAAATTATTTTAGATATAAGACTTTTTGTGCAAGGAAGAAGGCGTCCTCAGCTACACTTTATGGGTAGTAAGATTTAAGACTTTTTGTGTAAGAAAGAGGTCGTCGACAGCTACAATTTACGTCTAAAGGCTAATATAGTCCTCACTAAAATTGATATTATTCGAATATCAAAACTATTTCAGATTTAAGTCTTTTTGTATAAGAAAGAGGTCGTCGTCAGCTACATTTACGGGTAGTGGCATACGTGTACTCATCCCCGTTCTTTTCTAATGGCCAAATTATGACAACTAGTGCTTACTAAAACTAATATTATTCGAATTCGTAAATTATTTCAAATATAATACTTTTTGTGCTAGAAAGAGGGCGTCCTCAGCTACAGTTTATGGGTAGTGGCATATGTGTACTCAGCCCCGTTATTTTAGAAGGACCAAATTATGACAACTAATCGTCACTAAATTTAATATAATGACCAAATTATGACAAATAGTCCTCACTAAAATTTATATTATTCGAATTCCAAAACTATTTCAGATTTAAGACTTTTTTTGTAAGAAAGAGGTCGTCGTCAGCTACAATTTATGGGTAGAGGCATATGTGAACTCAGCCCGTTTTTTTATAATAACCAAATTATGACAAATAGTTCTCACTAAATTTTATATTATTCGGAATCCAAAATTATTTTATAAATAATATATTTGTTTGAGTCTTGAGGTTAATTTATATTAATATTTGATATTCGATATTTCGCTAACCATCGGTTAGCTTCTTCAGGAAACTATTTAGTTTTGTCAAAAATTTTCTTTTCAATTAGTATATACAAAATTTTTTTAAAAAAATTTTTTTAAAAGATTTTGTATATACTAATTGAAAAGAAAATTTTTGACAAAACTAAATAATTTCCTGAAGAAGCTAACCGATGGTTAGCGAAATATCGAATATCAAATATTAATATAAATTAACCTCAAGACTCAAACAAATATATTATTTATTAAAGAAAAAAGGTTAAAAAAATTAGACAAAAGAATCAAAATTATTTTAGATATAAGACTTTTTGTGTAAGAAAGAGGGCGTCCTCAGCTACAATTAACGGGTAGTGGCATATGTGTACTCAGCCCTGTTTTTTATAATGACCAAATTATGACAACTAATCCTCACTAAAGTTGATATAATGGCCAAATTATGACAACTAATCCTCACCAAATATAATTGGCATTATTCGGATTTCAAAATTTTTTCAGATGTAAGACTTTTTGTGCAAGAAAGATGGCATCCTCAGCTACAATTTACGTGTAGTGGCATATGTGTACTCAGCCCTGTTTTTTTATAATGACCAAATTATGACAACTAATCCTCACTAAAGTTGACATAATGACCAAATTATGACAACTAATCGTCACTAAATTTAAAATAATGACCACATTATGATAAATAGTCCTCACTAAAATTGATATCATTCGAATTCCAAAATTATTTAAGATTTAAAACTTTTTGTTAAAGAAAGAGGTCGTCGTCAGCTACAATCACGGGTAGTGGCATATATGTACTCATCCCCGTTCATATCCAATGACCAAATTATGACAACTTGTGCTTACTAAAATTAAAATTATAGGGATTCCAAACTTATGTTAGATATAAGACTTTTTGTGCAAGAAAGAGGGCATCCTCAGGTACAATTTACGTGTAGCGGCATATATGTACTCAGCCCTGTTTTTTTATAATGACCAAATTATGATAACTAATCCTCACTAATGTTGACATAATAACCAAATTATGACAACTAATCGTCACTAAAATTAATATAATGACCAAATTATAACAAATAGTCGTCACTAAATTTTATATTATTCGGAATCCAAAATTATTTCAGATATAAGACTTTTTGTGTAAGAAAGAGGGCGTCCTCAGCTACAATTTACGGGTAGAGACATATGTGTACTCAGCCTGTTTTTTTATAATGACCAAATTATGACAAATAGTCCTTACTAAATTTTATATTATTCGGAATCCAAAATTATTTTAGATATAAGACTTTTTGTGCAAGTAAGAAGGCGTCCTCAGTTACAATTTATGTGTAGTGGCATATGTGTACTCAGCCCTGTTTATTTATAATGGCCATATTATGACAACTAATCCTCACTAAAGTTGACATAATGACCAAATGATGACAACTAATCGTCACTACAATTAAAATAAAAACCAAATTATGACAAATAGTTCTCACAAAAATTGATATTACACTTTTTGTGTAAGAAAAAGGTCGTCGTCAGCTACAATTTACGGGTTGTGGCTTATGTGTACTCAGCACCGTTCTTTTATAATATAGTCCTCACTAAAATTGATATAATTCGAATTCCAAAACTATTTCAGATTTAAGACTTTTTGTGTAAGAAAGAGGTTGTCGTCAGCTACAATTTACGGGTAGAGGCATATGTGTACTCAGCCCGTTTTTTTATAATGATCAAATTATGACAAATAGTCCTCACTAAATTTTATATTATTCGGAATCCAAAATTATTTTAGATATAAGACTTTTTGTGTAAGAAAGAGGGCGTCCTCAGCTACAATTAACGGGTAGTGGCATATGTGTACTCAGCCCTGTTTTTTATAATTACCAAATTGTGACAACTAATCCTCACTAAAGTTGATATAATGGCCAAATTATGACATTTAATCCTCACCAAATATAATTGGCATTATTCGGATTTCAAAATTTTTTCAGATATAAGACTTTTTGGGCAAGAAAGATGGCATCCTCAGCTACAATTTACGTGTAGTGGCATATGTGTACTCAGCCCTGTTTTTTTATAATGACCAAATTATGACAACTAGTACTCCCTAAAGTTGACATGATGACCAGATAAAAGATTTTTTGTGTAAGGAAGAGGGCGTCTTCATCTACAATTTACGGGTAGAGGCATATGTGTACTCAGCCCGTTTTTTTATAATGACCAAATTATGATAAATAATCCTCACTAAATTTTATATTATTCGGAATCCACAATTATTTCAGATATAAGACTTTTGGTGTAAGAAAGAGGGCGTCCTTAGCTACAATTTACGGGTAGTGGCAAATGTGTACTCAGCCCTGTTTTTTTATAATGACCAATTTACGACAACTAATCCTCACTAAAGTTGATATAATGGCCAAATTATGACAACTAATCCGCACTAAATATAATTGGCATTATTCGGAATTCAAAATTTTTTCAGATATAAGACTTTTTGTGCAAGAAAGATGGCATCCTCAGCTACAATTTTCGTGTAGTGGCATGTGTGTACTCAGCCCTGTTTTTTTATAATGGCCAAATTATGACAACTAATCCTCACTAAAGTTGGCATTATGACCAAATTATGACAACTAATCGTCACTACAATTAAAATAAAAACCAAATTATGACAAATAGTCCTCACTAAAATTGATATTACACTTTTTGTGTAAGAAAGAGGTCGTCGTCAGCTACAAATTACGGGTAGTGGCATATGTGTACTCAGCACCGTTCTTTTATAATATAGTCCTCACTAAAATTGATATAATTCGAATTCCAAAACTATTTCAAATTTAAGACTTTTTGTGTAAGAAAGAGGTCGTCGTCAGCCACAATTTACGGGTAGAGGCATATGTGTACTCAGCCCGTTTTTTTATAATGACCAAATTATGACAAATAGTCCTCACTAAATTTTATATTATTCGGAATCCAAAATTATTTTAGATATAAGACTTTTTGTGCAAGAAAGATGGCATCCTCAGCTACAATTTTCGTGTAGTGGCATGTGTGTACTCAGCCCTGTTTTTTTATAATGGCCAAATTATGACAACTAATCGTCACTACAATTAAAATAAAAACCAAATTATGACAAATAGTCGTCACTAAAATTGATATTACACTTTTTGTGTAAGAAAGAGGTCGTCGTCAGCTACAATTTACGGGTAGAGGCATATGTGTACTCAGCCCGTTTTTTTATAATGACCAAATAATGACAAATAGTCCTCACTAAATTTTATATTATTCGGAATCCAAAATTATTTCAGATATAACACTTTTTGTGTACGAAAGAGGGCGTCCTCAGCTACAATTTCCTCACTAAAGTTGACATGATGACCAGATAAAAGATTTTTTGTGTAAGAAAGAGGGCGTCCTCAGCTACAATTTACGGGTAGAGGCATATGTGTACTCAGCAGCGTTCTTTTGCAGTATAATCCTCACTAAAATTGATATTATTCGAATTCCAAACCTATTTCAGATTTAAGACTTTTTGTGTAAGAAAGAGGTCGTCGTCAGCTACAATTTACGGGTAGAGGCATATGTGTACTCAGCCCGTATTTTTATATCGACCAATTTATGACAAATAGTCCTCACTAAATTTTATATTATTCGGAATACAAAATTATTTCAGATATAAGACTTTTTGTGTAAGAAAGAGGGCGTCCTCAGCTACAATTTACGGGTAGAGGCATATGTGTACTCAGCCTGTTTTTTTATAATGACCAAATTATGACAAATAGTCCTCACTAAAGTTGACATAATGACCAAGTTATGACAACTAATCGTCACTAAATTTAATATAATGACCAAATTATGACAACTAGTCCTCACTAAAATTGATATTATTCGAATTCCAAAATTATTTCAGATTTAAAACCTTTTGTTAAAGAAGGAGGTCGTCGTCAGCTACAATCACGGGTAGTTGCATACGTGTACTCATCCCCGTTCTTTTCTAATGACCAAATTATGACAACTAGTGCTTACTAAAATTAATATTATGGGGATTCCAAACTTATGTTAGATATAACACTTTTTGTGCAAGAAAGAGGGCATCCTCAGCTACAATTTACATGTAGCGGCAAATGTGTACTCAGCCCTGTTTTTTTATAATGACCAATTTACGACAACTAATCCTCACTAAAGTTGATATAATGGCCAAATTATGACAACTAATCCGCACTAAATATAATTGGCATTATTCGGAATTCAAAATTTTTTCAGATATAAGACTTTTTGTGCAAGAAAGATGGCATCCTCAGCTACAATTTTCGTGTAGTGGCATGTGTGTACTCAGCCCTGTTTTTTTATAATGGCCAAATTATGACAACTAATCCTCACTAAAGTTGGCATTATGACCAAATTATGACAACTAATCGTCACTACAATTAAAATAAAAACCAAATTATGACAACTAGTCCTCACTAAAATTGATATTACACTTTTTGTATAAGAAAGAGGTCGTCGTCAGCTACAAATTACGGGTAGTGGCATATTTGTACTCAGCACCGTTCTTTTATAATATAGTCCTCACTAAAATTGATATAATTCGAATTCCAAAACTATTTCAGATTTAAGACTTTTTGTGTAAGAAAGAGGTCGTCGTCAGCTACAATTTACGGGTAGAGGCATATGTGTACTCAGCCCGTATTTTTATATCGACCAATTTATGACAAATAGTCCTCACTAAATTTTATATTATTCGGAATACAAAATTATTTCAGATATAAGACTTTTTGTGTAAGAAAGAGGGCGTCCTCAGCTACAATTTACGGGTAGAGGCATATGTGTACTCAGCCTGTTTTTTTATAATGACCAAATTATGACAAATAGTCCTCACTAAAGTTGACATAATGACCAAGTTATGACAACTAATCGTCACTAAATTTAATATAATGACCAAATTATGACAACTAGTCCTCACTAAAATTGATATTATTCGAATTCCAAAATTATTTCACATTTAAAACTTTTTGTTAAACAAAGAGGAAGACTAGGAAGAAAGATATAAGACTTTTTGTGCAAGAAAGATGGCATCCTCAGCTACTATTTTCGTGTAGTGGCATTTGTGTACTCAGCCCTGTTTTTTTATAATGGCCAATTTATGACAACTAATCCTCACTAAAGTTGGCATAATGACCAAATTATGACAACTAATCGTCACTACAATTAAAATAAAAACCAAATTATGACATATAGTCCTTACTAAAATTGATATTACACTTTTTGTGTAAGAAAGAGGTCGTCGTCAGCTACAATTTACGGGAAGTGGCATATGTGTACTCAGCACCGTTCTTTTATAATATAGTCCTCACTAAAATTGATATAATTCGAATTCCAAAACTATTTCAAATTTAAGACTTTTTGTGTAAGAAAGAGGTCGTCGTCAGCTACAATTTACGGGTAGAGGCATATGTGTACTCAGCCCGTATTTTTATATCGACCAATTTATGACAAATAGTCCTCACTAAATTTTATATTATTCGGAATACAAAATTATTTCAGATATAAGACTTTTTGTGTAAGAAAGAGGGCGTCCTCAGCTACAATTTACGGGTAGAGGCATATGTGTACTCAGCCTGTTTTTTTATAATGACCAAATTATGACAAATAGTCCTCACTAAAGTTGACATAATGACCAAGTTATGACAACTAATCGTCACTAAATTTAATATAATGACCAAATTATGACAACTAGTCCTCACTAAAATTGATATTATTCGAATTCCAAAATTATTTCAGATTTAAAACCTTTTGTTAAAGAAGGAGGTCGTCGTCAGCTACAATCACGGGTAGTTGCATACGTGTACTCATCCCCGTTCTTTTCTAATGACCAAATTATGACAACTAGTGCTTACTAAAATTAATATTATGGGGATTCCAAACTTATGTTAGATATAACACTTTTTGTGCAAGAAAGAGGGCATCCTCAGCTACAATTTACATGTAGCGGCAAATGTGTACTCAGCCCTGTTTTTTTATAATGACCAATTTACGACAACTAATCCTCACTAAAGTTGATATAATGGCCAAATTATGACAACTAATCCGCACTAAATATAATTGGCATTATTCGGAATTCAAAATTTTTTCAGATATAAGACTTTTTGTGCAAGAAAGATGGCATCCTCAGCTACTATTTTCGTGTAGTGGCATTTGTGTACTCAGCCCTGTTTTTTTATAATGGCCAAATTATGACAAATAGTCCTCACTAAATTTTATATTATTCGGAATCCAAAATTATTTTAGATATAAGACTTTTTGTGCAAGAAAGATGGCATCCTCAGCTACAATTTTCGTGTAGTGGCATGTGTGTACTCAGCCCTGTTTTTTATAATGGCCAAATTATGACAACTAATCGTCACTACAATTAAAATAAAAACCAAATTATGACAAATAGTCGTCACTAAAATTGATATTACACTTTTTGTGTAAGAAAGAGGTCGTCGTCAGCTACAATTTACGGGTAGAGGCATATGTGTACTCAGCCCGTTTTTTTATAATGACCAAATAATGACAAATAGTCCTCACTAAATTTTATATTATTCGGAATCCAAAATTATTTCAGATATAACACTTTTTGTGTACGAAAGAGGGCGTCCTCAGCTACAATTTCCTCACTAAAGTTGACATGATGACCAGATAAAAGTTTTTTTGTGTAAGAAAGAGGGCGTCCTCAGCTACAATTTACGGGTAGAGGCATATGTGTACTCAGCAGCGTTCTTTTGCAGTATAATCCTCACTAAAATTGATATTATTCGAATTCCAAACCTATTTCAGATTTAAGACTTTTTGTGTAAGAAAGAGGTCGTCGTCAGCTACAATTTACGGGTAGAGGCATATGTGTACTCAGCCCGTATTTTTATATCGACCAATTTATGACAAATAGTCCTCACTAAATTTTATATTATTCGGAATACAAAATTATTTCAGATATAAGACTTTTTGTGTAAGAAAGAGGGCGTCCTCAGCTACAATTTACGGGTAGAGGCATATGTGTACTCAGCCTGTTTTTTTATAATGACCAAATTATGACAAATAGTCCTCACTAAAGTTGACATAATGACCAAGTTATGACAACTAATCGTCACTAAATTTAATATAATGACCAAATTATGACAACTAGTCCTCACTAAAATTGATATTATTCGAATTCCAAAATTATTTCAGATTTAAAACCTTTTGTTAAAGAAGGAGGTCGTCGTCAGCTACAATCACGGGTAGTTGCATACGTGTACTCATCCCCGTTCTTTTCTAATGACCAAATTATGACAACTAGTGCTTACTAAAATTAATATTATGGGGATTCCAAACTTATGTTAGATATAACACTTTTTGTGCAAGAAAGAGGGCATCCTCAGCTACAATTTACATGTAGCGGCAAATGTGTACTCAGCCCTGTTTTTTTATAATGACCAATTTACGACAACTAATCCTCACTAAAGTTGATATAATGGCCAAATTATGACAACTAATCCGCACTAAATATAATTGGCATTATTCGGAATTCAAAATTTTTTCAGATATAAGACTTTTTGTGCAAAAAAGATGGCATCCTCAGCTACTATTTTCGTGTAGTGGCATTTGTGTACTCAGCCCTGTTTTTTTATAATGGCCAAATTATGACAACTAATCCTCACTAAAGTTGGCATAATGACCAAATTATGACAACTAATCGTTACTACAATTAAAATAAAAACCAAATTATGACATATAGTCCTTACTAAAATTGATATTACACTTTTTGTGTAAGAAAGAGGTCGTCGTCAGCTACAATTTACGGGTAGTGGCATATGTGTACTCAGCACCGTTCTTTTATAATATAGTCCTCACTAAAATTGATATAATTCGAATTCCAAAACTATTTCAGATTTAAGACTTTTTGTGTAAGAAAGAGGTCGTCGTCAGCTACAATTTACGTGTAGAGGCATATGTGTACTCAGCCCGTATTTTTATATCGACCAAATTATGACATATAGTCCTCACTAAATTTTATATTATTCGGAATCCAAAATTATTTCAGATATAAGACTTTTTGTGTAAGAAAGAGGACGTCCTCAGCTAAAATTTGCTCACTAAAGTTGACATGATGACCAGATAAAAGATTTTTTGTGTAAGAAAGAGGGCGTCCTCAGCTACAATTTACGGGTAGAAGCATATGTGTACTCAGTCTGTTTTTTTATAATGACCAAATTATGACAAATAGTCCTTACTAAAGTTGACATAATGACCAAATTATGACAACTAATCGTCACTAAATTTAATATAATGACCAAATTATGACAACTAGTCCTCACTAAAATTGATATTATTCGAATTCCAAAATTATTTCAGATTTAAAACTTTTTGTTAAAGAAAGAGGTCGTCGTCAGCTACAATCACGGGTAGTTGCATACGTGTACTCATCCCCGTTCTTTTCTAATGACCAAATTATGACAACTAGTGCTTACTAAAATTAATATTATGGGGATTCCAAACTTATGTTAGATATAAGATTTTTGTGCAAGAAAGAGGGCATCCTCAGCTACAATTTACATGTAGCGGCAAATGTGTACTCAGCCCTGTTTTTTTATAATGACCAAATTATGATAACTAATCCTCACTAAAGTTGACATAATGACCAAATTATGACAACTAATCGCCACTAAATTTAATATAATGACCAAATAATGACAAATAGTCCTCACTAAAATTGATATAATTCGAATTCCAAAACTATTTCAGATTTAAGACTTTTTGTGTAAGAAATAGGTCGTCGTCAGCTACAATTTACGGGTAGAGGCATATGTGTACTCAGCAAGTTTTTTTATAATGACCAAATTATGAAAAATAGTCCTCTCTAAATTTTATATTATTCGGAATCCAAAATTATTTTAGATATAAGACGTTTTGTGCAAGAAAGAAGGCGTCCTCAGCTACAATTTATGGGTAGTGGCATATGTGTACTCAGCCCTGTTTTTTATAATGACCAAATTATGACCACTAATCCTCACTAAAGTTGATATAATGGCCAAATTATGACAACTAATCCTCACTAAATATAATTGGCATTATTCGAATTTCAAAATTTTTTCAGATATGACTTTTTGTGCAAGAAAGATGTTATCCTCAGCTACAATTTACGTGCAGTGGCATATGTGTTCTCAGCCCTGTTTTTTTATAATGGCCAAATTATGACAACTAATCCTCACTTAAGTTGACATAATGACCAAATTATGACAACTAATCGTCACTAAAATTAAAATAAAAACCAAATTATGACAAATATTCCTCACTAAAATTGATATTACATTTTTTGTGTAAGAAAGAGGTCGTCGTCAGCTACAATTTACGGGTATTGGCATATGTGTACTCAGCACCGTTCTTTTATAATATAGTCCTCACTAAAATTGATATTATTCGAATTCCAAAACTATTTCAGATTTAAGACTTTTTGTGTAAGAAAAAGGTCGTCGTCAGCTACAATTTGCGGGTAGAGGCATATGTGTACTCAGCCTGTTTTTTTATAAAGACCAAATTATGACAAATAGTCCTCACTAAATTTTATATTATTCGGAATCCAAAATTATTTCAGATATAAAACTTTTTGTGTAAGAAAGAGGGCGCCCTCAGCTACAATTTACGGGTAGGGGCATATGTGTACTCAGCCTGTTTTTTATAAAGACCAAATTATGACAAATAGTCCTCACTAAATTTTATATTATTCGGATTTCAAAATTTTTTTATATGTAAGACTTTTTGTGCAAGAAAGAGGGCATCCTCAGCTACAATTTACGTGTAGTTGGATATGTGTACTCAGACCTGTTTTTTTATTATGACCAAATTATGACAACTAATCCTCACTAAAGTTGACATAATGACCATATTATGACAACTAGTCGTCACTAAATTTAATATAAAAACCAAATATGACAAATAGTCCTCACTAAAATTGATATTACACTTTTTGTGTAAGAAAGAGGTCGTCGTCAGCTACAATTTACGGGTAGTAGCATATGTGTACTCAGCCCCGTTCTTTTATAAAATAGTCCTCACTAAAATTTATATTATTCGGATTCCTAAATTATTTCAGATATAAGACTTTTTGTGTAAGAAAGAGGGTGTCCTCAGAAACAATATACGGGTAGAGGCATATGTGTACCCAGCCCGTTTTTTTATAGTGACCAAATTATGACAAATAGTCCTCACTAAAATTGATATTACATTTATTGTGTAAGAAAGAGGTCGTCGTCAGCTACAATTTGCGGGTAGAGGCATATGTGTACTCAGCCCGTTTTTTTATAATGACCAAATTATGACAAATAGTCCTCACTAAGTTTTATATTATTCGGAATCCAAAATTATTTCAGATATAAAACTTTTTATGTAAGAAAGATGGCATCCTCAGCTACTATTTTCGTGTAGTGGCATTTGTGTACTCAGCCCTGTTTTTTTATAATGGCCAAATTATGACAACTAATCCTCACTAAAGTTGGCATAATGACCAAATTATGACAACTAATCGTTACTACAATTAAAATAAAAACCAAATTATGACATATAGTCCTTACTAAAATTGATATTACACTTTTTGTGTAAGAAAGAGGTCGTCGTCAGCTACAATTTACGGGTAGTGGCATATGTGTACTCAGCACCGTTCTTTTATAATATAGTCCTCACTAAAATTGATATAATTCGAATTCCAAAACTATTTCAGATTTAAGACTTTTTGTGTAAGAAAGAGGTCGTCGTCAGCTACAATTTACGTGTAGAGGCATATGTGTACTCAGCCCGTATTTTTATATCGACCAAATTATGACATATAGTCCTCACTAAATTTTATATTATTCGGAATCCAAAATTATTTCAGATATAAGACTTTTTGTGTAAGAAAGAGGACGTCCTCAGCTAAAATTTGCTCACTAAAGTTGACATGATGACCAGATAAAAGATTTTTTGTGTAAGAAAGAGGGCGTCCTCAGCTACAATTTACGGGTAGAAGCATATGTGTACTCAGTCTGTTTTTTTATAATGACCAAATTATGACAAATAGTCCTTACTAAAGTTGACATAATGACCAAATTATGACAACTAATCGTCACTAAATTTAATATAATGACCAAATTATGACAACTAGTCCTCACTAAAATTGATATTATTCGAATTCCAAAATTATTTCAGATTTAAAACTTTTTGTTAAAGAAAGAGGTCGTCGTCAGCTACAATCACGGGTAGTTGCATACGTGTACTCATCCCCGTTCTTTTCTAATGACCAAATTATGACAACTAGTGCTTACTAAAATTAATATTATGGGGATTCCAAACTTATGTTAGATATAAGATTTTTGTGCAAGAAAGAGGGCATCCTCAGCTACAATTTACATGTAGCGGCAAATGTGTACTCAGCCCTGTTTTTTTATAATGACCAAATTATGATAACTAATCCTCACTAAAGTTGACATAATGACCAAATTATGACAACTAATCGCCACTAAATTTAATATAATGACCAAATAATGACAAATAGTCCTCACTAAAATTGATATAATTCGAATTCCAAAACTATTTCAGATTTAAGACTTTTTGTGTAAGAAATAGGTCGTCGTCAGCTACAATTTACGGGTAGAGGCATATGTGTACTCAGCAAGTTTTTTTATAATGACCAAATTATGAAAAATAGTCCTCTCTAAATTTTATATTATTCGGAATCCAAAATTATTTTAGATATAAGACGTTTTGTGCAAGAAAGAAGGCGTCCTCAGCTACAATTTATGGGTAGTGGCATATGTGTACTCAGCCCTGTTTTTTATAATGACCAAATTATGACCACTAATCCTCACTAAAGTTGATATAATGGCCAAATTATGACAACTAATCCTCACTAAATATAATTGGCATTATTCGAATTTCAAAATTTTTTCAGATATGACTTTTTGTGCAAGAAAGATGTTATCCTCAGCTACAATTTACGTGCAGTGGCATATGTGTTCTCAGCCCTGTTTTTTTATAATGGCCAAATTATGACAACTAATCCTCACTTAAGTTGACATAATGACCAAATTATGACAACTAATCGTCACTAAAATTAAAATAAAAACCAAATTATGACAAATATTCCTCACTAAAATTGATATTACATTTTTTGTGTAAGAAAGAGGTCGTCGTCAGCTACAATTTACGGGTATTGGCATATGTGTACTCAGCACCGTTCTTTTATAATATAGTCCTCACTAAAATTGATATTATTCGAATTCCAAAACTATTTCAGATTTAAGACTTTTTGTGTAAGAAAAAGGTCGTCGTCAGCTACAATTTGCGGGTAGAGGCATATGTGTACTCAGCCTGTTTTTTTATAAAGACCAAATTATGACAAATAGTCCTCACTAAATTTTATATTATTCGGAATCCAAAATTATTTCAGATATAAAACTTTTTGTGTAAGAAAGAGGGCGCCCTCAGCTACAATTTACGGGTAGGGGCATATGTGTACTCAGCCTGTTTTTTATAAAGACCAAATTATGACAAATAGTCCTCACTAAATTTTATATTATTCGGATTTCAAAATTTTTTTATATGTAAGACTTTTTGTGCAAGAAAGAGGGCATCCTCAGCTACAATTTACGTGTAGTTGGATATGTGTACTCAGACCTGTTTTTTTATTATGACCAAATTATGACAACTAATCCTCACTAAAGTTGACATAATGACCATATTATGACAACTAGTCGTCACTAAATTTAATATAAAAACCAAATATGACAAATAGTCCTCACTAAAATTGATATTACACTTTTTGTGTAAGAAAGAGGTCGTCGTCAGCTACAATTTACGGGTAGTAGCATATGTGTACTCAGCCCCGTTCTTTTATAAAATAGTCCTCACTAAAATTTATATTATTCGGATTCCTAAATTATTTCAGATATAAGACTTTTTGTGTAAGAAAGAGGGTGTCCTCAGAAACAATATACGGGTAGAGGCATATGTGTACCCAGCCCGTTTTTTTATAGTGACCAAATTATGACAAATAGTCCTCACTAAAATTGATATTACATTTATTGTGTAAGAAAGAGGTCGTCGTCAGCTACAATTTGCGGGTAGAGGCATATGTGTACTCAGCCCGTTTTTTTATAATGACCAAATTATGACAAATAGTCCTCACTAAGTTTTATATTATTCGGAATCCAAAATTATTTCAGATATAAAACTTTTTATGTAAGAAAGAGGGCGTCCTCAGCTACAATTTACGGGTTGAGGCATATGTGTACTCAGCCTGTTTTTCTATAATGACCAGATTATGACAAATAGTCCTCACTAAATTTTATTTTATTCGGAATCCAAAATTATTTCAGATATAAAACTTTTTGTGTAAGAAAGAGGGCGTCCTCAGCTACAATTTACGGGTAGAGGCATATGTGTACTCAGCCTGTTTTTTTATAATGACCAAATTATGACAAATAGTCCTTACTAAATTTTATATTATTCAGAATCCAAAATTATTTTAGATATAAGACTTTTTGTGCAAGAAAGAAGGCGTCCTCAGCTACAATTTATGGGTAGTGGCATACGTGTACTCAGCCCTTTTTTTTATAATGGCCAAATTATGACAACTAATCCTCACTAAAGTTGACATAAGAAAGAGGGCGTCCTTAGCTACAATTTACGGGTAGAGGCATATGTGTACTCAGCCTGTTTTTTTATAATGACCAAATTATGACAAATAGACCTCACTAAATTTTATATTATTCGGAATCCAAAATTATTTTAGATATAAGACTTTTTGTGCAAGAAAGAAGGCGTCCTAAGCTACAATTTATGGGTAGTGGCATATGTGTACTCAGCCCTGTTTTTTTATAAAGACCAAATTATGACAACTAATCCTCACTAAATATAATTGGCATTATTCGGATTTTAAAATGTTTTCAGATATAAGACTTTTTATGCAAGAAAGATGGCATCCTCAGCTACAATTTACGTGTAGTGTCATATGTGTACTCAGCCCTGTTATTTTATAATGACCAAATTATGACAACTAATCATCTAAAATTTATATAATGTCCAAATTATGACAACTAATCCTCACTAAATTTAATTGGCATTATTCGGATTTCAAAATTTTTTTAGATATAAAACTTTTTGTGCAAGAAAGAGGGCATCCTCAGCTACAATTTACGTGTAGTGGCATATGTGTACTCAGACCTGTTATTTTATAATGACCAAATTATGACAACTAATCCTCTAAAATTTATATAATGTCCAAATTATGACAACTAATCCTCACTAAATTTAATTGGCATTATTCGGATTTCAAAATTTTTTTAGATATAAAACTTTTTGTGCAAGAAAGAGGGCATCCTCAGCTACAATTTACGTGTAGTGGCATATGTGTACTCAGACCTGTTTTTTTATTATGACCATTTTATGACATATAATCCTCACTAAAGTTGACATAATGACCAAATTATGACAACTAGTCGTCACTAAATTTAATATAAAAACCAAATTATGACAAATAGTCCTCACTAAAATTGATATTACATTTTTTGTGTAAGAAAGAGGTCGTCGTTAGCTACAATTTACGGGTAGTGGCATATGTGTACTCAGCACCGTTCTTTTAAAATATAGTCCTCACTAAAATTGATATTATTCGAACTCCAAACCTATTTTAGATTTAAGACTTTTTGTGTAAGAAATAGGTCGTCGTCAGCTACAATTTAAGGGTAGAGGCATATGAGTACTCAGCCCGTTTTTTATAATGACCAAATTATGACAAATAGTCCTCACTAAATTTTATATTATTCGGAATCCAAAATTATTTCAGATATAAGACTTTTTGTGTAAGAAAGAGGGCGTCCTCAGCTACAATTTACGGGTTGAGGCATATGTGTACTCAGCATGTTTTTTTATAATGACCAAATTATGACAAATTGTCCTCACTAAATTTTATATTATTCGGAATCCAAAATTATTTCAGATATAAAACTTTTTATGTAAGAAAGAGGGCGTCCTCAGCTACAAGTTACAGGTAGAGGCATATGTATACTCAGCCTGTTTTTTTATAAAGACCAAATTATGACAAAGAGACCTCCTTAAATTTTTTATTATTCGGAGTCCAAAATTATTTTAGATACAAGACTTTTTGTGCAAGAAAGAAGGCGTCCTCAGCTACAATTTACGGGTAGTGGCATATGTGTACTCAGCACCGTTCTTTTATAATATAGTCCTCACTAAAATTGATATTATTCGAACTCCAAACCTATTTTAGATTTAAGACTTTTTGTGTAAGAAATAGGTCGTCGTCAGCTACAATTTAAGGGTAGAGGCATATGAGTACTCAGCCCGTTTTTTATAATGACCAAATTATGACAAATAGTCCTCACTAAATTTTATATTATTCAGAATCCAAAATTATTTTAGATATAAGACTTTTTGTGCAAGAAAGAAGGCGTCCTCAGCTACAATTTATGGGTAGTGGCATACGTGTACTCAGCCCTTTTTTATAATGGCCAAATTATGACAACTAATCCTCACTAAAGTTGACATAAGAAAGAGGGCGTCCTCAGCTACAATTTACGGGTAGAGGCATATGTGTACTCAGCCTGTTTTTTATAATGACCAAATTATAACAAATAGACCTCACTAAATTTTATATTATTCGGAATCCAAAATTATTTTAGATATAAGACTATTTGTGCAAGAAAGAAGGCGTCCTAAGCTACAATTTATGGGTAGTGGCATATGTGTACTCAGCCCTGTTATTTTATAATGACCAAATTATGACAACTAATCCTCTAAAATTTATATAATGTCCAAATTCTGACAACTAATCCTCACTAAATTTAATTGGCATTATTCGGATTTCAAAATTTTTTTAGATATAAAACTTTTTGTGCAAGTAAGAGGGAATCCTCAGCTACAATTTACGTGTAGTGGCATATGTGTACTCAGACCTGTTTTTTTATTATGACCAATTTATGACAACTAATCCTCACTAAAGTTGACATAATGACCAAATTATGACAACTAGTCGTCACTAAATTTAATATAAAAACCAAATTATGACAAATAGTCCTCACTAAAATTGATATTACATTTTTTGTGTAAGAAAGAGGTCGTAGTTAGCTACAATTTACGGGTAGTGGCATATGTGTACTCAGCACCGTTCTTTTATAATATAGTCCTCACTAAAATTGATATTATTCGAACTCCAAACCTATTTTAGATTTAAGACTTTTTGTGTAAGAAATAGGTCGTCGTCAGCTACAATTTAAGGGTAGAGGCATATGAGTACTCAGCCCGTTTTTTATAATGACCAAATTATGACAAATAGTCCTCACTAAATTTTATATTATTCGGAATCCAAAATTATTTCAGATATAAGACTTTTTGTGTAAGAAAGAGGGCGTCCTCAGCTACAATTTACGGGTAGAGGCATATGTGTACTCAGCATGTTTTTTTATAATGACCAAATTATGACAAATTGTCCTCACTAAATATTATATTATTCGGAATCCAAAATTATTTCAGATATAAAACTTTTTATGTAAGAAAGAGGGCGTCCTCAGCTACAAGTTACAGGTAGAGGCATATGTATACTCAGCCTGTTTTTTTATAAAGACCAAATTATGACAAAGAGACCTCCTTAAATTTTTTATTATTCGGAGTCCAAAATTATTTTAGATACAAGACTTTTTGTGCAAGAAAGAAGGCGTCCTCAGCTACAATTTACGGGTAGTGGCATATGTGTACTCAGCACCGTTCTTTTATAATATAGTCCTCACTAAAATTGATATTATTCGAACTCCAAACCTATTTTAGATTTAAGACTTTTTGTGTAAGAAATAGGTCGTCGTCAGCTACAATTTAAGGGTAGAGGCATATGAGTACTCAGCCCGTTTTTTATAATGACCAAATTATGACAAATAGTCCTCACTAAATTTTATATTATTCGGAATCCAAAATTATTTTAGATATAAGACTTTTTGTGCAAGAAAGAAGGCGTCCTAAGCTACAATTTATGGGTAGTGGCATATGTGTACTCAGCCCTGTTATTTTATAATGACCAAATTATGACAACTAATCCTCTAAAACTTATATAATGTCCAAATTCTGACAACTAATCCTCACTAAATTTAATTGGCATTATTCGGATTTCAAAATTTTTTTAGATATAAAACTTTTTGTGCAAGAAAGAGGGCATCCTCAGCTACAATTTACGTGTAGTGGCATATGTGTACTCAGACCTGTTTTTTTATTATGACCAATTTATGACAACTAATCCTCACTAAAGTTGACATAATGACCAAATTATGACAACTAGTCGTCACTAAATTTAATATAAAAACCAAATTATGACAAATAGTCCTCACTAAAATTGATATTACATTTTTTGTGTAAGAAAGAGGTCGTCGTTAGCTACAATTTACGGGTAGTGGCATATCTGTACTCAGCACCGTTCTTTTATAATATAGTCCTCACTAAAATTGATATTATTCGAACTCCAAACCTATTTTAGATTTAAGACTTTTTGTGTAAGAAATAGGTCGTCGTCAGCTACAATTTAAGGGTAGAGGCATATGAGTACTCAGCTCGTTTTTTATAATGACCAAATTATGACAATTAGTCCTCACTAAATTTTATATTATTCAGAATCCAAAATTATTTTAGATATAAGACTTTTTGTGCAAGAAAGAAGGCGTCCTCAGCTACAATTTATGGGTAGTGGCATACGTGTACTCAGCCCTTTTTTATAATGGCCAAATTATGACAACTAATCCTCACTAAAGTTGACATAAGAAAGAGGGCGTCCTCAGCTACAATTTACGGGTAGAGGCATATGTGTACTCAGCCTGTTTTTTTATAATGACCAAATTATGACAAATAGACCTCACTAAATTTTATATTATTCGGAATCCAAAATTATTTTAGATATAAGACTATTTGTGCAAGAAAGAAGGCGTCCTAAGCTACAATTTATGGGTAGTGGCATATGTGTACTCAGCCCTGTTATTTTATAATGACCAAATTATGACAACTAATCCTCTAAAATTTATATAATGTCCAAATTCTGACAACTAATCCTCACTAAATTTAATTGGCATTATTCGGATTTCAAAATTTTTTTAGATATAAAACTTTTTGTGCAAGAAAGAGGGCATCCTCAGCTACAATTTACGTGTAGTGGCATATGTGTACTCAGACCTGTTTTTTTATTATGACCAATTTATGACAACTAATCCTCACTAAAGTTGACATAATGACCAAATTATGACAACTAGTCGTCACTAAATTTAATATAAAAACCAAATTATGACAAATAGTCCTCACTAAAATTGATATTACATTTTTTGTGTAAGAAAGAGGTCGTCGTTAGCTACAATTTACGGGTAGTGGCATATGTGTACTCAGCACCGTTCTTTTATAATATAGTCCTCACTAAAATTGATATTATTCGAACTCCAAACCTATTTTAGATTTAAGACTTTTTGTGTAAGAAATAGGTCGTCGTCAGCTACAATTTAAGGGTAGAGGCATATGAGTACTCAGCCCGTTTTTTATAATGACCAAATTATGACAAATAGTCCTCACTAAATTTTATATTATTCGGAATCCAAAATTATTTCAGATATAAAACTTTTTATGTAAGAAAGAGGGCGTCCTCAGCTACAAGTTACAGGTAGAGGCATATGTATACCCAGCCTGTTTTTTTATAAAGACCAAATTATGACAAAGAGACCTCCTTAAATTTTTTATTATTCGGAGTCCAAAATTATTTTAGATACAAGACTTTTTGTGCAAGAAAGAAGGCGTCCTCAGCTACAATTTACGGGTAGTGGCATATGTGTACTCAGCACCGTTCTTTTATAATATAGTCCTCACTAAAATTGATATTATTCGAACTCCAAACCTATTTTAGATTTAAGACTTTTTGTGTAAGAAATAGGTCGTCGTCAGCTACAATTTAAGGGTAGAGGCATATGAGTACTCAGCCCGTTTTTTATAATGACCAAATTATGACAAATAGTCCTCACTAAATTTTATATTATTCGGAATCCAAAATTATTTCAGATATAAGACTTTTTGTGTAAGAAAGAGGGCGTCCTCAGCTACAATTTACGGGTAGAGGCATATGTGTACTCAGCATGTTTTTTTATAATGACCAAATTATGACAAATAGTCCTTACTAAATTTTATATTATTCGGAATCCAAAATTATTTCAGATTTAAGACTTTTTGTGTAAGAAAGAGGGCGTCCTCAGCTACAAGTTACAGGTAGAGGCATATGTATACTCAGCCTGTTTTTTTATAAAGACCAAATTATGACAAAGAGACCTCCTTAAATTTTTTATTATTCGGAGTCCAAAATTATTTTAGATACAAGACTTTTTGTGCAAGAAAGAAGGCGTCCTCAGCTACAATTTATGGGTAGTGGCATATGTGTACTCAGCCCTGTTTTTTTATAATGACCAAATTATGACAACTAATCCTCTAAAGTTTATATAATGTCCAAATTATGACAACTAATCCTCACTAAATTTAATTGGCATTATTCGGATTTCAAAATTTTTTTAGATATAAGACTTTTTGTGCAAGAAAGAGGGCATCCTCAGCTACAATTTACGTGTAGTGGCATATGTGTACTCAGATTTGTTTTTTTTTTTTTTATGACCAAATTATGACAACTAATCCTCACTAAAGTTGACATAATGACCAAATTATGACAACTAGTCGTCACTAAATTTAATATAAAAACCAAATTATGACAAATAGTCCTCACTAAAATTGATATTACACTTTTTGTGTAAGAAAGAGGTCGTCGTCAGCTACAATTTACGGGTAGTAGCATATGTGTACTCAGCCCCGTTCTTTTATAAAATAGTCCTCACTAAAATTTATATTATTCGGATTCCTAAATTATTTCAGATATAAAACTTTTTGTGTAAGAAAGAGGGTCTCCTCAGCTACAATTTACGGGTAGAGGCATATGTGTACTCAGCCCGTTTTTTTATAATGACCAAATTATGACAAATAGTCCTCACTAAATTTTATATTATTCGGAACAAAAAATTATTTTAGATATAAGACTTTTTGTGCAAGAAAGAAGGCGTCCTCAGCTACAATTTACGTGTAGTGGCATATGTGTACTCAGATTTGTTTTTTTATTATGACCAAATTATGACAACTAATCCTCACTAAAGTTGACATAATGACCAAATTATGACAACTAATCGTCACTAAAATTAAAATAAAAATTAAATTATGACAAATAGTCCTCACTAAAATTGATATTACATTTATTGTGTAAGAAAGAGGTCGTCGTCAGCTACAATTTACGTGTAGTGGCATATGTGTACTTAGCCCTGTTTTTTTATAATGGCCAAATTATGACAAATTGTCCTCACTAAATTTTATATTATTCGGAATCCAAAATTATTTCAGATATAAAACTTTTTATTTAAGAAAGAGGGCGTCCTCAGCTACAATTTACAGGTAGAGGCATATGTGTACTCAGCCTGTTTTTTTATAATGACCAAATTATGACAAATAGACCTCACTAAATTTTATATTATTCGGAGTCCAAAATTATTTTAGATACAAGACTTTTTGTGCAAGAAAGAAGGCGTCCTCAGCTACAATTTATGGGTAGTGGCATATGTGTACTCAGCACCGTTCTTTTATAATATAGTCCTCACTAAAATTGATATTATTCGAACTCCAAACCTATTTTAGATTTAAGACTTTTTGTGTAAGAAATAGGTCGTCGTCAGCTACAATTTAAGGGTAGAGGCATATGAGTACTCAGCCCGTTTTTTATAATGACCAAATTATGACAAATAGTCCTCACTAAATTTTATATTATTCGGAATCCAAAATTATTTCAGATATAAAACTTTTTGTGTAAGAAAGAGGGCGTCCTCAGCTACAATTTACGGGTAGAGGCATATGTGTACTCAGCATGTTTTTTTATAATGACCAAATTATGACAAATAGTCCTTACTAAATTTTATATTATTCGGAATCCAAAATTATTTCAGATTTAAGACTTTTTGTGTAAGAAAGAGGGCGTCCTCAGCTACAAGTTACAGGTAGAGGCATATGTATACTCAGCCTGTTTTTTTATAAAGACCAAATTATGACAAAGAGACCTCCTTAAATTTTTTATTATTCGGAGTCCAAAATTATTTTAGATACAAGACTTTTTGTGCAAGAAAGAAGGCGTCCTCAGCTACAATTTATGGGTAGTGGCATATGTGTACTCAGCCCTGTTTTTTTATAATGACCAAATTATGACAACTAATCCTCTAAAGTTTATATAATGTCCAAATTATGACAACTAATCCTCACTAAATTTAATTGGCATTATTCGGATTTCAAAATTTTTTTAGATATAAGACTTTTTGTGCAAGAAAGAGGGCATCCTCAGCTACAATTTACGTGTAGTGGCATATGTGTACTCAGATTTGTTTTTTTTATTATGACCAAATTATGACAACTAATCCTCACTAAAGTTGACATAATGACCAAATTATGACAACTAGTCGTCACTAAATTTAATATAAAAACCAAATTATGACAAATAGTCCTCACTAAAATTGATATTACACTTTTTGTGTAAGAAAGAGGTCGTCGTCAGCTACAATTTACGGGTAGTAGCATATGTGTACTCAGCCCCGTTCTTTTATAAAATAGTCCTCACTAAAATTTATATTATTCGGATTCCTAAATTATTTCAGATATAAAACTTTTTGTGTAAGAAAGAGGGTGTCCTCAGCTACAATTTACGGGTAGAGGCATATGTGTACTCAGCCCGTTTTTTTATAATGACCAAATTATGACAAATAGTCATCACTAAATTTTATATTATTCGGAACAAAAAATTATTTTAGATATAAGACTTTTTGTGCAAGAAAGAAGGCGTCCTCAGCTACAATTTACGTGTAGTGGCATATGTGTACTCAGATTTGTTTTTTTATTATGACCAAATTATGACAACTAATCCTCACTAAAGTTGACATAATGACCAAATTATGACAACTAATCGTCACTAAAATTAAAATAAAAATTAAATTATGACAAATAGTCCTCACTAAAATTGATATTACATTTATTGTGTAAGAAAGAGGTCGTCGTCAGCTACAATTTACGTGTAGTGGCATATGTGTACTTAGCCCTGTTTTTTTATAATGGCCAAATTATGACAAATTGTCCTCACTAAATTTTATATTATTCGGAATCCAAAATTATTTCAGATATAAAACTTTTTATTTAAGAAAGAGGGCGTCCTCAGCTACAATTTACAGGTAGAGGAATATGTGTACTCAGCCTGTTTTTTTATAATGACCAAATTATGACAAATAGACCTCACTAAATTTTATATTATTCGGAGTCCAAAATTATTTTAGATACAAGACTTTTTGTGCAAGAAAGAAGGCGTCCTCAGCTACAATTTATGGGTAGTGGCATATGTGTACTCAGCCCCGTTCTTTTATAAAATAGTCCTCACTAAAATTTATATTATTCGGATTCCTAAATTATTTCAGATATAAAACTTTTTGCGTAAGAAAGAGGTTGTCCTCAGCTACAATTTACGGGTAGAGGCATATGTGTACTCAGCCCTGTTTTTTTATAATGGCCAAATTATGACAACTAATCCTCACTAAAGTTGACATAATGACCAATTTATGACAACTAATCGTCACTAAAATAAAATAAAAATTAAATTATGACAAATAGTCCTCACTAAAATTGATATTACATTTATTGTGTAAGAAAGAGGTAGTCGTCAGCTACAATTTACAGGTAGAGGCATATGGGTACTCAGCCTGTTTTTTTATAATGACCAAATTATGACAAATAGACCTCACTAAATTTTATATTATTCGGAGTCCAAAATTATTTTAGATACAAGACTTTTTGTGCAAGAAAGAAGGCGTCCTCAGCTACAATTTATGGGTAGTGGCATATGTGTACTCAGCCCTGTTTTTTTATAATGACCAAATTATGACAACTAATCCTCACTAAAGTTGATATAATGGCCAATTATGACAACTAATCCTCACCAAATATAATTGGCATTATTCGGATTTCAAAATTTTTTCAGATATAAGACTTTTTGTGCAAGAAAGATGGCATCCTCAGCTACAATTTACGTGTAGTGGCATATGTGTACTCAGCCCTGTTATTTTATTATGACCAAATTATGACAACTAATCCTCTAAAATTTATATAATGTCCAAATTATGACAACTAATCCTCACTAAATTTAATTGGCATTATTCGGATTTCAAAATTTTTTTAGATATAAGACTTTTTGTGCAAGAAAGAGGGCATCTTCAGCTACAATTTACGTGTAGTGGCATATGTGTACTCAGATTTGTTTTTTTATTATGACCAAATTATGAAAACTAATCCTCACTAAATTTAATATAAAAACCAAATTATGACAAATAGTCCGCACTAAAATTGATATTACACTTTTTGTGTAAGAAAGAGGGCGTCCTCAGCTACAATTTACGGGTAGAGGCATATGTGTACTCAGCATGTTTTTTTATAATGACCAAATTATGACAAATAGTCCTTACTAAATTTTATATTATTCGGAATCCAAAATTATTTTAGATTTAAGACTTTTTGTGTAAGAAAGAGGGCGTCCTCAGCTACAATTTACGGGTGGAGGCATATGTGTACTCAGCCTGTTTTTTTATAATGGCCAAAGTATGACAACTAGTTCTCACTAAAGTTGACATAATGACCAAATTATGACAACTAGTCGTCACTAAATTTAATATAAAAACCAAATTATGACAAATAATCTTCACTAAAATTGATATTACACTTTTTGTGTAAGAAAGATGTCGTCGTCAGCTACAATTTACGGGTAGTAGCATATGTGTACTCAGCACCGTTCTTTTATAATATAGTCCCCGTTAAAATTGATATTATTCGAATTCCAAAACTATTTCAGATTTAAGACTTTTTGTGTAAGAAAGAGGTCGTCGTCAGCTACAATTTACGGATAGAGCCTTATGTGTACTCAGTCCGTTTTTTTATAATGACCAAATTATGACAAATAGTCCTTACTAAATTTTATATTATTCGGAATCCAAAATTATTTTAGATATAAGACTTTTTGTGCAAGAAAGAAGGCGTCCTCAGCTACAATTTATGGGTAGTGGCATATGTGTACTCAGCACAGTTTTTTTTATAATGGCCAAATTATGACAACTAATCCTCACTAAAGTTGACATAATGACCAATTTATGACAACTAATCTTCACTAAAATTAAAATAAAAATTAAATTATGACAAATAGTCCTCACTAAAATTGATATTACATTTATTGTGTAAGAAAGATGTCGTCGTCAGCTACAATTTACGGGTAGAGGCATATGTGTACTCAGCCCGTTTTTTTATAATGACCAAATTATGACAAATTGTCCTCACTAAATTTTATATTATTCGGAATCCAAAATTATTTCATATATAAAACTTTTTATGTAAGAAAGAGGTCGTCCTCAGCTACAATTTACGGGTAGAGGCATATGTGTACTCAGCCTGTTTTTTTATAATGACCAAATTATGACAAATTGTCCTCACTAAATTTTATATTATTCGGAATCCAAAATTATTTCAGATATAAAACTTTTTATGTAAGAAAGAGGGCGTCCTCAGCTACAAGTTACAGGTAGAGGCATATGTATACTCAGCCTGTTTTTTTATAAAGACCAAATTATGACAAAGAGACCTCCTTAAATTTTTTATTATTCGGAGTCCAAAATTATTTTAGATACAAGACTTTTTGTGCAAAAAAGAAGGCGTCCTCAGCTACAATTTATGGGTAGTGGCATATGTGTACTCAGCCCTGTTTTTTTATAATGACCAAATTATGACAACTAATCCTCACTAAAGTTGATATAATGGCCAATTATGACAACTAATCCTCACTAAATATAATTGACATTATTCGGACTTCAAAATTTTTTCAGATATAAGACTTTTTGTGCAAGAAAGAAGGCGTCCTCAGCTACAATTTATGGGTAGTGGCATATGTGTACTCAGCCCTGTTTTTTTATAATGACCAAATTATGACAACTAATCCTCACTAAAGTTGATATAATGGCCAATTATGACAACTAATCCTCACCAAATATAATTGGCATTATTCGGATTTCAAAATTTTTTCAGATATAAGACTTTTTGTGCAAGAAAGATGGCATCCTCAGCTACAATTTACGTGTAGTGGCATATGTGTACTCAGCCCTGTTATTTTATAATGACCAAATTATGACAACTAATCCTCTAAAATTTATATAATGTCCAAATTATGACAACTAATCCTCACTAAATTTAATTGGCATTATTCGGATTTCAAAATTTTTTTAGATATAAGACTTTTTGTGCAAGAAAGAGGGCATCTTCAGTTACAATTTACGTGTAGTGGCATATGTGTACTCAGATTTGTTTTTTTATTATGACCAAATTATGAAAACTAATCCTCACTAAATTTAATATAAAAACCAAATTATGACAAATAGTCCGCACTAAAATTGATATTACACTTTTTGTGTAAGAAAGAGGGCGTCCTCAGCTACAATTTACGGGTAGAGGCATATGTGTACTCAGCATGTTTTTTTATAATGACCAAATTATGACAAATAGTCCTTACTAAATTTTATATTATTCGGAATCCAAAATTATTTCAGATTTAAGACTTTTTGTGTAAGAAAGAGGGCGTCCTCAGCTACAATTTACGGGTGGAGGCATATGTGTACTCAGCCTGTTTTTTTATAATGGCCAAAGTATGACAACTAGTTCTCACTAAAGTTGACATAATGACCAAATTATGACAACTAGTCGTCACTAAATTTAATATAAAAACCACATTATGACAAATAATCTTCACTAAAATTGATATTACACTTTTTGTGTAAGAAAGATGTCGTCGTCAGCTACAATTTACGGGTAGTAGCATATGTGTACTCAGCACCGTTCTTTTATAATATAGTCCCCGTTAAAATTGATATTATTCGAATTCCAAAACTATTTCAGATTTAAGACTTTTTGTGTAAGAAAGAGGTCGTCGTCAGCTACAATTTACGGATAGAGCCTTATGTGTACTCAGTCCGTTTTTTTATAATGACCAAATTATGACAAATAGTCCTCACTAAATTTTATATTATTCGGAATCCAAAATTATTTTAGATATAAGACTTTTTGTGCAAGAAAGAAGGCGTCCTCAGCTACAATTTATGGGTAGTGGCATATGTGTACTCAGCACAGTTTTTTTTATAATGGCCAAATTATGACAACTAATCCTCACTAAAGTTGACATAATGACCAATTTATGACAACTAATCTTCACTAAAATTAAAATAAAAATTAAATTATGACAAATAGTCCTCACTAAAATTGATATTACATTTATTGTGTAAGAAAGATGTCGTCGTCAGCTACAATTTACGGGTAGAGGCATATGTGTACTCAGCCCGTTTTTTTATAATGACCAAATTATGACAAATTGTCCTCACTAAATTTTATATTATTCGGAATCCAAAATTATTTCATATATAAAACTTTTTATGTAAGAAAGAGGTCGTCCTCAGCTACAATTTACGGGTAGAGGCATATGTGTACTCAGCCCGTTTTTTTATAATGACCAAATTATGACAAATTGTCCTCACTAAATTTTATATTATTCGGAATCCAAAATTATTTCAGATATAAAACTTTTTATGTAAGAAAGAGGGCGTCCTCAGCTACAAGTTACAGGTAGAGGCATATGTATACTCAGCCTGTTTTTTTATAAAGACCAAATTATGACAAAGAGACCTCCTTAAATTTTTTATTATTCGGATTCCAAACTTATGTTAGATACAAGACTTTTTGTGCAAGAAAGAAGGCGTCCTCAGCTACAATTTATGGGTAGTGGCATTTGTGTACTCAGCCCTGTTTTTTTATAATGACCAAATTATGACAACTAATCCTCACTAAAGTTGATATAATGGCCAATTATGACAACTAATCCTCACTAAATATAATTGACATTATTCGGACTTCAAAATTTTTTCAGATATAAGACTTTTTGTGCAAGAAAGATGGCATCCTCAGCTACAATTTACGTGTAGTGGCATATGTGTACTCAGCCCTGTTATTTTATAATGACCAAATTATGACAACTAATCCTCTAAAGTTTATATAATGTCCAAATTATGACAACTAATCCTCACTAAATTTAATTGGCATTATTCGGATTTCAAAATTTTTTTAGATATAAGACTTTTTGTGCAAGAAAGAGGGCATCCTCAGCTACAATTTACGTGTAGTGGCATATGTGTACTCAGATTTGTTTTTTTATTATAACCAAATTATGACAACTAATCCTCACTAAAGTTGACATAATGACCAAATTATGACAACTAGTCGTCACTAAATTTAATATAAAAACCAAATTATGACAAATAGTCCTCACTAAAATTGATATTACACTTTTTGTGTAAGAAAGAGGTCGTCGTCAGCTACAATTTACGGGTAGTAGCATATGTGTACTCAGCCCCGTTCTTTTATAAAATAGTCCTCACTAAAATTTATATTATTCGGATTCCTAAATTATTTCAGATATAAAACTTTTTGTGTAAGAAAGAGGGTGTCCTCAGCTACAATTTACGGTTAGAGGCATATGTGTACTCAGCCCGTTTTTTTATAATGACCAAATTATGACAAATAGTCCTCACTAAATTTTATATTATTCGGAACAAAAAATTATTTTAGATATAAGACTTTTTGTGCAAGAAAGAAGGCGTCCTCAGCTACAATTTACGTGTAGTGGCATATGTGTACTCAGATTTGTTTTTTTATTATGACCAAATTATGACAACTAATCCTCACTAAAGTTGACATAATGACCAAATTATGACAACTAATCGTCACTAAAATTAAAATAAAAATTCAATTATGACAAATAGTCCTCACTAAAATTGATATTACATTTATTGTGTAAGAAAGAGGTCGTCGTCAGCTACAATTTACGTGTAGTGGCATATGTGTACTTAGCCCTGTTTTTTTATAATGGCCAAATTATGACAAATTGTCCTCACTAAATTTTATATTATTCGGAATCCAAAATTATTTCAGATATAAAACTTTTTATTTAAGAAAGAGGGCGTCCTCAGCTACAATTTACAGGTAGAGGCATATGTGTACTCAGCCTGTTTTTTTATAATGACCAAATTATGACAAAGAGACCTCACTAAATTTTATATTATTCGGAGTCCAAAATTATTTTAGATATAAGACTTTTTGTGCAAGAAAGAAGGCGTCCTCAGCTACAATTTATGGGTAGTGGCATATGTGTACTCAGCCCCGTTCTTTTATAAAAAAGTCCTCACTAAAATTTATATTATTCGGATTCCTAAATTATTTCAGATATAAAACTTTTTGCGTAAGAAAGAGGTTGTCCTCAGCTACAATTTACGGGTAGAGGCATATGTGTACTCAGCCCTGTTTTTTTATAATGGCCAAATTATGACAACTAATCCTCACTAAAGTTGACATAATGACCAATTTATGACAACTAATCGTCACTAAAATTAAAATAAAAATTAAATTATGACAAATAGTCCTCACTAAAATTGATATTACATTTATTGTGTAAGAAAGAGGTAGTCGTCAGCTACAATTTACAGGTAGAGGCATATGGGTACTCAGCCCGTTTTTTTATAATGACCAAATTATGACAAATTGTCCTCACTAAATTTTATATTATTCGGAATCCAAAATTATTTCAGATATAAAACTTTTTATGTAAGAAAGAGGGCGTCCTCAGCTACAATTTACGGGTAGAGGCATATGTGTACTCAGCATGTTTTTTTATAATGACCAAATTATGACAAATAGTCCTTACTAAATTTTATATTATTCGGAATCCAAAATTATTTCAGATTTAAGACTTTTTGTGTAAGAAAGAGGGCGTCCTCAGCTACAATTTACGGGTGGAGGCATATGTGTACTCAGCCTGTTTTTTTATAATGGCCAAAGTATGACAACTAATCCTCACTAAAGTTGACATAATGACCAAATTATGACAACTAGTCGTCACTAAATTTAATATAAAAACCAAATTATGACAAATAGTCCTCACTAAAATTGATATTACACTTTTTGTGTAAGAAAGAGGTCGTCGTCAGCTACAATTTACGGGTAGTAGCATATGTGTACTCAGCCCCGTTCTTTTATAAAATAGTCCTCACTAAAATTTATATTATTCGGATTCCTAAATTATTTCAGATATAAAACTTTTTGTGTAAGAAAGAGGGTGTCCTCAGCTACAATTTACGGGTAGAGGCATATGTGTACTCAGCATGTTTTTTTATAATGACCAAATTATGACAAATAGTCCTTACTAAATTTTATATTATTCGGAATCCAAAATTATTTCAGATTTAAGACTTTTTGTGTAAGAAAGAGGGCGTCCTCAGCTACAATTTACGGGTGGAGGCATATGTGTACTCAGCCTGTTTTTTTATAATGGCCAAAGTATGACAACGTTTTTTTATAATGACCAAATTATGACAAATAGTCCTCACTAAATTTTATATTATTCGGAACAAAAAATTATTTTAGATATAAGACTTTTTGTGCAAGAAAGAAGGCGTCCTCAGCTACAATTTACGTGTAGTGGCATATGTGTACTCAGATTTGTTTTTTTATTATGACCAAATTATGACAACTAATCCTCACTAAAGTTGACATAATGACCAAATTATGACAACTAATCGTCACTAAAATTAAAATAAAAATTCAATTATGACAAATAGTCCTCACTAAAATTGATATTACATTTATTGTGTAAGAAAGAAGTCGTCGTCAGCTACAATTTACGTGTAGTGGCATATGTGTACTTAGCCCTGTTTTTTTATAATGGCCAAATTATGACAAATTGTCCTCACTAAATTTTATATTATTCGGAATCCAAAATTATTTCAGATATAAAACTTTTTATTTAAGAAAGAGGGCGTCCTCAGCTACAATTTACAGGTAGAGGCATATGTGTACTCAGCCTGTTTTTTTATAATGACCAAATTATGACAAATAGACCTCACTAAATTTTATATTATTCGGAGTCCAAAATTATTTTAGATATAAGACTTTTTGTGCAAGAAAGAAGGCGTCCTCAGCTACAATTTATGGGTAGTGGCATATGTGTACTCAGCCCCGTTCTTTTATAAAATAGTCCTCACTAAAATTTATATTATTCGGATTCCTAAATTATTTCAGATATAAAACTTTTTGCGTAAGAAAGAGGTTGTCCTCAGCTACAATTTACGGGTAGAGGCATATGTGTACTCAGCCCTGTTTTTTTATAATGGCCAAATTATGACAACTAATCCTCACTAAAGTTGACATAATGACCAATTTATGACAACTAATCGTCACTAAAATTAAAATAAAAATTAAATTATGACAAATAGTCCTCACTAAAATTGATATTACATTTATTGTGTAAGAAAGAGGTAGTCGTCAGCTACAATTTACAGGTAGAGGCATATGGGTACTCAGCCCGTTTTTTTATAATGACCAAATTATGACAAATTGTCCTCACAAAATTTTTATGTTATTCGGAATCCAAAATTATTTCAGATATAAACCTTTTTATGTAAGAAAGAGGGCGTCCTCAGCTACAATTTACGGGTAGAGGCATATGTGTACTCAGCATGTTTTTTTATAATGACCAAATTATGACAAATAGTCCTTACTAAATTTTATATTATTCGGAATCCAAAATTATTTCAGATTTAAGACTTTTTGTGTAAGAAAGAGGGCGTCCTCAGCTACAATTTACGGGTGGAGGCATATGTGTACTCAGCCTGTTTTTTTATAATGGCCAAAGTATGACAACTAATCCTCACTAAAGTTGACATAATGACCAAATTATGACAACTAGTCGTCACTAAATTTAATATAAAAACCAAATTATGACAAATAGTCCTCACTAAAATTGATATTACACTTTTTGTGTAAGAAAGAGGTCGTCGTCAGCTACAATTTACGGGTAGTAGCATATGTGTACTCAGCCCCGTTCTTTTATAAAATAGTCCTCACTAAAATTTATATTATTCGGATTCCTAAATTATTTCAGATATAAAACTTTTTGTGTAAGAAAGAGGGTGTCCTCAGCTACAACTTACGGGTAGAGGCATATGTGTACTCAGCATGTTTTTTTATAATGACCAAATTATGCCAAATAGTCCTTACTAAATTTTATATTATTCGGAATCCAAAATTATTTCAGATTTAAGACTTTTTGTGTAAGAAAGAGGGCGTCCTCAGCTACAATTTACGGGTGGAGGCATATGTGTACTCAGCCTGTTTTTTTATAATGGCCAAAGTATGACAACTAATCCTCACTAAAGTTGACATAATGACCAAATTATGACAACTAGTCGTCACTAAATTTAATATAAAAACCAAATTATGACAAATAGTCCTCACTAAAATTTATATTACACTTTTTGTGTAAGAAAGAGGGCGTCCTCAGCTACAATTTACGGGTAGAGGCATATGTGTACTCAGCATGTTTTTTTATAATGACCAAATTATGACAAATAGTCCTCACTAAATTTTATATTATTCGGAACAAAAAATTATTTTAGATATAAGACTTTTTGTGCAAGAAAGAAGGCGTCCTCAGCTACAATTTACGTGTAGTGGCATATGTGTACTCAGATTTGTTTTTTTATTATGACCAAATTATGACAACTAATCCTCACTAAAGTTGACATAATGACCAAATTATGACAACTAATCGTCACTAAAATTAAAATAAAAATTAAATTATGACAAATAGTCCTCACTAAAATTGATATTACATTTATTGTGTAAGAAAGAGGTCGTCGTCAGCTACAATTTACGTGTAGTGGCATATGTGTACTTAGCCCTGTTTTTTTATAATGGCCAAATTATGACAAATTGTCCTCACTAAATTTTATATTATTCGGAGTCCAAAATTATTTTAGATACAAGACTTTTTGTGCAAGAAAGAAGGCGTCCTCAGCTACAATTTATGGGTAGTGGCATATGTGTACTCAGCCCCGTTCTTTTATAAAATAGTCCTCACTAAAATTTATATTATTCGGATTCCTAAATTATTTCAGATATAAAACTTTTTGCGTAAGAAAGAGGTTGTCCTCAGCTACAATTTACGGGTAGAGGCATATGTGTACTCAGCCCTGTTTTTTTATAATGGCCAAATTATGACAACTAATCCTCACTAAAGTTGACATAATGACCAATTTATGACAACTAATCGTCACTAAAATTAAAATAAAAATTAAATTATGACAAATAGTCCTCACTAAAATTGATATTACATTTATTGTGTAAGAAAGAGGTAGTCGTCAGCTACAATTTACAGGTAGAGGCATATGGGTACTCAGCCCGTTTTTTTATAATGACCAAATTATGACAAATTGTCCTCACTAAATTTTATATTATTCGGAATCCAAAATTATTTCAGATATAAAACTTTTTATGTAAGAAAGAGGGCGTCCTCAGCTACAATTTACAGGTAGAGGCATATGTGTACTCAGCCTGTTTTTTTATAATGACCAAATTATGACAAATAGACCTCACTAAATTTTATATTATTCGGAGTCCAACATTATTTTAGATACAAGACTTTTTGTGCAAGAAAGAAGGCGTCCTCAGCTACAATTTATGGGTAGTGGCATATGTGTACTCAGCCCTGTTTTTTTATAATGACCAAATTATGACAACTAATCCTCACTAAAGTTGATATAATGGCCAATTATGACAACTAATCCTCACCAAATATAATTGGCATTATTCGGATTTCAAAATTTTTTCAGATATAAGACTTTTTGTGTAAGAAAGATGTCGTCCTCAGCTACAATTTACGGGTAGAGGCATATGTGTACTCAGCATGTTTTTTTATAATGACCAAATTATGACAAATAGTCCTTACTAAATTTTATATTATTCGGAATCCAAAATTATTTCAGATTTAAGACTTTTTGTGTAAGAAAGAGGGCGTCCTCAGCTACAATTTACGGGTGGAGGCATATGTGTACTCAGCCTGTTTTTTTTATAATGGCCAAAGTATGACAACTAGTTCTCACTAAAGTTGACATAATGACCAAATTATGACAACTAGTCGTCACTAAATTTAATATAAAAACCAAATTATGACAAATAATCTTCACTAAAATTGATATTACACTTTTTGTGTAAGAAAGATGTCGTCGTCAGCTACAATTTACGGGTAGTAGCATATGTGTACTCAGCACCGTTCTTTTATAATATAGTCCCCGTTAAAATTGATATTATTCGAATTCCAAAACTATTTCAGATTTAAGACTTTTTGTGTAAGAAAGAGGTCGTCGTCAGCTACAATTTACGGGTAGAGGCATATGTGTACTCAGTCCGTTTTTTTATAATGACCAAATTATGACAAATAGTCCTCACTAAATTTTATATTATTCGGAATCCAAAATTATTTTAGATATAAGACTTTTTGTGCAAGAAAGAAGGCGTCCTCAGCTACAATTTATGGGTAGTGGCATATGTGTACTCAGCACAGTTTTTTTTATAATGGCCAAATTATGACAACTAATCCTCACTAAAGTTGACATAATGACCAATTTATGACAACTAATCTTCACTAAAATTAAAATAAAAATTAAATTATGACAAATAGTCCTCACTAAAATTGATATTACATTTATTGTGTAAGAAAGATGTCGTCGTCAGCTACAATTTACGGGTAGAGGCATATGTGTACTCAGCCCGTTTTTTTATAATGACCAAATTATGACAAATTGTCCTCACTAAATTTTATATTATTCGGAATCCAAAATTATTTCATATATAAAACTTTTTATGTAAGAAAGAGGGCGTCCTCAGCTACAATTTACAGGTAGAGGCATATGTGTACTCAGCCTGTTTTTTTATAATGACCAAATTATGACAAATAGTCCTTACTAAATTTTATAATATTCAGAATCCAAAATTATTTTAGATATAAGACTTTTTGTGCAAGAAAGAAGGCGTCCTCAGCTACAATTTATGGGTAGGGGCATACGTGTACTCAGCCCTGCTTTTTTATAATGGTCAAATTATGACAACTAATCCTCACTAAAGTTGACATAAGAAAGAGGGCGTCCTCAGCTACAATTTACGGGTAGAGGCATATTTGTACTCAGCCTGTTTTTCTATAATGACCAAATTATGACAAATAGACCTCACTAAATTTTATATTATTCGGAGTCCAAAATTATTTTAGATACAAGACTTTTTGTGCAAGAAAGAAGGCGTCCTCAGCTGCAATTTATGGGTAGTGGCATATGTGTACTCAGCCCTGTTTTTTTATAATGACCAAATTATGACAACTAATCCTCACTAAAGTTGATATAATGGCCAATTATGACAACTAATCCTCACCAAATATAATTGGCATTATTCGGATTTCAAAATTTTTTCAGATATAAGACTTTTTGTGCAAGAAAGATGGCATCCTCAGCTACAATTTACGTGTAGTGGCATATGTGTACTCAGCCCTGTTATTTTATAATGACCAAATTATGACAACTAATCCTCTAAAATTTATATAATGTCCAAATTATGACAACTAATCCTCACTAAATTTAATTGGCATTATTCGGATTTCAAAATTTTTTTAGATATAAGACTTTTTGTGCAAGAAAGAGGGCATCTTCAGCTACAATTTACGTGTAGTGGCATATGTGTACTCAGATTAGTTTTTTTATTATGACCAAATTATGAAAACTAATCCTCACTAAATTTAATATAAAAACCAAATTATGACAAATAGTCCTCACTAAAATTAATATTACACTTTTTGTGTAAGAAAGAGGGCGTCCTCAGCTACAATTTACGGGTAGAGGCATATGTGTACTCAGCATGTTTTTTTATAATGACCAAATTATGACAAATAGTCCTTACTAAATTTTATATTATTCGGAATCCAAAATTATTTCAGATTTAAGACTTTTTGTGTAAGAAAGAGGGCGTCCTCAGCTACAATTTACGGGTGGAGGCATATGTGTACTCAGCCTGTTTTTTTATAATGGCCAAAGTATGACAACTAGTTCTCACTAAAGTTGACATAATGACCAAATTATGACAACTAGACGTCACTAAATTTAATATAAAAACCAAATTATGACAAATAATCTTCACTAAAATTGATATTACACTTTTTGTGTAAGAAAGATGTCGTCGTCAGCTACAATTTACGGGTAGTAGCATATGTGTACTCAGCACCGTTCTTTTATAATATAGTCCCCGTTAAAATTGATATTATTCGAATTCCAAAACTATTTCAGATTTAAGACTTTTTGTGTAAGAAAGAGGTCGTCGTCAGCTACATTTTACGGGTAGAGGCATATGTGTACTCAGTCCGTTTTTTTATAATGACCAAATTATGACAAATAGTCCTCACTAAATTTTATATTATTCGGAATCCAAAATTATTTTAGATATAAGGCTTTTTGTGCAAGAAAGAAGGCGTCCTCAGCTACAATTTATGGGTAGTGGCATATGTGTACTCAGCACAGTTTTTTTTATAATGGCCAAATTATGACAAATAGTCCTTACTAAATTTTATATTATTCGGAATCCAAAATTATTTCAGATTTAAGACTTTTTGTGTAAGAAAGAGGGCGTCCTCAGCTACAATTTATGGGTGGAGGCATATGTGTACTCAGCCTGTTTTTTTTATAATGGCCAAATTATGACAACTAATCCTCACTAAAGTTGACATAATGACCAATTTATGACAACTAATCTTCACTAAAATTAAAATAAAAATTAAATTATGACAAATAGTCCTCACTAAAATTGATATTACATTTATTGTGTAAGAAAGATGTCGTCGTCAGCTACAATTTACGGGTAGAGGCATATGTGTACTCAGCCCGTTTTTTTATAATGACCAAATTATGACAAATTGTCCTCACTAAATTTTATATTATTCGGAATCCAAAATTATTTCATATATAAAACTTTTTATGTAAGAAAGAGGGCGTCCTCAGCTACAATTTACAGGTAGAGGCATATGTGTACTCAGCCTGTTTTTTTATAATGACCAAATTATGACAAATAGTCCTTACTAAATTTTATATTATTCAGAATCCAAAATTATTTTAGATATAAGACTTTTTGTGCAAGAAAGAAGGCGTCCTCAGCTACAATTTATGGGTAGGGGCATACGTGTACTCAGCCCTGCTTTTTTATAATGGTCAAATTATGACAACTAATCCTCACTAAAGTTGACATAAGAAAGAGGGCGTCCTCAGCTACAATTTACGGGTAGAGGCATATTTGTACTCAGCCTGTTTTTCTATAATGACCAAATTATGACAAATAGACCTCACTAAATTTTATATTATTCGGAGTCCAAAATTATTTTAGATACAAGACTTTTTGTGCAAGAAAGAAGGCGTCCTCAGCTGCAATTTATGGGTAGTGGCATATGTGTACTCAGCCCTGTTTTTTTATAATGACCAAATTATGACAACTAATCCTCACTAAAGTTGATATAATGGCCAATTATGACAACTAATCCTCACCAAATATAATTGGCATTATTCGGATTTCAAAATTTTTTCAGATATAAGACTTTTTGTGCAAGAAAGATGGCATCCTCAGCTACAATTTACGTGTAGTGGCATATGTGTACTCAGCCCTGTTATTTTATAATGACCAAATTATGACAACTAATCCTCTAAAATTTATATAATGTCCAAATTATGACAACTAATCCTCACTAAATTTAATTGGCATTATTCGGATTTCAAAATTTTTTTAGATATAAGACTTTTTGTGCAAGAAAGAGGGCATCTTCAGCTACAATTTACGTGTAGTGGCATATGTGTACTCAGATTTGTTTTTTTATTATGACCAAATTATGAAAACTAATCCTCACTAAATTTAATATAAAAACCAAATTATGACAAATAGTCCTCACTAAAATTGATATTACACTTTTTGTGTAAGAAAGAGGGCGTCCTCAGCTACAATTTACGGGTAGAGGCATATGTGTACTCAGCATGTTTTTTTATAATGACCAAATTATGACAAATAGTCCTTACTAAATTTTATATTATTCGGAATCCAAAATTATTTCAGATTTAAGACTTTTTTTGTAAGAAAGAGGGCGTCCTCAGCTACAATTTACGGGTGGAGGCATATGTGTACTCAGCCTGTTTTTTTATAATGGCCAAAGTATGACAACTAGTTCTCACTAAAGTTGACATAATGACCAAATTATGACAACTAGACGTCACTAAATTTAATATAAAAACCAAATTATGACAAATAATCTTCACTAAAATTGATATTACACTTTTTGTGTAAGAAAGATGTCGTCGTCAGCTACAATTTACGGGTAGTAGCATATGTGTACTCAGCACCGTTCTTTTATAATATAGTCCCCGTTAAAATTGATATTATTCGAATTCCAAAACTATTTCAGATTTAAGACTTTTTGTGTAAGAAAGAGGTCGTCGTCAGCTACAATTTACGGGTAGAGGCATATGTGTACTCAGTCCGTTTTTTTATAATGACCAAATTATGACAAATAGTCCTCACTAAATTTTATATTATTCGGAATCCAAAATTATTTTAGATATAAGGCTTTTTGTGCAAGAAAGAAGGCGTCCTCAGCTACAATTTATGGGTAGTGGCATATGTGTACTCAGCACAGTTTTTTTTTATAATGGCCAAATTATGACAAATAGTCCTTACTAAATTTTATATTATTCAGAATCCAAAATTATTTTAGATATAAGACTTTTTGTGCAAGAAAGAAGGCGTCCTCAGCTACAATTTATGGGTAGTGGCATACGTGAACTCAGCCCTGCTTTTTTATAATGGTCAAATTATGACAACTAATCCTCACTAAAGTTGACATAAGAAAGAGGGCGTCCTCAGCTACAATTTACGGGTAGAGGCATATTTGTACTCAGCCTGTTTTTCTATAATGACCAAATTATGACAAGTAGTCCTCACTAAAATTTATATTATTCGGATTCCTAAATTATTTCAGATATAAAACTTTTTGTGTAAGAAAGAGGGTGTCCTCAGCTACAAATTACGGGTAGAGGCATATGTGTACTCAGCCCGTTTTTTTATAATGACCAAATTATGACAAATAGTCTTCACTAATATTTATATTATTCTTAAAGTTGATATAATGGCCAAATTATGACAACTAATCCTCACTAAATATAATTGGCATTATTCGGATTTCAAAATTTTTTCAGATATAATACTTTTTGTGCAAGAAAGATGGCATCCTCAGCTACAATTTACGTGTAGTGGCATATGTGTACTCAGACCTGTTTTTTTATTATGACCAAATTATGACAACTAATCCTCACTAAAGTTGACATAATGACCAAATTATGACAACTAGTCGTCACTAAATTTAATATAAAAACCAAATTATGACAAATAGTCCTCACTAAAATTGATATTACACTTTTTGTGTAAAAAAGAGGTCGTCGTCAGCTACAATTTACGGGTAGTAGCATATGTGTACTCAGCCCCGTTCTTTTATAAAATAGTCCTCACTAAAATTTATATTATTCGGATTCCTAAATTATTTCAGATATAAGACTTTTTGTGTAAGAAAGAGGGTGTCCTCAGCTACAATTTACGGGTAGAGGCATATGTGTTCTCAGTCCGTTTTTTTATAATGACCAAATTATGACAAATAGTCCTCACTAAATTTTATATTATTCGGAATCCAAAATTATTTTAGATATAAGACTTTTTGTGCAAGAAAGAAGGCGTCCTCAGCTACAATTTATGGGTAGTGGCATATGTGTACTCAGCACAGTTTTTTTTTATATTGACCAAATTATGACAACTAATCCTCACTAAAGTTGATATAATGGCCAAATTATGACAACTAATCCTCATTTAATATAATTGTCATTATTCGGATTTCAAAATTTTTTCAGATATAAGACTTTTTGTGCAAGAAAGATGTTATCCTCAGCTACAATTTACGTGTAGTGGCATATGTGTACTTAGCCCTGTTTTTTTATAATGGCCAAATTATGACAACTAATCCTCACTAAAGTTGACATAATGACCAATTTATGACAACTAATCTTCACTAAAATTAAAATAAAAATTAAATTATGACAAATAGTCCTCACTAAAATTTATATTACATTTATTGTGTAAGAAAGATGTCGTCGTCAGCTACAATTTACGGGTAGAGGCATTTGTGTACTCAGCCCGTTTTTTTATAATGACCAAATTATGACAAATTGTCCTCACTAAATTTTATATTATTCGGAATCCAAAATTATTTCATATATAAAACTTTTTGTGTAAGAAAGAGGGCGTCCTCAGCTACAATTTACAGGTAGAGGCATATGTGTACTCAGCCTGTTTTTCTATAATGACCAAATTATGACAAATAGTCCTTACTAAATTTTATATTATTCAGAATCCAAAATTATTTCAGATATAAGACTTTTTGTGTAAGAAAGAGGGCGTCCTCAGCTACAATTTACGGGTAGAGGCATATGTGTACTCAGCCTGTTTTTCTATAATGACCAAATAATGACAAGTAGACCTCACTAAATTTTATATTATTCGGAATCCAAAATTATTTCAGATACAAGACTTTTTGTGCAAGAAAGAAGGCGTCCTCAGCTACAATTTATGGGTAGTGGCATATGTGTACTCAGCCCTGTTATTTTATAATGACCAAATTATGACAACTAATCCTCTAAAATTTATATAATGTCCAAATTATGACAACTAATCCTTACTAAATTTAATTGGCATTATTCGGATTTCAAAATTTTTTTAGATATAAGACTTTTTGTGCAAGAAAGAGGGCATCCTCAGCTGTTTTTTTATAATGACCAAATTATGACAACTAATCCTCACTAAAGTTGATATAATGGCCAAATTATGACAACTAATCCTCACTAAATATAATTGGCATTATTCGGATTTTAAAATTTTTTCAGATATAAGACTTTTTGTGCAAGAAAGATGGCATCCTCAGCTACAATTTACGTGTAGTGGCATATGTGTACTCAGCCCTGTTATTTTATAATGACCAAATTATGACAACTAATCCTCTAAAATTTATATAATGTCCAAATTATGACAACTAATCCTTACTAAATTTAATTGGCATTATTCGGATTTCAAAATTTTTTTAGATATAAGACTTTTTGTGCAAGAAAGAGGGCATCCTCAGCTACAATTTACGTGTAGTGGCATATGTGTACTCAGACCTGTTTTTTTATTATGACCAACTTATGACAACTAATCCTCACTAAAGTTGACATAATGACCAAATTATGACAACTAGTCGTCACTAAATTTAATATAAAAACCAAATTTTGACAAATAGTCCTCACTAAAATTGATATTACACTTTTTGTGTAAGAAAGAGGTCGTCGTCAGCTACAATTTACGGGTAGTAGCATATGTGTACTCAGCCCCGTTCTTTTATAAAATAGTCCTCACTAAAATTTTTATTATTCGGATTCCTAAATTATTTCAGATATAAAACTTTTTGTGTAAGAAAGAGGTCGTCGTCAGCTACAATTTACGGGTAGAGGCATATGTGTAATCAGCCCGTTTTTTTATAATGACCAAATTATGACAAATAGTCCTCACTAAATTTTATATTATTCGGAATCCAAAATTATTTCAGATATAAAACTTTTTGTGTAAGAAAGAGGGCGTCCTCAGCTACAATTTACAGGTAGAGGCATATGTGTACTCAGCCTGTTTTTCTATAATGACCAAATTATGACAAATAGTCCTTACTAAATTTTATATTATTCAGAATCCAAAATTATTTCAGATATAAGACTTTTTGTGTAAGAAAGAGGGCGTCCTCAGCTACAATTTACGGGTAGAGGCATATGTGTACTCAGCCTGTTTTTCTATAATGACCAAATAATGACAAGTAGACCTCACTAAATTTTATATTATTCGGAATCCAAAATTATTTCAGATACAAGACTTTTTGTGCAAGAAAGAAGGCGTCCTCAGCTACAATTTATGGGTAGTGGCATATGTGTACTCAGCCCTGTTATTTTATAATGACCAAATTATGACAACTAATCCTCTAAAATTTATATAATGTCCAAATTATGACAACTAATCCTTACTAAATTTAATTGGCATTATTCGGATTTCAAAATTTTTTTAGATATAAGACTTTTTGTGCAAGAAAGAGGGCATCCTCAGCTGTTTTTTTATAATGACCAAATTATGACAACTAATCCTCACTAAAGTTGATATAATGGCCAAATTATGACAACTAATCCTCACTAAATATAATTGGCATTATTCGGATTTTAAAATTTTTTCAGATATAAGACTTTTTGTGCAAGAAAGATGGCATCCTCAGCTACAATTTACGTGTAGTGGCATATGTGTACTCAGCCCTGTTATTTTATAATGACCAAATTATGACAACTAATCCTCTAAAATTTATATAATGTCCAAATTATGACAACTAATCCTTACTAAATTTAATTGGCATTATTCGGATTTCAAAATTTTTTTAGATATAAGACTTTTTGTGCAAGAAAGAGGGCATCCTCAGCTACAATTTACGTGTAGTGGCATATGTGTACTCAGACCTGTTTTTTTATTATGACCAACTTATGACAACTAATCCTCACTAAAGTTGACATAATGACCAAATTATGACAACTAGTCGTCACTAAATTTAATATAAAAACCAAATTATGACAAATAGTCCTCACTAAAATTGATATTACACTTTTTGTGTAAGAAAGAGGTCGTCGTCAGCTACAATTTACGGGTAGTAGCATATGTGTACTCAGCCCCGTTCTTTTATAAAATAGTCCTCACTAAAATTTATATTATTCGGATTCCTAAATTATTTCAGATATAAAACTTTTTGTGTAAGAAAGAGGTCGTCGTCAGCTACAATTTACGGGTAGAGGCATATGTGTAATCAGCCCGTTTTTTTATAATGACCAAATTATGACAAATAGTCCTCACTAAATTTTATATTATTCGGAATCCAAAATTATTTCAGATATAAAACTTGTTGTGTAAGAAAGAGGGCGTCCTCAGCTACAGTTTATGGGTACTAGCATATGTGTACTCAGCCCTGTTTTTTTATAATGACCAAAATATGACAACTAATCCTCACTAAAGTTGATATAATGGACAATTTATGACAACTAATCGTCACTAAATTTAATATAATGACCAAATTATGACAAATAGTCCTCACTAAAATTGATATTATTCGAATTCCAAAACTATTTCATATTTAAGACTTTTTGTGTAAAAAAGAGGTCGTCGTCAGCTGCAATTTACGGGTAGAGGCATATGTGTACTCAGCCTGTTTTTTTATAATGGCCAAATTATGACAACTAATCCTCACTAAAGTTTACATAATGACCAATTTATGACAACTAATCGTCACTAAAATTAAAATAAAAACCAATTTATGAAAAATAGTCCTCACTAAAATTGATATTACATTTATTGTGTAAGAAAGAGGTCGTCGTCAGCTACAATTTACGGGTAGTGGTATATGTGTACTCAACACCGTTCTTTTAAAATGTAGTCCTCACTAAAATTTATATTATTCGAATTCCAAAACTATTTCAGATTTAAGACTTTTTGTGTAAGAAAGAGGTCGTCGTCAGCTACAATTTACGGGAAGAGGCATATGTGTAATCAGCCCGTTTTTTTATAATGACCAAATTATGGCAAATAGTCCTCACTAAATTTTATATTATTCGGAATCCAAAATTATTTCAGATATAAAACTTTTTGTGTAAGAAAGAGGGCTTCCTCAGCTACAATTTACGAGTAGAGGCATATGTGTACTCAGCCTGTTTTTCTATAATGACCAAATTGTAACAAATAGTCCTTACTAAATTTTATATTATTCGGAATCCAAAATTATTTCAGATATAACACTTTTTGTGTAAGAAAGAGGGCGTCCTCAGCTACAATTTACGGGTAGAGGCATATGTGTACTCAGCCTGTTTTTTTATAATGACCAAAATATGACAACTAATCCTCACTAAAGTTGATATAATGGACAATTTATGACAACTAATCGTCACTAAATTTAATATAATGACCAAATTATGACAAATAGTCCTCACTAAAATTGATATTATTCGAATTCCAAAACTATTTCATATTTAAGACTTTTTGTGTAAAAAAGAGGTCGTCGTCAGCTGCAATTTACGGGCAGAGGCATATGTGTACTCAGACCTGTTTTTTTATTATGACCAACTTATGACAACTAAACCTCACTAAAGTTGACATAATGACCAAATTATGACAGCTAGTCGTCACTAAATTTAATATAAAAACCAAATTATGACAAATAGTCCTCACTTAAATTGATATTACACTTTTTGTGTAAGAAAGAGGTCGTCGTCAGCTACAATTTACGGGTAGTAGCATATGTGTACTCAGCCCCGTTCTTTTATAAAATAGTCCTCACTAAAATTTATATTATTCGGATTCCTAAATTATTTCAGATATAAAACTTTTTGTGTAAGAAAGAGGGTGTCCTCAGCTACAAATTACGGGTAGAGGCATATGTGTACTCAGCCCGTTTTTTTATAATGACCAAATTATGACAAATAGTCTTCACTAATATTTATATTATTCTTAAAGTTGATATAATGGCCAAATTATGACAACTAATCCTCACTAAATATAATTGGCATTATTCGGATTTCAAAATTTTTTCAGATATAATACTTTTTGTGCAAGAAAGATGGCATCCTCAGCTACAATTTACGTGTAGTGGCATATGTGTACTCAGACCTGTTTTTTTATTATGACCAAATTATGACAACTAATCCTCACTAAAGTAGACATAATGACCAAATTATGACAACTAGTCGTCACTAAATTTAATATAAAAACCAAATTATGACAAATAGTCCTCACTAAAATTGATATTACACTTTTTGTGTAAAAAAGAGGTCGTCGTCAGCTACAATTTACGGGTAGTAGCATATGTGTACTCAGCCCCGTTCTTTTATAAAATAGTCCTCACTAAAATTTATATTATTCGGATTCCTAAATTATTTCAGATATAAGACTTTTTGTGTAAGAAAGAGGGTGTCCTCAGCTACAATTTACGGGTAGAGGCATATGTGTTCTCAGTTCGTTTTTTTATATTGACCAAATTATGACAAATAGTCCTCACTAAATTTTATATTATTCGGAATCCAAAATTATTTTAGATATAAGACTTTTTGTGCAAGAAAGAAGGCGTCCTGTGTAAGAAAGAGGGTGTCCTCAGCTACAATTTACGGGTAGAGGCATATGTGTAATCAGCCCGTTTTTTTATATTGACCAAATTATGACAACTAATCCTCACTAAAGTTGATATAATGGCCAAATTAAGACAACTAATCCTCATTTAATATAATTGTCATTATTCGGATTTCAAAATTTTTTCAGATATAAGACTTTTTGTGCAAGAAAGATGTTATCCTCAGCTACAATTTACGTTTAGTGGCATATGTGTACTTAGCCCTGTTTTTTTATAATGGCCAAATTATGACAACTAATCCTCACTAAAGTTGACATAATGACCAATTTATGACAACTAATCTTCACTAAAATTAAAATAAAAATTAAATTATGACAAATAGTCCTCACTAAAATTGATATTACATTTATTGTGTAAGAAAGATGTCGTCGTCAGCTACAATTTACGGGTAGAGGCATTTGTGTACTCAGCCCGTTTTTTTATAATGACCAAATTATGACAAATTGTCCTCACTAAATTTTATATTATTCGGAATCCAAAATTATTTCATATATAAAACTTTTTGTGTAAGAAAAAGGGCGTCCTCAGCTACAATTTACAGGTAGAGGCATATGTGTACTCAGCCTGTTTTTCTATAATGACCAAATTATGACAAATAGTCCTTACTAAATTTTATATTATTCAGAATCCAAAATTATTTCAGATATAAGACTTTTTGTGTAAGAAAGAGGGCGTCCTCAGCTACAATTTACGGGTAGAGGCATATGTGTACTCAGCCTGTTTTTCTATAATGACCAAATAATGACAAGTAGACCTCACTAAGTTTTATATTATTCGGAATCCAAAATTATTTCAGATACAAGACTTTTTGTGCAAGAAAGAAGGCGTCCTCAGCTACAATTTATGGGTAGTGGCATATGTGTACTCAGCCCTGTTTTTTTATAATGACCAAATTATGACAACTAATCCTCACTAAAGTTGATATAATGGCCAAATTATGACAACTAATCCTCACTAAATATAATTGGCATTATTCGGATTTTAAAATTTTTTCAGATATAAGACTTTTTGTGCAAGAAAGATGGCATCCTCAGCTACAATTTACGTGTAGTGGCATATGTGTACTCAGCCCTGTTATTTTATAATGACCAAATTATGACAACTAATCCTCTAAAATTTATATAATGTCCAAATTATGACAACTAATCCTTACTAAATTTAATTGGCATTATTCGGATTTCAAAATTTTTTTAGATATAAGACTTTTTGTGCAAGAAAGAGGGCATCCTCAGCTACAATTTACGTGTAGTGGCATATGTGTACTCAGACCTGTTTTTTTATTATGACCAACTTATGACAACTAATCCTCACTAAAGTTGACATAATGACCAAATTATGACAACTAGTCGTCACTAAATTTAATATAAAAACCAAATTATGACAAATAGTCCTCACTAAAATTGATATTACACTTTTTGTGTAAGAAAGAGGTCGTCGTCAGCTACAATTTACGGGTAGTAGCATATGTGTACTCAGCCCCGTTCTTTTATAAAATAGTCCTCACTAAAATTTATATTATTCGGATTCCTAAATTATTTCAGATATAAAACTTTTTGTGTAAGAAAGAGGGTGTCCTCAGCTACAAATTACGGGTAGAGGCATATGTGTACTCAGCCCGTTTTTTTATAATGACCAAATTATGACAAATAGTCTTCACTAATATTTATATTATTCTTAAAGTTGATATAATGGCCAAATTATGACAACTAATCCTCACTAAATATAATTGGCATTATTCGGATTTCAAAATTTTTTCAGATATAATACTTTTTGTGCAAGAAAGATGGCATCCTCAGCTACAATTTACGTGTAGTGGCATATGTGTACTCAGACCTGTTTTTTTATTATGACCAAATTATGACAACTAATCCTCACTAAAGTAGACATAATGACCAAATTATGACAACTAGTCGTCACTAAATTTAATATAAAAACCAAATTATGACAAATAGTCCTCACTAAAATTGATATTACACTTTTTGTGTAAAAAAGAGGTCGTCGTCAGCTACAATTTACGGGTAGTAGCATATGTGTACTCAGCCCCGTTCTTTTATAAAATAGTCCTCACTAAAATTTATATTATTCGGATTCCTAAATTATTTCAGATATAAGACTTTTTGTGTAAGAAAGAGGGTGTCCTCAGCTACAATTTACGGGTAGAGGCATATGTGTTCTCAGTTCGTTTTTTTATATTGACCAAATTATGACAAATAGTCCTCACTAAATTTTATATTATTCGGAATCCAAAATTATTTTAGATATAAGACTTTTTGTGCAAGAAAGAAGGCGTCCTGTGTAAGAAAGAGGGTGTCCTCAGCTACAATTTACGGGTAGAGGCATATGTGTAATCAGCCCGTTTTTTTATATTGACCAAATTATGACAACTAATCCTCACTAAAGTTGATATAATGGCCAAATTATGACAACTAATCCTCATTTAATATAATTGTCATTATTCGGATTTCAAAATTTTTTCAGATATAAGACTTTTTGTGCAAGAAAGATGTTATCCTCAGCTACAATTTACGTTTAGTGGCATATGTGTACTTAGCCCTGTTTTTTTATAATGGCCAAATTATGACAACTAATCCTCACTAAAGTTGACATAATGACCAATTTATGACAACTAATCTTCACTAAAATTAAAATAAAAATTAAATTATGACAAATAGTCCTCACTAAAATTGATATTACATTTATTGTGTAAGAAAGATGTCGTCGTCAGCTACAATTTACGGGTAGAGGCATTTGTGTACTCAGCCCGTTTTTTTATAATGACCAAATTATGACAAATTGTCCTCACTAAATTTTATATTATTCGGAATCCAAAATTATTTCATATATAAAACTTTTTGTGTAAGAAAAAGGGCGTCCTCAGCTACAATTTACAGGTAGAGGCATATGTGTACTCAGCCTGTTTTTCTATAATGACCAAATTATGACAAATAGTCCTTACTAAATTTTATATTATTCAGAATCCAAAATTATTTCAGATATAAGACTTTTTGTGTAAGAAAGAGGGCGTCCTCAGCTACAATTTACGGGTAGAGGCATATGTGTACTCAGCCTGTTTTTCTATAATGACCAAATAATGACAAGTAGACCTCACTAAGTTTTATATTATTCGGAATCCAAAATTATTTCAGATACAAGACTTTTTGTGCAAGAAAGAAGGCGTCCTCAGCTACAATTTATGGGTAGTGGCATATGTGTACTCAGCCCTGTTTTTTTATAATGACCAAATTATGACAACTAATCCTCACTAAAGTTGATATAATGGCCAAATTATGACAACTAATCCTCACTAAATATAATTGGCATTATTCGGATTTTAAAATTTTTTCAGATATAAGACTTTTTGTGCAAGAAAGATGGCATCCTCAGCTACAATTTACGTGTAGTGGCATATGTGTACTCAGCCCTGTTATTTTATAATGACCAAATTATGACAACTAATCCTCTAAAATTTATATAATGTCCAAATTATGACAACTAATCCTTACTAAATTTAATTGGCATTATTCGGATTTCAAAATTTTTTTAGATATAAGACTTTTTGTGCAAGAAAGAGGGCATCCTCAGCTACAATTTACGTGTAGTGGCATATGTGTACTCAGACCTGTTTTTTTATTATGACCAACTTATGACAACTAATCCTCACTAAAGTTGACATAATGACCAAATTATGACAACTAGTCGTCACTAAATTTAATATAAAAACCAAATTATGACAAATAGTCCTCACTAAAATTGATATTACACTTTTTGTGTAAGAAAGAGGTCGTCGTCAGCTACAATTTACGGGTAGTAGCATATGTGTACTCAGCCCCGTTCTTTTATAAAATAGTCCTCACTAAAATTTATATTATTCGGATTCCTAAATTATTTCAGATATAAAACTTTTTGTGTAAGAAAGAGGTCGTCGTCAGCTACAATTTACGGGTAGAGGCATATGTGTAATCAGCCCGTTTTTTTATAATGACCAAATTATGACAAATAGTCCTCACTAAATTTTATATTATTCGGAATCCAAAATTATTTCAGATATAAAGCTTTTTGTGTAAGAAAGAGGGCGTCCTCAGCTACAGTTTATGGGTACTGGCATATGTGTACTCAGCCCTGTTTTTTTATAATGACCAAAATATGACAACTAATCCTCACTAAAGTTGATATAATGGACAATTTATGACAACTAAATTTAATATAATGACCAAATTATGACAAATAGTCCTCACTAAAATTGATATTATTCGAATTCCAAAACTATTTCATATTTAAGACTTTTTGTGTAAAAAAGAGGTCGTCGTCAGCTGCAATTTACGGGCAGAGGCATATGTGTACTCAGCCCGTTTTTTTATAATGACCAAATTATGACAAATAGACCTCACTAAATTTTATATTATTCGGAATCCAAAATTATTTCAGATATAAGACTTTTTGTGTAAGAAACAGGGCGTCCTCAGCTACAATTTACGGGTAGAGGCATATGTGTACTCAGCCTGTTTTTTTATAATGGCCAAATTATGACAACTAATCCTCACTAAAGTTTACATAATGACCAATTTATGACAACTAATCGTCACTAAAATTAAAATAAAAACCAATTTATGAAAAATAGTCCTCACTAAAATTGATATTACATTTATTGTGTAAGAAAGAGGTCGTCGTCAGCTACAATTTACGGGTAGTGGTATATGTGTACTCAACACCGTTCTTTTAAAATGTAGTCCTCACTAAAATTTATATTATTCGAATTCCAAAACTATTTCAGATTTAAGACTTTTTGTGTAAGAAAGAGGTCGTCGTCAGCTACAATTTACGGGAAGAGGCATATGTGTAATCAGCCCGTTTTTTTATAATGACCAAATTATGGCAAATAGTCCTCACTAAATTTTATATTATTCGGAATCCAAAATTATTTCAGATATAAAACTTTTTGTGTAAGAAAGAGGGCTTCCTCAGCTACAATTTACGAGTAGAGGCATATGTGTACTCAGCCTGTTTTTCTATAATGACCAAATTGTAACAAATAGTCCTTACTAAATTTTATATTATTCGGAATCCAAAATTATTTCAGATATAACACTTTTTGTGTAAGAAAGAGGGCGTCCTCAGCTACAATTTACGGGTAGAGGCATATGTGTACTCAGCCTGTTTTTTTATAATGACCAAATTATGACAAATAGTCCTTACTAAATTTTATATTATTCAGAATCCAAAATAATTTTAGATATAATACTTTTTGTGTAAGAAAGAAGGCGTCCTCAGCTACAATTTATGGGTAGTGGCATACGTGTACTCAGCCCTGTTTTTTTATAATGGCCAAATTATGACAACTAATCCTCACCAAAGTTGACATAATGACCAAATTATGACAACTAGTCGTCACTAAATTAAATATAAAAACCAAATTATGACAAATAGTCCTCACTAAAATTGATATTACACTTTTTGTGTAAGAAAGATGTCATCGTCAGCTACAATTTACGGGTAGTGGCATATGTGTACTCTGCACCGTTCTTTTATAATATAGTCCCCACTAAAATTTATGTTATTCGAATTCCAAAACTGTTTCAGATTTAAGACTTTTTGTGTAAGAAAGAGGTCGTCGTCAGCTACAATTTACGGGTAGAGGCATATGTGTACTCAGCCCGTTTTTTTATAATGACCAAATTATGGCAAATAGTGCTCACTAAATTTTATATTATTCGGAATCCAAAATTATTTCAGATATAAGACCTTTTGTCCAAGAAAGAAGGCGTCCTCAGCTACAATATATGGGTAGTGGCATATGTGTACTCAGCCCTGTTTTTTTATAATGACCAAATTATGACAACTAATCCTCACTAAATATAATTGGCATTATTCGGATTTCAAAATTTTTTCAGATATAAGACTTTTTGTGCAAGAAAGATGGCATCCTCAGCTACAATTTACGTGTAGTGGCATATGTGTACTCAGCCCTGTTATTTTATAATGACCAAATTATGACAACTAATCCTCTAAAATTTATATAATGTCCAAATTATGACAACTAATCCTCAATAAATTTAATTGGCATTATTCGGATTTCAAAATTTTTTCAGATATTATACTTTTTGTGCAAGAAAGAGGGCATCCTCAGCTACAATTTACGTGTAGCGGCAAATGTGTACTCAGCCTGTTTTTTTATAATGGCCAAATTATGACAACTAATCCTCACTAAAGTTGACATAATGACCAAATTATGACAACTAGTCGTCACTAAATTTAATATAAAAACCAAATTATGACAAATAGTCCTCACTAAAATTGATATTACACTTTTTGTGTAAGAAAGATGTCATCGTCAGCTACAATATATGGGTAGTGGCATATGTGTACTCAGCCCTGTTTTTTTATAATGACCAAATTATGACAACTAATCCTCACTAAATATAATTGGCATTATTCGGATTTCAAAATTTTTTCAGATATTATACTTTTTGTGCAAGAAAGAGGGCATCCTCAGCTACAATTTACGTGTAGCGGCAAATGTGTACTCAGCCTGTTTTTTTATAATGGCCAAATTATGACAACTAATCCTCACTAAAGTTGACATAATGACCAAATTATGACAACTAGTCGTCACTAAATTTAATATAAAAACCAAATTATGACAAATAGTCCTCACTAAAATTGATATTACACTTTTTGTGTAAGAAAGATGTCATCGTCAGCTACAATATATGGGTAGTGGCATATGTGTACTCAGCCCTGTTTTTTTATAATGACCAAATTATGACAACTAATCCTCACTAAATATAATTGGCATTATTCGGATTTCAAAATTTTTTCAGATATAAGACTTTTTGTGCAAGAAAGATGGCATCCTCAGCTACAATTTACGGGTAGAGGCATATGTGTACTCAGCCCGTTTTTTTATAATGACCAAATTATGACAACTAATCCTCTAAAATTTATATAATGTCCAAATTATGACAACTAATCCTCAATAAATTTAATTGGCATTATTCGGATTTCAAAATTTTTTCAGATATTATACTTTTTGTGCAAGAAAGAGGGCATCCTCAGCTACAATTTACGTGTAGCGGCAAATGTGTACTCAGCCTATTTTTTTATAATGACCAAATTATGACATCTAATCCTCACTAAAGTTGACATAATGACCAAATTATGACAACTAATCGTCACTAAATTTAATATAATGACCAAATTATGATAAATAGTCCTCACTAAAATTGATATTATTCGAATTCCAAACCTATTTCAGATTTAAGACTTTTTGTGTAAGAAAGAGGTCGTCGTCAGCTACAATTTACGGGTAGAGGCATATGTGTACTCAGCCCGTTTTTTTATAATGACCAAATTATGACAAATAGTCCTCACTAAATTTAATATTATTCGGAATCCAAAATTATTTCAGATATAAAACTTTTTGTGTAAGAAAGAGCGCGTTCTCAGCTACAATTTACGGGTAGAGGCATATGTGTACTCAGCCTGTTTTTTTATAATGACCAATTTATGACAAATAGTCCTTACTAAATTTTATATTATTCGGAATCCAAAATTATTTAGATATAAGACTTTTTGTGTAAGAAAGAGGGCGTCCTCAGCTACAATTTACGGGTAGAGGCATATGTGTACTCAGCCTGTTTTTTTATAATGGCCAAATTATGACAACTAATCCTCACTAAAGTTGACATAATGACCAAATTATGACAACTAGTCGTCACTAAATTTAATATAAAAACCAAATTATGACAAATAGTCCTCACTAAAATTGATATTACACTTTTTGTGTAAGAAAGATGTCATCGTCAGCTACAATTTACGGGTAGTGGCATATGTGTACTCTGCACCGTTCTTTTATAATATAGTCCCCACTAAAATTGATGTTATTTGAATTCCAAAACTGTTTCAGATTTAAGACTTTTTGTGTAAGAAAGAGGTCGTCGTCAGCTACAATTTACGTGTAGTGGCATATGTGTACTTAGCCCTGTTTTTTTATAATATAGTCCTCACTAAAATTTATATTATTCGAATTCCAAAACTATTTCAGATTTAAGACTTTTTGTGTAAGAAAGAGGTCGTCGTCAGCTACAATTTACGGGTAGAGGCATATGTGTACTCAGCCCGTTTTTTTATAATGACTAAATTATGACAAATAGTCCTCACTAAATTTTATATTATTCGGAATCCAAAATTATTTCAGATATAAGACTTTTTGTGTAAGAAAGAGGGCGTCCTCAGCTACAATTTACGGGTAGAGGCATATGTGTACTCAGCCTGTTTTTCTATAATGAAAAATTATAACAAATAGTGCTCACTAAATTTTATATTATTCGGAATCCAAAATTATTTCAGATATAAAACTTTTTGTGTAAGAAAGAGGGCGTCCTCAGCTACAATTTACGGGTAGAGGCATATGTGTACTCAGCCTGTTTTTCTATAATGAAAAATTATAACAAATAGTCCTTACTAAATTTTATATTATTCGGAATCCAAAATTATTTCAGATATAAGACTTTTTGTGTAAGAAAGAGGGCGTCCTCAGCTACAATTTACGGGTAGAGGCATATGTTTACTCAGCCTGTTTTTTTATAATGACCATATTATGACAAATAGTCCTTACTAAATTTTATATTATTCAGAATCCAAAATAATTTTAGATATAATACTTTTTGTGTAAGAAAGAAGGCGTCCTCAGCTACAATTTATGGGTAGTGGCATACGTGTATTTAGCCCTGTTTTTTTATAATGGCCAAATTATGACAACTAATCCTAACTAAAGTTGACATAATGACCAAATTATGACAACTAGTCGTCACTAAATTTAATATAAAAACCAAATTATGACAAATAGTCCTCACTAAAACTGATATAACACTTTTTGTGTAAGAAAGATGTCATCGTCAGCTACAATTTACGGGTAGTGGCATCTGTGTACTCTGCACCGTTCTTTTATAATATAGTCCCCACTAAAATTGATGTTTTTCGAATTCCAAACCTATTTCAGATTTAAGACTTTTTGTGTAAGAAAGAGGTCGTCGTCAGCTACAATTTACGGGTAGAGGCATATGTGTACCCAGCCCGTTTTTTTATAATGACCAAATTAGACAAATAGTCCTCACTAAATTTTATATTATTCGGAATCCAAAAATATTTCAGATATAAAACTTTTTGTGTAAGAAAGAGGGCGTCCTCAGCTACAATTTACGGGTAGAGGCATTTGTGTACTCAGCCTGTTTTTTTATAATGGCCAAATTATGACAACTAATCCTCACTAAAGTTGACATAATGACCAAATTATGAGAACTAGTCGTTACTAAATTTAATATAAAAACCAAATTATGACAAATAGTCCTCACTAAAATTGATATTAAACTTTTTGTGTAAGAAAGATGTCATGGTCAGCTACAATTTACGGGTAGTGGCATATGTGTACTCTGCACCGTTCTTTTATAATATAGTCCCCACTAAAATTGATGTTATTCGAATTCCAAAACTGTTTCAGATTTAAGACTTTTTGTGTAAGAAAGAGGTCGTAGTCAGCTACAATTTACGGGTAGAGGCATATGTGTACTCAGCCCGTTTTTTTATAATGACCAAATTATGACAAATAGTGCTCACTAAATTTTATATTATTCGGAATCCAAAATTATTTCAGATATAAGACCTTTTGTCCAAGAAAGAAGGCGTCCTCAGCTACAATTTATGGGTAGTGACATATGTGTAATCAGCCCTGTTTTTTTATAATGACCAAATTATGACAACTAATCCTCACTAAAGTTGATATAATGGCCAAATTATGACAACTAATCCTCACTAAATATAATTGGCATTATTCGGATTTCAAAATTTTTTCAGATATAAGACTTTTTGTGCAAGAAAGATGGCATCCTCAGCTACAATTTACTTGTAGTGGCATATGTGTACTCAGCCCTGTTATTTTATAATGACCAAATTATGACAACTAATCCTCTAAAATTTATATAATGTCCAAATTATGACAACTAATCCTCAATAAATTTAATTGGCATTATTCGGATTTCAAAATTTTTTCAGATATTATACTTTTTGTGCAAGAAAGAGGGCATCCTCAGCTACAATTTACGTGTAGTGGCATATGTGTACTTAGCCCTGTTTTTTTATAATGACCAAATTATGACATCTAATCCTCACTAAAGTTGACATAATGACCAAATTATGACAACTAATCGTCACTAAATTTAATATAATGACCAAATTATGATAAATAGTCCTCACTAAAATTGATATTACACTTTTTGTGTAAGAAAGATGTCATCGTCAGCTACAATTTACGGGTAGTGGCATATGTGTACTCTGCCCGTTTTTTTATAATGACCAAATTATGGCAAATAGTGCTCACTAAATTTTATATTATTCGGAATCCAAAATTATTTCAGATATAAGACCTTTTGTCCAAGAAAGAAGGCGTCCTCAGCTACAATATATGGGTAGTGGCATATGTGTACTCAGCCCTGTTTTTTTATAATGACCAAATTATGACAACTAATCCTCACTAAATATAATTGGCATTATTCGGATTTCAAAATTTTTTCAGATATAAGACTTTTTGTGCAAGAAAGATGGCATCCTCAGCTACAATTTACGGGTAGAGGCATATGTGTACTCAGCCCGTTTTTTTATAATGACCAAATTATGACAACTAATCCTCTAAAATTTATATAATGTCCAAATTATGACAACTAATCCTCAATAAATTTAATTGGCATTATTCGGATTTCAAAATTTTTTCAGATATTATACTTTTTGTGCAAGAAAGAGGGCATCCTCAGCTACAATTTACGTGTAGCGGCAAATGTGTACTCAGCCTGTTTTTTTATAATGGCCAAATTATGACAACTAATCCTCACTAAAGTTGACATAATGACCAAATTATGACAACTAGTCGTCACTAAATTTAATATAAAAACCAAATTATGACAAATAGTCCTCACTAAAATTGATATTACACTTTTTGTGTAAGAAAGATGTCATCGTCAGCTACAATATATGGGTAGTGGCATATGTGTACTCAGCCCTGTTTTTTTATAATGACCAAATTATGACAACTAATCCTCACTAAATATAATTGGCATTATTCGGATTTCAAAATTTTTTCAGATATAAGACTTTTTGTGCAAGAAAGATGGCATCCTCAGCTACAATTTACGTGTAGTGGCATATGTGTACTCAGCTCTGTTATTTTATAATGACCAGATTATGACAACTAATCCTCTAAAATTTATATAATGTCCAAATTATGACAACTAATCCTCAATAAATTTAATTGGCATTATTCGGATTTCAAAATTTTTTGAAATCTATAATGACCAAATTGTAACAAATAGTCCTTACTAAATTTTATATTATTCGGAATCCAAAATTATTTCAGATATAACACTTTTTGTGTAAGAAAGAGGGCGTCCTCAGCTACAATTTACGGGTAGAGGCATATGTGTACTCAGCCTGTTTTTTTATAATGACCAAATTATGACAAATAGTCCTTACTAAATTTTATATTATTCAGAATCCAAAATAATTTTAGATATAATACTTTTTGTGTAAGAAAGAAGGCGTCCTCAGCTACAATTTATGGGTAGTGGCATACGTGTACTCAGCCCTGTTTTTTTATAATGGCCAAATTATGACAACTAATCCTCACCAAAGTTGACATAATGACCAAATTATGACAACTAGTCGTCACTAAATTAAATATAAAAACCAAATTATGACAAATAGTCCTCACTAAAATTGATATTACACTTTTTGTGTAAGAAAGATGTCATCGTCAGCTACAATTTACGGGTAGTGGCATATGTGTACTCTGCACCGTTCTTTTATAATATAGTCCCCACTAAAATTTATGTTATTCGAATTCCAAAACTGTTTCAGATTTAAGACTTTTTGTGTAAGAAAGAGGTCGTCGTCAGCTACAATTTACGGGTAGAGGCATATGTGTACTCAGCCCGTTTTTTTATAATGACCAAATTATGACAACTAATCCTCACTAAATATAATTGGCATTATTCGGATTTCAAAATTTTTTCAGATATTATACTTTTTGTGCAAGAAAGAGGGCATCCTCAGCTACAATTTACGTGTAGCGGCAAATGTGTACTCAGCCTGTTTTTTTATAATGGCCAAATTATGACAACTAATCCTAACTAAAGTTGACATAATGACCAAATTATGACAACTAGTCGTCACTAAATTTAATATAAAAACCAAATTATGACAAATAGTCCTCACTAAAATTGATATTACACTTTTTGTGTAAGAAAGATGTCATCGTCAGCTACAATATATGGGTAGTGGCATATGTGTACTCAGCCCTGTTTTTTTATAATGACCAAATTATGACAACTAATCCTCACTAAATATAATTGGCATTATTCGGATTTCAAAATTTTTTCAGATATAAGACTTTTTGTGCAAGAAAGATGGCATCCTCAGCTACAATTTACGTGTAGTGGCATATGTGTACTCAGCCCTGTTATTTTATAATGACCACATTATGACAACTAATCCTCTAAAATTTATATAATGTCCAAATTATGACAACTAATCCTCAATAAATTTAATTGGCATTATTCGGATTTCAAAATTTTTTCAGATATTATACTTTTTGTGCAAGAAAGAGGGCATCCTCAGCTACAATTTACGTGTAGCGGCAAATGTGTACTCAGCCTATTTTTTTATAATGACCAAATTATGACATCTAATCCTCAATAAAGTTGACATAATGACCAAATTATGACAACTAATCGTCACTAACTTTAATATAATGACCAAATTATGATAAATAGTCCTCAATAAAATTGATATTATTCGAATTCCAAACCTATTTCAGATTTAAGACTTTTTGTGTAAGAAAGAGGTCGTCGTCAGCTACAATTTACGGGTAGAGGCATATGTGTACTCAGCCCGTTTTTTTATAATGACCAAATTATGACAAATAGTCCTCACTAAATTTAATATTATTCGGAATCCAAAATTATTTCAGATATAAAACTTTTTGTGTAAGAAAGAGCGCGTTCTCAGCTACAATTTACGGGTAGAGGCATATGTGTACTCAGCCTGTTTTTCTATAATGAAAAATTATAACAAATAGTCCTTACTAAATTTTATATTATTCGGAATCCAAAATTATTTCAGATATAAGACTTTTTGTGTAAGAAAGAGGGCGTCCTCAGCTACAATTTACGGGTAGAGGCATATGTTTACTCAGCCTGTTTTTCTATAATGACCATATTATGACAAATAGTCCTTACTAAATTTTATATTATTCAGAATCCAAAATAATTTTAGATATAATACTTTTTGTGTAAGAAAGAAGGCGTCCTCAGCTACAATTTACGGGTAGAGGCATATGTGTACTCAGCCTGTTTTTTTATAATGGCCAAATTATGACAACTAATCCTAACTAAAGTTGACATAATGACCAAATTATGACAACTAGTCGTCACTAAATTTAATATAAAAACCAAATTATGACAAATAGTCCTCACTAAAACTGATATAACACTTTTTGTGTAAGAAAGATGTCATCGTCAGCTACAATTTACGGGTAGTGGCATCTGTGTACTCTGCACCGTTCTTTTATAATATAGTCCCCACTAAAATTGATGTTTTTCGAATTCCAAACCTATTTCAGATTTAAGACTTTTTGTGTAAGAAAGAGGTCGTCGTCAGCTACAATTTACGGGTAGAGGCATATGTGTACCCAGCCCGTTTTTTTATAATGACCAAATTAGACAAATAGTCCTCACTAAATTTTATATTATTCGGAATCCAAAAATATTTCAGATATAAAACTTTTTGTGTAAGAAAGAGGGCGTCCTCAGCTACAATTTACGGGTAGAGGCATTTGTGTACTCAGCCTGTTTTTTTATAATGGCCAAATTATGACAACTAATCCTCACTAAAGTTGACATAATGACCAAATTATGAGAACTAATCCTCACTAAATATAATTGGCATTATTCGGATTTCAAAATTTTTTCAGATATAAGACTTTTTGTGCAAGAAAGATGGCATCCTCAGCTACAATTTACTTGTAGTGGCATATGTGTACTCAGCCCTGTTATTTTATAATGACCAATTTATGACAACTAATCCTCTAAAATTTATATAATGTCCAAATTATGACAACTAATCCTCAATAAATTTAATTGGCATTATTCGGATTTCAAAATTTTTTCAGATATTATACTTTTTGTGCAAGAAAGAGGGCATCCTCAGCTACAATTTACGTGTAGTGGCATATGTGTACTTAGCCCTGTTTTTTTATAATGACCAAATTATGACATCTAATCCTCACTAAAGTTGACATAATGACCAAATTATGACAACTAATCGTCACTAAATTTAATATAATGACCAAATTATGATAAATAGTCCTCACTAAAATTGATATTACACTTTTTGTGTAAGAAAGATGTCATCGTCAGCTACAATTTACGGGTAGTGGCATATGTGTACTCTGCCCGTTTTTTTATAATGACCAAATTATGGCAAATAGTGCTCACTAAATTTTATATTATTCGGAATCCAAAATTATTTCAGATATAAGACCTTTTGTCCAAGAAAGAAGGCGTCCTCAGCTACAATATATGGGTAGTGGCATATGTGTACTCAGCCCGTTTTTTTATAATGACCAAATTATGACAACTAATCCTCTAAAATTTATATAATGACCAAATTATGACAACTAATCCTCACTAAATATAATTGGCATTATTCGGATTTCAAAATTTTTTCAGATATAAGACTTTTTGTGCAAGAAAGATGGCATCCTCAGCTACAATTTACGGGTAGAGGCATATGTGTACTCAGCCCGTTTTTTTATAATGACCAAATTATGACAACTAATCCTCTAAAATTTATATAATGTCCAAATTATGACAACTAATCCTCAATAAATTTAATTGGCATTATTCGGATTTCAAAATTTTTTCAGATATTATACTTTTTGTGCAAGAAAGAGGGCATCCTCAGCTACAATTTACGTGTAGCGGCAAATGTGTACTCAGCCTGTTTTTTTATAATGGCCAAATTATGACAACTAATCCTCACTAAAGTTGACATAATGACCAAATTATGACAACTAGTCGTCACTAAATTTAATATAAAAACCAAATTATGACAAATAGTCCTCACTAAAATTGATATTACACTTTTTGTGTAAGAAAGATGTCATCGTCAGCTACAATATATGGGTAGTGGCATATGTGTACTCAGCCCTGTTTTTTTATAATGACCAAATTATGACAACTAATCCTCACTAAATATAATTGGCATTATTCGGATTTCAAAATTTTTTCAGATATAAGACTTTTTGTGCAAGAAAGATGGCATCCTCAGCTACAATTTACGTGTAGTGGCATATGTGTACTCAGCCCTGTTATTTTATAATGACCAGATTATGACAACTAATCCTCTAAAATTTATATAATGTCCAAATTATGACAACTAATCCTCAATAAATTTAATTGGCATTATTCGGATTTCAAAATTTTTTCAGATATTATACTTTTTGTGCAAGAAAGAGGGCATCCTCAGCTACAATTTACGTGTAGCGGCAAATGTGTACTCAGCCTATTTTTTTATAATGACCAAATTATGACATCTAATCCTCACTAAAGTTGACATAATGACCAAATTATGACAACTAATCGTCACTAAATTTAATATAATGACCAAATTATGATAAATAGTCCTCACTAAAATTGATATTATTCGAATTCCAAACCTATTTCAGATTTAAGACTTTTTGTGTAAGAAAGAGGTCGTCGTCAGCTACAATTTACGGGTAGAGGCATATGTGTACTCAGCCCGTTTTTTTATAATGACCAAATTATGACAAATAGTCCTCACTAAATTTAATATTATTCGGAATCCAAAATTATTTCAGATATAAAACTTTTTGTGTAAGAAAGAGCGCGTTCTCAGCTACAATTTACGGGTAGAGGCATATGTGTACTCAGCCTGTTTTTTTATAATGACCAATTTATGACAAATAGTCCTTACTAAATTTTATATTATTCGGAATCCAAAATTATTTAGATATAAGACTTTTTGTGTAAGAAAGAGGGCGTCCTCAGCTACAATTTACGGGTAGAGGCATATGTGTACTCAGCCTGTTTTTTTATAATGGCCAAATTATGACAACTAATCCTCACTAAAGTTGACATAATGACCAAATTATGACAACTAGTCGTCACTAAATTTAATATAAAAACCAAATTATGACAAATAGTCCTCACTAAAATTGATATTACACTTTTTGTGTAAGAAAGATGTCATCGTCAGCTACAATTTACGGGTAGTGGCATATGTGTACTCTGCACCGTTCTTTTATAATATAGTCCCCACTAAAATTGATGTTATTTGAATTCCAAAACTGTTTCAGATTTAAGACTTTTTGTGTAAGAAAGAGGTCGTCGTCAGCTACAATTTACGTGTAGTGGCATATGTGTACTTAGCCCTGTTTTTTTATAATATAGTCCTCACTAAAATTTATATTATTCGAATTCCAAAACTATTTCAGATTTAAGACTTTTTGTGTAAGAAAGAGGTCGTCGTCAGCTACAATTTACGGGTAGAGGCATATGTGTACTCAGCCCGTTTTTTTATAATGACTAAATTATGACAAATAGTCCTCACTAAATTTTATATTATTCGGAATCCAAAATTATTTCAGATATAAGACTTTTTGTGTAAGAAAGAGGGCGTCCTCAGCTACAATTTACGGGTAGAGGCATATGTGTACTCAGCCTGTTTTTCTATAATGAAAAATTATAACAAATAGTGCTCACTAAATTTTATATTATTCGGAATCCAAAATTATTTCAGATATAAAACTTTTTGTGTAAGAAAGAGGGCGTCCTCAGCTACAATTTACGGGTAGAGGCATATGTGTACTCAGCCTGTTTTTCTATAATGAAAAATTATAACAAATAGTCCTTACTAAATTTTATATTATTCGGAATCCAAAATTATTTCAGATATAAGACTTTTTGTGTAAGAAAGAGGGCGTCCTCAGCTACAATTTACGGGTAGAGGCATATGTTTACTCAGCCTGTTTTTTTATAATGACCATATTATGACAAATAGTCCTTACTAAATTTTATATTATTCAGAATCCAAAATAATTTTAGATATAATACTTTTTGTGTAAGAAAGAAGGCGTCCTCAGCTACAATTTATGGGTAGTGGCATACGTGTATTTAGCCCTGTTTTTTTATAATGGCCAAATTATGACAACTAATCCTAACTAAAGTTGACATAATGACTAAATTATGACAACTAGTCGTCACTAAATTTAATATAAAAACCAAATTATGACAAATAGTCCTCACTAAAACTGATATAACACTTTTTGTGTAAGAAAGATGTCATCGTCAGCTACAATTTACGGGTAGTGGCATCTGTGTACTCTGCACCGTTCTTTTATAATATAGTCCCCACTAAAATTGATGTTTTTCGAATTCCAAACCTATTTCAGATTTAAGACTTTTTGTGTAAGAAAGAGGTCGTCGTCAGCTACAATTTACGGGTAGAGGCATATGTGTACCCAGCCCGTTTTTTTATAATGACCAAATTAGACAAATAGTCCTCACTAAATTTTATATTATTCGGAATCCAAAAATATTTCAGATATAAAACTTTTTGTGTAAGAAAGAGGGCGTCCTCAGCTACAATTTACGGGTAGAGGCATTTGTGTACTCAGCCTGTTTTTTTATAATGGCCAAATTATGACAACTAATCCTCACTAAAGTTGACATAATGACCAAATTATGAGAACTAGTCGTTACTAAATTTAATATAAAAACCAAATTATGACAAATAGTCCTCACTAAAATTGATATTACACTTTTTGTGTAAGAAAGATGTCATGGTCAGCTACAATTTACGGGTAGTGGCATATGTGTACTCTGCACCGTTCTTTTATAATATAGTCCCCACTAAAATTGATGTTATTCGAATTCCAAAACTGTTTCAGATTTAAGACTTTTTGTGTAAGAAAGAGGTCGTCGTCAGCTACAATTTACGGGTAGAGGCATATGTGTACTCAGCCCGTTTTTTTATAATGACCAAATTATGACAAATAGTGCTCACTAAATTTTATATTATTCGGAATCCAAAATTATTTCAGATATAAGACCTTTTGTCCAAGAAAGAAGGCGTCCTCAGGTACAATTTATGGGTAGTGGCATATGTGTAATCAGCCCTGTTTTTTTATAATGACCAAATTATGACAACTAATCCTCACTAAAGTTGATATAATGGCCAAATTATGACAACTAATCCTACCTAAATATAATTGGCATTATTCGGATTTCAAAATTTTTTCAGATATAAGACTTTTTGTGCAAGAAAGATGGCATCCTCAGCTACAATTTACTTGTAATGGCATATGTGTACTCAGCCCTGTTATTTTATAATGACCAAATTATGACAACTAATCCTCTAAAATTTATATAATGTCCAAATTATGACAACTAATCCTCAATAAATTTAATTGGCATTATTCGGATTTCAAAATTTTTTCAGATATTATACTTTTTGTGCAAGAAAGAGGGCATCCTCAGCTACAATTTACGTGTAGTGGCATATGTGTACTTAGCCCTGTTTTTTTATAATGACCAAATTATGACATCTAATCCTCACTAAAGTTGACATAATGACCAAATTATGACAACTAATCGTCACTAAATTTAATATAATGACCAAATTATGATAAATAGTCCTCACTAAAATTGATATTACACTTTTTGTGTAAGAAAGATGTCATCGTCAGCTACAATTTACGGGTAGTGGCATATGTGTACTCTGCACCGTTCTTTTATAATATAGTCCCCACTAAAATTGATGTTATTCGAATTCCAAAACTGTTTCAGATTTAAGACTTTTTGTGTAAGAAAGAGGTCGTCGTCAGCTACAATTTACGGGTAGAAGCATATGTGTACTCAGCCCGTGTTTTTATAATGACCAAATTATGACAAATAGTCCTCACTAAATTTTATATTATTCGGAATCCAAAATTATTTCAGATATAAAACTTTTTGTGTAAGAAAGAAGGCGTCCTCAGCTACAGTTTATGGGTAGTGGCATATGTGTACTCAGCCCTGTTTTTTTATAATGACCAAAATATGACAACTAATCCTCACTAAAGTTGATATAATGGACAATTTATGACAACTAATCGTCACTAAATTTAATATAATGACCGAATTATGACAAATAGTCCTCACTAAAATTGATATTATTCGAATTCCAAAACTATTTCATATTTAAGACTTTTTGTGTAAAAAAGAGGTCGTCAGCTGCAATTTACGGGCAGAGGCATATGTGTACTCAGCCCGTTTTTTTATAATGACCAAATTATGACAAATAGACCTCACTAAATTTTATATTATTCGGAATCCAAAATTATTTCAGATATAAGACTTTTTGTGTAAGAAACAGGGCGTCCTCAGCTACAATTTACGGGTAGAGGCATATGTGTACTCAGCCTGTTTTTTTATAATGGCCAAATTATGACAACTAATCCTCACTAAAGTTGACATAATGACCAATTTATGACAACTAATCGTCACTAAAATTAAAATAAAAACCAATTTATGAAAAATAGTCCTCACTAAAATTGATATTACATTTATTGTGTAAGAAAGAGGTCGTCGTCAGCTACAATTTACGGGTAGTGGTATATGTGTACTCAACACCGTTCTTTTATAATGTAGTCCTCACTAAAATTTATATTATTCGAATTCCAAAACTATTTCAGATTTAAGACTTTTTGTGTAAGAAAGAGGTCGTCGTCAGCTACAATTTACGGGTAGAGGCATATGTGTAATCAGCCCGTTTTTTTATAATGACCAAATTATGACAAATAGTCCTCACTAAATTTTATATTATTCGGAATCCAAAATTATTTCCGATATAAAACTTTTTGTGTAAGAAAGAGGGCGTCCTCAGCTACAATTTACGAGTAGAGGTATATGTGTACTCAGCCTGTTTTTCTATAATGACCAAATTGTAACAAATAGTCCTTACTAAATTTTATATTATTCGGAATCCAAAATTATTTCAGATATAACACTTTTTGTGTAAGAAAGAGGGCGTCCTCAGCTACAATTTACGGGTAGAGGCATATGTGTACTCAGCCTGTTTTTTTATAATGACCAAATTATGACAAATAGTCCTTACTAAATTTTATATTATTCAGAATCCAAAATAATTTTAGATATAATACTTTTTGTGTAAGAAAGAAGGCGTCCTCAGCTACAATTTATGGGTAGTGGCATACGTGTACTCAGCCCTGTTTTTTTATAATGGCCAAATTATGACAACTAATCCTCACCAAAGTTGACATAATGACCAAATTATGACAACTAGTCGTCACTAAATTAAATATAAAAACCAAATTATGACAAATAGTCCTCACTAAAAGTGATATTACACTTTTTGTGTAAGAAAGATGTCATCGTCAGCTACAATTTACGGGTAGTGGCATATGTGTACTCTGCACCGTTCTTTTATAATATAGTCCCCACTAAAATTTATGTTATTCGAATTCCAAAACTGTTTCAGATTTAAGACTTTTTGTGTAAGAAAGAGGTCGTCGTCAGCTAGAATTTACGGGTAGAGGCATATGTGTACTCAGCCCGTTTTTTTATAATGACCAAATTATGGCAAATAGTGCTCACTAAATTTTATATTATTCGGAATCCAAAATTATTTCAGATATAAGACCTTTTGTCCAAGAAAGAAGGCGTCCTCAGCTACAATATATGGGTAGAGGCATATGTGTACTCAGCCTGTTTTTTTATAATGACCAAATTATGACAAATAGTCCTCACTAAATTTTATATTATTCGGAATCCAAAATTATTTTAGATATAAGACTTTTTGTGTAAGAAAGAGGGCGTCCTCAGCTACAATTTACGGGTAGAGGCATATGTGTACTCAGCCTGTTTTTCTATAATGAAAAATTATAACAAATAGTCCTTACTAAATTTTATATTATTCGGAATCCAAAATTATTTCAGATATAATACGGGTAGAGGCATATGTGTACTCAGCCCGTTTTTTTATAATGACCAAATTATGACAAATAGTGCTCACTAAATTTTATATTATTCGGAATCCAAAATTATTTCAGATATAAGACCTTTTGTCCAAGAAAGAAGGCGTCCTCAGGTACAATTTATGGGTAGTGGCATATGTGTAATCAGCCCTGTTTTTTTATAATGACCAAATTATGACAACTAATCCTCACTAAAGTTGATATAATGGCCAAATTATGACAACTAATCCTCACTAAATATAATTGGCATTATTCGGATTTCAAAATTTTTTCAGATATAAGACTTTTTGTGCAAGAAAGATGGCATCCTCAGCTACAATTTACTTGTAATGGCATATGTGTACTCAGCCCTGTTATTTTATAATGACCAAATTATGACAACTAATCCTCTAAAATTTATATAATGTCCAAATTATGACAACTAATCCTCAATAAATTTAATTGGCATTATTCGGATTTCAAAATTTTTTCAGATATTATACTTTTTGTGCAAGAAAGAGGGCATCCTCAGCTACAATTTACGTGTAGTGGCATATGTGTACTTAGCCCTGTTTTTTTATAATGACCAAATTATGACATCTAATCCTCACTAAAGTTGACATAATGACCAAATTATGACAACTAATCGTCACTAAATTTAATATAATGACCAAATTATGATAAATAGTCCTCACTAAAATTGATATTACACTTTTTGTGTAAGAAAGATGTCATCGTCAGCTACAATTTACGGGTAGTGGCATATGTGTACTCTGCACCGTTCTTTTATAATATAGTCCCCACTAAAATTGATGTTATTCGAATTCCAAAACTGTTTCAGATTTAAGACTTTTTGTGTAAGAAAGAGGTCGTCGTCAGCTACAATTTACGGGTAGAAGCATATGTGTACTCAGCCCGTGTTTTTATAATGACCAAATTATGACAAATAGTCCTCACTAAATTTTATATTATTCGGAATCCAAAATTATTTCATATATAAAACTTTTTGTGTAAGAAAGAAGGCGTCCTCAGCTACAGTTTATGGGTAGTGGCATATGTGTACTCAGCCCTGTTTTTTTATAATGACCAAAATATGACAACTAATCCTCACTAAAGTTGATATAATGGACAATTTATGACAACTAATCGTCACTAAATTTAATATAATGACCAAATTATGACAAATAGTCCTCACTAAAATTGATATTATTCGAATTCCAAAACTATTTCATATTTAAGACTTTTTGTGTAAAAAAGAGGTCGTCAGCTGCAATTTACGGGCAGAGGCATATGTGTACTCAGCCCGTTTTTTTATAATGACCAAATTATGACAAATAGACCTCACTAAATTTTATATTATTCGGAATCCAAAATTATTTCAGATATAAGACTTTTTGTGTAAGAAACAGGGCGTCCTCAGCTACAATTTACGGGTAGAGGCATATGTGTACTCAGCCTGTTTTTTTATAATGGCCAAATTATGACAACTAATCCTCACTAAAGTTGACATAATGACCAATTTATGACAACTAATCGTCACTAAAATTAAAATAAAAACCAATTTATGAAAAATAGTCCTCACTAAAATTGATATTACATTTATTGTGTAAGAAAGAGGTCGTCGTCAGCTACAATTTACGGGTAGTGGTATATGTGTACTCAACACCGTTCTTTTATAATGTAGTCCTCACTAAAATTTATATTATTCGAATTCCAAAACTATTTCAGATTTAAGACTTTTTGTGTAAGAAAGAGGTCGTCGTCAGCTACAATTTACGGGTAGAGGCATATGTGTAATCAGCCCGTTTTTTTATAATGACCAAATTATGACAAATAGTCCTCACTAAATTTTATATTATTCGGAATCCAAAATTATTTCAGATATAAAACTTTTTGTGTAAGAAAGAGGGCGTCCTCAGCTACAATTTACGAGTAGAGGTATATGTGTACTCAGCCTGTTTTTCTATAATGACCAAATTGTAACAAATAGTCCTTACTAAATTTTATATTATTCGGAATCCAAAATTATTTCAGATATAACACTTTTTGTGTAAGAAAGAGGGCGTCCTCAGCTACAATTTACGGGTAGAGGCATATGTGTACTCAGCCTGTTTTTTTATAATGACCAAATTATGACAAATAGTCCTTACTAAATTTTATATTATTCAGAATCCAAAATAATTTTAGATATAATACTTTTTGTGTAAGAAAGAAGGCGTCCTCAGCTACAATTTATGGGTAGTGGCATACGTGTACTCAGCCCTGTTTTTTTATAATGGCCAAATTATGACAACTAATCCTCACCAAAGTTGACATAATGACCAAATTATGACAACTAGTCGTCACTAAATTAAATATAAAAACCAAATTATGACAAATAGTCCTCACTAAAAGTGATATTACACTTTTTGTGTATGAAAGATGTCATCGTCAGCTACAATTTACGGGTAGTGGCATATGTGTACTCTGCACCGTTCTTTTATAATATAGTCCCCACTAAAATTTATGTTATTCGAATTCCAAAACTGTTTCAGATTTAAGACTTTTTGTGTAAGAAAGAGGTCGTCGTCAGCTAGAATTTACGGGTAGAGGCATATGTGTACTCAGCCCGTTTTTTTATAATGACCAAATTATGGCAAATAGTGCTCACTAAATTTTATATTATTCGGAATCCAAAATTATTTCAGATATAAGACCTTTTGTCCAAGAAAGAAGGCGTCCTCAGCTACAATATATGGGTAGAGGCATATGTGTACTCAGCCTGTTTTTTTATAATGACCAATTTATGACAAATAGTCCTTACTAAATTTTATATTATTCGGAATCCAAAATTATTTAGATATAAGACTTTTTGTGTAAGAAAGAGGGCGTCCTCAGCTACAATTTACGGGTAGAGGCATATGTGTACTCAGCCTGTTTTTTTATAATGACCAAATTATGACAAATAGTCCTCACTAAATTTTATATTATTCGGAATCCAAAATTATTTTAGATATAAGACTTTTTGTGTAAGAAAGAGGGCGTCCTCAGCTACAATTTACGGGTAGAGGCATATGTGTACTCAGCCTGTTTTTCTATAATGAAAAATTATAACAAATAGTGCTCACTAAATTTTATATTATTCGGAATCCAAAATTATTTCAGATATAAAACTTTTTGTGTAAGAAAGAGGGCGTCCTCAGCTACAATTTACGGGTAGAGGCATATGTGTACTCAGCCTGTTTTTCTATAATGAAAAATTATAACAAATAGTCCTTACTAAATTTTATATTATTCGGAATCCAAAATTATTTCAGATATAAGACTTTTTGTGTAAGAAAGAGGTCGTCCTCAGCTACAATTTACGGGTAGAGGCATATGTGTACTCAGCTTGTTTTTTTATAATGACCAAATTATGACAAATATTCCTTACTAAATTTTATATTATTCAGAATCCAAAATAATTTTAGATATAATACTTTTTGTGTAAGAAAGAAGGCGTCCTCAGCTACAATTTATGGGTAGTGGCATACGTGTATTTAGCCCTGTTTTTTTATAATGGCCAAATTATGACAACTAATCCTAACTAAAGTTGACATAATGACCAAATTATGACAACTAGTCGTCACTAAATTTAATATAAAAACCAAATTATGACAAATAGTCCTCACTAAAACTGATATAACACTTTTTGTGTAAGAAAGATGTCATCGTCAGCTACAATTTACGGGTAGTGGCATCTGTGTACTCTGCACCGTTCTTTTATAATATAGTCCCCACTAAAATTGATGTTATTCGAATTCCAAACCTATTTCAGATTTAAGACTTTTTGTGTAAGAAAGAGGTCGTCGTCAGCTACAATTTACGGGTAGAGGCATATGTGTACCCAGCCCGTTTTTTTATAATGACCAAATTAGACAAATAGTCCTCACTAAATTTTATATTATTCGGAATCCAAAAATATTTCAGATATAAAACTTTTTGTGTAAGAAAGAGGGCGTCCTCAGCTACAATTTACGGGTAGAGGCATTTGTGTACTCAGCCTGTTTTTTTATAATGGCCAAATTATGACAACTAATCCTCACTAAAGTTGACATAATGACCAAATTATGAGAACTAGTCGTTACTAAATTTAATATAAAAACCAAATTATGACAAATAGTCCTCACTAAAATTGATATTACACTTTTTGTGTAAGAAAGATGTCATCGTCAGCTACAATTTACGGGTAGTGGCATATGTGTAATCAGCCCTGTTTTTCTATAATGAAAAATTATAACAAATAGTCCTTACTAAATTTTATATTATTCGGAATCCAAAATTATTTCAGATATAAGACTTTTTGTGTAAGAAAGAGGGCGTCCTCAGCTACAATTTACGGGTAGAGGCATATGTGTACTCAGCCTGTTTTGCTATAATGAAAAATTATAACAAATAGTCCTTACTAAATTTTATATTATTCGGAATCCAAAATTATTTCAGATATAAGACTTTTTGTGTAAGAAAGAGGTCGTCCTCAGCTACAATTTACGGGTAGAGGCATATGTGTACTCAGCTTGTTTTTTTATAATGACCAAATTATGACAAATATTCCTTACTAAATTTTATATTATTCAGAATCCAAAATAATTTTAGATATAATACTTTTTGTGTAAGAAAGAAGGCGTCCTCAGCTACAATTTATGGGTAGTGGCATACGTGTATTTAGCCCTGTTTTTTTATAATGGCCAAATTATGACAACTAATCCTAACTAAAGTTGACATAATGACCAAATTATGACAACTAGTCGTCACTAAATTTAATATAAAAACCAAATTATGACAAATAGTCCTCACTAAAACTGATATAACACTTTTTGTGTAAGAAAGATGTCATCGTCAGCTACAATTTACGGGTAGTGGCATCTGTGTACTCTGCACCGTTCTTTTATAATATAGTCCCCACTAAAATTGATGTTATTCGAATTCCAAACCTATTTCAGATTTAAGACTTTTTGTGTAAGAAAGAGGTCGTCGTCAGCTACAATTTACGGGTAGAGGCATATGTGTACCCAGCCCGTTTTTTTATAATGACCAAATTAGACAAATAGTCCTCACTAAATTTTATATTATTCGGAATCCAAAAATATTTCAGATATAAAACTTTTTGTGTAAGAAAGAGGGCGTCCTCAGCTACAATTTACGGGTAGAGGCATTTGTGTACTCAGCCTGTTTTTTTATAATGGCCAAATTATGACAACTAATCCTCACTAAAGTTGACATAATGACCAAATTATGAGAACTAGTCGTTACTAAATTTAATATAAAAACCAAATTATGACAAATAGTCCTCACTAAAATTGATATTACACTTTTTGTGTAAGAAAGATGTCATCGTCAGCTACAATTTACGGGTAGTGGCATATGTGTAATCAGCCCTGTTTTTCTATAATGAAAAATTATAACAAATAGTCCTTACTAAATTTTATATTATTCGGAATCCAAAATTATTTCAGATATAAGACTTTTTGTGTAAGAAAGAGGGCGTCCTCAGCTACAATTTACGGGTAGAGGCATATGTGTACTCAGCCTGTTTTTTTATAATGACCAAATTATGACAAATAGTCCTTACTAAATTTTATATTATTCAGAATCCAAAATAATTTTAGATATAATACTTTTTGTGTAAGAAAGAAGGCGTCCTCAGCTACAATTTATGGGTAGTGGCATACGTGTATTTAGCCCTGTTTTTGTTATAATGGCCAAATTATGACAACTAATCCTAACTAAAGTTGACATAATGACCAAATTATGACAACTAGTCGTCACTAAATTTAATATAAAAACCAAATTATGACAAATAGTCCTCACTAAAACTGATATAACACTTTTTGTGTAAGAAAGATGTCATCGTCAGCTACAATTTACGGGTAGTGGCATCTGTGTACTCTGCACCGTTCTTTTATAATATAGTCCCCACTAAAATTGATGTTATTCGAATTCCAAACCTATTTCAGATTTAAGACTTTTTGTGTAAGAAAGAGGTCGTCGTCAGCTACAATTTACGGGTAGAGGCATATGTGTACCCAGCCCGTTTTTTTATAATGACCAAATTAGACAAATAGTCCTCACTAAATTTTATATTATTCGGAATCCAAAAATATTTCAGATATAAAACTTTTTGTGTAAGAAAGAGGGCGTCCTCAGCTACAATTTACGGGTAGAGGCATATGTGTACTCAGCCTGTTTTTTTATAATGACCAATTTATGACAAATAGTCCTTACTAAATTTTATATTATTCGGAATCCCAAATTATTTCAGATATAAGACTTTTTGTGTAAGAAAGAGGGGGTCCTCAGCTACAATTTACGGGTAGAGGCATTTGTGTACTCAGCCTGTTTTTTTATAATGGCCAAATTATGACAACTAATCCTCACTAAAGTTGACATAATGACCAAATTATGAGAACTAGTCGTTACTAAATTTAATATAAAAACCAAATTATGACAAATAGTCCTCACTAAAATTGATATTACACTTTTTGTGTAAGAAAGATGTCATCGTCAGCTACAATTTACGGGTAGTGGCATATGTGTACTCTGCACCGTTCTTTTATAATATAGTCCCCACTAAAATTGATGTTATTCGAATTCCAAAACTGTTTCAGATTTAAGACTTTTTGTGTAAGAAAGAGGTCGTCGTCAGCTACAATTTACGGGTAGAGGCATATGTGTACTCAGCCCGTTTTTTTATAATGACCAAATTATGACAAATAGTGCTCACTAAATTTTATATTATTCGGAATCCAAAATTATTTCAGATATAAGACCTTTTGTCCAAGAAAGAAGGCGTCCTCAGCTACAATTTATGGGTAGTGGCATATGTGTAATCAGCCCTGTTTTTTTATAATGACCAAATTATGACAACTAATCCTCACTAAACTTGATATAATGGCCAAATTATGACAACTAATCCTCACTAAATATAATTGGCATTATTCGGATTTCAAAATTTTTTCAGATATAAGACTTTTTGTGCAAGAAAGATGGCATCCTCAGCTACAATTTACTTGTAGTGGCATATGTGTACTCAGCCCTGTTATTTTATAATGACCAAATTATGACAACTAATCCTCTAAAATTTATATAATGTCCAAATCATGACAACTAATCCTCAATAAATTTAATTGGCATTATTCGGATTTCAAAATTTTTTCAGATATTATACTTTTTGTGCAAGAAAGAGGGCATCCTCAGCTACAATTTACGTGTAGTGGCATATGTGTACTTAGCCCTGTTTTTTATAATGACCAAATTATGACATCTAATCCTCACTAAAGTTGACACAATGACCAAATTATGACAACTAATCGTCACTAAATTTAATATAATGACCAAATTATGATAAATAGTCCTCACTAAAATTGATATTACACTTTTTGTGTAAGAAAGATGTCATCGTCAGCTACAATTTACGGGTAGTGGCATATGTGTACTCTGCACCGTTCTTTTATAATATAGTCCCCACTAAAATTGATGTTATTCGAATTCCAAAACTGTTTCAGATTTAAGACTTTTTGTGTAAGAAAGAGGTCGTCGTCAGCTACAATTTACGGGTAGAAGCATATGTGTACTCAGCCCGTGTTTTTATAATGACCAAATTATGACAAATAGTCCTCACTAAATTTTATATTATTCGGAATCCAAAATTATTTCAGCTATAAAACTTTTTGTGTAAGAAAGAGGGCGACCTCAGCTACAATTTACGGGTAGAGGCATATTTGTACTCAGCCTGTTTTTTATAATGGCCAAATTATGACAACTAATCCTCACTAAAGTTGACATAATGACCAAATTATGACAACTAGTCGTCACTAAATTTAGTATAAAAACCAAATTATGACAAATAGTCCTCACTAAAATTGATATTACACTTTTTGTGTAAGAAAGAGGTCGTCGTCAGCTACAATTTACGGGTAGAGGCATATGTGTACTCAGCCCGTTTTTTTATATTGACCAAATTTTGACAAATAGTCCTCACTAAATTTTATATTATTCGGAATCCAAAATAATTTTAGATATAATACTTTTTGTGTAAGAAAGAAGGCGTCCTCAGCTACAATTTATGGGTAGTGGCATACGTGTATTTAGCCCTGTTTTTTTATAATGGCCAAATTATGACAACTAATCCTAACTAAAGTTGACATAATGACCAAATTATGACAACTAGTCGTCACTAAATTTAATATAAAAACCAAATTATGACAAATAGTCCTCACTAAAACTGATATAACACTTTTTGTGTAAGAAAGATGTCATCGTCAGCTACAATTTACGGGTAGTGGCATCTGTGTACTCTGCACCGTTCTTTTATAATATAGTCCCCACTAAAATTGATGTTATTCGAATTCCAAACCTATTTCAGATTTAAGACTTTTTGTGTAAGAAAGAGGTCGTCGTCAGCTACAATTTACGGGTAGAGGCATATGTGTACCCAGCCCGTTTTTTTATAATGACCAAATTAGACAAATAGTCCTTACTAAATTTTATATTATTCGGAATCCAAAATTATTTCAGATATAAGACTTTTTGTGTAAGAAAGAGGGGGTCCTCAGCTACAATTTACGGGTAGAGGCATTTGTGTGCTCAGCCTGTTTTTTTATAATGGCCAAATTATGACAACTAATCCTCACTAAAGTTGACATAATGACCAAATTATGAGAACTAGTCGTTACTAAATTTAATATAAAAACCAAATTATGACAAATAGTCCTCACTAAAATTGATATTACACTTTTTGTGTAAGAAAGATGTCATCGTCAGCTACAATTTACGGGTAGTGGCATATGTGTACTTTGCACCGTTCTTTTATAATATAGTCCCCACTAAAATTGATGTTATTCGAATTCCAAAACTGTTTCAGATTTAAGACTTTTTGTGTAAGAAAGAGGTCGTCGTCAGCTACAATTTACGGGTAGAGGCATATGTGTACTCAGCCCGTTTTTTTATAATGACCAAATTATGACAAATAGTGCTCACTAAATTTTATATTATTCGGAATCCAAAATTATTTCAGATATAAGACCTTTTGTCCAAGAAAGAAGGCGTCCTCAGCTACAATTTATGTGTAGTGGCATATGTGTAATCAGTCTGTTTTATATAATGGCCAAATTATGACAACTAATCCTCACTAAAGTTGACATAATGACCAAATTATGACAACTAGTCGTCACTAAATTTAGTATAAAAACCAAATTATGACAAATAGTCCTCACTAAAATTGATATTACACTTTTTGTGTAAGAAAGAGGTCGTCGTGAGCTACAATTTACGGGTAGAGGCATATGTGTACTCAGCCCGTGTTTTTATAATGACCAAATTATGACAAATAGTCCTCACTAAATTTTATATTATTCGGAATCCAAAATTATTTCAGATATAAAACTTTTTGTGTAAGAAAGAGGGCGACCTCAGCTACAGTTTATGGGTAGTGGCATATGTGTACTCAGCCCTGTTTTTTTATAATGACCAAATTATGACAACTAATCCGCACTAAAGTTGATATAATGGACAAATTATGACAACTAATCCCCACTAAATATAATTGGCATTATTCGGATTTCAAAATTTTTTCAGATATAATACTTTTTGTGCAAGAAAGATGGCATCCTCAGCTACAATTTACGTGTAGTGGCATATGTGTACTCAGCCCTGTTTTTTTATAGTGACCAAATTATGACAAATAGTCCTTACTAAATTTTATATTATTCAGAATCCAAAATAATTTTAGATATAATACTTTTTGTGTAAGAAAGAAGGCGTCCTCAGCTACAATTTATGGGTAGTGGCATACGTGTATTTAGCCCTGTTTTTTTATAATGGCCAAATTATGACAACTAATCCTAACTAAAGTTGACATAATGACCAAATTATGACAACTAGTCGTCACTAAATTTAATATAAAAACCAAATTATGACAAATAGTCCTCACTAAAACTGATATAACACTTTTTGTGTAAGAAAGATGTCATCGTCAGCTACAATTTACGGGTAGTGGCATCTGTGTACTCTGCACCGTTCTTTTATAATATAGTCCCCACTAAAATTGATGTTATTCGAATTCCAAACCTATTTCAGATTTAAGACTTTTTGTGTAAGAAAGAGGTCGTCGTCAGCTACAATTTACGGGTAGAGGCATATGTGTACCCAGCCCGTTTTTTTATAATGACCAAATTAGACAAATAGTCCTTACTAAATTTTATATTATTCGGAATCCAAAATTATTTCAGATATAAGACTTTTTGTGTAAGAAAGAGGGGGTCCTCAGCTACAATTTACGGGTAGAGGCATTTGTGTACTCAGCCTGTTTTTTTATAATGGCCAAATTATGACAACTAATCCTCACTAAAGTTGACATAATGACCAAATTATGAGAACTAGTCGTTACTAAATTTAATATAAAAACCAAATTATGACAAATAGTCCTCACTAAAATTGATATTACACTTTTTGTGTAAGAAAGATGTCATCGTCAGCTACAATTTACGGGTAGTGGCATATGTGTACTTTGCACCGTTCTTTTATAATATAGTCCCCACTAAAATTGATGTTATTCGAATTCCAAAACTGTTTCAGATTTAAGACTTTTTGTGTAAGAAAGAGGTCGTCGTCAGCTACAATTTACGGGTAGAGGCATATGTGTACTCAGCCCGTTTTTTTATAATGACCAAATTATGACAAATAGTGCTCACTAAATTTTATATTATTCGGAATCCAAAATTATTTCAGATATAAGACCTTTTGTCCAAGAAAGAAGGCGTCCTCAGCTACAATTTATGTGTAGTGGCATATGTGTAATCAGCCCTGTTTTTTTATAATGACCAAATTATGACAACTAATCCTCTAAAATTTATATAATGTCCAAATTATGACAACTAATCCCCACTAAATATAATTGGCATTAGTCGGATTTCAAAATTTTTTCAGATATAATACTTTTTGTGCAAGAAAGATGGCATCCTCAGCTACAATTTACGTGTAGTGGCATATGTGTACTCAGCCCTGTTTTTTTATAGTGACCAAATTATGACAACTAATCCTCTAAAATTTATATAATGTCCAAATTATGACAACTAATCCTCAATAAATTTAATTGGCATTATTCGGATTTCAAAATTTTTTCAGATATTATACTTTTTGTGCAAGAAAGAGGGCATCCTCAGCTACAATTTACGTGTAGCGGCAAATGTGTACTCAGCCTATTTTTTTATAATGACCAAATTATGACATCTAATCCTCACTAAAGTTGACATAATGACCAAATTATGACAACTAATCGTCACTAAATTTAATATAATGACCAAATTATGATAAATAGTCCTCACTAAAATTGATATTACACTTTTTGTGTAAGAAAGATGTCATCGTCAGCTACAATTTACGGGTAGTGGCATATGTGTACTCTGCACCGTTCTTTTATAATATAGTCCCCACTAAAATTGATGTTATTCGAATTCCAAAACTGTTTCAGATTTAAGACTTTTTGTGTAAGAAAGAGGTCGTCGTGAGCTACAATTTACGGGTAGAGGCATATGTGTACTCAGCCCGTGTTTTTATAATGACCAAATTATGACAAATAGTCCTCACTAAATTTTATATTATTCGGAATCCAAAATTATTTCAGATATAAAACTTTTTGTGTAAGAAAGAGGGCGACCTCAGCTACAATTTACGGGTAGAGGCATATGTGTACTCAGCCTGTTTTTTTATAATGGCCAAATTATGTCAACTAATCCTCACTAAAGTTGACATAATGACCAAATTATGACAACTAGTCGTCACTAAATTTAATATAAAAACCAAATTATGACAAATAGTCCTCACTAAAATTGATATTACACTTTTTGTGTAAGAAAGAGGTCGTCGTCAGCTACAATTTACGGGTAGAGGCATATGTGTACTCAGCCCGTTTTTTTATATTGACCAAATTTTGACAAATAGTCCTCACTAAATTTTATATTATTCCAAAATTATTTTAGATATAAGACTTTTTGTGCAAGAAAGAAGGCGTCCTCAGCTACAATTTATGGGTAGTGGCATATGTGTACTCAGCCCTGTTTTTTTATAATGACCAAATTATGACAACTAATCCTCACTAAAGTTGATATAATGGACAAATTATGACAACTAATCCCCACTAAATATAATTGGCATTATTCGGATTTCAAAATTTTTTTAGATATAATACTTTTTGTGCAAGAAAGATGGCATCCTCAGCTACAATTTACGTGTAGTGGCATATGTGTACTCAGCCCTGTTTTTTTATAGTGACCAAATTATGACAACTAATCCTCACTAAAGTTGACATAATGACCAAATTATGACAACTAGTCGTCACTAAATTTAATATAAAAACCAAATTATGACAAATAGTCCTCACTAAAATTGATATTACACTTTTTGTGTAAGAAAGAGGTCGTCGTCAGCTACAATTTACGGGTAGAGGCATATGTGTACTCAGCCCGTTTTTTTATATTGACCAAATTTTGACAAATAGTCCTCACTAAATTTTATATTATTCGGAATCCAAAATTATTTTAGATATAAGACTTTTTGTGCAAGAAAGAAGGCGTCCTCAGCTACAGTTTATGGGTAGTGGCATATGTGTACTCAGCCCTGTTTTTTTATAATGACCAAATTATGACAACTAATCCTCACTAAATTTAATATAAAAACCAAATTATGACAAATAGTCCTCACTAAAATTGATATTACACTTTTTGTGTAAGAAAGAGGTCGTCGTCAGCTACAATTTACGGGTAGAGGCATATGTGTACTCAGCCCGTTTTTTTATATTGACCAAATTTTGACAAATAGTCCTCACTAAATTTTATATTATTCCAAAATTATTTTAGATATAAGACTTTTTGTGCAAGAAAGAAGGCGTCCTCAGCTACAATTTATGGGTAGTGGCATATGTGTACTCAGCCCTGTTTTTTTATAATGACCAAATTATGACAACTAATCCTCACTAAAGTTGATATAATGGACAAATTATGACAACTAATCCCCACTAAATATAATTGGCATTATTCGGATTTCAAAATTTTTTCAGATATAATACTTTTTGTGCAAGAAAGATGGCATCCTCAGCTACAATTTACGTGTAGTGGCATATGTGTACTCAGCCCTGTTTTTTTATAGTGACCAAATTATGACAACTAATCCTCACTAAAGTTGACATAATGGCCAAATTATGACAACTAATCGTCACTAAATTTAATATAATGACCAAATTATGATAAATAGTCCTCACTAAAATTGATATTACACTTTTTATGTAAGAAAGATGTCATCGTCAGCTACAATTTACGGGTAGTGGCATATGTGTACTCTGCACCGTTCTTTTATAATATAGTCCCCACTAAAATTGATGTTATTCGAATTCCAAAACTGTTTCAGATTTAAGACTTTTTGTGTAAGAAAGAGGTCGTCGTGAGCTACAATTTACGGGTAGAGGCATATGTGTACTCAGCCCGTGTTTTTATAATGACCAAATTATGACAAATAGTCCTCACTAAATTTTATATTATTCGGAATCCAAAATTATTTCAGATATAAAACTTTTTGTGTAAGAAAGAGGGCGACCTCAGCTACAATTTACGGGTAGAGGCATATGTGTACTCAGCCTGTTTTTTTATAATGGCCAAATTATGTCAACTAATCCTCACTAAAGTTGACATAATGACCAAATTATGACAACTAGTCGTCACTAAATTTAATATAAAAACCAAATTATGACAAATAGTCCTCACTAAAATTGATATTACACTTTTTGTGTAAGAAAGAGGTCGTCGTCAGCTACAATTTACGGGTAGAGGCATATGTGTACTCAGCCCGTTTTTTTATATTGACCAAATTTTGACAAATAGTCCTCACTAAATTTTATATTATTCCAAAATTATTTTAGATATAAGACTTTTTGTGCAAGAAAGAAGGCGTCCTCAGCTACAATTTATGGGTAGTGGCATATGTGTACTCAGCCCTGTTTTTTTATAATGACCAAATTATGACAACTAATCCTCACTAAAGTTGATATAATGGACAAATTATGACAACTAATCCCCACTAAATATAATTGGCATTATTCGGATTTCAAAATTTTTTCAGATATAATACTTTTTGTGCAAGAAAGATGGCATCCTCAGCTACAATTTACGTGTAGTGGCATATGTGTACTCAGCCCTGTTTTTTTATAGTGACCAAATTATGACAACTAATCCTCACTAAAGTTGACATAATGACCAAATTATGACAACTAGTCGTCACTAAATTTAATATAAAAACCAAATTATGACAAATAGTCCTCACTAAAATTGATATTACACTTTTTGTGTAAGAAAGAGGTCGTCGTCAGCTACAATTTACGGGTAGAGGCATATGTGTACTCAGCCCGTTTTTTTATATTGACCAAATTTTGACAAATAGTCCTCACTAAATTTTATATTATTCGGAATCCAAAATTATTTTAGATATAAGACTTTTTGTGCAAGAAAGAAGGCGTCCTCAGCTACAGTTTATGGGTAGTGGCATATGTGTACTCAGACCTGTTTTTTTATAATGACCAAATTATGACAACTAATCCTCACTAAAGTTGATATAATGGACAAATTATGACAACTAATCCCCACTAAATATAATTGGCATTATTCGGATTTCAAAATTTTTTCTGATATAATACTTTTTGTGCAAGAAAGATGGCATCCTCAGCTACAATTTACGTGTAGTGGCATATGTGTACTCAGCCCTGTTTTTTTATAGTGACCAAATTATGACAACTAATCCTCACTAAAGTTGACATAATGACCAAATTATGACAACTAGTCGTCACTAAATTTAATATAAAAACCAAATTATGACAAATAGTCCTCACTAAAATTGATATTACAATTTTGTGTAAGAAAGAGGTCGTCGTCAGCTACAATTTACGGGTAGAGGCATATGTGTACTCAGCCCGTTTTTTTATATTGACCAAATTTTGACAAATAGTCCTCACTAAATTTTATATTATTCGGAATCCAAAATTATTTCAGATATAATACTTTTTGTGCAAGAAAGATGGCATCCTCAGCTACAATTTACGTGTAGTGGCATATGTGTACTCAGCCCTGTTTTTTTATAGTGACCAAATTATGACAACTAATCCTCACTAAAGTTGACATGATGACCAGATATAAGACTTTTTGTGTAAGAAAGAGGGTGTCCGCAGCTACAATTTACGGGTAGTGGCATATGTGTACTCAGCACCGTTCTTTTATAATATTGTCCCCACTAAAATTGATATTATTCGAATTCCAAAACTATTTCAGATTTAAGACTTTTTTTGTAAGAAAGAGGTCGTCATCAGCTACAATTTACGGGTAGGGGCATATGTGTACTCAGCCTGTTTTTTTATAATGACCAAATTATGACAAATAGACCTCACTAAATTTTATATTATTCGGAATCCAAAATTATTTTAGATATAAGACTTTTTGTGCAAGAAAGAAGGCGTGCTCAGCTAAAATTTATGGGTAGTGGCATATGTGTACTCAGCCCTGTTTTTTTATAATGACCAAATTATGAAAACTAATCCTCACTAAAGTTGATATAATGGCCAAATTATGACAACTAATCCTCACTAAATATAATCGGCATTATTCGGATTTCAAAATTTTTTCAGATATTATACTTTTTGTGCAAGAAAGAAGGCGTCCTCAGCTACAGTTTATGGGTAGAGGCATATGTGTACTCAGCCCTGTTGTTATATAATGACCAAATTATGACAACTAATCCTCTAAAATTTATATATTGTCCAAATTATGACAACTAATCCCCACTAAATATAATTGGCATTATTCGGATTTCAAAATTTTTTTAGATATAAGACTTTTTGTGCAAGAAAGAAGGCATCCTCAGCTACAATTTACGTGTAGTGGCATATGTGTACTCAGACCTGTTTTTTTATAGTGACCAAATTATGACAACTAATCCTCACTAAAGTTGACATAATGACCAAATTATGACAACTAGTCGTCACTAAATTTAATATAAAAACCAAATTATGACAAATAGTCCTCACTAAAATTGATATTACACTTTTTGTGTAAGAAAGAGGTCGTCGTCAGCTACAATTTACGGGTAGAGGCATATGTGTACTCAGCCCGTTTTTTTATATTGACCAAATTTTGACAAATAGTCCTCACTAAATTTTATATTATTCGGAATCCAAAATTATTTCAGATATAATACTTTTTGTGCAAGAAAGATGGCATCCTCAGCTACAATTTACGTGTAGTGGCATATGTGTACTCAGCCCTGTTTTTTTATAGTGACCAAATTATGACAGCTAATCCTCACTAAAGTTGACATGATGACCAGATATAAGACTTTTTGTGTAAGAAAGAGGGTGTCCGCAGCTACAATTTACGGGTAGTGGCATATGTGTACTCAGCACCGTTCTTTTATAATATTGTCCCCACTAAAATTGATATTATTCGAATTCCAAAACTATTTCAGATTTAAGACTTTTTTTGTAAGAAAGAGGTCGTCATCAGCTACAATTTACGGGTAGGGGCATATGTGTACTCAGCCTGTTTTTTTATAATGACCAAATTATGACAAATAGACCTCACTAAATTTTATATTATTCGGAATCCAAAATTATTTTAGATATAAGACTTTTTGTGCAAGAAAGAAGGCGTGCTCAGCTAAAATTTATGGGTAGTGGCATATGTGTACTCAGCCCTGTGTTTTTATAATGACCAAATTATGACAACTAATCCTCACTAAAGTTGATATAATGGCCAAATTATGACAACTAATCCTCACTAAATATAATCGGCATTATTCGGATTTCAAAATTTTTTCAGATATTATACTTTTTGTGCAAGAAAGATGGCATCCTCAGCTACAATTTACGTGTAGTGGCATATGTGTACTCAGCCCTGTTGTTATATAATGACCAAATTATGACAACTAATCCTCTAAAATTTATATATTGTCCAAATTATGACAACTAATCCTCACTAAATTTAATTGGCATTATTCGGATTTCAAAATTTTTTTAGATATAAGACTTTTTGTGCAAGAAAGAAGGCATCCTCAGCTACAATTTACGTGTAGTGGCATATGTGTACTCAGACCTGCTTTTTTATTATGACCAATTTATGACAACTAATCCTCACTAAAGTTGACATAATGACCAAATTACGACAACTAGTCGTCACTAAATTTAATATAAAAACCAAATTATGACAAATAGTCCTCACTAAAATTGATATTAGACTTTTTGTGTAAGAAAGAGGTCGTCGTCAGCTACAATTTACGGGTAGTGGCATACGAGTACTCAGCACCGTTCTTTTATAATATAGTCCTCACTAAAATTGATATTATTCGAACTCCAAAACTGTTTCAGATTTAAGACTTTTTGTGTAAGAAAGAGGTCGTCGTCAGCTACAATTTACGGGTAGAAGCATATGTGTACTCAGCCCGTGTTTTTATAATGACCAAATTATGACAAATAGTCTTCACTAAATTTTATATTATTCGGAATCCAAAATTATTTCAGATATAAAACTTTTTGTGTAAGAAAGAGGGCGACCTCAGCTACAATTTACGGGTAGAGGCATATTTGTACTCAGCCTGTTTTTTATAATGGCCAAATTATGACAACTAATCCTCACTAAAGTTGACATAATGACCAAATTATGACAACTAGTCGTCACTAAATTTAGTATAAAAACCAAATTATGACAAATAGTCCTCACTAAAATTGATATTACACTTTTTGTGTAAGAAAGAGGTCGTCGTCAGCTACAATTTACGGGTAGAGGCATATGTGTACTCAGCCCGTTTTTTTATATTGACCAAATTTTGACAAATAGTCCTCACTAAATTTTAGATTATTCGGAATCCAAAATTATTTTAGATATAAGACTTTTTGTGCAAGAAAGAAGGCGTCCTCAGCTACAGTTTATGGGTAGTGGCATATGTGTACTCAGCCCTGTTTTTTTATAATGACCAAATTATGACAACTAATCCGCACTAAAGTTGATATAATGGACAAATTATGACAACTAATCCCCACTAAATATAATTGGCATTATTCGGATTTCAAAATTTTTTCAGATATAATACTTTTTGTGCAAGAAAGATGGCATCCTCAGCTACAATTTACGTGTAGTGGCATATGTGTACTCAGCCCTGTTTTTTTATAGTGACCAAATTATGACAAATAGTCCTTACTAAATTTTATATTATTCAGAATCCAAAATAATTTTAGATATAATACTTTTTGTGTAAGAAAGAAGGCGTCCTCAGCTACAATTTATGGGTAGTGGCATACGTGTATTTAGCCCTGTTTTTTTATAATGGCCAAATTATGACAACTAATCCTAACTAAAGTTGACATAATGACCAAATTATGACAACTAGTCGTCACTAAATTTAATATAAAAACCAAATTATGACAAATAGTCCTCACTAAAACTGATATAACACTTTTTGTGTAAGAAAGATGTCATCGTCAGCTACAATTTACGGGTAGTGGCATCTGTGTACTCTGCACCGTTCTTTTATAATATAGTCCCCACTAAAATTGATGTTATTCGAATTCCAAACCTATTTCAGATTTAAGACTTTTTGTGTAAGAAAGAGGTCGTCGTCAGCTACAATTTACGGGTAGAGGCATATGTGTACCCAGCCCGTTTTTTTATAATGACCAAATTAGACAAATAGTCCTTACTAAATTTTATATTATTCGGAATCCAAAATTATTTCAGATATAAAACTTTTTGTGTAAGAAAGAGGGGGTCCTCAGCTACAATTTACGGGTAGAGGCATTTGTGTACTCAGCCTGTTTTTTTATAATGGCCAAATTATGACAACTAATCCTCACTAAAGTTGACATAATGACCAAATTATGAGAACTAGTCGTTACTAAATTTAATATAAAAACCAAATTATGACAAATAGTCCTCACTAAAATTGATATTACACTTTTTGTGTAAGAAAGATGTCATCGTCAGCTACAATTTACGGGTAGTGGCATATGTGTACTTTGCACCGTTCTTTTATAATATAGTCCCCACTAAAATTGATGTTATTCGAATTCCAAAACTGTTTCAGATTTAAGACTTTTTGTGTAAGAAAGAGGTCGTCGTCAGCTACAATTTACGGGTAGAGGCATATGTGTACTCAGCCCGTTTTTTTATAATGACCAAATTATGACAAATAGTGCTCACTAAATTTTATATTATTCGGAATCCAAAATTATTTCAGATATAAGACCTTTTGTCCAAGAAAGAAGGCGTCCTCAGCTACAATTTATGTGTAGTGGCATATGTGTAATCAGCCCTGTTTTTTTATAATGACCAAATTATGACAACTAATCCTCACTAAAGTTGATATAATGGCCAAATTATGACAACTAATCCTCACTAAATATAATTGGCATTATTCGGATTTCAAAATTTTTTCAGATTTAAGACTTTTTGTGCAAGAAAGATGGCATCCTCAGCTACAATTTACGTGTAGTGGCATATGTGTACTCAGCCCTGTTATTTTATAATGACCAAATTATGACAACTAATCCTCTAAAATTTATATAATGTCCAAATTATGACAACTAATCCTCAATAAATTTAATTGGCATTATTCGGATTTCAAAATTTTTTCAGATATTATACTTTTTGTGCAAGAAAGAGGGCATCCTCAGCTACAATTTACGTGTAGCGGCAAATGTGTACTCAGCCTATTTTTTTATAATGACCAAATTATGACATCTAATCCTCACTAAAGTTGACATAATGACCAAATTATGACAACTAATCGTCACTAAATTTAATATAATGACCAAATTATGATAAATAGTCCTCACTAAAATTGATATTACACTTTTTGTGTAAGAAAGATGTCATCGTCAGCTACAATTTACGGGTAGTGGCATATGTGTACTCTGCACCGTTCTTTTATAATATAGTCCCCACTAAAATTGATGTTATTCGAATTCCAAAACTGTTTCAGATTTAAGACTTTTTGTGTAAGAAAGAGGTCGTCGTGAGCTACAATTTACGGGTAGAGGCATATGTGTACTCAGCCCGTGTTTTTATAATGACCAAATTATGACAAATAGTCCTCACTAAATTTTATATTATTCGGAATCCAAAATTATTTCAGATATAAAACTTTTTGTGTAAGAAAGAGGGCGACCTCAGCTACAATTTACGGGTAGAGGCATATGTGTACTCAGCCTGTTTTTTTATAATGGCCAAATTATGTCAACTAATCCTCACTAAAGTTGACATAATGACCAAATTATGACAACTAGTCGTCACTAAATTTAATATAAAAACCAAATTATGACAAATAGTCCTCACTAAAATTGATATTACACTTTTTGTGTAAGAAAGAGGTCGTCGTCAGCTACAATTTACGGGTAGAGGCATATGTGTACTCAGCCCGTTTTTTTATATTGACCAAATTTTGACAAATAGTCCTCACTAAATTTTATATTATTCCAAAATTATTTTAGATATAAGACTTTTTGTGCAAGAAGGAAGGCGTCCTCAGCTACAATTTACGGGTAGAGGCATATGTGTACTCAGCCCTGTTTTTTTTATAATGACCAAATTATGACAACTAATCCTCACTAAAGTTGATATAATGGACAAATTATGACAACTAATCCCCACTAAATATAATTGGCATTATTCGGATTTCAAAATTTTTTCTGATATAATACTTTTTGTGCAAGAAAGATGGCATCCTCAGCTACAATTTACGTGTAGTGGCATATGTGTACTCAGCCCTGTTTTTTTATAGTGACCAAATTATGACAACTAATCCTCACTAAAGTTGACATAATGACCAAATTATGACAACTAGTCGTCACTAAATTTAATATAAAAACCAAATTATGACAAATAGTCCTCACTAAAATTGATATTACACTTTTTGTGTAAGAAAGAGGTCGTCGTCAGCTACAATTTACGGGTAAAGGCATATGTGTACTCAGCCCGTTTTTTTATATTGACCAAATTTTGACAAATAGTCCTCACTAAATTTTATATTATTCGGAATCCAAAATTATTTCAGATATAATACTTTTTGTGCAAGAAAGATGGCATCCTCAGCTACAATTTACGTGTAGTGGCATATGTGTACTCAGCCCGTTTTTTTATATTGACCAAATTTTGACAAATAGTCCTCACTAAATTTTATATTATTCGGAATCCAAAATTATTTCAGATATAATACTTTTTGTGCAAGAAAGATGGCATCCTCAGCTACAATTTACGTGTAGTGGCATATGTGTACTCAGTCCTGTTTTTTTATAGTGACCAAATTATGACAACTACTCCTCACTAAAGTTGACATGATGACCAGATATAAGACTTTTTGTGTAAGAAAGAGGGTGTCCTCAGCTACAATTTACGGGTAGTGGCATATGTGTACTCAGCACCGTTCTTTTATAATATTGTCCCCACTAAAATTGATATTATTCGAATTCCAAAACTATTTCAGATTTAAGACTTTTTTTGTAAGAAAGAGGTCGTCATCAGCTACAATTTACGGGTAGGGGCATATGTGTACTCAGCCTGTTTTTTTATAATGACCAAATTATGACAAATAGACCTCACTAAATTTTATATTATTCGGAATCCAAAATTATTTTAGATATAAGACTTTTTGTGCAAGAAAGAAGGCGTGCTCAGCTACAATTTACGTGTAGTGGCATATGTGTACTCAGACCTGTTTTTTTATTATGACCAATTTATGACAACTAATCCTCACTAAAGTTGACATAATGACCAAATTACGATAACTAGTCGTCACTAAATTTAATATAAAAACCAAATTATGACAAATAGTCCTCACTAAAATTGATATTAGACTTTTTGTGTAAGAAAGAGGTCGTCGTCAGCTACAATTTACGGGTAGTGGCATACGAGTACTCAGCACCGTTCTTTTATAATATAGTCCTCACTAAAATTGATATTATTCGAACTCCAAACCTATTTTAGATTTAAGACTTTTTGTTTAAGAAATAGGTCGTCGTCAGCTACAATTTACGGGTAGAGGCATATGTGTACTCAGCCCGTTTTTTTATAATGACCAAATTATGACAAATAGTTCTCACTAAATTTTATATTATTCGGAATCCAAAATTATTTCAGATATAAGACTTTTTGTGTAAGAAAGAGGGCGTCTTCAGCTACAATTTACGGGTAGAGGCATATGTGTACTCAGCATGTTTTTTTATAATGACCAAATTATGACAACTAATCCTCACTAAAGGTGATATAATGGACAAATTATGACAACTAATCCCCACTAAATATAATTGGCATTATTCGGATTTCAAAATTTTTTCTGATATAATACTTTTTGTGCAAGAAAGATGGCATCCTCAGCTACAATTTACGTGTAGTGGCATATGTGTACTCAGCCCTGTTTTTTTATAGTGACCAAATTATGACAACTAATCCTCACTAAAGTTGACATAAGGACCAAATTATGACAACTAGTCGTCACTAAATTTAATATAAAAACCAAATTATGACAAATAGTCCTCACTAAAATTGATATTACACTTTTTGTGTAAGAAAGAGGTCGTCGTCAGCTACAATTTACGGGTAGAGGCATATGTGTACTCAGCCCGTTTTTTTATATTGACCAAATTTTGACAAATAGTCCTCACTAAATTTTATATTATTCGGAATCCAAAATTATTTCAGATATAATACTTTTTGTGCAAGAAAGATGGCATCCTCAGCTACAATTTACGTGTAGTGGCATATGTGTACTCAGCCCTGTTTTTTTATAATGACCAAATTATGACAACTAATCCTCACTAAAGTTGATATAATGGCCAAATTATGACAACTAATCCTCACTAAATATAATCGGCATTATTCGGATTTCAAAATTTTTTCAGATATTATACTTTTTGTGCAAGAAAGATGGCATCCTCAGCTACAATTTACGTGTAGTGGCATATGTGTACTCAGCCCTGTTGTTATATAATGACCAAATTATGACAACTAATCCTCTAAAATTTATATATTGTCCAAATTATGACAACTAATCCTCACTAAATTTAATTGGCATTATTCGGATTTCAAAATTTTTTTAGATATAAGACTTTTTGTGCAAGAAAGAAGGCATCCTCAGCTACAATTTACGTGTAGTGGCATATGTGTACTCAGACCTGTTTTTTTATTATGACCAATTTATGACAACTAATCCTCACTAAAGTTGACATAATGACCAAATTACGATAACTAGTCGTCACTAAATTTAATATAAAAACCAAATTATGACAAATAGTCCTCACTAAAATTGATATTAGACTTTTTGTGTAAGAAAGAGGTCGTCGTCAGCTACAATTTACGGGTAGTGGCATACGAGTACTCAGCACCGTTCTTTTATAATATAGTCCTCACTAAAATTGATATTATTCGAACTCCAAACCTATTTTAGATTTAAGACTTTTTGTTTAAGAAATAGGTCGTCGTCAGCTACAATTTACGGGTAGAGGCATATGTGTACTCAGCCCTGTTTTTTTATAATGACCAAATTATGACAACTAATCCTCACTAAAGTTGATATAATGGCCAAATTATGACAACTAATCCTCACTAAATATAATCGGCATTATTCGGATTTCAAAATTTTTTCAGATATTATACTTTTTGTGCAAGAAAGATGGCATCCTCAGCTACAATTTACGTGTAGTGGCATATGTGTACTCAGCCCTGTTGTTATATAATGACCAAATTATGACAACTAATCCTCTAAAATTTATATATTGTCCAAATTATGACAACTAATCCTCACTAAATTTAATTGGCATTATTCGGATTTCAAAATTTTTTTAGATATAAGACTTTTTGTGCAAGAAAGAAGGCATCCTCAGCTACAATTTACGTGTAGTGGCATATGTGTACTCAGACCTGTTTTTTTATTATGACCAATTTATGACAACTAATCCTCACTAAAGTTGACATAATGACCAAATTACGATAACTAGTCGTCACTAAATTTAATATAAAAACCAAATTATGACAAATAGTCCTCACTAAAATTGATATTAGACTTTTTGTGTAAGAAAGAGGTCGTCGTCAGCTACAATTTACGGGTAGTGGCATACGAGTACTCAGCACCGTTCTTTTATAATATAGTCCTCACTAAAATTGATATTATTCGAACTCCAAACCTATTTTAGATTTAAGACTTTTTGTTTAAGAAATAGGTCGTCGTCAGCTACAATTTACGGGTAGAGGCATATGTGTACTCAGCCCGTTTTTTTATAATGACCAAATTATGACAAATAGTTCTCACTAAATTTTATATTATTCGGAATCCAAAATTATTTCAGATATAAGACTTTTTGTGTAAGAAAGAGGGCGTCTTCAGCTACAATTTACGGGTAGAGGCATATGTGTACTCAGCATGTTTTTTTATAATGACCAAATTATGACAACTAATCCTCACTAAAGGTGATATAATGGACAAATTATGACAACTAATCCCCACTAAATATAATTGGCATTATTCGGATTTCAAAATTTTTTCTGATATAATACTTTTTGTGCAAGAAAGATGGCATCCTCAGCTACAATTTACGTGTAGTGGCATATGTGTACTCAGCCCTGTTTTTTTATAGTGAGCAAATTATGACAACTAATCCTCACTAAAGTTGACATAAGGACCAAATTATGACAACTAGTCGTCACTAAATTTAATATAAAAACCAAATTATGACAAATAGTCCTCACTAAAATTGATATTACACTTTTTATGTAAGAAAGAGGTCGTCGTCAGCTACAATTTACGGGTAGAGGCATATGTGTACTCAGCCCGTTTTTTTATATTGACCAAATTTTGACAAATAGTCCTCACTAAATTTTATATTATTCGGAATCCAAAATTATTTCAGATATAATACTTTTTGTGCAAGAAAGATGGCATCCTCAGCTACAATTTACGTGTAGTGGCATATGTGTACTCAGCCCTGTTTTTTTATAGTGACCAAATTATGACAACTACTCCTCACTAAAGTTGACATGATGACCAGATATAAGACTTTTTGTGTAAGAAAGAGGGTGTCCTCAGCTACAATTTACGGGTAGTGGCATATGTGTACTCAGCACCGTTCTTTTATAATATTGTCCCCACTAAAATTGATATTATTCGAATTCCAAAACTATTTCAGATTTAAGACTTTTTTTGTAAGAAAGAGGTCGTCATCAGCTACAATTTACGGGTAGGGGCATATGTGTACTCAGCCTGTTTTTTTATAATGACCAAATTATGACAAATAGACCTCACTAAATTTTATATTATTCGGAATCCAAAATTATTTTAAATATAAGACTTTTTGTGCAAGAAAGAAGGCGTCCTCAGCTAAAATTTATGGGTAGTGGCATATGTGTACTCAGCCCTGTTTTTTTATAATGACCAAATTATGACAACTAATCCTCACTAAAGTTGATATAATGGCCAAATTATGACAACTAATCCTCACTAAATATAATTTTTTTATAATGACCAAATTATGACAAATAGACCTCACTAAATTTTATATTATTCGGAATCCAAAATTATTTTAAATATAAGACTTTTTGTGCAAGAAAGAAGGCGTCCTCAGCTAAAATTTATGGGTAGTGGCATATGTGTACTCAGCCCTGTTTTTTTATAATGACCAAATTATGACAACTAATCCTCACTAAAGTTGATATAATGGCCAAATTATGACAACTAATCCTCACTAAATATAATTGGCATTATTCGGATTTCAAAATTTTTTCAGATATTATACTTTTTGTGCAAGAAAGATGGCATCCTCAGCTACAATTTACGTGTAGTGGCATATGTGTACTCAGCCCTGTTGTTATATAATGACCAAATTATGACAACTAATCCTCTAAAATTTATATATTGTCCAAATTATGACAACTAATCCTCACTAAATTTAATTGGCATTATTCGGATTTCAAAATTTTTTTAGATATAAGACTTTTTGTGCAAGAAAGAAGGCATCCTCAGCTACAATTTACGTGTAGTGGCATATGTGTACTCAGACCTGTTTTTTTATTATGACCAATTTATGACAACTAATCCTCACTAAAGTTGACATAATGACCAAATTATGACAACTAGTCGTCACTAAATTTAATATAAAAACCAAATTATGACAAATAGTCCTCACTAAAATTGATATTAGACTTTTTGTGTAAGAAAGAGGTCGTCGTCAGCTACAATTTACGGGTAGTGGCATACGAGTACTCAGCACCGTTCTTTTATAATATAGTCCTCACTAAAATTGATATTATTCGAACTCCAAACCTATTTTAGATTTAAGACTTTTTGTTTAAGAAATAGGTCGTCGTCAGCTACAATTTACGGGTAGAGGCATATGTGTACTCAGCCCGTTTTTTTATAATGACCAAATTATGACAAATAGTTCTCACTAAATTTTATATTATTCGGAATCCAAAATTATTTCAGATATAAGACTTTTTGTGTAAGAAAGAGGGCGTCCTCAGCTACAATTTACGGGTAGAGGCATATGTGTACTCAGCATGTTTTTTTATAATGACCAAATTATGACAAATAGTCCTTACTAAATTTTATATTATTCGGAATCCAAAATTATTTCAGATTTAAGACTTTTTGTGTAAGAAAGAGGGCGTCCTCAGCTACAATTTACGGGTGGAGGCATATGTGTACTCAGCCTGTTTTTTTATAATGGCCAAAGTATGACAACTAGTTCTCACTAAAGTTGACATAATGACCAAATTATGACAACTAGTCGTCACTAAATTTAATATAAAAACCAAATTATGACAAATAATCCTCACTAAAATTGATATTACACTTTTTGTGTAAGAAAGATGTCGTCGTCAGCTACAATTTACGGGTAGTAGCATATGTGTACCCAGCCTTGTTCTTTTATAAAATAGTCCTCACTAAAATTTATATTATTCGGATTCCTAAATTATTTCAGATATAAGACTTTTTGTGTAAGAAAGAGGGTGTCCTCAGCTACAATTTACGGGTAGAGGCATATGTGTACTCAGTCCGTTTTTTTATAATGACCAAATTATGACAAATAGTCCTCACTAAATTTTATATTATTCGGAATCCAAAATTATTTTAGATATAAGACTTTTTGTGCAAGAAAGAAGGCGTCCTCAGCTACAATTTATGGGTAGTGGTATATGTGTACTCAGCCCTGTTTTTTTATAATGACCAAATTATGACAACTAATCCTCTAAAATTTATATAATGTCCAAATTATGACAACTAATCCTTACTAAATTTAATTGGCATTATTCGGATTTCAAAATTTTTTTAGATATAAGACTTTTTGTGCAAGAAAGAGGGCATCCTCAGCTACAATTTACGTGTAGTGGCATATGTGTACTCAGACCTGTTTTTCTATTATGACCAACTTATGACAACTAATCCTCACTAAAGTTGACATAATGACCAAATTATGACAACTAGTCGTCACTAAATTTAATATAAAAACCAAATTATGACAAATAGTCCTCACTAAAATTGATATTACACTTTTTGTGTAAGAAAGAGGTCGTCGTCAGCTACAATTTACGGGTAGTAGCATATGTGTACCCAGCCCCGTTCTTTTATAAAATAGTCCTCACTAAAATTTATATTATTCGGATTCCTAAATTATTTCAGATATAAAACTTTTTGTGTAAGAAAGAGGGTGTCCTCAGCTACAATTTACGGGTAGAGGCATATGTGTACTCAGCCTGTTTTTTTATAATGACCAAATTATGACAAATAGTCCTCACTAAATTTTATATTATTCGGAATCCAAAATTATTTCATATATAAAACTTTTTATGTAAGAAAGAGGGCGTCCTCAGCTACAATTTACAGGTAGAGGCATATGTGACCCAATTATGACAAATAGTCCTTACTAAATTTTATATTATTCGGAATCCAAAATTATTTCAGATATAAGACTTTTTGTGTAAGAAAGAGGGCGTCCTCAGCTACAATTTACGGGTAGAGGCATATGTGTACTCAGCCTGTTTTTTTATAATGACCAAATTATGACAAATAGTCCTTACTAAATTTTATATTATTCAGAATCCAAAATTATTTTAGATATAAGACTTTTTGTGCAAGAAAGAAGGCGTCCTCAGCTACAATTTACGGGTAGAGGCATATGTGTTCTCAGCCTGTTTTTTTTATAATGACCAAATTATGACAAATAGTCCTTACTAAATTTTATATTATTCAGAATCTAAAATTATTTTAGATATAAGACTTTTTGCGCAAGAAAGAAGGCGTCCTCAGCTACAATTTATGGGTTGTGGCATACGTGTACTCAGCCCTGCTTTTTTATAATGGTCAAATTATGACAACTAATCCTCACTAAAGTTGACATAAGAAAGAGGGTGTCCTCAGCTACAATTTACGGGTAGAGGCATATGTGTACTCAGTCCGTTTTTTTATAATGACCAAATTATGACAAATAGTCCTCACTAAATTTTATATTATTCGGAATCCAAAATTATTTTAGATATAAGACTTTTTGTGCAAGAAAGAAGGCGTCCTCAGCTACAATTTATGGGTAGTGGTATATGTGTACTCAGCCCTGTTTTTTTATAATGACCAAATTATGACAACTAATCCTCTAAAATTTATATAATGTCCAAATTATGACAACTAATCCTTACTAAATTTAATTGGCATTATTCGGATTTCAAAATTTTTTTAGATATAAGACTTTTTGTGCAAGAAAGAGGGCATCCTCAGCTACAATTTACGTGTAGTGGCATATGTGTACTCAGACCTGTTTTTCTATTATGACCAACTTATGACAACTAATCCTCACTAAAGTTGACATAATGACCAAATTATGACAACTAGTCGTCACTAAATTTAATATAAAAACCAAATTATGACAAATAGTCCTCACTAAAATTGATATTACACTTTTTGTGTAAGAAAGAGGTCGTCGTCAGCTACAATTTACGGGTAGTAGCATATGTGTACCCAGCCCCGTTCTTTTATAAAATAGTCCTCACTAAAATTTATATTATTCGGATTCCTAAATTATTTCAGATATAAAACTTTTTGTGTAAGAAAGAGGGTGTCCTCAGCTACAATTTACGGGTAGAGGCATATGTGTACTCAGCCCGTTTTTTTATAATGACCAAATTATGACAAATAGTCCTCACTAAATTTTATATTATTCGGAATCCAAAATTATTTCATATATAAAACTTTTTATGTAAGAAAGAGGGCGTCCTCAGCTACAATTTATGGGTAGTGGCATATGTGTACTCAGCCCTGTTTTTTTCTATTTTTTTATAATGAACAAATTATGACAGCTAATCCTCACTAAAGTTGATATAATGACCAATTTATGACAACTAATCGTCACTAAAATTAAAATAAAAACCAAATTATGACAAATAGTCCTCACTAAAATTGATATTACATTTATTGTGCAAGAAAGATGTTATCCTCAGCTACAATTTACGGGTAGAGGCATATGTGTACTTAGCCCGTTTTTTTATAATGACCAAATTATGACAAATAGTCCTCACTATATTTTATATTATTCGGAATCCAAAATTATTTTAGATATAAGACTTTTTGTGCAAGAAAGAAGGCGTCCTCAGCTACAGTTTATGGGTAGTGGCATATGTGTAGTCAGCCCTGTTTTTTTTATACCCTCCAAAAAAGAATTTGGAGGGTATATTCACTTTGTCATTCCGTTTGTAACGCATCGAAATATCTCAGACCCCATAAAGTATATATATTCTTGATCTGTGATGAAATCTAAGACGAACTGAGCATGTCCGTCCGTCCGTCTGTGGAAATCACGATTCAGTCCAAACGAAAAGAGCTAGACTCTTGAAATTTTGCGTAAATATATTTTAAGACTTAGAGCAGGGTAAGTTCGAAGATGGGCTAAATCGGGCAAGAGGGAAAAAAGTTCCCCTAAGAAGAACTAAACCAACCCAGAAAAAACAACATAATTTTTAAAGTTTATTGGTTATTTTGTTAAGCAAATGATATATTTTTATGTCAAATATGGTCCAGCTCCTTAAACTTGGAGCCATTAAATAAAATAAAAATATTTTTTGACCCCACCCACTTCAGTGGGCGTTATTATAGGCAAAAATAGCATAAAAATTTAACAAATTGTTTTACTTCAGCCTACATTCCTTAAAAATAACACTTTTAAGCTTTAATGACAAGGCTGAGACGAAACCTGGTACTATTGTGCCCTACCCCCTCCTTCCCCTTCGCCCCCTAAATGACCCTACCAAAAAAAAATTTTTTTTTTAAATTTTGTATATAATCATCCCAAGCATTTATCTTTAGAGTTTTATGACTGCCGATTTCTGCCCTACCTCCCCCCCCACTTCTTCCTCCCCCCCTAAATGACCCTACCAAAAAAAAATTTTTTTCTTAAATTTTGTATATAATCATCCCAAGCATTTATCTTTAGAGTTTTATGACTGCCGATTTTTGCCCTATCCCCCCCCCCCCCTCTTCCTTTGTCCCCTAAATGACCCTACCAAAAAATTTTTTTTTTTTAAATTTTGTATATAATCATCCCAAGCATTTATCTTTAGAGTTTTATGACTGCCGATTTCTGCCCTAGCCCCCCCCCGCTTCTTCCTTTGCCCCCTAAATGACCCTACCAAAAAAAAAAAATTTGTTTTTAAATTTTGTATATAATCATCCCAAGCATTTATCTTTAGAGTTTTATGACTGCCTGTTGCTGCCCTACCCCCTCCTCCCCCTTTGCCCGCTAAATGACCCTATCAAAAAAAAGAAATTTTAATTTTGTATATAATTATCCCAAGCATTTATTTTTAGAGTTTAATGACAAAGGTGAAATGTTTCCCCCACAGCCCTTGCCAGAGCGACCCCGCCAAAATACAGTTTTTATAGCCTCCAAAGAGAATTGCGATGAAGTCTAAGACGGTCTAGCAATGCCCATACGTTCGTCTGTGGAAAACATGATATTGCATATTTTTGAACCCCGCCCCCTTTAGTGGGCGTTGACGTACAATATTATATAAAGGAACTCTGTCCCACCAAGTTAAACATTTCAAATTCACTTACTAAATATTTGGAGGGTATTTAAGATTCGACCCGGTCGAATATAACGTTTTTACTTGTTTATAATGAACAAATTATGACAACTAATCCTCACTAAAGTTGATATAATGGCCAAATTATGACAACTAACCCTCACTAAATATAATTGGCATTATTCGGATTTCAAAATTTTTTCAGATATAAGACTTTTTGTGCAAGAAAGATGGCATCCTCAGCTACAATTTACGTGTAGTGGCATATGTGTACTCAGCCCTGTTTTTTTATAATGACCAAATTTTGACAACTAATCCTCTAACATTTATATAATGTCCAAATTATGACAACTAATCCTCACTAAATATAATTGGCATTATTCGGATTTCAAAATTTTTTCAGATATAAGACTTTTTGTGCAAGAAAGAGGGCATCCTCAGCTAAAATTTACGTGTAGTGGCATATGTGTACTCAGACCTGTTTTTTTATAATGACCAAATTATGACAACTAATCCTCACTAAAGTTGACATAATGACCAAATTATGACAACTAGTCGTCACTAAATTTAATATAAAAACCAAATTATGACAAATAGTCCTCACTAAAATTGATATTACACTTTTTGTGTAACAAAGAGGTCGTCCTCAGCTACAATTTATGGGTAGTGGCATATGTGTCCTCAGCCCTTTTTTTTATAATGGCCAAATTATGACAACTAATCCTCACTAAAGTTGATATAATGGCCAAATTATGACAGCTAATCCTCACTAAATATAATTGGCATTATTAGGATATCAAAATTTTCTCAGATATAAGACTTTTTGTGCAAGAAAGATGGCATCCTCAGCTACAATTTATGTGTAGTGGCATATGTGTACTCAGCCCCGTTTTTTTATAAAGACCAAATTATGACAACTAATCCTCTAAAATTTATATAATGTCCAAATTATGACAACTAATATTCACTATATATAATTGGCATTATTCGGATTTAAAATTTTTTCAGATATAAACCTTTTTGTGCAAGAAAGAGGGCATCCTCAGCTACAATTTACGTATAGTGGCGTATGTGTACTCAGACCTGTTTTTTTATAATGACCAAATTATGACAACTAATCCTCACTAAAGTTGACATAATGACCAAATTATGACAACTAGTCGTCACTAAATTTAATATAAAAACCAAATTATGACAAATAGTCCTCACTAAAATTGATATTACACTTTTTGTGTAACAAAGAGGTCGTCGTCACCTACAATTTACGGGTAGTAGCATATGTGTACTCAGTCCCGTTCTTTTATAAAATAGTCCTCATTAAAATTTATATTATTCGAATTCCTAAATTATTTCAGATATAAGACTTTTTGTGTAAGAAAGAGGGCGTCCTCAGCTACAATTTACGGGTAGAGGCATATGTGTATTCAGCCCGTTTTTTTATAATGACCAAATTATGACAAATAGTCCTCACCAAATTTTATATTATTCGGAATCCGAAATAATTTTAGATATAAGATTTTTTGTGCAAGAAAGAAGGCGTCCTCAGCTACAATTTATGGGTAGTGGCATATGTGTACTCAGCCCTGTTTTTTTTATAATGACCAAATTATGACAACTAATCCTCACTAAAGTTGATATAATGGCCAAATTATGACAGCTAATCCTCACTAAATATAATTGGCATTATTAGGATATCAAAATTTTCTCAGATATAAGACTTTTTGTGCAAGAAAGATGGCATCCTCAGCTACAATTTATGTGTAGTGGCATATGTGTACTCAGCCCCGCTTTTTTATAAAGACCAAATTATGACAACTAATCCTCTAAAATTTATATAATGTCCAAATTATGACAACTAATATTCACTAAATATAATTGGCATTATTCGGATTTAAAATTTTTTCAGATATAAGACTTTTTGTGCAAGAAAGAGGGCATCCTCAGCTATAATTTACGTATAGTGGCGTATGTGTACTCAGACCTGTTTTTTTATAATGACCAAATTATGACAACTAATCCTCACTAAAGTTGACATAATGACCAAATTATGACAACTAGTCATCACTAAATTTAATATAAAAACCAAATTATGACAAATAGTCCTCACTAAAATTGATATTACACTTTTTGTGTAACAAAGAGGTCGTCGTCACCTACAATTTACGGGTAGTAGCATATGTGTACTCAGTCCCGTTCTTTTATAAAATAGTCCTCATTAAAATCTATATTATTCGGATTCCTAAATTATTTCAGATATAAGACTTTTTGTGTAAGAAAGAGGGCGTCCTCAGCTACAATTTACGGGTAGAGGCATATGTGTACTCAGCCCGTTTTTTTATAATGACCAAATTATGACAAATAGTCTTCACCAAATTTTATATTATTCGGAATCCGAAATTATTTTAGATATAAGATTTTTTGTGCAAGAAAGAAGGCGTCCTCAGCTACAATTTATGGGTAGTGGCATATGTGTACTCAGCCCCGTTTTTTTTGTAAAGACCAAATTATGACAACTAATCCTCTAAATTTTATATAATGTCCAAATTATGACAACTAATATTCACTAAATATAATTGGCATTATTAGGATATCAAAATTTTCTCAGATATAAAACTTTTTGTGCAAGAAAGATGGCATCCTCAGCTACAATTTATGTGTAGTGGCATATGTGTACTCAGCCCCGTTTTTTTATAAAGACCAAATTATGACAACTAATCCTCTAAAATTTATATAATGTCCAAATTATGACAACTAATATTCACTAAATATAATTGGCATTATTCGGATTTAAAATTTTTTCAGATATAAGACTTTTTGTGCAAGAAAGAGGGCATCCTCAGCTACAATTTACGTATAGTGGCGTATGTGTACTCAGACCTGTTTTTTTATAATGACCAAATTATGACAACTAATCCTCACTAAAGTTGACATAATGACCAAATTATGACAACTAGTAGTCACTAAATTTAATATAAAAACCAAATTATGACAAATAGTCCTCACTAAAATTGATATTACACTTTTTGTGTAACAAAGAGGTCGTCGTCACCTACAATTTACGGGTAGTAGCATATGTGTACTCAGTCCCGTTCTTTTATAAAATTGTCCTCACTAAAATTTATATTATTCGGATTCCTAAATTATTTCAGATATAAGACTTTTTGTGTAAGAAAGAGGGCGTCCTCACTGTTTTTTTTATAATGACCAAATTATGACAACTAATCCTCACTAAAGTTGATATAATGGCCAAATTATGACAGCTAATCCTCACTAAATATAATTGGCATTATTAGGATATCAAAATTTTCTCAGATATAAGACTTTTTGTGCAAGAAAGATGGCATCCTCAGCTACAATTTATGTGTAGTGGCATATGTGTACTCAGCCCCGTTTTTTTATAAAGACCAAATTATGACAACTAATCCTCTAAAATTTATATAATGTCCAAATTATGACAACTAATCCTCACTAAATTTAATTGGCATTATTCGGACTTAAAATTTTTTCAGATATAAGACTTTTTGTGCAAGAAAGAGGGCATCCTCAGCTACAATTTACGTGTAGTGGCATATGTGTACTCAGACCTGTTTTTTTTATAATGAACAAATTATGACAACTAATCCTCACTAAAGTTGATATAATGACCAATTTATGACAACTAATCGTCACTAAATTTAATATAAAAACCAAACTATGACAAATAGTCCTAAAATTGATATTACACTTTTTGTGTACGGAAGAGGTCGTCGTCAGCTACAATTTACGGGTAGTAGCATATGTGTACTCAGCCCCGTTCTTTTATAAAATAGTCCTCACTAAAATCTATATTATTCGGATTCTTAAATTATTTCAGATATAAGACTTTTTGTTTAAAAAAGAGGGCGTCCTCAGCTACAATCTACGGGTAGTGGCATATGTGTACTCAGCCCGTTTTTTTATAATGACCAAATTATGACAAATAGTCCTCACTAAAATTGATATTACATTTATTGTGCAAGAAAGATGTTATCCTCAGCTACAATTTACGGGTAGAGGCATATGTGTACTTAGCCCGTTTTTTTATAATGACCAAATTATGACAAATAGTCCTCACTATATTTTATATTATTCGGAATCCAAAATTATTTTAGATATAAGACTTTTTGTGCAAGAAAGAAGGCGTCCTCAGCTACAGTTTATGGGTAGTGGCATATGTGTAGTCAGCCCTGTTTTTTTTATACCCTCCAAAAAAGAATTTGGAGGGTATATTCACTTTGTCATTCCGTTTGTAACGCATCGAAATATCCATCTCAGACCCCATAAAGTATATATATTCTTGATCGGTGATGAAATCTAAGACGAACTGAGCATGTCCGTCCGTCCGTCCGTCTGTGGAAATCACGATTCAGTCCAAACGAAAAGAGCTAGACTCTTGAAATTTGGCGTAAATATATTTTAAGACTTAGAGCAGGTTAAGTTCGAAGATGGGCTAAATCGGGCAAGAGGGAAAAAAGTTCCCCTAAGAAGAACTAAACCAACCCAGAAAAAACAACATAATTTTTAAAGTTTTTTGGTTATTTTGTTAAGCAAATGATATATTTTTATATCAAATATGGTCCAGCTCCTTAAACTTGGAGCCATTAAATAAAATAAAAATATTTTTTGACCCCGCCCACTTCAGTGGGCGTTATTATAGGCAAAAATAGCATAAAAATTTAACAAATTGTTTTACTTCAGCCTACATTCCTTAAAAATAACACTTTTAACACATTCGCGGACAGTTCATTTTCGCATAGTCCCTTCGTGGGGCATAGTCTGTATCTTCCGATCTACTAAAGATAATTAATCCGCGACTGAAGCAAAATAATTATAATTAAAAATATAATTATATTTAGTGAAGATTTTTAACAATTTAATTTTACGGTTATCCCCGTCATGTCCCATCCACAATTCCAAATTGATCACACAGGACACATCGGGATTTCCCGTCTTGACATCTGAAGGCAGAGAGCTACTACAAGTAGGTTTTCCTTCTTTATCTGGGATTTCGTCGGAACTTGCTCCATCTGGCTCATAATTTGGATCGCTGCCATACTCTCCATCATCTCTAAAAGGATCGGATACAGATTCATCGCCAGAATCAACTTCTTCGAACAGTTTCAAAACTCTATCTCTTTCTTTGTGGTATCGGTCCATTTTTCCTACAAAAATTCACTACACAAGTAGCACATATCTTTAGTTACTTATGTCCAACTTTATGTTAATTCAAAAGTGACTCGATTTTGTATTTTTACAATGAAATTTATTTACCTTTATCCGCAAATTTATTTGCGTTTATTCGTTGAAAGACAACAAGTGTAATTGGACGCAAATCAAAAAATGTACTGAAAACTGACGGGATATCCCGTCTTGCTTCTACTGATGCGTAATAGATAGCAGCATATGTTTGCAAGTGTTATTGGCTGTTATTTTTAGTTCTATAGCGCCTAAAAGAAAATTTGTAGGGACACTTAATAAAGCAAACCATAATTTAACATTAATTTTAGTGCGGGAGCTACCGGCTTGTCCCAATGATTTAAAAACTTGTTGACGGTATATGCCGTCTTGTCCCAAAATTTTTCATTAAATTGGACGGCAAACGCCGTCTTGTCCGCGAATGTGTTAAGCTTTAATGACAAGGCTGAGACGAAACCTGGTACTATTGTGCCCTACCCCCTCCTTCCCCTTCGCCCCCTAAATGACCCTACCAAAAAAATTTTTTTTTTTAAATTTTGTATATAATCATCCCAAGCATTTATCTTTAGAGTTTTATGACTGCCGATTTCTGCCCTACCTCCCCCCCCACTTCTTCCTCCCCCCCTAAATGACCCTACCAAAAAAAAATTTTTTTCTTAAATTTTGTATATAATCATCCCAAGCATTTATCTTTAGAGTTTTATGACTGCCGATTTTTGCCCTATCCCCCCCCTCTTCCTTTGTCCCCTAAATGACCCCACCAAAAAAAATTTTTTTTTTAAATTTTGTATATAATCATCCCAAGCATTTATCTTAAGAGTTTTATGACTGCCGATTTCTGCCCTAGCCCCCCCCCCCCCCCCCCCCGCTTCTTCCTTTGCCCCCTAAATGACCCTACCAAAAAAAAAAAATTTGTTTTTAAATTTTGTATATAATCATCCCAAGCATTTATCTTTAGAGTTTTATGACTGCCTGTTGCTGCCCTACCCCCTCCTCCCCCTTTGCCCGCTAAATGACCCTATCAAAAAAAAGAAATTTTAATTTTGTATATAATTATCCCAAGCATTTATTTTTAGAGTTTAATGACAAAGGTGAAATGTTTCCCCCACAGCCCTTGCCAGAGCGACCCCGCCAAAATACAGTTTTTATAGCCTCCAAAGAGAATTGCGATGAAGTCTAAGACGGTCTAGCAATGCCCATACGTTCGTCTGTGGAAAACATGATATTGCATATTTTTGAACCCCGCCCCCTTTAGTGGGCGTTGACGTACAATATTATATAAAGGAACTCTGTCCCACCAAGTTAAACATTTCAAATTCACTTACTAAATATTTGGAGGGTATTTAAGATTCGACCCGGTCGAATATAACGTTTTTACTTGTTTATAATGAACAAATTATGACAACTAATCCTCACTAAAGTTGATATAATGGCCAAATTATGACAACTAACCCTCACTAAATATAATTGGCATTATTCGGATTTCAAAATTTTTTCAGATATAAGACTTTTTGTGCAAGAAAGATGGCATTCTCAGCTACAATTTACGTGTAGTGGCATATGTGTACTCAGCCCTGTTTTTTTATAATGACCAAATTTTGACAACTAATCCTCTAACATTTATATAATGTCCAAATTATGACAACTAATCCTCACTAAATATAATTGGCATTATTCGGATTTCAAAATTTTTTCAGATATAAGACTTTTTGTGCAAGAAAGAGGGCATCCTCAGCTAAAATTTACGTGTAGTGGCATATGTGTACTCAGACCTGTTTTTTTATAATGACCAAATTATGACAACTAATCCTCACTAAAGTTGACATAATGACCAAATTATGACAACTAGTCGTCACTAAATTTAATATAAAAACCAAATTATGACAAATAGTCCTCACTAAAATTGATATTACACTTTTTGTGTAACAAAGAGGTCGTCCTCAGCTACAATTTATGGGTAGTGGCATATGTGTCCTCAGCCCTTTTTTTTTATAATGACCAAATTATGACAACTAATCCTCACTAAAGTTGATATAATGGCCAAATTATGACAGCTAATCCTCACTAAATATAATTGGCATTATTAGGATATCAAAATTTTCTCAGATATAAGACTTTTTGTGCAAGAAAGATGGCATCCTCAGCTACAATTTATGTGTAGTGGCATATGTGTACTCAGCCCCGTTTTTTTATAAAGACCAAATTATGACAACTAATCCTCTAAAATTTATATAATGTCCAAATTATGACAACTAATATTCACTATATATAATTGGCATTATTCGGATTTAAAATTTTTTCAGATATAAACCTTTTTGTGCAAGAAAGAGGGCATCCTCAGCTACAATTTACGTATAGTGGCGTATGTGTACTCAGACCTTTTTTTTATAATGACCAAATTATGACAACTAATCCTCACTAAAGTTGACATAATGACCAAATTATGACAACTAGTCGTCACTAAATTTAATATAAAAACCAAATTATGACAAATAGTTCTCACTAAAATTGATATTACACTTTTTCTGTAACAAAGAAGTCGTCGTCACCTACAATTTACGGGTAGTAGCATATGTGTACTCAGTCCCGTTCTTTTATAAAATAGTCCTCATTAAAATTTATATTATTCGGATTCCTAAATTATTTCAGATATAAGACTTTTTGTGTAAGAAAGAGGGCGTCCTCAGCTACAATTTACGGGTAGAGGCATATGTGTACTCAGCCCGTTTTTTTATAATGACCAAGTTATGACAAATAGTCCTCACCAAATTTTATATTATTCGGAATCCGAAATAATTTTAGATAAAAGATTTTTTGTGCAAGAAAGAAGGCGTCTTCAGCTACAATTTATGGGTAGTGGCATATGTGTACTCAGCCCTGTTTTTTTTATAATGACCAAATTATGACAACTAATCCTCACTAAAGTTGATATAATGGCCAAATTATGACAGCTAATCCTCACTAAATATAATTGGCATTATTAGGATATCAAAATTTTCTCAGATATAAGACTTTTTGTGCAAGAAAGATGGCATCCTCAGCTACAATTTATGTGTAGTGGCATATGTGTACTCAGCCCCGTTTTTTTATAAAGACCAAATTATGACAACTAATCCTCTAAAATTTATATAATGTCCAAATTATGACAACTAATATTCACTAAATATAATTGGCATTATTCGGATTTAAAATTTTTTCAGATATAAGACTTTTTGTGCAAGAAAGAGGGCATCCTCAGCTACAATTTACGTATAGTGGCGTATGTGTACTCAGACCTGTTTTTTTATAATGACAAAATTATGACAACTAATCCTCACTAAAGTTGACATAATGACCAAATTATGACAACTAGTCGTCACTAAATTTAATATAAAAACCAAATTATGACAAATAGTCCTCACTAAAATTGATATTACACTTTTTGTGTAACAAAGAGGTCGTCGTCACCTACAATTTACGGGTAGTAGCATATGTGTACTCAGTCCCGTTCTTTTATAAAATAGTCCTCATTAAAATCTATATTATTCGGATTCCTAAATTATTTCAGATATAAGACTTTTTGTGTAAGAAAGAGGGCGTCCTCAGCTACAATTTACGGGTAGAGGCATATGTGTACTCAGCCCGTTTTTTTATAATGACCAAATTATGACAAATAGTCTTCACCAAATTTTATATTATTCGGAATCCGAAATTATTTTAGATATAAGATTTTTTGTGCAAGAAAGAAGGCGTCCTCAGCTACAATTTATGGGTAGTGGCATATGTGTACTCAGCCCCGTTTTTTTATAAAGACCAAATTATGACAACTAATCCTCTAAATTTTATATAATGTCCAAATTATGACAACTAATATTCACTAAATATAATTGACATTATTAGGATATCAAAATTTTCTCAGATATAAGACTTTTTGTGCAAGAAAGATGGCGTCCTCAGCTACAATTTATGGGTAGTGGCATATGTGTACTCAGCCCTGTTTTTTTTATAATGACCAAATTATGACAACTAATCCTCACTAAAGTTGATATAATGACCAATTTATGACAACTAATCGTCACTAAAATTAAAATAAAAACCAAATTATGACAAATAGTCCTCACTAAAATTGATATTACATTTATTGTGTAAAAAAGAGGTCGACGTCAGCTACAATTTACGGGTAGTGGCATATGTGTACTCAGCACCGTTCTTTTATAATATAGTCCCCACTAAAATTGATATTATTCGAATTCCAAAACTATTTCAGATTTAAGACTTTTTGTGTAAGAAAGGGTGCGTCCTCAGCTACAATTTATGGGTAGTGGCATATGTGTGCTCAGCCCTGTTTTTTTATAATGAACAAATTATGACAACTAATCCTCACTAAATTTTATATTATTCAGAATCCAAAATTATTTTAGATATAAGACTTTTTATGCAAGAAAGAAGGCGTCCTCAGCTACAATTTATGGGTAGTGGCATATGTGTACTCAGCCCTGTTTTTTTTTATAATGAACAAATTATGACAACTAATCCTCATTAAAGTTGATATAATGGCCAAATTATGACAACTAATCCTCACTAAATTTAATTGGCATTATTCGGATTTCAAAATTTTTTCAGATATAAGACTTTTTGTGCAAGAAAGATGGCATCCTCAGCTACAATTTACGTGTAGTGGCATATGTGTACTCAGACCTGTTTTTTTATAATGACCAAATTATGACAACTAATCCTCACTAAAGTTGACATAATGACCAAATTATGACAACTAGTCTTATTTAAATTTAATATAAAAACCAAATTATGACAAATAGTCCTCACTAAATTTAATATAAAAACCAAATTATGACAAATAGTCCTCACTAAAATTGATATTACACTTTTTGTGTAACAAAGAGGTCGTCGTCACCTACAATTTACGGGTAGTAGCATATGTGTACTCAGTCCCGTTCTTTTATAAAATAGTCCTCATTAAAATTTATATTATTCTGATTCCTAAATTATTTCAGATATAAGACTTTTTGTGTAAGAAAGAGGGCGTCCTCAGCTACAATTTACGGGTAGAGGCATATGTGTACTCAGCCCGTTTTTTTATAATGACCAAATTGTGACAAATAGTCTTCACCAAATTTTATATTATTCGGAATCCGAAATTATTTTAGATATAAGATTTTTTGTGCAAGAAAGAAGGCGTCCTCAGCTACAATTTATGGGTAGTGGCATATGTGTACTCAGCCCCGTTTTTTTATAAAGACCAAATTATGACAACTAATCCTCTAAAATTTATATAATGTCCAAATTATGACAACTAATATTCACTAAATATAATTGGCATTATTAGGATATCAAAATTTTCTCAGATATAAGACTTTTTGTGCAAGAAAGATGGCATCCTCAGCTACAATTTATGTGTAGTGGCATATGTGTACTCAGCCCCGTTTTTTTATAAAGACCAAATTATGACAACTAATCCTCTAAAATTTATATAATGTCCAAATTATGACAACTAATATTCACTAAATATAATTGGCATTATTCGGATTTAAAATTTTTTCAGATATAAGACTTTTTGTGCAAGAAAGAGGGCATCCTCAGCTACAATTTACGTATAGTGGCGTATGTGTACTCAGACCTGTTTTTTTATAATGACCAAATTATGACAACTAATCCTCACTAAAGTTGACATAATGACCAAATTATGACAACTAGTCGTCACTAAATTTAATATAAAAACCAAATTATGACAAATAGTCCTCACTAAAATTGATATTACACTTTTTGTGTAACAAAGAGGTCGTCGTCACCTACAATTTACGGGTAGTAGCATATGTGTACTCAGTCCCGTTCTTTTATAAAATAGTCCTCACTAAAATTTATATTATTCGGATTCCTAAATTATTTCAGATATAAGACTTTTTGTGTAAGAAAGAGGGCGTCCTCAGCTACAATTTACGGGCAGAGGCATATGTGTACTCAGCCCGGTTTTTTATAATGACCAAATTATGACAAATAGTCCTCACCAAATTTTATATTATTCGGAATCCGAAATTATTTTAGATATAAGACTTTTTGTGCAAGAAAGAAGGCGTCCTCAGCTACAATTTATGGGTAGTGAATTATGAAAAATAGTCCTCACTAAATTTTATATTATTAGGAATCCAAAATTATTTTAGATATAAGACTTTTTGTGCAAGAAAGAAGGCGTCCCACAGTGCTTTGTCCCCATATAACGATGGGACAAAAACAGAAGGAGTTGTCAGATATTTTTGAAATTTGGTACACTAGCATAAACTAGCTTAGTTAAGAAAAATATGAATTTTTGGAAAAATCGGCCCAAGGACACGCCTACCTCCCATGTGTCCTGAAATTGAAAAATATAATTTTAGCTTCAATAATGCCCACAAAATTACAAAAAGTGGTCATGCTGATACATATACAACTAGCAACGTGTGTGTAAATTTTTATTTAAATCGGACAAAGGACTCAAGGTCCTGCCATATATCCTTTTTATTAAAAACCCTATCACTCCTACAAAAATTGTCCGATCGTAATAAATTTTGGTATGTTAATTCATATTTGCAAGATATATATTTATGCTAAATTTTAGTAGAATTGGGTTACCAATGTGGAAAATACAAAAACATCATTAATTGAAAAATAGGCTAAAACGGTTAAAATACTCTTGCAGAAATAAAACTATAAGGATTTTTGAAAGATAACATAAATGAAAAAATTAAAGAGGAAAACTAGCAATGTTAACGTCAAAAAAATCATATCGCACTTGATCCATCCAAATTTTTATTTTTTTACTTTTCAAAAAAAATCGACGCGTAGTATTAATATCCGCTGCAAAAATATCGTGCTATTTTGGCTACTTTTTGTTAATAAAATGGTTGGTTTAAAAATTCTTTTTCATATGCCTTTAATATTAAATTTAAAAGTGTTTTGCTTCTACTGAGCATTTTGACTTAATACCCTCGTGTTGATTAAGTGCGATATATTTTGATAAAAAAATTAAAATTTTGGATTTTGAAACATAAATTATAATAGCTTAACTTAATAATTATATTTTATAACTCCTAAAATAAAAAAACGTTAAAAAAAGATATAAAGACAAACTTATAACAAAGCATCATCGCTACTTGATTCTTCCCAAAACCAATTTTTGCTTCACGAAGACCTCATCTCGTCTTCTATTATCTCATCTTCGATTTCAACATTTTCTCCAAGAATATATTTCTCAATTTCAGCATCTATTATTGTTTGATGATAATACGGGATCTGAAGACAACAACAAATAGGTCCACTAGCACTCACGATCACTTATGTTAAAGGCAGTTAAATTTGTAACACGGTTTTTATACAATAGCAATTTCTATAGAAAATAAAAATATCTCTCACACTTCCGAAAATTTAATATATAGTCGTATTACCGCTGCTGGAATATAGTTACTATCACACACGTGTATTTTAACTTAAAAACAAATGTGTCACGCTATCATCTCTAATTTGAAAAATATAAATAACGGCAAATAATATGATAAAGCAAAACAAAAAAAACTTCAAAATCGAAGTCAATCGCAAATACGTTAAATATGATTAATATGATATGATAATATGATAAAGCAAAACAAAAATATGAAACAAAAAAACTTCAAAATCGAAGTCAATCGCAACTTACAATTTACACAATAATTTAAATATGAAACAGAATCTAATTTATAATTTTTTACCATTCAAAATATAAAACATGTTACGCAATGATATTAAACACTCTTAAATGCCTAATATTTGAGTAAAAATCATAAAATTAGGCATTGCAAAAAACGCATTTTTTTTCAGTTGTGGTAAAAAATAGGCACTAATTTTTGAATACCCTGTTAGCTAAGAGTATAAACCTACAAAAACATTAAAAAAAAAATTTCTAATTTTATATATTTTTTTTTTTATACTCCATCAAACTTAGTAATTTTTGGATTTTCAACAAAAAAAAATGTGTTTTCAGAGCAATAAAAAAAAGTTATTTTGTAAATACATACTAAATTCTAAATTTTAGTTTAACTGCAAATATATTAAAGTACCTGAAAACCAAATTTCGAGTGACTTTTAAAAAAAAATTAATTTTTCAGAATTATTTTTGTGAAACAACTAAAACCTATATTTCTGTTAAGTCATTTTTGCAAGAAATTCTCTGATTTTAACGCCCTCTCGTGGTGGCAAAAGCAATCAGAAAATTTTTTTTTGTTAACATTTATTTGAGATCCCTTATTATCTTTCAAAAAATCTGTATTTAAAAACAATTTGAGAAAATATTTTTTTTTATTTTTGTCTATGGGTCGAAGCATAGTGCGTCCTCAGCTACAATTTATGGATAGTGGCATATGTGTACTCAGCCCCGTTTTTTTAGAAGGACCAAATTATGACAACTAATCCTCTAAAAGTGATATCATTCGAATTCCAAAATTATTTCAGATTTAAATCTTTTTGTATAAGAAAGAGGTTGTCGTCAGCTACAATTACGGGTAGTGGCATACGTGTACTCAGCCCCGTTCTTTTATAATATAGTCCTCACTAAAATTGATTTTATTCGAATTTCAAAACTATTTCAGATTTAAGTCTTTTTGTATAAGAAAGAGGTCGTCGTCAGCTACATTTACGGGTAGTGGCATACGTGTACTCATCCCCGTTCTTTTCTAATGGCCAAATTATGACAACTAGTGCTTACTAAAACTAATATTATTCGAATTCGTAAATTATTTCAGATATAATACTTTTTGTGCTAGAAAGAGGGCGTCCTCAGCTACAGTTTATGGGTAGTGGCATATGTGTACTCAGCCCCGTTATTTTAGAAGGACCAAATTATGACAACTAATCGTCACTAAATTTAATATAATGACCAAATTATGACAAATAGTCCTCAATAAAATTTATATTATTCGAATTCCAAAACTATTTCAGATTTAAGACTTTTTTTGTAAGAAAGAGGTCGTAGTCAGCTACAATTTATGGGTAGAGGCATATGTGAACTCAGCCCGTTTTTTTATAATAACCAAATTATGACAAATAGTTCTCACTAAATTTTATATTATTCGGAATCCAAAATTATTTCAGATATAAGACTTTTGGTATAAGAAAGAGAGCGTCCTCAGCTACAATTTACGGGTAGTGGCATATGTGTACTCAGCCCTGTTTTTTTATAATGACCAAATTATGACAACTTATCCTCACTAAAGTTGATATAATGGCCAAATTATTACAACTAATCCTCACCAAATATAATTGGCATTATTCGGATTTCAAAATTTTTTCAGATGTAAGACTTTTTGTGCAAGAAAGATGGCATCCTCAACTACAATTTACGTGTAGTGGCATATGTGTACTCAGCCCTGTTTTTTTATAATGACCAAATTATGACAACTAATACTCTGAAAGTGATATAATGACCAAATTATAACAACTAGTCCTCACTAAAATTTATATTATTTGGATTCCTAAATAATTTCAGATATAAGAGTTTTGGTGTAAGAAATATGGCATCCTCAGCTACAATTTACGTGTAGTGGCATATGTGTACTAAGCTTTGTTTTTTTATAGTGACCAAATTATGACAACTAATCCTCACTAAAGTTGACATGATGACCAGATAAAAGATTTTTTGTGTAAGAAAGAGTGCGTCCTCAGCTACAATTTACGGGTAGAGGCATATGTGTACTCAGCCCGTTTTTTTATAATGACCAAATTATGACAAATATTCCTCACCAAATTTTATATTATTCGGAATCCAAAATTATTTTGGATATAAGACTTTTTGTGCAAAAAAGAAGGCGTCCTCAGCTACAATTTATGGGTAGTGGCATATGTGTACTCAGCCCTGTTTTTTTATAACGACCAAATTATGACAACTAATCCTCACTAAAGTTGACATAATGACCAAATTCGGACAACTAATAGTCACTAAATTTAATAAAAAACCAAATTATGACAAATAGTCCTCACTAAAATTGATATTACACTTTTTGTGTAAGAAAGAGGTCGTCCTCAGCTACAATTTACGGGTAATGGCATATGTGTACCCAGCGCCGTTTTTTTATTATTACCAAAAAATGACAACTAATCGTCACTTAATTTAAAATAATGACCACATTATGACAAATAGTCCTCACTAAAATTGATATCATTCGAATTCCAAAATTATTTCAGATTTAAAACTTTTTGTATAAGAAAGAAACTGTCGTCAGCTACAATTACGGGTAGTGGCATACGTGTACTCATCCCCGTTCTTTTCTAATGACCAAATTATGATAACTAGTGCTTACTAAAATTAATATTATGGGGATTCCAAACTTATGTTAGATATAAGACTTTTTGTGCAAGAAAGAGGGCATCCTCAGCTACAATTTACGTGTTGTGGCATATGTGTACTCAGACCTGTTTTTTTATAATGACCAAATTATGACAACTTATCTTCACTAAAGTTGACATAATGACCAAATTATGACAACTAATCATCACTAAATTTAATATAATGACCAAATTATGACAAATAGTCCTCACTAAAATTGATATTATTCGAATTCCAAAACTATTTCAGATATAAGACTTTTTGTGTAAGAAAGATGTCATCCTCAGCTACAATTTACGTGTAGTGGCATATGTGTACTTAGCCCTGTTTTTTTATAGTGACCAAATTATGACAACTAATCCTCACTAAAGTTGACATGATGACCAGATAAAAAATTTTTTGTGTCAGAAAGAGGGCGTCCTCAGCTACAATTTACGGGTAGGGGCATATGTGTACTCAGCCCGTTTTTTTATAATGACCAAATTATGACAAATAGTCCTCACTAAGTTTTATATTATTCGGAATCCAAAATTATTTCAGATATAAGACTTTTTGTGTAAGAAAGAGGTCGTCGTCAGCTACAATTACGGGTAGTGGCATACGTGTACTCATCCCCGTTCTTTTCTAATAACCAAATTATGACAACTAGTTCTTACTAAAATTAATATTATGGGGATTCCAAACTTATGTTAGATATAAGACTTTTTGTGCAAGAAAGAGGGCATCCTCAGCTACAATTTACGTGTAGTGGCATATGTGTACTCAGCCCTGTTTTTTTTATAATGACCAAATTATGACAACTTATCTTCATTAAAGTTGACATAATGACCAAATTATGACAACTAATCGTCACTAAATTTAATATAATGACCAAATGATGACAAATAGACCTCACTAAAATTGATATTATTCGAATTCCAAAACTATTTCAGATTTAAGAATTTTTGTGTAAGAAAGAGGTCGTCCTCAGCTACAATTTATGGATAGTGGCATATGTGCACTCAGCCCCGTTTTTTTTAGAAGGACCAAATTATGACAACTAATCCTCTAAAAGTGATATCATTCGAATTCCAAAATTATTTCAGATTTAAATCTTTTTGTATAAGAAAGAGGTCGTCGTCAGCAACATTTACGGGTAGTGGCATACGTGTACTCATCCCCTTTCTTTTCTAATGACCAAATTATGACAACTAGTGCTTACTAAAATTAATATTATTCAAATTCGTAAATTATTTCAGATATAATACTTTTTGTGCTAGAAAGAGGGCGTCCTCAGCTACAGTTTATGGGTAGTGGCATATGTGTACTCAGCCCCGTTTTTTTAGAAGGACCAAATTATGACAACTAATACTCTGAAAGTGATATAATGACCTAATTATAATACCTAGTCCTCACTAAAATTTATATTATTCGGATTCCTAAATTATTTCAGATATAATACTTTTTGTGCAAGAAAGAGGGCATCCTCAGCTACAATTTACGTGTAGTGGCATATGTGTACTCAGCCCTGTTTTTTTATAATGGCCAAATTATGACAACTAACCCTCACTAAAGTTGACATAATGACCAAATGATGACAACTAATCGTCACTACAATTAAAATAAAAACCAAATTATGACAAATAGTTCTCACAAAAATTGATATTACACTTTTTGTGTACGAAAGAGGTCGTCGTCAGCTACAATTTACGGGTAGAGGCATATGTGTACTCAGCCCGTTTTTTTATAATGACCAAATTATGACAAATAGTCCTCACTAAATTTTATATTATTCGGAATCCAAAATTATTTTAGATATAAGACTTTTTGTGCAAGGAAGAAGGCGTCCTCAGCTACACTTTATGGGTAGTAAGATTTAAGACTTTTTGTGTAAGAAAGAGGTCGTCGACAGCTACAATTTACGTCTAAAGGCTAATATAGTCCTCACTAAAATTGATATTATTCGAATATCAAAACTATTTCAGATTTAAGTCTTTTTGTATAAGAAAGAGGTCGTCGTCAGCTACATTTACGGGTAGTGGCATACGTGTACTCATCCCCGTTCTTTTCTAATGGCCAAATTATGACAACTAGTGCTTACTAAAACTAATATTATTCGAATTCGTAAATTATTTCAGATATAATACTTTTTGTGCTAGAAAGAGGGCGTCCTCAGCTACAGTTTATGGGTAGTGGCATATGTGTACTCAGCCCCGTTATTTTAGAAGGACCAAATTATGACAACTAATCGTCACTAAATTTAATATAATGACCAAATTATGACAAATAGTCCTCACTAAAATTTATATTATTCGAATTCCAAAACTATTTCAGATTTAAGACTTTTTTTGTAAGAAAGAGGTCGTCGTCAGCTACAATTTATGGGTAGAGGCATATGTGAACTCAGCCCGTTTTTTTATAATAACCAAATTATGACAAATAGTTCTCGCCAAATTTTATATTATTCGGAATCCAAAATTATTTTAGATATAAGACTTTTTGTGTAAGAAAGAGGGCGTCCTCAGCTACAATTAACGGGTAGTGGCATATGTGTACTCAGCCCTGTTTTTTATAATGACCAAATTATGACAACTAATCCTCACTAAAATGGACATGATGACCAGATAAAAGATTTTTTGTGTAAGGAAGAGGGCGTCCTCATCTACAATTTACGGGTAGAGGCATATGTGTACTCAGCCCGTTTTTTTATAATGACCAAATTATGACAAATAATCCTCACTAAATTTTATATTATTCGGAATCCAAAATTATTTCAGATATAAGACTTTTGGTGTAAGAAAGAGGGCGTCCTCAGCTACAATTTACGGGTAGTGGCATATGTGTACTCAGCCCTGTTTTTTTATAACGACCAAATTATGACAACTAATCCTCACTAAAGTTGATATAATGGCCAAATTATGACAACTAATCCTCACCAAATATAATTGGCATTATTCGGATTTCAAAATTTTTTCAGATGTAAGACTTTTTGTGCAAGAAAGAGGGCGTCCTCAGCTACAATTTACGGGTAGTGGCATATGTGTACTCAGCCCTGTTTTTTTATAACGACCAAATTATGACAACTAATCCTCACTAATGTTGACATAATAACCAAATTATGACAACTAATCGTCACTAAATTTAATATAATGACCAAATTATAACAAATAGTCCTCACTAAATTTTATATTATTCGGAATCCAAAATTATTTCAGATATAAGACTTTTTGTGTAAGAAAGAGGGCGTCCTCAGCTACAATTTACGGGTAGAGACATATGTGTACTCAGCCTGTTTTTTTATAATGACCAAATTATGACAAATAGTCCTTACTAAATTTTATATTATTCGGAATCCAAAATTATTTTAGATATAAGACTTTTTGTGCAAGAAAGAAGGCGTCCTCTGCTACAATTTATGGGTAGTGGCATATGTGTACTCAGCCCTGTTTTTTTATAATGACTAAATTATGACAACTAATCCTCACTAAAGTTGATATAATGGCCAAATTATGACAACTAATCCTCACCAAATATAATTGGCATTATTCGGATTTCAAAAATTTTTCAGATGTAAGACTTTTTGTGCAAGAAAGATGGCATCCTCAGCTACAATTTACGTGTATTGGCATATGTGTACTCAGCCCTGTTTTTTTATAATGACCAAATTATGACAACTAATCCTCACTAAAGTTGACATAATGACCAAATTATGACAACTAATCGTCACTAAATTTAAAATAATGACCACATTATGATAAATAGTCCTCACTAAAATTGATATCATTCGAATTCCAAAATTATTTAAGATTTAAAACTTTTTGTTAAAGAAAGAGGTCGTCGTCAGCTACAATCACGGGTAGTGGCATATATGTACTCATCCCCGTTCATATCCAATGACCAAATTATGACAACTTGTGCTTACTAAAATTAAAATTATAGGGATTCCAAACTTATGTTAGATATAAGACTTTTTGTGCAAGAAAGATGGCATCCTCAGCTACAATTTACGTGTAGTGGCATATGTGTACTCAGCCCTGTTTTTTTATAATGACCAAATTATGACAACTAATCCTCACTAATGTTGACATAATAACCAAATTATGACAACTAATCGTCACTAAATTTAATATAATGACCAAATTATAACAAATAGTCCTCACTAAATTTTATATTATTCGGAATCCAAAATTATTTCAGATATAAGACTTTTTGTGTAAGAAAGAGGGCGTCCTCAGCTACAATTTACGGGTAGAGACATATGTGTACTCAGCCTGTTTTTTTATAATGACCAAATTATGACAAATAGTCCTTACTAAATTTTATATTATTCGGAATCCAAAATTATTTTAGATATAAGACTTTTTGTGCAAGAAAGAAGGCGTCCTCTGCTACAATTTATGGGTAGTGGCATATGTGTACACAGCCCTGTTTTTTTATAATGACCAAATTATGACAACTAATCCTCACTAAAGTTGATATAATGGCCAAATTATGACAACTAATCGTCACTACAATTAAAATAAAAACCAAATTATGACAAATAGTTCTCACAAAAATTGATATTACACTTTTTGTGTAAGAAAGAGGTCGTCGTCAGCTACAATTTACGGGTTGTGGCTTATGTGTACTCAGCACCGTTCTTTTATAATATAGTCCTCACTAAAATTGATATAATTCGAATTCCAAAACTATTTCAGATTTAAATCTTTTTGTATAAGAAAGAGGTTGTCGTCAGCTACAATTACGGGTAGTGGCATACGTGTACTCAGCCCCGTTCTTTTATAATATAGTCCTAACTAAAATTGATTTTATTCGAATTTCAAAACTATTTCAGATTTAAGTCTTTTTGTATAGGAAAGAGGGCGTCCTCAGCTACAGTTTATGGGTAGTGGCATATGTGTACTCAGTCCCGTTTTTTTAGAAGGACCAAATTATAAAAACTAATACTCTGAAAGTGATATAATGACCTAATTATAACACCTAGTCCTCACTAAAATTTATATTATTCGGATTCCTAAATTATTTCAGATATAAGACTTTTTGTGCAAGAAAGAGGGCATCCTCAGCTACAATTTACGTGTAGTGGCATATGTGTACTTAGACCTGTTTTTCTATAATGACAAAATTATGGCAACTAATCCTCACTAAAGTTGACATATTGACCAAATTATGACAACTAGTCGTCACTAAATTTAATATAAAAACCAAATTATGACAAATGATCCTCACTAAAATTGATATTACACTTTTTGTGTAAGAAAGAGGTCGTCGTCAGCTACAATTTACGGGTAGTGGCATATGTGTACTCAGCACCGTTCTTTTATAATATAGTCCTCACTAAAATTGATATTATTCGAATTCCAAAACTATTTCAGATTTAAGACTTTTTGTGTAAGAAAGAGGTCGTCGTCAGCTACAATTTACGGGTAGAGGCATATGTGTACTCAGCCCGTTTTTTTATAATGACCAAATTATGACAAATAGTCCTCACTAAATTTTATAATATTCGGAATCCAAAATTATTTTAGATATAAGACTTTTTGTGCAAGGAAGAAGGCGTCCTCAGCTACACTTTATGGGTAGTAAGATTTAAGACTTTTTGTGTAAGAAAGAGGTCGTCGACAGCTACAATTTACGTCTTAAGGCTAATATAGTCCTCACTAAAATTGATATTATTCGAATATCAAAACTATTTCAGATTTAAGTCTTTTTGTATAAGAAAGAGGTCGTCGTCAGCTACATTTACGGGTAGTGGCATACGTGTACTCATCCCCGTTCTTTTCTAATGGCCAAATTATGACAACTAGTGCTTACTAAAACTAATATTATTCGAATTCGTAAATTATTTCAAATATAATACTTTTTGTGCTAGAAAGAGGGCGTCCTCAGCTACAGTTTATGGGTAGTGGCATATGTGTACTCAGCCCCGTTATTTTAGAAGGACCAAATTATGACAACTAATCTTCACTAAATTTAATATAATGACCAAATTATGACAAATAGTCCTCACTAAAATTTATATTATTCGAATTCCAAAACTATTTCAGATTTAAGACTTTTTTTGTAAGAAATAGGTCGTCGTCAGCTACAATTTATGGGTAGAGGCATATGTGAACTCAGCCCGTTTTTTTATAATAACCAAATTATGACAAATAGTTCTCACTAAATTTTATATTATTCGGAATCCAAAATTATTTTATAAATAATATATTTGTTTGAGTCTTGAGGTTAATTTATATTAATATTTGATATTCGATATTTCGCTAACCATCGGTTAGCTTCTTCAGGAAATTATTTAGTTTTGTCAAAAATTTTCTTTTCAATTAGTATATACAAAATTTTTTTAAAAAAATTTTTTTAAAAGATTTTGTATATACTAATTGAAAAGAAAATTTTTGACAAAACTAAATAATTTCCTGAAGAAGCTAACCGATGGTTAGCGAAATATCGAATATCAAATATTAATATAAATTAACCTCAAGACTCAAACAAATATATTATTTATTAAAGAAAAAAGGTTAAAAAAATTAGACAAAAGAATCAAAATTATTTTAGATATAAGACTTTTTGTGTAAGAAAGAGGGCGTCCTCAGCTACAATTAACGGGTAGTGGCATATGTGTACTCAGCCCTGTTTTTTATAATGACCAAATTATGACAACTAATCCTCACCAAATATAATTGGCATTATTCGGATTTCAAAATTTTTTCAGATGTAAGACTTTTTGTGCAAGAAAGATGGCATCCTCAGCTACAATTTACGTGTAGTGGCATATGTGTACTCAGCCCTGTTTTTTTATAATGACCAAATTATGACAACTAATCCTCACTAAAGTTGACATAATGACCAAATTATGACAACTAATCGTCACTACAATTAAAATAAAAACCAAATTATGACAAATAGTTCTCACAAAAATTGATATTACACTTTTTGTGTAAGAAAAAGGTCGTCGTCAGCTACAATTTACGGGTTGTGGCTTATGTGTACTCAGCACCGTTCTTTTATAATATAGTCCTCACTAAAATTGATATAATTCGAATTCCAAAACTATTTCAGATTTAAGACTTTTTGTGTAAGAAAGAGGTTGTCGTCAGCTACAATTTACGGGTAGAGGCATATGTGTACCTAATTATGACAAATAGTCCTCACTAAATTTTATATTATTCGGAATCCAAAATTATTTCAGATATTAGAAATTTTGTGTAAGAAAGAGGGCGTCCTCAGCTAAAATTTCCTCACTAAAGTTGACATGATGACCAGATAAAAGATTTTTTGTGTAAGAAGGAAGGCGTCTTTAGTTACAATTTACGGGTAGAGGCATATGTGTACTCAGCCCATTTTTTTATAATGACCTAATTATGACAAATAGTCCTCACTAAATTTTATATTATTCGGAATCCAAAATTATTTCAGATATTAGAAATTTTGTGTAAGAAAGAGGGCGTCCTCAGCTACAATTTCCTCACTAAAGTTGACATGATGACCAGATAAAAGATTTTTTGTGTAAGAAGGAAGGCGTCTTTAGTTACAATTTACGGGTAGAGGCATATGTGTACTCAGCCCATTTTTTTATAATGACCAAATTATGACAAATAGTCCTCACTAAATTTTATATTATTCGGAATTCAAAATTATTTCAGATATAAGACTTTTTGTGTAAGAAACAGGGCGTCCTCAGCTACAATTTACGGGTAGAGGCATATGTGTACTCAGCCCGTTTTTTTATAATGACCAAATAATGACAAATAGTCCTCACTAAATTTTATATTATTCGGAATCCAAAATTATTTCAGATATTAGAAATTTTGTGTAAGAAAGAGGGCGTCCTCAGCTACAATTTCCTCACTAAAGTTGACATGATGACCAGATAAAAGATTTTTTGTGTAAGAAGGAAGGCGTCTTTAGTTACAATTTACGGGTAGAGGCATATGTGTACTCAGCCCATTTTTTTATAATGACCAAATTATGACAAATAGTCCTCACTAAATTTTATATTATTTGGAATTCAAAATTATTTCAGATATAAGACTTTTTGTGTAAGAAACAGGGCGTCCTCAGCTACAATTTACGGGTAGAGGCATATGTGTACTCAGCCCGTTTTTTTATAATGACCAAATAATGACAAATAGTCCTCACTAAATTTTAAATTATTCGGAATCCAAAATTATTTTAGATATAAGACTTTTTGTGCAAGTAAGAAGGCGTCCTCAGTTACAATTTATGTGTAGTGGCATATGTGTACTCAGCCCTGTTTTTTTATAATGACCAAATTATGACAACTAATCCTCACTAAAGTTGATATAATGGCCAAATTATGACAACTAATCCTCACTAAATATAATTGGCATTATTCGGATTTCAAAATTTTTTCAGACATTTTCAGACTTTTTGTGCAAGAAAGATGGCATTCTCAGCTACAATTTACGTGTAGTGGCATATGTGTATTCATTATTTTAGATATAAGACTTTTTGTGCAAGAGAGAAGGCGTCCTCAGCTACAATTTATGGGTAGTGGAGTATATGTACACAGCCCTGTTTTTTTTTATAATTACCAAATTATGACAACTAATCCTCACTAAAGTTGATATAATGGCCAAATTATGACATTTAATCCTCACCAAATATAATTGGCATTATTCGGATTTCAAAATTTTTTCAGATATAAGACTTTTTGGGCAAGAAAGATGGCATCCTCAGCTACAATTTACGTGTAGTGGCATATGTGTACTCAGCCCTGTTTTTTTATAATGACCAAATTATGACAACTAGTCCTCCCTAAAGTTGACATGATGACCAGATAAAATATTTTTTGTGTAAGGAAGAGGGCGTCTTCATCTACAATTTACGGGTAGAGGCATATGTGTACTCAGCCCGTTTTTTCATAATGACCAAATTATGACAAATAATCCTCACTAAATTTTATATTATTCGGAATCCAAAATTATTTCAGATATAAGACTTTTGGTGTAAGAAAGAGGGCGTCCTCAGCTACAATTTACGGGTAGTGGCAAATGTGTACTCAGCCCTGTTTTTTTATAATGACCAATTTACGACAACTAATCCTCACTAAAGTTGATATAATGGCCAAATTATGACAACTAATCCGCACTAAATATAATTGGCATTATTCGGAATTCAAAATTTTTTCAGATATAAGACTTTTTGTGCAAGAAAGATGGCATCCTCAGCTACAATTTTCGTGTAGTGGCATGTGTGTACTCAGCCCTGTTTTTTTATAATGGCCAAATTATGACAACTAATCCTCACTAAAGTTGGCATTATGACCAAATTATGACAACTAATCGTCACTACAATTAAAATAAAAACCAAATTATGACAAATAGTCCTCACTAAAATTGATATTACACTTTTTGTGTAAGAAAGAGGTCGTCGTCAGCTACAAATTACGGGTAGTGGCATATGTGTACTCAGCACCATTCTTTTATAATATAGCCCTCACTAAAATTGATATAATTCGAATTCCAAAACTATTTCAGATTTAAGACTTTTTGTGTAAGAAAGAGGTCGTCGTCAGCTACAATTTACGGGTAGAGGCATATGTGTACTCAGCAGCGTTCTTTTGCAGTATAATCCTCACTAAAATTGATATTATTCGAATTCCAAACCTATTTCAGATTTAAGACTTTTTGTGTAAGAAAGAGGTCGTCGTCAGCTACAATTTACGGGTAGAGGCATATGTGTACTCAGCCCGTATTTTTATATCGACCAATTTATGACAAATAGTCCTCACTAAATTTTATATTATTCGGAATACAAAATTATTTCAGATATAAGACTTTTTGTGTAAGAAAGAGGGCGTCCTCAGCTACAATTTACGGGTAGAGGCATATGTGTACTCAGCCTGTTTTTTTATAATGACCAAATTATGACAAATAGTCCTCACTAAAGTTGACGTAATGACCAAGTTATGACAACTAATCGTCACTAAATTTAATATAATGACCAAATTATGACAACTAGTCCTCACTAAAATTGATATTTTTCGAATTCCAAAATTATTTCAGATTTAAAACCTTTTGTTAAAGAAGGAGGTCGTCGTCAGCTACAATCACGGGTAGTTGCATACGTGTACTCATCCCCGTTCTTTTCTAATGACCAAATTATGACAACTAGTGCTTACTAAAATTAATATTATGGGGATTCCAAACTTATGTTAGATATAACACTTTTTGTGCAAGAAAGAGGGCATCCTCAGCTACAATTTACATGTAGCGGCAAATGTGTACTCAGCCCTGTTTTTTTATAATGACCAATTTACGACAACTAATCCTGACTAAAGTTGATATAATGGCCAAATTATGACAACTATTCCGCACTAAATATAATTGGCATTATTCGGAATTCAAAATTTTTTCAGATATAAGACTTTTTGTGCAAGAAAGATGGCATCCTCAGCTACTATTTTCGTGTAGTGGCATTTGTGTACTCAGCCCTGTTTTTTTATAATGGCCAAATTATGACAACTAATCCTCACTAAAGTTGGCATAATGACCAAATTATGACAACTAATCGTCACTACAATTAAAATAAAAACCAAATTATGACATATAGTCCTTACTAAAATTGATATTACACTTTTTGTGTAAGAAAGAGGTCGTCGTCAGCTACAATTTACGGGTAGTGGCATATGTGTACTCAGCACCGTTCTTTTATAATATAGTCCTCACTAAAATTGATATAATTCGAATTCCAAAACTATTTCAAATTTAAGACTTTTTGTGTAAGAAAGAAGTCGTCGTCAGCTACAATTTACAAGTAGAGGCATATGTGTACTCAGCCCGTTTTTTTATAATGACCAAATTATGACAAATAGTCCTCACTAAATTTTATATTATTCGGAATCCAAAATTATTTCAGATATAACACTTTTTGTGTACGAAAGAGGGCGTCCTCAGCTACAATTTCCTCACTAAAGTTGACATGATGACCAGATAAAAGATTTTTTGTGTAAGAAAGAGGGCGTCCTCAGCTACAATTTACGGGTAGAGGCATATGTGTACTCAGCAGCGTTCTTTTGCAGTATAATCCTCACTAAAATTGATATTATTCGAATTCCAAACCTATTTCAGATTTAAGACTTTTTGTGTAAGAAAGAGGTCGTCGTCAGCTACAATTTACGGGTAGAGGCATATGTGTACTCAGCCCGTATTTTTATATCGACCAATTTATGACAAATAGTCCTCACTAAATTTTATATTATTCGGAATACAAAATTATTTCAGATATAAGACTTTTTGTGTAAGAAAGAAGGCGTCCTCAGCTACAATTTCCTCACTAAAGTTGACATGATGACCAGATAAAAGATTTTTTTGTGTAAGAAAGAGGGCGTCCTCAGCTACAATTTACGGGTAGAGGCATATGTGTACTCAGCAGCGTTCTTTTGCAGTATAATCCTCACTAAAATTGATATTATTCGAATTCCAAACCTATTTCAGATTTAAGACTTTTTGTGTAAGAAAGAGGGCGTCCTCAGCTACAATTTACGGGTAGAGGCATATGTGTACTCAGCCTGTTTTTTTATAATGACCAAATTATGTCCTCACTAAAGTTGACATAATGACCAAGTTATGACAACTAATCGTCACTAAATTTAATATAATGACCAAATTATGACAACTAGTCCTCACTAAAATTGATATTATTCGAATTCCAAAATTATTTCAGATTTAAAACCTTTTGTTAAAGAAGGAGGTCGTCGTCAGCTACAATCGCGGGTAGTTGCATACGTGTACTCATCCCCGTTCTTTTCTAATGACCAAATTATGACAACTAGTGCTTACTAAAATTAATATTATGGGGATTCCAAACTTATGTTAGATATAACACTTTTTGTGCAAGAAAGAGGGCATCCTCAGCTACAATTTACATGTAGCGGCAAATGTGTACTCAGCCCTGTTTTTTTATAATGACCAATTTACGACAACTAATCCTCACTAAAGTTGATATAATGGCCAAATTATGACAACTAATCCGCACTAAATATAATTGGCATTATTCGGAATTCAAAATTTTTTCAGATATAAGACTTTTTGTGCAAGAAAGATGGCATCCTCAGCTACTATTTTCGTGTAGTGGCATTTGTGTACTCAGCCCTGTTTTTTTATAATGGCCAAATTATGACAACTAATCCTCACTAAAGTTGGCATAATGACCAAATTATGACAACTAATCGTCACTACAATTAAAATAAAAACCAAATTATGACATATAGTCCTTACTAAAATTGATATTACACTTTTTGTGTAAGAAAGAGGTCGTCGTCAGCTACAATTTACGGGTAGTGGCATATGTGTACTCAGCACCGTTCTTTTATAATATAGTCCTCACTAAAATTGATATAATTCGAATTCCAAAACTATTTCAAATTTAAGACTTTTTGTGTAAGAAAGAGGTCGTCGTCAGCTACAATTTACGGGTAGAGGCATATGTGTACTCAGCCCGTTTTTTTATAATGACCAAATTATGACAAATAGTCCTCACTAAATTTTATATTATTCGGAATCCAAAATTATTTTAGATATAAGACTTTTTGTGCAAGAAAGATGGCATCCTCAGCTACAATTTTCGTGTAGTGGCATGTGTGTACTCAGCCCTGTTTTTTTATAATGGCCAAATTATGACAACTAATCGTCACTACAATTAAAATAAAAACCAAATTATGACAAATAGTCGTCACTAAAATTGATATTACACTTTTTGTGTAAGAAAGAGGTCGTCGTCAGCTACAATTTACGGGTAGTGGCATATGTGTACTCAGCACCGTTCTTTTATAATATAGTCCTCACTAAAATTGATATAATTCGAATTCCAAAACTATTTCAGATTTAAGACTTTTTGTATAAGAAAGCGGTCGTCGTCAGCTACAATTTACGGGTAGAGGCATATGTGTACTCAGCCCGTTTTTTTATAATGACCAAATTATGACAAATAGTCCTCACTAAATTTTATATTATTCGGAATACAAAATTATTTCAGATATAAGACTTTTTGTGTAAGAAAGAGGGCGTCCTCAGCTACAATTTACGGGTAGAGGCATATGTGTACTCAGCCTGTTTTTTTATAATGACCAAATTATGACAAATAGTCCTCACTAAAGTTGACATAATGACCAAGTTATGACAACTAATCGTCACTAAATTTAATATAATGACCAAATTATGACAACTAGTCCTCACTAAAATTGATATTATTCGAATTCCAAAATTATTTCAGATTTAAAACCTTTTGTTAAAGAAGGAGGTCGTCGTCAGCTACAATCGCGGGTAGTTGCATACGTGTACTCATCCCCGTTCTTTTCTAATGACCAAATTATGACAACTAGTGCTTACTAAAATTAATATTATGGGGATTCCAAACTTATGTTAGATATAACACTTTTTGTGCAAGAAAGAGGGCATCCTCAGCTACAATTTACATGTAGCGGCAAATGTGTACTCAGCCCTGTTTTTTTATAATGACCAATTTACGACAACTAATCCTCACTAAAGTTGATATAATGGCCAAATTATGACAACTAATCCGCACTAAATATAATTGGCATTATTCGGAATTCAAAATTTTTTCAGATATAAGACTTTTTGTGCAAGAAAGATGGCATCCTCAGCTACTATTTTCGTGTAGTGGCATTTGTGTACTCAGCCCTGTTTTTTTATAATGGCCAAATTATGACAACTAATCCTCACTAAAGTTGGCATAATGACCAAATTATGACAACTAATCGTCACTACAATTAAAATAAAAACCAAATTATGACATATAGTCCTTACTAAAATTGATATTACACTTTTTGTGTAAGAAAGAGGTCGTCGTCAGCTACAATTTACGGGTAGTGGCATATGTGTACTCAGCACCGTTCTTTTATAATATAGTCCTCACTAAAATTGATATAATTCGAATTCCAAAACTATTTCAAATTTAAGACTTTTTGTGTAAGAAAGAGGTCGTCGTCAGCTACAATTTACGGGTAGAGGCATATGTGTACTCAGCCCGTTTTTTTATAATGACCAAATTATGACAAATAGTCCTCACTAAATTTTATATTATTCGGAATCCAAAATTATTTTAGATATAAGACTTTTTGTGCAAGAAAGATGGCATCCTCAGCTACAATTTTCGTGTAGTGGCATGTGTGTACTCAGCCCTGTTTTTTTATAATGGCCAAATTATGACAACTAATCGTCACTACAATTAAAATAAAAACCAAATTATGACAAATAGTCGTCACTAAAATTGATATTACACTTTTTGTGTAAGAAAGAGGTCGTCGTCAGCTACAATTTACGGGTAGTGGCATATGTGTACTCAGCACCGTTCTTTTATAATATAGTCCTCACTAAAATTGATATAATTCGAATTCCAAAACTATTTCAGATTTAAGACTTTTTGTATAAGAAAGCGGTCGTCGTCAGCTACAATTTACGGGTAGAGGCATATGTGTACTCAGCCCGTTTTTTTATAATGACCAAATTATGACAAATAGTCCTCACTAAATTTTATATTATTCGGAATACAAAATTATTTCAGATATAAGACTTTTTGTGTAAGGCGTCCTCAGCTACAATTTACGGGTAGAGGCATATGTGTACTCAGCCTGTTTTTTTATAATGACCAAATTATGACAAATAGTCCTCACTAAAGTTGACATAATGACCAAGTTATGACAACTAATCGTCACTAAATTTAATATAATGACCAAATTATGACAACTAGTCCTCACTAAAATTGATATTATTCGAATTCCAAAATTATTTCAGATTTAAAACCTTTTGTTAAAGAAGGAGGTCGTCGTCAGCTACAATCACGGGTAGTTGCATACGTGTACTCATCCCCGTTCTTTTCTAATGATCAAATTATGACAACTAGTGCTTACTAAAATTAATATTATAGGGATTCCAAACTTATGTTAGATATAACACTTTTTGTGCAAGAAAGAGGGCATCCTCAGCTACAATTTACATGTAGCGGCAAATGTGTACTCAGCCCTGTTTTTTTATAATGACCAATTTACGACAACTAATCCTCACTAAAGTTGATATAATGGCCAAATTATGACAACTAATCCGCACTAAATATAATTGGCATTATTCGGAATTCAAAATTTTTTCAGATATAAGACTTTTTGTGCAAGAAAGATGGCATCCTCAGCTACTATTTTCATGTAGTGGCATTTGTGTACTCAGTCCTGTTTTTTTATAATAGCCAAATTATGACAACTAATCCTCACTAAAGTTGGCATAATGACCAAATTATGACAACTAATCGTCACTACAATTAAAATAAAAACCAAATTATGACATATAGTCCTTACTAAAATTGATATTACACTTTTTGTGTAAGAAAGAGGTCGTCGTCAGCTACAATTTACGGGTAGTGGCATATGTGTACTCAGCACCGTTCTTTTATAATATAGTCCTCACTAAAATTGATATAATTCGAATTCCAAAACTATTTCAAATTTAAGACTTTTTGTGTAAGAAAGAGGTCGTCGTCAGCAACAATTTACGGGTAGAGGCATATGTGTACTCAGCCCGTTTTTTTATAATGACCAAATTATGACAAATAGTCCTCACTAAATTTTATATTATTCGGAATCCAATATTATTTTAGATATAAGACTTTTTGTGCAAGAAAGATGGCATCCTCAGCTACAATTTTCGTGTAGTGGCATGTGTGTACTCAACCCTGTTTTTTTATAATGGCCAAATTATGACAACTAATCGTCACTACAATTAAAATAAAAACCAAATTATGACAAATAGTCGTCACTAAAATTGATATTACACTTTTTGTGTAAGAGAGAGGTCGTCGTCAGCTACAATTTACGGGTAGTGGCATATGTGTACTCAGCACCGTTCTTTTATAATATAGTCCTCACTAAAATTGATATAATTCCAATTCCAAAACTATTTCAGATTTAAGACTTTTTGTGTAAGAAAGCGGTCGTCGTCAGCTACAATTTACGGGTAGAGGCATATGTGTACTCAGCCCGTTTTTTTATAATGACCAAATTATGACAAATAGTCCTCACTAAATTTTATATTATTCGGAATCCAAAATTATTTCAGATATAAGACTTTTTGTGTAAGAAAGAGGGCGTCCTCAGCTACAATTTCCTAACTAAAGTTGACATGATGACCAGATAAAAGATTTTTTGTGTAAGAAAGAGGGCGTCCTCAGCTACAATTTACGGGTAGAGGCATATGTGTACTCAGCCCGTATTTTTATATCGACCAATTTATGACAAATAGTCCTCACTAAATTTTATATTATTCGGAATACAAAATTATTTCAGATATAAGACTTTTTGTGTAAGAAAGAGGGCGTCCTCAGCTACAATTTACGGGTAGAGCCATATGTGTACTCAGCCTGTTTTTTTATAATGACCAAATTATGACAAATAGTCCTTACTAAAGTTGACATAATGACCAAATTATGACAACTAGTCGTCACTAAATTTAATATAAAAACCAAATTATGACAAATAGTCCTCACTAAAATTGATATTACACTTTTTGTGTAAGAAAGATGTCGTCGTCAGCTACAATTTACGGGTAGTGGCATATGTGTACTCAGCACCGTTCTTTTATAATATAGTCCTCACTAAAATTGATATAATTCGAATTCCAAAACTATTTCAGATTTAAGACTTTTTGTGTAAGAAAGCGGTCGTCGTCAGCTACAATTTACGGGTAGAGGCATATGTGTACTCAGCCCGTTTTTTTATAATGACCAAATTATGACAAATAGTCCTCACTAAATTTTATATTATTCGGAATCCAAAATTATTTCAGATATAAGACTTTTTGTGTAAGAAAGAGGGCGTCCTCAGCTACAATTTCCTAACTAAAGTTGACATGATGACCAGATAAAAGATTTTTTGTGTAAGAAAGAGGGCGTCCTCAGCTACAATTTACGGGTAGAGGCATATGTGTACTCAGCACCGTTCTTTTATAGTATAATCCTCACTAAAATTGATATTATTCGAATTCCAAACCTATTTCAGATTTAAGACTTTTTTTGTAAGAAAGAGGTCGTCGTCAGCTACAATTTACGGGTAGAGGCATATGTGTACTCAGCCCGTATTTTTATATCGACCAATTTATGACAAATAGTCCTCACTAAATTTTATATTATTCGGAATACAAAATTATTTCAGATATAAGACTTTTTGTGTAAGAAAGAGGGCGTCCTCAGCTACAATTTACGGGTAGAGCCATATGTGTACTCAGCCTGTTTTTTTATAATGACCAAATTATGACAAATAGTCCTTACTAAAGTTGACATAATGACCAAATTATGACAACTAGTCGTCACTAAATTTAATATAAAAACCAAATTATGACAAATAGTCCTCACTAAAATTGATATTACACTTTTTGTGTAAGAAAGATGTCGTCGTCAGCTACAATTTACGGGTAGTGGCATATGTGTACTCAGCACCGTTCTTTTATAATATAGTCCTCACTAAAATTGATATAATTCGAATTCCAAAACTATTTCAGATTTAAGACTTTTTGTGTAAGAAAGAGGTCGTCGTCAGCTACAATTTACGTGTAGAGGCATATGTGTACTCAGCCCGTATTTGTATATCGACCAAATTATGACATATAGTCCTCACTAAATTTTATATTATTCGGAATCCAAAATTATTTCAGATATAAGACTTTTTGTGTAAGAAAGAGGGCGTCCTCAGCTAAAATTTCCTCACTAAAGTTGACATGATGACCAGATAAAAGATTTTTTGTGTAAGAAAGAGGGCGTCCTCAGCTACAATTTACGGGTAGAAGCATATGTGTACTCAGTCTGTTTTTTTATAATTACCAAATTATGACAAAAAGTCCTTACTAAAGTTGACATAATGACCAAATTATGACAACTAGTCGTCACTAAATTTAATATAAAAACCAAATTATGACAAATAGTCCTCACTAAAATTGATATTACACTTTTGTGTAAGAAAGAGGTCGTCGTCAGCTACAATTTACGGGTAGAGGCATATGTGGACTCAGCCCTGTTTTTTTATAAAGACCAAATTATGACAACTACTCCTCACTAAAGTTGACATAATGACCAAATTATGACAACTAATCGTCACTAAATTTAATATAATGACCAAATTATGACAACTAGTCCTCACTAAAATTGATATTATTCGAATTCCAAAATTATTTCAGATTTAAAACTTTTTGTTAAAGAAAGAGGTCGTCGTCAGCTACAATCACGGGTAGTTGCATACGTGTACTCATCCCCGTTCTTTTCTAATGACCAAATTATGACAACTAGTGCTTACTAAAATTAATATTATGGGGATTCCAAACTTATGTTAGATATAAGACTTTTTGTTTTTTTATAATGGCCAAATTATGACAACTAATCGTCACTACAATTAAAATAAAAACCAAATTATGACAAATAGTCGTCACTAAAATTGATATTACACTTTTTGTGTAAGAGAGAGGTCGTCGTCAGCTACAATTTACGGGTAGTGGCATATGTGTACTCAGCACCGTTCTTTTATAATATAGTCCTCACTAAAATTGATATAATTCCAATTCCAAAACTATTTCAGATTTAAGACTTTTTGTGTAAGAAAGCGGTCGTCGTCAGCTACAATTTACGGGTAGAGGCATATGTGTACTCAGCCCGTTTTTTTATAATGACCAAATTATGACAAATAGTCCTCACTAAATTTTATATTATTCGGAATCCAAAATTATTTCAGATATAAGACTTTTTGTGTAAGAAAGAGGGCGTCCTCAGCTACAATTTCCTAACTAAAGTTGACATGATGACCAGATAAAAGATTTTTTGTGTAAGAAAGAGGGCGTCCTCAGCTACAATTTACGGGTAGAGGCATATGTGTACTCAGCCCGTATTTTTATATCGACCAATTTATGACAAATAGTCCTCACTAAATTTTATATTATTCGGAATACAAAATTATTTCAGATATAAGACTTTTTGTGTAAGAAAGAGGGCGTCCTCAGCTACAATTTACGGGTAGAGCCATATGTGTACTCAGCCTGTTTTTTTATAATGACCAAATTATGACAAATAGTCCTTACTAAAGTTGACATAATGACCAAATTATGACAACTAGTCGTCACTAAATTTAATATAAAAACCAAATTATGACAAATAGTCCTCACTAAAATTGATATTACACTTTTTGTGTAAGAAAGATGTCGTCGTCAGCTACAATTTACGGGTAGTGGCATATGTGTACTCAGCACCGTTCTTTTATAATATAGTCCTCACTAAAATTGATATAATTCGAATTCCAAAACTATTTCAGATTTAAGACTTTTTGTGTAAGAAAGCGGTCGTCGTCAGCTACAATTTACGGGTAGAGGCATATGTGTACTCAGCCCGTATTTTTATATCGACCAATTTATGACAAATAGTCCTCACTAAATTTTATATTATTCGGAATACAAAATTATTTCAGATATAAGACTTTTTGTGTAAGAAAGAGGGCGTCCTCAGCTACAATTTACGGGTAGAGCCATATGTGTACTCAGCCTGTTTTTTTATAATGACCAAATTATGACAAATAGTCCTTACTAAAGTTGACATAATGACCAAATTATGACAACTAGTCGTCACTAAATTTAATATAAAAACCAAATTATGACAAATAGTCCTCACTAAAATTGATATTACACTTTTTGTGTAAGAAAGATGTCGTCGTCAGCTACAATTTACGGGTAGTGGCATATGTGTACTCAGCCCGTATTTGTATATCGACCAAATTATGACATATAGTCCTCACTAAATTTTATATTATTCGGAATCCAAAATTATTTCAGATATAAGACTTTTTGTGTAAGAAAGAGGGCGTCCTCAGCTAAAATTTCCTCACTAAAGTTGACATGATGACCAGATAAAAGATTTTTTGTGTAAGAAAGAGGGCGTCCTCAGCTACAATTTACGGGTAGAAGCATATGTGTACTCAGTCTGTTTTTTTATAATTACCAAATTATGACAAAAAGTCCTTACTAAAGTTGACATAATGACCAAATTATGACAACTAGTCGTCACTAAATTTAATATAAAAACCAAATTATGACAAATAGTCCTCACTAAAATTGATATTACACTTTTGTGTAAGAAAGAGGTCGTCGTCAGCTACAATTTACGGGTAGAGGCATATGTGGACTCAGCCCTGTTTTTTTATAAAGACCAAATTATGACAACTACTCCTCACTAAAGTTGACATAATGACCAAATTATGACAACTAATCGTCACTAAATTTAATATAATGACCAAATTATGACAACTAGTCCTCACTAAAATTGATATTATTCGAATTCCAAAATTATTTCAGATTTAAAACTTTTTGTTAAAGAAAGAGGTCGTCGTCAGCTACAATCACGGGTAGTTGCATACGTGTACTCATCCCCGTTTTTTTATAATGACCAAATTATGAAAAATAGTCCTCACTAAATTTTATATTATTAGGAATCCAAAATTATTTTAGATATAAGACTTTTTGTGCAAGAAAGAAGGCGTCCTCAGCTACAATTTATGGATAGTGGCATATGTGTACCCAGCCCCGTTTTTTTAGAAGGACCAAATTATGACAACTAATCCTCTAAATGTGATATCATTCGAATTCCAAAATTATTTCAGATTTAAAACTTTTTGTATAAGAAAGAGGTTGTCGTCAGCTACAATTACGGGTAGTGGCATACGTGTACTCAGCCCCGTTCTTTTATAATATAGTCCTCACTAAAATTGATTTTATTCGAATTTCAAAACTATTTCAGATTTAAGTCTTTTTGTATAAGAAAGAGGTCGTCGTCAGCTACATTTACGGGTAGTGGCATACGTGTACTCATCCCCGTTCTTTTCTAATGACCAAATTATGACAACGAATCCTCGCTAAAGTTGATATAATGGACAAATTATGACAACTAATCCTCACTAAATATAATTGGCATTATTCGGATTTCAAAATTTTTTCAGAAATAATACTTTTTGTGCAAGAAAGATGGCATCCTCAGCTACAATTTACGTGTAGTGGCATATGTGTACCCAGCCCTGCTTTTTTATAGTGACCAAATTATGACAACTAATCCTCACTAAAGTTGACATGATGACCAGATATAATACTTTTTGTGTAAGAAAGAGGGTGTCCTCAGCTACAATTTACGGGTAGAGGCATATGTGTACTCAGCCTGTTTTTTTATAATGACCAAATTATGACAAATAGTCCTCACTAAATTTTATATTATTCGGAATCCAAAATTATTTTAGATATAAGACTTTTTGTGCAAGAAAGAAGGCGTCCTCAGCTACAATTTATGGGTAGGGGCATATGTGTACTCAGCTTGTTTTTTTATAATGACCAAATTATGAAAAATAGTCCTCACTAAATTTTATATTATTAGGAATCCAAAATTATTTTAGATATAAGACTTTTTGTGCAAGAAAGAAGGCGTCCTCAGCTACAATTTATGGATAGTGGCATATGTGTACTCAGCCCCGTTTTTTTAGAAGGACCAAATTATGACAACTAATCCTCTAAATGTGATATCATTCGAATTCCAAAATTATTTCAGATTTAAAACTTTTTGTATAAGAAAGAGGTTGTCGTCAGCTACAATTACGGGTAGTGGCATACGTGTACTCAGCCCCGTTCTTTTATAATATAGTCCTCACTAAAATTGATTTTATTCGAATTTCAAAACTATTTCAGATTTAAGTCTTTTTGTATAAGAAAGAGGTCGTCGTCAGCTACATTTACGGGTAGTGGCATACGTGTACTCATCCCCGTTCTTTTCTAATGACCAAATTATGACAACTAATCCTCACTAAAGTTGATATAATGGACAAATTATGACAACTAATCCTCACTAAATATAATTGGCATTATTCGGATTTCAAAATTTTTTCAGATATAATACTTTTTGTGCAAGAAAGATGGCATCCTCAGCTACAATTTACGTGTAGTGGCATATGTGTACTCAGCAGTGTTATTTTATAATGACCAAATTATGACAACTAATCCTCTAAAATTGATATAATGTCCAAATTATGACAACTAATCCTCACTAAATTTAATTGGCATTATTCGGATTTCAAAATTTTTTTATATATAAGACTTTTTGTGCAAGAAAGAGGGCATCCTCAGCTACAATTTACGTGTAGTTGCATATGTGTACTCAGACCTGTTTTTTTATTATGACCAAATTATGACAACTAATCCTCACTAAAGTTGACATAATGACCAAATTATGACAACTAGTCGTCACTAAATTTAATACAAAAACCAAATATGACAAATAGTCCTCACTAAAATTGATATTACACTTTTTGTGTAAGAAAGAGGTCGTCGTCAGCTACAATTTACGGGTAGTAGCATATGTGTACTCAGCCCCGTTCTTTTATAAAATAGTCCTCACTAAAATTTATATTATTCGGATTCCTAAATTATTTCAGATATAAAACTTTTTGTGTAAGAAAGAGGGTTTCCTCAGAAACAATATACGGGTAGAGGCATATGTGTACCCAGCCCGTTTTTTTATAATGACCAAATTATGACAAATAGTCCTCACTAAATTTTATATTATTCGGAATCCAAAATAATTTTAGATATAAGACTTTTTGTGCAAGAAAGAAGGCGTCCTCAGCTACAATTTATGGGTAGTGGCATATGTGTACTCAGCCCTGTTTTTTTATAATGACCAAATTGTAACAAATAGTCCTTACTAAATTTTATATTATTCGGAATCCAAAATTATTTCAGATATAACACTTTTTGTGTAAGAAAGAGGGCGTCCTCAGCTACAATTTACGGGTAGAGGCATATGTGTACTCAGCCTGTTTTTTTATAATGACCAAATTATGACAAATAGTCCTTACTAAATTTTATATTATTCAGAATCCAAAATAATTTTAGATATAATACTTTTTGTGTAAGAAAGAAGGCGTCCTCAGCTACAATTTATGGGTAGTGGCATACGTGTACTCAGCCCTGTTTTTTTATAATGGCCAAATTATGACAACTAATCCTCACCAAAGTTGACATAATGACCAAATTATGACAACTAATCCTCACTAAATATAATTGGCATTATTCGGATTTCAAAATTTTTTCAGATATAAGACTTTTTGTGCAAGAAAGATGGCATCCTCAGCTACAATTTACGTGTAGTGGCATATGTGTACTCAGCCCTGTTATTTTATAATGACCAAATTATGACAACTAATCCTCTAAAATTTATATAATGTCCAAATTATGACAACTAATCCTCAATAAATTTAATTGGCATTATTCGGATTTTTTTATAATGACCAAATTATGACAAATAGTCCTTACTAAATTTTATATTATTCAGAATCCAAAATTATTTCAGATATAAGACTTTTTGTGTAAGAAAGAGGGCGTCCTCAGCTACAATTTACGGGTAGAGGCATATGTGTACTCAGCCTGTTTTTCTATAATGACCAAATAATGACAAGTAGACCTCACTAAATTTTATATTATTCGGAATCCAAAATTATTTTAGATACAAGACTTTTTGTGCAAGAAAGAAGGCGTCCTCAGCTACAATTTATGGGTAGTGGCATATGTGTACTCCGCCCTGTTTTTTTATAATGACCAAATTATGACAACTAATCCTCACTAAAGTTGATATAATGGCCAAATTATGACAACTAATCCTCACTAAATATAATTGGCATTATTCGGATTTTAAAATTTTTTCAGATATAAGACTTTTTGTGCAAGAAAGATGGCATCCTCAGCTACAATTTACGTGTAGTGGCATATGTGTACTCAGCCCTGTTATTTTATAATAACCAAATTATGACAACTAATCCTCTAAAATTTATATAATGTCCAAATTATGACAACTAATCCTTACTAAATTTAATTGGCATTATTCGGATTTCAAAATTTTTTTAGATATAAGACTTTTTGTTCTTTTATAAAATAGTCCTCACTAAAATTTATATTATTCGGATTCCTAAATTATTTCAGATATAAAACTTTTTGTGTAAGAAAGAGGTCGTCGTCAGCTACAATTTACGGGTAGAGGCATATGTGTACTCAGCCCGTTTTTTTATAATGACCAAATTATGACAAATAGTCCTCACTAAATTTTATATTATTCGGAATCCAAAATTATTTCAGATATAAAACTTTTTGTGTAAAAAAGAGGGCGTCCTCAGCTACAATTTACGAGTAGAGGCATATGTGTACTCAGCCCTATTTTTTTATAATGACCAAATTATGACAACTAATCCTCACTAAAGTTGACATAATGACCAAATTATGACAACTAATCGTCACTAAATTTAATATAATGACCAAATTATGACAAATAGTCCCCACTAAAATTGATGTTATTCGAATTCCAAAACTATTTCATATTTAAGACTTTTTGTGTAAAAAAGAGGTCGTCGTCAGCTGCAATTTACGGGCAGAGGCATATGTGTACTCATCCCGTTTTTTTACATTGACCAAATTTTGACAAATAGTCCTCACTAAATTTTATATTATTCGGAATCCAAAATTATTTCAGATATAAGACCTTTTGTCCAAAAAAGAAGGCGTCCTCAGCTACAATATATGGGTAGTGGCATATGTGTACTCAGCCCTGTTTTTTTATAATGACCAAATTATGACAACTAATCCTCTAAAATTTATATAATGTCCAAATTATGACAACTAATCCTCAATAAATTTAATTGGCATTATTCGGATTTTTTTATAATGACCAAATTATGACAACTAATCCTCACTAAAGTTGATATAATGGCCAAATTATGACAACTAATCCTCATTTAATATAATTGTCATTATTCGGATTTCAAAATTTTTTCAGATATAAGACTTTTTGTGCAAGAAAGATGTTATCCTCAGCTACAATTTACGTGTAGTGGCATATGTGTACTTAGCCCTGTTTTTTTATAATGGCCAAATTATGACAACTAATCCTCACTAAAGTTGACATAATGACCAATTTATGACAACTAATCTTCACTAAAATTAAAATAAAAATTAAATTATGACAAATAGTCCTCACTAAAATTGATATTACATTTATTGTGTAAGAAAGATGTCGTCGTCAGCTACAATTTACGGGTAGAGGCATATGTGTACTCAGCCCGTTTTTTTATAATGACCAAATTATGACAAATTGTCCTCACTAAATTTTATATTATTCGGAATCCAAATTTATTTATTATATAAAACTTTTTATGTAAGAAAGAGGGCGTCCTCAGCTACAATTTACAGGTAGAGGCATATGTGTACTCAGCCTGTTTTTCTATAATGACCAAATTATGACAAATAGTCCTTACTAAATTTTATATTATTTAGAATCCAAAATTATTTCAGATATAAGACTTTTTGTGTAAGAAAGAGGGCGTCCTCAGCTACAATTTATGGGTAGTGGCATATGTGTACTCAGCCCTGTTTTTTTATAATGACCAAATTATGACAACTAATCCTCACTAAAGTTGATATAATGGCCAAATTATGACAACTAATCCTCACTAAATATAATTGGCATTATTCGGATTTTAAAATTTTTTCAGATATAAGACTTTTTGTGCAAGAAAGATGGCATCCTCAGCTACAATTTACGTGTAGTGGCATATGTGTACTCAGCCCTGTTATTTTATAATGACCAAATTATGACAACTAATTCTCTAAAATTTATATAATGTCCAAATTATGACAACTAATCCTTACTAAATTTAATTGGCATTATTCGGATTTCAAAATTTTTTTAGATATAAGACTTTTTGTTCTTTTATAAAATAGTCCTCACTAAAATTTATATTATTCGGATTCCTAAATTATTTCAGATATAAAACTTTTTGTGTAAGAAAGAGGTCGTCGTCAGCTACAATTTACGGGTAGAGGCATATGTGTAATCAGCCCGTTTTTTTATAATGACCAAATTATGACAAATAGTCCTCACTAAATTTTATATTATTCGGAATCCAAAATTATTTCAGATATAAAACTTTTTGTGTAAAAAAGAGGGCGTCCTCAGCTACAATTTACGAGTAGAGGCATATGTGTACTCAGCCCTATTTTTTTATAATGACCAAATTATGACAACTAATCCTCACTAAAGTTGACATAATGACCAAATTATGACAACTAATCGTCACTAAATTTAATATAATGACCAAATTATGACAAATAGTCCTCACTAAAATTGATATTATCCGAATTCCAAAACTATTTCATATTTAAGACTTTTTGTGTAAAAAAGAGGTCGTCGTCAGCTGCAATTTACGGGCAGAGGCATATGTGTACTCATCCCGTTTTTTTACATTGACCAAATTTTGACAAATAGTCCTCACTAAATTTTATATTATTCGGAATCCAAAATTATTTTGGATATAAGACTTTTTGTGCAAGAAAGAAGGCGTCCTCAGCTACAGTTTATGGGTAGTGGCATATGTGTACTCAGCCCTGTTTTTTTATAATGACCAAAATATGACAACTAATCCTCACTAAAGTTGATATAATGGACAATTTATGACAACTAATCGTCACTAAATTTAATATAATGACCAAATTATGACAAATAGTCCTTACTAAATTTTATATTATTCAGAATCCAAAATTATTTCAGATATAAGACTTTTTGTGTAAGAAAGAGGGCGTCCTCAGCTTTTTTATAATGGCCAAATTATGACAACTAATTCTCACTAAAGTTGACATAAGAAAGAGGGCGTCCTCAGCTACAATTTACGGGTAGAGGCATATGTGTACTCAGCCTGTTTTTCTATAATGACCAAATAATGACAAGTAGACCTCACTAAATTTTATATTATTCGGAATCCAAAATTATTTTAGATACAAGACTTTTTGTGCAAGAAAGAAGGCGTCCTCAGCTACAATTTATGGGTAGTGGCATATGTGTACTCAGCCCTGTTTTTTTATAATGACCAAATTATGACAACTAATCCTCACTAAAGTTGATATAATGGCCAAATTATGACAACTAATCCTCACTAAATATAATTGGCATTATTCGGATTTTAAAATTTTTTCAGATATAAGACTTTTTGTGCAAGAAAGATGGCGTCCTCAGCTTTTTTATAATGGCCAAATTATGACAACTAATTCTCACTAAAGTTGACATAAGAAAGAGGGCGTCCTCAGCTACAATTTACGGGTAGAGGCATATGTGTACTCAGCCTGTTTTTCTATAATGACCAAATAATGACAAGTAGACCTCACTAAATTTTATATTATTCGGAATCCAAAATTATTTTAGATACAAGACTTTTTGTGCAAGAAAGAAGGCGTCCTCAGCTACAATTTACGTGTAGTGGCATATGTGTACTCAGCCCTGTTATTTTATAATGACCAAATTATGACAACTAATCCTCACTAAAGTTGATATAATGGCCAAATTATGACAACTAATCCTCACTAAATATAATTGGCATTATTCGGATTTTAAAATTTTTTCAGATATAAGACTTTTTGTGTAAGAAAGAGGGCGTCCTCAGCTTTTTTATAATGGCCAAATTATGACAACTAATTCTCACTAAAGTTGACATAAGAAAGAGGGCGTCCTCAGCTACAATTTACGGGTATAGGCATATGTGTACTCAGCCTGTTTTTCTATAATGACCAAATAATGACAAGTAGACCTCACTAAATTTTATATTATTCGGAATCCAAAATTATTTTAGATACAAGACTTTTTGTGCAAGAAAGAAGGCGTCCTCAGCTACAATTTACGTGTAGTGGCATATGTGTACTCAGCCCTGTTATTTTATAATGACCAAATTATGACAACTAATCCTCTAAAATTTATATAATGTCCAAATTATGACAACTAATCCTTACTAAATTTAATTGGCATTATTCGGATTTCAAAATTTTTTTAGATATAAGACTTTTTGTTCTTTTATAAAATAGTCCTCACTAAAATTTATATTATTCGGATTCCTAAATTATTTCAGATATAAAACTTTTTGTGTAAGAAAGAGGTCGTCGTCAGCTACAATTTACGGGTAGAGGCATATGTGTACTCAGCCCGTTTTTTTATAATGACCAAATTATGACAAATAGTCCTCACTAAATTTTATATTATTCGGAATCCAAAATTATTTCAGATATAAAACTTTTTGTGTAAAAAAGAGGGCGTCCTCAGCTACAATTTACGAGTAGAGGCATATGTGTACTCAGCCCTATTTTTTTATAATGACCAAATTATGACAACTAATCCTCACTAAAGTTGACATAATGACCAAATTATGACAACTAATCGTCACTAAATTTAATATAATGACCAAATTATGACAAATAGTCCCCACTAAAATTGATGTTATTCGAATTCCAAAACTATTTCATATTTAAGACTTTTTGTGTAAAAAAGAGGTCGTCGTCAGCTGCAATTTACGGGCAGAGGCATATGTGTACTCATCCCGTTTTTTTACATTGACCAAATTTTGAAAAATAGTCCTCACTAAATTTTATATTATTCGGAATCCAAAATTATTTCAGATATAAGACCTTTTGTCCAAAAAAGAAGGCGTCCTCAGCTACAATATATGGGTAGTGGCATATGTGTACTCAGCCCTGTTTTTTTATAATGACCAAATTATGACAACTAATCCTCACTAAATATAATTGGCATTATTCGGATTTCAAAATTTTTTCAGATATAAGACTTTTTGTGCAAGAAAGATGGCATCCTCAGCTACAATTTACGTGTAGTGGCATATGTGTACTCAGCCCTGTTATTTTATAATGACCAAATTATGACAACTAATCCTCTAAAATTTATATAATGTCCAAATTATGACAACTAATCCTCAATAAATTTAATTGGCATTATTCGGATTTTTTTATAATGACCAAATTATGACAACTAATCCTCACTAAAGTTGATATAATGGCCAAATTATGACAACTAATCCTCATTTAATATAATTGTCATTATTCGGATTTCAAAATTTTTTCAGATATAAGACTTTTTGTGCAAGAAAGATGTTATCCTCAGCTACAATTTACGTGTAGTGGCATATGTGTACTTAGCCCTGTTTTTTTATAATGGCCAAATTATGACAACTAATCCTCACTAAAGTTGACATAATGACCAATTTATGACAACTAATCTTCACTAAAATTAAAATAAAAATTAAATTATGACAAATAGTCCTCACTAAAATTGATATTACATTTATTGTGTAAGAAAGATGTCGTCGTCAGCTACAATTTACGGGTAGAGGCATATGTGTACTCAGCCCGTTTTTTTATAATGACCAAATTATGACAAATTGTCCTCACTAAATTTTATATTATTCGGAATCCAAAATTATTTCATATATAAAACTTTTTATGTAAGAAAGAGGGCGTCCTCAGCTACAATTTACAGGTAGAGGCATATGTGTACTCAGCCTGTTTTTCTATAATGACCAAATTATGACAAATAGTCCTTACTAAATTTTATATTATTCAGAATCCAAAATTATTTCAGATATAAGACTTTTTGTGTAAGAAAGAGGGCGTCCTCAGCTACAATTTACGGGTAGAGGCATATGTGTACTCAGCCTGTTTTTTTCTAATGACCAAATTATGACAAATAGTCCTTACTAAATTTTATATTATTCAGAATCCAAAATTATTTTAGATATAAGACTTTTTGTGCAAGAAAGAAGGCGTCCTCAGCTACAATTTATGGGTAGTGGCATACGTGTACTCAACCCTGCTTTTTTATAATGGCCAAATTATGACAACTAATCCTCACTAAAGTTGACATAAGAAAGAGGGCGTCCTCAGCTACAATTTACGGGTAGAGGCATATGTGTACTCAGCCTGTTTTTCTATAATGACCAAATAATGACAAGTAGACCTCACTAAATTTTATATTATTCGGAATCCAAAATTATTTTAGATACAAGACTTTTTGTGCAAGAAAGAAGGCGTCCTCAGCTACAATTTATGGGTAGTGGCATATGTGTACTCAGCCCTGTTTTTTTATAATGACCAAATTATGACAACTAATCCTCACTAAAGTTGATATAATGGCCAAATTATGACAACTAATCCTCACTAAATATAATTGGCATTATTCGGATTTTAAAATTTTTTCAGATATAAGACTTTTTGTGCAAGAAAGATGGCATCCTCAGCTACAATTTACGTGTAGTGGCATATGTGTACTCAGCCCTGTTATTTTATAATGACCAAATTATGACAACTAATTCTCTAAAATTTATATAATGTCCAAATTATGACAACTAATCCTTACTAAATTTAATTGGCATTATTCGGATTTCAAAATTTTTTTAGATATAAGACTTTTTGTTCTTTTATAAAATAGTCCTCACTAAAATTTATATTATTCGGATTCCTAAATTATTTCAGATATAAAACTTTTTGTGTAAGAAAGAGGTCGTCGTCAGCTACAATTTACGGGTAGAGGCATATGTGTAATCAGCCCGTTTTTTTATAATGACCAAATTATGACAAATAGTCCTCACTAAATTTTATATTATTCGGAATCCAAAATTATTTCAGATATAAAACTTTTTGTGTAAAAAAGAGGGCGTCCTCAGCTACAATTTACGAGTAGAGGCATATGTGTACTCAGCCCTATTTTTTTATAATGACCAAATTATGACAACTTATCCTCACTAAAGTTGACATAATGACCAAATTATGACAACTAATCGTCACTAAATTTAATATAATGACCAAATTATGACAAATAGTCCTCACTAAAATTGATATTATTCGAATTCCAAAACTATTTCATATTTAAGACTTTTTGTGTAAAAAAGAGGTCGTCGTCAGCTGCAATTTACGGGCAGAGGCATATGTGTACTCATCCCGTTTTTTTACATTGACCAAATTTTGACAAATAGTCCTCACTAAATTTTATATTATTCGGAATCCAAAATTATTTTGGATATAAGACTTTTTGTGCAAGAAAGAAGGCGTCCTCAGCTACAGTTTATGGGTAGTGGCATATGTGTACTCAGCCCTGTTTTTTTATAATGACCAAAATATGACAACTAATCCTCACTAAAGTTGATATAATGGACAATTTATGACAACTAATCGTCACTAAATTTAATATAATGACCAAATTATGACAAATAGTCCTTACTAAATTTTATATTATTCAGAATCCAAAATTATTTCAGATATAAGACTTTTTGTGTAAGAAAGAGGGCGTCCTCAGCTACAATTTACGGGTAGAGGCATATGTGTACTCAGCCTGTTTTTTTATAATGACCAAATTATGACAAATAGTCCTTACTAAATTTTATATTATTCAGAATCCAAAATTATTTTAGATATAAGACTTTTTGTGCAAGAAAGAAGGCGTCCTCAGCTACAATTTACGGGTAGAGGCATATGTGTACTCAGCCCTGTTTTTTTATAATGACCAAATTATGACAACTAATCCTCACTAAAGTTGATATAATGGCCAAATTATGACAACTAATCCTCACTAAATATAATTGGCATTATTCGGATTTTAAAATTTTTTCAGATATAAGACTTTTTGTGCAAGAAAGATGGCATCCTCAGCTACAATTTACGTGTAGTGGCATATGTGTACTCAGCCCTGTTATTTTATAATGACCAAATTATGACAACTAATCCTCTAAAATTTATATTGTTGTCGCGTTCACCAACCTTTTTTTGAAGCAATCCAACTTGTTATTAATAAAATAAAAAACACCCCTTTTTTTTCTGTTTGAAATAAATATTTGGTTTGCGTTTATTTAGCCGAATGTTTTTCACGTTAGCAAGTCAGTAAAAAGTAAGAGAGAAAAAAGCCAAAACACACCGCCACCTAACATCTTGCCGCCGATCGTTGCCACGACGGCTTCCGGCGAATATCGTGTTGATCAAACCCGGGATGCCAGATGAGCCACTTTTCCTTTAGAATGATTTACACGGGCTGTGGTGTTAACATACCGCCGACCTTGCAACATCGTGCAACATAAACCCTGGGCTCACATGAAATAAAGGATTACTTTTCCAAATTAGCGTGTATTGAATATTCCATGTAGTTAAAATAAAATATTTCAACGAAGTAACCTGGTGACTCGCGGTGTAGGAAGGTGAGCGTTGTCTCGCCCTTGTGGAGGACGCACTTAAGAGCCACGGCTTCTTTCAGCATTATGGTGGATCTGGCTGCGGACGGATCTAGCAAGACCCGAGTAAGAACGGGGCGGGGGCTGGAGGTTCCTTTGACCCGTATTACAGCGCTCATCTTCACCCAAACGCAGTCTGCGGGCATGGGGTGGAGCAGGGAGTTGTGGTCTTGCCTGCAGCGACGGCACCGGTCCAGGCTGGGGCACCCAATTGTGTTGTGGGACTGCGCCAAGCAGTTGTAGCACAGCGAGAGTCGGGCCACGATTCGTACCTTTTCATCCGTCGGTACCGTTATAAACTGCGAGCACTGGCGGATCGCGTGGAATCGATCGCACAGAGGGCACTTGTAACGGGAATTGAACGCCATAGTGATCTAAGAAACAGGTGGAAGGTTTGAGACACGATAGATATGATATAGGTGTGGATTTAATTGTGACAAGGTGGCAAACATACTAATTTATGGATAGGGCGAGTGATGGCGCCATTTTGAGTTTTTAAGTCAACTACCCGTACTTTGTTGTCAGAGCCATAATAAATTTTGGTTATACGCCCTAGACGCCATTCTGTGGAACAAGTTGGCTCACTCTTTAGAGCAACTAAGTCATTTACCTTAAGATCGACCTGTTGCGTTTTCCACTTGCTGCGCTTGTGCAGCTCCTTCAAAAACTCCTCTTTCCAGCGCCTACAAATTTCTTGTTGTAGAGCCTTTACTTTGCGCCAACGGTTAGTGATAGTTACCGCTGAAGACAACTCTTCAGGCTCAGCTGGGGAGAGCAAAGATGAGCCTATTAAAAAATGGCCTGGAGTAAGGGCAGACAATTCGTCTGCACTGTCGGGTAAGGGACCAAGCGGACGCGAGTTGAGGCAAGCTTCAACGCGTGCCAGAAGTGTGGCAAACTCCTCAAACGTAAATTTCAGCTGTCCCGCAGATTTTCTCAACAAGGTTTTTAAACTTTTAACCCCTGCCTCCCATAGTCCTCCCATGTGAGGTGCAGCAGCAGGAATGAATCGCCATTCTAAATGTTGGTGCCCATACTTGTCCACAGCTGAGTCACGAAGTTCTTTCACGAGTTTATCGAAGTTTGACTTTATCTCCCGTGCGGCGCCAACAAAGTTTCGACCGTTGTCAGAAAAAATACAGCTGGGGCAGCCACGGCGAGCAACAAAACGCGACAAAGCAGCAAGAAAGGCAGGTGTAGACAGGTCACTAACAGCTTCAATGTGAATCGCTTTGGTAGCAAAACAGACAAAGAGACACACATAGCCCTTGGTCATACGACAATATCGACCGGTAAAACTTTTTATTTCAAAAGGGCCGGCAAAATCAACTCCCGTATTAGCAAAAGGGCGACTTAAGATTGTTCTTTCTGGAGGTAGCGAGCCCATGATTTGACCTTGGAGTCTCTTACGGTGCAAAACGCAGATTTTACAGTTATGGACCACTGTTTTCACCAGATTTTTTGCGTTGAGAATCCAGCACTCCTGTCGAATCACGGACAACATGAGACGAGGGCCTCCGTGATGAACGAGCTGGTGTATGAATTCTACATAAAGGCGCGCCAGTCTGCTACTGTACGCCAAGATGATAGGGTGACTTTCATTGTATGACAAACAGACGGATTGGGTGAGACGACTGTTAGATCTTATAACATCATTTTTGTCCAAATATGGTGTCAGCGTTAAAAGAGGGCTATTCGAAGCAAGCGGTTTCATTAATTTTAAATTATTGAATTCGCTCGAAAAATATGATTGCTGGGATAACGAAAATAATCGGTTTCTGACGAATCTTAATTCTGTGGCCTGAATTCTCAATGTGTCGTATACTTGCGCCACACGTCTTATTTTACTGGTGAGAGTGACAAACCGAAACATGTAGGCTATTACGTGTAGGGCTCGTGGTAGACTAGAAAAACGATCGAGAATATCTTCTTTCTCAGCCGAAGTAGCAACAAACACCTTAACATTTTTTATTTCTTCTGTAGTTTCAAGTGGAGGTGGGCCTTCAGGCCACTGACATTCTTCTAAATGTAGCCACTTGGGACCATACCACCATAGCTCTTTCAAACGTAACTCCTCAGGAGTCAGCCCCCGAGTTGCTAGATCGGCAGGATTGTCACCCGAAGAGACAAGAAACCAATTTTTGTTACCAACTTTTTCTAATATGGTGGCTATCCTATTTGCTACGAACGTTTTCCAACTGCAGGGAGGTTTTCTTAGCCATGCTAGTACTATTGTTGAATCGGACCACAAATATAGCGAATATGTCTTCAATCCAAAAGCTGGTATTACGCTGTCGACTAAGTTTGCTAATAAAACAGCTCCGCACAACTCTAACCGAGGTAAAGATGGCTTCTTAACTGGTGCCACTTTTGTTTTGCATATGAGTAGATTTGTAGTCACTCTATCTTCGATGGTAACTCTTACGTAGATTGATGCTGCATATGCTAACTCTGATGAGTCACAGAAACCATGAAACTGAATATCACAGTCAGGTGAATACTGAACCCATCGTGGGAGCCTTATTGTTTCAATTTTTCCATAATTTGTAATGAAATTCTGCCACTTCTGTAACGCTAAAGCTTTTATAGGCTCATCCCATTCTATTTTGTCAAGCCACATCTGTTGAATTAAAATTTTTGCTGTCACTACTACTGGGGCCAGCCACCCCGCAGGATCGAACAACCTAGCTATAATTGATAGCACTTCTCTTTTAGTATACGACGGCTTGATTTCAAATTTCTCCGCCGTAAAGAAAAATATGTCTTCTAGCGCATTCCAGTGTATGCCTAACGTTTTCGATGTACTTTTATCCTTGAGACACAGAAAGGATTCGTTAAGCAAATGCTCTTGGGGCAAATTTTTTAAAATTTCTTTTGAGTTAGAGGTCCATTTTCTTAACTCAAAGCCACCCATTTCTAAAATACCAATTAATTGGTCACGTGCCGCCAAAGCATCAGTGATTGAATGCGCTCCCACTAGGGCATCATCGACATACATACATTCTCGTAAAATTTTTGACCCTAGAGGGAAACAGTGCTCTTCATCATTTGCCAGTTGAAGTATAGTTCTGAGTGCCAAATACGGGGCACAATTTACTCCAAAAGTAACTGTGTTGAGCTGGTAGTCTTCAATATCGCCGCTGTCCGAACTACGAAAAACAATTTTCTGGAAGGGCCTATGTTCAGGTGCTACCAAAATTTGCCTGTACATTTTTGTAATGTCAGCATTAAATACAAACTGAAAAAATCGCCATTTCAGTATTAAATTGACTAGTTCAGCTTGCAGAATTGGGCCAGTGAACAACAAATCGTTTAGGCTCTTGCCACTAGGAGTCGTACTAGAGGCATTAAAAACTACTCTCAATTTTGTTGTTGTACTTTCTGGCTTAAATACACCATGATGGGGCAGATAGTAACTTGGGCCACTGGAATTCTCCGTTTTTTCCATATGCCCTAGAGTTAAATATTCTTGTAACACCGCATCATATTGTGCTTTATGTTCAGCATTGCGCATTAAAGATTTCTCTGATCTCAAAAACTGACTTACGGCAATGTGCCTATTGGGACCAAGTGACGCCACATTACTCTTGAAGGGCAGATTTACTGTATATCTCCCTTTGGAATCTCTAGTGGTAGTAGAACGATAGATCTCCTCACAAACTTTATCTTCTTCCGATAATATCTGCCTACGAGAAACTTCTTCTAACTCCCAAAATTTTGCTAACTGGTCGTCAATAGAAATTTTTGTTAAGTGTGACCTTGTCACATTACGTGGGGAGACACTACTGGTTGGTCCAGTTACTATCCAGCCAAAAATTGTTTCTTGAGCCACTAGAGACTCAAAAACGCCATGCTGAACTCCTCCACGAAGAATAAGGGGGTACATATCGCCTCCTAATAAAAGATCTACTTCGCCACTTTCGAAAAAGTTTGGATCTGCATAATTTAATTTTGGCAACTCGAAACCACTCAAGGGCTTAAATGAATACGTGGGCACCTTACCAGTAACGCGGGGAACCACTAACGCCTGCACCTTGAGGGAGATACTTTGGCAGAATCTTGATTCTATAACCATCGCTGCCATTTTGGTTGACTTGCTAATTACATCACCGCCTAAACCTGTAACCTCAGCTGAAATTGCAGTAGTGGGCAACTTCAACAATTTTTGAATCTTTTCAGATACAAAGCTTTCATCTGAACATGGATCAATAAGAGCTCGTACATTATATGATGAACCAAGATGTATAATATTTACCCAGGCTGTAGCTAAAATAACTTTTTTTGCGACTGACGCATGATGCGATTGAACCACTTCAGCTGTTTGAACTGCTGTTGGAACGACAAAATTAGTGGACTGTATTTTATTTGCCTGATTTTGATTGGCGCTTTTAAAATGGTTCTGATTATTTGTCACAAAATCTCTATGTATTAGCGTATGATGCTTCCTTTTGCACTTGGTACATGAGTTTGCACTATTACATTCCTTATACAAATGACCCGTCGTTAGGCAATTGAAACAAAAATGAAATTTTTTCAAAGTCGAAACACGAGTTTTGTAGTCCATACTTAAAAATTTATGGCAAGAGCTAATTTTATGACTTGAGTTACAAAGGCTGCATTGCATTGGTGTAACTTTTGTATGGTGCGTCTTAAATTGTTTTGTTTTTACATATGGCTGACTGCTAATATGTTGAGAAATATTTTGGGAACCACTGGCAGTATTATTTGTAGCTATTATGTCTGAAACACTTTCTAATGCATGATATCTATCAGTGAGGAATGCGTTTAATTCTTCCCATTTGGGAACCTCTGTTTTATTTGTTACTGATTGCTCCCATAGATGCAAGGTATTTTCAGACAGACGTGTTGAACATTGAAATACAAAGATCGGATCCCATGACTGTATATCTACTGCATAAAGTTTTAATATCGAAATAATATTATTAATTTCTCGTTGTAGGTTTTTTATTTCTTGTGCTGAGTCATGTAAACAAGGGGCCAAATTAAATAATAGCTTCAGTTGAGTATTTATCAATACGCGCTTATTTTCGTATTGATTCTTCAAATTATTCCAGGCCAAGTCGAAATTTTCATTGGTTAGAGCCACGTTTCTATTTATATCACGTGCTTCACCATCTGTTTTTCTAAATAGGTAGAATAATTTTTCAACTGGGCTAAGTCTGCTATTATTTATGTAAATCGCCGTAAACATGTCCCTAAATGTAGGCCACGATATGTAGTCCCCATGAAAGACACCAGTATCACAAGGAGGTACAGATATCGCACTACACAGATTTGGACTATCTACTTGCTTCGTTTGGGTTTCATTTTTACAAGCCACTTGTCTGGCTTTCGAAATAATATTCAAACAACGAATGTATGATTTTTTTACCTGCATTTGCTTTGCCTGGACTGCAACGAGTTCTTTTTTCTTTTCCACAGTGTCCGCTCTACATTCTTCATAAAGTTTCTTGCATTTGGACCACAAGTTATCCAACTCGTTTTTCTCAAACTCAAATGCCTCATCAGAATATCCACATAATTCCTCATCATTAAGAGCTGCCTCTAGAGCAAATAATTCTTCTGCTGCTCGTAAATATTTTTCCACATTTGTCATTTTTTGCAAAATTTTTCTTTACAATTTTATGCAAAAAAAATTCCAAACAAATCAAGAAAACTTTCAGAAAAAGAATTAATTGAAATAATTTAAAGATGGCAGGCAAAGCAAAAAACAGCAAAAACTTCTTCAGCCAGCACAACAACAACAAAAAATCGACACCAGAATCACGTGATGTAAAAATTTCCCACAAAGTAAAATAAAGATGGATGTCAAAACTCTGTATGGCGTGAGCAACAATAACAACTCGTAGCGTAACGGGACGACAATTGTTGAAAAATTAATTATACTTGATGTCATGCACCGGGTTTTCTAACCTCACTTCCACTGAGCCACAAATAATGAGACACAGTGTACCACCAAATATAATAATTGCCACAATAAATTAAATCCACGTACCTGTTCAACTTTTTACGGTAGAAGGACCAAATGTTGTCGCGTTCACCAACCTTTTTTTGAAGCAATCCAACTTGTTATTAATAAAATAAAAAAACACCCCTTTTTTTCTGTTTGAAATAAATATTTGGTTTGCGTTTATTTAGCCGAATGTTTTTCACGTTAGCAAGTCAGTAAAAAGTAAGAGAGAAAAAAGCCAAAACACACCGCCACCTAACATCTTGCCGCCGATCGTTGCCACGACGGCTTCCGGCGAATATCGTGTTGATCAAACCCGGGATGCCAGATGAGCCACTTTTCCTTTAGAATGATTTACACGGGCTGTGGTGTTAACATATATAATGTCCAAATTATGACAACTAATCCTTACTAAATTTAATTGGCATTATTCGGATTTCAAAATTTTTTTAGATATAAGACTTTTTGTGCAAGAAAGAGGGCATCCTCAGCTACAATTTACGTGTAGTGGCATATGTGTACTCAGACCTGTTTTTTTATTATGACCAACTAATGACAACTACTCCTCACTAAAGTTGACATAATGACCAAATTATGACAACTAGTCGTCACTAAATTTAATATAAAAACCAAATTATGACAAATAGTCCTCACTAAAATTGATATTACACTTTTTGTGTAAGAAAGAGGTCGTCGTCAGCTACAATTTACGGGTAGTAGCATATGTGTACTCAGCCCCGTTCTTTTATAAAATAGTCCTCACTAAAATTTATATTATTCGGATTCCTAAATTATTTCAGATATAAAACTTTTTGTGTAAGAAAGAGGTCGTCGTCAGCTACAATTTACGGGTAGAGGCATATGTGTAATCAGCCCGTTTTTTTATAATGACCAAATTATGACAAATAGTCCTCACTAAATTTTATATTATTCGGAATCCAAAATTATTTCAGATATAAAACTTTTTGTGTAAGAAAGAGGGCGTCCTCAGCTACAATTTACGAGTAGAGGCATATGTGTACTCAGCCTGTTTTTCTATAATGACCAAATTGTAACAAATAGTCCTTACTAAATTTTATATTATTCGGAATCCAAAATTATTTCAGATATAACACTTTTTGTGTAAGAAAGAGGGCGTCCTCAGCTACAATTTACGGGTAGAGGCATATGTGTACTCAGCCTGTTTTTCTATAATGACCAAATTATGACAAATAGTCCTTACTAAATTTTATATTATTCAGAATCCAAAATTATTTCAGATATAAGACTTTTTGTGTAAGAAAGAGGGCGTCCTCAGCTACATTTTACGGGTAGAGGCATATGTGTACTCAGCCTGTTTTTTTATAATGACCAAATTATGACAAATAGTCCTTACTAAATTTTATATTATTCAGAATCCAAAATTATTTTAGATATAAGACTTTTTGTGCAAGAAAGAAGGCGTCCTCAGCTACAATTTATGGGTAGTGGCATACGTGTACTCAGCCCTGCTTTTTTATAATGGCCAAATTATGACAACTAATCCTCACTAAAGTTGATATAAGAAAGAGGGCGTCCTCAGCTACAATTTACGGGTAGTGGCATATGTGTACTCAGCCCTGTTTTTTTATAATGACCAAATTATGACGACTAATCCTCACTAAAGTTGATATAATGGCCAAATTATGACAACTAATCCTCACTAAATATAATTGGCATTATTCGGATTTTAAAATTTTTTCAGATATAAGACTTTTTGTGCAAGAAAGATGGCATCCTCAGCTACAATTTACGTGTGGTGGCATATGTGTACTCAGCCCTGTTATTTTATAATGACCAAATTATGACAACTAATCCTCTAAAATTTATATAATGTCCAAATTATGACAACTAATCCTTACTAAATTTTATTGGCATTATTCGGATTTCAAAATTTTTTTAGATATAAGACTTTTTGTGCAAGAAAGAGGGCATCCTCAGCTACAATTTACGTGTAGTGGCATATGTGTACTCAGACCTGTTTTTTTATTATGACCAACTTATGACAACTAATCCTCACTAAAGTTGACATAATGACCAAATTATGACAACTAGTCGTCACTAAATTTAATATAAAAACCAAATTATGACAAATAGTCCTCACTAAATATGATATTACACTTTTTGTGTAAGAAAGAGGTCGTCGTCAGCTACAATTTACGGGTAGTAGCATATGTGTACTCAGCCCCGTTCTTTTATAAAATAGTCCTCGCTAAAATTTATATTATTCGGATTCCTAAATTATTTCAGATATAAAACTTTTTGTGTAAGAAAGAGGTCGTCGTCAGCTACAATTTACGGGTAGAGGCATATGTGTAATCAGCCCGTTTTTTTATAATGACCAAATTATGACAAATAGTCCTCACTAAATTTTATATTATTCGGAATCCAAAATTATTTCAGATATAAAACTTTTTGTGTAAGAAAGAGGGCGTCCTCAGCTACAATTTACGAGTAGAGGCATATGTGTACTCAGCCTGTTTTTCTATAATGACCAAATTGTAACAAATAGTCCTTACTAAATTTTATATTATTCGGAATCCAAAATTATTTCAGATATAACACTTTTTGTGTAAGAAAGAGGGCGTCCTCAGCTACAATTTACGGGTAGAGGCATATGTGTACTCAGCCTGTTTTTTTATAATGACCAAATTATGACAAATAGTCCTTACTAAATTTTATATTATTCAGAATCCAAAATAATTTTAGATATAATACTTTTTGTGTAAGAAAGAAGGCGTCCTCAGCTACAATTTATGGGTAGTGGCATACGTGTACTCAGCCCTGTTTTTTTATAATGGCCAAATTATGACAACTAATCCTCACCAAAGTTGACATAATGACCAAATTATGACAACTAGTCGTCACTAAATTAAATATAAAAACCAAATTATGACAAATAGTCCTCACTAAAATTGATATTACACTTTTTGTGTAAGAAAGATGTCATCGTCAGCTACAATTTACGGGTAGTGGCATATGTGTACTCTGCACCGTTCTTTTATAATATAGTCCCCACTAAAATTGATGTTATTCGAATTCCAAAACTGTTTCAGATTTAAGACTTTTTGTGTAAGAAAGAGGTCGTCGTCAGCTACAATTTACGGGTAGAGGCATATGTGTACTCAGCCCGTTTTTTTATAATGACCAAATTATGGCAAATAGTGCTCACTAAATTTTATATTATTCGGAATCCAAAATTATTTCAGATGTAAGACTTTTTGTCCAAAAAAGAAGGCGTCCTCAGCTACAATATATGGGTAGTGGCATATGTGTACTCAGCCCTGTTTTTTTATAATGACCAAATTATGACAACTAATCCTCACTAAATATAATTGGCATTATTCGGATTTCAAAATTTTTTCAGATATAAGACTTTTTGTGCAAGAAAGATGGCATCCTCAGCTACAATTTACGTGTAGTGGCATATGTGTACTCAGCCCTGTTATTTTATAATGACCAAATTATGACAACTAATCCTCTAAAATTTTTATAATGTCCAAATTATGACAACTAATCCTCAATAAATTTAATTGGCATTATTCGGATTTCAAAATTTTTTCAGATATTATACTTTTTGTGCAAGAAAGATGGCATCCTCAGCTACAATTTACGTGTAGTGGCATATGTGTACTCAGCCCTGTTATTTTATAATGACCAACTTATGACAACTAATCCCCACTAAAGTTGACATAATGACCAAATTATGACAACTAGTCGTCACTAAATTTAATATAAAAACCAAATTATGACAAATAGTCCTCACTAAAATTGATATTACACTTTTTGTGTAAGAAAGAGGTCGTCGTCAGCTACAATTTACGGGTAGTAGCATATGTGTACTCAGCCCCGTTCTTTTATAAAATAGTCCTCACTAAAATTTATATTATTCGGATTCCTAAATTATTTCAGATATAAAACTTTTTGTGTAAGAAAGAGGTCGTCGTCAGCTACAATTTACGGGTAGAGGCATATGTGTAATCAGCCCGTTTTTTTATAATGACCAAATTATGACAAATAGTCCTCACTAAATTTTATATTATTCGGAATCCAAAATTATTTCAGATATAAAACTTTTTGTGTAAGAAAGAGGGCGTCCTCAGCTACAATTTACGAGTAGAGGCATATGTGTACTCAGCCTGTTTTTCTATAATGACCAAATTGTAACAAATAGTCCTTACTAAATTTTATATTATTCGGAATCCAAAATTATTTCAGATATAACACTTTTTGTGTAAGAAAGAGGGCGTCCTCAGCTACAATTTACGGGTAGAGGCATATGTGTACTCAGCCTGTTTTTTTATAATGACCAAACTATGACAAATAGTCCTTACTAAATTTTATATTATTCAGAATCCAAAATAATTTTAGATATAATACTTTTTGTGTAAGAAAGAAGGCGTCCTCAGCTACAATTTATGGGTAGTGGCATACGTGTACTCAGCCCTGTTTTTTTATAATGGCCAAATTATGACAACTAATCCTCACCAAAGTTGACATAATGACCAAATTATGACAACTAGTCGTCACTAAATTAAATATAAAAACCAAATTATGACAAATAGTCCTCACTAAAATTGATATTACACTTTTTGTGTAAGAAAGATGTCATCGTCAGCTACAATTTACGGGTAGTGGCATATGTGTACTCTGCACCGTTCTTTTATAATATAGTCCCCACTAAAATTGATGTTATTCGAATTCCAAAACTGTTTCAGATTTAAGACTTTTTGTGTAAGAAAGAGGTCGTCGTCAGCTACAATTTACGGGTAGAGGCATATGTGTACTCAGCCCGTTTTTTTATAATGACCAAATTATGGCAAATAGTGCTCACTAAATTTTATATTATTCGGAATCCAAAATTATTTCAGATGTAAGACCTTTTGTCCAAAAAAGAAGGCGTCCTCAGCTACAATATATGGGTAGTGGCATATGTGTACTCAGCCCTGTTTTTTTATAATGACCAAATTATGACAACAAATCCTCACTAAATATAATTGGCATTATTCGGATTTCAAAATTTTTTCAGATATAAGACTTTTTGTGCAAGAAAGATGGCATCCTCAGCTACAATTTACGTGTAGTGGCATATGTGTACTCAGCCCTGTTATTTTATAATGACCAAATTATGACAACTAATCCTCTAAAATTTTTATAATGTCCAAATTATGACAACTAATCCTCAATAAATTTAATTGGCATTATTCGGATTTCAAAATTTTTTCAGATATTATACTTTTTGTGCAAGAAAGATGGCATCCTCAGCTACAATTTACGTGTAGTGGCATATGTGTACTCAGCCCTGTTATTTTATAATGACCAACTTATGACAACTAATCCCCACTAAAGTTGACATAATGACCAAATTATGACAACTAGTCGTCACTAAATTTAATATAAAAACCAAATTATGACAAATAGTCCTCACTAAAATTGATATTACACTTTTTGTGTAAGAAAGAGGTCGTCGTCAGCTACAATTTACGGGTAGTAGCATATGTGTACTCAGCCCCGTTCTTTTATAAAATAGTCCTCACTAAAATTTATATTATTCGGATTCCTAAATTATTTCAGATATAAAACTTTTTGTGTAAGAAAGAGGTCGTCGTCAGCTACAATTTACGGGTAGAGGCATATGTGTAATCAGCCCGTTTTTTTATAATGACCAAATTATGACAAATAGTCCTCACTAAATTTTATATTATTCGGAATCCAAAATTATTTCAGATATAAAACTTTTTGTGTAAGAAAGAGGGCGTCCTCAGCTACAATTTACGAGTAGAGGCATATGTGTACTCAGCCTGTTTTTCTATAATGACCAAATTGTAACAAATAGTCCTTACTAAATTTTATATTATTCGGAATCCAAAATTATTTCAGATATAACACTTTTTGTGTAAGAAAGAGGGCGTCCTCAGCTACAATTTACGGGTAGAGGCATATGTGTACTCAGCCTGTTTTTTTATAATGACCAAACTATGACAAATAGTCCTTACTAAATTTTATATTATTCAGAATCCAAAATAATTTTAGATATAATACTTTTTGTGTAAGAAAGAAGGCGTCCTCAGCTACAATTTATGGGTAGTGGCATACGTGTACTCAGCCCTGTTTTTTTATAATGGCCAAATTATGACAACTAATCCTCACCAAAGTTGACATAATGACCAAATTATGACAACTAGTCGTCACTAAATTAAATATAAAAACCAAATTATGACAAATAGTCCTCACTAAAATTGATATTACACTTTTTGTGTAAGAAAGATGTCATCGTCAGCTACATTTTACGGGTAGTGGCATATGTGTACTCTGCACCGTTCTTTTATAATATAGTCCCCACTAAAATTGATGTTATTCGAATTCCAAAACTGTTTCAGATTTAAGACTTTTTGTGTAAGAAAGAGGTCGTCGTCAGCTACAATTTACGGGTAGAGGCATATGTGTACTCAGCCCGTTTTTTTATAATGACCAAATTATGACAAATAGTCCTCACTAAATTTAATATTATTCGGAATCCAAAATTATTTCAGATATAAAACTTTTTGTGTAAGAAAGAGCGCGTTCTCAGCTACAATTTACGGGTAGAGGCATATGTGTACTCAGCCTGTTTTTTTATAATGACCAATTTATGACAAATAGTCCTTACTAAATTTTATATTATTCGGAATCCAAAATTATTTAGATATAAGACTTTTTGTGTAAGAAAGAGGGCGTCCTCAGCTACAATTTACGGGTAGAGGCATATGTGTACTCAGCCTGTTTTTTTATAATGGCCAAATTATGACAACTAATCCTCACTAAAGTTGACATAATGACCAAATTATGACAACTAGTCGTCACTAAATTTAATATAAAAACCAAATTATGACAAATAGTCTTCACTAAAATTGATATTACACTTTTTGTGTAAGAAAGATGTCATCGTCAGCTACAATTTACGGGTAGTGGCATATGTGTACTTAGCCCTGTTTTTTTATAATATAGTCCTCACTAAAATTTATATTATTCGAATTCCAAAACTATTTCAGATTTAAGACTTTTTGTGTAAGAAAGAGGGCGTCCTCAGCTACAATTTACGGGTAGAGGCATATGTGTACTCAGCCTGTTTTTCTATAATGAAAAATTATAACAAATAGTCCTTACTAAATTTTATATTATTCGGAATCCAAAATTATTTCAGATATAAGACTTTTTGTGTAAGAAAGAGGGCGTCCTCAGCTACAATTTACGGGTAGAGGCATATGTGTACTCAGCCTGTTTTTTTATAATGACCAAATTATGACAAATAGTCCTTACTAAATTTTATATTATTCAGAATCCAAAATAATTTTAGATATAATACTTTTTGTGTAAGAAAGAAGGCGTCCTCAGCTACAATTTATGGGTAGTGGCATACGTGTATTTAGCCCTGTTTTTTTATAATGGCCAAATTATGACAACTAATCCTAACTAAAGTTGACATAATGACCAAACTATGACAACTAGTCGTCACTAAATTTAATATAAAAACCAAATTATGACAAATAGTCCTCACGAAAACTGATATAACACTTTTTGTGTAAGAAAGATGTCATCGTCAGCTACAATTTACGGGTAGTGGCATCTGTGTACTCTGCACCGTTCTTTTATAATATAGTCCCCACTAAAATTGATGGTATTCGAATTCCAAACCTATTTCAGATTTAAGACTTTTTGTGTAAGAAAGAGGTCGTCGTCAGCTACAATTGACGGGTAGAGGCATATGTGTACCCAGCCCGTTTTTTTATAATGACCAAATTAGACAAATAGTCCTCACTAAATTTTATATTATTCGGAATCCAAAAATATTTCAGATATAAAACTTTTTGTGTAAGAAAGAGGGCGTCCTCAGCTACAATTTACGGGTAGAGGCATTTGTGAACTCAGCCCGTTTTTTTATAATGACCAAATTATGACAAATAGTGCTCACTAAATTTTATATTATTCGGAATCCAAAATTATTTCAGATATAAGACCTTTTGTCCAAGAAAGAAGGCGTCCTCAGCTACAATTTATGGGTAGTGGCATATGTGTAATCAGCCCTGTTTTTTTATAATGACCAAATTATGACAACTAATCCTCACTAAAGTTGATATAATGGCCAAATTATGACAACTAATCCTCACTAAATATAATTGGCATTATTCGGATTTCAAATTTTTTTCAGATATAAGACTTTTTGTGCAAGAAAGATGGCATCCTCAGCTACAATTTACGTGTAGTGGCATATGTGTTCTCAGCCCTGTTATTTTATAATGACCAAATTATGACAACTAATCCTCTAAAATTTATATAATGTCCAAATTATGACAACTAATCCTCAATATATTTAATTGGCATTATTCGGATTTCAAAATTTTTTCAGATATTATACTTTTTTTTCAGATATTATACTTTTTGTGCCAAATTATGACAACTAATCCTCACTAAAGTTGACATAAGAAAGAGGGCGTCCTCAGCTACAATTTACGGGTAGAGGCATATGTGTACTCAGCCTGTTTTTCTATAATGACCAAATAATGACAAGTAGACCTCACTAAATTTTATATTATTCGGAATCCAAAATTATTTTAGATACAAGACTTTTTGTGCAAGAAAGAAGGCGTCCTCAGCTACAATTTATGGGTAGTGGCATACGTGTACTCAGCCCTGCTTTTTTATAATGGCCAAATTATGACAACTAATCCTCACTAAAGTTGACATAAGAAAGAGGACGTCCTCAGCTACAATTTACGGGTAGTGGCATATGTGTACTCAGCCCTGTTTTTTTATAATGACCAAATTATGACGACTAATCCTCACTAAAGTTGATATAATGGCCAAATTATGACAACTAATCCTCACTAAATATAATTGGCATTATTCGGATTTTAAAATTTTTTCAGATATAAGACTTTTTGTGCAAGAAAGATGGCATCCTCAGCTACAATTTACGTGTAGTGGCATATGTGTACTCAGCCCTGTTATTTTATAATGACCAAATTATGACAACTAATCCTCTAAAATTTATATAATGTCCAAATTATGACAACTAATCCTTACTAAATTTTATTGGCATTATTCGGATTTCAAAATTTTTTTAGATATAAGACTTTTTGTGCAAGAAAGAGGGCATCCTCAGCTACAATTTACGTGTAGTGGCATATGTGTACTCAGACCTGTTTTTTTATTATGACCAACTTATGACAACTAATCCTCACTAAAGTTGACATAATGACCAAATTATGACAACTAGTCGTCACTAAATTTAATATAAAAACCAAATTATGACAAATAGTCCTCACTAAATATGATATTACACTTTTTGTGTAAGAAAGAGGTCGTCGTCAGCTACAATTTACGGGTAGTAGCATATGTGTACTCAGCCCCGTTCTTTTATAAAATAGTCCTCACTAAAATTTATATTATTCGGATTCCTAAATTATTTCAGATATAAAACTTTTTGTGTAAGAAAGAGGTCGTCGTCAGCTACAATTTACGGGTAGAGGCATATGTGTAATCAGCCCGTTTTTTTATAATGACCAAATTATGACAAATAGTCCTCACTAAATTTTATATTATTCGGAATCCAAAATTATTTCAGATATAAAACTTTTTGTGTAAGAAAGAGGGCGTCCTCAGCTACAATTTACGAGTAGAGGCATATGTGTACTCAGCCTGTTTTTCTATAATGACCAAATTGTAACAAATAGTCCTTACTAAATTTTATATTATTCGGAATCCAAAATTATTTCAGATATAACACTTTTTGTGTAAGAAAGAGGGCGTCCTCAGCTACAATTTACGGGTAGAGGCATATGTGTACTCAGCCTGTTTTTTTATAATGACCAAATTATGACAAATAGTCCTTACTAAATTTTATATTATTCAGAATCCAAAATAATTTTGGATATAATACTTTTTGTGTAAGAAAGAAGGCGTCCTCAGCTACAATTTATGGGTAGTGGCATACGTGTACTCAGCCCTGTTTTTTTATAATGGCCAAATTATGACAACTAATCCTCACCAAAGTTGACATAATGACCAAATTATGACAACTAGTCGTCACTAAATTAAATATAAAAACCAAATTATGACAAATAGTCCTCACTAAAATTGATATTACACTTTTTGTGTAAGAAAGATGTCATCGTCAGCTACAATTTACGGGTAGTGGCATATGTGTACTCTGCACCGTTCTTTTATAATATAGTCCCCACTAAAATTGATGTTATTCGAATTCCAAAACTGTTTCAGATTTAAGACTTTTTGTGTAAGAAAGAGGTCGTCGTCAGCTACAATTTACGGGTAGAGGCATATGTGTACTCAGCCCGTTTTTTTATAATGACCAAATTATGGCAAATAGTGCTCACTAAATTTTATATTATTCGGAATCCAAAATTATTTCAGATGTAAGACCTTTTGTCCAAAAAAGAAGGCGTCCTCAGCTACAATATATGGGTAGTGGCATATGTGTACTCAGCCCTGTTTTTTTATAATAACCAAATTATGACAAATAATCCTCACTAAATATAATTGGCATTATTCGGATTTCAAAATTTTTTCAGATATAATACTTTTTGTGCAAGAAAGATGGCATCCTCAGCTACAATTTACGTGTAGTGGCATATGTGTACTCAGCCCTGTTATTTTATAATGACCAAATTATGACAACTAATCCTCTAAAATTTTTATAATGTCCAAATTATGACAACTAATCCTCAATCAATTTAATTGGCATTATTCGGATTTCAAAATTTTTTCAGATATTATACTTTTTGTGCAAGAAAGATGGCATCCTCAGCTACAATTTACGAGTAGAGGCATATGTGTACTCAGCCTGTTTTTCTATAATGACCAAATTGTAACAAATAGTCCTTACTAAATTTTATATTATTCGGAATCCAAAATTATTTCAGATATAACACTTTTTGTGTAAGAAAGAGGGCGACCTCAGCTACAATTTACGGGTAGAGGCATATGTGTACTCAGCCTGTTTTTTTATAATGACCAAATTATGACAAATAGTCCTTACTAAATTTTATATTATTCAGAATCCAAAATAATTTTAGATATAATACTTTTTGTGTAAGAAAGAAGGCGTCCTCAGCTACAATTTATGGGTAGTGGCATACGTGTACTCAGCCCTGTTTTTTTATAATGGCCAAATTATGACAACTAATCCTCACCAAAGTTGACATAATGACCAAATTATGACAACTAGTCGTCACTAAATTAAATATAAAAACCAAATTATGACAAATAGTCCTCACTAAAATTGATATTACACTTTTTGTGTAAGAAAGATGTCATCGTCAGCTACAATTTACGGGTAGTGGCATATGTGTACTCTGCACCGTTCTTTTATAATATAGTCCCCACTAAAATTGATGTTATTCGAATTCCAAAACTGTTTCAGATTTAAGACTTTTTGTGTAAGAAAGAGGTCGTCGTCAGCTACAATTTACGGGTAGAGGCATATGTGTACTCAGCCCGTTTTTTTATAATGACCAAATTATGGCAAATAGTGCTCACTAAATTTTATATTATTCGGAATCCAAAATTATTTCAGATATAAGACCTTTTGTCCAAAAAAGAAGGCGTCCTCAGCTACAATATATGGGTAGTGGCATATGTGTACTCAGCCCTGTTTTTTTATAATGACCAAATTATGACAACTAATCCTCACTAAATATAGTTGGCATTATTCGGATTTCAAAATTTTTTCAGATATAAGACTTTTTGTGCAAGAAAGATGGCATCCTCAGCTACAATTTACGTGTAGTGGCATATGTGTACTCAGCCCTGTTATTTTATAATGACCAAATTATGACAACTAATCCTCTAAAATTTATATAATGTCCAAATTATGACAACTAATCCTCAATAAATTTAATTGGCATTATTCGGATTTCAAAATTTTTTCAGATATTATACTTTTTGTGCAAGAAAGAGGGCATCCTCAGCTACAATTTACGTGTAGCGGCAAATGTGTACTCAGCCCTGTTTTTTTATAATGACTAAATTATGACATCTAATCCTCACTAAAGTTGACATAATGACCAAATTATGACAACTAGTCGTCACTAAATTTAATATAAAAACCAAATTATGACAAATAGTCTTCACTAAAATTGATATTATTCGAATTCCAAACCTATTTCAGATTTAAGACTTTTTGTGTAAGAAAGAGGTCGTCGTCAGCTACAATTTACGGGTAGAGGCATATGTGTACTCAGCCCGTTTTTTTATAATGACCAAATTATGACAAATAGTCCTCACTAAATTTAATATTATTCGGAATCCAAAATTATTTCAGATATAAAACTTTTTGTGTAAGAAAGAGCGCGTTCTCAGCTACAATTTACGGGTAGAGGCATATGTGTACTCAGCCTGTTTTTTTATAATGACCAATTTATGACAAATAGTCCTTACTAAATTTTATATTATTCGGAATCCAAAATTATTTAGATATAAGACTTTTTGTGTGAGAAAGAGGGCGTCCTCAGCTACAATTTACGGGTAGAGGCATATGTGTACTCAGCCTGTTTTTTTATAATGGCCAAATTATGACAACTAATCCTCACTAAAGTTGACATAATGACCAAATTATGACAACTAGTCGTCACTAAATTTAATATAAAAACCAAATTATGACAAATAGTCTTCACTAAAATTGATATTACACTTTTTGTGTAAGAAAGATGTCATCGTCAGCTACAATTTACGGGTAGTGGCATATGTGTACTTAGCCCTGTTTTTTTATAATATAGTCCTCACTAAATTTAATATTATTCGGAATCCAAAATTATTTCAGATATAAAACTTTTTGTGTAAGAAAGAGCGCGTTCTCAGCTACAATTTACGGGTAGAGGCATATGTGTACTCAGCCTGTTTTTTTATAATGACCAATTTATGACAAATAGTCCTTACTAAATTTTATATTATTCGGAATCCAAAATTATTTAGATATAAGACTTTTTGTGTGAGATAGAGGGCGTCCTCAGCTACAATTTACGGGTAGAGGCATATGTGTACTCAGCCTGTTTTTTTATAATGGCCAAATTATGACAACTAATCCTCACTAAAGTTGACATAATGACCAAATTATGACAACTAGTCGTCACTAAATTTAATATAAAAACCAAATTATGACAAATAGTCTTCACTAAAATTGATATTACACTTTTTGTGTAAGAAAGATGTCATCGTCAGCTACAATTTACGGGTAGTGGCATATGTGTACTTAGCCCTGTTTTTTTATAATATAGTCCTCACTAAAATTTATATTATTCGAATTCCAAAACTATTTCAGATTTAAGACTTTTTGTGTAAGAAAGAGGTCGTCGTCAGCTACAATTTACGGGTAGAGGCATATGTGTACTCAGCCCGCTTTTTTATAATGACCAAATTATGACAAATAGTCCTCACTAAATTTTATATTATTCGGAATCCAAAATTATTTCAGATATAAGACTTTTTGTGTAAGAAAGAGGGCGTCCTCAGCTACAATTTACGGGTAGAGGCATATGTGTACTCAGCCTGTTTTTCTATAATGAAAAATTATAACAAATAGTGCTCACTAAATTTTATATTATTCGGAATCCAAAATTATTTCAGATATAAAACTTTTTGTGTAAGAAAGAGGGCGTCCTCAGCTACAATTTACGGGTAGAGGCATATGTGTACTCAGCCTGTTTTTCTATAATGAAAAATTATAACAAATAGTCCTTACTAAATTTTATATTATTCGGAATCCAAAATTATTTCAGATATAAGACTTTTTGTGTAAGAAAGAGGGCGTCCTCAGCTACAATTTACGGGTAGAGGCATATGTGTACTCAGCCTGTTTTTTTATAATGACCAAATTATGACAAATAGTCCTTACTAAATTTTATATTATTCAGAATCCAAAATAATTTTAGATATAATACTTTTTGTGTAAGAAAGAAGGCGTCCTCAGCTACAATTTATGGGTAGTGGCATACGTGTATTTAGCCCTGTTTTTTTATAATGGCCAAATTATGACAACTAATCCTAACTAAAGTTGACATAATGACCAAATTATGACAACTAGTCGTCACTAAATTTAATATAAAAACCAAATTATGACAAATAGTCCTCACTAAAACTGATATAACACTTTTTGTGTAAGAAAGATGTCATCGTCAGCTACAATTTACGGGTAGTGGCATCTGTGTACTCTGCACCGTTCTTTTATAATATAGTCCCCACTAAAATTGATGTTATTCGAATTCCAAACCTATTTCAGATTTAAGACTTTTTGTGTAAGAAAGAGGTCGTCGTCAGCTACAATTTACGGGTAGAGGCATATGTGTACCCAGCCCGTTTTTTTATAATGACCAAATTAGACAAATAGTCCTCACTAAATTTTATATTATTCGGAATCCAAAAATATTTCAGATATAAAACTTTTTGTGTAAGAAAGAGGGCGTCCTCAGCTACAATTTACGGGTAGAGGCATTTGTGAACTCAGCCCGTTTTTTTATAATGACCAAATTATGACAAATAGTGCTCACTAAATTTTATATTATTCGGAATCCAAAATTATTTCAGATATAAGACCTTTTGTCCAAGAAAGAAGGCGTCCTCAGCTACAATTTATGGGTAGTGGCATATGTGTAATCAGCCCTGTTTTTTTATAATGACCAAATTATGACAACTAATCCTCACTAAAGTTGATATAATGGCCAAATTATGACAACTAATCCTCACTAAATATAATTGGCATTATTCGGATCTCAAATTTTTTTCAGATATAAGACTTTTTGTGCAAGAAAGATGGCATCCTCAGCTACAATTTACGTGTAGTGGCATATGTGTACTCAGCCCTGTTATTTTATAATGACCAAATTATGACAACTAATCCTCTAAAATTTATATAATGTCCAAATTATGACAACTAATCCTCAATAAATTTAATTGGCATTATTCGGATTTCAAAATTTTTTCAGATATTATACTTTTTGTACAAGAAAGAGGGCATCCTCAGCTACAATTTACGTGTAGCGGCAAATGTGTACTCAGCCCTGTTTTTTTATAATGACTAAATTATGACATCTAATCCTCACTAAAGTTGACATAATGACCAAATTATGACAACTAATCGTCACTAAATTTGATATAATGACCAAATTATGATAAATAGTCCTCACTAAAATTGATATTATTCGAATTCCAAACCTATTTCAGATTTAAGACTTTTTGTGTAAGAAAGAGGTCGTCGTCAGCTACAATTTACGGGTAGAGGCATATGTGTACTCAGCCCGTTTTTTTATAATGACCAAATTATGACAAATAGTCCTCACTAAATTTAATATTATTCGGAATCCAAAATTATTTCAGATATAAAACTTTTTGTGTAAGAAAGAGCGCGTTCTCAGCTACAATTTACGGGTAGAGGCATATGTGTACTCAGCCTGTTTTTTTATAATGACCAATTTATGACAAATAGTCCTTACTAAATTTTATATTATTCGGAATCCAAAATTATTTAGATATAAGACTTTTTGTGTGAGAAAGAGGGCGTCCTCAGCTACAATTTACGGGTAGAGGCATATGTGTACTCAGCCTGTTTTTTTATAATGGCCAAATTATGACAACTAATCCTCACTAAAGTTGACATAATGACCAAATTATGACAACTAGTCGTCACTAAATTTAATATAAAAACCAAATTATGACAAATAGTCTTCACTAAAATTGATATTACACTTTTTGTGTAAGAAAGATGTCATCGTCAGCTACAATTTACGGGTAGTGGCATATGTGTACTTAGCCCTGTTTTTTTATAATATAGTCCTCACTAAATTTAATATTATTCGGAATCCAAAATTATTTCAGATATAAAACTTTTTGTGTAAGAAAGAGCGCGTTCTCAGCTACAATTTACGGGTAGAGGCATATGTGTACTCAGCCTGTTTTTTTATAATGACCAATTTATGACAAATAGTCCTTACTAAATTTTATATTATTCGGAATCCAAAATTATTTAGATATAAGACTTTTTGTGTGAGAAAGAGGGCGTCCTCAGCTACAATTTACGGGTAGAGGCATATGTGTACTCAGCCTGTTTTTTTATAATGGCCAAATTATGACAACTAATCCTCACTAAAGTTGACATAATGACCAAATAATGACAACTAGTCGTCACTAAATTTAATATAAAAACCAAATTATGACAAATAGTCTTCACTAAAATTGATATTACACTTTTTGTGTAAGAAAGATGTCATCGTCAGCTACAATTTACGGGTAGTGGCATATGTGTACTTAGCCCTGTTTTTTTATAATATAGTCCTCACTAAAATTTATATTATTCGAATTCCAAAACTATTTCAGATTTAAGACTTTTTGTGTAAGAAAGAGGTCGTCGTCAGCTACAATTTACGGGTAGAGGCATATGTGTACTCAGCCCGCTCTTTTATAATGACCAAATTATGACAAATAGTCCTCACTAAATTTTATATTATTCGGAATCCAAAATTATTTCAGATATAAAACTTTTTGTGTAAGAAAGAGGGCGTCCTCAGCTACAATTTACGGGTAGAGGCATATGTGTACTCAGCCTGTTTTTCTATAATGAAAAATTATAACAAATAGTGCTCACTAAATTTTATATTATTCGGAATCCAAAATTATTTCAGATATAAAACTTTTTGTGTAAGAAAGAGGGCGTCCTCAGCTACAATTTACGGGTAGAGGCATATGTGTACTCAGCCTGTTTTTCTATAATGAAAAATTATAACAAATAGTCCTTACTAAATTTTATATTATTCGGAATCCAAAATTATTTCAGATATAAGACTTTTTGTGTAAGAAAGAGGGCGTCCTCAGCTACAATTTACGGGTAGAGGCATATGTGTACTCAGCCTGTTTTTTTATAATGACCAAATTATGACAAATAGTCCTTACTAAATTTTATATTATTCAGAATCCAAAATAATTTTAGATATAATACTTTTTGTGTAAGAAAGAAGGCGTCCTCAGCTACAATTTATGGGTAGTGGCATACGTGTATTTAGCCCTGTTTTTTTATAATGGCCAAATTATGACAACTAATCCTAACTAAAGTTGACATAATGACCAAATTATGACAACTAGTCGTCACTAAATTTAATATAAAAACCAAATTATGACAAATAGTCCTCACTAAAACTGATATAACACTTTTTGTGTAAGAAAGATGTCATCGTCAGCTACAATTTACGGGTAGTGGCATCTGTGTACTCTGCACCGTTCTTTTATAATATAGTCCCCACTAAAATTGATGTTATTCGAATTCCAAACCTATTTCAGATTTAAGACTTTTTGTGTAAGAAAGAGGTCGTCGTCAGCTACAATTTACGGGTAGAGGCATATGTGTACCCAGCCCGTTTTTTTATAATGACCAAATTAGACAAATAGTCCTCACTAAATTTTATATTATTCGGAATCCAAAAATATTTCAGATATAAAACTTTTTGTGTAAGAAAGAGGGCGTCCTCAGCTACAATTTACGGGTAGAGGCATTTGTGAACTCAGCCCGTTTTTTTATAATGACCAAATTATGACAAATAGTGCTCACTAAATTTTATATTATTCGGAATCCAAAATTATTTCAGATATAAGACCTTTTGTCCAAGAAAGAAGGCGTCCTCAGCTACAATTTATGGGTAGTGGCATATGTGTAATCAGCCCTGTTTTTTTATAATGACCAAATTATGACAACTAATCCTCACTAAAGTTGATATAATGGCCAAATTATGACAACTAATCCTCACTAAATATAATTGGCATTATTCGGATTTCAAATTTTTTTCAGATATAAGACTTTTTGTGCAAGAAAGATGGCATCCTCAGCTACAATTAACTGTAGTGGCATATGTGTACTCAGCCCTGTTATTTTATAATGACCAAATTATGGCAACTAATCCTCTAAAATTTATATATTGTCCAAATTATGACAACTAATCCTCAATAAATTTAATTGGCATTATTCGGATTTCAAAATTTTTTCAGATATTATACTTTTTGTGCAAGAAAGAGGGCATCCTCAGCTACAATTTACGTGTAGTGGCATATGTGTACTTAGCCCTGTTTTTTTATAATGACCAAATTATGACATCTAATCCTCACTAAAGTTGACATAATGACCAAATTATACAACTAATCGTCACTAAATTTAATATAATGACCAAATTATGATAAATAGTCCTCACTAAAATTGATATTACACTTTTTGTGTAAGAAAGATGTCATCGTCAGCTACAATTTACGGGTAGTGGCATATGTGTACTCTGCACCGTTCTTTTATAATATAGTCCCCACTAAAATTGATGTTATTCGAATTCCAAAACTGTTTCAGATTTAAGACTTTTTGTGTAAGAAAGAGGTCGTCGTCAGCTACAATTTACGGGTAGAGGCATATGTGTACTCAGCCCGTGTTTTTATAATGACCAAATTATGACAAATAGTCCTCACTAAATTTTATATTATTCGGAATCCAAAATTATTTCAGATATAAAACTTTTTGTGTAAGAAAGAGGGCGACCTCAGCTACAATTTACGGGTAGAGGCATATGTGTACTCAGCCTGTTTTTTTATAATGGCCAAATTATGACAACTAATCCTCACTAAAGTTGACATAATGACCAATTTATGACAACTAATCGTCACTAAAATTAAAATAAAAACCAATTTATGAAAAATAGTCCTCACTAAAATTGATATTACATTTATTGTGTAAGAAAGAGGTCGTCGTCAGCTACAATTTACGGGTAGTGGTATATGTGTACTCAACACCGTTCTTTTATAATGTAGTCCTCACTAAAATTTATATTATTCGAATTCCAAAACTATTTCAGATTTAAGACTTTTTGTGTAAGAAAGAGGTCGTCGTCAGCTACAATTTACGGGTAGAGGCATATGTGTAATCAGCCCGTTTTTTTATAATGACCAAATTATGACAAATAGTCCTCACTAAATTTTATATTATTCGGAATCCAAAATTATTTCAGATATAAAACTTTTTGTGTAAGAAAGAGGGCGTCCTCAGCTACAATTTACGAGTAGAGGCATATGTGTACTCAGCCTGTTTTTCTATAATGACCAAATTGTAACAAATAGTCCTTACTAAATTTTATATTATTCGGAATCCAAAATTATTTCAGATATAACACTTTTTGTGTAAGAAAGAGGGCGTCCTCAGCTACAATTTACGGGTAGAGGCATATGTGTACTCAGCCTGTTTTTCTATAATGACCAAATTATGACAAATAGTCCTTACTAAATTTTATATTATTCAGAATCCAAAATTATTTCAGATATAAGACTTTTTGTGTAAGAAAGAGGGCGTCCTCAGCTACAATTTACGGGTAGAGGCATATGAGTACTCAGCCTGTTTTTCTATAATGACCAAATAATGACAAGTAGACCTCACTAAATTTTATATTATTCGGAATCCAAAATTATTTTAGATACAAGACTTTTTGTGCAAGAAAGAAGGCGTCCTCAGCTACAATTTACGGGTAGAGGCATATGTGTACTCAGCCTGTTTTTCTATAATGACCAAATTGTAACAAATAGTCCTTACTAAATTTTATATTATTCGGAATCCAAAATTATTTCAGATATAACACTTTTTGTGTAAGAAAGAGGGCGTCCTCAGCTACAATTTACGGGTAGAGGCATATGTGTACTCAGCCTGTTTTTCTATAATGACCAAATTATGACAAATAGTCCTTACTAAATTTTATATTATTCAGAATCCAAAATTATTTCAGATATAAGACTTTTTGTGTAAGAAAGAGGGCGTCCTCAGCTACAATTTACGGGTAGAGGCATATGTGTACTCAGCCTGTTTTTTTATAATGACCAAATTATGACAAATAGTCCTTACTAAATTTTATATTATTCAGAATCCAAAATTATTTTAGATATAAGACTTTTTGTGCAAGAAAGAAGGCGTCCTCAGCTACAATTTATGGGTAGTGGCATACGTGTACTCAGCCCTGCTTTTTTATAATGGCCAAATTATGACAACTAATCCTCACTAAAGTTGACATAAGAAAGAGGGCGTCCTCAGCTACAATTTACGGGTAGAGGCATATGTGTACTCAGCCTGTTTTTCTATAATGACCAAATAATGACAAGTAGACCTCACTAAATTTTATATTATTCGGAATCCAAAATTATTTTAGATACAAGACTTTTTGTGCAAGAAAGAAGGCGTCCTCAGCTACAATTTATGGGTAGTGGCATATGTGTACTCAGCCCTGTTTTTTTATAATGACCAAATTATGACAACTAATCCTCACTAAAGTTGATATAATGGCCAAATTATGACAACTAATCCTCACTAAATATAATTGGCATTATTCGGATTTTAAAATTTTTTCAGATATAAGACTTTTTGTGCAAGAAAGATGGCATCCTCAGCTACAATTTACGTGTAGTGGCATATGTGTAATCAGCTCTGTTTTTTTATAATGACCAAATTATGACAACTAATCCTCACTAAAGTTGATATAATGGCCAAATTATGACAACTAATCCTCACTAAATTTAATTGGCATTATTCGGATTTCAAAATTTTTTTAGATATAAGACTTTTTGTGCAAGAAAGAGGGCATCCTCAGCTACAATTTACGTGTAGTGGCATATGTGTACTCAGACCTGTTTTTTTATTATGACCAACTTATGACAACTAATCCTCACTAAAGTTGACATAATGACCAAATTATGACAACTAGTCGTCAGTAAATTTAATATAAAAACCAAATTATGACAAATAGTCCTCACTAAAATTGATATTACACTTTTTGTGTAAGAAAGAGGTCGTCGTCAGCTAGAATTTACGGGTAGTAGCATATGTGTACTCAGCCCCGTTCTTTTATAAAATAGTCCTCACTAAAATTTATATTATTCGGATTCCTAAATTATTTCAGATATAAAACTTTTTGTGTAAGAAAGAGGCCGTCGTCAGCTACAATTTACGGGTAGAGGCATATGTGTAATCAGCCCGTTTTTTTATAATGACCAAATTATGACAAATAGTCCTCACTAAATTTTATATTATTCGGAATCCAAAATTATTTCAGATATAAAACTTTTTGTGTAAGAAAGAGGGCGTCCTCAGCTACAATTTACGAGTAGAGGCATATGTGTACTCAGCCTGTTTTTTTATAATGACCAAATTGTAACAAATAGTCCTTACTAAATTTTATATTATTCGGAATCCAAAATTATTTCAGATATAAAACTTTTTGTGTAAGAAAGAGGGCGTCCTCAGCTACAATTTACGAGTAGAGGCATATGTGTACTCAGCCTGTTTTTTTATAATGACCAAATTGTAACAAATAGTCCTTACTAAATTTTATATTATTCGGAATCCAAAATTATTTCAGATATAACACTTTTTGTGTAAGAAAGAAGGCGTCCTCAGCTACAATTTACGGGTAGAGGCATATGTGTACTCAGCCTGTTTTTTTATAATGACCAAATTATGACAACTAATCCTCACTAAAGTTGATATAATGGCCAAATTATGACAACTAATCCTCACTAAATATAATTGGCATTATTCGGATTTTAAAATTTTTTCAGATATAAGACTTTTTGTGCAAGAAAGAGGGCATCCTCAGCTACAATTTACGTGTAGTGGCATATGTGTACTCAGACCTGTTTTTTTATTATGACCAACTTATGACAACTAATCCTCACTAAAGTTGACATAATGACCAAATTATGACAACTAGTCGTCACTAAATTTAATATAAAAACCAAATTATGACAAATAGTCCTCACTAAAATTGATATTACACTTTTTGTGTAAGAAAGAGGTCGTCGTCAGCCACAATTTACGGGTAGTAGCATATGTGTACTCAGCCCCGTTCTTTTATAAAATAGTCCTCACTAAAATTTATATTATTCGGATTCCTAAATTATTTCAGATATAAAACTTTTTGTGTAAGAAAGAGGTCGTCGTCAGCTACAATTTACGGGTAGAGGCATATGTGTAATCAGCCCGTTTTTTTATAATGACCAAATTATGACAAATAGTCCTCACTAAATTTTATATTATTCGGAATCCAAAATTATTTCAGATATAAAACTTTTTGTGTAAGAAAGAGGGCGTCCTCAGCTACAATTTACGAGTAGAGGCATATGTGTACTCAGCCTGTTTTTTTATAATGACCAAATTATGACAACTAATCCTCACTAAATATAATTGGCATTATTCGGATTTCAAAATTTTTTCAGATATAAGACTTTTTGTGCAAGAAAGATGGCATCCTCAGCTACAATTTACGTGTAGTGGCATATGTGTACTCAGCCCTGTTATTTTATAATGACCAAATTATGACAACTAATCCTCTAAAATTTATATAATGTCCAAATTATGACAACTAATCCTCAATAAATTTAATTGGCATTATTCGGATTTCAAAATTTTTTCAGATATTATACTTTTTGTGCAAGAAAGAGGGCATCCTCAGCTACAATTTACGTGTAGCGGCAAATGTGTACTCAGCCCTGTTTTTTTATAATGACTAAATTATGACATCTAATCCTCACTAAAGTTGACATAATGACCAAATTATGACAACTAATCGTCACTAAATTTAATATAATGACCAAATTATGATAAATAGTCCTCACTAAAATTGATATTATTCGAATTCCAAACCTATTTCAGATTTAAGACTTTTTGTGTAAGAAAGAGGTCGTCGTCAGCTACAATTTACGGGTAGAGGCATATGTGTACTCAGCCCGTTTTTTTATAATGACCAAATTATGACAAATAGTCCTCACTAAATTTAATATTATTCGGAATCCAAAATTATTTCAGATATAAAACTTTTTGTGTAAGAAAGAGGTCGTCGTCAGCTACAATTTACGGGTAGAGGCATATGTGTGCTCAGCCCGTTCTTTTATAATGACCAAATTATGACAAATAGTCCTCACTAAATTTAATATTATTCGGAATCCAAAATTATTTCAGATATAAAACTTTTTGTGTAAGAAAGAGCGCGTTCTCAGCTACAATTTACGGGTAGAGGCATATGTGTACTCAACCTGTTTTTTTTATAATGACCAATTTATGACAAATAGTCCTTACTAAATTTTATATTATTCGGAATCCAAAATTATTTAGATATAAGACTTTTTGTGTAAGAAAGAGGGCGTCCTCAGCTACAATTTACGGGTAGAGGCATATGTGTACTCAGCCTGTTTTTTTATAATGGCCAAATTATGACAACTAATCCTCACTAAAGTTGACATAATGACCAAATTATGACAACTAGTAGTCACTAAATTTAATATAAAAACCAAATTATGACAAATAGTCTTCACTAAAATTGATATTACACTTTTTGTGTAAGAAAGATGTCATCGTCAGCTACAATTTACGGGTAGTGGCATATGTGTACTCTGCACCGTTCTTTTATAATATAGTCCCCACTAAAATTGATGTTATTTGAATTCCAAAACTGTTTCAGATTTAAGACTTTTTGTGTAAGAAAGAGGTCGTCGTCAGCTACAATTTACGTGTAGTGGCATATGTGTACTTAGCCCTGTTTTTTTATAATATAGTCCTCACTAAAATTTATATTATTCGAATTCCAAAACTATTTCAGATTTAAGACTTTTTGTGTAAGAAAGAGGTCGTCGTCAGCTACAATTTACTGGTAGAGGCATATGTGTACTCAGCCCGTTTTTTTATAATGACCAAATTATGACAAATAGTCCTCACTAAATTTTATATTATTCGGAATCCAAAATTATTTCAGATATAAGACTTTTTGTGTAAGAAAGAGGGCGTCCTCAGCTACAATTTACGGGTAGAGGCATATGTGTACTCAGCCTGTTTTTTATAATGACCAAATTATGACAAATAGTCCTTACTAAATTTTATATTATTCAGAATCCAAAATAATTTTAGATATAATACTTTTTGTGTAAGAAAGAAGGCGTCCTCAGCTACAATTTATGGGTAGTGGCATACGTGTATTTAGCCCTGTTTTTTTATAATGGCCAAATTATGACAACTAATCCTAACTAAAGTTGACATAATGACCAAATTATGACAACTAGTCGTCACTAAATTTAATATAAAAACCAAATTATGACAGATAGTCCTCACTAAAACTGATATAACACTTTTTGTGTAAGAAAGATGTCATCGTCAGCTACAATTTACGGGTAGTGGCATCTGTGTACTCTGCACCGTTCTTTTATAATATAGTCCCCACTAAAATTGATGTTATTCGAATTCCAAACCTATTTCAGATTTAAGACTTTTTGTGTAAGAAAGAGGTCGTCGTCAGCTACAATTTACGGGTAGAGGCATATGTGTACCCAGCCCGTTTTTTTATAATGACCAAATTAGACAAATAGTCCTCACTAAATTTTATATTATTCGGAATCCAAAAATATTTCAGATATAAAACTTTTTGTGTAAGAAAGAGGGCGTCCTCAGCTACAATTTACGGGTAGAGGCATATGTGTACTCAGCCTGTTTTTTTATAATGACCAATTTATGACAAATAGTCCTTACTAAATTTTATATTATTCGGAATCCAAAAATATTTCAGATATAAAACTTTTTGTGTAAGAAAGAGGGCATCCTCAGCTACAATTTACGGGTAGAGGCATTTGTGTACTCAGCCTGTTTTTTTATAATGGCCAAATTTTGACAACTAATCCTCACTAAAGTTGACATAATGACCAAATTATGAGAACTAGTCGTTACTAAATTTAATATAAAAACCAAATTATGACAAATAGTCCTCACTAAAATTGATATTACACTTTTTGTGTAAGAAAGATGTCATCGTCAGCTACAATTTACGGGTAGTGGCATATGTGTACTCTGCACCGTTCTTTTATAATATAGTCCCCACTAAAATTGATGTTATTCGAATTCCAAAACTGTTTCAGATTTAAGACTTTTTGTGTAAGAAAGAGGTCGTCGTCAGCTACAATTTACGGGTAGAGGCATATGTGTACTCAGCCCGTTTTTTTATAATGACCAAATTATGACAAATAGTGCTCACTAAATTTTGTATTATTCGGAATCCAAAATTATTTCAGATATAAGACCTTTTGTCCAAGAAAGAAGGCGTCCTCAGCTACAATTTATGGGTAGTGGCATATGTGTAATCAGCCCTGTTTTTTTATAATGACCAAATTATGACAACTAATCCTCACTAAAGTTGATATAATGGCCAAATTTTGACAACTAATCCTCACTAAATATAATTGGCATTATTCGGATTTCAAAATTTTTTCAGATATAAGACTTTTTGCGCAAGAAAGATGGCATCCTCAGCTACAATTTACGTGTAGTGGCATATGTGTACTCAGCCCTGTTATTTTATAATGACCAAATTATGACAACTAATCCTCTAAAATTTATATAATGTCCAAATTATGACAACTAATCCTCAATAAATTTAATTGGCATTATTCGGATTTCAAAATTTTTTCAGATATTATACTTTTTGCGCAAGAAAGATGCCCTCCTCAGCTACAATTTACGTGTAGTGGCATATGTGTACTTAGCCCTGTTTTTTTATAATGACCAAATTATGACATCTTATCCTCACTAAAGTTGACATAATGACCAAATTATGACAACTAATCGTCACTAAATTTAATATAATGACCAAATTATGATAAATAGTCCTCACTAAAATTGATATTACACTTTTTGTGTAAGAAAGATATCATCGTCAGCTACAATTTACGGGTAGTGGCATATGTGTACTCTGCACCGTTCTTTTATAATATAGTCCCCACTAAAATTGATGTTATTCGAATTCCAAAACTGTTTCAGATTTAAGACTTTTTGTGTAAGAAAGAGGTCGTCGTCAGCTACAATTTACGGGTAGAGGCATATGTGTACTCAGCCCGTTTTTTTATATTGACCAAATTTTGACAAATAGTCCTCACTAAATTTTATATTATTCGGAATCCAAAATTATTTTAGATATAAGACTTTTTGTGCAAGAAAGAAGGCGTCCTCAGCTACAGTTTATGGGTAGTGGCATATGTGTACTCAGCCCTGTTTTTTTATAATGACCAAATTATGACAACTAATCCTCACTAAAGTTGATATAATGGACAAATTATGACAACTAATCCCCACTAAATATAATTGGCATTATTCGGATTTCAAAATTTTTTCAGATATAATACTTTTTGTGCAAGAAAGATGGCATCCTCAGCTACAATTTACGTGTAGTGGCATATGTGTACTCAGCCCTGTTTTTTTATAGTGACCAAATTATGACAACTAATCCTCACTAAAGTTGACATAATGACCAAATTATGACAACTAGTCGTCACTAAATTTAATATAAAAACCAAATTATGACAAATAGTCCTCACTAAAATCTATATTACACTTTTTGTGTAAGAAAGAGGTCGTCGTCAGCTACAATTTACGGGTAGAGGCATATGTGTACTCAGCCCGTTTTTTTATAATGACCAAATTTTGACAAATAGTCCTCACTAAATTTTATATTATTCGGAATGCAAAATTATTTCAGATATAATACTTTTTGTGCAAGAAAGATGGCATCCTCAGCTACAATTTACGTGTAGTGGCATATGTGTACTCAGCCCTGTTTTTTTATAGTGACCAAATTATGACAACTAATCCTCACTAAAGTTGACATGATGACCAGATATAAGACTTTTTGTGTAAGAAAGAGGTCGTCGTCAGCTACAATTTACGGGTAGGGGCATATGTGTACTCAGCCTGTTTTTTTATAATGACCAAATTATGACAAATAGACCTCACTAAATTTTATATTATTCGGAATCCAAAATTATTTTAGATATAAGACTTTTTGTGCAAGAAAGAAGGCGTCCTTTATGGGTAGTGGCATATGTGTACTCAGCCCTGTTTTTTTATAATGACCAAATTATGACAACTAATCCTCACTAAAGTTGATATAATGGCCAAATTATGACAACTAATCCTCACTAAATATAATTGGCATTATTCGGATTTCAAAATTTTTTCAGATATTATACTTTTTGTGCAAGAAAGATGGCATCCTCAGCTACAATTTACGTGTAGTGGCATATGTGTACTCAGCCCTGTTGTTATATAATGACCAAATTATGACAACTAATCCTCTAAAATTTATATATTGTCCAAATTATGACAACTAATCCTCACTAAATTTAATTGGCATTATTCGGATTTCAAAATTTTTTTTAGATATAAGACTTTTTGTGCAAGAAAGAAGGCATCCTCAGCTACAATTTACGTGTAGTGGCATATGTGTACTCAGACCTGTTTTTTTATTATGACCAATTTATGACAACTAATCCTCACTAAAGTTGACATAATGACCAAATTATGACAACTAGTCGTCACTAAATTTAATATAAAAACCAAATTATGACAAATAGTCCTCACTAAAATTGATATTAGACTTTTTGTGTAAGAAAGAGGTCGTCGTCAGCTACAATTTACGGGTAGTGGCATACGAGTACTCAGCACCGTTCTTTTATAATATAGTCCTCACTAAAATTGATATTATTCGAACTCCAAACCTATTTTAGATTTAAGACTTTTTGTTTAAGAAATAGGTCGTCGTCAGCTACAATTTACGGGTAGAGGCATATGTGTACTCAACCCGTTTTTTTATAATGACCAAATTATGACAAATAGTTCTCACTAAATTTTATATTATTCGGAATCCAAAATTATTTCAGATATAAGACTTTTTGTGTAAGAAAGAGGGCGTCCTCAGCTACAATTTACGGGTAGAGGCATATGTGTACTCAGCATGTTTTTTTATAATGACCAAATTATGACAAATAGTCCTTACTAAATTTTATATTATTCGGAATCCAAAATTATTTCAGATTTAAGACTTTTTGTGTAAGAAAGAGGGCGTCCTCAGCTACAATTTACGGGTGGAGGCATATGTGTACTCAGCCTGTTTTTTTATAATGGCCAAAGTATGACAACTAGTTCTCACTAAAGTTGACATAATGACCAAATTATGACAACTAGTCGTCACTAAATTTAATATAAAAACCAAATTATGACAAATAATCCTCACTAAAATTGATATTACACTTTTTGTGTAAGAAAGATGTCGTCGTCAGCTACAATTTACGGGTAGTAGCATATGTGTACTCAGCACCGTTCTTTTATAATATAGTCCCCGTTAAAATTGATATTATTCGAATTCCAAAACTATTTCAGATTAAAGACTTTTTGTGTAAGAAAGAGGTCGTCGTCAGCTGCAATTTACGGGTAGGGGCATATGTGTACTCAGCCCGTTTTTTTATAATGACTAAATTATGACAACTAATCCTCACTAAATATAATTGGCATTATTCGGATTTCAAAATTTTTTCAGATATGACCAAATTATGACAAATAGTCCTTACTAAATTTTATATTATTCAGAATCCAAAATAATTTTAGATATAATACTTTTTGTGTAAGAAAGAAGGCGTCCTCAGCTACAATTTATGGGTAGTGGCATACGTGTATTTAGCCCTGTTTTTTTATAATGGCCAAATTATGACAACTAATCCTAACTAAAGTTGACATAATGACCAAATTATGACAACTAGTCGTCACTAAATTTAATATAAAAACCAAATTATGACAGATAGTCCTCACTAAAACTGATATAACACTTTTTGTGTAAGAAAGATGTCATCGTCAGCTACAATTTACGGGTAGTGGCATCTGTGTACTCTGCACCGTTCTTTTATAATATAGTCCCCACTAAAATTGATGTTATTCGAATTCCAAACCTATTTCAGATTTAAGACTTTTTGTGTAAGAAAGAGGTCGTCGTCAGCTACAATTTACGGGTAGAGGCATATGTGTACCCAGCCCGTTTTTTTATAATGACCAAATTAGACAAATAGTCCTCACTAAATTTTATATTATTCGGAATCCAAAAATATTTCAGATATAAAACTGAACTAGTCGTTACTAAATTTAATATAAAAACCAAATTATGACAAATAGTCCTCACTAAAATTGATATTACACTTTTTGTGTAAGAAAGATGTCATCGTCAGCTACAATTTACGGGTAGTGGCATATGTGTACTCTGCACCGTTCTTTTATAATATAGTCCCCACTAAAATTGATGTTATTCGAATTCCAAAACTGTTTCAGATTTAAGACTTTTTGTGTAAGAAAGAGGTCGTCGTCAGCTACAATTTACGGGTAGAGGCATATGTGTACTCAGCCCGTTTTTTTATAATGACCAAATTATGACAAATAGTGCTCACTAAATTTTGTATTATTCGGAATCCAAAATTATTTCAGATATAAGACCTTTTGTCCAAGAAAGAAGGCGTCCTCAGCTACAATTTATGGGTAGTGGCATATGTGTAATCAGCCCTGTTTTTTTATAATGACCAAATTATGACAACTAATCCTCACTAAAGTTGATATAATGGCCAAATTATGACAACTAATCCTCACTAAATATAATTGGCATTATTCGGATTTCAAAATTTTTTCAGATATAAGACTTTTTGCGCAAGAAAGATGGCATCCTCAGCTACAATTTACGTGTAGTGGCATATGTGTACTCAGCCCTGTTATTTTATAATGACCAAATTATGACAACTAATCCTCTAAAATTTATATAATGTCCAAATTATGACAACTAATCCTCAATAAATTTAATTGGCATTATTCGGATTTCAAAATTTTTTCAGATATTATACTTTTTGCGCAAGAAAGATGCCCTCCTCAGCTACAATTTACGTGTAGTGGCATATGTGTACTTAGCCCTGTTTTTTTATAATGACCAAATTATGACATCTTATCCTCACTAAAGTTGACATAATGACCAAATTATGACAACTAATCGTCACTAAATTTAATATAATGACCAAATTATGATAAATAGTCCTCACTAAAATTGATATTACACTTTTTGTGTAAGAAAGATGTCATCGTCAGCTACAATTTACGGGTAGTGGCATATGTGTACTCTGCACCGTTCTTTTATAATATAGTCCCCACTAAAATTGATGTTATTCGAATTCCAAAACTGTTTCAGATTTAAGACTTTTTGTGTAAGAAAGAGGTCGTCGTCAGCTACAATTTACGGGTAGAGGCATATGTGTACTCAGCCCGTGTTTTTATAATGACCAAATTATGACAAATAGTCCTCACTAAATTTTATATTATTCGGAATCCAAAATTATTTCAGATATAAAACTTTTTGTGTAAGAAAGAGGGCGACCTCAGCTACAATTTACGGGTAGAGGCATATGTGTACTCAGCCTGTTTTTTTATAATGGCCAAATTATGACAACTAATCCTCACTAAAGTTGACATAATGTCCAAATTATGACAACTAGTCGTCACTAAATTTAATATAAAAACCAAATTATGACAAATAGTCCTCACTAAAATTGATATTACACTTTTTGTGTAAGAAAGAGGTCGTCGTCAGCTACAATTTACGGGTAGAGGCATATGTGTACTCAGCCCGTTTTTTTATATTGACCAAATTTTGACAAATAGTCCTCACTAAATTTTATATTATTCGGAATCCAAAATTATTTTAGATATAAGACTTTTTGTGCAAGAAAGAAGGCGTCCTCAGCTACAGTTTATGGGTAGTGGCATATGTGTACTCAGCCCTGTTTTTTTATAATGACCAAATTATGACAACTAATCCTCACTAAAGTTGATATAATGGACAAATTATGACAACTAATCCCCACTAAATATAATTGGCATTATTCGGATTTCAAAATTTTTTCAGATATAATACTTTTTGTGCAAGAAAGATGGCATCCTCAGCTACAATTTACGTGTAGTGGCATATGTGTACTCAGCCCTGTTTTTTTATAGTGACCAAATTATGACAACTAATCCTCACTAAAGTTGACATAATGACCAAATTATGACAACTAGTCGTCACTAAATTTAATATAAAAACCAAATTATGACAAATAGTCCTCACTAAAATCTATATTACACTTTTTGTGTAAGAAAGAGGTCGTCGTCAGCTACAATTTACGGGTAGAGGCATATGTGTACTCAGCCCGTTTTTTTATAATGACCAAATTTTGACAAATAGTCCTCACTAAATTTTATATTATTCGGAATGCAAAATTATTTCAGATATAATACTTTTTGTGCAAGAAAGATGGCATCCTCAGCTACAATTTACGTGTAGTGGCATATGTGTACTCAGCCCTGTTTTTTTATAGTGACCAAATTATGACAACTAATCCTCACTAAAGTTGACATGATGACCAGATATAAGACTTTTTGTGTAAGAAAGAGGTCGTCGTCAGCTACAATTTACGGGTAGGGGCATATGTGTACTCAGCCTGTTTTTTTATAATGACCAAATTATGACAAATAGACCTCACTAAATTTTATATTATTCGGAATCCAAAATTATTTTAGATATAAGACTTTTTGTGCAAGAAAGAAGGCGTCCTTTATGGGTAGTGGCATATGTGTACTCAGCCCTGTTTTTTTATAATGACCAAATTATGACAACTAATCCTCACTAAAGTTGATATAATGGCCAAATTATGACAACTAATCCTCACTAAATATAATTGGCATTATTCGGATTTCAAAATTTTTTCAGATATTATACTTTTTGTGCAAGAAAGATGGCATCCTCAGCTACAATTTACGTGTAGTGGCATATGTGTACTCAGCCCTGTTGTTATATAATGACCAAATTATGACAACTAATCCTCTAAAATTTATATATTGTCCAAATTATGACAACTAATCCTCACTAAATTTAATTGGCATTATTCGGATTTCAAAATTTTTTTTAGATATAAGACTTTTTGTGCAAGAAAGAAGGCATCCTCAGCTACAATTTACGTGTAGTGGCATATGTGTACTCAGACCTGTTTTTTTATAATGACCAAATTATGACAAATAGTTCTCACTAAATTTTATATTATTCGGAATCCAAAATTATTTCAGATATAAGACTTTTTGTGTAAGAAAGAGGGCGTCCTCAGCTACAATTTACGGGTAGAGGCATATGTGTACTCAGCATGTTTTTTTATAATGACCAAATTATGACAAATAGTCCTTACTAAATTTTATATTATTCGGAATCCAAAATTATTTCAGATTTAAGACTTTTTGTGTAAGAAAGAGGGCGTCCTCAGCTACAATTTACGGGTGGAGGCATATGTGTACTCAGCCTGATTTTTTATAATGGCCAAAGTATGACAACTAGTTCTCACTAAAGTTGACATAATGACCAAATTATGACAACTAGTCGTCACTAAATTTAATATAAAAACCAAATTATGACAAATAATCCTCACTAAAATTGATATTACACTTTTTGTGTAAGAAAGATGTCGTCGTCAGCTACAATTTACGGGTAGTAGCATATGTGTACTCAGCACCGTTCTTTTATAATATAGTCCCCGTTAAAATTGATATTATTCGAATTCCAAAACTATTTCAGATTTAAGACTTTTTGTGTAAGAAAGAGGTCGTCGTCAGCTGCAATTTACGGGTAGGGGCATATGTGTACTCAGCCCGTTTTTTTATAATGACTAAATTATGACAACTAATCCTCACTAAAGTTGATATAATAGCCAAATTATGACAACTAATCCACACTAAATATAATTGGCATTATTCGGATTTCAAAATTTTTTCAGATATGATACTTTTTGTGCAAGAAAGATGGCATCCTCAGCTACAATTTACGGGTAGAGGCATATGTGTACTCAGCATGTTTTTTTATAATGACCAAATTATGACAAATAGTCCTTACTAAATTTTATATTATTCGGAATCCAAAATTATTTCAGATTTAAGACTTTTTGTGTAAGAAAGATGGCATCCTCAGCTACAATTTACGTGTAGTGGCATATGTGTACTCAGACCTGTTTTTTTATAATGACCAAATTATGACAAATAGTTCTCACTAAATTTTATATTATTCGGAATCCAAAATTATTTCAGATATAAGACTTTTTGTGTAAGAAAGAGGGCGTCCTCAGCTACAATTTACGGGTAGAGGCATATGTGTACTCAGCATGTTTTTTTATAATGACCAAATTATGACAAATAGTCCTTACTAAATTTTATATTATTCGGAATCCAAAATTATTTCAGATTTAAGACTTTTTGTGTAAGAAAGATGGCATCCTCAGCTACAATTTACGTGTAGTGGCATATGTGTACTCAGACCTGTTTTTTTATTATGACCAAATTATGACAACTAATCCTCATTAAAGTTGACATAATGACCAAATTATGACAACTAGTCGTCACTAAATTTAATATAAAAACCAAATTATGAAAAATAGTCCTCACTAAAATTGATATTACACTTTTTGTGTAAGAAAGAGGTCGTCGTCAATTACGGGTAGTAGCATATGTGTACCCAGCCCCGTTCTTTTATAAAATAGTCCTCACTAAAATTTATATTATTCGGATTCCTAAATTATTTCAGATATAAGACTTTTTGTGTAAGAAAGAGGGCATCCTCAGCTACAATTTACGTGTAGTGGCATATGTGTACTCAGACCTGTTTTTTTATTATGACCAACTTATGACAACTAATCCTCACTAAAGTTGACATAATGACCAAATTATGACAGCTAGTCGTCACTAAATTTAATATAAAAACCAAATTATGACAAATAGTCCTCACTAAAATTGATATTACACTTTTTGTGTAAGAAAGAGGTCGTCGTCAGCTACAATTTACGGGTAGTAGCATATGTGTACTCAGCCCCGTTCTTTTATAAAATAGTCCTCACTAAAATTTATATTATTCGGATTCCTAAATTATTTCAGATATAAAACTTTTTGTGTAAGAAAGAGGGTGTCCTCAGCTACAATTTACGGGTAGAGGCATATGTGTACTCAGCCCGTTTTTTTATAATGACCAAATTATTACAAATAGTCCTCACTAAAGTTGACATAATGACCAAATTATGACAACTAGTCGTCACTAAATTTAATATAAAAACCAAATTATGACAAATAGAGAAAGAGAAAGAGGTCGTCGTGAGCTACAATTTACGGGTAGTAGCATATGTGTACTCAGCCCCGTTCTTTTATAAAATAGTCCTCACTAAAATTTATATTATTCGGATTCCTAAATTATTTCAGATATAAGACTTTTTGTGTAAGAAAGAGGGTGTCCTCAGCTACAATTTACGGGTAGAGGCATATGTGTACTCAGTCCGTTTTTTTATAATGACCAAATTATGACAAATAGTCCTCACTAAATTTTATATTATTCGGATTTCAAAATTATTTTAGATATAAGACTTTTTGTGCAAGAAAGAAGGCGTCCTCAGCTACAATTTATGGGTAGTGGCATATGTGTACTTAGCCCTGTTTTTTTATAATGGCCAAATTATGACAACTAATCCTCACTAAAGTTGACATAATGACCAATTTATGACAACTAATCTTCACTAAAATTAAAATAAAAATTAAATTATGACAAATAGTCTTCACTAAAATTGATATTACATTTATTGTGTAAGAAAGATGTCGTCGTCAGCTACAATTTACGGGTAGAGGCATATGTGTACTTAGCCCGTTTTTTTATAATGACCAAATTATGTCAAATTGTCCTCACTAAATTTTATATTATTCGGAATCCAAAATTATTTCATATATAAAACTTTTTATGTAAGAAAGAGGGCGTCCTCAGCTACAATTTACAGGTAGAGGCATATGTGACCCAATTATGACAAATAGTCCTTACTAAATTTTATATTATTCGGAATCCAAAATTATTTCAGATATAAGACTTTTTGTGTAAGAAAGTGGGCGTCCTCAGCTACAATTTACGGGTAGAGGCATATGTGTACTCAGCCTGTTTTTTTATAATGACCAAATTATGACAAATAGCCCTTACTAAATTTTATATTATTCAGAATCTAAAATTATTTTAGATATAAGACTTTTTGTGCAAGAAAGAAGGCGTCCTCAGCTACAATTTATGGGTTGTGGCATACGTGTACTCAGCCCTGCTTTTTTATAATGGTCAAATTATGACAACTAATCCTCACTAAAGTTGACATAAGAAAGAGGGCGTCCTCAGCTACAATTTACGGGTAGAGGCATATGTGTACTCAGCCTGTTTTTCTATAATGACCAAATTATGACAAGTAGACCTCACTAAATTTTATATTATTCGGAATCCAAAATTATTTTAGATACAAGACTTTTTGTGCAAGAAAGAAGGCGTCCTCAGCTACAATTTATGGGTAGTGGCATATGTGTGCTCAGCCCTGTTATTTTATAATGACCAAATTATGACAACTAATCCTCTAAAATTTATATAATGTCCAAATTATGACAACTAATCCTTACTAAATTTAATTGGCATTATTCGGATTTCAAAATTTTTTTAGATATAAGACTTTTTGTGCAAGAAAGAGGGCATCCTCAGCTACAACTTACGTGTAGTGGCATATGTGTACTCAGACCTGTTTTTTTATTATGACCAACTTATGACAACTAATCCTCACTAAAGTTGACATAATGACCAAATTATGACAGCTAGTCGTCACTAAATTTAATATAAAAACCAAATTATGACAAATAGTCCTCACTAAAATTGATATTACACTTTTTGTGTAAGAAAGAGGTCGTCGTCAGCTACAATTTACGGGTAGTAGCATATGTGTACTCAGCCCCGTTCTTTTATAAAATAGTCCTCACTAAAATTTATATTATTCGGATTCCTAAATTATTTCAGATATAAAACTCTTTGTGTAAGAAAGAGGGTGTCCTCAGCTACAATTTACGGGTAGAGGCATATGTGTACTCAGCCCGTTTTTTTATAAAGACCAAATTATGACAAATAGTCCTCACTAAAGTTGACATAATGACCAAATTATGACAACTAGTCGTCACTAAATTTAATATAAAAACCAAATTATGACAAATAGAGAAAGAGAAAGAGGTCGTCGTCAGCTACAATTTACGGGTAGTAGCATATGTGTACTCAGCCCCGTTCTTTTATAAAATAGTCCTCACTAAAATTTATATTATTCGGATTCCTAAATTATTTCAGATATAAGACTTTTTGTGTAAGAAAGAGGGTGTCCTCAGCTACAATTTACGGGTAGAGGCATATGTGTACTCAGTCCGTTTTTTTATAATGACCAAATTATGACAAATAGTCCTCACTAAATTTTATATTATTCAGAATCCAAAATTATTTTAGATATAAGACTTTTTGTGCAAGAAAGAAGGCGTCCTCAGCTACAATTTATGGGTAGTGGCATACGTGTACTCAGCCCTGCTTTTTTATAATGGCCAAATTATGACAACTAATCCTCACTAAAGTTGACATAAGAAAGAGGGCGTCCTCAGCTACAATTTACGGGTAGAGGCATATGTGTACTCAGCCTGTTTTTCTATAATGACCAAATTATGACAAATAGTCCTTACTAAATTTTATATTATTCAGAATCCAAAATTATTTCAGATATAAGACTTTTTGTGTAAGAAAGATGTCGTCGTCAGCTACAATTTACGGGTAGAGGCATATGTGTACTTAGCCCGTTTTTTTATAATGACCAAATTATGACAAATTGTCCTCACTAAATTTTATATTATTCGGAATCCAAAATTATTTCATATATAAAACTTTTTATGTAAGAAAGAGGGCGTCCTCAGCTACAATTTAGAGGTAGAGGCATATGTGACCCAATTATGACAAATAGTCCTTACCAAATTTTATATTATTCGGAATCCAAAATTATTTCAGATATAAGACTTTTTGTGTAAGAAAGAGGGCGTCCTCAGCTACAATTTACGGGTAGAGGCATATGTGTACTCAGCCTGTTTTTTTATAATGACCAAATTATGACAAATAGTCCTTACTAAATTTTATATTATTCAGAATCTAAAATTATTTTAGATATAAGACTTTTTGTGCAAGAAAGAAGGCGTCCTCAGCTACAATTTATGGGTAGTGGCATATGTGTACTCAGCCCTGTTATTCTATAATGACCAAATTATGACAACTAATCCTCTAAAATTTATATAATGTCCAAATTATGACAACTAATCCTTACTAAATTTAATTGGCATTATTCGGATTTCAAAATTTTTTTAGATATAAGACTTTTTGTGCAAGAAAGAGGGCATCCTCAGCTACAATTTACGTGTAGTGGCATATGTGTACTCAGACCTGTTTTTTTATTATGACCAACTTATGACAACTAATCCTCACTAAATTTGACATAATGACCAAATTATGACAGCTAGTCGTCACTAAATTTAATATAAAAACCAAATTATGACAAATAGTCCTCACTAAAATTGATATTACATTTATTGTGTAAGAAAGATGTCGTCGTCAGCTACAATTTATGGGTAGTGGCATATGTGTACTCAGCCCTGTTATTTTATAATGACCAAATTATGACAACTAATCCTCTAAAATTTATATAATGTCCAAATTATGACAACTAATCCTTACTAAATTTAATTGGCATTATTCGGATTTCAAAATTTTTTTAGATATAAGACTTTTTGTGCAAGAAAGAGGGCATCCTCAGCTACAATTTACGGGTAGAGGCATATGTGTACTCAGCCCGTTTTTTTATAATGACCAAATTATGACAAATAGTCCTCACTAAAGTTGACATAATGACCAAATTATGACAACTAGTCGTCACTAAATTTAATATAAAAACAAAATTATGACAAATAGAGAAAGAGAAAGAGGTCGTCGTCAGCTACAATTTACGGGTAGTAGCATATGTGTACTCAGCCCCGTTCTTTTATAAAATAGTCCTCACTAAAATTTATATTATTCGGATTCCTAAATTATTTCAGATATAAGACTTTTTGTGTAAGAAAGAGGGTGTCCTCAGCTACAATTTACGGGTAGAGGCATATGTGTACTCAGTCCGTTTTTTTATAATGACCAAATTATGACAAATAGTCCTCACTAAATTTTATATTATTCGGAATCCAAAATTATTTTAGATATAAGACTTTTTGTGCAAGAAAGAAGGCGTCCTCAGCTACAATTTATGGGTAGTGGCATATGTGTACTCAGCACAGTTTTTTTTATAATGACCAAATTATGACAACTAATCCTCACTAAAGTTGATATAATGGCCAAATTATGACCACTAATCCTCATTTAATATAATTGTCATTATTCGGATTTCAAAATTTTTTCAGATATAAGACTTTTTGTGCAAGAAAGATGTTATCCTCAGCTACAATTTACGTGTAGTGGCATATGTGTACTTAGCCCTGTTTTTTTATAATGGCCAAATTATGACAACTAATCCTCACTAAAGTTGACATAATGACCAATTTATGACAACTAATCTTCACTAAAATTAAAATAAAAATTAAATTACGACAAATAGTCCTCACTAAAATTGATATTACATTTATTGTGTAAGAAAGATGTCGTCGTCAGCTACAATTTACAGGTAGAGGCATATGTGTACTCAGCCTGTTTTTCTATAATGACCAAATTATGACAAATAGTCCTTACTAAATTTTATATTATTCAGAATCCAAAATTATTTCAGATATAAGACTTTTTGTGTAAGAAAGAGGGCGTCCTCAGCTACAATTTACGGGTAGAGGCATATGTGTACTCAGCCTGTTTTTTTATAATGACCAAATTATGACAAATAGTCCTTACTAAATTTTATATTATTCAGAATCCAAAATTATTTTAGATATAAGACTTTTTGTGCAAGAAAGAAGGCGTCCTCAGCTACAATTTATGGGTAGTGGCATACGTGTACTCAGCCCTGCTTTTTTATAATGGCCAAATTATGACAACTAATCCTCACTAAAGTTGACATAAGAAAGAGGGCGTCCTCAGCTACAATTTACGGGTAGAGGCATATGTGTACTCAGCCTGTTTTTCTATAATGACCAAATTATGACAAGTAGACCTCACTAAATTTTATATTATTCTGAATCCAAAATTATTTTAGATACAAGACTTTTTGTGCAAGAAAGAAGGCGTCCTCAGCTACAATTTATGGGTAGTGGCATATGTGTACTCAGCCCTGTTTTTTTATAATGACCAACTTATGACAACTAATCCTCACTAAAGTTGATATAATGGCCAAATTATGACAACTAATCCTCACTAAATAAAGAAAGATGGCATCCTCAGCTACAATTTACGTGTAGTGGCATATGTGTACTCAGCCCTGTTATTTTATAATGACCAAATTATGACAACTAATCCTCTAAAATTTATATAATGTCCAAATTATGACAACTAATCCTTACTAAATTTAATTGGCATTATTCGGATTTCAAAATTTTTTTAGATATAAGACTTTTTGTGCAAGAAAGAGGGCATTCTCAGCTACAATTTACGTGTAGTGGCATATGTGTACTCAGACCTGTTTTTTTATTATGACCAACTTATGACAACTAATCCTCACTAAAGTTGACATAATGACCAAATTATGACAACTAGTCGTCACTAAATTTAATATAAAAACCAAATTATGACAAATAGTCCTCACTAAAATTGATATTACACTTTTTGTGTAAGAAAGAGGTCGTCGTCAGCTACAATTTACGGGTAGTAGCATATGTGTACTCAGCCCCGTTCTTTTATAAAATAGTCCTCACTAAAATTTATATTATTCGGATTCCTAAATTATTTCAGATATAAAACTTTTTGTGTAAGAAAGAGGGTGTCCTCAGCTACAATTTACGGGTAGAGGCATATGTGTACTCAGCCCGTTTTTTTATAATGACCAAATTATGACAAATAGTCCTCACTAAATTTTATATTATTCGGAACAAAAAATTATTTTAGATATAAGACTTTTTGTGCAAGAAAGAAGGCGTCCTCAGCTACAATTTATGGGTAGTGGCATATGTGTACTCAGCCCTGTTTTTTTCTATATTGACCAAATTATGACAACTAATCCTCACTAAAGTTGATATAATGGCCAAATTATGACATCTAATCCTCATTTAATATAATTGTCGTTATTCGGATTTAAAAATTTTTTCAGATATAAGACTTTTTGTGCAAGAAAGATGTTATCCTCAGCTACAATTTACGTGTAGTGGCATATGTGTTTCAGTCCGTTTTTTTATAATGACCAAATTATGGCAAATAGTCCTCACTAAATTTTATATTATTCGGAATCCAAAATTATTTCAGATATAAAACTTTTTGTGTAAGAAAGAGGGCGTCCTCAGCTACAATTTTTATAATGGTCAAATTATGACAACTAATCCTCACTAAAGTTGACATAAGAAAGAGGGCGTCCTCAGCTACAATTTACGGGTAGAGGCATATGTGTACTCAGTCCGTTTTTTTATAATGACCAAATTATGACAAATAGTCCTCACTAAATTTTATATTATTCGGAATCCAAAATTATTTTAGATATAAGACTTTTTGTGCAAGAAAGAAGGCGTCCTCAGCTACAATTTATGGGTAGTGGCATATGTGTACTCAGCACAGTTTTTTTTATAATGACCAAATTATGACAACTAATCCTCACTAAAGTTGATATAATGGCCAAATTATGACCACTAATCCTCATTTAATATAATTGTCATTATTCGGATTTCAAAATTTTTTCAGATATAAGACTTTTTGTGCAAGAAAGATGTTATCCTCAGCTACAATTTACGTGTAGTGGCATATGTGTACTTAGCCCTGTTTTTTTTATAATGGCCAAATTATGACAACTAATCCTCACTAAAGTTGACATAATGACCAATTTATGACAACTAATCTTCACTAAAATTAAAATAAAAATTAAATTATGACAAATAGTCCTCACTAAAATTGATATTACATTTATTGTGTAAGAAAGATGTCGTCGTCAGCTACAATTTACGGGTAGAGGCATATGTGTACTTAGCCCGTTTTTTTATAATGACCAAATTATGACAAATTGTCCTCACTAAATTTTATATTATTCGGAATCCAAAATTATTTCATATATAAAACTTTTTATGTAAGAAAGAGGGCGTCCTCAGCTACAATTTAGAGGTAGAGGCATATGTGACCCAATTATGACAAATAGTCCTTACTAAATTTTATATTATTCGGAATCCAAAATTATTTCAGATATAAGACTTTTTGTGTAAGAAAGAGGGCGTCCTCAGCTACAATTTACGGGTAGAGGCATATGTGTACTCAGCCTGTTTTTTTATAATGACCAAATTATGACAAATAGTCCTTACTAAATTTTATATTATTCAGAATCTAAAATTATTTTAGATATAAGACTTTTTGTGCAAGAAAGAAGGCGTCCTCAGCTACAATTTATGGGTAGTGGCATATGTGTACTCAGCCCTGTTATTCTATAATGACCAAATTATGACAACTAATCCTCTAAAATTTATATAATGTCCAAATTATGACAACTAATCCTTACTAAATTTAATTGGCATTATTCGGATTTCAAAATTTTTTTAGATATAAGACTTTTTGTGCAAGAAAGAGGGCATCCTCAGCTACAATTTACGTGTAGTGGCATATGTGTACTCAGACCTGTTTTTTTATTATGACCAACTTATGACAACTAATCCTCACTAAATTTGACATAATGACCAAATTATGACAGCTAGTCGTCACTAAATTTAATATAAAAACCAAATTATGACAAATAGTCCTCACTAAAATTGATATTACATTTATTGTGTAAGAAAGATGTCGTCGTCAGCTACAATTTATGGGTAGTGGCATATGTGTACTCAGCCCTGTTATTTTATAATGACCAAATTATGACAACTAATCCTCTAAAATTTATATAATGTCCAAATTATGACAACTAATCTTTACTAAATTTAATTGGCATTATTCGGATTTCAAAATTTTTTTAGATATAAGACTTTTTGTGCAAGAAAGAGGGCATCCTCAGCTACAATTTACGGGTAGAGGCATATGTGTACTCAGCCCGTTTTTTTATAATGACCAAATTATGACAAATAGTCCTCACTAAAGTTGACATAATGACCAAATTATGACAACTAGTCGTCACTAAATTTAATATAAAAACCAAATTATGACAAATAGAGAAAGAGAAAGAGGTCGTCGTCAGCTACAATTTACGGGTAGTAGCATATGTGTACTCAGCCCCGTTCTTTTATAAAATAGTCCTCACTAAAATTTATATTATTCGGATTCCTAAATTATTTCAGATATAAGACTTTTTGTGTAAGAAAGAGGGTGTCCTCAGCTACAATTTACGGGTAGAGGCATATGTGTACTCAGTCCGTTTTTTTATAATGACCAAATTATGACAAATAGTCCTCACTAAATTTTATATTATTCGGAATCCAATATTATTTTAGATATAAGACTTTTTGTGCAAGAAAGAAGGCGTCCTCAGCTACAATTTATGGGTAGTGGCATATGTGTACTCAGCACAGTTTTTTTTATAATGACCAAATTATGACAACTAATCCTCACTAAAGTTGATATAATGGCCAAATTATGACCACTAATCCTCATTTAATATAATTGTCATTATTCGGATTTCAAAATTTTTTCAGATATAAGACTTTTTGTGCAAGAAAGATGTTATCCTCAGCTACAATTTACGTGTAGTGGCATATGTGTACTTAGCCCTGTTTTTTTATAATGGCCAAATTATGACAACTAATCCTCACTAAAGTTGACATAATGACCAATTTATGACAACTAATCTTCACTAAAATTAAAATAAAAATTAAATTATGACAAATAGTCCTCACTAAAATTGATATTACATTTATTGTGTAAGAAAGATGTCGTCGTCAGCTACAATTTACGGGTAGAGGCATATGTGTACTCAGCCCGTTTTTTTATAATGACCAAATTATGACAAATTGTCCTCACTAAATTTTATATTATTCGGAATCCAAAATTATATCATATATAAAATTTTTATGTAAGAAAGAGGGCGTCCTCAGCTACAATTTACAGGTAGAGGCATATGTGTACTCAGCCTGTTTTTCTATAATGACCAAATTATGACAAATAGTCCTTACTAAATTTTATATTATTCAGAATCCAAAATTATTTCAGATATAAGACTTTTTGTGTAAGAAAGAGGGCGTCCTCAGCTACAATTTACGGGTAGAGGCATATGTGTACTCAGCCTGTTTTTTTATAATGACCAAATTATGACAAATAGTCCTTACTAAATTTTATATTATTCAGAATCCAAAATTATTTTAGATATAAGACTTTTTGTGCAAGAAAGAAGGCGTCCTCAGCTACAATTTATGGGTAGTGGCATACGTGTACTCAGCCCTGCTTTTTTATAATGGCCAAATTATGACAACTAATCCTCACTAAAGTTGACATAAGAAAGAGGGCGTCCTCAGCTACAATTTATGGGTAGTGGCATATGTGTACTCAGCCCTGTTTTTTTATAATGACCAACTTATGACAACTAATCCTCACTAAAGTTGATATAATGGCCAAATTATGACAACTAATCCTCACTAAATAAAGAAAGATGGCATCCTCAGCTACAATTTACGTGTAGTGGCATATGTGTACTCAGCCCTGTTATTTTATAATGACCAAATTATGACAACTAGTCCTCTAAAATTTATATATGTCCAAATTATGACAACTAATCCTTACTAAATTTAATTGGCATTATTCGGATTTCAAAATTTTTTTAGATATAAGACTTTTTGTGCAAGAAAGAGGGCATTCTCAGCTACAATTTACGTGTAGTGGCATATGTGTACTCAGACCTGTTTTTTTATTATGACCAACTTATGACAACTAATCCTCACTAAAGTTGACATAATGACCAAATTATGACAACTAGTCGTCACTAAATTTAATATAAAAACCAAATTATGACAAATAGTCCTCACTAAAATTGATATTACACTTTTTGTGTAAGAAAGAGGTCGTCGTCAGCTACAATTTACGGGTAGTAGCATATGTGTACTCAGCCCCGTTCTTTTATAAAATAGTCCTCACTAAAATTAATATTATTCGGATTCCTAAATTATTTCAGATATAAAACTTTTTGTGTAAGAAAGAGGGTGTCCTCAGCTACAATTTACGGGTAGAGGCATATGTGTACTCAGCCCGTTTTTTTATAATGACCAAATTATGACAAATAGTCCTCACTAAATTTTATATTATTCGGAACAAAAAATTAGTTTAGATATAAGACTTTTTGTGCAAGAAAGAAGGCGTCCTCAGCTACAATTTATGGGTAGTGGCATATGTGTACTCAGCCCTGTTTTTTCTATATTGACCAAATTATGACAACTAATCCTCACTAAAGTTGATATAATGGCCAAATTACGACAACTAATCCTCATTTAATATAATTGTCATTATTCGGATTTAAAAATTTTTTCAGATATAAGACTTTTTGTGCAAGAAAGATGTTATCCTCAGCTACAATTTACGTGTAGTGGCATATGTGTTTCAGTCCGTTTTTTTATAATGACCAAATTATGGCAAATAGTCCTCACTAAATTTTATATTATTCGGAATCCAAAATTATTTCAGATATAAAACTTTTTGTGTAAGAAAGAGGGCGTCCTCAGCTACAATTTTTATAATGGTCAAATTATGACAACTATTCCTCACTAAAGTTGACATAAGAAAGAGGGCGTCCTCAGCTACAATTTACGGGTAGAGGCATATGTGTACTCAGTCCGTTTTTTTATAATGACCAAATTATGACAAATAGTCCTCACTAAATTTTATATTATTCGGAATCCAAAATTATTTTAGATATAAGACTTTTTGTGCAAGAAAGAAGGCGTCCTCAGCTACAATTTATGGGTAGTGGCATATGTGTACTCAGCACAGTTTTTTTTATAATGACCAAATTATGACAACTAATCCTCACTAAAGTTGATATAATGGCCAAATTATGACCACTAATCCCCATTTAATATAATTGTCATTATTCGGATTTCAAAATTTTTTCAGATATAAGACTTTTTGTGCAAGAAAGATGTTATCCTCAGCTACAATTTACGTGTAGTGGCATATGTGTACTTAGCCCTATTTTTTTATAATGGCCAAATTATGACAACTAATCCTCACTAAAGTTGACATAATGACCAATTTATGACAACTAATCTTCACTAAAATTAAAATAAAAATTAAATTATGACAAATAGTCCTCACTAAAATTGATATTACATTTATTGTGTAAGAAAGATATAAAACTTTTTGTGTAAGAAAGAAGGCGTCCTCAGCTACAATTTACAGGTAGAGGCATATGTGTACTCAGCCTGTTTTTCTATAATGACCAAATTATGACAAATAGTCCTTACTAAATTTTATATTATTCAGAATCCAAAATTATTTCAGATATAAGACTTTTTGTGTAAGAAAGAGGGCGTCCTCAGCTACAATTTACGGCTAGAGGCATATGTGTACTCAGCCTGTTTTTTTATAATGACCAAATTATGACAAATAGTCCTTACTAAATTTTATATTATTCAGAATCCAAAATTATTTTAGATATAAGACTTTTTGTGCAAGAAAGAAGGCGTCCTCAGCTACAATTTATGGGTAGTGGCATACGTGTACTCAGCCCTGCTTTTTTATAATGGCCAAGCTATGACAACTAATCCTCACTAAAGTTGACATAAGAAAGAGGGCGTCCTCAGCTACAATTTACGGGTAGAGGCATATGTGTACTCAGCCTGTTTTTCTATAATGACCAAATTATGACAAGTAGACCTCACTAAATTTTATATTATTCGGAATCCAAAATTATTTTAGATACAAGACTTTTTGTGCAAGAAAGAAGGCGTCCTCAGCTACAATTTATGGGTAGTGGCATATGTGTACTCAGCCCTGTTTTTTTATAATGACCAAATTATGACAACTAATCCTCACTAAAGTTGACATAATGACCAATTTATGACAACTAATCTTCACTAAAATTAAAATAAAAATTAAATTATGACAAATAGTCCTCACTAAAATTGATATTACATTTATTGTGTAAGAAAGATGTCGTCGTCAGCTACAATTTACGGGTAGAGGCATATGTGTACTTAGCCCGTTTTTTTATAATGACCATATTATGACAAATTGTCCTCACTAAATTTTATATTATTCGGAATCCAAAATTATTTCATATATAAAACTTTTTATGTAAGAAAGAGGGCGTCCTCAGCTACAATTTAGAGGTAGAGGCATATGTGACCCAATTATGACAAATAGTCCTTACTAAATTTTATATTATTCGGAATCCAAAATTATTTCAGATATAAGACTTTTTGTGTAAGAAAGAGGGCGTCCTCAGCTACAATTTACGGGTAGAGGCATATGTGTACTCAGCCTGTTTTTTTATAATGACCAAATTATGACAAATAGTCCTTATTAAATTTTATATTATTCAGAATCTAAAATTATTTTAGATATAAGACTTTTTGTGCAAGAAAGAAGGCGTCCTCAGCTACAATTTATGGGTAGTGGCATATGTGTACTCAGCCCTGTTATTCTATAATGACCAAATTATGACAACTAATCCTCTAAAATTTATATAATGTCCAAATTATGACAACTAATCCTTACTAAATTTAATTGGCATTATTCGGATTTCAAAATTTACGTGTAGTGGCATATGTGTACTCAGACCTGTTTTTTTATTATGACCAACTTATGACAACTAATCCTCACTAAAGTTGACATAATGACAAATAGTCCTTACTAAATTTTATATTATTCGGAATCCAAAATTATTTTAGATATAAGACTTTTTGTGCAAGAAAAATGGCATCCTCAGCTACAATTTACGTGTAGTGGCATATGTGTACTCAGCCCTGTTTTTTTTATATTGACCAAATTACGACAACTAATCCTCACTAAAGTTGACATAATGACCAAATTATGACAACTAATCGTCACTAAGTTTAATATAATGACCAAATTATGAAAATGTTACTAAAATTGATATTATTTGAATTCCAAAACTATTTCAGATTTAAGACTTTTTGTGTAAGAAAGAGGTCGTCGTCAGCTACAATTTACGGGTAGTGGTATATGTGTACTCAGCCCCGTTCTTTTATAATATAGTCCTCACTAAAATTGATATTATTCGAATTTCAAAACTATTTCAGATTTAAGTCTTTTTGTATAAGAAAGAGGTCGTCGTCAGCAACATTTACGGGTAGTGGCATACGTGTACTCATCCCGTTTTTTTATAATGACCAAATTATGACAACTAATCTTCTAAAATTGATATAATGTCCACATTATGACAACTAATCCTCACTAAATATAATTGGCATTATTCGGATTTCAAAATTTTTTCAGATATAAAACTCTTTGTGCAAGAAAGAGGGCATCCTCAGCTACAATTTACGTGTAGTGGCATATGTGTACTCAAACCTGTTTTTTATAATGACCAAATTATGACAACTAATCCTCACTAAAGTTGACATAATGATCAAATTATGACAACTAATCGTCACTAAATTTAGTATAAAAACCAAATTATGACAAATAGTCCTCACTAAAATTGATATTACACTTTTTGTGTAAGAAAGAGGTCGTCGTCAGCTACAATTTACGGGTAGTGGCATATGTGTACTCAGCCCCGTTCTTTTATAATATAGTCTTCACTAAAATTTATATTATCCGCATTCCTAAATTATTTCAGAAATAAGACTTTTTTTTTATAAGAAAGAGGGCGTCCTCAGCTACAATTTACGGGTAGAGGCATATATGTACTCAGCCCGTTTTTTTTTAATGACAAATAGTGCTCACTAAATTTTATATTATTCGGAATCCAAAATTATTTCAGATATAAGACTTTTTGTGTAATAAAGAGGGCATCCTCAGCTACAATTCACGTGTAGTGGCATATGTGTACTCAGACCTGTTTTTTTATAATGACCAAATTATGACAACTAATCCTCACTAAAGTTGACATAATGACCAAATTATGACAACTAATCGTCACAAAATTTAATATAAAAACCAAATTATGAGAAATAGTACTCACTAAAATTGATATTATTCGAATTCCAAACCTATTTCAGATTTAAGTCTTTTTGTATATGAAAGAGGTCGTCGTCAGCTACAATTTACGGGTAGAGGCATATGCGTACTCAGCCCGTTTTTTTATAATGACCAAATTATGATAAATAGTCCTCACTAAATTTTATATTATTCGGAATCCAAAATTAATTTAGATATAAGATTTTTTGTGCAAGAAAGAAGGCGTCCTCAGCTACAATTTATGGGTAGTAAGATTTAAGACTTTTTGTAAAAGAAAGAGGTCGTCGTCAGCTACAATTTACGGGTAGTGGTATATGTGTACTCAGCCCCGTTCTTTTATAATATAGTCCTCACTAAAATTGATATTATTCGAATTTCAAAACTATTTCAGATTTAAATCTTTTTGTATAAGAAAGAGGTCGTCGTCAGCAACATTTACGGGTAGTGGCATACGTGTTCTCATCCCCGTTCTTTTCTAATGACCAAATTATGACAACTAGTGCTTACTAAAATTAAAATTATCCGAATTCGTAAATTATTTCAGATATAATACTTTTTGTGCTAGAATGAGGGCGCCCTCAGCTACAGTTTATGGGTAGTGGCATATGCGTACTCAGCCCCGTTTTTTTAGAAGGACCAAATTATGACAACTAATCCTCTAAAAGTGATATAATGACCAAATTATAACAACTAGTCCTCAATAAAATTTATATTATTCGGATTCCTCAATTATTAGAGATATAAGACTTTTTGTGTAAGAAAGAGGGCGTCCTCAGCTACAATTTACGGGTAGAGGCATATGTGTACTCATCCCGTTTTTTTATAATGACCAAATTATGACCAACAGTCCTCACTAAATTTTATATTATTCGGAATCTAAAATTATTTTAGATATAAGACTTTTTGTGCAAGAAAGAAGGCGTCCTCAGCTATAATTTACGTGTAGTGGCATATGTGTACAGCCCTGTTTTTTTATAATGACCAAATTATGACAACTAATCCTCTAAAATTGATATAATGTCCAAATTATGACAACTAATCCTCACTAAATATAATTGGCATTATTCGGATTTCACAATTTTTTCAGATATAAAACTCTTTGTGCAAGAAAGAGGGCATCCTCAACTACAATTTACGTGTAGTGGCATATGTGTACTCAAACCTGTTTTTTATAATGACCAAATTATGACAACTAATCCTCACTAAAGTTGACATAATGATCAAATTATGACAACTAATCGTCACTAAATTTAGTATAAAAACCAAATTATGACAAATAGTCCTCACTAAAATTGATATTACACTTTTTGTGTAAGAAAGAGGTCGTCGTCAGCTACAATTTACGGGTAGTGGCATATGTGTACTCAGCCCCGTTCTTTTATAATATAGTCTTCACTAAAATTTATATTATCCGCATTCCTAAATTATTTCAGATATAACACTTTTTGTGTAAGAAAGAGGGCGTCCTCAGCTACAATTTACGGGTAGAGGCATATATGTACTCAGCCCGTTTTTTTATAATGACAAATAGTCCTCACTAAATTTTATATTATTCGGAATCCAAAATTATTTCAGATATAAAACTTTTTGTGTAAGAAAGAGGGCATCCTCAGCTACAATTCACGTGTAGTGGCATATGTGTACTCAGACCTGTTTTTTTATAATGACCAAATTATGACAACTAATCCTCACTAAAGTTGACATAATGACCAAATTATGACAACTAATCGTCACAAAATTTAATATAAAAACCAAATTATGAGAAATAGTCCTCACTAAAATTGATATTATTCGAATTCCAAACCTATTTCAGATTTAAGTCTTTTTGTATATGAAAGAGGTCGTCGTCAGCTACATTTACGGGTAGTGGCATACGTGTACTCATCCCCGTTCTTTTCTAATGACAAAATAATGACAACTAGTGCTTACTAAAAATAATATTAATCGAATTCGTAAATTATTTCAGATATAATACTTTTTGTGCTAGAAAGAGGGCGTCCTCAGCTACAAATTATGGGTAGTGGCATAAGTGTACTCAGCCCCGATTTTTTAGAATGACCAAATTATGACAACTAATCTTCTAAAAGTGATATAATGACCAAATTATAACAACTAGTCCTCACTAAAATTTTTATTATTCGGATTCCTAAATTATTTCAGATATAAGACTTTTTGTGTAAGAAAGAGGCCGTCCTCAGCTACAATTTACGGGTAGAGGCATATGTGTACTCAGCCCTGTTTTTTTATATTGACCAAATTATGACAAATAGAACTCACTAAATTTTATATTATTCGGCATCCAAAATTATTTTAGATATAAGGCTTTTTGTGCAAGAAAGAAGGCGTCCTCAGCTCCAATTTATGAGTAGTGGTATATGTGTTCTCAGCCCTGTTTTTTTATAACGACCAAATTATGACAACTAATCTTCACTAAAGTTGACATGATGACCAGATATAAGACTTTTTGTGTAAGAAAGAGGTCGTCGTCAGCTACAATTTACGGGTAGAGACATATGTGTACTCAGCCCGTTTTTTTATAATGACCAAATAATGACAACTAATCCTCTAAAAGTGATATAATGACCAAACTATAACAACTAGTCCTCACTAAAATTTATATTATTCGAATTCGTATATTATTTCAGATATAATACTTTTTGTGCTAGAAAGAGGGCGTCCTCAGCTACAGATTATGGATAGTGGCATATGTGTACTCAGCCCCGTTTTTTTAGAAGGCTCAAATTATAACAACTAATCCTCTAAAAGTGGTATAATGACCAAATTATAACAACTAGTCCTCACTAAAATTTATATTATTCGGATTCCTAAATTATTTCAGATATAAAACTTTTTGTGTAAGAAAGAGGGCGTCCTCAGCTACAATTTACGGGTAGAGGCATATGTATACTAAGCCCGTTTTTTTATAACCACCAAATTATGACAAATAGTCCTCAGTAAATTTTATATTATTCGGAATCCAAAATTATTTTAGATATAAGACTGTTTGTGCAAGAAAGAAGGCGTCCTCAGCTACAATTTATGGGTACTGACTCAGCCCTGTTTTTTTATAATGACCAAATTATAACAGCTAAACTTCACTAAAGTCGACATAATGACCAAATTATGACAACTAATCGTCACTAAATTTAATATAAAAACCAAATTATTACAAATAGTCCTCACTAAAATTGATATTACACTTTTTATGTAAGAAAGAGGTCGTCCTCACCTACAATTTACGGGTAGTGGCATATGTGTACCGAGCGCCGTTTTTTTATAATGACCAAATAATGACAACTAATCCTCACTAGAGTTGACATAATGACCAAATTATGACAACTAATCTTCATTAATTTAAAATAATGACCACATTAAGACAAATAGTCCTCACTAAAATTGATATCATTCGAATTCCAAAATTATTTCAGATTTAAAACTTTTTGTATAAGAAAGAGGTCATCGTCAGCTAAAATTACGGGTAGTGGCATATGTGTACTCATTCCCGTTCTTTTCTAATGACCAATTTATGACAACTAGTGCTTACTAAAATTAATATTATGGGGATTCCAAACTTCTGTTAGATATAAGACTTTTTGTGCAAGAAAGAGGGCATCCTCAGCTACAATTTACGGGTAGAGGCTTATATGTACTCAGCCCGTTTTTTTATAATGACCAAATTATGACAAATAGTCCTCACTAAATTTTATATTATTCGGAATCCAAAATTATTTCAGACATAAGACTTTTTGTGTAAGAAAGAGTGCGTCCTCAGCTACAATTCACGGGTGGAGGCATATATGTATTGAGCCCGTTTTTTTATAATGACCAAATTATGACAAATAGTCCTCACTAAATTTTATATTATTCGGAATCCAAAATTATTTCAGATATAAGCTTTTTGTATAAGAAAGAGGGCGTCCTCTGCTACAATTTACGGGTAGAGGCATATGTGTACTCAGCCCTGTTTTTTTATAATGACCAAATTATGACAACTAATCCTCACTAAAGTGGACATAATGACAAAATTATGACAACTAATCGTCACTAATTTTAATATAAAAACCAAATTATGACAAATAGTCCTCACTAAAATTTATATTACACTTTTTGTGTAAGAAAGAGGTCGTCCTCAGCTACAATTTACGGGTAGTGGCATATGTGTACGCAGCGCCGTTTTTTTATAATGACCAAATAATGACAACTAATCCTCTTTAGAGTTGACATAATGACCGAATTATGACAACTAATCGTCACTAAATTTAAAATAATGACCACATGTGGGTGCTGTTGGCTGAAGTAGTAGAACACGAGACTATGAAGCGGAGGGTCGTGAGTTCGAGCCCGCGGTGAGTCATGAAATATTGTGTTGAATTCTTCTAAACAGTATTAGTGCGTGGTTGTGTTAGTTGTTGCCAGCCTGTTTCAATGATGAAGGCATAGTCACTAGTCACTGAACATAATTGGCAGCGACTGACACTATCATGTACTAAAAGCAGAGTAACAGCCCCCACCTTCGTCGGCCCTGTAGCAAAAATTAGCCGGCGAAGTAAAAGGTTTAAATAGCTACAAAAAAAAAACTGTCTATCTTCTCATCTTTCCTAATCTGTCTCCTCAATACTATCCCCTCGTTTTCAGTTCCAGCGCAATGCATTTGCATATATAGGGGTCATCCCCTGAGTGCTGGTCCTACTCCTAAAAAAAAAAAAAAAAAAAAAAAAAATAGTCCTCACTAAAATTGATATCATTCGAATTCCAAAATTTTTTCAGATTTAAAACGTTTTGTATAAGAAAGAGGTCGTCGTCAGCTACAATTACGGGTAGTGGCATACGTGTACTCTTTTCTAATGACCAAATTATGGCAACTAGTGCTTACTAAAATTAATATTATGGGGATTCCAAACTTATGTTAGATATAAGACTTTTTGTGCAAGAAAGAGGGCATCCTCAGCTACTATTTACGTGTAGTGGCATTTGTGTACTAAGCCCTGTTTTTTTATAATGACCAAATTATGACACCTAAACTTCACTAAAGTCGACATAATGACCAAATTATGACAACTAATCGTCACTAAATTTAATATAATGACCAAATTATGACAAATAGTCCTCACTAAAATTGATATTATTCGAATTCCAAAACTATTTCAGCTTTAAGCCTTTTTGTGTAAGAAAGAGGTCGTCGTCAGCTACAATTTACGGGTAGATGCATATGTGTACTCAGCCCATTTTTTTATAATGACCAAATTATGACAAATTGTCCTCACTAAATTTTATATTATTCGGAATCCAAAATTATTTTAGATATAAGACTTTTTGTGTAAGAAAGAGGGCGTCCTCAGCTACAATTCACGGGTAGAGGCATATATGTACTCAGCCCTGTTTTTTTATAATGGCCAAATTATGACAACTAATCCTCTAAAAGTGATATAATGACCAAATTATAACAACTAGTCCTCACTAAAATTTATATTATTCGGATTCCTAAATTATTTCAGATATAAGACTTTTTGTGTAAGAAAGAGGGCGTCCTCAGCTTCAATTTACGGGTAGAGGCATATGTGTACTCAGCCCGTTTTTTATAATAACCAAATTATTACAAATAGTCCTCACTAAATTTTATATTATTCGGAATCCAAAATTATTTTAGATACTTTTTGTGCAAGAAAGAAGGCGTCCTCAGCTACAATTTATGGGTAGTGGCATATGTGTACTCAGACCTGTTTTTTTATATTGATCAAATTATGACAACTAATCCTCACTAAAGTTGACATAATGACCAAATTATGACAACTAATCGTCACTAAATTTAATATAAAACCCAAATTATGACAAATAGTCCTCACTAAAATTTATATTACACTTTTTGTGTAAGAAAGAGGTCGTCCTCAGCTAATATTTACGGGTAGTGGCATATGTGTACTCAGCCCTGTTTTTTTATAATGACCAAATTATGACAACTAGTGCTTACTAAAATTAATATTATGGGGATTCCATACTTATGTTAGATATAAGACTTTTTGTGCAAGAAAGAGGGCATCCTCAGCTACAATTTACGTGTAGTGGCATATGTGTACTCAGCCCTGTTTTTTTATAATGACCAAATTATGACAACTAAACTTCACTAAAGTCGACATAATGACCAAATTATGACATCTAATCGTCACTAAATTTAATATAATGACCAAATTATGACAAGTAGTCCTCAATAAAATTGATATTATTCGAATTCCAAAACTATTTCAGATTTAAGACTTTTTGTGTAAGAAAGAGGTCGTCGTCAGCTACAATTTACGGGTAGATGCATATGTGTACTCAGCCCGTTTTTTTATAATGACCAAATTATGACAAATAGTCCTCACTAAATTTTATATTATTCGGAATCCAAAATTATTTTAGATATAAAACTTTTTGTGCAAGAAAGAAGGCGTCCTCAGCTACAGTTTATGGGTAGTGGCATATGTGTACGCAGCCCTGTTTTTTTATAATGACCAAATTATGACAACTAATCCTCTAAAAGTGATATAATGACCAAATTATAACAACTAGTCCTCACTAAAATTTATATTATTCAAATTCGTAAATTATTTCAGATATAATACTTTTTGTGCTAGAAAGAGGGCGTCCTCAGCTACAGTTTATGGGCATATGTGTACTCTGTCCCGTTTTTTTTTTTGAAGGACCAAATTAAGACAACTAATCCTCTAAAAGTGATATAATGGCCAAATTATAACAACTAGTCCTCACTAAAATTTATATTATTCGGATTCCTAAATTATTTCAGATATAAGACTTTTTGTGTAAGAAAGAGGGCGTCCTCAGCTACAATTTACGGGTAGAGGCATATGTGTACTCAGCCCGTTTTTTTATAATGACCAAATTATGACAAATAGTCCTCACTAAATTTTATACTATTCGGAATTCAAAAATATTTTAGATAAAAGACTTTTTGTGCAAGAAAGAAGGCGTCCTCAGCTACAGTTTATGGGTAGTGGCATATGTGTACTCAGCCCAGTTTTTTTAGAAGGACCAAAATATTACAACTAATCCACACTAAATATAATTGGCATTATTATAATAATTATATAATTATAAGCATTTTTGTGCAAGAAAGATGGCATCCTCAGCTACAATTTACGTGTAGTGGCATATGTGTACTCAGCAATGTTTTTTTATAATGACCAAATTATGACAACTAATCCTCACTAAAGTTGACATGATGACCAGATATAAGACTTTTTGTGTAAGAAAGAGGGCGTCCTCAGCTACAATTTACGGGTAGAGGCATATGTGTACTCAGCCCGTTTTTTTTATAATGACCAAATTATGACAAATAGTCCTCACTAAATTTTATATTATTCGGAATCCAAAATTATTTCAGATATAAGACTTTTTGTGTAAGAAAGGGGGCGTCCTCAGCTATAATTTACGGGTAGAGGCATATGTGTACTCAGTCCGTTTTTTTTATAATGACCAAATTATTACAAATAGTCCTCACTAAATTTTATATATATTTTTTTTTAGGAGCTCAGGGGATGACCCCTACATATGCAGTGCATTGCGCTGGAACTGGGAAAATAGATTTTGGGAAGGAGGATAAAGGGAGTAGTGTCTGTGGATATTCGATTTGAACCTGCTCAAATTGTAAGTGGCGGGGAAGACATCTGCGGGTAGTCTGTTCCACATACGGACTGTTCGGCCAAAAAACGAATTTTCTCCGTAATGCGTAGTGCGATTCGTTGGAATATCGACCACTAACGCATGCGCTCTTGATGAAAAACGCGTTGAGCGTAAGAAAGAATGGGTTTCAGGAACAAGTTACCTAATTTCACCAGAGCACCTGCCATTATAGTAACGAGAGAACAACGATACGCACCCCACATTGCGACGACGCTCAAGAGAGTCAATAGAGTTGGCTACCCTACTGTCTCCGATGAGGTTCATCGCCCTCTCCTGTACGCGGTCGAGTAACTTCAAAATAGACTTTGAAGCACCGGCCCAAATATGAGAGTTGTATTCCATGTTCGGTCGGATGTAAGTGGTGTAAATATTAAGAAGATCAGAAGGGGTGAAGTATCTCTTGCACCGTCTTAAGAAGCCAAGGTACTTGAATGCTTCTTTTGCGACCTGAAAGACATGTTCCGTCCATCTGACATTACACTGCACTTTCATGCCCAGAACATCAAGAGCCCCTGACTCCATAATACTTACACCACCCATAGAAACAGATGCAGCAGCATGGTCATATGTACGTCGATGCGTAAGCATACAACACTGGGTCTTACGGGCATTAAAATCGACCCTGTTCGCCTGACCCCATTCGGAAATCTTCGCGAGGTCACTATTCAGAACGACATTCATAAACTGCCTCCTTGTCTCGAATTCAGACGTTGACGGCCTGCAGTTAAATGAATAGGAATGCGAAAGGCTGCTTTCGGAATCCAAAATTATTTTAGATATAAGACTTTTTGTGCAAGAAAGAAGGCGTCCTCAGCTACAATTTGTGGGTAGTGGCATATGTGTACCCAGTGCCGTTTTTTTATAATGACCAATTAATGACAACTAATCCTCACTGGAGTTGACATAATGACCAAATTATGACAACTAATCGTCACTAAATTTAAAATAATGACCACATTATGACAAATAGTCCTCACTAAAATTGATATCATTCGAATTCCAAAATTATTTCAGATTTAAAACTTTTTGTATAAAAAAGAGGTCGTCGTCAGCTACAATTACGGGTAGTGGCATACGTGTACTCATCCCCGTTCTTTTCTAATAACCAAATTATGACAACTAGTGCTTACTAAAATTAATATTATGGGGATTCCAAACTTATGTTAGATATAAGACCTTTTGTGCAAGAAAGATGGCATCCTCAGCTACAATTTACGTGTAGTGGCATATGTGTAGTCAGCCCTGTTTTTTTTTTATAATAACCAAATTATGACAACTTATCTTTACTAAATTTGACATAATGACCAAATTATGACAACTAATCGTCACTAAATTTAATATAAAGTTCAAATTATGACAAATAGTCCTCACTAAAATTGATATTATTCGAATTCCAAAACTTTCAGATTTAAGACTTTTTGTGTACGAAAGAGGTCGTCGTCATCTACAATTTACGGGTAGAGGCATATGTGTACTCAGCCCGTTTTTTTATAATGACCAAATTATGACAAATAGTCCTCACTAAAGTTGACATAATGACCAAATTATGACAACTAATCGTCACTAAATTTAATATAAAAACCAAACTATGACAAATAGTCATCACTAAATTTTATATTATTCGGAATCCTAAATTATTTCAGATATAAGACTTTTTGTGTAAGAAAGAGGGGCGTCCTCAGCTACAATTTACGGGTAGAGGCATATATGTACTCAGCCCGTTTTTTATAATAACCAAATTATTACAAATAGTCCTCACTAAATTTTATATTATTCGGAATCCAAAATTATTTTAGATACTTTTTGTGCAAGAAAGAAGGCGTCCTCAGCTACAATTTACGTGTAGTGGCATATGTGTACTCAGACCTGTTTTTTTATAATGACCAAATTATGACAAATAATCCTCACTAAAGTTGACATAATGACCAAATTATGACAACTAATCGTCACTAAATTTAAAATAATGACCACATTATGACAAATAGTCCTCACTAAAATTGATATCATTCGAATTCCAATATTATGTTAGATTTAAAGCTTTTTTTATAAGAAAGAGGTCGTCGTCAGCTACAATTACGGGTAGTGGCATACGTGTACTCATCCCTGTTCTATTCTAATGACCAAATTATGACAACTAGTGCTTACTAAAATTAATATTATTCCAATTCGTAAATTATTTCAGATATAATACTTTTTGTGCTAGAAAGATGGCGTCCTCAGCTACAGTTTATGGGTAGTGGCATATGTGTACTCAGCCCCGTTTTTTTAGAAGGACCAAATTATGACAACTAATACTCTGAAAGTGATATAATGACCAAATTATAACAACTAGTCCTCACTAAAATTTATATTATTTGGATTCCTAAATAATTTCAGATATAAGAGCTTTGGTGTAAGAAATATGGCATCCTCAGCTACAATTTACGTGTAGTGGCATATGTGTACTAAGCCCTGTTTTTTTATAGTGACCAAATTATGACAACTAATCCTCACTAAAGTTGACATGATGACCAGATGAAAGATTTTTTGTGTAAGAAAGAGGGCGTCCTCAGCTACAATTTACGGGTAGAGGCATATGTGTACTTAGCCATTTTTTTTATAATGACCAAATTATGACAAATATTCCTCACCAAATTTTATATTATTCGGAATCCAAAATTGTTTTAGATATAAGACTTTTTGTGCAAGAAAGAAGGCGTCCTCAGCTACATTTTATGGGTAGTGGCATATGTGTACTCAGCCCTGTTTTTTTATAATGACCAAATTATGACAACTAATCCTCACTAAAGTTGACATAATGACCAAATTATGACAACTAATCGTCACTAAATTTAATAAAAAACCAAATTATGACAAATAGTCCTCACTAAAATTGATATTACACTTTTTGTGTAAGAAAGAGGTTGTCCTCAGCTACAATTTACGGGTAATGGCATATGTGTACCCAGCGCCGTTTTTTTATAATTACCAAATAATGACAACTAATCGTCACTTAATTTACAATAATGACCACATTATGACAAATAGTCCTCACTAAAATTGATATCATTCGAATTCCAAAATTATTTCAGATTTAAAACTTTTTGTATAAGAAAGAGGTTGTCGTCAGCTACAATTACGGGTAGTGGCATACGTGTACTCATCCCCGTTCTTTTCTAATTACCAAATTATGACAACTAGTGCTTACTAAAATTAATATTATAGGGATTCCAAACTTATGTTAGATATAAGACTTTTTGTGCAAGAAAGAGGGCATCCTCAGCTACAATTTACGTGTAGTGGCATATGTGTACTCAGACCTGTTTTTTTATAATGACCAAATTATGACCACTTATCTTCACTAAAGTTGACATAATGACCAAATTATGACAACTAATCGTCACTAAATTTAATATAATGACCAAATTATGACAAATAGTCCTCACTAAAATTGACATTATTCGAATTCCAAAACTATTTCAGATATAAGATTTTTTGTGTAAGAAAGATGTCATCCTCAGCTACAATTTACGTGTAGTGGCATATGTGTACTCAGCCCTGTTTTTTTATAGTGACCAAATTATGACAACTAATCCTCACTAAAGTTGACATGATGACCAGATAAAAAATTTTTTGTGTCAGAAAGAGGGCGTCCTCAGCTACAATTTACGGGTAGGGGCATATGTGTACTCAGCCCGTTTTTTTATAATGACCAAATTATGACAAATAGTCCTCACTAAATTTTATATTATTCGGAATCCAAAATTATTTCAGATATAAGACTTTTTGTGTAAGAAAGAGGTCGTCGTCAGCTACAATTACGGGTAGTGGCATATGTGTACTCATCCCCGTTCTTTTCTAATAACCAAATTGTGACAACTAGTGCTTACTAAAATTAATATTATTCCAATTCGTAAATTATTTCAGATATAATACTTTTTGTGCTAGAAAGATGGCGTCCTCAGCTACAGTTTATGGGTAGTGGCATATGTGTACTCAGCCCCGTTTTTTTAGAAGGACCAAATTATGACAACTAATACTCTGAAAGTGATATAATGACCAAATTATAACAACTAGTCCTCACTAAAATTTATATTATTTGGATTCCTAAATAATTTCAGATATAAAAGTTTTGGTGTAAGAAATATGGCATCCTCAGCTACAATTTACGTGTAGTGGCATATGTGTACTAAGCCCTGTTTTTTTATAGTGAACAAATTATGACAACTAATCCTCACTAAAGTTGACATGATGACCAGATAAAAGATTTTTTGTGTAAGAAAGAGGGCGTCCTCAGCTACAATTTACGGGTAGAGGCATATGTGTACTCAGCCCGTTTTTTTATAATGACCAAATTATGACAAATATTCCTTACCAAATTTTATATTATTCGGAATCCAAAATTATTTTAGATATAAGACTTTTTGTGCAAGAAAGAAGGCGTCCTCAGCTACAATTCATGGGTAGTGGCATATGTGTTCTCAGCCCTGTTTTTTTATAATGACCAAATTATGACAACTAATCCTCACTAAAGTTGACATAATGACCAAATTATGACAACTAATCGTCACTAAATTTAATAAAAAACCAAATTATGACAACTAGTCCTCACTAAAATTGATATTACACTTTTTGTGTAAGAAAGAGGTCGTGCTCAGCTACAATTTACGGGTAATGGCATATGTGTACCCAGCGCCGTTTTTTTATAATTACCAAATAATGACAACTAATCGTCACTTAATTTAAAATAATGACCACATTATGACAGATAGTCCTCACTAAAATTGATATCATTCGAATTCCAAAATTATTTCAGATTTAAAACTTTTTGTATAAGAAATAGGTTGTCGTCAGCTACAATTACGGGTAGTGGCATACGTGTACTCATCCCCGTTCTTTTCTAATGACCACATTATGACAACTAGTGCTTACTAAAATTAATATTATAGGGATTCCAAACTTATGTTAGATATAAGACTTTTTGTGCAAGAAAGAGGGCATCCTCAGCTACAATTTACGTGACTTTTTGTGCAAGAAAGAAGGCGTCCTCAGCTACAATTCATGGGTAGTGGCATATGTGTTCTCAGTCCTGTTTTTTTAGAAGGACCAAAATATTACAACTAATCCACACTAAATATAATTGGCATTATTATAATAATTATATAATTATAAGCATTTTTGTGCAAGAAAGATGGCATCCTCAGCTACAATTTACGTGTAGTGGCATATGTGTACTCAGCAATGTTTTTTTATAATGACCAAATTATGACAACTAATCCTCACTAAAGTTGACATGATGACCAGATATAAGACTTTTTGTGTAAGAAAGAGGGCGTCCTCAGCTACAATTTACGGGTAGAGGCATATGTGTACTCAGCCCGTTTTTTTATAATGACCAAATTATGACAAATAGTCCTCACTAAATTTTATATTATTCGGAATCCAAAATTATTTCAGATATAAGACTTTTTGTGTAAGAAAGGGGGCGTCCTCAGCTATAATTTACGGGTAGAGGCATATGTGTACTCAGTCCGTTTTTTTTATAATGACCAAATTATTACAAATAGTCCTCACTAAATTTTATATATATTTTTTTTTAGGAGTAGGATCAGCGCTCAGGGGATGACCCCTACATATGCAGTGCATTGCGCTGGAACTGGGAAAATAGATTTTGGGAAGGAGGATAAAGGGAGTAGTGTCTGTGGATATTCGATTTGAACCTGCTCAAATTGTAAGCGGCGGGGAAGACATCTGCGGGTAGTCTGTTCCACATACGGACTGTTCGGCCAAAAAACGAATTTTCTCCGTAATGCGTAGTGCGATTCGTTGGAATATCGACCACTAACGCATGCGCTCTTGATGAAAAACGCGTTGAGCGTAAGAAAGAATGGGTTTCAGGAACAAGTTACCTAATTTCACCAGAGCACCTGCCATTATAGTAACGAGAGAACAACGATACGCACCCCACATTGCGACGATGCTCAAGAGAGTCAATAGAGTTGGCTACCCTACTGTCTCCGATGAGGTTCATTGCCCTCTCCTGTACGCGGTCGAGTAACTTCAAAATAGACTTTGAAGCACCGGCCCAAATATGAGAGTTGTATTCCATGTTCGGTCGGATGTAAGTGGTGTAAATATTAAGAAGATCAGAAGGGGTGAAGTATCTCTTGCACCGTCTTAAGAAGCCAAGGCACTTGAATGCTTCTTTTGCGACCTGAAAGACATGTTCCGTCCATCTGACATTACACTGCACTTTCATGCCCAGAACATCAAGAGCCCCTGACTCCATAATACTTACACCACCCATAGAAACAGATGCAGCAGCATGGTCATAGGTACGTCGATGCGTAAGCATACAACACTGGGTCTTACGGGCATTAAAATCGACCCTGTTCGCCTGACCCCATTCGGAAATCTTCGCGAGGTCACTATTCAGAACGACATTCATAAACTGCCTCCTTGTCTCGAATTCAGACGTTGACGGCCTGCAGTTAAATGAATAGGAATGCGAAAGGCTGCTTTCGGAATCCAAAATTATTTTAGATATAAGACTTTTTGTGCAAGAAAGAAGGCGTCCTCAGCTACAATTTGTGGGTAGTGGCATATGTGTACCCAGTGCCGTTTTTTTATAATGACCAATTAATGACAACTAATCCTCACTGGAGTTGACATAATGACCAAATTATGACAACTAATCGTCACTAAATTTAAAATAATGACCACATTATGACAAATAGTCCTCACTAAAATTGATATCATTCGAATTCCAAAATTATTTCAGATTTAAAACTTTTTGTATAAAAAAGAGGTCGTCGTCAGCTACAATTACGGGTAGTGGCATACGTGTACTCATCCCCGTTCTTTTCTAATAACCAAATTATGACAACTAGTGCTTACTAAAATTAATATTATGGGGATTCCAAACTTATGTTAGATATAAGACCTTTTGTGCAAGAAAGATGGCATCCTCAGCTACAATTTACGTGTAGTGGCATATGTGTAGTCAGCCCCGTTTTTTTTTATAATAACCAAATTATGACAACTTATCTTTACTAAATTTGACATAATGACCAAATTATGACAACTAATCGTCACTAAATTTAATATAAAGTTCAAATTATGACAAATAGTCCTCACTAAAATTGATATTATTCGAATTCCAAAACTATTTCAGATTTAAGACTTTTTGTGTACGAAAGAGGTCGTCGTCATCTACAATTTACGGGTAGAGGCATATGTGTACTCAGCCCGTTTTTTTATAATGACCAAATTATGACAAATAGTCCTCACTAAAGTTGACATAATGACCAAATTATGACAACTAATCGTCACTAAATTTAATATAAAAACCAAACTATGACAAATAGTCATCACTAAATTTTATATTATTCGGAATCCTAAATTATTTCAGATATAAGACTTTTTGTGTAAGAAAGAGGGGCGTCCTCAGCTACAATTTACGGGTAGAGGCATATGTGTACTCAGCCCGTTTTTTATAATAACCAAATTATTACAAATAGTCCTCACTAAATTTTATATTATTCGGAATCCAAAATTATTTTAGATACTTTTTGTGCAAGAAAGAAGGCGTCCTCAGCTACAATTTACGTGTAGTGGCATATGTGTACTCAGACCTGTTTTTTTATAATGACCAAATTATGAAAAATAATTCTCACTAAAGTTGACATAATGACCAAATTATGACAACTAATCGTCACTAAATTTAAAATAATGACCACATTATGACAAATAGTCCTCACTAAAATTGATATCATTCGAATTCCAAAATTATGTTAGATTTAAAGCTTTTTTTATAAGAAAGAGGTCGTCGTCAGCTACAATTACGGGTAGTGGCATACGTGTACTCATCCCTGTTCTATTCTAATGACCAAATTATGACAACTAGTGCTTACTAAAATTAATATTATTCCAATTCGTAAATTATTTCAGATATAATACTTTTTGTGCTAGAAAGATGGCGTCCTCAGCTACAGTTTATGGGTAGTGGCATATGTGTACTCAGCCCCGTTTTTTTAGAAGGACCAAATTATGACAACTAATACTCTGAAAGTGATATAATGACCAAATTATAACAACTAGTCCTCACTAAAATTTATATTATTTGGATTCCTAAATAATTTCAGATATAAGAGCTTTGGTGTAAGAAATATGGCATCCTCAGCTACAATTTACGTGTAGTGGCATATGTGTACTAAGCCCTGTTTTTTTATAGTGACCAAATTATGACAACTAATCCTCACTAAAGTTGACATGATGACCAGATGAAAGATTTTTTGTGTAAGAAAGAGGGCGTCCTCAGCTACAATTTACGGGTAGAGGCATATGTGTACTTAGCCATTTTTTTTATAATGACCAAATTATGACAAATATTCCTCACCAAATTTTATATTATTCGGAATCCAAAATTGTTTTAGATATAAGACTTTTTGTGCAAGAAAGAAGGCGTCCTCAGCTACATTTTATGGGTAGTGGCATATGTGTACTCAGCCCTGTTTTTTTATAATGACCAAATTATGACAACTAATCCTCACTAAAGTTGACATAATGACCAAATTATGACAACTAATCGTCACTAAATTTAATAAAAAACCAAATTATGACAAATAGTCCTCACTAAAATTGATATTACACTTTTTGTGTAAGAAAGAGGTTGTCCTCAGCTACAATTTACGGGTAATGGCATATGTGTACCCAGCGCCGTTTTTTTATAATTACCAAATAATGACAACTAATCGTCACTTAATTTACAATAATGACCACATTATGACAAATAGTCCTCACTAAAATTGATATCATTCGAATTCCAAAATTATTTCAGATTTAAAACTTTTTGTATAAGAAAGAGGTTGTCGTCAGCTACAATTACGGGTAGTGGCATACGTGTACTCATCCCCGTTCTTTTCTAATGACCAAATTATGACAACTAGTGCTTACTAAAATTAATATTATAGGGATTCCAAACTTATGTTAGATATAAGACTTTTTGTGCAAGAAAGAGGGCATCCTCAGCTACAATTTACGTGTAGTGGCATATGTGTACTCAGACCTGTTTTTTTATAATGACCAAATTATGACCACTTATCTTCACTAAAGTTGACATAATGACCAAATTATGACAACTAATCGTCACTAAATTTAATATAATGACCAAATTATGACAAATAGTCCTCACTAAAATTGATATTATTCGAATTCCAAAACTATTTCAGATATAAGATTTTTTGTGTAAGAAAGATGTCATCCTCAGCTACAATTTACGTGTAGTGGCATATGTGTACTCAGCCCTGTTTTTTTATAGTGACCAAATTATGACAACTAATCCTCACTAAAGTTGACATGATGACCAGATAAAAAATTTTTTGTGTCAGAAAGAGGGCGTCCTCAGCTACAATTTACGGGTAGGGGCATATGTGTACTCAGCCCGTTTTTTTATAATGACCAAATTATGACAAATAGTCCTCACTAAATTTTATATTATTCGGAATCCAAAATTATTTCAGATATAAGACTTTTTGTGTAAGAAAGAGGTCGTCGTCAGCTACAATTACGGGTAGTGGCATATGTGTACTCATCCCCGTTCTTTTCTAATAACCAAATTGTGACAACTAGTGCTTACTAAAATTAATATTATTCCAATTCGTAAATTATTTCAGATATAATACTTTTTGTGCTAGAAAGATGGCGTCCTCAGCTACAGTTTATGGGTAGTGGCATATGTGTACTCAGCCCCGTTTTTTTAGAAGGACCAAATTATGACAACTAATCGTCACTTAATTTAAAATAATGACCACATTATGACAGATAGTCCTCACTAAAATTGATATCATTCGAATTCCAAAATTATTTCAGCTTTAAAACTTTTTGTATAAGAAATAGGTTGTCGTCAGCTACAATTACGGGTAGTGGCATACGTGTACTCATCCCCGTTCTTTTCTAATGACCACATTATGACAACTAGTGCTTACTAAAATTAATATTATGGGGATTCCAAACTTATGTTAGATATAAGACTTTTTGTGCAAGAAAGAGGGCATCCTCAGCTACAATTTACGTGTAGTGGCATATGTGTACTCAGACCTGTTTTTTTATAATGACCAAATTATGACAACTTATCTTCACTAAAGTTGACATAATGACTAAATTATGACAACTAATCGTCACTAAATATAATATAATGACCAAATTATGACAAATAGTCCTCACTAAAATTGATATTATTCGAATTCCAAAACTATTTCAGATATAAGATTTTTTGTGTAAGAAAGATGTCATCCTCAGCTACAATTTACGTGTAGTGGCATATGTGTACTCAGCCCTGTTTTTTTATAGTGACCAAATTATGACAACTAATCCTCACTAAAGTTGACATGATGACCAGATAAAAAATTTTTTGTGTCAGAAAGAGGGCGTCCTCAGCTACAATTTACGGGTAGGGGCATATGTGTACTCAGCCCGTTTTTTTATAATGACCAAATTATGACAAATAGTCCTCACTAATTTTTATATTATTCGGAATCCAAAATTATTTCAGATATAAGACTTTTTGTGTAAGAAAGAGGTCGTCGTCAGCTACAATTACGGGTAGTGGCATATGTGTACTCATCCCCGTTCTTTTCTAATAACCAAATTGTGACAACTAGTGCTTACTAAAATTAATATTATTCCAATTCGTAAATTATTTCAGATATAATACTTTTTGTGCTAGAAAGATGGCGTCCTCAGCTACAGTTTATGGGTAGTGGCATATGTGTACTCAGCCCCGTTTTTTTAGAAGGACCAAATTATGACAACTAATACTCTGAAAGTGATATAATGACCAAATTATAACAACTAGTCCTCACTAAAATTTATATTATTTGGATTCCTAAATAATTTCAGATATAAAAGTTTTGGTGTAAGAAATATGGCATCCTCAGCTACAATTTACGTGTAGTGGCATATGTGTACTAAGCCCTGTTTTTTTATAGTAAACAAATTATGACAACTAATCCTCACTAAAGTTGACATGATGACCAGATAAAAGATTTTTTGTGTAAGAAAGAGGGCGTCCTCAGCTACAATTTACGGGTAGAGGCATATGTGTACTCAGCCCGTTTTTTTATAATGACCAAATTATGACAAATATTCCTTACCAAATTTTATATTATTCGGAATCCAAAATTATTTTAGATATAAGACTTTTTGTGCAAGAAAGAAGGCGTCCTCAGCTACAATTCATGGGTAGTGGCATATGTGTTCTCAGCCCTGTTTTTTTATAATGACCAAATTATGACAACTAATCCTCACTAAAGTTGACATAATGACCAAATTATGACAACTAATCGTCACTAAATTTAATAAAAAACCAAATTATGACAACTAGTCCTCACTAAAATTGATATTACACTTTTTGTGTAAGAAAGAGGTCGTCCTCAGCTACAATTTACGGGTAATGGCATATGTGTACCCAGCGCCGTTTTTTTATAATTACCAAATAATGACAACTAATCGTCACTTAATTTAAAATAATGACCACATTATGACAGATAGTCCTCACTAAAATTGATATCATTCGAATTCCAAAATTATTTCAGCTTTAAAACTTTTTGTATAAGAAATAGGTTGTCGTCAGCTACAATTACGGGTAGTGGCATACGTGTACTCATCCCCGTTCTTTTCTAATGACCACATTATGACAACTAGTGCTTACTAAAATTAATATTATGGGGATTCCAAACTTATGTTAGATATAAGACTTTTTGTGCAAGAAAGAGGGCATCATCAGCTACAATTTACGTGTAGAGGCATATGTGTACTCAGACCTGTTTTTTTATAATGACCAAATTATGACAACTTATCTTCACTAAAGTTGACATAATGACCAAATTATGACAACTAATCGTCACTAAATTTAATATAATGACCAAATTATGACAAATAGTCCTCACTAAAATTGATATTATTCGAATTCCAAAATTATTTCAGATATAAGACTTTTTGTGTAAGAAAGATGTCATCCTCAGCTACAATTTACGTGTAGTGGAATATGTGTACTCAGCCCTGTTTTTTTATAGTGACCAAATTATGACAACTAATCCTCACTAAAGTTGACATGATGAGCAGATAAAAAATTTTTTGTGTCAGAAAGAGGGCGTCCTCAGCTACAATTTACGGGTAGGGGCATATGTGTACTCAGCCCGTTTTTTTATAATGACCAAATTATGACAAATAGTCCTCACTAAATTTTATATTATTCGGAATCCAAAATTATTTCAGATATAAGACTTTTTGTGTAAGAAAGAGGTCGTCGTCAGCTACAATTAAGGGTAGTGGCATACGTGTACTCATCCCCGTTCTTTTCTAAAAACCAAATTATGACAACTAGTGCTTACTAAAATTAATATTATGGGGATTCCAAACTTATGTTAGATATAAGACTTTTTGTGTCAGAAAGAGGGCGTCCTCAGCTACAATTTACGTGTAGTGGCATATGTGTACTCAGCCCTGTTTTTTTTATAATGACCAAATTATGACAACTTATCTTCACTAAAGTTGACATAATGACCAAATTATGACAACTAATCGTCACTAAATTTAATATAATGACCAAATGATGACAAATAGTCCTCACTAAAATTGATATTATTCGAATTCCAAAACTATTTCAGATTTAAGAATTTTTGTGTAAGTTCTTTTCTAATGGCCAAATTATGACAACTAGTGCTTACTAAAACTAATATTATTCGAATTCGTAAATTATTTCAGATATAATACTTTTTGTGCTAGAAAGAGGGCGTCCTCAGCTACAGTTTATGGGTAGTGGCATATGTGTACTCAGCCCCGTTATTTAAGAAGGACCAAATAATGACAACTAATCCTCACTAAAGTTGATATAATGGCCAAATTATGACATTTAATCCTCACCAAATATAATTGGCATTATTCGGATTTCAAAATTTTTTCATATATAAGACTTTTTGTGCAAGAAAGATGGCATCCTCAGCTACAATTAACGTGTAGTGGCATATGTGTACTAAGCCCTGTTTTTTTATAATGACCAAATTATGACAACTAGTCCTCCCTAAAGTTGACATGATGACCAGATAAAAGATTTTTTGTGTAAGGAAGAGGGCGTCCTCATCTACAATTTACTGGTAGAGGCATATGTGTACTCAGTCCGTTTTTTTATAATGACCAAATTATGACAAATAGTCCTCACTAAATTTTATATTATTCGGAATCCAAAATTATTTCAGATATAAGACTTTTGGTGTAAGAAAGAGGTCGTCGTCAACTATTACGGGTAGTGGCATACGTGTACTCATCCCCATTCTTTTCTAATAACCAAATTATGACAACTAGTGCTTACTAAAATTAATATTATGGGGATTCCAAACTTATGTTAGATATAAGACTTTTTGTGCAAGAAAGAAGGCATCCTCAGCTACAATTTATGGGTAGTGGCATATGTGTACTCAGCCCTGTTTTTTTATAATGACCAAATTATGACAACTAATCCTCACTAAAGTTGATATAATGGCCAAATTATGACATTTAATCCTCACCAAATATAATTGGCATTATTCGGATTTCAAAATTTTTTCAGATATAAGATTTTTGCGCAAGAAAGATGGCATCCTCAGCTACAATTTACGTGTTGTGGCATATGTGTACTCAGCCTGTTTTTTTATAATGACCAAATTATGACAAATAGTCCTTACTAAACTTTATATTATTCGGAATCCAAAGTTATTTCAGATATTAGAAATTTTGTGTAAGAAAGAGGGCGTCCTCAGCTACAATTTACGGGTAGAGACATATGTGTACTCAGCCTGTTTTTTTATAATGACCAAATTATGACAAATAGTCCTTACTAATGTTGACATAATAACCAAATTATGACAACTAATCGTCACTAAATTTAATATAATGACCAAATTATGACAAATAGTCCTCACTAAATTTTATATTATTCGGAATCCAAAATTATTTCAGATATAAGACTTTTTGTGTAAGAAAGAGGGCGTCCTCAGCTACAATTTACGGGTAGAGACATATGTGTACTCAGCCTGTTTTTTTATAATGACCAAATTATGACAAATAGTCCTTACTAAACTTTATATTATTCGGAATCCAAAATTATTTTAGATATAAGACTTTTTGTGCAAGAATTATGGGTAATGGCATATGTGTATACAGCCCTGTTTTTTTTATAATGACCAAATTATGACAACTTAACTTCACTAAAGTTGATATAATGGCCAAATTATGACAACTAATCCTCACTAAATATAATTGGCATTATTCGGATTTCAAAATTTTTTCAGATATAAGACTTTTTGCGCAAGAAAGATGGCATCCTCAGCTATAATTTACGTGTTGTGGCATATGTGTACTCAGCCCTGTTTTTTTATAATAGCCAAATTATGACAACTAATCCTCACTAAAGTTGACATAATGACCAAATTATGACAACTAATCGTCACTACAATTAAAATAAAAACCAAATTATGACAAATAGTTCTCACAAAAATTGATATTACACTTTTTGTGTCGTCAGCTACAATTTACGGGTAGTGGCTTATGTGTACTCAGCACCGTTCTTTTATAATATAGTCCTCACTAAAATTGATATAATTCGAATTCCAAAACTATTTAAGATTTAAGACTTTTTGTGTAAGAAAGAGGTTGTCGTCAGCTACAATTTACGGGTAGAGGCATATGTGTACTCAGCCCGTTTTTTTATAATGACCAAATTATGACAAATAGTCCTCACTAAATTTTATATTATTCGGAATCCAAAGTTATTTCAGATATTAGAAATTTTGTGTAAGAAAGAGGGCGTCCTCAGCTACAATTTCCTCACTAAAGTTGACATGATGACCAGATAAAAGATTTTTTGTGTAAGAAAGAAGGCATCTTTAGTTACAATTTACGGGTAGAGGCATATGTGTACTCAGCCCGTTTTTTTATAATGACCAAATTATGACAAATAATCCTCACTAAATTTTATATTATTCGGAATCCAAAATTATTTCAGATATAAGACTTTTGGTGTAAGAAACAGGGTGTCCTCAAAATTATTTTAGATATAAGACTTTTTGTGCAAGTAAGAAGGCGTCCTCAGTTGCAATTTATGGGTAGTGGCATATGTGTACTCAGCCCTGTTTTTTTATAATGACCAAATTATGACAACTAATCCTCACTAAAGTTGATATAATGGCCAAATTATGACAACTAATCCTCACTAAATATAATTGGCATTATTCGGATTTCAAAATTTTTTCAGACATAAGACTTTTTGTGCAAGAAAGATGGCATCCTCAGCTACAATTTACGTGTAGTGGCATACTCAAACCTGTTTTTTTATAATGATCAAATTATGACAACTAATCCTCATTAAAGTTGACATAATGACCAAATTATGACAACTAGTCGTCACTAAATTTAATATAAAAACCAAATTATGACAAATAGTCCTCACTAAAATTGATATTATTCGAATTCCAAAATTATTTAAGATTTAAAACTTTTTGTTAAAGAAAGAGGTCGTCGTCAGCTACAATTTACGGGTAGTAGCTAATGTGTACTCAGCCCCGTTCTTTTACAAAATAGTCCTCACTAAATATTATATTATTCGGATTCTAAAATTATTTCAGATATAAGAGTTTTTGTGTAAGAAAGAGGGTGTCCTCAGCTACAATTTACGGGTAGAGGCATATGTGTACTCAGCTCATTTTTTTATAATGACCAAATTATGACAACTAATCCTCACTAAAGTTGATATAATGGCCAAATTATGACAACTAATCCTCAATAAATATGATTGGCATTATTCGGATTTACAGGGCTGAGTACACATATGCCACTACCCATAAACTGTAGCTGAGGACACCTTCTTTCTTGCACAAAAAGTCTTATATCTAAAATAATTTTGGATTCCGAATAATATAAGATTTAGTGAGGACTATTTGTCATAATTTGGTCATTATAAAAAAAACGGGCTAAGTACACATATGCCTCTACCTGTAGATTGTAGCTGAGGACGCCCTCTTTTTTACACAAAAATTCTTATATCTGAAATAATTTAGGAATCCGAATAATATAGATTTTAGTGAGGACTATTTTATAAAAGAGCGGGGCTGAGTACACATATGCCACTACCCGCAAATTGTAGCTGACGACGACCTCTTTCGTACACAAAAAGTGTAATATCAATTTTAGGACTATTTGTCATAGTTTGGTTTTTATATTAAATTTAGTGACGATTAGTTGTCATAATTTGGTCATTATGTCAACTTTAGTGAGGATTAGTTGTCATAATTTGGTCATTATAAAAAAACAGGTCTGAGTACACATAATCCACTACACGTAAATTGTAGCTGAGGATGCCCTCTTTCTTGCACAAAAAGTCTTATATCTGAAAAAATTTTGAAATCCGAATAATGCCAATTAAATTTAGTGAGGATTAGTTGTCATAATTTGGACATTATATAAATTTTAGAGGATTAGTTGTCATAATTTGGTCTTTATAAAAAAAAGGGGCTGAGTACACATATGCCACTACACATAAATTGTAGCTGAGGATGCCATCTTTCTTGCACAAAAAGTCTTATATCTGAGAAAATTTTGATATCCTAATAATGCCAATTATATTTAGTGAGGATTAGCTGTCATAATTTGGCCATTATATCAACTTTAGTGAGGATTAGTTGTCATAATTTGGTCATTATAAAAAAACAGGGCTGAGTACACATATGCCACTACCCATAAATTGTAGCTGAGGACGCCTTCTTTCTTGCACAAAAAGTCTTATATCTAAAATAGTTTCGGATTCCGAATAATATAAAATTTGGTGAGGACTATTTGTCATAATTTGGTCATTATAAAAAAACAGGTCTGAGTACACATACGCCACTATACGTAAATTGTAGCTGAGGACGCCCTCTTTCTTACACAAAAAGTCTTATATCTGAAATAATTTAGGCATCCGAATAATAAAAATTTTAGTGAGGACTATTTTATAAAAGAACGGGACTGAGTACACTTATGCTACTACCCGTAAATTGTAGGTGACGACGACCTCTTTGTTACACAAAAAGTGTAATATCAATTTTAGTGAGGACTATTTGTCATAATTTGGTTTTTATATTAAATTTAGTGACGACTAGTTGTCATAATTTGGTCATTATGTCAACTTTAGGATTAGTTGTCATAATTTGGTCATTATAAAAAAACAGGTCTGAGTACACATACGCCACTATACGTAAATTGTAGCTGAGGATGCCCTCTCTCTTGCACAAGAAGTCTTATATCTGAAAAAATTTTGAAATCCGAATAATGCCAATTATATTTAGTGAGGGTTAGTTGTCATAATTTGGCCATTATATCAACTTTAGTGAGGATTAGTTGTCATAATTTGTTTATTATAAAAAAACAGGGCTGAGTACACATATGCCACTACCCATAAATTGTAGCTGAGGACGCCTTCTTTCTTGCACAAAAAGTCTTATATCTAAAATAATTTCGGATTCCGAATAATATAAAATTTGGTGAGGACTATTTGTCATAATTTGGTCATTATAAAAAAACGTTCAATTTTAGTGAGGACTATTTGTCATAATTTGGTCATTATAAAAAAACGTTCAATTTTAGTGAGGACTATTTGTCATAATTTGGTCATTATATTATATTTAGTTAGGATTAGTTGTCATAATTTGGCCATTATATCAACTTTAGTGAGGATTTGCTGTCGAAATTTGGTCATTATAAAAAAACGGGGCTGACACATATGCCATAAACCGTAAATTGTAGCTGAGGAAGTCCTCTTTCTTGCACAAAACTCTTATATCTGGAATAATTTTGGGATCCGAATAATATAAATTTTAGTGAGGACAAGTTGACATAATTTGTCATTATAAAAAAGCGGGGCTAAGTACGCTGACGATGACCTCTTTCGTTCAAAAAAGGATTTGTTGCCATAATTTGTTCATTATTAAAAAAACGGGGGTGAGAACACATATGCCACTAACCGTAAGTTGTCACCAGGGCTGTGGAGTCGTGAAAAAATAGTTGCGACTCCGACTCCGACTCCAGCCGCCGAAATTTTTAAAGTACGACTCCGACTCCGACTCCGGCTCCGACTCCGACTTCAACTCCAATGCCAAATGTATATGGATCTTAGGGTATCCCGATAATTCAATCAAGAAATGTTTAACAACTTTTTTTGAGGGTACTTATGGACCTCTAAACGCAAATAAAAAATAGAAAATATTTAAAAAAAAAAATTCGCAGAATTTTTATTATGAAAAATATTTAAAAAGTTCTTTGTCGGAGTCGGAGTCGCGACTTTTTTTAGCGACTCCGACTCCGACTCCGGCAAAAACAGTGCAACTCCGACTCTTCGACTCCGATTCCGACTCCACAGCCCTGGTTGTCACTGACGACGCATTAAAAGTCTTATATCTGAAATAATTTTGGAATTTGGTTCAATTTTAGTGAGGACTGTTTGTCATAATTTGGTCATTATAATAAATTTAGTTAGGATTAATTGTCATAATTTGGTCATTATATCAACTTCAGTGAGGATTTGTTGCCATAATTTGGTCATTATAAAAAAACGGGGCTGACACATATGGCTGCGTTGTTTGGCCAAACTTTACACTAGCACGTACACGACCTACAATATCATGCTGAGTACCGTCCGCTGTCATGACTATTGTAGAAAAGTCATGGATTTTAAGGCCAGCCTTCTCTACAAAATCAAGACAGTTGCGGCCCAGACATGTTACCGTAGCGCCGCTGTCGAGCAAACTCTCAATTTCATGCCCATTTAGCTCTATGCGGGTATATAGACGTGAGTTGTTACCCTCATAAAGCGATGCGGCTGAAATTTCAAGTCGCAGTTTCATTCGCGCTTTGTATCGTTCGCGCGCCTTCTTAATCTTATTTGATATTAAACCTAACCTACACTTAGCCTCATTATATTCACGCATGCTAACATGAAGAGGCTTAAGTTCCCTCATAACTGGGCTCTCAACTATTTTAACCCTATCCTTATTTTCTAACATCCTAACTAAACCTAAATTATTTTGTTGTTGTTGTTGCGGCCTATCGACTGGGTCTAGACCGCTGTCGAACGCGCCTGCCTTGTTCGAGGCGTGTTCCGTGCCCTGTTTCCCTTGCACCTGGGACATTTAGGCGCCACTACATCTTTCTGGCCACCCCTGAAACAAAATACGCGTGTGACTGGCTCAGGACAATCCATGTATGCATGACCGACAACATTGCAATTCCAGCACTTATACTGGCCTGTATCACGCATTGCATCCACTTCCAAGTATGTCGGCTCAGCAACATCTTCCTCATAACTGACTTCATTCACCCTATGGGTGAAATTAGACCGCTGTGGGGAAAGTTGTCGCTGTGTGACAAGCAAATTTTCGGTTCTCCGTACCTCACGACAAAATTCCGATAATGTTCGCAGATGTACACTGAACATCATCTGAGCTAATGCAGGTTTTAAATTTCTTCGCATTATTTCCACTAACTGCTCCTCATCATACGGTGTTTGCTGTTGATTTCTCAACCTGATGACTGCGTTATAGAAGTCGTCAAATGGCTCTTGAGGTAGCTGCCTGCGGCTTAGGATTTTCATTTGTACCTGGTACTCTTTCTCGTAACGCCTATACTGAGCCAAAAGCGCTTTTTCCAGCTCCTCCCAGGTAGTAATATTAACGATTTTACGGTAGTCCCAATACCATTCAAGCGCTGGCCCTTCTAATAGCAGCAATATTTCTCCATCCGGACAATTATAATCTCTTCTCTATGCGCTCACCCGAAAAATAAATTCTTGCACATTCATAGTTTTTGTTGTGCCATCGAATTTCACGCCCCATTTATCCAGCTTAAATTTATCTAGCGGCTCATGTGGCGTTGGCATAGCCAATGGTAGATTATAATTCTGTGGCTGATAATTCTGCGGCTGGTAATTTGTGGCCTGAGAGTGTTGCTGTTGATAATTTGGATGCTGATGTGTTTGTTGATAAATTGCTTGCTGCTGTTGCTGATAATTTGCCTGTTTGTAGTTGATAACTTGCCTGCTGTGATTGCAAATGTGGTGCTGACCACCGGTCTGGCAGGTACTCTGGTCGTGAATAACCTGAGACTAGACGATATTGGATCGGTACGTTTGGTGGCTGTGTTACGTGTAGGGCCTCAGCATTTACACGTACATTGTGTGGTGCAGGAACTAATGGTGGCATCGCTGCTTGCTGCTGTACGCAAGTGTTCTGCCTGTGCGGTGGTACATATGCATTTTCTTGTTGTTGTGGTTGCACGTTTGCATCCACAGTCACGACAGAAGGCCGGAAACCAACTGGTGGCTGGGGTATTATGGACTGAGCTGGACCAGGTCCCCATGGCAAATTTGCTGTAGCTTGTGACGTCCCTGGTCTATCTGCTGCTGCGGCTATGAAGGCCTATTTCGCTTCGTCTAACACCTTTTGTATTTTTAAATCGATTTCCCGCGACCATTTCGCTTGATTTAGACCCACAGTTGCCTCAATCATCTGCTGTATACCGCTGGGATCGGCAGATTGTTCAGCTATAGAGCTGTAAACGGCTTCCTCATGCTCCGCCCTCTTTCCCGCAGTGGTACTGTTGAAGGACGACGAGTCTCTTAATTGCTCGTATACTTCAGCATTGACATGGTGGGTACTTGTTGTTGCGCATATAAGGAAATAAACAAGAATGAAAAAAAATTAAGAAATAAAATTATGAAAAATATAAATAAAATAAATAGAAAACAAGTAAAAACGTTATATTCGACCGGGTCGAATCTTAAATACCCTCCAAATATTTAGTAAGTGAATTTGAAATGTTTAACTGTGTGGGACAGAGTTCCTTTATATAATATCGTACGTCAACGCCCACTAAAGGGGGCGGGGTTCAAAAATATGCAATATCATGTTTTCCACAGACGAACGTATGGGCATTGCTAGACCGTCTTAGACTTCATCGCAATTCTCTTTGGAGGCTATAAAAACTGTATTTTGGCGGGGTCGCTCTGGCAAGGGCTGTGGGGGAAACATTTCACCTTTGTCATTAAACTCTAAAAATAAATGCTTGGGATAATTATATACAAAATTAAAATTTCTTTTTTTTGATAGGGTCATTTAGCGGGCAAAGGGGGAGGAGGGGGTAGGGCAGCAACAGGCAGTCATAAAACTCTAAAGATAAATGCTTGGGATGACTATATATACAAAATTTTAAAAAAAATTTTTTTTTTGGTAGGGTCATTTAGGGGGCAAAGGAAGAAGCGGGGAGGGGGGGGGGGCTAGGGCACAAATCGGCAGTCATAAAACTCTAAAGATAAATGCTTGGGATGATTATATACAAAATTTAAAAAAAAAATTTTTTTGGTAGGGTCATTTAGGGGACAAAGGAAGAGGGGAGGGGGATAGGGCAGAAATCGGCAGTCATAAAACTCTAAAGATAAATGCTTGGGATGATTATATACAAAATATAAAAAAAAAAAATTTTTTTGGTAGGGTCATTTAGGGGGGGAGGAAGAAGTGGGGGGGGGGAGGTAGGGCAGAAATCGGCAGTCATAAAACTCTAAAGATAAATGCTTGGGATGATTATATAAAAAATTTAAAAAAAATTTTTTTTTTGGTAGGGTCATTTAGGGGGCGAAGGGAAAGGAGGGGGTAGGACAGAGTAGTACCAGGTTTCGTCTCAGCTTCGTCATTAAAGCTTAAAAGTGTTATTTTTAAGGAATGTAGGCTGAAGTAAAACAATTTGTTAAATTTTTATGTTATTTTTGCCTATAATAACGCCCACTGAAGTGGGCGGGGTCAAAAAATATTTTTATTTTATTTAATGGCTCCAAGTTTAAGGCGCTGGACCAAATTTGACATAAAAATATATCATTTGCTTAACAAAATAACCAAAAAACTTTAAAAATTATGTTGTTTTTTCTGGGTTGGTTTGTTTAGTTCTTCTTAGGGGAACTTTTTTCCCTCTTGCCCGATTTAGCCCATCTTCGAACTTAACCTGCTCTAAGTCTAAAAAAAATATATTTATGCCAAATTTCAAGAGTCTAGATCTTTTCGTTTGGACTGAATCGTGATTTCCACAGACGGACAGACGGACGGACGGACATGCTCAGTTCGTCTTAGATTTCATCACTGATCAAGAATATATATACTTTAAGGGGTCTGAGATGGATATTTCGATGCGTTACAAACGGAATGACAAAGTGAATATACCCTCCAAATTCTTTTTTGGAGGGTATAAAAAATGTATAACTAAACTATTAAACTATTAGCCAAACAAACCAAAACCTCCACGCAGATGGTTTGCCAAATTGATTATGCTAAACAAATAAATTCAAATTATATATAAAAAAAAAAGAAAAAAAAATTAGTACTCCAACTGGTTGCCTAGAATTTTAGCCTTTATAATTCAATCGGCCAAAATTCTAACGCCAAATGATGCAAATACTAAAAATGACAAATTAAAATAATTAAAACTACTCATTAACATCAAAATAAAAAATTTAAGTATGTTAATAAATTTTACCCACTAAAAACGTTTTGAAACAATATAAATTATTAAGGTAAATATACAAGCACTAGCTATACTGCTGTTGGCTGAAGTAGTAGAACACGAGACTATGAAGCGGAGGGTCGTGAGAAATATTGTGTTGAATTCTTATGATCAGCATTAGTGCGTGGTTGTGTTAGTTGTTGCCAGCCTGTTTCAATGATGAAGGCATAGTCACTGGTCACTGAACATAATTGGCGGCGACTGACACTATCATGTACTAAAAAGCAGAGTAACAGCACCCACCTTCGTCGGCGCTGTAGCAAAAATTAGCCGGCGAAGTAAAAGGTTGAAATAGCTACAAAAAAACTGTCTATCTTCTCATCTTTCCTCATCTGTCCCCTTAATACTATCCCCTCGTTTTCAGTTCCGGCGCAATGCATTGCATATGTAGGGGTCATACCCAGAGTGCTGGTCCTACTCTTAAAAAAAAAAAAAAAAAAAAGACGAAACGTCTAAAACTGAACTGTATATGTGTACCCCAAATAACTTTAAAATTCAAAATAATAAGAATGAATAACCAAATGCAATAAATACCTATATAAAAAGTAATATATAACGGATTAATAAGAGCGAAAATATTATGAATAATAGAAACCGAAATTATAATCAACGATTGGATTTATAGTGCCAATGATCACAATCTGAATAATGCGACAAAATGGTTTCTTTCAAACTCGGAGGAAATGCTAAAAATTTTCCGATAGGCTGAAAATTACTCAAATAAAATCAAAATTAAATTTGTATTTATGCGGTATTTTCAGGGAATCAAGGTACGTTTTTAGGTTTCTGTGTCGGATCGTATGTGTGCTAACAGTAGATATATTTGTACTTGAATGGTTTCAGGAGTGAACTAATAAGAAGATAAACGTTGTCTTCACCCATCCACTAATATATTTACCGCAACTGGTGTCAACCCCTGAGGTTTGTTCTACCAGGACTGGTCTCTAATTGTGGATAAGTGAAGAAATAAGCTTATTTCTAAACTTACTCAAAAGTTCTAGTTCCCCTCGTTAAACATTCCTTTGTAAATCAGCCCTTTTTCAACAACTTGTCCAATTAAAATTATATTGTAAATTTTTAATTTATTTTAAGTCTCAAGTTGTGTAGAAAAGAGTAGAATGCTAAGTCAATAAACCCCCATGACCTATCTTGCAACGCGTTTCCAAGCTACTAAGGCTTGCGAAACGAGACTTACATAGGTGATGGAGATATTTCTCATAAAAGTTTATTTGACTCACCTAACATAGCAAAGTGTTGCACAGTGACTCACTGGTTTTCCACAACACGCGTCGCTACTGGATAGGGACTCTTACATAACCTACCAGGTCATACGCGGCTGTTAAACACCAGTCAATCGCTGCTACTAAGAACCAACTTCTTATGGTCAGTCAGTTTTCGGGCCCCACGTTGGACGCCATTTTTTATATAATATATAGAATGTAATATAGATGTTTGGTATTTATATGTATGTATGTATACAAATGTCCCATTGGTAGCACATATGGTCGTAGTTGACGTAACCATATGTGCAGTGGGTTACCAGACTACCGGCCGCGCTGGTATTATGGCGGTTGCTCCGGTTGAAGCTTGCCGTCTTGAGGGGAGTTCTTGCCAGTAGTGCAGCTAAAATGTTATACATCTATATATACATATATATATATATATATATATATATATATATATATATATATATATGTAGTTGTTTGCTTTTATTGACCTTTTATTGGTTTTGAAATATGAAAAAAAAATGTTTTCGAATATATCTATGTTTTCAAAAATATTAACATAAAAGCATATATAAGTTATCAACAGCGCTAATACTGCCAACATAACTAATATAGCTGACTCAACGTCTACAAAGTTCACTAGCCTCTGCACGCGTATCCAACAGAATTGCCTGCTTGCATTTAATTAATGAGAAAGTAATATTGCTAAATCAGCGTCTCATATTCGCGCGTGTTGCTGCGGCCTAATTATTGTGGAAGGTGACAAGAATGGAAATGGGAGGTTGAACAGTTAGTCTTGGTTGCGCGCTGAATTAAATAAGTCTATTAATATTAAATAAGAGTAAAGTTGAAGTTTAATCAACACAAGTGTTTTGTTATTAATATTAAATAAAAGTAAAGTTAAAGTTTAATCAATACAAGTGTTTTATTCCCATAAGGAAACAGGCGCAGTTGGAGCGCCTTAATATAATTTTTTTATATATCAAACATTGGAGAATCCTTAACTGGCGCCCGAGCAGGGACCCGTAAAAACTTACGGTGTCCTTATAACATAGTAACTTAAAACGTTCTGCGAATCCCAAGGGACCCTCCAGGACGAATAATATATACAAACCAAATAACCAAATAAAACATATCGTCCTTCGCCAACCCGATATTCTTGGTGATCAACACTTACAACAATATTACAGAAGGTTATCGGAGCGAAAGTGAGAGTTTTCGTACCGCAGTAGGTATCCGCGAGTGTAAAAGTGGCTTTCCAAAAAGGAATAATACGAACCCCTCCGTGACGATACATAACACTAAAAAAGGTTTTTCCAGTGTCTCGCGTCGCGAAACCAAGGCTCAAAAACCAAGATTAATAATAAGGAAAAAATTACACAAAGAATAGAGAAGAAGTGTAAAAGAAAAATTACGAATACCATATCATAAAAATAAATTGTGTGTAAAAAATTTTTTTTTAAGTAAAATAGAAAAAATAAATATGCAAAAGCAATAATAATAATGAAAAATCAGAAAATTACACAAAAATAAAAAAAGAGTAAACCCTAAAGATAAAGACATTTGCAAATACCATACCAAAAAATTGTATGGAAGAAAATTATTTGAAATAAAATACAAAGGATAAATATATAAATGAAATTCATTTGTTGGTGGTTAAGCAATGTCTATATGCATTTCATTGGTGCTTTACCAAATCGTCAGTAGACTTTAACCACAGTTTTGAAAAGTTAAAAACCTCTTATCTTATGCATATACTTCCGAAAACCATCTGAGAATTCACAACTTGTAAATAACAAACTATTTTCAAAAATAACAACAGAAAATAGTTTGTTATTTACAAGTTGTGAATTCTCAGATGGTTTTCGGAAGTATATGCATAAGATAAGAGGTTTTTAACTTTTCAAAACTGTGGTTAAAGTCTACTGACGATTTGGTAAAGCACCAATGAAATGCATATAGACATTGCTTAACCACCAACAAATGAATTTCATTTATATATTAGTATTGTGACAACAATGTGTTAGATAGAAAAACTTCATAAGGATAAATATATTTGTAAAGCATACTGCAAAAGCAATCCAAAAAGGAAAAAAGAAGATAAAAAAAGCCACTGGCAAAAAATTAAAAGGAAATAAGCTATTTTACAAAAAATTTAAAAAGAAAAAATATATATTCCAAATAAATAAATATCAAAATCTAAAATCTAAAAGTGTAAGGAAGTGAAGTGCTGTGTTGTTAAAGTCGACAAGCTGCTGTAATTCTCAGGTGAGTCTTGGTATCCTCTTACTAGTGGTAATAATGGAAGAAGTACAAGAAACTCCTACTACCTTAACGGGTGCGGTTAACCGCCTAATACAGGAGATGAAGGTTATAGAAACTAGAATTAATATTATAGAAAGGAATAGTGACATGACCGAAATAAAAAGTAGGTTGACCTGTCTAGAGCAACCTAATGCGAACGAAACAATTGTCCATAGGGACGAAATCGAAAAGAAGAGTTAAATTCAATAAGTAGGCTTCCTGATAGTGTTAAGGAACTCAGGACATTCGACGGAAACCCGTTGAATTATGTGTCCTGGGTCCACGCAGTAGAGATGATTCTGAAAGATTTTGAAATAGTGAAACACAAGCCCATATATCGATCAATTCTTCAAAGCATACGCCAGAAAATAATCGGCGATGCCGACGCTGCCTTAGTCTCCTACAATATTTTTGACAACGACTAGAAGAAAGTCAAGAAGGTACTGTCGCTCCACTACGCCGACAAGCGCGACGTCCAAACGCTTGAGCACCAACTCAATCAACTCTCGCAAGGATCTTCAAAGGTAGACGAATTTTATGCTACAGTAAACCACCAACTATCGCTCATAGTGAATAAATTGAAAACAGAAGCGTATAGTGAGGAGACAGTCGATGCATTGGTAACCACGCACAGGAATAGGGCATTAGATATTTTCATTCGTGGGCTTAATCCAGATCTGTCAAAAATGGTCATTATACAACGACCAAGAACTCTGCCGGAGGCATATTCGGCTTGCTTAGAACTCCAGAATCTCACAATGAGAAACAACATACTACACTCTAAGACACCAGCACGTTTGAGTGCCCCACCTGTGTTAGTGTACGCTAGAGGGCCACCGAGACCTCCAAGGACTAATTTCAATTACTTATATAAATTTAGGCACAATAATTATCACCATGAACAACCCAATTTTAGTAATAAACCACCATTGCACCCCAAGTTTCAACAAATCAAACCAGAGCCGATGGAAACGGATCGTTCTATGCAAACGAGAAGAATAAACTACATGAATCACCCAAACAATGTAGAGAAAAGAAGGGCAAGTGAGATGTTTAGAAGAGACAAACATCCACGGGTTTTCCATCTGGACACGGAATTCACTCCCCAAGAGGAAGTGGCAGTCGATGACTTTGATTCCGTAGCTACAGAACAGAATTTTATGGGGGAAGGCCATTCAGCCTACCTTACATAGAATACGCTGTAACCAACGACACCACGCTGGAATTTCTGATTGATACCGGCTCGAATAGAAATTTTTGCAGCACAAAATTAACTGCCGGAAGTATACCTCTGCTAAAACCAATAATCGTTTGAACCGCGGGGGGAAAAATTGAAGTAAGTAGGAAAGTGGTAGGAAAATTCTTTGCAAAGCATGACATATTTGATTTAGTCACCTTTTATTTGTTGCCGGGTCTTAATACCTTTGATGGTATTATAGGCGATGATACTCTTAAGGAACTGGGTGCAGTGGTCGAAAGGAAAAAGAACTTATTGGTAATTAGGGATATTATAAAAATTCCCCTGAGGAATAAGATGTCGAACACCTTAAATTATGTTTTAGATGAATCCATTTCAGCAGAAACTGCGAGTAAAATTAATGAAATTATTAAAAGATATAAACCACTATTTGGGTCACTAGACGGCAGTCAGGCGATTTCAACAAATATTCGTGCGGAAATACGCACAACAACGTCAGAACCTATATACGCAAAAAGCTATCCTTACCCAGCCGCCATGAGGGAAGAGGTGGATAAGCAAATCGGGGAATTATTATCTGAAGGGATAATACGTCCTTCAAAAAGCCCTTACAATTCGCCCATCTGGATTGTTCCTAAGAATCCAAAACCAAACGGCGAGAAGCAATACAGACTGGTGGTTGACTACAAGCGACTGAATGCCGTCACAATTCCTGACACCTATCCTATCCCAGATATAAATGCAACTTTGGCCAACTTGGGCAGGTCCAAATACTTCACTACCATTGATCTGACATCAGGCTTCCACCAAATTCCTATGAAGGCCTCAGACATTCAAAAGACCGCCTTCTCAACCATGAATGGGAAATTCGAGTTTCTTCGATTACCCTTCGGATTGAGGAACGCACCAGCTATTTTCCAGCGAATGATTGATTATGTTCTGAGAGAATATATCGGGAAAATATGCTATGTATACATTGACGACATAATCGTGTTAGGTATGACATCATACTACAGGCGATTTATAGAACACTACGCAAAAGTAGCAAAGCCACTAACGAATCTGACAAGAGGGGAAACCTCAGACGTAAAAGCAAATCAATCGAGGAATATCAAAATAAACTTACAAGACAATGCGCTTTCAGCTTTTAAAAAATTAAAGAGCCTTTTAACTACGGCGGAAATTCTTTGCTTTTCCTGACTTCGATAAATCCTTTAATCTCACAACGGACGCTTCAAACTACGCCATTAGTGCGGTCCTTTCACAAGGGGATATTGGTAAGGACAAACCAATAGCCTACATCTCCCGTTCTTTAAACAAATATGAGGAAGGATATGCAACTAACGAGAGGGAAATGCTGGCTATCGTGTGGGCGTTGAACAATCTGAGAAATTATCTATACGGAGCCAAAAAGATTAAAATATACACTGACCATCAGCCTCTTACCTACGCGCTTAGTAACAGGAATTTCAATGCTAAGCTGAAACGATGGAAGGCTCGTATAGAGGAGTACAATCACGAATTGATCTACAGGCCAGGTAGATCCAATTTCGTCGCAGATGCACTCTCTCGATTACAGACTAGCGTTAACCACATGAACGACTGTAGCACAGAAACAGTCAGCGAAGCAGATTCACAAGTAAAAGTTGGCCCTGAGCTGCAGGCAACTGAAACTCTGCACAAACACTTTTTGCGTCATTATGCATCCTCACCAGAATGGGACAGCGAAAACCTGTCGGATATACTGAAAAAGACACTGAATCCCAACGTAATAAATGGTATAAAATTGCCCGAAATTTACTTGGCAAGCTTACAAGACCTCTATCTGCAACACTTCTCAAAGTATAAGATTAGAATTACTCAGAAGGAAGTTGCAGATGTGGGAACTGAAAATCGGCAATTTGAAATAATCCAAAAGGAACACCACAGGGTACACAGGAACGCAAGGGAAAATAGGAAACAAATTCTAGATGAATTTTACTTCCCACGAATGTATGCTCTCATCAGAAAGTTTGTTGAGCGATGCGAGATATGTAATAAAAACAAGTATGACAGGAATCCGACAAAACCATTGCTACAAGACACTCCTATTCCAACTATGCCGTGTGAAATATTACACATGGACATTGTCGAAATACAAAACCAGAAGTTTCTGTCTGTCCTTGATAAATTCTCTAAATTTACCAAACTTTTCCATATAAGTGATAGGTCGGTCCTGATCATTAGGGAAAAATTAGTGAAAGTTTTACATTATTTCACCGCACCAAAAATATTGGTAACCGACAATGAGAGCAGTTTCCTCAGTCCCTTGGTTAGAGATTTTATCGAAAGATTGGGGATAAAAATTTTTTTAACGCCTTCACAACGAAGCGAGGTTAATGGATAAGTAGAGCGAGTTCACCCGACTCTTATCGAAATATATAGGTGTCTTAGAGCTGAGAACGAAGAGCTCAGCGTACAAGAATTAATGCATGTTGCCGTGGACAAGTATAAAAAACTATTAGTTTTCACTCCACTACGGGTAAAAGACCCAGTGACGTATTCTTTAACAGGTCAAAGGCAGCCGACATAAAAAGATTGCTCGAGGCTCGCTCCAAGGTCAACAGGGACCTTAGGTATATTATCCGAAGAAATGCTAAAGACAGAAATAAAAGAATGAATAGGAAGCGCACGTCCCCAAAGAAATACAAAAAGGGGGATACTGTTTTTGTTAGAATAAAATATGTTAAAGCTAAGAGTAAACCGATTTATAGGAAAGAAGTAGTGGAAAAGGATAACAAGGTAACAATACTCACGGCCAGTGGTAAGAGGATTCACAAGGCTCACATAAAAAACTTGCAATAACAAGTAACATAGAGAATGAGAAACTTCCCATCCTTTTCACAAGATTTCTAACAAAAATGAATGTAAAAAGAATAAAAATAGCAATAAGAATATATATATATATATATATATATATATATATATATATATATATATATATATATCTATATATATACAAATGAATGTGTGTTTGTTTGTGGGTTTGTTTGAAGTCTATAGACGGCTAAACGGCCGGACCGATTAATAGAATGAACGAAATCAATAATAGAAAAGAGGCTGAAAAACTTGGGCAGAATACCATGAACCAAGTCCTTGTCCTGAAGGATGCTGTAAATGAGGTAGTGAGGGCTTGTCAGTTAGCCAAGAGTGGAATTATCAACAGAAATCTATTAAAGAGAGCTGAAGTTGATGACATTATTACAGAAATGGAAACATTGCCATACGCTAACGCTGTAGAAGCCATCGAGCACGGGAGCCCATCGATATACTCAAATGGGTCTTTATTGCTATATGTGCTCTCTATTCCGAAGCTGAAAAAGGATCTGTACCACCGAATCATCGCTAGAGCCACGATATTAATGGGCAGACAAGTCGAGTTAACATTTACCGAATTACTTGTCAGCCAAGATGAAACATTTGGTGTGAAAACCCCCTGTTTAACCATTAACAAAGTGACCGTTTGCCAACAAACGTCTCTGACGCAACTTGAGGAAGGAAGCTGTATACCACGACTGCTAAAAGGAGGGAAGGCGAATTGCCGTTATAAGATGACCATGGCACATATAATAGAGATGATCACAACTGGTATAATCTTTCTGACAAATTTCAGAGGTACCATGGAAGTTCGAAGTCGTACGGAAATACTTAATGGCAGTTACGTGATACAGCTGTTCAACGAGAGTATAACGATCAACAATGAAACATTTTCTAGCACGTCTATTTCCAGACTACAACCACTACCTCCCGTCCTTGTAAACGTGGCCAATGAGAAGCTGCTTGTGGATATCGATCAAGTCCACAATATAAGTTTGGACAATGTGAATAAGCTTCAATATCTGGGTAACAAACTAAACCTGTCACTCGGATCACACTTTGCCATTGCGGTTGCTATGGGAATTTGCGTGGGCACTCTGTGGCGCAAAATAACCGGAAGAGTCAACTTGTCATCACACCAAATTCCACAGCCAGACGATCCTGCCTTCCAAACAACATAGGTGATCTGCGGGACGCAGATGCTTGAAGAGGGGGGAGTTATCAACAGCGCTAATACTGCCAACATAACTAATATAGCTGACTCAACGTCTACAAAGTTCACTAGCCTCTGCACGCGTATCCAACAGAATTGCCTGCTTGCATTTAATTAATGAGAAAGTAATATTGCTAAATCAGCGTCTCATATTCGCGCGTGTTGCTGCGGCCTAATTATTGTGGAATGTGACAAGAATGGAAATGGGAGGTTGAACAGTTAGTCTTAGTTGCGCGCTGAATTAAATAAGTCTATTAATATTAAATAAGAGTTAAGTTGAAATTTAATCAATACAAGTGTTTTGTTATTAATATTAAATAAAAGTAAAGTTAAAGTTTAATCAATACAAGTGTTTTATTCCCATAAGGAAACAGGCGCAGTTGGAGCGCCTTAATATAATTTTTTATTTTTTTATATATCAAACATTGGAGAATCCTTAACTTATACAGGCTTGTATATATTTATACATGTATACATCAATACATACATGAACGTATACATATATGCATACATGAACATACATAACTACATATAACATATATACACACACATAGAGAGATACAAACACATATGCACATACACACACATACATATGAATACATATATATAAATAACTAACATAATTACAAATTAATATATTAACATACATACAACCATCACGTGGATAATAATCTTGGCGCGATGTGGTGGCTCAGTGCTGGCTGTGGCAAGTGTCTCTGATTCAGACAGAACCTGGAGTAAGATGACCTTTTTAGGGTTTCTGCCTGTTTTTGGTGGCAAGTGCTCTAAAGGCTTGCATGGCAAATAGTTATCCCCCCTAAGCCGAGGTGTTATGCGACCCGTGCCTGTCGGCTGGTTTGCAGTCAGGGGTAACCGACTGTATTCTTACGGAGCCTTGCTGATACCTGGGCGCCTCAGCAAGTAATTAAGCCCTTACCTTGTCACTGGGGGCTATGACATGGTGGACATTTTCTCCCCTACACTCGTGGGAACAATAAGCGAAAGAACAGAAAAAATATCAAACTCGGACAGTACGACAAGGGATGACGGGCAACAGACACAAATGGGGAGTGTTTTTCAGGGACCTATACAAGGGGGGGGCGGACAAGGCTAAGGGCCAAGGGGGGGGGCAGACATAGTAGGGGACAGGTTTCTGAAAAGACAAGACAGGACAGTTAGTGACGATGACTTAGACATATTTCCAGGACTGGACGGACTTAACATCTACGAGACGGACGAGGATGATATCACCATGGTCTCCTCTGATACCAAGGACAGACAATCGGTGGGGGCGGACAGGAAGGTATCAGAGGCACAGGTGATGGAAGGAGCGGAGAAAAGACCGGACGAACGTAAAAAGCTGGCAGGCTACAAGCGTTCTCTCCGGTTTTTAAGGTCGTTGGAATCTCGAGATCCAGCTTCCTTGACTCCCCGGGAGAAGGCTTTGCGGCGCAAGCATGCCTAGCATGTTCGGAAGTATGAGGAGTTTCGGAATACTTCTGTCATGGAGGCAAGGCCAGAGACGGGGACGAACGTGGCCAGAAACCAGGGTAGGAAAGCGATCTCGGCATCAGCCGGGCCCTCAACTAAACCTGGACCGAGCACGATCACCGACTCGGAGAAATTGGACGATGGCCCTTCTACATCGAAAGGGGTGTCGTCCAAGTCAAAGAGAGGTGATGACCTACGCGGTAAAGCGAAAACCGCCGATAAGGAGTCCTCAAGGCAAGCTTCATTCTCCTCTAAACGAGGTCACGGGGCTGGCAAAGAGGACCCTGCAGGGGGTTCTAGTGGCAAACGGCAAAGGTCGGGTGAGACGCAGATGCCTGAGGGCAAGCGGTTGAAACCATCAACTAGCTTGACATCAGCACCTGAGCTACAGGTAGCCATTATTGATCACAGTCAGCCGGGAGGCAAAATGACAAATGATCAATGGCTGCTTCTGGAAGAACGAATTCTGCGCAGACTAGTGGACGCGCTCGCCACTTTTGACGATGACTCGTTCACTGCGTTTGAAGGGGCAAAGTGGTCCAGAGGCGTCAAAATTATTGGTTGCGGTAATGAGAAGGCTCTCGGTTTTCTCAAAAACAGCATCCAAGAAGCTGGCGAGCTTTGGCCAGGAGCCAAAATTGAAATCGTGCCCTTGGACCAAGTTCCTTTTCAGGTGACGGTGCGCGTGTGGATTCCTCCTCCTATTCTGGAGGATGAGGCCACACTTACACTCATTAAGCGCCAGAATATGGACCTTGGTACTGAGAACTGGACGATTGAACGTGGACGTGCCAGGGACAAGGGGGATGGCAAAGATCTCTGGATCAAAATTGATTCAGAAACCTTCCATCTCGTGCGCCCCAAAAAGGGCGTTATCAAATATGGGCTAAATCAGCTTAGGCTGATTTTGCCTACAAAGAAGGACTCACAAAATGGCGACTCCGAGCGGCATTAAGGGGGTGCAGATTAACTTGCATCACTCCGAGGCAGCATCGGACGAGCTGTTACGCTTTATGGAGAGGGAGTGCATATCCGTGGCCTTGATCCAAGAGCCTTGGTTAGTTGGAAAGCATGAAGGCATTCAGGGGAATGAGATGGCGGACGAATGCGCGAGAGCGGGTTCGGCCTTGGATGAAGCAGTATCGCGTAGGGACATTGACATTCCCTCAGTTGAGCTGCTGGGCAGATTTCAGAGGTGGGCAAGGAGGGAGGTGACAAACAGGTGGTCAAGTATTACTACCTGTAGGGTCTCCAAAACTCTATGGCCCTCGCTTAGCAGAGCTAGGACTAGGCAACTTCTTTTTTTTGGGAAACAGCCGTTGGCACTCCTGGTAGGGGTCTTGACGGGGCACTGTGCAATTGGGCACATGTCGGAGCGTTTGGGCTTTCCCCATGATGGCCGCTGCAGGAGCTGCTTCGATGAGGAGGAGGAGGAGTCAGTACAGCATTTCCTTTGTGACTGTCCGGCCCTGCAGGAGCGTAGGCTTAGACATCTAGGCTCTCGTTTCCTGCGGGATCTTGACTGCCTCAGGGATGCACCGCTGGCTGCCCTGGCGGGCTTTGTGAGAAGTTCTGGATGGTTCTCAGGAACCACCACTTCGTCTTGAGAAGAATGTGTAGGGTATAGTCCTCTTGGGCATCACAATGGGCCTTTTGATGGCCTCCGAGTGTTCTTCTCGCTTACTGCGGGCAGCCCTTTTAACCTAACCTAACCTAACATACATACAAATTTACATACATATGTATATAACTAAACATTTACAATATTTAAACTATTCAATCAACATTACAACAAGGATAAGAATTTATTACAGTATAGTGTATATAAATAACATATAAAAATAATGACATGATATAAATATATATACATATATAATTTAATAAGAAGTGGTTTGTCAATACTACTAATTTAGACATTCTTAAAGACATTCAGTGGATACTTTCACTTGGACAAAAACATGCTTTACCTGTTAAAAAAGGTAACATTCCTATTTTAAAAATTATATCAGAGGGAGAAGATTTAGTACGAACTATTAATGAAAGAGAAGAACAAGAAATTGCTAGAAATAGACTAACTTCAATTATTGATAACAATTTAAATAAAATAATATTAACAAATAGAGATAAGTTTATATTAAACAAAGCAAGGAAAGCTGATCTTTCCTTAAATAAAAATAATGATATACTTATTATGCAGATGAAGGTAATGCTACTGTAGCGATTAATAAACATGATTATGATTCTAGGATGAATAATATTGTAGGAGATCGAACGAATTATAATATACTTAATAGAGACCCTACGACCAAATTTCAAAAGATCAACAATGAAATAGTTGAGGAATTGTTCAAAAAACATATTATCAATTGTAGTGAGAATAATAAAATTAAGACAAATATTTCGGTAGCTCCTCGTTTATATGGATTACCAAAAATACATAAGGAGAATTTTCCATTGAGACCCATATGTTCTTTTATTAACTCTCCTTCATATGAATTGTGCAGATATATGACAAATATTTTAAAAAATATTACGAAAGATTCTACTTTTGACATTAAAAATTCAATGGAATTTGTAGATAGAATCAGAGATCAGAATATATCTAATAACACAGTGCAACAGTGGAAAAAGTGCAAGGTCGTGACTATATAGGTTCGATTCTACTATCAAATTGTAGGAAAACTCTATACTCAGTTTGGTCAATTTGGTGACCGTTTTGTTTTTATGGGCCTCCAAAGTTTCCCAATATTACCACCATGCCCAAAAAAAGGTGTCATCAGTTTTTGTCAAATAGCTAGTCAGTACTTAAAAATATCGCTTAACTATGTTCAGCAAAAATGTAGCCAAGAGTGTACTGAATATTTCTTGATTAAATTTTGTGGCAAAAATATATTTTATCCCAAAATTATTTTTAAAAAAAAGTAGACAAAAAAATTTTTTTTACAATTTTTTGATCATAACTTTTAGGAAATCCTGATTTTTTATACACTATATTCGGCAAAATTGTAGCCAAGGTAAAGCCGAACAACTTTTGTGAACATACCAATATAATCTGAACGTGTCTAGATACCCAAAATGGCTCATAAAGTCTGCCCTGTGGGTACATATTTTAATTTTTAATTCAAATTCTTATAATGAAACTAAAGTTTTTGCAGAATAATTTAATAAAGTATTGGTTTTGGTGTTTATTTGTTATATTTTATTTGTAATAATTTTAGTTTTACCAATTTTGATAGTCATATTTATGGGAATACAGATTTATTTATTTCGAAGTAATTTCAATTGAAATATTCAATTGCAGTTATATATGTGACATCATTATGCATATTCTCAATCTGAATTTTCGAAATCCTCTAATATTTGTAGATCCTCAATATCTCCATTTTCCTCTTCTCCACCGTCATCTTCCTCCTCAAGCTTTGGTACTCTTCCAAAATCAGCATCATTAAATAAATTTTTTGCGCGCCAACAAATCTCTGCCATTAGGGCATCTGGAGATTGTTTGCCTCGATATATAGATATAAGTATGT